>OX276374.1:60143658-61406158 GCA_946251855.1 Alsophila aescularia
TAGTGTTTCAGCCGGACTACATCATAGACGCGCGACTCGGATGCTTGTGGCGAGTACAACTGTTGCCTTCTGGACTGGCTCATGCAGTGAGTATCGTCCTTTACAGTACAGACTCGGGCACGTGGGTAGTGTTTCAGCCGGACTACATCATAGACGCGCGACTCGGATGCTTGTGGCGAGTACAACTGTTGCCTTCTGGACTGGCGAATGCAGTGATTATCGTGCTGTACAGTACAGTACAGACTCGGGCACGTGGATAGTGTTTCAGCCGGACTACATCATAGACGCGCGACTCGGATGCTTGTGGCGAGTACAACTGTTGCCTTCTGGACTGGCGAATGCAGTGATTATCGTGCTGTACAGTACAGTACAGACTCGGGCACGTGGATAGTGTTTCAGCCGGACTACATCATAGACGCGCGACTCGGATGCTTGTGGCGAGTACAACTGTTGCCTTCTGGACTGGCTCATGCAGTGAGTATCGTCCTTTACAGTACATACAGTACAGACTCGGGCACGTGGGTAGTGTTTCAGCCGGACTACATCATAGACGCGCGACTCGGATGCTTGTGGCGAGTACAACTGTTGCCTTCTGGACTGGCTCATGCAGTGAGTATCGTCCTTTACAGTACATACAGTACAGACTCGGGCACGTGGGTAGTGTTTCAGCCGGACTACATCATAGACGCGCGACTCGGATGCTTGTGGCGAGTACAACTTTTGCCTTCTGGACTGGCACATGCAGTGAGTATCGTCCTTCACAGTACAGTACAGACCCGGGCACGTGGGTAGTGTTTCAGCCGGACTACATCATAGACGCGCGACTCGGATGCTTGTGGCGAGTACAACTGTTGCCTTCTGGACTGGCGAATGCAGTGATTATCGTGCTGTACAGTACAGTACAGACTCGGGCACGTGGATAGTGTTTCAGCCGGACTACATCATAGACGCGCGACTCGGATGCTTGTGGCGAGTACAACTGTTGCCTTCTGGACTGGCGAATGCAGTGATTATCGTGCTGTACAGTACAGTACAGACTCGGGCACGTGGATAGTGTTTCAGCCGGACTACATCATAGACGCGCGACTCGGATGCTTGTGGCGAGTACAACTGTTGCCTTCTGGACTGGCTCATGCAGTGAGTATCGTCCTTTACAGTACATACAGTACAGACTCGGGCACGTGGGTAGTGTTTCAGCCGGACTACATCATAGACGCGCGACTCGGATGCTTGTGGCGAGTACAACTGTTGCCTTCTGGACTGGCTCATGCAGTGAGTATCGTCCTTTACAGTACATACAGTACAGACTCGGGCACGTGGGTAGTGTTTCAGCCGGACTACATCATAGACGCGCGACTCGGATGCTTGTGGCGAGTACAACTTTTGCCTTCTGGACTGGCACATGCAGTGAGTATCGTCCTTCACAGTACAGTACAGACCCGGGCACGTGGGTAGTGTTTCAGCCGGACTACATCATAGACGCGTGACTCGGATGCTTGTGGCGAGTACAACTGTTGCCTTCTGGACTGGCGAATGCAGTGATTATCGTGCTGTTCAGTACAGTACAGACTCGGGCACGTGGATAGTGTTTCAGCCGGACTACATCATAGACGCGCGACTCGGATGCTTGTGGCGAGTACAACTGTTGCCTTCTGGACTGGCGAATGCAGTGATTATCGTGCTGTACAGTACAGTACAGACTCGGGCACGTGGATAGTGTTTCAGCCGGACTACATCATAGACGCGCGACTCGGATGCTTGTGGCGAGTACCTCTGTTGCCTTCTGGACTGGCGCATGCAGTGAGTATCGTTCTTTATAGAACAGTACAGATTTGGGTCCGTGGGTAGTGTTTCAGCCGGACTATTATATTATTCTATTGTATTATATTCTGTGGTGGCAACAACGCTGGTTTGGATGGTGGTCAATATATACATCTACATCTACGAAATCGAACCGTGAGCAGTCTCGCCTTCGGCTTATTTAAGAGGATGGATGACTGACTGCAGGATCAAAATACTTTTACCCTAATTGCAGGTCTCAAAAGAAGAGATATCGAGAATAGTGGCAGTGTTGTTGCGACGTGCGGATGGTAAGGACACCGTCTACCGCCTGCTGAGCCAACTGGTGGCCGAGGCCGGCACCTACCTCGTGGAGTTGTCCAGTGTGTTTGACGAGATCAACTCAGTTTACAGGTGAGAAACTCACACACCAGCGCCTTGACCTAGTTTGGGTACTGATCCAAAGTAAAAAAAATAAAAAAATAACAAAAAGTTTTGTATCGGGAGTTTAAATTTAAAATATCGAGTGTCTAATGTGTAACAGTGTCCTCAAAATAGTTTTTTGCCAAAACTTTGCCCCCCTTTTTAAAAACCATGAAAAGTGTTTTTCTCAAAATTGTTCGTTTGGTGTATGCCGCCTGGCCGAGGAGGACGCCAATTTGAATTGAATAGATTATTATCTTCAGAATTATAATGAGATTGTGTTATAAAACTTAAAGTGATAGAACATTAGTTTTATGAAAATGCAAACAGGATCCTGAAGGAAGATGTACGATTTATAAGATTTATAGGTTAATTATACATATAATAAAATAAAATAACGTGTTTTGGAATGATTTTTAATTTATTTAACTTACTGGCATTAGGTATGCTAAGTACAACATAATTGCAATCTTAAATTACCTTGATAACAATACAATCGACCAGAATCGAATACAGTTTAATCTTCACAAAGTCAAACAACCAAACAGGTACGATTGATAATAAAATGTAAACTGCAAATCACAAGACAATATTAATTCACTGATTCGAATAGTCTATTGATTTTATTATTTTGAGTCGACATAACTTGACATCTGTAAAATCTAGATAATGTATTCCCAGCCCTCCAACTTCCACGGCTGAGAATTTCATCAATTGGAAGATTGTCAATCCAATTTTTAGAAGGTGTTATTACAGACCCTACCCACCTGGAGTAGCTGATACCCCTGCCGATATGAGGATGCATTTAATCCAGCCAGCTATAACGGTTCTAGATGCGGCTTTTGGCTTTCCGCAAGCAGTAAGGAACAAATTGTTCACCTTGGCAGTTTCTCATTTTTTATCAGATAGATTAATCAATTTATTTATCCAAAATACTGGGTCCATATGTGAACTATCTTTATTAGATAACAACTTCCATCCAGATTGCCGATACGTAGCTGGATCCGAACTCTTGCCAGAAAATAACATGGTTCTCATTAATGATGCAGTGTTCAGTATCTACACGCAGAAGTGTCAAATCATGTACTCTTCTACCGGAACATAAAAGCAGCAATTTAGCATGTGCCTTGAAGTTTCATAGAAGCTAGAAACGTTCATATTTGCTTCCCTGAGGAATGCGACATCGATGTCCCATACGGGTGGTTTCAGTATCTTCGGGTGTTGTAATGAAATAGCTTTCAAAGCATGTTTTACGATATTATTTTCAGATAATTTGGTCGAATCTGAACTACACATAGTACTACTGACGTGCACCATATTGTGTTGTATGTCAGCTTTTCAGTAAAGTGAAGGTCTATTAAAAAATGGGCGAGTTCTGATCCCAAGGACTGTATGCATTAATGCTGTTGCGGTTAGCCCACATAATCCATCTTGTTCAAGCTGGTTTGTAAGTTCGTAAAGTAGAGGATCTCCACGAAAATTTCAGGAATTCAAGTTGTTGACTTGACCACCCATTTAGTTCCTTCGTCCACTCGCACTTCTCTATACCTCCAGGGTCATTTTCTTGGTTTGGGAAGAGAACGCCCCATCGATGCGGATATGAGAACTTTCTGTGTATCTCGAATCGTGAATGGTGGATCTAGCTAGTTCACGATTCTTTATGTCTGGTCTCCAGAATACACGATCCCACCTCGGGGCCACTATAAGGTACACAGCCTTCGCTTTGTACAGGTGATTCAGTACCCTGGGCATCAAGCACGCAGGTGGAAATACCTATGCTAGATGGAAGTCCCATTTGTGGGCAAACGCGTTGAATGCGATGGTTGAAGGATCGCTTCCTTGTCCATTAGATCTATGGAGCAATATTGATTCACCACATGCACTATTCGTGAGGCAAACAGATCTATATTCGAGACTCCCCATTTGGCAAATATTATCTTGATCACTTCTGGTAGCAGATGCCACTCTGGTGAAGTCATTTGTCGTGATAAATGATCGGCTTCGCTGTTGAAGATTCCTGGTATGTGGTGAGTGATCAGGGTTATATTGTGACTGTACAGAATTTTATACACTTTTTAGGTCAGCTCCATGAGAGAATTCGAATTCGTGACCCCTTCGTTCCGCAGATATGCGAGTACTGGGCTGTTGTCAGACTGTAGAAGGATGGTTTGATCCGAAAGATCGTGATTCTTCAGATTCAGGACTTTCAACACAGCCAGTAGATCTTTCTGGTTGCTGTGAAGATTTTTATCCTGAGGTATCCTGACTTTTGTCCTGCTCCGGACAGGTCTAGGTTGTGCCCCCCCCCCCCCCCCCCATGCTATGTATGTATGCTCCCCATGACATCGATTGCGATTGTGATACGGTTTCACTGTTGGAAAGCTTAGGGTTTGACTTAAAAACTGGTGTACTTATTATCTCAATCTGATGAGTAGAAGCCGAGCAATCGAAAAAAACTTTTTGATGGCTGAAGGAATTTTGTTTCAATGTTGGTATATTGGTGTTTTAGGTCTTGGAATAGTAATAGAGTTCTTTTAACCTAGAGAAATGGCCAGGCGTGCGAAGCCGCGGGTACAGCTAGTCGATAATAAAAAGCTAGGTTTTTTCCGTAAGAGAAGACTAAAGCCCTATTCTTGCCTATACTCAACAAAATGGGCAGTTGCCGGCTGTTAATGATAATTTGAGCCATTTTTTTATGATTGAGTTAGGTAAGTTGGTACCAGAATATATTGTATTATGATAACCTAGAATAGTTTATTTTCTAACACATGTTTAAGAAATGAAACTAGAAAGTTAATTTAAGAAAATTTATTGTTACAATAACCATTATATTAACAAAATTAAATAAAGGGGGTTATAGAAACATTTCAGTGAAACAAAGATAGCATCGTGTGGCGTCTTCGAGCATATATCCAATGGAGATGTGAAAGCAAGGCGTACCCCTCTGCTGGCCATATGGCACGACTTGACCATTCACGTTATATAAAATTATTTCACACACGACTGCGGCCATTCGGTATCGTTTCGTGTCGCAAAGCAGAGCTCCGTGAAAATTGTGAATTGTACGGTATTTCTGTGTAGAAGGCGATCAGCAACATCCAACTTACGGGATGACGGTATTTCGTATCAATAGTGTTATTTATGTGAATTTTGCTTGTAATTTTATATAATTTTGATTCAAATGAACTACCAGTTGCGACAGATTAGCAACAGTTTTACGACGCCATCATCCATCGCCTTGGTAGAAGGCATAGTGCGGGGACAAATTGAGTGAAATTGATTGAACGAATGATGGAATGAACGTTGAATTATCTCAAAATGAGGAGTGTTAGTACCTAACAGATTATTTTTCAGTGAGTATTAAAAGTGTTTTAATCTACATTTAAAAAGCGATATGCCATTCACTCTCTAAACACTCACAACGCTGAAATTTTGCCTGTTAGTATCATATAGGCTGTAGGCGACAATTACGAACGGATGTTACGAATGGGCCGGATTAAGAGAGTGAAAAATGAGTTCTGGGTTTCTATTAAAGTTCATGTTATTTAAGTTCGGGACACAACACAACGTTTGGTATTAAGTTAATAGTTTAAATAATTCTGAACTATTAACCTGTGGGCGAGTGCGTTTTTGGCGTACTTGAGCTATTTTTTAATATAGAATGATTAAATAGTTTGCCATATACAAAATCTGTATTTGAGGAAGGTATATGAACCAAAAAAAGAGAAATAGTTTAATTTTTTTATTTATTTTTGTTTATGTTCACAAAATTTCCAAAAAATAAACTTATATATCTCGAACGGGACACCGATAGCTGACAGGTTAACTGAAAATACAAATATATTTTCTTGTAATATAATTAAGTACTGCTATTAAATGATAACAAACTATATTTAATTCATTTATTTTATGAATGACTGTTACAGAAGAGATAAATATTTCTGATCTGGATAAAAATTATTGTCCAAGTAATTATGTATGAAATGAGTAATAAATAAAGTAATGTAAGTATATTTACTTACAGCGTGTTTTTAAATTAACAAAAAACCTTTCGTGGGTTAACCTTAGATTGTACTTAACGACATATGATCCATTAATTTTTAAAAAGGTATTTACACGTCTTAAAAACAATTTAAAGCTTAAGATTATTTTCCAAGTATTTAAAAAATATAAAATCATAGCTTTCACCCGTGACTTCGTCCGCGCGGACTACAGTATAATATCGCGTAAAAAATATCCTATGTTCTTTTAGGATATTGAAAACCAATGCAAAAGTATAGCACCAACGTATTGTATTCTCTTTGGTACTAACGCTCTCGATGTTTTTTGACAGACTTGTTATTATTTCGTTTCCATGGTACCCGTTCCTTACAGCGAGCAATCAACATTTTTCAGTTTTCCCGTGGAAACTTACTACTTTCCGTGGAAACTTATGTTTTATTCCAAGGTATCTCCAGAAGCGGGTTTTAGCTATATCCATACCAAATTTCATCAAAATCCGTCCAACCGTTATCGCGTTAAAACTCCCCAAACAAACAGACAACGTTTCACTTTAATATAGTGGTGTGGATTAATAGCTTCCTCTAGGTATTTTGTCCTATACTTGACTTCAAAGATCTGTAATTATAGCCATACCGTGTCATTTATTTTTTTATCATTAATTTCAAGGAAAAAAGCGCCGAAGTATATAATGTCAAAGAATAAAAGTTTTTTGAGTATCAGATGAAGGTTTGCATTAATTAAAAAAAACGCTGTATTAATAAATAAATTCACCAAGTGGCGAAAATTCAGTACAAGTTCAGTACAAATATTGAATATGCATAAATATCTTTAAATAAACTCAAATTATAAATAGCTATATCTTTTCATCTCGATAAAATAAAAGCTTCATTTTACATCTTCAACGGAACGTTATACATAAGTATTTAGTAAAATCACGTTCATTTCATTCATTCATTCATTTATCGTTCAGGTTACCGGTCTTTGTGAATGCCCATCACTAGAGATTATCATAGTGTGCGTCTAAGCACTGCGTAACTATGCTGTATTTTATAACTGTGTGCGTATTTTATGATGGTTTGCGAGATTGTTTTAGTGTGCGTTTACATGAATAAGATTTTTATTTGCGCGTGTGCAATGCGTGTTTACCTCGTCCCCCGTCAAAATTGGAAGAAAATAATGTTTGCGGATTAAAACGTTAGCATCTCCATTAGATAAATGCTCGAAGTGTGGCGTACTTAAATACTTCCTGAGGCAGTTAATAATAAAGCCTTTTATTCCGAAACTAGACAGCAAAATTCAAAGTTTTTCTTGACTGATTAATATAGTCTTCATCTTTAAAGTGTAGACTTCGCGACTTTCCCAGGTATTCTTCCACGTCTCAGCTATATTTTTATCCTTAGGAATCCTAGAAGCATAAGTAAGTACAATCAGTTATGTTCGATCAGCTTATATTCAAAAGTGGGGCTGTGTCGGGGCGCACGGCCGTTTGTTTGTCGTGAAACGTCTACGCCAGGTACAAATTGCGAGCTATACCGAATTGCCCCACTTATCCTTACACACCCAAACCCACCTCTCCCATCCATCCCCACAAATTATATCCTCTTAGAGACTTACGTTTTACCTCTTCCGTATTCTGGTCTTGTGGTATTATTATTGCAGAGAAAAATTGTTTACAGCTGTCAAACGAAATGAAGATCTCGATGAAATCTCATTTCAGGGGTGCGCTCACTTACTATGCTCGAGATACGCACAGATCACCCACGCGATCACTCGAAATCGTTCACGGTGTCGTCGGGCGTACGCCTGATTCACCCGAACAATAGTAGGGGAGGGGAGACTCAGGCGTTCCTCCCCAGGAATAGTATGAAACTTACACTTGACAGTTGTCAGTTCTATGTGGACGTCCAAAGCCGTTCACTAACTCTGGGTGATCGAGCGATATTCGCACGGGTGATCCGTGCGTCCTCGAGCGTAGTAAGTGAACCTGTAAAGAAACTACTAGTCAAGAGTTACGTTCACTTACTACGCTCGAGGACACACGGATCACCCGCGCGATCACTTGAAATCGTTCACGTCATCGTCAAGCGTACGCACGAGTCACCTGAAAAATAGTAGGGGAGAGGGGGGGGAACTAATAGTATGAAACTGACACTTGGCAGTTGTAAGTTCTATGTAGACGCCCAAAACGTTCACTAACTCCGGATGATCGAGCAATATTCGCTCGGGTGGTTCGAGCTAGTAAGTGAACGCACCCTAGGATATCAACTATCAAATGTCAAAATATAGGTAAATACTTGAAGGGGATGATGATAAGTCGTTCATAAATATATGTTCAATCAGGGTGGATTTGAATAGAAATAAATAAGTCCACTTTTTTTAACAATAACTTTTTATTTAAGTGGTAATTGTTATGGCTAGCATTATGACGTTTCTATCCTCTATCGAACAACAAGCGAAGTGTGGGGAGACCCCCACACGATGGACCGACGATATTGTAGCCATCGCAGGAAGTCGGTGGATGGAGGTGGCACAAGATCGCTCTTCATGGCGCTCTTTTGGGGAGGCCTATTTTCAGCAGTGGACTTCTAAGGGCTAACATGATGATGATGATGATGATCCTCCATCAACGCATGTGTGATTTGATGTAAGAACATACTTATGCAAGTACAATCGACACAGACTTACAACGCCAGAAATACTGGACACCCTATTCCATCACTATTCCTAAAATTATGCCCCAACCACGATACCATTCATTTTTGTAAGTATTTACGCAGCAAAAATACACAATTTTATATAATTTTACTGATAGATTAAGCTGGAAACACGAAAAGTACACCGGTCACTCACTACCGGTCTACAATAATACGCGAAGCAGCCATCATATTTTTATTGTTTACTCAACTACCTATATGTTTTTAATTTGGTTTGTATTATTTTATTTGCAATTTTCTAGTCAAAAATTAAGTCCATGTAAAATTAAAATTGATTACTGATATTAGTGTATTTACAAAGTAAAATATACAAACTACTTCAGCAAAATTAAATGTTTTCAAATGTAACATTTCTCACAAACACTACCAAAAATATATTCACTAAGCTACGGCAACATGCTAGACAAGGACAAAGTAATATATTCACTAAGCTACGGCAACATGCTAGACAAGGACAAAGTAATATATTCACTAAGCTACGGCAACATGCTAGACAAGAACAAAGTACTACTTTTGCGCTATCTCACCCCGCTTGATTTTCTACTTTGACATGAGAAAAAGAAAAATGAATTTTATGCTGTATGCTTAGAGTATAAGTTTATATTGGAAGTACGCGATCCAGTTTACGAAGTATTACAGATTCATGGGCCAAACATCTTTCCTCTTCTAAAGATGTGTTTTTCGGTTCTTGTAACTTTTTACTTGTCAGACTTACATCACAACTGAGAATGCAAAACTTTTTGCAAATATTGTCTTCTATATACATTTCGTAGACACTTTTGCTATAAAGCCAACAGTTAAAGAATCATATAAAAAAATGGCTTCTTCAATTCAATATGCATACGCTCCCACTCCACTAGGTCGAAAATTTGTTTTTTTCTTAAATACCTCATAACCAAGTAATACAAATCAAAACATTTTGTTCTCCACCTTTTGTAGGGCAAAACTACCTGCTGACTGGGCTACTTGAGTTTGTCGAGAGAGTGTGAGCGAAGCGAGCACAAAAGATTAGTTTTGTTATATGTTATCAATAAAGAGATGTGAGCACAAAATAGCAGTCGATGAAATGTCAGTAATAAAGAGGTGCGAGCGAAGCGACCAGTTTTAAATAAACATTTTGTACTGCAAGATGTGACTTAATCTAATTTTAAGAGATACTATTTCAGAAAATGGGCGGATCAGGAGGTAGCACGTAACACGGCGGGTGCTGTGGCCGCTACCCCGGGCCCGCGCCGCCTCGTGTTGTCGCAGGCTGACGTGTGCGCGCGCGTGCTGCAGCCCGGGGACCGCTGTACACACATGGTGCAGGTATGTACAGCGTGGGGGCCGCTACCCCGGGCCCGCGCCGCCTTGTGTTGTTGCAGGCCGACGTGGAAGCTTATAATTAATCTGGAAATCTGCGGTTGCCGTATCATCAAAACAAGCTTCAAAAAAAGCTTCGAACAATTTTGTATCACGAGTTTTATTTTTAGACTGTCCTTATGTCTGCAGGTTGTGACGGCATACATCGCGTCGCTGACGCGTCACGACATGGTGGTGCAGCAGTGCGTGGCGGAGCTGTGCGTGCGCGCGCTCGTGTCGCGGGGGGCGGGGGGCCGGCTGCGCGCGTTGGCGCGGCGTGGGGGACTGGGGGAGTCGCGCCCGCTGGCGTGTGCGCTGTTGTCGCTGGGGCACCTGCACCCCGCGGCCGCGCAGCTCGCGCTAGACATGATGACACGCCTCGGGGCGCACGAGGTGAGTGCGAAGGAAGGGGGAGTCGCGCCCGCTGGTGTGCGTGCTGCTGTCGCTGGGACACCTGCACCCCGCGGCCGCGCAGCTCGCGCTAGACATGATGACACGCCTCGGGGCGCACGAGGTGAGTGCGAAGGAAGGGGGAGTCGCGCCCGCTGGTGTGCGTGCTGCTGTCGCTGGGGCACCTGCACCCCGCGGCCGCGCAGCTCGCGCTAGACATGATGAAACGCCTCGGGGCGCACGAGGTGAGTGCGAAGGAAGGGGGAGTCGCGCCCGCTGGTGTGCGTGCTGCTGTCGCTGGGGCACCTACACCCCGCGGCCGCGCAGCTCGCGCTAGACATGATGAAACGCCTCGGGGCGCACGAGGTGAGTGCGAAGGAAGGGGGAGTCGCGCCCGCTGGTGTGCGTGCTGCTGTCGCTGGGGCACCTGCACCCCGCGGCCGCGCAGCTCGCGCTAGACATGATGAAACGCCTCGGGGCGCACGAGGTGAGTGCGACGGAAGGGGGAGTCGCGCCCGCTGGTGTGCGTGCTGTTGTCGCTGGGGCACCTGCACCCCGCGGCCGCGCAGCTCGCGCTAGACATGATGAAACGCCTCGGGGCGCACGAGGTGAGTGCGAAGGATGGGGGAGTCGCGCCCGCTGGTGTGCGTGCTGCTGTCGCTGGGGCACCTGCACCCCGCGGCCGCGCAGCTCGCGCTAGACATGATGACACGCCTCGGGGCGCACGAGGTGAGTGCGAACGAAGGGGGAGTCGCGCCCGCTGGTGTGCGTGCTGTTGTCGCTGGGACACCTGCACCCCGCGGCCGCGCAGCTCGCGCTAGACATGATGACACGCCTCGGGGAGCACGAGGTGAGTGCGAAGGAAGGGGGAGTCGCGCCCGCTGGTGTGCGTGCTGCTGTCGCTGGGACACCTGCACCCCGCGGCCGCGCAGCTCGCGCTAGACATGATGACACGCCTCGGGGCGCACGAGGTGAGTGCGCAGGAAGGGGGAGTCGCGCCCGCTGGTGTGCGTGCTGCTGTCGCTGGGACACCTGCACCCCGCGCCCGCGCAGTTCGCGCTAGACATGATGACACGCCTCGGGGCGCACGAGGTGAGTGCGAAGGAAGGGGGAGTCACGCCCGCTGGTGTGCGTGCTGCTGTCGCTGGGACACCTGCACCCCGCGGCCGTGCAGCTCGCGCTAGACATGATGACACGCCTCGGGGCGCACGAGGTGAGTGCGAAGGAAGGGGGAGTCGCGCCCGCTGGTGTGCGTGCTGCTGTCGCTGGGGCACCTGCACCCCGCGGCCGCGCAGCTCGCGCTAGACATGATGACACGCCTCGGGGCGCACGAGGTGAGTGCAAAGGAAGGGGGAGTCGCGCCCGCTGGTGTGCGTGCTGCTGTCGCTGGGACACCTGCACCCCGCGGCCTCGCAGCTCGCGCTTGACATGATGACACGCCTCGGGGCGCACGAGGTGAGTGCGATGGAAGGGGGAGTCGCGCCCGCTGGTGTGCGTGCTGCTGTCGCTGGGGCACCTGCACCCCGCGGCCGCGCAGCTCGCGCTAGACATGATGACACGCCTCGGGGCGCACGAGGTGAGTGCGAAGGAAGGGGGAGTCGCGCCCGCTGGTGTGCGTGCTTCTTTACGACGTAACAAACGCGCTTTTTTTTTAAATATTTGTATTTATTTTATTATTAATGTAACCTTTTGACTCTTGCGGTGAAGACCAATCGATTGATACCTACCTTGTTTTTCAATATTTGATAAATAGGGGCAACGCCGCGACGCTACGGAAGAACATCTGTACAAACTTACCTTAGGCTTACATGACATAGGCCGTTAAATATATAACCTCTTCCTTTGCTTCGCCGTAGTTGGGTAAAAAAGTTATATGTGACGCCATCATCGTGGACAACAGGACAATAAAACGCGTCTCCATAAAATTCTATTAAATACAAACGTATTCAACATGATGCTTTCCTATTTTACAGAGCCGTCGTGCTACGATAAATTAAAAACGCCCGTACTAGCAGCACCATTCATTTAGATTCCATGTAAAAACGCCCGTACTAGCAGCACCATTCATTTAGATTCCATGTAAAAAGACTTTTATTGTGTACGTGTACCTTATGATCTGGTTTGACAATCGTGATTGACGTTTTATGTCATTTATCAGTCTGTAGTCCTTTGTCAGAGTTTGTATGTAGACCGGATGTAAAGCAGTAAAGATTTATCAAAACAAAGAAACCAAAAACACTGGTTTATTTTGAAATCTCTTTATTTTCCTATTGTATATTGTAGCGTTGACAAAACGCTACTTAAATAAAAAAACAATATACCTATACCTATAACTAGCAATACAAAACAACAATTCGACAAGTAAAAGTAGGAATAAACAAGACAGCACATAAACAACTAATAGAAACGCATCTTTATAATAGTAAAACTAGAATTATAATTGCATATTGTTCAATATACTCACATATTAGAATGTATCTTCGTTTTTGGAGTAAATAAACAACAGAGATATAGCCACAACACAACACGAAAACAATCGCCGGTTATTTTGTTCGCCGCACGTATTCATAACAAACACTTCGATAAATATAACACGCCCACGCATTACGGAACACATCGAAGAGCACTCATTAGGTCAATTGATTGAGATAAATACAAAAGGAACAAGGAATAACTGGGAATCAGATAATAAATAAATAATTAATAAAGTACAATTGATAAACACGGAGACAAGTAGTGACCACTACCGTAGGTTCTACTTATCTTTGCATCGATTAGCAATCAAAGCAAAAGGGCGCGTTCTGTTCGGCACGGTCCCGTAATGTCAGCAAATAGAAAATAAAATTAAACAAACCAATTAAATACAACGAATGTCAAATTTAAGAACGTAGATTTTTTCCAAAGCAAACCCATACAATATCATAATTTAATAGTGACAGTATATAGTTTTATGATAGTATAACAGTACCGAAGCTTGGAGACCGCGTTCCGTACCTTTCGTCTGGAAGTGAACGCATCGTTTCTAGTACGGAACGTTTTATGGACTATAGTTTATAACAATTCTTAGACGTCTCTTGACAGTTGTTTAGCTGTCAAAAATAGTTAAAAAAAACAGTAAATAAACAAATTCGATTTCGATGGTGAGAAATCTTAAAAAATAAAAATAAAACCAAATAATCATTTCCAAAGCTTATGTGTAAGCGCTGATCGGTTTCTTGGTGGAACGAAATGTTATTCGGATAGATTTTGCTAACTGAGGAGCAAACTAGATCCGGCTAGACAAAAGAAACCGAGGAATGGAGACGAGAGGCGTGAACGTTTTTTTCGTGCTGAAGAGCTCGGTAGCAGGACTGACAAATCTTTTCCCTGCATATTATAAAACCCGTAAAAAAAGGTGAGAGCATTTTTCGGTATTTTGCATTGTCGGCAGTAATGATTGCGATTGTGAAATCACTTTTACGTTGTGTTTATTCATCCACAGCGGGTTTTTCCCCCGGGATTGAGATACCACGACGGAGATTCCCCCCCCCCCCCCCCCCCCCCCCGATTGAAACACCACACGACGGAGGCTTCTTCCCCCCGGATTTAACTAGAAAGGCGCCGTGTCGCGATACGCCACGTCGACTTTATATCCAACGATTCCTGCCACGTTCTTGGAATGCGGTATCGTATTGCCATGTTTATGCATATATTTCACTAACCGGAGTGTTGAACTTTGGTTCCCCACCGACCTGCTGGACACCTGCAACGCCTGAGGGGTCTAGCCTGGCTACCTCTCACGCGAATCGGACATTGCTGAAACGTCGGATGGAGATTTACCTTCACTAACATAACGGCTCAATCTTATAGAAAAAGGTACTCATCACTTGTTTTGTTAGGGTTAACTTAATTTTGTCAGTTCTTTATCGACCCGAGTTATAACAGGGTAATCTTAGATCTTAGTACCTCTTAGCTGCTGAGTTGGATCTGCAGGCAAGGGTTCTTTAGACTTTAAGTAAACAGGCAAAGTTAAACCAAAAATATTAAATATTGTATTGGTGAATTTAAATTGCATGTTTTGTCTTCCACTATTATATGCTAGCTTGAATGGCCGTCCAACGTACCTACGGCACGGTTCCTTAGATATTAAGTAAGTAAACAAAATTAAACCAAGGATAATAAATATTGTATTGGTGAATTTAAATTGCATGTTTTGTCTTCCACTATTACATGCTAGCTTGAATGGCCGTCCAACGTACCTACGGCACGGTTCCTTAGATATTAAGTAAGTAAACAAAATTATACCAAGGATAATAAATATTGTATTGGTGAATTTAAATTGCATGTTTTGTCTTCCACTATTACATGCTAGCTTGAATGGCCGTCCAACGTACCTACGGCACGGTTCCTTAGATTTTAAGTAAATAAGCAAGATTAAACCAAGGATAATAAATATTGTATTGGTGAATTTGAGTTGTATGTTTTATCTTCCACTATAGTACCCACTAGCTAGTACATTACCGAACGGTCTTGATCCAATAGTTCTTGAAGCTCGTTCCGGTCTAAGTTTGTGACATGTTAAATCATGACTCCAAGTTAGATTTTTGTTATAGATCTCGATTAAATAAAATATATTGGGTACAACGCCATCTGGCGAGGAGCAGCGTCTTTTCTATTAGATCAAGTTGTGTTTTCTCCGTATCTGAAAACCAGACGCCGAGTTTGTAAAAAACGCCGAACTCCACCACGCGTGCGCCACTTTCTTCGTTAAAGGAATAATGAAAGCTTTTCTTGTTGAAGACAGATTGATAATTTCGCCTATCTAAGAATCAAGAAATAATGGTTGAATTTGCCTCTGCGAGTGAAAGGGAAAAGTTTTCATCTACTGTCTCAAAATAGATAAAATGGTTAATCCACGCAGCGACAGCTAGCGACAAGAGGCGTGAACTAGAAGGAAGGTGTAAACGAAGTGGTGGCCTCTGACGGCAAGTAGCAGGGCTTCTGAGTGTTGCTATTATTTATTGACGTTCCAGGAATATTTCGGGCTCTGGATAACTTTGGACGAGGAACGGGTTGTTTAAAAATCCAGAATAGGTCGCATCTTTAAGTTGGCTAACAAATAATAAATTCATAAGGCAGCGTTTCATATGTCGAAAATAATTTAAATCTAGAAATCGCTTGCGATGGTCACACCATGGAAGGTTTTGACATAATGGCGAAATCACATGTAAGTTCCGGAAAGATGTTTTTTTTTTATATGAAGTTTTTCGAAGTAAACACCGGAACTTGACTGGAATGTACCAGAACTGGCTGGAGGACAGTGACCTGTATAGCTAGGCCGACAAGGTCTGCTTTACGAAGCAAGTTGCAGAGTTCTTTCTAGAGTTTTCTGGATACCGGAAGTTCGAGGTCTGAGTAGAATGCTACTCGAAGTGCAAACCAAAGTTCGTATATATACAAGAGAGAAGCCTGTGGATTGGATTTTGATTTCGGACGTAAAACTGGATTTAGTTCACGTAGTTGGCACGTGATTAAGATCGGCCCAGGCAGCAGAAAGACACGCAGTTTCTCTTGTGTGAACAAAACGACCGAGGCACGCTGTCCAGAACGAAGCTGCCCTGTTACAGGCGAAATAAGTATACAAGTGCAAAAGCCAGGTTAGTGTGATTTCCCGTGATTTCAGTATTCTACTAACGAAATATCTGTTTTAATTTTGCACCGCGTCTATCTAAGGCGGGCATCTCGAGACACATTTGAACACAAAGGAACGTGGTTTCCAGGTTAAAATCGTGCATCCACGGTCGGCTATTGTCGTCACCACTGCGAGCTGCTGTGCGCGATCACCCGGGGCTCACCACCGTTCGTGGAAGAAGCCGGTCTACGAGGGACTCCAGAAGGACTCCAACGCACCACCTGTCCAGTAGAAGATACCAGGCACCGTTCGTGGAGAAGCAGTAGGAGCTGATCGAGTGGAGTAAGAAGGCGTTCCGCGGCGGCACGCGAGACGACGGTACGGCGTCCCAGGAAGCTTCCAGGTTGGTCCACTCCAAATCATTTTGAGTCAGCGAGCTACGGTAGTGAGGGAAGCCTTCTCCTACTTGCGGGTTAATATATTGTTGAAAGATACTTTCTGTTTATTTTCTGTCTTACTTTTTGTTTACTTTCTATTTTAGAGTTTAATATCCCTCTGGGAAACACAATCTTACACACACACACTCTGTTTGCACAAGTTCTCTTTTAATTTAGAACATTCTAAGGCAAAGACAAGATTATTCCGTTGCGTTGTGACCAATACATGTTAATCTGCTGAGCACAGACTCTCTAAGTTTCACTAGCCTAGGATACAGCTTTTCTATTGTAAATTCATATCATACATCTTCATACATCGAAGTTAAGTACTAGAATAAATATGTTTGAGGAAATTGTAATCATATTTGAGAATTTTGAGTATTTAGTTAGTAGTATTTTCTATTATAAGATCTTGCTGTTTATAATTATTTTGATGCAGAACAAACTAAATTAAGTGTAAAATATTTCCTTTTGAATTCCTCAGTAAAGGGGAGAGTACCAATATTTGATAACTCATGTGTGCTTTTTCTATTTTTTGTAATAAAGCCCTTTGTTATTGAATTTACCATCTTGTTTTAATTCCTCGCCTTTACCTGAGAAGGAGGTCCGTTTCCTTAGCCGGGCAAACGGTCCTTTTCAAGTTTATCCAGGTAATTTTATTAATTTTAAAGTAGTAACGAGTATTTTAAGTTTTGAGTGTTTCCTAAGAAAGATATAGCGTCCCCCCGTTTAAAGCGACCGGATGGGGTAAGAATCCCGGCTCACCCCACTCTTAGTGTGACTCACCCCGTTTTATTTTTATTCCCTTTATTCTCAAAATTACTTTTCATTGACTTACCCTACCCTACTATACCTTACTATACCCTAACGGCGTTAGACACCGGACCAACTATCTCGGTGGTTGGCGAGTTTGGCCTAAAAACCAATTCATCACATCTTTCATCGGAATCTGTCAGCTCAGAGAAATTTACTATAAAACCGCATATATCGTTACAATATGACGAAAAACCAAATAAAAATCGTTACAATATATAAAAACTATGGGAAACCCAACATATTTTTATTTTCTCTGTTTCTTAGTAGTACTGGTGATATTGTAACTTACAGGCCCAAGCAAGAAAGATTTTAATGCCATGATGTTTATACATTTTAAATAGGTAGTTATTATTATCTCAAAAGGTAATTTTTCACCCTGCGGCCTACATTATTTTATTGTTTCCGTTTGTACATTATTTGCAAAGTCACGACGGTAGCTTCACTAAAAACCAATATGGGTTACTATGGGACTGATAACATTGACCTCGGAATGATTCCTTCGTTTAACATGCGAGTGCCATGGGTTATCTATTTGTAGATAACAACTCTATCTAGCTATAATCGAATTGAGTAACTTTTACCTTATGAGGCCGATTAAAAATAATTTGGTTATGTAAAATATTTGTTTGCTGTCCCATCGGATAGGGTCCAAAAGAATTGACAGACATTTGACGACACAATACATTTGGTACTGCTGAGATAAGTGTCCCGAGCTCGAATCCCGGCCGGGCATTAGTGAGAAGAGCATAAATGTTTGTTTCGGAGTGTGAGTATCTAAATGTTATTTATCATCATTGAATATCTTCTTTACTTGTTACCAGACTGCGTAACGCAAAGAACGGGTAATGTGTTTATCAGCCTAAGTATGTCTGTTCCTTTGTGGCACTATTAGACCAAAAGAGACGAAGTAGATATTTTCAATGCATCAATTATTGTTGTCAAGCTATGTTCTTTATTGTTTTTCCACCCTAAATAATTTAATTGTTACTTTTTAATTGTTTATCTACACTCATATCGTAAAATCCGAATTATGAACTCAAAAATGGTGGCATAATGATATACATTACGCACGGCACGTCTCTAATAAAAAAAAAACAATTATAACACTGTTTTTAACTAAATAGTGTTACTATAGTATTTTTTTCCCATTAAAGCACTGTGTTGGCTCCGCACAACGAGAGTTTTCGCCATTTATTATTTATTCGCTGCACGTGTTAGACCGTCTGCGCGCCAATTCGCTATGGACTGGATTTTGGCGCCATAATTTACTTTACATTAATACCTAACTAATTTAATGTGTTTTTGTTGATAAAAAGTTTTATCTTGATTAAATAATGACCGAGCTTTTACCAGCAAAATCAAGAAAATGTTACCGACATATTTTTTCTTCATTAAATGTAAGTTCCTATTGCGTGAGTGTACATAAAGTAGTGTATGAAACGGCACATAACCAGTTATTAAAACACTCGAGTGATACTATTAAAAAACTCGCCTACGGTTCGTTTTTTAATGCCCCTTATTATGCACCCGTTTCATAAACTACTATTAAAATCCTACATACGTATTATATTTAACGGCGCCCATAGACCTTGACGCCATCCACTGAATTGAGAGTGCAACACTACTCTGGCGGAACGCAGGCGCCGTTACTTCTCGCGAGAGGCGCGCGTGTCACTTTGATCATCTGTGGTTAATGGTTGGCATTCAAAAGCAGCTCGCGCTCGCCTTATAATAATAATTGGAATTAAAGACGTTGATATTGTACTGCAAGTTAACTTTTATATGTCCTCGCCCACAAAACTACCCACGCACAACCATGTCTGAAACTATTGATGCCGGTGATAGACATCAAGTCCCGTCATATTTATTTATTTATATATATTTTTGTAGAACGAGAGTGTGATTCATGCTTGCTGTGATTGCTTTGCATCTAGTAGGCTGTTCACTAGTATGATACAATTATCTTATGATACTGTAAGCTTTAGTTAGGTGATAATGACAGTTTTTTGTACCTCTTAAATTAATAAAAAAACACATGACTGTAATCAAAATTCAATATGGCGACAACCAGTGTATGGCGACAACCAGTGTATGACGACAACCAGTGTATGACACACCATATTATGAAAAAAAAAACAAAGTCGTCGAACTATGGGTATCGTTGAATAGGTATTTGAAAATCATTTTTAGGTTTCTCATATCATTTTTTCATTTCGGATGATCATTTAGGATCTATAACGATTTAAAGTTGGTTAGCAACCATTCTCACTTAAATTTCTGCCTCTATTTAGTTTTGTTCGGAGTCAGTCTGGTTTATTAGCACATTCGATTGTCTTGTGTTTTCAGGAAATAATCGAAGTCCTCCTGAGCTGGGACGACCCTATCTCCGCCATCGGCGCGGCGCGGCAGGCCGGCGGCCCCTGGGCGGCGCTGCCGGCGCGCAAGCTGCTCGCGGCCGCGCGCAGGGCTCCGCCGCACACCTTCGTGGCCGTCATGCACGCCTTGTTCAACAGGAACGAGCGGTTCAGAGGGTCGCCGCACTTCTTGAAAGGTAACTTTAGAACTCTACTAGAGGGCGGAAAGTGAACAATTGCTCCTGCAATAGGTTAGTTCCTTGACTTTATCGATAGGGTGCCTAATCCTCTAATTTAGCAAAAAATAAACATTATTTATGATGAAATCAAACGAAAACAATTACATTTTCGCACTTTTGATAGTTGAATCGCGACAATACTACCATAGCTATCATGGCGACCGGTACCCCTAGTACCAGTTTTTATAGTTTTCGAAAACAAAATGTAGTTTCGTTTAGTTCCATACATTTACTGGCAGCGCCTCTAGCGGAAACTTCCAGGAACTGCAGTAAATGTATGGAACTAAACGATACTACATTTTTTTTTCTAAAACTATAAAAACTTGTACTAGGGGCACGGGCGACCGTATGGCGACACTGCTGCGCAAAGGATTACAGAGACGCTACAGCCACACAGGAACAACGACGTCACGCGCTCTGTACAGTGCTTTTTTTTCTAGTTGTGTAGTATCTGCTCCCTCTGCTGGGCAAAAGTCTGCCCCCAATTCCTTCCATATCTCTATTTTCTGCAAGCTCAAGCCAATTTCGTTCGAAAGTATCGAGCTCGTCGCGCCACCGCTTCCTTGGACGGCCTCGACGCCTTCGTCAGTCATTGGATACCCAATGTGTGGCGATCTTTGCCCATCTTTCGGGATGCAACCCGCTCACGTGGCCCGCCCAGTCCCAGTTGAGCCTTGCAGTTTATCTCCTACATCTGGAATACCTGTCATGGAACACAGAACGGTATTTCTATATAACTCGATCAATTCGTTTCATATCTAGAATACTGCGTTTTTTTATAGATTTTAATTTAACAATGATTGTATGTATGTTTATTTAGGTCAAATCTTGCAAGTTGAATAAGAATTACTTCGTCTTATCCTACGAAGTTAAATTAATCCATGTTGGTTCAGTTCCAATGACAATGCATTTTTATGTTAAACATGACGTGAATCAACATCCAGGAACAGCTCCAGATACAGGAACTTTTCAACGGTCAACAGCACAGATACGAAATTTTGTGTACCGACGCATTTTATTATGATAGCCGGGTTTAAGTTTTACCATGAAATAGTTGCTGCACTCAGGGTAGGGTCCTCGCAATAGTTGCTGCACTCAGGGTAGGGTCCTCGCAATAGTTGCTGCACTCAGGGTAGGGTCCTCGCAAGCTTTCAGCGCAAGCGAACTCCTCAACGGTTAACAGCACAGACACAAAATGTTGTATACGCATTTAATTGTGATAGCCCGTTCTAAGTTTCACCATGACATGGCTAGGTACTAAAAGCACAGAATAAATAATAGTACAATCTAAAAGCTTTATTATTAATATATTTTAATTTAGTTATTTTTATAATATATGTTTTAATTATAAATGAATTAAGTTAAATATATTTTTTTCGGTTCTATTGTTCACTTTTGAGTACTACTAACTAATTCTGTGCTTTCTAGTTTGAGATGAAGGCCGCTGCTCTTCTTGAAAGGTAATGAAACTCCTACCAAGAATTAATAATCCTAATGCGGGAACAACTATTCTATAGGTCACACGTCATGCGGCAGGGAGGGGTTTTAAACGAGTGACAAGGGGTAGCAGGAGTCTAAAAGTTTGGGACGTGACATCCACACATCTAAATTTGAAAAGATTTATAATCAAAAACAATATGAATGATGTTGTTTTAATTTAAATATATGATTAGTAAGAGAGGAAGGCCCTTATAAAACATCGCGACGAGGGAGGAGGGCTTGCTACAGAAATGTGGCAAAGACGGAGGGGAGGAGTAAAAAGTTAATGGATACTAATAGACGTAGTATTTAATACTAATAGTATTAGTAACCGATTTGGAAAATTATTTTACCAATAAAAAGCCATGTTATTTGTGAGTGTCATAGGCTATATATTAAAATGCCTACGCGTGCAAAGCCGCGGGCATCTGCTAGTAAAAAATAAACTTCAAAAGTAGTACAATCGGTGGCATTATCGCTAAGCAGCGATCTCTTCCAGGTGGCAACCGTTGAGATTGAGACGCATGACTACATAATAGAAAGTAGTAGTTGGTAGGTAACATTTTAGTAACATAATAGAAAAAAAAAGAAATGTCAAGATAATACTAATAAATATAATGTAAATAGCAAATACTATTAAATATATTAACATTATATTAAACTAATAAATATTTATGGTAGGTACATCATAATATTACACATGCGGTATTGATAGTTTCAGCCAAAATTGAAAATTACAATGACGACACGTAAAAATTCTTTACCTGATCTTTAAAACTTACTACACACATACATACATGAAACCTAAAAATATAACACTGCTTTTTTTTGAACAGTCGTGTAAAATGTTGCTATTTAGTTGGTCTTTAGTCCAGAATTCCAGATACACGAGATCCTATTAGTTTGGATGAAAGTTATGAATGGTGGCATCGCGTAGGCGTTTCATTTTTAGGGAACGTCATTTCTTTCCGCTAGATATGACGTTGCAGTTTTGTCCGGTTCTCAACAAGATAGTGTTTTAAATTAATTACGTTCGACACTTATCGCCCCTCGTAAATGTGAAAACAATAAAAATCTTGCTGATAACATGATTACCTTGTAGCCAACAACCTCACATAAATGTGAGACCTTTTTATATCATCTGTCCTAATTTACACTACAAAACGGCATCTAGGTATCTATCTATCTTTTTTTAACAGTAGGACCTACAATTTGACGCGTACAGGCAAGTCAAGCCGTTGGGGTAGACGAGTTTTCGAGTGGAGACCACATTTAGGTAAACGTAGTGTAGGGCGCCCTGTGGCCAGGTGGAGTGACGACCTGCGGCCGGAAGAGAAGGGATGAGGAGAGCTGAAGACCGAGCTCAGTAGCGTGCATTAGGAGAGGCCTACGTACAGCAGTGGACTGATATAGGCTGATGATGAGGCAAGTCAAGCTATAACGTGTACCGCCGCGTACGTGACGCTAATTGGCTCAAACTTAGGGCGCCGGCGCACTAGGCACAGTTTGTGGCTGTTTTCCTTGAATCAGCGCTAAATTCTATTTTGAATAGCGCTTTCACACAACGCGTACAGTACCTACGCAGCTCGCTGGCCGACTCATTCAGTCGCTGGTTTGCGGCGAAAGCAGGGAACAACTGTCTTGAAGCATTGCTCAAACTAGCTGAAATTAAATGAATTTAATCCACAAAAAACTTTGTTGTTGTCTCCGATTGCCAACAGCTCAGTCAGTCAGTCAGCCGACAGAACTGTTGCCTAGTGCATCCGCGCCCTAACTTGTACCCGACTACATCAGAGCCAAAGGAAAGTCATGATGATAGTGTTGAAACATAAACATTGTACAATTAATGCTTCGAATTCGCTAGTAAAAGCACACAATAAATAATATCTATGTCAAAGAGGTTTATGATTTTGATAATTGCAACATTTATTACCAATCAAAACTTATAATTTAATGGAATAATATAATTTATCGCACGTGGTTATCATGGGGCGTAGTTATTTGTCTCCTAATATCTTATCTGGACTTTTATAGATACTTAAAAATGGCCGCTGACGCAAGACCATGGTGTTATTGTATGTGTTCGATGTTATTATCATTGACGTGATAATTAAAATAATATACATGGTGTTTCTTTATCTAGTTATGTTTAACTTGATCTAAGTTGACCACAACCTTATGCATGCGCACAGAATTACACTAGCATCGGCTTAATATTGAGTAGCTGTGCCCGCGGCTTTGCCCGCGTAGTAATTTCATTTAAAAGTAGCCCATACGTGTTACTCCAGGACCAAAAGTACATATACTACATTTCTACAAAATTCTTTCCGCCGTCAAATAGTTTTCGATCCATTGCTCGGCATCTAATCATCGGATTAAGATTCCAAGTACAAAACTACTAGACCGGTTGAAATGCGGTTTTCACTGTTGGATAGCTTATGATTTGACTTAAAATGTGATGAAGTTAGGATCTCGACGCGATGACTAGAAGCCGAAAAAACGATAAAAAACGATTTGACAGCTGAAAGAATTTTTGAACATTTATCCCAGCAAAATGTCGAGCGTCACACCAATTACCTAACCCCAAAATAGTATACCCTGTAATTATAATCTATTTATAATATTTTATGTTTTCTCCTTGTTTATGAAATATTCATTTTGACTTGTAACAGTGCTATTATTTTGCCTATCTTCTATACTTATAATAAAGAAATAGGAACGAAATAGTCTGTACAAAAAAATATGGTCTAGGGTACTTAAAATAAACAAGAATATAACATTTTTTATAATCGTGACTGTCTGTTTGTTTGTCTGTATGTTTGTTCGCACATCACTTTAAAACTACTGAACTGATTGCGATGCAGTTTTCACTGTTAGATAGCTTATGGTTTGACTTAAACGCAGGTGTACAACGGCTGAAGGAATTGTGATCAAATGTTGGTATATTGGTATTTTAGGTCTTGGAATAGTACATAGAGTACTTTTAACATAGAGAAATGTCAATGCGTGCGAAGCCGCGGGTACAGCTAGTTTACAATAAAATACTAATATCATAATCGTAAAAAATACCCTGACCGAAATTGAGTAGTACTATTATTTTATTCTGTGCCGAAATATGCTTATCAGAAAATTCTTATTCTTATTGAAATATTTTTGTCAGAAACCTCACAGAATAGAATATTTTTGTCAGAAACCTCACAGAATTGAATATTTTGGCAGAAACCTCACAGAATAGACTAGAAATATAAAAAATATATAATATTCGCACAGAATAGAATGTAGTATCGACCACATTATCAAATGATAATGTGGTCGATACTACATTCATTCATTCATTCATTCATTGTGGCGTGTGTTTATTAATGTTTATTTTATTGACAGGTGAGCAGTGTGACAGCTACCTCGAATATTACAAGCAACTGATGGAACAGCAGTAATCGATTTTACACAATAGACTTAATTAGACTTAAGTATCTACATATAAAGTACTTATAATTCAAATATCTCAGTTCTAACACATGTGATGTGAACTAATTTAGCTGCTGAAAGTGAAATGTATATTTTGTTAAAGATATAGGACAATTATATTATCATGTTAAATAAATTATATTTTGTTTTATTCTTATCTCCTTAGAACTGATCAATTATTTGCTTAGGTTCATGCAATCATTAAATTGCAATGAAAATTACATTTATTTTATGTCTTTATTTATTAATAAACCGATTTATGATAGTCGACCTATTTTATTTGAAGTTTATCGTAACATAATAAAGTTGTTCCCGTACAGACTGGAACTAGTCCGATTCGTAAGCGAGTTATGTTTAGGTAGCTCCAATGATCGCCGCGGCTTTGGCCTCGTGCTTATTTTTAGGGTTCTGTGCCTCAACCGGAAACAAGACAATCTTTTACTCAAACAATACTAGTAATGTGGTCATTATTTCGACAACTTTCTTTGGGCAAAGTCGACCTTGCCGCGCTGCTTGAATAGGCGCCAGCAAAGTTGTATGGAATTTCATTATTGTCGTGTTTTGCGGCCAGCAATTTCCTTTGAAAATCCATTATTGTCGTCTTTTGTCGTAGCACTATTATTTATTCCGTGGGTTCGTTAACCCCGAACGCGAAAAGAGAGGCGTTGTAGCTCCCAGACGAATG
Organism: Alsophila aescularia; assembly: GCA_946251855.1. Classification (NCBI taxonomy): domain Eukaryota; kingdom Metazoa; phylum Arthropoda; class Insecta; order Lepidoptera; family Geometridae; genus Alsophila; species Alsophila aescularia. Next base: position 60,169,397 of record OX276374.1, read on the forward strand.
GACCGATTTTGATGTTTTTTTTCTGTTTGAGAGCTGATGTGATCGTGATTGTTGTTGTTGTTTCTGTAGTTGTGGTCGTTGTTGTTGCATTGTTTGAGTAAATTCTTATTATACTAAGCTGGTTTTATTTAAATTCCTTGCATTGTTTGAGTAAAGTACTATACAAGCCTTGGTCCGCAATGACTACCCTGCTGGCCACGCTATGATGGCCTCGAGCTTTGCTTAGTTAAGTTCTCGACCATCATCATCGCTGCCAGCAACGCAGTCATTAAAGACCGCGGCAGTAATGTACTATTACATTGACAATCATCAATGTAAAAGAAAAAACACGACTGTCCTGCCAAAAAATGAACTAAAAAGGTTTTACTCAAACAAGCTTGTAATGTGGTCATTATTTCGTCAACCTTCTTCAAGCAAAGTCGACCCTGCCGCGCTTCTAGAATAGGCGCCAGCAAAGTTATATGGAATTTCATTATTGTCGTGTTTTGCGGCCAGCAATTTCCTTTGAAAATCCATTATTGTCGTGTTTTGTCGTAGCACTATTATTTATTCTGTGGTTTTGTTAACCACCGAACGCGAAAGGACACGCCCCGTACACCCACGAGAGGCGTCGTAGCTCCCAAACGAGATGGTGGTGGTGGTCGAGATGGTTCTTAGCTATTATTGTTGTTGTTTTGTTGTTATTGGGGGGTTTCATAGATTTTTAACCTGTGCACTAGATTTATTTAAATTACTCGCATTGTTTGAGTAAAGCATTATACAAGCCTTGGTCCGCAATGACTATACCACAGTACATATATTAGTCTTTACAGACAGTAGTGTATCGAGGAGTAAACGGCCGATTTGACGCATGTGGTGCGGGGGCCGGGATGCAGGGGTCTCAGCGTGGTTTTGAAAAGAACGCTTCGAGCGAGTTTCGCGCATGAAGTATCTACACGTAAAAATACGAGAAAGAAAGATTGTTTTCTGCAAGTAGGATGCCAGTACCACAAATGGATTGGACCAAAGAGTATAGTAATAAAAGTATATATCAAGATTGGACTCTTTAGTCCAATCTTTTCAACTCACTATTGGGATCCGAAAATAAATTAACTTCATTTATTACCCGACTGCGGAGGGTTATATGTTTGGGTTGTATGTTTGTTTGTTTTTACGTTTCTTTGGCACGTCCTACAGACTAAACGGCTAAATGGATTTTGTTAAATGAGGTATCATTGGATTTGTCTTAACCGCGAGAGTGCTATTGGAAGTATCAAGCGGCTTACAACTGCCATATTTTATTTCCGATGGAAAGAATAATGTTTGAAAAACTCACAAAAAATATCATTTATAAATATATATACTTCCATCTGGCAAAAAAAACGTAAGATAAGAATGTCGTCAAATATTATTTTATTGATTGACGGGCTTCTCTACTCATCGTATTAAAAAAAAAACTACTCAAAGTATGAAATTGAGATGCAAATTTGTAACTTTCGTTTAGATACCTAATACCCATATAGACTAACATAATATGAATATTACTAATAAGTACCAATTTTTAACAATATTACATACAAGTGATTTGCCGCGGTTTCGCACGGGCAGCGCTCACACCGTGGCATTATTCTTACGTTTAGAATTTTTATACGCATTATAACTTCTTAAAAAATACGCTAGATTCAAAATGTTTTGCAGCAACGATCATGGTGTTTTTTACCCATAGACAAGGGCGTCGCCAAGGGGGGGCAAGTTTATTACAATTAATGACAACATTATACCATTATCGATAAAACAATAAAGATCCTCGAAAAAAAACTAAACATTAGGTAATAAAACTATCTAAAAATACACACACGAACGAAAAAGTCTTCCCGCCAAAATGGATCCGCACTTTGTTTACAAGTTTTTGTTGTAAAGAGCTATAAATGGGAATTTTGAATTATTTTATAGTGAAAATAGCTCTTCTTATAACCCTTTTTTAATTTCTATGCAAGTATTGGTAGCTCAATATTTTCGCGATCTCTGTCAGTATCTATTGGTTATAGTTTTTTTCATTATTTTCCTATGCTTATAGCCATTGTGTTTCGATATTGAAAGAAAATAATTCAAAAAAATCACGCTCGGTTCGCTCGCGCTTTTTATTACTCCTTACAGTGTTATTTTTTAGAAAAATAACAATCTTTTAAAAAAAATAACTTAAATTTCACGCTCGCTTCGTTCGTTATCGCCATTTGTGCTTGTCCATACAATGATTTTTATATTATTATGAGTATTATCAATTAATTTCAGCATTGATAGAAATGCCACAAAAAAAAGCGTTTTTCAAAATGGTTAAATATTATACTTCATTTTCCACACTAAGATAAATAGCTCAACATTTTTGCGATCGCTCTGCTCGCGTCTTTTAATCATTTCAATGTATAAATAAATTTGAAATTATAGAAAATAGGTGGTGGCAAATTCCGGTTCGGCCCCGGGCGGCATAAACTCACGCTACTCACCTCACCTCACCTGTCTACTCCAACGACATTAAGAATTTCTAATCATTACTCACGTACTTGACAGACTTGTTATTATTTCGTTTCCATGGCAACGTGTCATTCCGTTGTATATTATTAATCGACTTCACAAAAGGAGACGGTTATATGTACGACTGCATGTTTTTTTATTGACGTAGTTACTCTGTTATTTTTTAATTCTGTTTTTGTTTGATTGGGTATACTCTCTAGGTGGTCCCATATAAATTGTATCAAAATTGGTTCAATAGTTTTTCTAGTACCTACATCCATTGGGGCAATATAAACACTGTTTATATTGCCCCAAATCTCTAAGATTTCTAAACCGTTTTGAATGGTTGTTGTTTTATTCAAAAGGGTAGACTTTCAGCGTAGTCCCATAGCTTTATCAAAATTGGTTCAGCAGTTTTTTATTGGGATAATAAGGATGAAGAATTTCTCAACCAATTTGAATGATTCGTGGTTTATTTAAAACGATCGACTTAGATAGCGGTTTTTATGTTTGACAGGTGATGTGAACTTTGCTTAGTTAGCTATATTCGGGGATTGAGAAAGGGGTAAGAAAAGGGGGACCCCCCTTTTCAAACCCCCCTCAAGAAACTATTATAACTCTTTCTATTTTAAATTGTATTTTTGAATCGGTATTACATTTTTACTTTTGATAAAGTGATAGTGTTCTGTTTCTATCTAGATATTTTTGAATCGGTATTACATTTTTACTTTTGATAAAGTGATAGTGTTCTGGTTCTATCTAGATATTTTTGAATCGGTATTACATTTTTACTTTTGATAAAGTGATAGTGTTCTGGTTCTATCTAGATATTTTTGAATCGGTATTACATTTTTACTTTTGATAAAGTGATAGTGTTCTGGTTCTATCTAGATATTTTATTCTTTTTAGTGTTTATTTAGAAAATAATTTGAATGAGAAGTCGTTTATTCTTTGTAGGAAAAATATTTTTATTGATTCCTGGGGTTACAATATGGCAATTTTTGTAAGGATGTCTGCTTTCTTGAAAAAATAAAATAGTGCCAAGTTACTCGCTGATAACGTAGCTTTCTAATAAGTGAAATATATATTTTAAATCGGTTCAATATTTATTTCGTTTGTCCATTACAAAGTTTTTTTTTTTTTTTTTTATTACTGACTAGGCAATCGTTTGACCACGATCTCACCTGATGGAAAGCGATGATGTGGTCGAAGGTGTAGCACGCTTGCCTACAAAAAAAAACATACAAACATACAAATCTTTCCTCTTCATAATATGAGTATAGACATACGCGTGAAATCAATAGCCTCCGTTTTTGTAAGTAAGTTTGTGTAAGTAGCTTTAAAACTGGTTTTACTAATACAATATTGCTACAAATTTAAAAGGTTGGCTGTAAAGTGTGGTCATGTACAAACAGACGAACAAATATACATAAATTAATTCATGCATACATAGATATTCTGATAAAATCATAACCCTCCTTTTTTGTAGCCGGATAAAGACCCACAGGTGGCAACCATCGGTCTACGACTGACAGTAGACATCAAACTCGAAAACAATGCTTCGATACACTACTGTCTGTAAAGACTATATATGTACTGTGACTGCTGACCACTCTATGATGGCCTCGAGGTTAGCTTAGCTGCGCTCTCGGCCATCATCATCGCTGCCAGCAACGCAGTCATAATAGACCGCGGCAGTAATGTACTATTATGGCAATCAATAATATATTGCTGGAATGTGCTCAAGGCCTTCAATTTGATACCCTTATTGTAAAATGTAAATACTTTTTCATTTCGCTTTGAAAATGGAGTCATATTGCAGAAAAATCGTTATTTTTTTTTCATGAAATAATCCTATTTTAACAGAAAAAAAAACAAAACTCGAAAAGAACATCATCATCTCTGCAGGAAGACGTCCACAGATTAACATAGGCCTCCCCACTCCCCGCGAATCTCTCGAAAGTCGTCGGTCCACCTAGGGATGTCTCCTACGCTCCGCTTTCCGATCCGTGGTCGCCACAGAAATGTGGTCACCATTCGAGAACCTTTCTTCCCCAACAGTTGCTCTACAAGCTATGTGGCCTGCCCATTGCCACTACAATTTGCTAATTCTGAGAGCACTGTCAGTAAATTCAGTTCTTTTATGGATGTAATAAGTTCCTACATAAACAAAAATCATGCATTTTTAAAAGCGTGAAATGTTTTTATGTATGTATGTATGTATGTATGTTTGTTTGAGTCAAATCTTGCAAACTGAATTAGAACCTCCCCTATTACTTCCTCTTATCCTATGGAGTTGAATTTTTGCATGTTGGTTCAATTCCGATGACAATGCATTTTTATGGTAAGCATGGCCTGAAGCGACATCCAGGAACAGCTCCAGATAAAGGAACTCTCCAATGGTCAACAGCACCGACACGATATTTGTGTACGTATGTTATGATAGCCAGTTTGAAATTTTAGCATGTCTGCTGCACTCCGGGTTGGCTCCTGACTAGGGAACTCTTCAATGGTTAACAGCATAGACACGAAATGTTGTATACGCATTTAAATTTGATAGGCCGTTCTAATTATCATCATGACGCCATGTCATGATGATAATTAGAATGGCCTATCTAACTATCTACTGCGAGCGCTCAAGATACAGTGCAAGCGCGTGACTCAGTACGTCATGCAACTACTCTTCATGCGGCAGCGGAGACGCGGACGGCGGCGCCGGCAGCGACGAGTGATGACGGAACCTGTCACGTAAGATTATGCCACCAAAACATCGCATCTTTGAAAAATAAAACTAAGCAACTGGAAGTGCTACTACAATGCAACATAAAATGCGAAATTCTTTGTTTGACTGAACATTGGCTTAAAGAGCATGAGCTTAAATGTATTAATATTAGTAATTTTATTCTCGCGTCTTACTACTGCAGACCAACCATAGCCCATGGTGGGTCTTGAATTTACGTTAGTAATAATGTTAGATATAAGAATTTAAATATTTACACGCGGCTTTCTGTCGAGCAAGTGTGTGAAATTTCAGCTGTGGAACTAATCGATAGAAACCTTGTGGTTGTATGTATATATCGATCTAACCTGACGAGCACATCACAATTTTTTCCCGTTATGGAATCATTGCTCAACAAGATTAACGACACTGGAAAAGAATTTGTAGTTTTGGGTGATATGAATATTGACGGAATCAATAAATTGAATAGTGACTTGAAGAAAATGAATGACCTTTTGTCATCAAATAATATTAAAATTATATTAATATATTATTCAAATATTATTTAACATAGTGGACTTTCCCACGAGGGTGACAGACTCCACGAGCACTAGTGTTGACCACGTTTACGTCAGCTGCGGGTCGGTAGAGGAGGCGCGCGCGGCGCCTGTGATGACTTATCTGAGAGATCACTTCGCGGTGCGCACTTCTGTGTCATGCGAGCCAGGCCCGGGACCTGCGCCCGCGCGCCTCGCTCGCTCCTACAGTCAATTCAACACATATAACTTTATGGCGGCTGTGGAAAGCGTTGACTGGGTCGAAATTGAACGGAAGTACTCGACCTCGCCGGAAGAGTTATCTAAGACAATCTATATATATATATATATATATATATATATATATATATATAGATTGTTGTTGTTGTTTATAGATATTTTGAAAATTTTATTTGGAATGTACTCTTGATTCGATACTGAAGACAAAACTGTTTTTTTTTTCATTTTTGTCTGTCTGACTGTCTGTATCTTGGCTAGGCATCACGCCGAAACTACTGAATGAATTTATATGAAACTTGGTATGATTTGAGTTCATACTACAAGGTAGGACAATGGATACTTTTCATCCCGAAAAATTAAAGGGTTCCTGTAGGATAGGCGTTGAAAGTTATTTCAAAGAACACGTATCACGCTGAAACTACTAGACGTTTTATTTTTAAACTTGACTAACTTTCATAGTTTATATAATAGGTAAAAATTGAGGATACTTTTTATCCCGGAAAATAAAGTGTTCCTGCGGGATAATGTCCAAAATTCTGTAAATTGAAGATATTACGGGTTTTTTTTGGAGGCTGTTCTATATTCAATACTAACGCCAACACTGTATTATTATTTTTTGTCTGTATAACTGTCTGTCTGTCTGTCCATCTGTCTATCTGTACCTTGGCAGCGCACCACGCCGAAAACACTCAATGAATTCAAATGAAATTTGGTTTGATTTGAGTTCATACTTCGAAGTAGGACATTGGATACTTTTCATCCCGAAAACATTAAGTGTTCCCGCAGGATAATGAAAAAGAACACGTAGTACGCCGAAACTATTGGACGTATGGGGATTGGGGACGGTAACGCTCTTATAAAAATATTATTGGTCGTATTACGAACTACCAACCAAACATGGCTAATATTGATTTCACTTAACTTCGTCTCTTAACTTCGTTTTTTAACTTCGTCTCTGAAAGATAACGCCTCCCAAATCTATATTTATGATTTTTTATAGCAGTTAACGACTGCTTAGCGTTATTAGAAAATTATTATTTATATTTACGCTAAGCAGGCATTAACTGCTATAAAAAATCATAAAATAATATTTTTTTTGTTAATCGTGACTTTCTTTCTGTTTTTCTGTATGTTAGTTTGTTCACGCATCACGTAAAAACTACTGGACCAATTGCAATGCGGTTTTCATTATTAGATAGCTTAGGGCTTGATTTAAATCTGGTGTCATTGGTATCTTAATCTGGTGAGTTAGAAGCCGAGCAATTGATAAAATTATTTTTGACGCTGAAGAAATTTTGTTTAAATGTTGGTATATTGGTCCTGGAATAGCACATTATGGTACTTTGAACCTAAAGAAAAGACCACGCGTGCGAAGCCGCGGGTACAGCTAGTACTAAATATAATTAAAAATAAAATTGACATTTGCTTTCCATTAAAACGGATTATTGTAGGTAATAAACAAGTATGTTGGATGACTAATGAAATTTTTAATTTGAATTCCTTAATATTTGACATGCGAAAATTGACATATAAATTCCCATTGAATTTAAATTTAGTAAGTAGAATAAATGAGTTTCAAACCAAATATGATTGCTTGCTTCAGCGTGAAAGAAGCGCTTACTATTGTAATTTAATTGATGAATCTCCAAATGTAATCAAATCTATGTGGGAGGTAGTAAAACTTGAAACTGGTAAGTCGAAGACCTATCTAAGGCGTTCGATGTCGCGGACCATAATGTCTTAGCTGCTAAGATTAGGTATTATGGTGTCGAAGGGCCAGCTCTAAAGTTGCTGACAGATTTCATGTCAGGCAGACGTCAGATAGTCGTAGGGGATGGTGGCACGGTTAAATCGCAGTCGCGAAAAACCATGATTGGAGTAGCGCAGGGCTCATCGCTCTCCAACATTATATTCTCCCTTCTCCTCAACGACTTGCCAGAGAATGTTTGTGAAGGCCATATACTAATGTATGCAGATGATGTCGCGGCAATCGTCTCCGCTCCAACAGTAGACCAGTTGGAGCAGAAGTTGAATATAGTAACTAGTGACCAGTGGCCCAATTCCATAACTTGGCTACAATCGGATTATCACTTTTTTCATAGCAAATTCGACTCTATCGCAAGGCATTAGTGGTTGCGAGACTGAGAATTCGATTGAAGCCAAGTTATGGAATCGGGCTGCTGAGCTATTGGTTCAAAATCAACGGATTGATTTTGAACATAAACAAGACCCATTTCATGCACTTTAACCTGTCAGGCCGTACATACAGGCAACTCACAGTTAAAGTTGGGAACTCTGAGGTGATGATCATGTTTTTGGGTTTCCAGATCGATAGCGGTCTACACATAAACACATTATGTGAAAAAAACGGCCGTGCTTGTTTCGCGCTGTGGCGCGTATCCGCAATACTTCCCTGTAGCATGGTCCGAAACTGCTATTTTGCATCTGTGCACTCCCTACTTCAATATGGCGTCGAGCTCTGGGGACGCGCAGCCGATTGGCAGCGCGTCTTCAGAATGCAGAAAAGAGCGATTAGGGCCATAGTGCGAGTAGCACAAAATGAATCGGCACTTCCATTATTCCGGTCCATGAAGATACTGAACCTCCCATCCTTGTTGTGCCTTCAGATGGCTCTGTATGCCAGAGACCACCTGGAAGAATACTCGAGGGTAGGGGACGGGCACAAGTATAGCACGCGAAACGCGCACCGGCTGCGAGCGGTGCCGCGGCGGCTGACGATGACGTCCAAACTAGTGCACGTGATGGCGCCGGCGGTCTACAACCGGCTAGCGGCTGCCAGATAACGTTAGAGATGCACCTTCAAGGGAATCATTTAAATACAAATTCAAATGTTGGCTTGTTGACCAATCATTATATACGTATGATGTCATTGTTAAATTAAAATTATTGTGTGTGTAATTGTGTAATTATATTTCAATAACTTTTTGTCATTATTTTTTTGTTTTATTGTATTTTTTTACAGTAAAATATTTATTATTATTATGATATTTTGAAATAAAATTGTATTGTTATTAGGTAATGAATTGAATGTTGAATTATATTATTATTTTTTGCCTTTTGACATGTAACAAAATTGTTATGAATAAATGAATATGAATACTTAAGTACATAAAAGTTTTTTTTTAATTAACTTTTTATTTGTATCGCTAGCAGAGTTACTATTTTTCAATATTGTATGCTTATATTATACCTACCTAGAATTCTTTCATCAAGAACATAATAGGTAGTGTTTTTACCTTTTGTTTCCCACTGCTGGACAAAGATTTCCCCCATTATCTTTCACTCATCTCTATCCAGAGCTAGATGCATCCAATTGGGTTGATAGGCTATTATGGCGAATTCACGAACCTCACAGCAATTAAACTTCTTTACAATGCGCTGATTAGGTCAAAGATGGAAGCGAGTTCAATGATGTGGAACCCTCATGAAAAAACGTATGCTCTCATGTTGGAAAAGGTCCAGAAGCGTTTTCTAAAGTTTCTATACAAGAAAATGTACATGTACTATCCGTACTTATATCCTACGAGGTTTCTGCAGGGCACATTAGGGTTCCACTCCCTTGAAGCTCGCAGGTTGCATGATCAGTTGCTTACAATGTACAGAGTCCTTCGCGGAATTTTAGACTGTCCCACAATATTGAGCGAGGTCAGTCGTCTATACGTGCCGGAACAGCGTGCTAGATTCCGAAGTGGGCGCGTACCTTTATTTGCACCAATGCCGGCGCGCACGGTCGCTCGGCAACAGTCCCCTGTCTGCCGCGCGCAGCGACACCTCAACACACTTTTCACCTCACAGGCACAATATATTCAATGACAGGTGGCCTATATTTCTTAGGAGCTCTTTTGTACTGTGAGCAAGTTAATACGTAATAGATACACATGATTTGTGTTTTTACCAAGCCCTTTAGATGGTGTTTACTATCTGTTATTCCTTGTTTTGTTTAATTTTACCGTTGTTATTTGTTTAGTCTTTAAGCCTTTAATGTTTATTTTATCAAAGACTGCCCGCAAAAAGACGCATTGGATCTCTGTAATGTTACATTTGTGTCTAAATAAATAAATGATGTCGTCACGCCATCTTTTACGGGACCGGCCACGACGTCGCCCTCCTTCTTTGGGCTCCCATTGTTTGACAACTTTTTATTTTGTGTAGGTACTTGTTTTTTTGCCATAGCTATGTCTATGTAGTATGTAACCGCAAATCAAAAATACATACTTTTTGTATAATAAATGACCATTTGCTTTAAAAAATACTGATTGCACAGCAAAATACTAACTTCAAAATATTATTATCGAAGCAACATTTGTGACGCATTGCTATATGTATATGCTAAAAGCGCAATTTCTGATGTGCAATTAAATATAGTCCATTATTTAGTTGCTAATCAATTCATTCATTTATAATTCTGACCAAACAATAACTTTCATTAGCGCAATTATCAAAATAAATACATTACATATTTGATTTTAATCCTCCCCCTATATATTTAATATTGGCAAGGCAATCATTCTTACTGTGACATTATCATGTTTTTCACTGATTCATTCAGTATTGTGATCATGACATCCATCCATATTTACAACAGTAGCTTGTAGGTAATTAATTCAACTGTTACCATGGGCTTTTGGAATATTAAACAAATAATAATAAGTCTAAACTCAAAATGAAAGATTCTTGTATCCACAAATATAATTTATTGTACATTCAGATATAGGTACATGCTTACAGAGAACAGCCAGTAATAGTTAATTATTACAAAATGGAACGAGTAGTAAATGCATAGCAATGAAACAGAATTTACAGTTTAGAGTAGTGCACAACAGCCCGGATGGACTTGCCAACGTGCATCAGGTGGAAGGCTTCATTTATCTCCTTGAGGGGCACATTGTGAGTGACAAACTCATCAAGGGGCAGTTTCTTAGCCAGGTACTCTTCCACAAGCTTGGGAACACTATCTCTGCTCTTGTAGCCTCCAAAAGCCGTCCCCTTCCATGTGCGGCCAGTAACAAGCTGGAATGGACGAGTGCTGATCTCCTGGCCCGCTCCTGCAACTCCAATGATCACAGACACACCCCAACCCTTGTGGCAAGCCTCCAAGGCTGCCCTCATGGTATTCACATTACCGATGCACTCAAATGTGTAGTCCAAACCTCCATCGGTCAAGTCAACAAGAACTTGTTGGATTGGTTTGTCGTAATCTTTGGGGTTAACAAATTCATTGACTCCAAATTTCTTGGCTACTTCGAACTTGTCCGGGTTGATGTCCACACCAATGATTCGTTTAGCTCCAGCATTCCGACATCCTAGTGCGACAGCCAGGCCGACTGCTCCCAGGCCAAATATGGCACAGTTTGAGCCAGGTTCCACTTTAGCCGTATTCAATGCTGCTCCGTAGCCGGTGGGAACTCCACATCCCAACAGGCAAACTTTGTCTAAGGCAGCTTTATCATTAACTTTACAGAGGGAAATTTCTGCCACAACAGTGTATTCACTGAAAGTGGAGCAGCCCATGAAATGGTAAAGTTCCTGGCCCTTGCAGCGGAAGCGACGCGTGCCGTCAGGCATCTTGCCCTGGCCCTGCGTGACGCGCACCTTTTGGCAGAGGTTGGTCTTGGGATTCTGGCAGAACTTACAGGTGTTGCACTGTGGGACGTAGAGAGGAATGACATGGTCGCCGGGTTTGACGGAGGTGACTCCTTCACCGACGCTCTCAACGATGCCGCCGCCCTCATGCCCCAGCACCACAGGGAACACACCCTCTGGGTCGGAGCCCGAGAGAGTGTAAGCGTCGGTGTGACAGACGCCGGTGGCGGTGATCCGAACGCGCACTTCACCGGCCTTTGGCGGGTCTACTTCGATCTCCTCGATAGATAGGTCCTTGCCGGCTTCCCACGCGACGGCCGCGAGACACTTGATCACTTTTCCGGCTGTCGACATGACTGCGTTTCTCCACTGCCTATGAACGAATGAAATCAAAATGAACTGGCTGTATGAAAGCTTTAAGAATTCGAACACGATAACAATGGGTTATCGTTATCGGTGATGTAATTCGACACAACGTGCTATACTAGACAATATCAACCAACTAACCTTGAACCACAGACTAGGTAGAGATACTACGTATCACTGAATAAATAATAAGCTGAGCAGTGAGCGGGAGACGATAATACACGAACAAAATAATGTACGACCAGTATTGTACAGCCAATATTACACGGCCAGATATTACGTGTACATGGATTCGTAATATTTGGACGGTTAATACTGGCCGTGTATTATTGCCCGTACAAAATCAGTCCGGATTGATAATGCACGGCCAGTATTACGTGACCAATATTACGTGTACAACCGGATACGTAATAGTAATATCAGCACGTACCGATTTTGTACGACCAATATTACACGGCCAATAATACGAAGCCAACCATAAACAAAGCTAGAATCACTCCTTGATGCTTCGTTTGTGTAGGCGAGTGTCAAGAAGAAAAAACTGTCACAGAACCGAATCGACCAACCCCGACTCCACGTGGTCTTGTCTGCCCTACAGTACAGTGTTTTCAAAAAGCCGGAGGCGTGGAGGGAGTCCAGCCGCTGTCCGCTGTAACAAAGTGCAGGTACCAGGGTGAGCTGGAGCGGCGGAGGCTGGTCGCCGAAGGCGACCAAAATGCCGAAGCTGCGGAGGCGATCGTTGGTACCTGTGCTTTGTTACGCAAGGACGGAGGAGCAGCACTTCCCGCAGCGCCGGAGCAATCGTGATTCATAATCTGTGGAAAAAGGATACTGGAACGTGGAAACGAGGCTTTGACTATGTCATTTCTATATATTAATCTGTGATGTACACGTAATATTAGTTGTACATTATCGCCCGTACAAAACGTGTCCGGCCCGTATTACACAGCCAATAATGCACATCCTGTTATTACATGTGTACATATTTTGGCTTCGTAATCCTGGCTGCGTATTATCGCCTGTACAAAATCAGCACGGGGTGATATTACACGGCAAATAATACGCAACCAAATTATGTACACCCTGATATTACGACACCAATTTACGAAATATTGGTCGCGTATTATTGGCTGTACATTATTTGGTCACGTAATATTGGCCGTGTAATATAGGGACTCCGGTAGGCTGGCTACAGGAAATCAATTCAACGAAACGGAATAGAGATGAGAAATATTTAATTTAACGAAAACAAATGCAGCAACAGTAAATTAACTTTGTGATTCTTCACTATCTAAAACAATAATAGTTTGAATTTCGTCAAAAAGAAAATAGTAGAGAACTCTATAAGGGCCGTCCGTGTAGTAGCAAATAGCGAAAATAACCTAAAAATGCTAAATATGATCATATCTAGCGTTCGCTTTGGACATTTGTGGGCGAAATTAGCGTTCTGTTGTTTCAGAACTTGGTTACAATCGGATTATCACTTTTTTCATAGCAATTTCGACTCTATCGCAAGGCATTAGTGGTTGCGATATTGAGAATTCGATTGAAGCCAAGTTATGTAGTCGGGCCGCAGTTTTCGATCACCGTTCGTTTTGCATGTTTAGTTGACATGTAAACATAGGAAAATAGACTTTATTCCGTCAACGATAGGGCTGTCGCGACATTCTCGCCAAAGTTAACGATGCATGGCAGCACCGGAAATGAGCATTCATTAATACCAACCTGAAGTATATGACATAATTCTTGCTGAGTTAGTACTTTCGACTTTTGAACCACTTTTTTGTTTCTTCTTTAAGATGATAATTTTTTTGAGATTTAGTTTTATATAAGTTAATACGAAAAGCAGCAGCCATCTATCGTGTGAAGGCGATCCCTTTCTTCTGGATTGCAGCTAAGTGTTATAGGATAACTTTACGTATAATCTAAATTTCTTATAACTTGTCTTGGGGGATGTCAGATGGATTTCATTCATGGTGAGAATGAGGTTCATCTGCAGCCCGATTACAGAACTTGGCTTCAATCAGATTGTCACTTTTTTTCATAGCAAAATCGACTCTATCGCAAAGCATTATTGAATTTGATGGCTCGAAACCGTCATGATCAACATTACGTAATCGCACTACAGGGCAGTTCTTTCCATATCCTAATGATCGGCGGTGAGTCGTTTGATTGTAAATGTTATATATATAACATTTACAATATATATTTTTAATATGTCGTATATATATATATATATACGAATATATATATATATATATATATATATATATATGTAAATTAAGTTAATGTCACTTAATTTAAATTGTCTATTAGGCGCGCATTCACTGAATGTCGCGTATCATGTGTAAGCTGTGGTAGTAAGTAGATCTGTGGAAGGATTTGAGATGTAATCTGTCGTCAGACGAGTGTACTTATTACATTTTAGGTCAAGGAATTTGTGAAATAATAGCTTTAAATGTTGTTTCTCTTTTCAGGTAAGATTCGTAATTAGTTGCATTAAACGTACATAATCATAAAGACAAATATGTAAGGCATTGTTTAATAAAATACTCTCTTTTCAGAGCAACACAATTTGGTTTTTATTTCGTCGTTCTAAGAAAACGGTGGCTGTGTATAAAGCTACATTATAAAACAACATTTAATACAGTTTTTTTTAACAACAATGGAAAAGTTAAAGTTTGAATTTATGGTGAAATCTGGTGAAGATCCAAAATCAAATATAATCTGCATAACCTCAATTACGGATGCCGATAAAAAAACCTTTTACATTCCAGAACAGCTCCAACCGGCAAGACTGCATGAGGAGGTTATAAAAACTCAAGCTTTTCAAAAAGTCAAAGCTACAATACAAAGGAGACATGAAAAAAGACAAGTATGGATCTCATTGACATCGGACATAAGATCCATACTTGATCTTATGTCAAGATAAGATCAAGTAAGTAAGTGTATGTGATTGTGTACATTGATCACGATGGAAATATGCAGTTTAAAGGATATTTGCTGGAAGAAGCTTCACCGGAAACACAACAACAGGCTTCTGTTGCAGGAGTGTCAGAAGAAGTTTTAACAAGAATTCTGGAGAGTTTTGCTGAAATGAAAAAGGATACACCTAAACCTCATAATATAAGAAATTTGTCAGAGAAATTTTTAATAGAAAAATTCAATAGTAAAACGTCAAATGCGTCCCAATGGATGATTATTTTTGAAACGGAATGTGTGCGTTTAGGAATTGATGAAGATGTTACGAAAATTGAAAGTCTTAGGTTGTTTTTGGTGGATTCGTGTCTAGACTGGTACAGCTCCATGCTCATAAAATATACAGTTAACTCAAAATGGTAATTATGGAAAAAAAACTTTTGTGAGACATTTGCGGACAGAGGTTGGTCGCCGGTCAGGTATGCAATCTTATTTAAATATAGACAGGGCTCATTACTAGAGTACGCTTTAAAAAAAGAAAAACTATTATTAGAGTTGAATAAATCTATGGATAAACCGACTCTAATTGATTTGATTGCTACGGGGCTACCAAATTTTATAGCGGATAAAATTGATAGGAACAATTTAAAAGAAACTGAAGACTTATTTAATAATATCAGAGGTTTAGAGTATTTGGTGAATAAAAAGAGTTTGGAGAAAAATATAGTTGGTTTTGAAAGTAAAATTAAGGAAAAATATGTAAGAAATATAAACAGTCCATGTAAAATTGGCGAAAAAGAAAATAAAGGAACGCGCTATCATCCTGAATCCTTATGTTGGTTTAAAAACAAAAACAGTGATAGACCAAAAAGAGATCAGATAAGGAGCATAAACAATTCTGAATTAGAAACGGAATTAAATGGAATTGATCCAAAAAACTAATAATTTCGCCATTAATTAAAATTAAATTATTAATAAATTACACCTTGGAAACTTCGGGAATCTATGATTCCGGCTCGAATGTGTCTTTAATAAATTCGAAGTTATTGTCAATAAAGAAAAAAACGAGTAATGATAATAATAAAAAAGCAAGTTTAAAAACGATTAATAAGAAGGCGTAAAAAAATCAATTGGAATGGTAACCTTAAAGATAAAAAAATTTGATATTGAAGAAAATATTAATGTTTTTGTGATAGATGAAGAAAATTTCGATTATGATTTCTTAATTGGGTTAGATTGCATAGAAAAATTTAAATTGGTCCAAAATGAGAAATTAAAAATCACACAAAATATCCACAACCACAAAGAAGAAGATAATAAAAAAGAAATCAATCCTAAAAATACAAAAATAATTCCTGGCTTTACAGGTAACAATGTAGACGAAGTATAAATGATAAAAAAAAGGATGTGGATATAGTACAAAAAAACAAAAAGTGAAACAAATGATAAATGTGAAATAAATTTTAATGAAAACATATAAGTTGGCAACTTTTGCATATCCGTAAACCATCTAGACCTGCAAAAACAGTCACAAATAGATAAATTGATATGCAAATACAGTTCACTTTTTGCTAAATACAAATATGACATAGGCACTGTAAAAGGTTAGAAAGCTCATATTGATTTATTAATAGATAAATATTGTAGTAAAAGACCATATAGGTGTACTATTGATGATATGAAAGAAATAGAAGAACAAGTATCAAAATTATTACAAAAACATTTAATTGAGGAGTCATATAGTCCTTTTGCCGCTCCGGTAACATTAGCCTATAAAAAAGAAGAAGGAAGAAGGTCAAGATTATTCATAGATTTTCGTGATTTAAATAAGATTGTGATTCCACAATCACAACCATTTCCATTAATCGAGGATTTAATGGTCAAGACAAGAAGATGTAAATTATTTTCAACACTGGACATAAACTCAGCGTTCTGGTCAATCCCTTTGAAAATTGAAGATAAACAAAAGACAGCATTTGTTACTCAGGAAGGCCACTTTCAATGGACTTGTGTACCATTTGGTTTAAAAACATCTCCTGCAATTTTTCAGAGAGTATTAAGTAGCATTATAAGGAAACATAATCTATCAGATTTCACGGTGAATTACATAGATGATATTTTGGTATTCTCTGAAACATTTGTAGAAATATTAAACACCTATCACTATTATTAGCAGCGATATTAAGGGAAGGCTTTAAATTGAAATTCTCAAAATGTAATTTTGCACAGGACTCCGTCAAGTATTTAGGCCACATAATTAAAAACAATACAATTACTCCACTCAAAGATAATTTAATTGCTATAAAGGATTTTCCTATTCCGAAAACACAAAAAAATGTTAGACAGTTTCTGGGAAAAATAAATTTCTATGGAAAATATGTGTCAAATATATCGATTATAATAGATCCTTTACATAATTTGTTGAGAAAAGGACAACCATTTATTTGGTCAGAAAAATGTGTAGAATCTTTCGAGACCATAAAATACTACTTTGCTCAAAGCCCATTTTGGCAATTTATGATCCAGATTTACCAATTCATATTTATACGGACGCCAGTATACAGGGCATAGGTGCAATCTTAAAACAACCACAACTCAATGGAGAAGAAAAACCATGTGCATATTTTTCCAAAAAAAATAAAAGACTCACAAAAAAATAAAAAAGCCGTATATCTGGAATGTTTAGCAATTAAAGAAGCGGTCAAATATTGGTACCACTGGCTTATTGGAAAAACATTTACGGTTTTCTCGGATCATAAACCTTTAGAGAAAATGAATATTAAGGCTAGATCGGATGAAGAATTGGGAAATCTCTCATACTATCTATCTCAGTTTAATTTTGAGGTAATATATTCTCCAGGTAAATACAATTTAGAAGCAGATTCTTTGAGCAGAAACCCTGTATTAGAATCATGCGAAAATCAAGATGAAGGTTTAAAAATTGAAAACTTTATTAAACTAGAAGACATACAAAAAGATCAAGAAAAAAATGAAAGTATAAAACAAAATACAAATAAACTAATATTAAAAGATACGATATACTATAAGAAGTTTGGGAAAAAGGAATTAATACTACTGACTGAAGAATTTAGTATACAAATAATAGAAAAAATACATTATCTTTACTGTCATATAGGTATAAAACAGATGGAAAATAAAATTAAACCATTCTACTTAGCAAAAAATTTAACTAATAATATTAGAAAAATTTGTGACAGCTGTGAAATATGTATAAAAAACAAATCAAGAGGAAAATATAAATTTGGACTAATGTCTCATTTAGGTCCTGCTTCCTACCCTTTTGAAATAGTATCTATAGACACCATTGGTGGATTTGGTAGCTCACGTTCTACAAAAACATATTTACACCTTCTAGTAGACCATTTCACCAGATATGCATATGTTTTGACATCCAAAACTCAAAGTTCAAGTGATTTTATAAAACTTGTTGAAAAAGTACAACAGGGAATTAATAAAATTGGTATTATTCTATCTGATCAGTATCCGGGCATAAATTCAAAAGAATTTAAAAACTTTTTAACTAAAGAAAATATACCCATTATTTTCACTGCAGTAAACACGCCATTCTCCAATGGTTTGAATGAAAGATTAAACCAAACGTTAGTTAATAAGATAAGATGTAAGATAAACGAAAGGAAGGATAAATTGGCCTGGACAACTATTGCCCACGAATGTACCAAAAGGTATAATGAAACTGAGCATACTGTGACAGGATTCTCCCCAAAATATTTATTAGAAGGAAAAAACATTGATATTTTACCAGAAGAATTGAAAAACAATATAACACAAAATGATTTATTTCAAGATAGAAAAATTGCATTGGAAAATACAATAAAATCACACAATTATAATAAGCAACAATTCGATAAAAACAGAAAACAATGTGAATTTAAAGTAGGAGATTCGGTATATGTGGAAAACGGAAATCGATTAAACAGAAAAAAACTAGATGAATTAAAAATTGGCCCTTATATAATTTTAGAAAAATTGACAAACTCAATTTATAGAATAAACACAGGGCATAGGAAGTCCGAGTCTAATTTTTTCCATGTAACGAAACTTGTTCCGGTACCGGAAAATTTAACAATGTAGGTAAAGGCAGGCGTATAGAGTCTTGGGGGAGGGGAGATGTAAATTAAGTTAATGTCACTTAATTTAAATTGTCTATTAGGCGCGCATTCACTGAATGTCGCGTATCATGTGTAAGCTGTGGTAGTAAGTAGATCTGTGGAAGGATTTGAGATGTAATCTGTCGTCAGACGAGTGTACTTTATTATTACATTTTAGGTCAAGGAATTTGTGAAATAATAGCTTTAAATGTTGTTTCTCTTTTTAGGTAAGATTTGTAATTAGTTGCATTAAACGTACATAATCATAAAGACAAATATGTAAGGCATGGTTTAATAAAATATTCTCTTTTCAGAGCAACACAATTTGGTTTTTATTTCGTCGTTCTAAGAAAACGGTGGCTGTGTATAAAGCTACATTATAAATATATACGACATATACTGCCGGTACCTTGGCTTACCGTATTTATTTTTGTACTGCCGGTTTGAAGACCTTAATCCTTGTGCAGTTTGGCTGCTGGTTGAGACCTTAATTTGTGCAGCTGCGAGTTCGGAAGCTTGCATCATGGTCAATAATAGGCCATCATTCTAATCCGCCGGATCTAGGCTGCCGGCTTCTAGGCCTTAATCCTTGTGCAGCCGCGGGTCCGTATAGTGTAGTTCAAACTGGACAATATTGTAAAGATTTTAGGACTTACGTGGAACAGAAGTCGTGACGAATTCCAGTACTCGGTGAAGCTGCCCCCGCTGTCTGCACCTGTAACAAAAATAAAAAATATATCCGATGTTTCAAGGCTATTTGGTCAACTAGGGTGGATCGCACCGTACGTGATTAAAGCAAAGATTTTCATACAGCGATTATGGATAGCTGGGACGGGATTTGGTGAGGAACCACCAACTGATTTATCAAAGGATTGGTTTGGTATACTTACTGCAACGAGTCGACTCAACTGACCGGATTTTGTATTCCCAGGAGGTTGTACACAAAATCTGATGATGCACTTGTAGAGCTACATGGAGCAAAAACGAGAGTGGCGCCTGTGAAGCAAGTCAGCATAACGCACTTAGAACTGTGTCGGGTGGTTTTGTTTGCCAAATTATTAATGGAGGTTTCTAAGGTTTTCAACGTCCTAACCACTCGGTTGTCCACGCGCTGAAGACCGCAGGACCAAACTGATAACCCAAAAAAAAATGGCCGACGCGACACATCTAACCTCAAACTGGTAATTGATTGTATATGCGTTGAGACTACAGGTACTTGATGGTCAACCCACAAAAAAAAGAAGGTCGACGCGACACATCTGGCTGCAAACTGGGGATTTATTGGGTACGTGCCGAGATCACAGGTATCTGATTATCAACCCACAAAAAAAAGAAGGTCTACGCGACACATCTGGCCGCGCCGACTTTGCGTAAACAAACAGTTTTTATGACCACTTCATTGAGCGCTTAGATAAACAAACTGGTGATTTATGGAGCTAAATAGGTACGGCACATATTTCAAGTGTTTATGTTGTGGGTTTCGAAGCAAAATAATTATATAAACACGCTTAGATTTGAATGATTATTGAGGTCAATAATGTTCAAAATCGAGTGGCAAAATTTACGTCGCTATCGAGTGGTCCGATGATCGATGAAAACAAAAAATGTGACTGTAGCGTTAGTTGCGATGATCAATGAAAACAAAAAAGTGACTGTAGCGCATAGAATCAATCGAGCGGCTAAGGAACCAAATAAGAACCTGAACGGATTCAAACGTGCTTGTTTTTTTTTCTTGTAGGTAGTATAATAATGGGTCTGTGGCGCACGCATGACAAGTGGCGCGCGCGCATCGAAAACCCGTCCAGACACCAGTGGCCCAATTCCATAACTTGGCTACAATCGGATTATCACTTTTTTCATAGCAAATTCGACTCTATCGCAAGGCATTAGTGGTTGCGATACTGAGAATTCGATTGAAGCCAAGTTATGGAATCGGGCTGCGGCAGTGCAATTACGTAATGTTGATCATGACGGTTTCAAGCCGTCAAATTGAATAATGCTTTGCGATAGAGTCGATTTTGCTATGAAAAAAGTGACAATCTGATTGAAGCCAAGTTCTGTAATCGGGCTGCAGTGGCCCAATTACATAACTTGGCTTCAATCGAATTCTCAATATCGCAATCACTAATGCCTTGCGATAGAGTCGAATTTGCTATGAAAAAGTGATAATCCGATAGTAGCCAAGTCCTGTAATTGGGCCACAGCAGCCCGATTACATAACTTGGCTTCAATCGAATTCTCAGTATCGCAACCACTAATGCCTTGCGATACAGTCGAAATTGCTATGAAAAAAGTGATTTTCCGATTGTAGCCAAGTTCTGTAATTGGGCCACGGGACGCTGAGGTGCGACGCGCGGGGCAGCCGACCAGGGCCCTGTTTCATAAAACTTGCAATTGTAGTTTACTATTACAATTTAATGTACACTGAAGATTATCTTCTAGCAAAATTCATATTTACACGTAACACTCTAACATATGCATCAATGTACACTCAATTGTAATGGTAAACTATAATTGTAAGTTTTATGAAACAGGGCCCTGCCCGGCGCCCGGCATTCGCATCGCGGCCGGCCAGTGCTCCGCCAACTGGCTCCCGCAATGAACCTACGCCGCTTGCGCCTACGCAGGGAGCGCCGCCCCTTGCGCGATCTTTTATTCGATAAACTATCTTCCCTATTTCACTTCCTTTCTCTCTTCGAACTTTCACCTTGTGTTCAGTGTTTCTTTAAACTATCGTATCTGTTTTTCTACGCCTTCTGCTATACTGTTAGTAAATAAACCGAACTTTTATGTGGAGCCTGCGTGTCTTATTTATACGTTGGAATCCTACACTACACTGCGCGTAGGTAGCCACAGGTCTTTTAAAATAAATAAAAACCTCCGCTTTGTAAGTTATAGTTTTTGTGAAAAAACCTAACCATTGAAATTTTTACCTCAAACAAAAATGACTTTTCCACTTTTGAAGTCACTTTTTGCTGTGTTGCTCTAAGTTTAGGCCAACTAAATGTATTGGTGACTTATACGCATAAAATTGGAGAAGTTTTTGAGATATTAACTAAAACAATATATTGTTACTATTTAAAATTATAGCCCTGTAAATATTGAAGACAGTTTTTGTATGAGATACATATTTCAATTGTTATGTGTATTTCACAGAATTTAAAAAATATGATGAAGTGGTATGGATGTATTTTAAAGGACCCATTATTATACTACCTATACAAAAAAATCACAACGTTTGTGCTAATAGTTTGGTCATAATTACTAAATTTCTAATAAAATCTAGTCTTGGGCTAAAAAAACTAAAATATCCCGTAACTCCTAAAGTATTCCAAATCACTGAACATACAGGGTTATTCCCTTGCTCCCCACTAGCTTTGTCCCACTAGTGGGGAGAAAATGAACACTGTCAAATCATATATTCCATAGTGGGGAGAAAGGCCATACATTTTTTATTTTTCCCTTTCTCCCCACTAGTGGGACAAACCTGGTGGGGAGAAAGATAATAACCCGTTTAGAACACCTAAAGCCATTAAAAATGGCGGTCTCACAAAATATAATACAATGGAACCCCTACCAGACGCACACCTTCTGATAAAAATAAAAGTGCAGTAGATCTATCAATCTGTACACCAAATTTAGCTTCATCGTTAACATGGCGTACAATATCATCTACTTTTGGAAGTGACCTCTTTCCGATTGTTATTACTCTGACTTTTAACGGTCCTCGAGATACTCGTTGAAAACCACGATTAAAATATAACCTTAATAATAACAAATAATGGAACAAATTCTAAACATCTGTAGAGCATAAAATATCAAATTTAACACACGAACTTCTTAACGACACTGACACTTTCACAATAATACTCACTCAAGCTGCGGACCAAACGTTTACCCTTAAAAATTCAGCTACTGGCTTACTTCCTTCTCCACCCTGGTGGGACAGAGAATGCACTGAAGCAGTAAAAAAAAGAAAAGATGTTGAACAGCGAGACGACAATGGAAAATTTTGAAATCTTAACTAAATTATTAGCAGAGACACGTAAACTACTCAAAAAAAAACAAGGATAGAGAAACTTTTGCCTCTCTATCTCTCCTTATATAGGCCCTTTTATCGTATGGCGTAATATCAAAAGATTTAGAAGCGGCACTAGTGATTCCCCTTTTTCATCCTTAACTGCAAATCTGAATGACCAATTTCTCAATCAACTGGCACCACTGACAGTACCACAGCATGATCATTTTTACAATTATATTCCCTCGACAGTATTCCACAGCCAATCAAGTTTAAATTCTCCCTTCACCATACACGAATTAAAAGGTTCTATCGGCTGTAAAAGATTCTGCCCCTGGTGAAGATGACATACCGTCTTCATTTTTAGCCAACCTCACTGAATCATCGCTTGTATATTATCTGGACAAAATTAATACAGTAATGTTCTCTGGAAATATCCCTCCTTCCTGGAAATCCCAAATTGTTCTTCCAATTCTTAAACCAGGTAAAAGACCAAACGTAGTATCATCGTATCGCCCAATAGCTCTATCTTCTGTTATAGTAAAAGTAGCTGAGAAGTTAGTCAAAAACCACCTCAAATGGCTTGTCAAAAATCGTGGTATGTTATCTGAGTCACAGTTTGGTTTCCGAAAGGGCAGGAGTACATTGGATAGTGTGGGTACTCTTGTAACAGACATTCGGATAGCATTTACAAACAATGAATCGGTTCTTGCAGCGATTTTAGATTTAGAATCAGCATACGACAATGTTCTTCTACATGTTCTTATATATAAGCTTCATAAACTTGACATCCCAGAAGTTCTCACTTGCTTGATATTTAACCTACTGTCAGAAAGATCAATAAAACTAGACCAAGCACGGGATCATAGCAGACTCGTCTGGAAAGGACTTCCGCAAGGATCTTTACACAGCCCTATTCTATTCAACATCTATACTTACGATTTAGAATCTTCCCTCAAAAATTCAGTGAATTTACTACAAGACTCTGATGATCTCGTCTCCACGGATCGATCAGTCAATACATTATGCAACTAATTATCAATTTCTTTAAATCATTGAATTAGTTGGATAAACCAAAATGGCTTGAGCAAATCAGCGCAGCAGCGCTCAAGAGCTTGATGCTTCTCTTTACTCGGCAACAAATGCCTCCCCCCATATTAATACATTTTAATAACAATTTAATTCCAACGAAAAATTACATACTATTTTTAGGCGTTCGTTTTGGATTCAAAACTTTCAGGCGTTCCGCATTGTGAATATGTTGCTGATAAGTGCGAGAAGCTCCTGAATTTGATGAGATGTCTTTCGGGCGTTTGGTGGGTGCACATCCTTTTCCCTTAAACCTTCTCTACAACGCTTTGGTACGAAGTGTTCTCGACTATGGAACCTTCTTATTGGAGCCTTGTGGCTTAGCTGGATTGAATAAATTAGATTCTATCCAATCAAGAGCCTTGAGAATAATCTCCGGGGCTATGAAATCTTAAATTAAGACGTCAATTTTTATCTGACCGTATGTATTTTCATGTCTTGCAATTTTCAAATAGCCTTTTAATTTTAAAACTTAATGTTCTTACCGATCTTATTGTCTTCAAATTATTGGAAACACAAATCTCTTCGTTGCTTAGTAAGCTTTATCAGATATAAAGCTTTTCACGCACCAACACATCGATCTCTTAATCTAGATATGTTTAATTGTAGATATGAAGCTTTAATGCATACGCCAACATTTAATTATTGCTCAGATATTGATAAACAGAATGCCAATGCTAACGCTTATTTTAATTACATCGTGGATGAAAAGTGGCATATTTACACGGATGCGTCAAAACATTCATCCGACAATTTTGTAGGAGTGGGTGTTTTTCATGCCCAATATAAAGTAGTCCAAAAAATAAAATGTCCACCTGAAACGTCAGTATTTACAGGTGAATGCCTTGGCATCGTTAAAGCAATTGAATACGTTGTTCTCTGTAAACTTAAAAATAGTATTATTATAAGCGATTTTATGAGTGCTTTACAAGATGTGGATTCGGTTTGAAATCTTTCAATTCAATACATTTTTCATTTACAATACCGAATCGAATCGATTCGGTTCGCTATCGAAAGGTTCTGAATCGGGGGGCAGATCCGTTTCTTTTTCCAAATCGCGTAACGTTTCCCCACTTTTGTAACAAAGCCACAGAAGAAATAGTACAAAACATCAATCTGCAACATTTTTATTGTTTACCTAGTTATATGTACCACAAACCCACCGTTGTTTACCAAAGTCCAATTGCGACATATTTAATCATACAAGTAGGTACTTCCTTCTATTGTGAAAGTATCAATTAAGCACTTTTTGTACTTATGTTGTTTTTCTATGAATAATGCGCAGTAGAGGTACTCTACATGTTGATTTGATTTAATTGCGCATAGCTGAATAAGCATTTATGTACTTAGATGTTTTTCTCGCTAAAGTATGAGAAATGTAACTACTTAGTTGTTATTGCAAATGAAGAATGTACTAAAAATCGCCTACGCATTTATAAAAGTTATATAAGGAAGTTACTAAGTACAAATTGTCATTATTTTATCTTCGCTTGAATTGTACGGTCAAAAGTAAGACCAATAATATTAACTTCAAATTTAATTTGTTGTTTATTTTATTAAAATCTCGGCTCCGTCCAATATGTCTGGCGCAGCCGGTTGTATTTTTATTAAAGTCGTGGAAATATAATTTGTCCGGCGCTTACTTCAAAAATTGTGAAATATAATTTGTCTGGCGCAACCTACATATTTGGTGCAGCTGTCCTGAATAACTTCAGTGTGTTCCTGACAACTCCACGAAGAAAAAAAATACTTGAACCAAACAAACACGACTGTATTAGAAAAAGGAGTTGAGAAACAATTCAGCGAGTGGAATAATCACCGAGGCATGGGATCGAGCGGTTTTAAGTTAGTCGAAAATCATTCACTTTCCGTATTCTTGCCCTGCTATTCGACCCTTAGTGTTTTTGGACAAACATTGCCAATACACTTGTTATTTTTGATTTAATGTATGCGAATTTATGATTTTTATGTGAATTTTTGACGTTTTATGTGTTTTTATTGATTTTTTTGTGAATTTATGTGTCTTTATTGATTTTTATGTGAATGTATTGATATTTTATGCGTTTTTATTTGATTTTTATGTGAATTTATTAATTTTTATGCGTCATAATTGATTTTTATGTGAATTTATTGATTTTTATGCGTCATAATTGATTTTTATGTGAATTTATTGATTTTTATGTGAATTTATTGATTTTTATGCGTCATAATTGATTTTTATGTGAATTTATTGATTTTAATGTGTCTTTATTGATTTTTTTGTGCTTTTATTGAACTTTTATGTGCCTTTATTTAATTATATTTTGAATTTTTGTGTGTTATACGTGTTATATTGTACAAACGCATACTCAATTTTAATAATTTGAATTGATTTTAAATAATAATTTAAAATGGAACCTATGAGGATTATAACGAATGAAATTGTGAAATTGATTCCTAAATTTGATGGGAATGAAAAATTATTAAATTTATTATTTTAAAATGTGAATATGTGCGTAGCTTAAGTGGAACCGAAATTACTGCAGCACAAGAGTTATATTTATTTCATGTTATTTCAAGTAGACTTATAGGCAGAGCAGCCTCATTATTAAGTGAACGTAGCGATATTACAACATGGATACAATTGAAAAATCTTTTTACTCAACATTTTGGCGACCCAAGGTCAGAACAATGTATTGCTATTGAACTTGAAAGTCTTAAAATTAAAAATGACGAATCCTACATCGATTTCTGCCACCGTATTCAAAATGTGAGAAGTTCTTTGATTGCAAAAGTGAATTTAATTGAAGACTCGGGAGTTAGAGCAGCCAAGGCTATAATTTATAATAGCACTGCATTAAATGTATTTATGTACAATTTATCTGAAGATTTACTTCGATTTGTGCTTTTATTCCTCAACAAAATCAATTTAAATTTGGCATCCCACAAAGGCCAACATTTAATAATAATCCTCCAAATAAATTTATACAACCTCAAGGTTACAAGCCTTTTCTAAATAGGCCAAATAATCATTTTGTGCAACAAAATAATTTTAAATTTGGTAATGCGAATAAACCGCAAGTAAATAACTACAAAGCTTCAGGGTTTTTCAAACGACAACCCTATCATAAATTTAATTTTGGTATTCCTCAAAATAAAACAACTGATTTGAATGACAAAGATGTGACAATGAGAACGGCACCACAAAAGTCAAACCATCTTCACGTAATAAACGAAGATAATCAAAATAAAAGTAAAATGACTATTCCAAATAAGGAAAATTTTTATATGAGGGCCTCAAAAGAGCATCCTCCGATATAGAAACTATAAATTTAAATTGTAACTCTTATTTAAAATTACCAAGTAAAATTAGTTCAGACCCAGGTTCTGAATTTAATAATACTTTAATGAAAGAAATGTTATCTTTTTATAAAATAGATTTACATATAGGAACGCCACATAATCCAAATTCAATGGGATTAATTGAAAGGTTTCATTCAACAATTATAGAAATTTATAGACTTGCTAAATATGAGCAAAAATCTACTGATGCCGCATCTATAATGACATATGCAATATTGTCATATAATCAAACGATACATTCTACAACAAATCTAACACCATTTGAAGTAGTATTTGGACATACGGATTCAAGTAGTATGTTTGCTGTAAACTTTGATAAATATTTTACTCAGCAATTAGTTAAAGAGCACGCACAAAGAACAAAATATTTTTATAAATATCTAACGGAAAAGTTAGTTGAAAAGAAAGAAAGAATTAAAGAAAAACGAGGCGGAGAAAATAAATTTAATATAAAAGTAGGCGATAAAGTTTTTATAAAAAGAGTTAATACTAGGCGAAGTAAAGATAGTCCTAGGTATCAAAAAGCACAAGTGACAGGAGAAATAATACGTAATACTGTCCCTGTAAAAGTAAATGGTCGTAAAACTAAGGTTCCAATAAAAGATATTAAACGTCCACCCAAGGACTAGCTATTCAGCTACAAAGGATTGAAAATAATCCTGGAATATTGCCTGTTAAAAAAGGAAATGCAATTTTGGAATATGATAAATGGAAGTTAATTAAGGTATTAGACTTAAGCTTAATTAAAGATGATTTATATTTAAACATAAATAAGTTGAAAGATTTAAACATATATTTAAAAGATAAAGTTAATTATACGATTAATTTTAATGATGATAAAATACAAACTGAATTTATTAAAAACTTAACTTTGGAGAGGTATGAGCAATTAGTCCCAACTTTACGTGTTAAAAGAGGGCTTATAAATCCTTTAGGATCAATAATTAAATTGATAACTGGAAATATGGATAATGATGACGCAATCAAATATGATGAATTAATTAATCAAATTAAAACTAAGCAAGATGCTATTTCAAAGAAAGTTACTTTGGTTGCAGAAATGGTTGATGGTTTTGTAAATTTTATTAATATTTCTTATTATAATTTTATACAATTTGAGAATAATTTAATTGATATAGAGAAAGCATTGAATAGAAGTAAAATAAATGATTTTGAAAATAAAGTATCTCATGCTTATAGTTTGTTAACTCATAATTTTCAAATAATTCTTTCCAAGTTAGATGAGATTGATACAGCAATCGCATTAAGTATAAATAAGATATTACATAGATCAATAATTGATACTAATAAATTATTTGAATTGTTAAAAAATATTGAGAGAACAGATAAGTTAATTTTCCCTGTTAATTAGGAAAATTTAGTTAATATAGAGCGAAATATAGAGATAAAAGCTTATATTAAGGGTAGGCAAATTAAATATGTACTGGCAATTCCAATTGTACGCAAAAACACTTACAAATATTACCAGTTATTCCCCTTACCTATCCTTGATACTTCTAATAATATTACATCCTTGATACTTCCTAAATATCCTTTTATCCTCGTGAAGGATTTGAACTCTATTACATTGCTCTCCAAGCCATGCGACGAGATTGATGAGAAATTATTTCTTTGTAAAAAAAGTTGTGCAGTCGTATTGGAACAAAATAAATGTATAACTGATTTAATGAAATTTACGTTGAATATTACGTCGTGTTCTCCAATTTTAATCGAAACTTCAGAGATAAAAGTTCAACAAATTGAAATGAACATATGGATAATTTTTGCAAGTTACCAAACGTACTTGACAAAAACCTGTGAAAATGAGATTATATATTATTAGAAAATCCTTGGTACTTATATTTTAACCTTGGACGATAATTGTAAAATACAAGTTGAAGATATTACTCTACGGAAGAAATTGTTAAAAGGAATGAACTTACATATTCCTAAATTACCATTGATACATTTACCAAGTGTTCCAGTAACAAATAATTTCAAAAGAAAACCTGTTAACTTAGATGGAGTAAATATGGAAAATCTACAAATGCTGAATTATATTTTGAAGAAAAGTGAAAACAGTGAATATAGAAATGAGTGAAATGGTCAATAAAGTGCAAATAAAAAGTGTTAGTTTATGGACATTAATACTTTATATTATAATGATTTTTACTATTGTATACTTTATTATAAAATATAAAAATAAGATTTTGAAATTATATAAAATTGAAAATAATTTGACTTCAAGAAATGAACTTTCAGATAATTTTCAATCTCAGGGTGGAGAAGTTATATGTACCACAAACCCACCGTTGTTTACCGAAGTCCAATTGCGACATATTTAATCATACAAGTAGGTACTTCCTTGTATTGTGAAAGTACCAATTAAGCACTTTTTGTACTTATGTTGTTTTTCTATGAATAATGCGCAGTAGAGGTACTCTACATGTTGATTTGATTTAATTGCGCATAGCTGAATAAGCATTTATGTACTTAGATGTTTTTCTCGCTAAAGTATGAGAAATGTAACTACTTAGTTGTTATTGCAAATGAAGAATGTACTAAAAATCGCCTACGCATTTATAAAAGTTATAGGAAGTTACTAAGCACAAATTGTCATTATTTTATCTTCGCTTGAATTGTACGGTCAAAAGTAAGACCAATAAAATTAACTTCAAATTTAAATTGTTGTTTATTTTATTACAATCTCGGCTCCGTCCAATTTGTCTACCTATTCAAGACAGGAAAGTAACAATTGAAGCAATACATAGAAGTTGAAGCAGACAGAAGCCACTTGAAATTGGCAGATGCACAAGACGTGCGAGACCAAAGGGTTTTTTTTTTTAAAAAAGTTGAATGTTTGCGGGTTCTCGTAACGACAATAAAAATTACTCTATGGTTCAGCGTCGTCTAGACATTCCTAAGCACTGTCCGCAGTTCCGCAGCGCGATATTTCACCGCGTGATTTTTATTCTCGCGTATTTTATTCTGTGGTCGGAATTACACGTATACGCACTGCGAATTAAATTTCGTATGTTTTTTTTATCAGTTTGATGCAGTTCCCGGCTGAGACGGACGTCTTCTGAAACTTTCAGGGTAGCTCACAAACCGATGACAAACAATAAAAAAAGGAAAAATAATATCGCACCTCCGATAAAATAGGGTTACAAGTCGAAAAACCTGGATTTTCAGAAAAGCGAAAATAAACTCGCGTTTTTGTTAATCAGTCTTTATTCTTAAATTATTATTATTATGTGATACAAATTATACATATTTGTAAAGCTTACAAAAAATACGTTTTAATGGTATACGCTGTTTTTAAATTTTCCTGAAAACAAACCTGAAAATTCCCAATTGTAACAGTATTTTAGATAACTATTCGAACTTCTACTAACAAAAATATAATATGACAAATGTAACAATTCTTATTATAATAAAAATCAAGCAGTTCTTTAAACTTTTTTGAACTTAATAAGTATTCATACAGCTGTAGAACAAAAAACTTTAACAAAAACATTCAAAACTTCTAATTAATAAAAAATATAAACAATTCTAGCCATCACAATTTCAATGAATCACTTTACAACACAAGTTGAGGTAGTCTATAATTAAGCTACGCTTAAATAATATTTTTTTAATGTTCTCCTTAAAAAAATAATGTTAAATACTTTGTAGGAACTATAATCATCACTATAAAAATCAAAATCACAGATAATGTCTTAGTTACAGTCATTTCTTAATTAGGGCATATAATTTAAAAAAAATGTAGGTATTAGTATTAGGTAATTCAATATTCAATTACAATTGGTTGTAAAAAGGCGCATAGAACCGTGGTATATGATTACTATTAATCAAACTCATCAAATCAGCTTTCTTCCTCTCGCTTATTGAGAGCTGTCTGACGTAAGCAGGCTTTAGTCCAGGCAGAACCTCAGGGTGTGTTCGCCAAATTTTTGATTCCGAAAATCCTTCGTCTTCATAAGAATTCTTGTAATACAGAACACAAGGAGTTTCTTTCATGAATTTAACAACTCTGACGTCTTTCAATTTCATGTTACCCGTACTGAAGCGTAGTTCTGCATGTAATTTCTTCAGGGATAAAAAGTCACTATAGGAAACCTCATTCACCGAGTATGGGGGTCCAGTTTTTTTGGCTGTTCTTATAATTTGTGCATACTGAGAAGGCACGTAAATTGGGCCAGATTTTAAACTTCTTTTAATGCATTTCTCAATTACCGAATGAACCGAGTCGCCTTCATTTTGAGTATGTCCCGTCACCAAAAATTTGTGTGTAATAGATTTCAGTTTATCGTATTTGAGTACGCAATAGGCGTATAGAGCCATTATAAACTTGTTTTTATTTTGTCCTCCACAGTTGTCCGAATAAAAAGTTATATCAATGGCAGAACCATCACTGATTTGAGACAATCTTTTCTCTATGAACTGTAGGATACAACTTCCAATTTCATCTGAACCACGATTTCCTGTGCCCTCGTGCCAGAAGTACGATTCAGTTTTTTTTGTTGCAAGGTCGGACACCGTAAAGTTAAAGCAGTTTAATTTACTTTTGTAGTAAAAAACAGATACGTCACCTTTTGGAACTGGCAGAACAGCTTGCAGATCATAAACCGCTATTATATTTGTTTCAGAAGCGTGGTCTTTGTCGCACTGTTTTTCCTGTCTTGACAATTGCTTTTCCTTAAGGTGTTGATTATACTTCTGTTGAAGAAGTAATTTGTCCTCTGCATTTTCATAAGCAACACACAGCTCACAGCGATCCTTTTTTGGCACAAAAAAACCTAAATTGAACTCTGTGTTAAAAATTTTGGCATACATGACATAATTGCTGTGAGGTACACTATTGCGCTCACATTCTTCTACGTACTCACGATGAAGATCAGCTATCGTTTTTCCACCCTCGATGAACTCTCTTTCAGTTTGCTGTCGCAAATAATGGCTTTCGATGCGGGGGATTGAATTTATGTGTTTTCGAATGGATTCCTTTACACAATCAGGTAGTTTGTGATGACTGTGATGTTTGCCCCTCTTGTCCTCTTCAACGGAACCAGAAAATGTCCTCTTCTTGACTACAGTCTGTATTACTCTGTTATTGATGTCTATTGTATTCATGAAGAATGTCTTGCAGATTTGGATTTTACTTCCCATTTTTGTTAAGTAAAATGCATTATTTAATTGTCTTCCTTTTTGAGTAGTCGTGTATCTATATTTTCTTTTTATTGGCGCCATATGCCTGCTGACAAAATCTCTTTGGCGGTTAATATCTTTAAGCTCCCAGAATTCTTTAAAAACAGCTTCTCTATCTACTTCTGAAAATTTTTCCCTGCACTTCAACCGACAGCGTTCGCTACACGGTGGCTTAATTTTTCTAGCATCCTTTTGCACCTTTGTTTTTAGTGTTACGTAAGCAGATCCGGCATTTCTAAGGATTTTACATTTATTTTGTAACCATTCTGTCGGTTTAGCTACACGTTTTCTGCTTGGTTTTTTCGTGTCCGGTATTGGTGTGTCATCTGGATTTGAGTTCAACGATGGAAGTACGTCAACAGCTGGTCCTTCAGTTTCGGAATCGTCAGACATTTCAATGGAACGACGTTGCTCAATTTCAAAATCGGGGTCTTTCACCGAATCATCACTGTCCTCAATTGAAGTTGAACTGGAAGAGTCTGAGGAAGATGTACTTTCTGTATCTGAAGAAGAATCAGCTGAGGCATCAATAATAGGGTTGCGAATTTGCTGGGAGCTCTGTTCTCTAACTTCGATTGAACTTGTAGATGGTATTGCTTCAGTGTTATTAGCGGCAGAATTACTTATTGTTATATCTGTAAATGCAAAATTAAATCAACAATAATAATGACGACTCAACTTAGAGCCAACTTTCAATTAAATAAAATGAAAATAAATAAAACCTTTGTAGGTTTCAGCTTCGGTATCAGCTATGTAATCTTGATTGTCTCTGGCGAGGATACATTGGGGTTTATCGGCGCAAAGTTTCCCGGTTCGCAGATTTTCAATAATTTCAAAATCCGATTTTTCTCCTGATTCTGAAAAATTACAAACATGATAAAATTAAGTTGGTTACATAAAGTTACTAAAATAAGATCATCATTCAGAATAACTTAGCTATTAACTTTTAGAATGAAAAAGTTACCTGGTAAAAACAAGTAGGTAAGGTAAGTATAGTAGGCATCTTACCTTGCAAGTTTGATCCCCCAATCTTTTGACGATCATCGGCGGGTGTTTTTTCTTTATCACTTAGGGCTAAACGCAGAATTGCGTCATTACGTTTCATTTTGACCCTAGAATCATAAATCCAATTCCAAGCAAATAATCCGAAAATACCTGAACGTTGTTATAAAACAAGATTACAAGTCGAAATATTCAGACAAAACATGCACATTTTTCGTCAAATACCGTTACAACGTGAAGTGTAACACTACATTACAATAAATCCTATCTAAAATACTGATACAATACAAAATATATCACTTTATTATAGAAATATTGAACTAATTTAATTCAATCCTTTAACAATAAACTGTAATAATTCGACTTGTAACGGTTTATTAGACAAATTGATGTAAGCAACAAGATTTTGCCTTTCTGAAACACTGTTATATTTTAATTTGTAACACTACTTGTCTCAACAAACGCACGTCCACCTTTCATAAAACTAAATGTAACACTAATTGAGAACATTCTGGAGTCAAAATGCTTTAGTCATGTAGTGTTACAACTCCATCTAGCGGCGAGTTTTAGAGTTACAGATGTAACCATTTTGGAGAAGATAGTTAATAAAATTTTAAGTATTTCTGTATATTTAACGCAAAATTCGACTTTTTCGAGTTGTAACCCTATTTTATCGGAGGTGCGATATAATATAAAAGTGACATTCATTAAAAAAAAAGGCGACAAAAAAAAGTCGTAACAGCCATATCTTCTTTTTTTAATTTTTATTTATTTCACGACTGCCCAAAAAAGGGAGTGTAATGTTTTTAGGATTCATGTATGTTTGTTTGTATGTATGATTGTATGTATGCTTGTATGTGTTTGTATGTATGTTGCATGTATGTTTGTATATATGTGAGTTTTGTTTATTCCACCATAACTTTTAAATGCCTAAACAGATTTAGACCTATGGGTTATCGTTAGAATCCTTATATACCCCCAAATAACAAAGGCTATCATATATTTATTGAAAACATTC
This sequence comes from Alsophila aescularia, assembly GCA_946251855.1. Lineage (NCBI taxonomy): Eukaryota > Metazoa > Arthropoda > Insecta > Lepidoptera > Geometridae > Alsophila > Alsophila aescularia. Next base: position 60,204,075 of record OX276374.1, read on the forward strand.
AATATGGCGGCAGTATGGCTCCGTTTTCAAATGCAAAATATATTTTTTTCGTCTATTTTTACAATATAGGTATCAAATTGAAGGCCTTGATGAGCACATTCCAACAGCATTAATATAATTTATTGGCATAAGTTCATTTTTGGCAGCACAGGCGTATTTTTTAGCTTTTAAGTTAGTTTTATTTACCTGACACTTCGGCGGCGGCAGCGTGACAGACCTATCAAAAGATGTCATGATTATTGGATCCCATTTAGGCCTTGAGACCTATGAATAGATTTTTCTACATAAGACATCAAGAAGCTTATGACTATCTATATCAATATCGTCATCTTCTGGTAACTCATGTGTGGCTCCCGATCGGGCGGGAGACGAAGCGCGTGGCATTCTGCCACTAGCACCGGTGCACGACTGAGTGAAACGTGTAAATTTTATATCGCAGTGCAGCTATAGCCATACTACTATATACTGTACAAAAAATTCGCACGGAAATAAATCCTCACCGCATCGCATTCAATTTCAATTTGCATTTTTTCCGCGTGTTTTTTTACCGCTAGTGCGGCTACTCCCGCATGATTCAATGTGTTACAGAATGGCGAGAAAAAAACGCGCCGTGAAATATCGCACTTCAATTTGCAACAAATCACAAAAAAATGAGAACAAACTACAAACATTCATACAAACATACATACAACCATACATAAAAACATACATACAAGCATACATGAATCCTAAAAACATTACACACCGTTTTTTGGGCAGTCGCGTAAAACGTAAAATTTAAAAAATTATATTAAAAATAAGGCTTTTATGACATTTTTATTTAATGAATGTCACTTTTATACATTATTTTTCTTTTATTAATAATTTTCATTTTTTTTATTGCTTTGTCATCGATTTGTGAGCTACCCTGAAAGTTTCAGTAGACGTCCGTCGTGAATTTTATTCGCAGTGCGTATACATGTAATTCCGATCACGGAATAAAATACGCGAGAATAAAAATAGCGCGGTGAAATATCGCGGTGCGGACAGCGCCTTACTGTCGTTGGTTCAGCTACAGCTATAAGTAGTATTTATATACTCTTTGGCTACAGCTTGTTATGTTTCCAAAAAAACATTTTGTTAGGTTTGTTTGTACAACTTCATGTGGAATTGTGGAAGACTTATATTTCTGATTGAAGATGGCTAAGTTGCATAATTACTACATTTTGTGCCCCTTAATTGATCAAAAGAGTTTCTTGGGTGTTGCACAGGATATAGAAGCTGAACATGTGATTATCACCCTTGGCCGCAATGTAGTGAATAAACACAGGGTAAGTAAATACATGTAGGTACTTTATATTCATTTAATTTCATTAAACTGTTAAAAGCATGTTATAATAAAATAATGAGTTCAAACTACTTCCTCTCAAGTTCTGTAATGTAAACATAACCTCAAATTATAATTTTTGCTCTCAGCTCTCCGATCAAAAACAAGTTAGTGGATGGACGTCGAAGGATCACATAACGGCTCCTGTTATTTTCGACTGTGAACAAAACAGTTATGTCGGAGTTTTTAATAAAAACACTATTAAAACATGGATGGATGATCATGCCAATCTAGACAAGCTTAAAAAATATAAGGTAGTTATGTCACAAAACTAAACAAGGCTCAACGGTACAAGATTTACCGTCTATTTTAAGGGGGGGTGGGTGGAATCTAGCCCCTTCCTTTTTAGGAGGGGGGGTTGTACTGATCCCCCTTATCCCCTGTAAAATCGAGGGTAAAGCTTGTACTGTGGTCCCCCAACCAATATCCTAAATTCTACTGCAATATTTAAGAATTGAATTTAACATGCTCTTATTTTTCAGTTCCCAATAAACATCTTAAAACTGGTACTACGTGAAAATCAACCTCCTCTAGTCATATTCACCAATGGCAACACTGCATCTCTGCCGTACGCAATAGAAAACAGAAAGACTTATGAAAGCAAATCCCTTCTCAAAGAAACTGATGAAATCGTTGACACAGCTTGGTATAAAATGCAGAATACAGACTTCATATGCTACATTATAAAGTCTGCTGACAGATATGAAATTGCATGTTGCCCAATAAGAGACGAACTAGGTGATTTGGAGAGGTCTAAACTGACGAGAGTCAAAATAAGCAGAGCTGACAATGTGAAGGTTGTTGGGAAGTTCATTAGTATCAAGGATAATAAATGCAGTGTTTACATATTATGTAAGTATGAACACTTCAATAACAGATTATAGGCAAAGAGCGAGCTATACAGTATTGAATGATGAAATACATAATTTATTGCCAAATGAAATAGAAACATTTAGACTGACGGTTGTTTGCAAAGAAAACTGTTGTTTGAATTCAGTTGTGTGTGATTTTCGTTCATTTTTCCAAATATTACTACAGACAATTGACCAATTTTTTGACAGATTACTTTGCCTACGAGTAATACTTTGTATTTTGAGCAAATTTTGAGGTTATGTTGTTGATCTTGTAATCACGCTCACAAGCGTTCGGAATCAACTGCCATGAGCGCAATATCTGAATCGGAACGCAAATTAGCACTGTGATCGCTCACATTGATATTATCGTGAATCGGAATGCACCCCAAGAATAACTTGCTTACCTTATTTTATCCTTAGGGTATCTATAACACCTCCTATCCTAGTCATGATTACTTGACAAACAACCATAAACAGCACAAGAATACCCCATTTTCAACCTCAAAATAAGTTTAAACATTAAAAAATAACTTTTATGCAGTATAGCCATTGTGAAACTTAGAACCAGCTATCACAATAAAAACCGGCTAGCATATTAAAATTAGTACACAAAACTTTGTGTGTGCTTTTTTTTAACTTTGTGTGTGTCGTTGAGGAGTTCCCAAGGCCAGAGACAACCCGTAGTGCAGCAACCATGTCATGATAAAACTTCAAATTGGCTAGCATAATAAAATGCGTACACAACATTTTGTGACTGTGCTGTTGACTTTTGAAGAGTTACCCTGGATGTCGTTTCAGGTCATGCTTACCATAAAATGCTTTGTCATTGGAACTGAACCAACATGCAAAAATTCAACTCCGTAGGATAAGAGGAAGTGGTTCTAATTCAGCTTGCAAGATTTGACCTAAACAAATATACATACACATTACATACAAACATTGAAAGTTAAACAAAATCTTCAAAAAAAAAACAACCACGTTGCAGCGTCTTCGCGACGTGTGCGATCACTAGTTTCAGTGTTATAGCCCTTGTAAGTTTGTCAGCTGCCATCCAAAATGAAGATTTCGATGAAATCTTGACTATTACAGAACTTGGTTACAATCGGATTTTCACTTTTTTCATAGCAATTTGACTCTATCGCAAGGCATTAGTGATAGCGATATTGACAATCTGATTGAAGCCAAGTTCTGTGGTCGGGGCCCAGCAGTGCTATTACGCAGTAGTGATCCTATCGGTTTCAAGCTGTCAAATTCATTAGTGCCTTGCGATAGAGTCGAAATTGCTATGAAAAAAGTGATAATCCGATTGTAACCAAGTTCTGTAATAGGGCCACAGCCCACAGAACTTGGCTTCAATCAGATTGTCACTTTTTTCATAGCAATTTAGACTAGTGCAAAGCATTAATGAATTTGACGGCTTGAAACCGATATGATCAACATTGCGTAATAGCCCTGCTGTGGCCCAATTACAGAACTTGGTTACAATCGGATTATCACTTTTTTCATAGCAATTTCGACTCTATCGCAAGGCATTAGTGGTTGCGATATTGAGAATTCGATTGAAGCCAAGTTATGTAATTGGGCCACTGGTGTTGATGTATGGCTACGTTCACTTACACGCTCGAATCATCCGTGCGATTATCGCTCGATCATCCGGAGGTAGTGAATGACTTTGGACGTCCACATAGAACTGACAACTGTCTAGTGTCAGTTTCATACTGTTCCTCCCCTCCCCTACTATTTTTCGGATGACCCAGGCGAACACCCGACGACGCCGTGAACGATTTCGAGTGATCGCGCGGATGATCCGTGCGTCCTCAAACGTAGTAAGTAAACGAGTCCTATGACTTTGAAGTTTGACATGTCATTTTGACATCTTTCACTGTCATTTTGACACCTGTCACTTAAAAATGTCTTAATAACTGGGCGCGTTCACTTACTACGTTCGAGGATGCACGGATCATGCATGAGATGCATGGTGAGGCACTTATCACTGAATGGAATATTACATACCATTCAGTGATAAGCCTCTTTTCAGCAAAGCTCTGCCATGGTTTGGATCCGATCTTGTGGCTCTAAAGCATAAGGCATATCTGGACTGGGCTGATGCTCGAAAGCACAAATCCTCTGATATTCGGGTTAAGAAAAAAACCTGCAAGAAGACTCTTATGAAGGCTCATTTTGATCACATAGGGGCCAAACTGGCTTCATATTCCTGAATTTATTTGCTTCTCTTTTTGCAGAATCTTCACATCTAGATGCTACCGGCAAGATACCTTCCTGCCTTCCTCATTGCGGGGTTTTTATGCCCAATATATCTATCAATTATCGCTCCATACACTTACAGAGTAAGGAGGTTATCCCAATATATCTCTATAACCTCCTTACTCTGTAAGTGTATGGAGCGTGTCATAAACATTAGGCTATTGGCATACCTTGAGGACAATGATCTCCTCAGTGACCGGCAATATGGATTTCGCCGAAACCGGTCTACTGGGGATCTTCTTGCGTATGCCACTCACATATTGAGCGAAGCCATCGAGATGCATGGTGAGGCGCGTGCCGTCTCCCTTGATATATATATATATATATATATATGTAAGGCTTTTGATCGGGTCTGGCACGATGGCCTTCTAAACAAGCTTACCTGTTTACCTGTAACATGTATGGATTACCTTGTTGGCTTTTGCAACTGGATAGTTGATTTTTTGAGGGAACAATCTATTCGAGTAGTCCTAGAGGGCTGCTCGTCTGATCAAATGGCCATCAATGCTGGTGTACCTCAAGGATCGGTTCTCTCGGCTACACTGTTTTTACTGCACATTAATGACCTTTTGAAGCAGGTACCTTTGGGTATGCAGAGGACAGTACTGTGGTTGAGAGATACAGTTCCAATGCTCAAGCCAGCTGTGACGCTGTCCAGCATCAGAGAGAGGCTATGGTGGACCGTTTGAATTTAGCCTTAGAAGCCGTTAAGTTTAATGCTACTAAAACGCAGGCGTGTTTGTTCTTTGCTAAAAAGAGTCCTCCTAACCGATCTCCGTCTTTCCGTAGTGTAACAATACCATTAGGCGACCATCTGGAGCTTGTGGGTGTCGAACTCACATCGAACCTGTAATTTGGGTCTTACATTGAATCCAAAGCCAAGGTAGCTGCAAAGAAACTTGGTATTTTGTCTACGGTTAGGCGGTACTTCACACCAGGACAGCTTTTGAATCTTTACCAAGCACAGGTCCGATCTTGTATGGAGTACTGCTGCCACCTCTAGGACGGTTCTGCCAAGTATTTGGATTCAATTGAGAGACGTGCTATGAGGCTCACTAGAGATGACACTCTGGTAAAGAGTAAGCTTCAAAGTCTGGCGCATCGACGTGAGGTTGCAAGCCTGGCGGTATTCTACAGATTGCACTATGGAGAGTGTGCACAAGAACTGCACAATCTGATTCCCCCATCACCTTTACATTACCATACGACTAGACGATCGGCAAAGCGCCATCCTTTTATGGTTGAAATAGTTCGCACAAGAACGAAACGTTACGCTTCTTCATTTATTATAAGAACTTCTAAGGAGTGGAATGCCCTCGTCAGTGTTTCTGGTAAAATATAACCCTGGTGTGTTCAAGTCACGAGTGAATAGGTATCTACTAGGCAAACGTGCTACACCTGCAACCACAGCATTGCTTTCCATCAGGTGAGATTGTGGTCAAATGATTGCCAAAACAGTAACAAAAAAAATATTTAAAAAAAAGGCTCATTTTGTAATTATTATTTTTTGATCAGCTTTCGGAAAATCCTCTATTGAAACAAAATAACTGAAAATAAAACATTAATAATAACAAAAATAAGAAATTTATTTTTTCCGTTTTTATTTTGACATTTTTAGATAATTTGTTCGAAGCTCTTCATCTAAAGATATAATTTAGAAAATATATAAAACCTACTGAGAGGTACATTTTCAAAGTTTAAAAATGCTGTGCTAAACATGACTACCTTTTGCATATAGAGCTTTTACTATTTTAGGAATAGCATTGTTTTAATAGTTATTTTTTAGGTTCCACTTTTTATTGAGGTATATTTGAAACATCCAACAACACCACACACACACATCTACAGAACCATCCATACTTAAAACAATTCTGTAAACATTTTGTGACAAATGTAGACTCAGTCATATATTATGGGATTGGATCTTACATATTAGAAATTAACTGTAGGCCCCAAATAAAGTTGTGCCTAGGATTCATATTGTTTTCTATAGTCCGTTATAAATAGGATAACACTTAGGTTAGAAGTTAGACCAGATTTGTTAGAATATCACTACCAAAATAACTTACCAAGTTGTGTACAACATTTAGATGCCAGGCAAGGTCATTTCGGATTTAAATAGTATATACTTAATTTGTTAAAATTAACCTGTCCAGAGTGTCTTCCTGTATAGAACGGACTGTGCAGTTGTTTGCGCAAATCTCTATAATTTTCTACATTGTCTGCTTCCTTGATTTGTTTAGCTACTTACCTAATAGTAAATTATATTTGTTTCAGGGAGTGATTCAAAACTGTCTGTTTACAACCTGCACAGCAAAAAATGGAAAATGTTGGGTACAGTTCCGTGGGTATCTACTGCCTCCAGCGTATCCATGGCATGGATGGGAAAGCACCATCTCATCATCTTCGGCAGCAACAAGGAGCAAGACGGAGCAATAATCATTGCCTACAACGTCATTCTCGGTGTTGGTTCTTGCAAATATCCAATGAAAATGTACAGAGAAAATGCTAAGCTATACTGTTATGATGGCCGCATCATACTAGAGGCTTCTAATCACATTGGCATGCTTCCCTTCACACTCGAAATCAACAGAAACCTGTCCAGTCTCCTAGGATCGCATGAAATCATTCAAAATGACAGCCCCCAGATTGCAGACTGGGACACACCCACAGAACCATTATTTAGATCCATTCCTGAAATGGGAGAGGCTGTTAGACTTGGAATTACTGAAAGGAGTGCATGTGCCCAGATTATGCCGACTTTATTAGATCAACATGATACTGAGACAATTATAAAAGTCCTACAAGAATTCAAAGACATCCCAGAGTCTGTTCTGGCGGCATTAGTGAGATATGCTGTAAGATCACACGTTCCAGATGACGAGAGTGTTGAGTGTAAACTTCTAAATGAAATATTCGAGGTTTTGTTTTGTGATGCACTATTGATACCTCATTTGAGAAACAGTTTGACTGTCAAAGACTCTCTGAATCTGCTGAAGTATATTCTATACCTTCTATTTGAATCAGATACAGCATTGGATGCGGACTACGAAAGCAGGCTTTATGATTGGTGTGCATTGATAATGGATGCATTCTATCAGCAATATGTGATTTCTAAAGAGCCAGACGTAGCGAAAACCTTAGGTCATTTGTCTAAATACATTACTGTACTTGTGAAGCAGCTGTTTGCAGTCAGTGATACAATAACAGAGCTGCATAAGCTGTTATCAGGAAAAGACAATACCAACAATGAAGAGAACTACCTGTCATACACAATTGAAATTATGCAAATATAAAGGTTTACAAGTTCGAGTGGGATATTGATTTTATTATTTTTTAGTTTTTACATCCTAAACTAACCCATAGTAAACTAAACAAGAAATTTCTATGATGTTGGGCAGGCAACAAAACATTCAAGCGCTTTAATTGTAACTAACAAATTTTTTTTGTGTAGGTTTAGACAATTTAATGCTAACTAGGCATTAACTTCAAGCCTCTTAGTATGGCAGTTAGATGCTAAGATGTATTGGTGTTTCACTATCATAATCCTAAAATAAGAATGGTCCCCTAATTACATAGGAATTGAATTAATAAAATAAAATGTCATTCTATAGTCTTTTTATTAGCAACTCTAGCAAATTGTACTACCATTGGCTTTTCCTTCAACATGTACCCATTAGTTTCATTCACTGCCATCTCCGCTAACGAAACTGAGGGAAATGTAACAAATGCCTGTCCTTTCATTCTTCCTTCCTGCATCACTCTCACATCAAATCCTGTCAATTCTTTGTCTGTCATTCCTTCTACATAACGTCTGTATATCCTCTTGATATCTTGTTCTGAAACTGTTTTAGCTAAATTCTTTATGTATAATCTCATTGAAGGCTGTCCTGGATGATAGTTTTTGAATACCGACATTATCTTCATATCACGGTAAGATATCCTGTTCCGCAATAATTCCTTTTTGGTTATTGTGGGTAGTTCAAATTCTGTCAAAGTTTCCTCCATCTCTTTTGGTTGTTCCTCTTTCTGGAAAGTTCCAAGTTCTCCAATAACTGCATGCTCCTTCTCAGGTTCTTCTGAAGATTTTTGTAAGGCATCCTGGTTGACTATGAGAGATATCTTCTTTGGTTCTTGTACTGGTGTTACCTCAAATACTTCTTCTTGGCTAATCACTTTCTTTATTTTTGGTGCAGAGGGTGCAGATGGCAACACTGCTGCACGTTTCCTGGATGGCACTGGCAATTTCCGCTTTCTCTTCACTAAAGCGGTCACTCGCTGTGCTTTTTCTACAGTTTCGTCACTTGATATTTCCGATTCAGATTCACTTTTTGTCAGTGGAGGTGCAATGTCAACAAGAAAAAACATTTTAAATGATTCTTTGAAGAATGTGAATGCTGTTTCGTTGTCTCGAAAGGGAACACAGAGGCACATTTTATTCATCAAGTGAAGAGCTTGTGTATAAAATGGTTTGTGAGTGAACAAAGCATGTAGAATATTTATGGCAATTTTGGGTGTAATATCAGGGTATTTGTATTTTAATAGCGGCGGTGGCGGTTGATAAAAGTCTATTGAAGGGCTCCAAGCATTCAACACCTTGAGAAATTCTTTTACTAGTTTTGTGGTTGATGATGTCTGTTCTGTATCAGTCTTAGCTTGAGTAACTGGTTCTTTCTCAAAAGAATATTCTACGACTAATCTTCTATGAGCAATTTCAAGTTGGTGAAGACGTCCGAGAGATGCTTTTGCTTTTTCAATACTGCCGAAAGATGCGAATAGATAATTTCGCTTAGCAGATAATTCCCAAACTTTTTCAGCACCAAAATGTTTCAGAAGTTGCTCTTTGTCTTGAAACGAAAGAGCCGTTGGCAAATGCCTTATTATTAATACTTTGGACATATTATTAACACATCAACTCAAACAAGAATATAAAATAAAAATCACCGAACAACAACAAACAAAGTACGTATGTACAATAAACTTAGATTTTTACAGCTTGATCTCCATGACGGCTGTCATCATGTCATGTCATCGAGTTAACGCGCATGAAGTTTTTTTTTTCCTTTCTAATTTGTCTCGCACTTCTTGTGCATCTGCCAATGTGGTGGACAAAATGTGGGGGACAACGGGAATAGACGTTGGAATAGAATTTCAAGTGGCTTCTGTCTGCTTCAACTTCTTATCCGCTCGATTGATTCTATGCGCTAGTCACTTTTTTTGTTTTCATTGATCATCGCAACTAACGCTACAGTCACATTTTTTGTTTTCTTCGATCATCGGACCACTCGATAGCGACGTAAATTTTGCCACTCGATTTTGAACATTATTGACCTCAATAATCATTCAAATCTAAGCGTGTTTATATAATTATTTTGCTTCGAAATCCACAACATAAATAATGGACTTTTGGTGAGAATAAATGCAGGTTATCCATTTTCAGAGGGTATTATTTAATTAGCACACAATAAAGAAAATTATATTTGAACACAACATTGTTTTACTTCTGTAGACATATATAGACAGCTAATAACAAAACAGTTGCTAAGTAACAATTGTCGATGATACTCTCTCTCACTTGACAGAGGAGGTCCTATATTACATCATCCCCACTTAATCCACAATTTTTTAAGCAGAACAAATGCTTCTGTCTAGCAACTCCCTTTGTTAACATATCTGCAGGCATAAGGGCGGTTTCACAATAATCAATACAGATAACCCTTTGCTCTGCCAACTCTCGAACAAAATGATACTTAATATTTATATGCTTTGACCGTTTCCCTATTGCAGGAGTATACACTAGCTTACTAGCACTTTGACTGTCACTAAATATAGTAATAGTGTCTGTCTGGTCAGTCAGTTCAGCATATAATCCATTAACAGAAACTACTTCCTTAGCAACCTCACAAATAGCGATGTATTCGGCTTCAGCAGTACTTAGTGCTATACATCGCTGTTTCCTAGATTGCCAACTTATCGCAGCACCACCGAAAATCAGGATATAACCAGAGGAAGATTTCCCATCAGTCCCATTCCCCCAATCTGCGTCGGCATAAGCAACCAAAGGTTTGTTACATTTTTTATAACACAGCGATAATTCCACTGTCCCCTTCAGATACCTAATCACGCGTTTCAATGAACGCGAGTCGAATCATTGCAGTTGTTGAATTGACTCAACATCGTAACCGCAAATGATATGTCTGGCCTAGTACAACACGCCAGGTACATGAGTGATCCTATAATCTCTTGATACCGCGTATCGTCATTCTTTGGTCCAGGCTTCAGACGCAGATTTGTCTCGATCGGTGTGCTAACTGGCTTACAGTCTTGCATACCGAACTTTTCAATGATCTTGTTTATGTATGTCTTCTGGGACAGACAGATCTCTTGCTTGTCCTTATCTCGCTCAATCCGCATTCCAAGACACTCTCTTGCTACTCCAAGATCCTTTATTTTGAAAGAACTTTCAATTTGCTCTTTAACTGCTTTAGCTGCAGCTTCATTATTGGTAAATATAAAAAAAACATCAACATAAAGTGCAATAGCAACGAACAGTTCACCTTTTATCTTGGTGTAAACGCATTGATCATAATTGGATCGCGTAAAGCCCATTTTCAAAATGTGGGTATGAATTTTTTCGTTCCAACATCGAGCCGCTTGTTTCAAGCCATACAAAGATTTCTTTAGCTTGCAAACCTTGCGATCTTCCCCCTTTTGGACGAAAAATTCTGGTTGTTCCATGTAAATTTCCTCCTGTATATCTCCATTTAAGAAAGCAGTAGTCACATCTAAGTGATGTATGCTTAGGTCCTTCTCAGCTGCCAGTGCAAGTAGAAGACGAATCGACGAAATTTTGACAACTGGTGCAAACGTTTCGAAAAAATCTATGCCTGGTTTTTGCGAATAGCCCTTAGCGACCAGCCTGGCCTTATGGCGCTGCACGCTACCATCCGCTCCAACCTTGAGTTTAAAAACCCATTTTGACTTTACGACGTTTGCGTCCATAGGTCGATCAACTAGCTCCCAGGTATTATTGGCCTTCAGGGAGATAAACTCGTCGTTCATCGCTTCCAACCACAGCTTTTTGTCTGAACGCTCCATAGCATCTTGAATCGATACAGGATCAGGAATATCAGCTACGTGAAAATTATAGACCATGTCCATATCTCTCTTGGGATGTCTATCTCGAACTGGGTAACGTCGTTCAGTAGGAGCAACCATATCATTTACAGGATCAGCAATATTTATGTTCACTGGATCTCGCAAATCTTCTGCCACATGATTCTCTGATTCGACAGAGTCGAAAAAGTTCTCTCCAGAGTCTGATTCGTATGTTGAAGTAGACGTGCTTTCTTGAACATCTACATGGACAATCGGACTCAGGTCTAGAGTCTTCTTGAATTTGTTCATTTAGGACATTCGGCGTAGTCACTGGTACCCCCACTGCAACAGGTTCAGCTAACCTTGGTGACTCTGGTTCAGTAGTAGGACGACTAGACCCAGGAATGTCATTTTGTAGATATATATCCACACAATTTTTATTCGAAACGGTATCTTGTTTCTCCTTTATCATGGGCACATTCTCAAAAAATGTTGCGTCTCGAGCAATAATTATTTTTGTTGGGTTTTATCCAAACTGATAAATCGGTACGCCTTTTGGTTATTGGAATACCCAGTCATTATCATTGGACTCGTTTTTGGATCAAACTTCTTCCTGCTATGATCCTTTATCAGAACCTGAGCCTTGGACCCGAATACTCTCAGATTCGACAAGTCAACTCGTTCATTCGTAAAGACCTCTTCCGGAAGTTTATCCGTCAGGGCCATGGTCGGACATCTATTTTTTAGATAAACCGCACATCCAACGGCTTCTCCCCATAATTTCTTTCTTAGACCAGCATCGCGTATCATACATCTCGCCTTTTCAGTAATAGTCCGTATAGTCCGCTCTGCCACCCCATTTTGCTGTGGTGTATACGGTACAGACGTCTGATGCTGGATACCGTGCTTCTTAAGAAAATCTCCAAATTGACAATTCACGTACTCAGAGGCATTATCCGTACGTAACTTTTTGATTTTCTTGCCCGTCTGATTTTCTACTAGTGCTTTGAATTCCATGAATTTCGCGAATACTTCGGTTTTCGATTTAAGCAGATATACAAAAGTTTTTCGACTAAAATCATCCACGAAAATTAAAAAGTATTTATTCCCACCATAGGACTCTTCCTCCATTGGACCTGCCGAATCTGAATGCACCAGTTCGAGCAATTCTTTTGCTCTCTTACCTTTCCTTTTCGGAAATTTCTTGACGCATTCTTTCCCCTTGTAGCAACCTTCACACGGTTCCATGCTCACCGCTCCAAATGACAGCCCATCTGCTAAACCTTTTAATTTTTCCATCAAAGGTCTACTCAAATGACCCAACCTTCTGTGCCATTAGTGAAAAGCACTAGAAGTAGTATCTGGAGGAGACGTTAGAACCATCGCTGCCTCTTTATCTAAAACATATAAACCTTGTTTCAGGGGTGCTGTTAACAAAGCGTTACAACCTATAGTGACGTCATCTTTCCTAAAAACTTTACAACAAGATTTATCAAAAACAACAACACAATTTTTACTACACATCTTACTTACTGATAGTAAATTAGTCATCAAACCTGGTACATTTAGCACATCTTCAAACCTTATAGAACGTCCCATGGCAAACACATCCCCTTTTAAATTGGATACAATTTTATCATTGTTCGCAGTTGTCACCACCTTTGAATCAACGTGTTCCTTGTTCTCCAAAATGTGTCTGTCTGACGTCATATGTGATGTAGCACCGGAATCTATGACCCATTCGCCTTTGCTGACTGTCGCTGACATAGCAGTTATCAGCCCGAGAGTCTCTTTACTATCCTTTTTATCATATTTTGTATTAACCTTCTTGTCATTAGGTTTTCTGTCTTTGCACTGCCATTTATAGTGCCCTTTCTTCTTGCACAGATGACATATTACCACTTTCTTGGTTTTGTCACTCTGACATAAGTGCTGAGTCGTCTTCTGCTGTGTTCTTCCTCATACTTTCTTTTAACAACGCTGCCATGTCAGTTTCTGTCGATATTTTAATGCTCGAATGCTCTAACGTCATCACTAAGGAATTGAAGGCATCTGTCAAACCCGCCAGCATTATAATCCCGACGAACTCATCATCTAGACCAGCTTTTATGCTTATTAACGCCTGACTCGTGGTCTGAATGTCATTCAAGTACTCCTCCATAGTGTTGAACATCGTTAGTTTGACGTTGAATAGCTTCCGCAACAGATAAATCCGCCGCAGTAGTCCTCTGCATAAGCTCGCTTCAGCGCCAGCCAAGTATCTCTCGATGTATTGACATGCATTATCATGGGATATATCTTCTCCGTGCACATGAGGCAAATTTTACTTCTAGCTTTGGCATCTCTTTTCTTTGCCTCCACTGAATCTAGCTTAAATTTTTCACTAATACACTCCCACAAATCCACATCTGTCAGAAACATTTCCATGGCAAAGGCCCATGTGCCATAGTTGGCCTGGCCAGAAAGTTTCTCAAAACTACTAACATTGGTAGCACCTTCCATTTTTGCAATTCGAGATCAGATACTCCAAATCACCACCTGAAAAGGAACAATAATGTTCCTGGGCCCATAACCTAATGGACTTTTGGTGACAATAAATGCAGGTTAGCCATTTTCAGAGGGTATTATTTAATTAGCACACAATAAAGAAAATTATATTTGAACACAACATTGTTTTACTTCTGTAGACATATATAGACAGCTAATAACAAATCAGTTGCTAAGTAACAATTGTCGATGATACTCTCTCTCACTTGACAGAGGAGGTCTTATATTACATCAATAAACACTTGAAATATGTGCCGTACCTATTTAGCTCCATAAATCACCAGTTTGTTTATCTATGCGCTCAATGAAGTGGTCATAAAAACTGTTTGTTTACGCAAAGTCGGCGCGGCCAGATGTGTCGCGTAGACCTTCTTTTTTTTGTGGGTTGACAATCAGATACCTGTGATCTCGGCACGTACCCAATAAATCCCCAGTTTGCGGCCAGATGTGTCGCGTCGACCTTCTTTTTTTTGTGGGTTGACCATCAAGTACCTGTTTTTTTTTGGGTTATCAGTTTGGTCCTGCGGTCTTCAGCGCGTGGACAACCAAGCGGATAGTATGTATTGCTTCTTTTTTTAATTTCCTGTCTTAAATAGGTAAACAATAAAAATGTTGCAGATTGATGTTTTGTGCGAACCGCGTCGTCAGAATGAGATAAACATATGTTCTCCGCAGCCCGATTCCATAACTTGGCTTCAATCGAATTCTCAGTATCGCAGCCACTAATGCCTTGCGATAGAGTCGAATTTGCTATGAAAAAAGTGATAATCCGATTGAAGCCAAGTTATGGAATCGGGCTGCAGTTACAGTGAGTTGCTGTGAGCTGCCGATCGCCAATCACCGCCGATGATGGCCTGTGAAGTCATGTGTGTCAGCTAGCAGCTAGAGTAAACTAGGGCAAAATAGATAGAAGGGTTTATTCAAGCCGAAAATAAAATGAATTTTCTGAAAAACAAATACTTTCATAATAATAGTTCTATATATCCCTGAGAACACCCGCATGTTCGCCGGACACTTGAGGCAAGCACTTTTTTTTTAAATTGCTTGTATTTTAAATTACATAATGTTATAGACCTACTATTTTATAGTTAAAACAATAAAGAACTTACGATAAAACTATCAAAAATATACTCACGTTAACATTTTCCCGCCAAAAGTGACGAAAGGCACTTTGAAGTACTTTGAGACAATCGTCACTCATGGGACACTAAACACAAAATTACTTTAATATCTTCCTTACAGTATTATTATACGTAATAACACAAAATACGCTATAAATTACTAAAACAACACTAATAAAAAATCACGCGGTCGTTGATCTCACTAGGACTAGGATAACCTGAACTCACAAAAACTTCATACTTCATACTTTTCATCCCATAAATTTAACGGTTCCCTCAAGATAAGGGTTGAAAGTTATTTAAAAAACCACTTACGCCTCTGAAACTACTGGACGGATTTTGATGCAATTTGGCACAGTCATATTTTTTATGATGGGTAAAAAATTGGAAATACTTTTATCCCGAAAAAATAAAGTGTTCCTGCGGGTTAGTGGTTCAAATTATGTACAATGAAGATATTTTGTAAAAAAAATTTGGAGGCTTTTCTATTTATTCGTACTGAAGCCAAAACTGTTTTTTTTTTCATTTTTGTCAGTTGTCTTTCTGTCAGTCTGTCTGTCTTTATCTTGGACGAAACATAACAAATGAAACTTGGCATGATTTGAGTTCTTACTACGAGGTAGGACATAGTGGTAAATTAAAGGGTCCCCGCAGGATAGGGGTATTTTATTTGGAGTTGGTATTCATGTTTTACGGTTTATAGTTACTTCCGTAGTTCACGTCTAGGATACTCAGGGAGTATTCAACCAAATTTTTAATACCTAAGTCCACTGGATTAGGCTGGGCTTTGTCTGTCAGTCAGTCAGTTAGTCAGTAGATTAAAACCCATATTTTTATTATTCTGCCCAAAAGTGAAGGGCATCTTCACTTATAATAAAGCAGTAAGTACCAAAAAAACTGTCAAAGGAAGATATTAAAAAAAAGATCTAGGGTACTAAAACTAAGCTACTGATAAAGAATAAATCGTTTTTTAAATTTCATGACTGTCTCATTGTCTGTTAGTTTGTTCACGCATCACGTAAAAACTACTGGACCGATTGCGATGTTGTTTTCAATAATGGATAGCTTACGGTTCGACTTAAAAACTGGTGTAGGTACTTATTATCTCAATCCGATGAGTAGAAGCCGAGCAATCGATAAAAACTTTTTGATGGCTGAAGGAATTTTGTTTAAATGTTGATAAATTGGTTGGTTTTGAAAAAGTAATAGAGTTCTTTTAGTCTAGAGAAATGGCCACGCGTGCAAAGCCGCGGGTACAGCTAGTTTTTAATATGAATATTGACATGGTGGGATGGGCAGGTGGTATGTCCGAGGCGCATTCGTATCAAAATTTAAGTGGCGATCTAGCAAAGTGTTACTGCAGAAAAATATGCCTTATGACGAATTCGCGGTTGTATACTGAAGTAGGACTTTCCTTTAAATTGGCCACTTACTTCCAAGACTAATTTATCCCAGGAGTTCCGAAGATAAAATCTGGGAAGAGTAGTCAAATCGTGAACATAGTTTTGAAAGGAAACATCACAGCCTCATTTGCAAGTCTATCGGCTTTTTCATTACCCTTGATACCACAGTGGCTGGGTATCCAGACAAAAGTGACAGAAAACTCTTTCAAAGCACACAAATGAAATTTTGTTCTAGCTTCTGCTATAAGAGGAAAAAGGGGTTTGGACTTAAAAGGAAATCCAAATAGAGCTTTTAAAGCACTCATAGCATCGCTTATAATAATCGCTTATATTTTTAAGTTTACAGAGAAGAACGTATTCAATTGCTTTAACTATGCCAAGGCATTTACCTGTAAATACTGATGTTGCAGGTGGACATTTTATTTTTTGAACTTCTTTATATCGGGCATGAAAAACATCCACTCTTACAAAATTGCCGGATGAATGTTTTGACGCATCCGTGTAAATATGATGCCACCCACGTCACTTTTCATCCACGATGTAATTATAATTAGCATTGGCATTGTGTTTATCAATATCAGAGCAATAGTGAAATGGTTTTACCTTCCAATAAAACCGCCATTGTGCTCCGAAGCCTTGTCCAGGGGTTGGTGAGAAGCTATTGCTGTCATTTTGGTGAAAACTCGTATTTATAAGGCTGGGCTTACTAAAATTCTTCCTCTTCCCGAGTAAATTAGCTGCTTATTTCGTTACCTCGGCACCAGGGGGCACTGCGCGCAGACTTCTTGCAATCGGGGCGCAGCTGCTTTCTTCATTGTTCTCACCAGGTAGAAATTTTATTGCCCTGGACAAGGCTTCGGAGCACAATGGCGGTTTTATTGAAAGATAAAACCATATCATTGTGCTCCTTCGCCTTGTCCAGGGGTTGGTGAGAACTGTCTGTTATCACCTGGTGGGGAGTAGGTAACTGATAGATGATCTAAAACAAAGATCACTGAAATGTAATATTTATTACAAATTTACCAACTAAAAATATGTATTTTAAGTAAATCTTTGTATATCATGTGTTTCAGGTTTAAGATAAATAACATTTTAGAATTAAATTGAATCAAATAAATTCGATAAATGATCACAACTGATCATTAAATTCGACTTTCTTACTTCTTTCCTGTAGAATTTGTGGAAAGTTGAAGCCTGCTTCCAATTTTATTTGCCAATAATCTCATCTATGGCATATCACTGTACCAATTTAAGGAAGCAACAGCAGAACGACTGCTGCCAGGGGTGGCGTGTATACCTGCCAATTTTAAGATAGATTTGACCCAGTTACCAATTGACAACATTTCAAATTTTTAACATTACTATTTAATTTTTTTCTCTGAGAGAATATTGAAAAATAAGATACACGTATTTTTTCTTTTTCCAATATAAGCTATATTTTCCGAGAAATTAATTATTAAAAAGTAGCTTATTCTAAAACGACGTAACTGCCAGAGTTCGGTGGAATGAACAAGATTACCGAAGCCACATTCGAAAAAAATACATTTCTGTCAAAGTCAGGCTCTAGAGTAGTATTTTTTTTTCTTTACAGGCACTTGTACTTTATTATTCCACCGAACTCTGCTTACTTGAGAGTTATTACTTAATATCTTCACTGAGTTTTTTACCTAAATGAGGTTCACAAACTGTCGACATCACAGATTTTTGCAAAACAATTGTGGATGTAGCGAGTCCTTCATCGAAATGTAAGTGGGCAAGAAATTTTGCTAAATCTTTTGCTTCTGGTTTGACAATTGGCACATCTGTGCTAGCACACCGTTTGACCCAACGGGCCCATGCTGGTTTATATGAAGACAAAGTGGACTTACGCCAGCCATTTATGAGTAACATAGTTTCCACAGGAGTCCCATTGCTGAGGATGGAGTCCCACCGCCAATCAACCAAACTTCTAGAACCAGGTCTTCTATCCGTGGAAGTATTTTGACCGTCGTTACATTGACCAGCACTAATCGTAGATTCTGAATCTCGACTGGCCTACTGACTGAGGGCTCTGTTCTCGAGATCTGGTTTCCAAAACGATTTCATCCATTGGGTTGCTACTAACAGGTACTGACCGCTCAAGCTGTTCAAGTGTGACAGTATTCGTGAGATTATGGACGGGGAAGGAAATATCCACCCCAGTCGATAATTCCACTGTCTGCTGAAGGCGTCACATAGCAATGAACGGCGTGAGTTCTCTCTGATGCGAAAAAATCTATCGTCGGGAGACCGAAAATCTGAAAAATATTGTTGGTCGCTTCGGGAAGCAAATGCCATTCCGGTATTTGCTTCCCCCAGGCCCCTCTTTCCCACTGGGCACTTGCCCAGGGCCCCACGATAGATAGGGGCCCCCTAGTTCCTGCCAGCTCACCCAATGATAACCTATGTTTATTACCGAAAAATATAACTGGCCAAAAAACAAATGTATAGTTTTAAAGGTGCATATGTATGTAGGTATGTGAGTTTATTTATTCCACCATAACTTTTAAATGCCTGACCTGATTTATGAGGTATCGTATGTTAGAATACTTACATCATCCCCATGTATGACAGAAATAGGCAATAAGTTTTGAAGTTCCCTTTTTCAGGCAAGTCGTGTATTTTCTCATACTTTGACGATACATTTTTTATTACGAAAACAAACGATAATGACTACAAAACCTACTTGCTTGTTAGATTTCGCATGCGCGAAGCAACTGTACTGTCGCCCGAAAAACAGGATTTCCGATATCAGCATGTTTGGATAAATTTAAACATATAAAAATACAATTTAATGGTATACTATTGTTGTGTTGCTATGTGAACACTGTTTTAATGAAACATTATCAGTGAACTAGAATTTCATCGTTTTTTTTGTGTCTTTCATCAAAAGCAGTTGAGACTCGCGCCAAATTTGAATTAAGCGAACGAAGCGAAGCGTGAAACGTCAAGTTTGAAATAACCATTTTAATTGAGAAAGTACATATTAAATTGATTCAAATGTTTTTTTACGTTATGTTTAAAATTTATCATTTTAACAATTATTCGTATGTATAATATAAAAAAACCTTTAAAACAAATGCAACATTTAATTAAGAAAACAACAAATGTATATCATTAGAAATGTTATTGTGCACACTTATCCATGGGAAATTTATTAAATAAGTATTATTTTACTACACCAATTTTTAATAACAGAATTAGTGCAATCTCTAATGAAATGTATTGTCATTTTTTATGAATCATATTAAAAAACTTTGTTAATTATTTTTTTCGGATTATTAATTGTTAACGGACTGAGGTTCTAGTTTTTTCAGAGAGATTAACCAGTTTGTCGCTGAAGTCCATAGAATGTTATATACTCAAAAACATAGATTTTGAAGAAGTGATTAACTATTTTGTCCATCTAAAATCAATAAGGTTAACGTTTCTTAGGCGCATCCTACAGCCCAAACAGCTTGATGGATTTTGATGTATGAGGTATCATTGGACTTGTCTTACTCACGAGACTACTATAGGATATATGAAATGTCAAGAAAACTAATATGGCGGTTTGCAGCTGCCATATTCAATTTCCGACGGAACCAAAAATTGCCAAAACCTATCGGGTGAGGTACCAAAATGAAGGTCTCAAAAAACAATTAAAAAAAAACTATACTGTAGCAATTGTCTTCCAAGATTCTTACAAAATTTAAATTTTTATACGCTTTATATTAGCTTCACTTGTATGTTTGTATGTTTGTAACCAACTCCTTTGGACGCTATTTTGACCCACTTTAAACGGTCAGATTTCATTCAAATTTTGCACACCTGTCAAAGACCAATGAAAATGCAATAAAAAAAAAAAAAAAAAAAAACTAAAAGTAAATTTTAATAGTGTAAATAAGAAAAAATGTTTTAATTTAAAAAAAAGCGTGGGGTGCTTCTCATATCTGTCAATGAAATATATTTATAACTATTGACACATGCACCCCACGATTTTTTTGAAATAAAACTTTTTTTCTTATTTACACTATTAAAATTTATTTTTAGTTTGGTTTTCTATATAAAGCGTGTTTTTTAGTTTTTTTAAACTATTATTTTATTTAATAGTTAACCGGGTTTTTTGATTTTTTATAATAATTTTTACTTGTTATTTCTTTAGTCGCATTAAATGAATAGATACACAGCAATATATTAAAGTGAAACGTTGTCTGTTTGTTTGTTTGGGGAGCTTTCATGCTAAAAGGGCTCATCCGATTTTGATGAAACATTTTAAATAGGTACTGTACTGTAGAGACCAACATAGGATACTTTTTTAGCCCGGAAAATGGTAAGTTGTGAAGGGAAACCTGGGAAAGGTCAATAACTCGCTGTAAGGAACGAAATAATAACAAGACTGTCAAAAAGCTTCAAGAGCGTTGGTGCTATACTTTTGCATTGGTTTTTAATATCCTAGTTGAAGATATGGTGCTTTTTTCTCGATGAACTGTAGTCCACGTGGACGAAGTAGCGGGCAAAAGCTAGGAATATAATATAATCCACAAAATTAACTCTTAAAATTCAGAGGTTAGTGCTTAAAAATCTAGTTTGATTGAAGTGGTACCTAATAGATTTGAGATAGACAAAATAGTTAATCCCTTCTTCAAAATCTATGTTTTTGAGCATATAACATTCTATGGACGTCAGCGACAAACTAGTTAATCTCTCTTGAAGCATTTCACTTTTTAATACATTTTTATTCTTTTCAATTTGGAAAAGGTGCGTTACCATAATGCTTAAAAAGATTCTCAATGCGATTGCTATATTTGGAAATGTGTCTTCAATTTTGTTTTCTTTCAAAAGATTATATAATTCCAAGATACTACTAGTTCCTTCATTTTCACTATGAACAATTTTCAATTATTCTGTTAAATACGACAGATCTACTGTAATTACAGTGTATCTGGCTACGCTGATCTACACTAATATTATAAAGAGATTCCCGATCATCGGTCGATTCATTTAAGTCGGTCGGTCACCTATGATCCTGCGATTAGATCTAAGCGTTGTCTGTTGTTGAAAACTAGAACCTCAGCCCGTTAACAATTAATAATCTGATAAAATATTTTAACAAAGGTTTTTCTTTTATTTATAAAAAAAATACAATTCATAATATTGTTTCATTAAAGATTGCACTAATTCTGTTATTAAAAATTGGTGTAGTAAAATAATACTTATTTCATAAATTTCCCATGGATAAGTTTATGCACAATAACAGTTCTAATGATACATATTTTTTGATTCCTTAATTATTATTTTTTGTTTTAAAGGTTATTTTTTTATAAAACATGCGAATAATTGATGAAAGCTAAATTTTAAACATAACTTAAAAAAAACATTACAGGCAATTTAATATGTACTTACTCAATTAAAACTTGACGCTTCGCGCTTCGCTTCGTTCGTTCGTTTAATTCCAATTTGGCACGAGTCTCAACTGTAACTCTTAATGAAAAACACAAAAAAACTACGAAATTCTAGTTCACTGTTAATGTTTCTATAAAACAATGTATACCATTCAATTGTATTTTTATATATTTAAATTTATCCAAACATGCTGATATCGGAAATCCTGTTTTCGGGCGACAGTAGAGTTGCTTCGCGCATGCGAAATCTAATAAGCAAGTAGGTTTTGTAGTCAGTCATTATAGTTTGTTTTCGGAATAAAAATTAAATCGTCAAAATATGAGAAAATACACGACTGCCCAGAAAAAAAGGAACATTTCAAAAAATTGATTGCCTATTACTCTCATAGATGGGGATGATGTATACCTAGCGGCACGTAAGTCTAGCGGTGAACGAAACGTGGCGGGGATCTTGCCACAGTCAAAGTTTATATAATGTGTTAAAATGTTGAATACTTTTTATCCCGAAAACTGACTATGCCAAGATCACCGCCACGTTTCGTTCACCGCTAGACTTATATGCCGCTAGCTATAAGTATTCTAACGATACCCCATAAATATCAATATCAGTTCCGGCATGTCAAAGTTATGGTGGAATAAAAAATCTTGAAAGCTTTTTTATTCCACCACCAAAATCTTGCTACCGTTTAGTATTTTTTTTAATTGTCTTTTAAAGACCTTTATTTTGGTACTTCACTCGATAGGTTTTGGCAATATTTCGCTCCATCGGAAATACAATATGGCAGCTGTTAGCCACCATATTAGTTTTCTTGACATTTCATATATCCTATAGCAGTCTCGTGACTAAGACGAATACAATGATACCTCATTTATCAAAATCCGCCTAGCCGTTTAGGCTGTAGGATGCGCATAAGAAAAGTACAAACAAACAACCATACATGTATGTATACAACCCAAACTCATAACCCTCCTCAGTCGGGTAAAAATAAATCTAGAACTTTGTTTATCTACTTTCTTTGTATATTCTAACAAAATAGTGCTGTGTCAAGATCATAGGGGCCCCATTATCCTAATGTGTCCAGGGCCTCCAATAGGTTAAAGACGGCCCTGGCTTCCCCCGCCATAGGCGATCGGCTATACCGTTGAATCGCCCTGGGAGGTATTGAACAGTTACAACCATCTGTAATTTCTGAATTAGGGAGAATATCTTTCGGGTCTGTTCCATTAACTTCTCGGACTTTACTGACCTCCTTCGTTTCGAAGGTCAGCCAGTGCAGTAGTATTGTACGATTGAATCAATAGACTGGCTCTTATGAAGGAATCTACTCAAGATTCCATCGTATTTTGTATGGCCATAAGCTTTTTGAGGTTGCTGTGCTAGGTCTGTTGATGTAGATCCCATCTGCCCCATAAGTAAGTGTCGTTCAGCATTGCTCACCATCCGTGATAGAAGGCATCCGTCACTAGATAATGTGTTATTGGAGGTACATGGATTATGAAATAAGAACTCATCGCATGTGTCCACTAACGAAGATCGTCCATAACCTTTTGCGGTATGTCGGTCCTCTGTCTCTTCTGTCCTCTGCGTAGCAGGCGAAGATGACACTGAAAGAATCGGCAGTGTAATTGACCTTAAGGTATCACAAAATTTGCGAAATTTAGTTTCCCTAGAATCGATCGAGCTTCTTTCAAAGAACAGGTTTCCTCGATAGGAGTTGCTGAAACTCTTCTCGAAGTTTTATCACTTTCTTCTCCGGTAAACACTTTTTTACCGGACCGATTTGTCAAACTGTTCCAATTTATTATGTTCTGAGTGGGTGTCAGAACAGATTTTTCAAAATTAAGAGTCCAGCCCAGTTCTTGCAGGAATGTTACAACTAACGAAGTTTGCCGCTGTAGCAAGCTTCTGTTTTGATTTGCCAGTAAATAATCGTGTAAATAGACCACTATTCGCACACCAGCTTGTCGAAGCTTCTGGGCCAAGAAATTTGTCACCGCAGTTTGACAATTTGTTGTTCGGAGCGCACGCTATTCCGAAGGGCAGGCAGGTTATTTGGTACAAGGTCTGTCTGAAAATCATTCTCAGGAAGCATCTGTGAGATTTCTTTACATTCACGTGAAAATAAGCCTGAGACATATCGATTTTTGTCATCCAGACGCGAGGTTGTAAGAAATTTGGAATTTGGAAGTGAGAGATTAGGTAAAATTTCTTTAGGTTTATAAAGTTGTTAAACTGTTTTAGATTGAATATGGGACGGTAAGACTAATCTTGTTTTTAGATTAGAAACATTGGTGATATGAAGCTGGGACTGATTACTGCAGTGCTATTACGCAATGTTGATCATATCGGTTTCAAGCCGTCAAATTCAATAATGCTTTGCGATAGAGTCGATTTTGCTATGAAAATAGTGACAATCTGATTGAAGCCAAGACTCTATCGCAAGGCACTAATGAATTTGACGGCTTGAAACCGATATGATCAACACTGCGTAATAGCACTACTGGTATTTCTAAAACATTGGAATCCAACAGTTTTTGAATCTCTATTGCCATTTGTTTCGAATTTCTGATTTGAAAATTTTGAAAATCTGGCATAACTAGTGGGGGTTTTTGGATAAATAGGATTTGGAAATCCGTTATTATCTTTAAAATTACTGTTGGAGCATTTATTGCCTTCCATTGTTCCGAAAAAGTTTTAGACGACCTGCCTGAAACTGAGAGTCAATTGTATTTCCGTTTCTTTGACTCTTTTGAACGGTACGCAGAAGATTTTATAGTGTCGCCGTCAACGAACGCTTTTTTAGTTTACAGCAGAGTTATTATTGTTACTACCGCTAGGTGGCGGACCCATCCAGCTGCAAGGAGGCACGCATTTTTGCCCCTTGGTTGCATTTCGGTCATGATAAAAACACAGGGTAGTATCATGTGACGTAGAACGGTGACAACTCTGGTTTAAATTTCGCTCCTGCGAGCGACCACGTTCATTATTACTCACGGTGGTCAAAGATGCAACAATTTGCGTTAAATCATATTTTTTTTTATTAAGGGCGGTAATATGTGAACTACCTTCATTATGAACCGAAAAAGATGAAGCAGAATGATTAGGCACCGCACACGTCTCGAATTGTGACGGTTGAATTTCCAATAATTGGTCAGCTAAATTGCTCAAATCGGATAAATTTTCTAATCGCTGAGCGGTCAAAACATTCTGTAGATAACGCGGTAAACGACTCATCCATATAAACTTTAAAATGTTTTCAGGAAACATAGGTCCGGCTAGTGACCGCAGATGCCTGAAAAACGACGACGGTTTCCTATCACCTAACTGTTCCTTCTCTAATAAACAGTGTATTTTCTCCTCATGAGAAACCGAAAATCGAGAAATGATTGCATCACGCAACTTGATGTACGGATCATTTTCAGGTGGCTGTATATATAATATCTTCAACTTCGCTGGTACAATCTGTCTAAATGAGCTACAGCATATTAAAATTTGGTTGATTGCTGTGATATACTGTTAATTTGGAACTGTGCCTCTAAACTCGCTAACCACAATGCCGAGCGATCTTTGCAAAACGGGGGAGTTCTAACAGACACTCGGTTCATTACGACCTTACTACCCGTTAAAAACGCTAAATATGATCACAATTGGCGTTCCCTTTGGCCATTTGTGGGCGAAATTAGCCAATCAAGTCCTGTAATCGGGCCGCAGCAGCCCGTTTACAGAACTTGGTTACAATCGGATTATCACTTTTTTCATGGCAATTTTGACTCTATCGCAAGGCATTAGTGATATCGATACTGACAATTCGATTGAAGCTAATTTATGTGGTTGGGCCCCTGCAGTGCGATTACGTAATGTTGATCATGACGGTTTCAAGCCGTCAAATTCATTAGTGCTTTGCAATAGAGTCGATTTTGCTATGAAAAAAGTGACAATCTGATTGAAGCCAAGTTCTGTAATAGGGCCACTGAACATTTTCGATCACCGTTCGTTTTCACGATGAGATGTTGACATAAGAAAATCGACTTTATTCCGTCAGGGATAGGGTCATTTTTCATTCAGTTTGGAAAGGATCGGTAGTGTCAAAAGTTGCAAAAAATACAAAAGTGTTGAAAATGTTCAAAGAAAACGGCTTGTTGATACATCGGCTCGATGGGCGGAGCGTCATTGTTGACAATAGGTATTTTGGTTTTTGATATTAATCGCGTAAATATCTAGACCTGTTTAATATTTTCTGTAGTTTTTCACCCAAGGAATTATTGGTTAGTGTATTTTATCTATTAAGTAGCTTTCTTTTCCAAGGAAAATATGAATGAGCCTCCTGACCCTGGGGGCGGTATGGATGGAACTAGGCCACCGTCTCCGGCTGCCTATACAATGGTGATGACTACTGAGCAGGTTGAGTCCTCATGTGCTCGAAAGCGCAGAGCGTTAAATAGAGAATGTATTAATCGTTCTCGTTCGGTATCACAATCTACGCTGACAGGTGATGAAGTTGATCTCCAAGCAGGGCAGCGTACTCCTCCAACCTCCTTCTCTGATGCCTCAACGAATATAACAGCTACTTCTCCTCCCCTGCTTCACCAAGTCCCGGCTTCCTTGTCCTCTACACCTGCAATAAAATCGCAAGATCTAGGTCAAGCTTTTACACCTGTAGGTCGCCACTTGTATATTCATACAGATCGCGGGCCTTTTACGGTTCATGTCCAAAGATCTCAAAGTTCTGCATCAGACGGTACAACATTACACCCAGTCACCTTCGGCCGTTTTTTGTTTAGCCGATACAGAGAGTTTCAAGGGATTATTGATGGTTCAATAAAAAGTATCGGGTGAAACAGAATATCCTTAGATTTTCATTCCGGAATCGACGCCAACAAATTCATAGAATCTCCGACTCTGTCTGCAAATAACTATAATGCCCTAATTCCTTCATACAATGTAACACGAATGGGATTAATACGAGGTATCCCAGCTGACATGTCCCCAGAGATGATAAAAGAAGAGATGAAGGTCCCTCCCAATTGTGGCTCGATTATAAAAGTCCGTCGACTAAATTATAAAGTTATAATCGATGGATCCGTGACTTGGAAGCCGTCCCAAACGGTGGTTCTAACATTTGATGGCCAAATACTTCCAAACAGAGTGTTTCTTTGTTATAATTCGTTCCCAGTGGCATTGTATAACTTCCCAACTATTCAATGTTTCCAGTGCTGTCGGTATGGTCACACGAAAACTCAATGCCGTTCTAATCCAACATGCTATAAATGTGCGTCCACTCACCTTGGCGAGTCTTGCCGAGTAGAGGAGGACAATGCAATATGTATTTCATGTAAGGGTAACCATTTTGCCACGAATAACTCTTGCCCGGAGATGCAACGTCAAAAAAATATAAAAGTAGCTATGGCGCAAAAAGCAATTTCTTACTCGGAAGCTTCTAAATTGTTTTCTGTGTCAAAAGTGTCCTACGCCAACGTCGCTTCTTTTACGTCTCCTTCTCCCCCTTTTCCCTCCTTTCATATGATCAAAAATAATACTGTGGAACCTCAAAGAGTCGTATACAAAAAGAAGGTAATTCAGAAGCATCAAGCCCCTACTTCGGCCGTCGCTAACGGTAACGGTTACGACAGAGTCGCTCATAATAATATTATTAGAGACGATTTATCAGAAGCAGCTCCTAATGGCTGTGCTCTTCAAGCTCAGGACAGAGTAAATATAGATAATCCCCCTCTTCAGTCACTCGTTGTTGATCTTCTTATGAAACTTATAAACTCTCTTCTTCCTTTATTAAACAGTGCTCCGTCTCTCTCTAACTTACCGTCCAACGTTGCCCCCACCTTAAGTTGCCTCTTATCTTTCTTACAAAATGGATCAAGTTTACAGGATTCTCCAATGGAACCCTAGAAGTATTATTAACAAAAAGTCCGATCTTATTTATCTAGTTAACCATCACAGTCCGGACATCTTGTCGGTCTCAGAAACTTGGCTTAGACCCGATTCCAAATTTAGGTTATCGGGTTTTGTTGATGTTAGAAGAGACCGTCAAGATGGTTTTGGTGGTGTTGCCCTTTTTATTAAAAATAATGTTACCTACTCAATTATTTCTTTGCCTTATTATGGTGAAGGTTTCGAGGTGGTTGCTGTTCAGCTTAAGAATTCAACAGTTATCTCTCTATACATTCCTTTGCCTTCCAAATCTATAATTCGTAAACTTATTAATGTTTTAAATTCTCTTCCTAAGCCTCTTCTAGTTTTGGGTGATCTGAATTGTCATCACTCTGTATGGGGTTGTGGTTTGTCGGATTCACCTGGGATCTTTTTATTGGACTCCTTAGATCATCTTAATCTCTGTATTTTAAATGACGGTTCCCCGACTAGAAGATCTCGGCCAGATGAACACCCTAGTGCAGTGGACCTGTCCTTATGTTCTCCAGAACTTGCTTCACTTATGTCTTGGTGTGTCCTTCCTTCTACTTATGGCAGTGACCATTTTCCTATTCTTATAAATATTTCACAAAAATGTCCGCGTACTGCTTCTAGAAATCCTCCTCTTCTTAAATATGCCATAGACAATAATAGTTCAGGGTGGGCCAAATTTAATGAACTCACTGATATAAATTCTCCTAAATTACCTGTCATAAATTCTTACAATATAAGATCTTGTTCTGATGCGCTTGTGCACAGTTTGTTAGAGTGTGCTAATGGGTCTTTCCCTATTAAAAAACCTCATTCGAATAAAATTCCATCTCCTCCGTGGTGGGATAAAGACTGTACTGAAGCAATTAAATCATCATAGTAAGGTTGCTGAAGTCACCTTTTGTATGGCTATGACTAGGGAAAATTTCTCTGAATTAAATAAAGTAATCGCAAAATCTAAACGCCTCTTTCATAATAAGAAACGTGATAGCTGGAAAGTTTTTTGCACTAGCATTGGCCCCGACACTCCTACCTCTTTGATATGGAAGAAGATCCATAGGTATCGTCGTTCATGGTGTCCTCCATATCGAAGTTGTTGCCCATCCCAGGCTTGGGCTGACTCCTTCATGGACAAATTAGCCCCTCAATATTGCCCTCTTCCCTCAGAACTACCATCTCTTTCTAATCCTTCATCTATTGAAACTTTAGACCAACCGTTTTCTTTAAAAGAATTAGAAATAGTTTTGAAATCAGTCAGAGACTCAGCCCCCGGTATGGATGGCATTCCGTATTCTTTTCTTTCGAAAGCTAACGTCCGCCTTCATATCTATTATTTATCTCTTGTTAATATTATTTTTGATTCTGGATATGTTCCAGTTACTTGGAAATCTCAATTCATAATCCCTATTCTTAAACCTGATAAAGATCCGGTAGATCCTAATTCTTACCGCCCTATTGCTCTCTCTTCAGTTTTGGCTAAACTTGCTGAACACTTAATAAAGAACCGCCTTGAGTGGTTCCTGGAAAGTCATGAGCTTCTTGCAAAGTCTCAGTATGGCTTTAGAAAGGGCAAAAGCACTATGGATAGCCTGGGTATATTTACTACCGATATAAGACTTGCCTTTACTCGCAATGAATCTGTTGTTGGTGCTTTCCTAGATATTTCTGCAGCCTATGATAATGTTCAGCTTCCCCTTCTCAAGAATAAGCTTAGTCGGTTGAAAATTCCAGTAAAGATAAGTAATTTTGTAATGAACCTTCTTTCAGAGAGATACATATTCCTCCACTGTAGTGACCCCTCGATTTCTTCAACTAGAACCATATGGCGGGGATTACCTCAAGGCTCTGTCCTCAGTCCTCTCCTTTATAACGTCTATACATATGATCTAGAATCCTCAATTGGTCTCTGCCGCATTCTTCAATATGCGGATGACATTCTTTTATATAGTACTCATCATAAAATTAATGATGCTAGTAACTGTATTTCCCTTTCCCTTAATTATTTAAATGTTTGGCTTCATAAAAATGGCTTGGATCTCGCGCCTTCTAAGAGTAATATCGTTATCTTTTCTCGTAAAAGAAATCTTCCTGATATAAACATTACTGTTAATGAGAGCAGAATTCCAGTTAAAGAGTCCGTAAAATTCCTCGGTCTCTTGTTGGACAATAAGTTGTCTGGACGTTTGCATTGTGAATATATTGCAAATAAGTGTCAGAAGAATCTGAACATTTTAAGGTGTCTGTCGGGAGTATGGTGGGGTGCTCATCCTTTTAATCTTAAACTTTTATATAACGCTATAATTCGTAGCGTTTTAGATTATGGTACTTTTCTGCTTGATCCTGCTTGCAGGGTTGGCTTAAGAAAACTTGATTTAATTCAGTCAAAGTCACTTCGGATTATCGCAGGTGCGATGAAGTCCTCTCCAATCAATGCACTCCAGGTGGAGTGTGTTGATCCTCCTCTCCATCTTCGCCGACAATTTCTTTCCAACAGATTTTTCTTTCGTTTTATTCAATTTTCTAATCATTCTTTTATACCCAAGCTTCAACTTTTCTATCAATACGTTTATACCTCCCGTTATTGGAGATGTAAACATCATCCTCTGTTGCTCAAAAGTTTCATAGTTTATAAATCCCTTAAAGACCCTACATACCGGTCTCCAAAACTCCCAATTTTTAATTTTGATTACGACATTGTTACCTTTCATCCGCAAATAATTTTAGAGTTTGATATCTGCAAAGGTGACCTTTATGCTGATGAGCATTTTCGAGAGATCTTGCACAGGGATTGGCTTGGTTGGCATACAATATTCACAGATGCCTTAAAATTATCGCCAGTTGGATGTGTTGGTTGTGGTGTTTTCCATTCTCAATTCGACATTGTCCAAAAAGTTAAGTGTCCTCCTGAGTCGTCAGTGTTCACCGGTGAATGTTTGGCTATACTTGAAGCGGTTAAATATGTCCTTCTCTTTAAACTTCGTCGTACTATTATCTTCTCAGATTCACGTAGTTCCCTCCAATCTTTGCTTTCTAATCCATTTTATTCTAAATTTCATCCAATCTTACTTCATATCAAAAAGTCTATTTCTGAATGTCTCCTTAAAGGCTTAGACGTAGTTCTTGCCTGGGTGCCTGGGCATGTTGGTCTCTCTGGTAATGAGCGTGTCGATAGAGTGGCCAAGGAAGCAGTTTCTTGTGGCGATAAGATTCCTTTTATAAATTATAGCCAGGACCTTATTTGCCTACCAAAAAAATATTTATTAAATTCTTGGTGTATAAACTGGAGATCTTCTAGCAAATACAAAGGTTCTGGTTTTGCTAGAATTCAGCCTGACATCCCTAGTAAACCATGGTTTGCACGGTGGCACTTCAGCAAGCTTTTTACATCTTCAATCATTCGTATGAGGCTGGGTCACTGTTGTATCCCTACTCATTGGCAAAAGATTCATGTTAAAGATTCTTCAATATGTGAATGTGGTCTTGATGATGGAGATCTCAATCATATTTTCTTTTCATGTCCACTACTGAATCATTTCTCATTCTTTCAGTCTCTTATTTCACTAGAAGTTTCATTGCCAACTCATATAACAGAACTTTTATCATCCAATAGTCGTAATATTTATATGTCTTTAGTTCAATTCCTTTCATTGAATAATCTGAAACTTTAAGTATTTGTGTATATTGTAGTTTTATAAATTATAGTTCATATGTATATATATATATATATTTAATTCATTTATGTATGTAGTTCTCCTATGTTTGTAAAATTCATCATATTAATCTGGTCTTGTTAACGTTTCTAAATTTCCTGTACTAGTAAATTATTTATAAACTTTTTGACGCGAAGCTACATGACTCTGGCAGAAATGTCAAAAAGACAATTGCCACAAATAAAAAATAAAATAAAAAAAAAAAAAAAACGGCTTGTTCAACATGTACATTTCGAAACTGCCCACAACGCCATCTCATCAGCTCGAACGCAGGGTTTAAAGTTTGTTATTGTTTGATGTTTGCTCTGAATAATCTGAATCATTCGCCGCTAGTGATTTTAAATAGGTAATCATAGAAGCTAGCAGCTGTTCTTCTTACTGAAAATCAAGCAAAATATTTAGGAAGGTGATAACTTATCGTTATGGCAGAAGAACCTAAAAGGAATTTCGCCAAGGTCGTAGTATTGGGTGATATTGGAAGAAGCCCACGTATGCAGTACCATGCGTTATCTCTCGCCAACATTGGACTGAAAGTTAATATTATCGCCTACGTAGAGTCTGCACCGCTTACAGAAATCCTGGAGAACCCGAATATTACCATTACGAAGCTCCACCCATTGGTTTTCGAAAAAGGGCCGAAACTTGTTGGGTACGCAGCGAAAGCGCTCTGGCAAACAATAAGTTTATTGCTAACGTTGTTTATTACCGGCAACTGCGATTATTTATTATGTCAGAACCCTCCAGCTATACCTACGCTGCCGGTGTGTCGCTTCTATTGCCTGGTAACGAGGACCAAGTTCATCATAGACTGGCACAACTACGCGTTTTCGATAATGTCTATGTCGCTCCCACAAGATCACATACTTCTGAGGTTTTCTAGGCATTTGGAGAAGTATTTTGGGCAGTCTTCACAGCAGAACCTCTGTGTGACATATGCTATGAAAGAAGACCTATTGCAGAAGTGGGATATAGTGTGAGTAACTTTATAAAGCAACACAGCATAAAGTGCGTCAATGATTTTCTTTTGCCATAGGAGCTATCCTTAACTGCATTCAACAATATTGCAATAGCAAGTCAAAATAACTTCGAATTTCTTACCCATTTGAATGTTCACAATTTTGAAATTGTTATTTTAGATCTACAGTCCTGTATGATAGGCCTCCAAAAATATTCCACCCAATCTCCTTACAAGAGAAACATGATTGGTTTCTCAAGATCAGCCAGCAGTACCCAGAGTTTGGATGTGTGGGTAGAGAAAAGTTGAACCAGCCGTCGGGAGAGGAAAGGACAGCATTCACACAAGTTCAGGGGGGCACAGTAGAGTATAGAGGGGACAGACCTGGGCTTCTGTTCAGCAGTACAAGCTGGACTAAGGATGAGGACTTTGGTATATTGATGGAGGCTTTGCAAGGTGATAATGAGACATTGTTCTAATCACATTAATATTAGAAATGCAATAGTAATTGTGTCTCTCCGTCTGTTTTTCATTGTACTGCGCAGTATTACTAATCATTACTCAATCATTGCATAACTTTTTATAAGTAAAGGTTAATATATAGGGGGGTTAATGTATATGTTTGAGAAAGAAGTAATGTGCACCATGAAGGGCAGGTTTTTTTAAAGCTATTTTGGCTTACCTGGAAATATTACCACTTGGCAAAGCCGAGGGACAAAGCTAGTAATTAATAAAATATATTATTTTATGAGTATAATAATAATATAATCCATACCAATATATAAAAGTGAAACATTGTCTGTTTGTTTGGAGAGCTTTAACACGATAGCGGCCAGACTGATTTTGATGAAATTTGGAATGGAGATTGCTTATGCCCTAGAATAAAACAGGATACTTTATATCCTGGAAAATTTAAATTATCCATGTGAAAACTGAAAAAATGTTGATTACTCGCTGTAAGAAACGTTTGCCACTGAAACAAAATAACAAGTATAGAGCATTGGTATTAAAACTACTTTTGCATTAGTTTTACACACTATTACACTATTAGTACACAGTTTTACGACAGTAGTCGGCACGAACAAAGTCGCGGGTGGAAAAGCTAGTAATAAATATTTTATTTAGGATAAAGGTGAAAAAATTGTATATTTATGTTAATGGAGCACCTGGGTCCTATACTAGGCTCGAAACTTGTACGATAGGTCCCAGGCCTCTTTCATTGGAGCACAACATTATTGCCTACCTATTAAACAAAGATTATAATAAAAATAAAAAATAATAATAATCCTATAACTTTATAAACAAAAAATATTTTTTTGATGTGTGTGTGTGAATATATGAGGGTAGTATATCTAAGGGAAATGGGGGTACATACTTCTGGTACACAAATACTTGATGATGCATATCATTACAGTGGAATTAATAAATTTTCTGTAAATTAGTAATTTTTACTAGTAGTATGTTCAATTTGTTGAACAGTAGACAGTAGGTACTTTTAAAAAATGGTTCAAGATATGTTATAGTAGTTTATGAAATGGTTACATAAGTTATTAAAACAGTGGCCCTGTTACAGAACTTGGTTACAAAATGGGATTATCACTTTTTTCATAGCAATTTTGACTCTATCGCAAGGCATTAGTGATAGCGATATTGACAATCAAGTTCTGTGGTTGGGCCCCGGGAGTGTGAAGTGAGTATTTTAATAGTATCACACAAGTATTTTTCTATACCATAATAAAACTGTAACTGGGCTAAATCTGTACATTAAATATTTTTTGAAAGTTCTAATTGAGATAAACTTCAAAATCGATATGGAGTGCAATAATTTTTTATTATTTTTCTGTCTGTCTGTCTACCTAGTTATGTGCAGTATGTCAGGTGGAGTCAAATTCTTTTCAATATCACTACAGTAAGACATTTTTTCTTAACAATAACACAGTAAAATAATGTAAAGTAAATTATGGTGCCGTAATTCAGCAGTTTAGTCCACCACGAATGCGCTCTAACATGCGCCGTCATTGATAATAAACGAAACGAAAAACTATTAAAACATCCTTATTCAGTTCACACTGTACTATTATGGAAAATTCATAATCAGGATTTTACAATATAAGATCTATAAGTAAGTCTACTACCAGTAGAAAATTATTTACCTATCTTGAAATATTTCCAGTGTATGAAACAGCCTACAACCTAACAAACAGACTGCCGAAGCTGATTTGTGTGATAACCGGCAAGGGTCCAATGAAGCAGCACTACACAGAGCAGGTGGCTCACAAGAAGTGGCAGCATGTCCATGTCATCACACCCTGGCTGGAGCCAGCTGATTACCCCACAATGGTGGCCAGTGCCGACCTGGGAGTGTGTCTGCACACAAGCTCCTCTGGACTGGACTTACCGATGAAAGTGGTGGATATGTTCGGAACTGGATTGCCTGTTTGTGCTTTTAATTTTTTGTGGTTAGTTTGCACATTATTTGAATCCTATTGTAATCTATTTTCTAATCACTTTCGTACTAACTACCTACTACCTTGAAAAAGCTACCACGCGCATACTGCGCGTGCGCACGCAATACAAGCAAAAAATAATATTTGCCGCCATGTTGCCGCCTTTTACAATTACACCTTACAAGTCATGAGCATATTATTCCAGAGATCAGATGAAGCAATTTTTAACCAACTAACGACGTATGTATGTCTCAGTAGTTTCGGAGATAAGGGGAGGAATGTAAATTTTCATCTATTTTCTTCATCATCATCATAATTTCAGCCTTTAGAAGTCCACTGCTGAACAAGACCGTTCGTCATGGCGCTCTTTGGGGGACCAGAGCGCCATGACGAACGGTCTTGTGCCGCCTTCTTCCACTGACTCCCTGTGATGGCTACAATGTCATCCGTCCAACACGTGGGGATATCCTTACACTTTACTTGCTTGTTTGTGGTCGCCATTCGAGAACCTTTATTCCCCAGCAGTTGTCGGCTCTGCGAACTATATAGCCTGCCCATTGCCACTTCAACTTGCAAATTCTGAGAGCTATGTCGATAACCTTGGTTCTTTTACGAATTTCCTCGTTACGAATCTTATCACATAGGGAAACTCCAAGCATAGCTCTTATGAGACTTAGACATAGACTTTGAGCTTGTGTATCAGACCAATAGTTAGCGACCATGTCTCAGTGCCGTATGTCATCACTGGCAACACGCACTGATTATAAACTTTCGCTTGAGACACTGCGGTATCTATGACGAGAAGATATGGCGTAATTTCCCGAACACTGCCCATCCGAGTTTTATTCGTCGGTTGACCTCTTTGTCGAAGTTGGATCGTCTGACCTAAGTAGACATAGTGATCAACAGCTTCGATAATATTGTTCCCAGCATAGACTGGCATGTGTGCCACATGGGCATTTGACATGATATTCTGTCTATTTTCTTAAATAACTTTAAAACATACTTAATCACAATGCTTTTATTTACTTTACGTGTTTGGGGTCACAGAAATCGGTCCAGTAGATTTGGAGCAAATCGGCTGTGCCAGATGGACAGTCAGACATATTCACGAGTGATCCTATATGGATTCCGTGTTTTTCATCCAGACATAAGGGACCCCAAAAAGTGAAGAGTGAAACACGCTACAAATACAAATGAATAGACTTGTTATTTGTGATGCTTTAATTGGTTGACGTATGTCATCACGAAAGCGCGAGCGAAAAGAGCGCGTTTTTTTATAAACAATTCTGTCAGTGCAAAATTGAAATAGCATTCCAAATCATATTAAAAGTATAAATTAGTAAAGCGCGAGCGTAGAAAGCTTCATTTCTTTTTAGCTATTTATACAAGTGTACAACTAACACGTAATTCAAATTGATGATATATCTACACTAATATTTTAAAGAGGAAAGATTTGTAAGTTTGTTTGTTTGTAATGGATAAACTCAAAAAATACCTACTGAATAGATTTTAAAAATTATTTCACCTATAGAAAGCTACATTATCAGCAAGTAATATGGGCAGTATTTTAAATTTCAAAAACATAGAGATCCCTACGAAAATTGCAATAATGTAACCCAGAGTATCAAAAATACAGAATGGAATGATGTTGCCATGGAAACGATATAATAACAAGTCTATCAAGTGAGTAATAATGCAGGTGTCTATGGTGAAAAAATACCACGATTTTTGCTACCAAAGATTTTGAATTACGCTTGTTTTTTTTTTTACAATTTATATAGGGTATAAAAACGCTAAAAGTAGAACCTGCACTACACTGCTCGCGAAGTTGCTTCAACAAAGTACGGTTCGAAGTTGACCGAAGTTCGAAGAACGTGACTACACACTCGTGCAACTTCGCAAGGAGCTCAGTCGCCCGGCGGCGCCCGCACGCTATCTATGCATCATGGATAATGTTCGAATGGCAGCTGCTTTTGCAATGTATTATTGTAAACATTTAACAAGATTTCGAATAATATGAATCCATCCCATTTATTTTAGTACATTTCTGGCACGTCAAGTCAAAAAGCAATAAAATTCAAGATAGGTTACTAATTATGATTATGAAAAGCGTCTAACGAAGGGCGCGAAGCTTGCCGACCCGGCCCATGGCCTTAGGGTAAATACGCCTCTGTAAACATATCTAAAAACAAGTTCTATGTATTCTTAATCAAAAATTGTGAAAAATCATTACATTTCCAGTGCTAAAGAGTTGGTACCTGCTTTCCTATTTTTCATGCTACTTGGCTGCTTATGAGACAACGTTAAGAAAATTATAAAGCGCGTCACAGACGACTAAGATACGATAATATTTTATCTTAAGATATAATATCGCTCGCTATACAATTTATATGAACCGTCGCAAACGGCGAAGATAATATACATTTGCATCTTACAGTATCTTAAGATATCGAGCGATATGGAATTTATTAAAAGATGTCATCTTAAGATACGAAATATATCGTATATGTTCTACAGGTGCTCTGTTTTGTATTCGTGACGGTTTTTTTTAACCCCTGAACAAAGAGATGGGTGTGTGTGTGTGTGTGTGTGTGTGCGCGCGCGTGTGTGTGTGTGTGTCTGTGGCATCGTAGCTCCCAAACGAATGGACCGATATTGATGCGGTTTTTTCTGTTATGGGGAGAGGGAGGGGGGAGGTGAGAAAGAAAAGGAGGGGTGAAAAATCATAGCTTCCAAACAAATGGACCTATTTAGCTGTGGTTTTTTTATGTTTGAAAGCTGGGGTAAACAAGATGGTTCTTAGCATACTGCAAGTGTTGTTCAGTACAAATGCTCTCGCGCATGTTCGTATTTTGTTTCACTCTTCGCAACTTTGGCAATCTTCGTTAATCAAATTATGAATTTCGAGAAAAGTTTCCTTTAGAAACGTCGTGCGTAAAGATTAAATTCACCGCGGCTTTTTCTAAATTTAATGTGATTTTCTATCCAAATTGATCACCTTTTACAGTGCGGTATGCAATTTGCATATCAAATTCAAAATCAGAATCGTTGTCTGATGAGCTATCTAATAGTGAAACCGTACTACTCGTATTTTATCACCCTGTATAGAGAAAGCGGTGAAGAAATACGTGTGGCACCTAGGATGGTCTGCGAGCGAATGAATAATTTCAATATATTATCATATCTTAGCCGTGTGTGATACCCTAAGATGCTATAATATTTTATATGCAGATATCGTAACATCAAATATTATAGTATCTTAATCGTCTGTGACGCCTTTAAGACAGGGCTTTAAAATACATTGGTCCGTCTAAGAATTTACAACTAGTTAAATTAGTAGTTTAAAATTTACTTATTTGTCTGGAATGCTGTTGTTGGGCTGCTAAGCACTGTAATTTTTATAAGATTTTTCTCTCCTTGCAAACGCCCCACACAGTTCCCTCAATTTTGCCGCTCTGGGCATTTGCCCGGCTTGCCCCCTCCCTATATCAGGCCCTGCTAACTAATATTATAAAAGCGAAACTAATATTGTTATTTTCTCAACTTAACAGCTGAATCAATATTGATAAAATTTGTTATGCAGATAATTTGAACCTTGGAGAAGAATGTAGGATATTTATTATCACAATAAACTTTAGTCCGCGCATATAAAGTTGCAGGCAAAAGCTAGTCTAACTTCATAATCTTTGTCCCTTGCTGTATGGTATAAAGAAGCTAACTGTATTGTTTTTCAGTGTAGATGAACTAGTGGAGAATGGCCTTAATGGATACACATTCAAGAGCAGTGAAGAGCTCTCCAAACAAATAGTCAGCTGGTTTGAGGACTTTCCTCTCAATGAGAAGCAGAACAAAATAGCAGAGAAGATGAGACGGGAACTGACCAAGTTCCAGGAGTCTCGGTGGGAAGACAACTGGAATCTTAGGGCTAGGAAACTTTTTGAAACATGATATCATTTTGTGATTTTATATGTATACCAAAATTATCTAATAAGCAAGGAAATCAAAAAATATTTTTAATACAAACAAAATAATAAAACAATTATATTTTACACTTATTTTTCCAACATTCGCTGATTTATTTTACTTTATTGTATTCCAAAATATAATACCTAGCTATTATGGTAGATATGTTGTATTTAAATGTGGGATTTGAATAATAAACAAAAGTATGTAAAGCTTCAAACTTATATTAACAAAAATAACATGTTAATATCTCCCATTCAGGCACACACAGTACACTTACACTAATAGTCTTTCGATTTCTTGCTGAATACCCTGGATTTGAGGTTTCAGCTGAGAACCTTCATTAATAGTTATGGAACAGGCTATTATAGGGCGGGACACGCCGCAGGCGCGCCCTAGAGCTTGCTTCGACCTGACAAACACATATGGCACATTTTTGTCTTCACAAAGGATAGGAATGTGCAATACGATTTCGAGAGGCTCAGCATCGGCCGCCATGATGACAAACTCAGATAACCCTCTATTGAGGGTCTTGGTAGCTTCATTGGCTCCCTTGCGCAGCTGCTTGTAGTTAGATGCCTGCTGCACCAAGTTGAGAATCTTGGCGGTCAGCGGTGCGTCTGCCAGGGGATACGCTTTAGGGTTTACAGCAGCTTCAGTTTCGGCCTGAAAAAAACATCATAAATTAACGCGCGGTCAACATAACCTAAAAGTAAGCATGCGGTATGTATAATTTAACCAATCTGAATAGGTATCTGTGAGATACAGTATTAAATTGAGGGGAATAGTTTTTATTTTTTTAAATAAAGACGAAAGAACACATGTTACCTACTTACCATGTTTACAAGTTGGAATACCGGAGCGTTGGTTAAAAAAACAACCTCTCGGCGATTTCTCGCTTCACTGAGGGACTCAGTCCAAGAAAGAACTCGAAGGAAGAAGGGGGCTGGTGCTAATATTTAGAAAACTATGGAAAAGTAGGTAGGTACTAGATAATCAAAGAAAATCTCGCGACTCCAACGAACACGTCTTTTCGGAAGGAATATACAAATTAATTACATTTGTTTGGTTATTTTGACAATGACATCATCGCTCCACAGATAAAACCTGTGCTCCTCCGTTTTATCAGTAGCCCGATTCCATAACTTGGCTTCAATCGAATTCTCAGTATCGCAACCACTAATGCCTTGCGATAGAGTCGAATTTGCTATGAAAAAAGTGATAATCCGATTGTAGCCAAGTTCTGTAATAGGGCCACAGGTATCAATTGATTTGTTTTCTTTGCAAGAGTGTCATAGGCTATTTTTTACCCGACCATAGTCGTTTTTTAGTTATTGAACTTATTTCTTGATTAGTACAATGGCTTATGTAATAATGTTAGTTCTTGTGTG
This sequence comes from Alsophila aescularia, assembly GCA_946251855.1. Taxonomy (NCBI): domain Eukaryota; kingdom Metazoa; phylum Arthropoda; class Insecta; order Lepidoptera; family Geometridae; genus Alsophila; species Alsophila aescularia. The sequence goes on from OX276374.1 coordinate 60,244,517, forward strand.
GGTTCCGGCAATTTATTCTGTGGTCTCGTGGTGTGTGGTTCATTTAGTAAAACGCAGTACATTATCTAAAAATTAATGTTTTATATCTTAACTAGCTGTACCCGCTGCTTCGCACGCGTGGTAATTTCTTTAGATTAAAAGTACCATAATGTGATGTAATTCCAGGACCAAAAATACCAATATACCAACATAAACATAAATATAAATATTTTTATCAATTGCTTGGCTTCTAATCGCCAAATACCAATTACACCAGTTTTTAAGTCAAATCCTAAGCTATCCTACATTGAAAACCACATAGCAATCGGTCCAGTAGTTTTAACGTGATGCACAAAAATACAGACAAACAGACAGACGAAAATTAAAATAAAAAAATGTTCTGTAGCTTATTTTAGGGTACCCTAGACCATTCTTTTAATTTGACTTCTTTGTACAGTATTTTTCGTACATATTGCTTTATTATAAGTATAGATAGATGACTGTTCCAAGTTGCATCAAAATCCGTCCAGTAGTTACACAGTGATACGTGTTCTTTCAAATAACTTTCTACCCCTATCCTGCGGAACCACTTTAAGTTTTACTATTTCCTATGTATTTTTTCTATGTCCTTTCTCGCAGTAGCAACTCAAATCATATCAAGTTTCATTTAAATTCATTCAGTAGTTCCAGCGGCGTGATGCGCGGCCAAGATACAGACAGACAGAGAGACAAATATGAAAAAAATAACAGTTTTGGTTTCAATATAGAATACTGCGAAACATAAAAAAACAAATGTCTTCTATGTTCAGAATTTGAACCCATATCCCGAAGGAACCTCAATTTTTTTCGGATTAAAATGTATCCTTAATTTTCACCCATCATACAGACCGAGAGAAATAAAGAAAAATAAAAGTGTTTTGGCTTCAGTACCTAATATAAAACAGACTTAAAAATATATTACTAAAATTCTTTAATTTACAGAATTTGGACCCCTATCCCACAGGAACTCTTTATATTTTCGGGATAAAAGTATCCTTAATTTTCAATCATCATATAAACTATAACTGTGCCAAGTTGCATCAAAATACGTCCATTAGTTTCAGCGTGATACGTGTTCTTTTAAATACCTTTCCACCCCTATCCTGCGGGAACCCTTAAATTTTTCGGGATGAAAGTATCCAATGTCCTTCCTACCTCGAAGTATGAACTCAAATCATACCCAGTTTTATTTGAATTCATTGAGTAGTTTCGGCGTGATGCTATGCCAAGATACAGACAGACCGAAAGAAAAAAAGAAAAATAAAACAGTTTTGGCTTCAGTACCTAATATGAAACAGACTCCAAATAAAATTACTAATTTTCTTTAATTTACAGAATTCGGACCCCAATTCACACAGGAACTCTTTATATTTTCGGAATAAAAAGTATCCTTAATTTTCAATCATCATATAAACTATAACTGTGCCAAGTTGCATCAAAATCCGTCCAGTAGTTTCAGCGTGATGCGTGTTCTTATAAAAATCTTGCAACCCCTTTCCTGCAGGAACCTTGTAACTTTTCGGGATGAAAAGTATCCTATGTCCTACCTCGTAGTATGAGCTCAAATTACGCCAAGTTTCATTTGAATTCATTCAGTAGTTTCGGCGTGATTCCTAGCCAAGATACAGACAGACAGACATACAGACAGATAGACAAAAATGAAACAAAATACAGTTTTGGCTTCAGTATCAAATATAGAACAGCCCCCCAATTTTTTTTACTAAATATCTTCAATGTACAGAATTGGACCTGTTACAGTTTTATTATAAGTATAGATAATTATTAAAATACCTACATAAATACAATTACAATTTGACTAAAAGCAGAGGTGCATAGAAGGCGCATGGAAGCAAGAGGCCTGTGGAAATTCCAACAACAGATTTCAGAAAGGTTTTGGCTGACCAAAGATCTCACAGCCGAAGTGATGACATCGGTGTTTTTTTTTTGCATCAAAGTAGCCTTGATCTACAGATGAAGGTGCATGGTGCATTCCAGTCAAATGTTACAAGGTGCATTGCGGAGGTTGTCAGTGCACTGAACCATTTGGATGTTTTTGGACAGTGGGTTGATTTCCCTGAAAAATTCAATGAATTGAAGAGAGTTTTGAGAAGAGTTAGTAAATTATACAATCTGCTTAATTTTCATTAACACAGTTGGATACCTAGCTTTCAACGCATCTAATGGTGCGTTTACATAAGGTTGGTTTGCCCGTACTCGTCTTTGGTCGCAGTGAAGCAAAATTTGAAAGTAAGGATGGAAAAAAAGAGAAAAAAAACTCGGGAAGGGGAGGGAGGGTGGCTGCGCAACTTTTCCTTCAAAGAGGGGGTTCCTACATCCCCCTAGCAACTCCCCCCCACCCTCCTCCCCCCCAAAATCGACGGTATAGCAATTACATTCCTGCCCATTTTCTTGCACATTATCAACAATTGTGATTACCAAGTCGCCTGACATGCCCAGTGTTTATGAAAAACCCCGAATTTCTTATCGGGAAGCCCATGTTGAAATGGCAGTAGACATTTTGGGGCTCTTGATAATGTATTATGCAACATAACTAGGTATCTATAAAATATGTTTTACTATGCCTGGTAATAAATAGCTTATGCATTGGTAGAGTGGGTCGCAGTTACTGTTGTACCCATAGATGTATATGTTACATGGTTATACCAATCAATATCCATCTAGGCATCCAATAATCATAGGCTCATTCAATTGGAATCATTGGGTACCTACCCTCAAACATGTTGAAACGTGTATAGTACGCTTAAATTATAATAATTTAATAGTCTATGGACTATGAATGTCCGCTTCCTTTCTGTCTTCTCTCTCTATGGTTTCGCACCGAGTCACACAATGGCTGTGTTCACTTACACGCTCGAATCATCCGTGCGATTATCGCTCGACCGTGAACGACTTTGGACGTCCCAAATACAACTGACAACTGTCAAGTGTCAGTTTCATACTATTCCTCCCGTCCCCTACTATTTTTCGGATGACCCAGGCGAACGCCCGACGACGCCGTGACGCCGCTGGTTTGATAATGCCTATCAGTTTCTTTTCATTTATAAATGATACAAGCTGTGACCGCGGCTTCGCACGCGTGTTCATTTCTCTAGCTTAAAAGTACTCATGAGTTATTGAAGAACCTAAACTACCAATAAATTCCTTCAGCTGTAAAATAGTTTTTAACGATTGCTCGGCATCTAATCATCTGATTAAGTACCCCAGTTTTTAAGTCGAACCTTAAGCTATCCAACAGTGAAAACTGCACCGCAATCGATTTCTTTGTGCAGACCTTTTGTTGCTTACTGCTTTATTATAAAATATTACCTCGGAACATGAAAAGAGGTCAGTTAAGGGTGTGTGTATTTGTGTGTTTGTGAGAGGGCGAGGGTGTGTGTATGTGTATCAGCGAGCCTGGCTGTGGCATCGTATCTAGCAAACGAATGTTCCGATTTTGATGCGGTTTTTCTGTTTGAAAGCTGATATGATCGAGATGCGCATGCGTGACCGTTAAAAGTAAACATGTTTTCATGTATGTTAGAGAAGATTAAAATAGACCTTTTCAACAGCCTTTATGCGCATGCGTGACCGTCGAAACACAACCAGATTTCCGTACTAGTTTCTTTGACAAACCCGGATGGGGCTATGTAGGGGCGCAAGGCCGTTTGTTTGTCGTAAAACGTCAACGCCACGTACATTTTGATACGGTCCTGAAAACTTCTCGTTTGCTCTGCGCTGGAGTTCAAAATGTATCTAACCTTTATATTAGTACGGACTTTCCGGGCGCTACTTTTGTAATTTTTACCCCATTTTTTAATATATTTTAGTCTTAGGTAGAGTTTTTGCAAACTTTTTCATATTGAATCGAATTTTCTCAACGAGATCTTTACAAAAATGCCGCAAACAATATGCTACCCTACTAAATCGCGAGTTATACCGAATTAAAAATTATTTCGCTGATTTTGCTCTGTGCGTTCTGTCACCCCCGTAATGTTTAATTTTTGTCTTTTGACCAAAATAAATATTACATCATCGAGCTGCCTATGAAGGTCAAAAAATAAATTATTTTTATTAAGTACTTTTTAGTGACGAGACGGTCCACGCCTGGTGGTAAGCGTCACGCCAGCCAATAACAGTTGCAGTGCCACCCAGAAAAATTACACCTGCATTAGATCTCAGGGGCTTATATATTTACACAGTTATACTCGTAAAGGTGAGACGATATTAGCCCTTTTCGTGATGGTCCACTTTTAAAACCTGGTACCCCTGTTTCGGAGTTTTTTTTCAAGATGTCTCATTTTAAAACTCCCACACTGTTCGAAACAATCGATCGCGCATAGCGGCTTTAGAAAAATTGTTATAAATGGCTCACAAACATCGATATTATACAACAATTTATGATTACATTCGTTCATTATTGAAATGTGGGCAACACTAGCAATTAAATTTAGTCGTTGTCAAAATTAAATTAGTCCTCACAATTATGTCTTAGTTTTGTTTAAATCAACAACCGTGGCCCAATTCCATAACTTGGCTACAATCGGATTATCACTTTTTTCATAGCAAATTCGACTCTATCGCAAGGCATTAGTGGCTGCGATACTGAGAATTCGATTGAAGCCAAGTTATGGAATCGGGCTGCTGATAAAATTTTAGGAATAACTATACGAATGCGTTGCGCTAAAGTCAAAATTGCTATGAAGAAAGTGACAATCTGATTGAAACCAAGGTACGAAATCGCACTGCTGCAGTGCGATGTATCTTTGGGATTTTTATCAAAAACATTTTAAAAACCGTGGATTTAATTCAGACCAAAGAATTACTGCAAAGTTTTTTTTTTAACATTGTTAATCAATTTGACGAGGACTGAGTATGATAAGGCAACCATTTTACGTTTTTTTTTCTGATAGCGTCCGTCTTTGTGCATTAATATAATGTCTATTTCATCATCACTTGATGACGACGAAGATGATGATGTATCTCAATCGTCACTTTCACATTCGTCGTCAGTTTCTAAAAGTTACTTCTATTTCACATAACGCTATTACTCAAGTTAAGTTTTTTGTACTCAATGGTGTACTTGTAAAGCAGAAGTTAGAGATAATATTCTTCTAGCAGAAAGCGTACGAATTCAAGAGAAACGAGAATACTAAAAACAAAACAAAACAGCATTACAGTAGGTCATAGAGTAACTAGAGTGTGTAGGTTCGTAACGAAAGGCGAAAAAATATAAGTATGTAAGCGCAAGCAGCTTGTTCATGGAATTTGAAAGTACATGTTCACATTTTGGAAAATGGTTCTATTAGATCAAAATATGACCCTAGCGTTTACTTAAAGAAAACCAAAGATGTTTTCATTGTTATTGGTCTTTATGTTGACGATTGCTACATTCACAATCATAATTTTGAAGCACTTCAAGGAGCAAATAGGAAAAGCTTTTAAAATAAAGGACCTAGGCGAAGCCAGACAGTGTTTAGGGATGAAAATTACAGAAACCGTCAAGAGGGAGAAATATATTTAGACCAACACTATACACGGAAATTATTGCAAAAATTCGGTATGGCGGAATGTAAACCAGTTGGAACTCCAATTGAGTGTAACTTGAGACTTGAAAAAGGGAGTAATGCTTAGGATACAAAATATCAAGAGATAATTGGATCTTTAATTAATGTATTAATGTATCTGTCTACATGTACGAGGCCAGACATTTCGTTTGCGGTCAGTTATCTTAACCAGTTTAACTGCTACAATGATAGCTTACATATGGCAGCAAGAAAACTGAAACTTTGCTACAAGAAAACTGATAAGCCTCCGATTGCGTATGCGGATGCTGATTGGGGTACAACTTACTTACTTACTTTTTCGAGTTATTGCTTAGTTTTTGGTGGAGCTGTAATCTCATAGTGGTGTGTGTAATGTAACACACTGCTGCAAACAGCAGTATGTTGCATTAAGCACTGCAGAGGCAGAATACATTGCTCTCTGTGATGCTGCCAAGGAAATTGTTTTTATTAAAGGTCATTTAGATGAACCGTGTTCAAATTGTAAATCAGTAGCTGTGTACAGTGATAGCCAAAGCGCTTGTAAAATGATTTATAACCCAGTGACCCATAAAAGAAGTAAACATATAAACATAAGGTACGCGGAGTCTAACGAACTAGTTATAGATTATTGTGATACCAATTCTATACCAGGTTTTAAAAGTGGACCATTACGAAAAGGGCTATATCGTCTTTTCTTTTTTGCCCTTTTTATTTAGCTCGATGATGTAATGTTTATGTTTGTCAAAAGACAAAAATTAAACATTACAGGGGGAGGGAGGACGTGCAGAGCAAAATCAGCAAAACTGATGTTATTGTGTTTTTTAATTCGGTATAACTCGCGAGTTAGTAAGGGTAGCAGTTCCGGTGTTTGTAAAGATCCCGTTGAGAAAATTCGATTCAATAGAATTTTTTTGCAAAAAAACTACAAGACAAACAAATTTTAAAAAAATGGGGAATAATTAACAGAAGTGGCTGCAGCGCCTGGAATGTCCGTACTAAAATAAAAGTTATATACTTTTTGAACTCTAGCACAGAACAAACGAGAGGTTTTCAGGATCGGACCAAATTGTACGTTGCGTTGACCGCTGACGTTTCACGACAAACAAACGGCCGTGCGCCCCGACGCAGATCACACTTTTTGTCTTTGGTTTTCATTTCTTGCTGAGAGTTTTCGGCACGAGTGTTGCGGGATGACTACTTTGACGTATGTAAGTCAAACTGTCGACGAAACCGTTGATCTCTTCTCTATCACTAACTAGCTTTCACCCGCGACTTTGTCCACGCGGACTAGTTTATCGCGAAAAAATGCATCCTATGTTCTTCTAAGATATTAAAAACCAATGCACAAGTATAGCAATAACACTCGTGATGCTTTTTGATATCCTTGATATTATTTCGTTTCCATGACAACCATTCCTTACAGCGAGTAATCGGCATTTTTCATGTTTTCTGTGGAAACTTACCATTTCCGGGATAAAAAGTATCCCATGTTAGTCTCTATATTGTACAGTACCTATTTACAATCTTTCATCAAAATTGGATTAGCAGTTTTGGCATCAAAGCTCCCCAAACAAATAAACAAACAGTCAACGTTTTTGTTTATATATTGTTGTGAAACTATCTATGTATAGTACTATTATTTATTCTGTGGTATAGGTACCTACTGACCATACCAAAAAGTCTGTACAATGTAGATAATTAAAAAAACACAGTCAAGGGTACTTAAAATAAGCTACTCAACAATAATCCATACCAATATATAAAAGTGAAACGTTGTCTGTTTGTTTGAGGAGTTTCATGCGATAACGGCTGAACGAATTTTGATGACATGCCCTGGAGTAAAACAGAATACTTTTTATCCCGGAAAATTGAATGTTTCCATGGGAAAACTGAATGATGTTGATTACTCGCTGTAAGGAACAAGTGTCATGGAAACGAAATAACAAGTCTGTCAAAAAACATCAAGAGCATTGCCGCTATATCTATTTTTGCATCGGTTTCTAATATCCTAGAAGAACAAAGGATGCTTTTTTCGCGATAAGCTGTAGTCCACGCGGACGAAGTCGCGGGCGGGAAAGCTAGTATAATATATTTTTAAATCGTGTCTATCTGTTTGTTCACGCATCACTTAAAAACTACTGGACTGATGCGGTCACTGTTGGATAGCCTGTGGTTTGAATTGAAACCTGGTGTACTTTTTATCTCAATCCGATGAGTAGAAGCCGAGCAATCGATCAAAAAAGATTTGAAGTCTGCACGAAGTTTGATGCAATTAGATATATTGGTAATTTAGGTTCTGCAATAACTCGTAGGATCTTTATATCTAAGAAAAAATACTACGCGGGCAACGCCACGGGCACAGATAGTATGTAGCTAAAATAATAACATTAATCAATCCAAATTTCGTTCATTTAAGTGGAAAGATCGTTGCCCGGCTAAGGAAAACGGACCTCCTTCTCAGGTAAAGGCGAGGTAATTAAAACAAGATGAAGAAGATGTTAATTCAATAACAAAGGGCTTTATTACAAAAATAGAAAAAGACACACATGAGTTATTAAAGCTTGTTTCTCTCCCCTTTACTGAGGAATTCAAAAAGAAGTATTTTTCACTTAACTAAGTTTGTTCTGCATCAAAAATATTACTGCACAGCTAATTCTTAGATTTAAATACTCAAATATGATTACAAATTCTCATACATATATGTTATAGTACATAAATTCGGCCTGTACGTTATGAATCTAAATTTGAACTGCAGTATCCTAGGCTAGTAAGAACTTAGAGAGACAGTGCTCAGCAGTTCATCATATATTGTTCACAACGCAACGGAATACTCTTGTCTATGCCTTAGAACGTTCAAAATTAAAGAAGTACTTGTGCAAACAGGAGTGTGTGTGTGTGTGTGTGTGTGTGTGTGTGTGTGTGTGTGTGTGTGTGTAAGTTTGTGTTTCCCAGAGGGATGTAAAACTTTAAAACAGAAAGTATCTTTCAACAGTATTCAAACACGCAAGCAGGCGAAGGCTTCCCTCACTACCGCAGTTCGCTGACTCGATTTTTTTCATTAGTATTACCAATGAAACCCATCCAAAGGAAGCTAAAATAAATGAAAAAACTCTAAAGGCTCTAAAAGTGTCCTGTAGTATATTTTTAACCCCCTTAACCAACCTGGAGGTGATAAAGATCGTGTTATCTCTAAACAACACCAAATCTGTAGGCTTTGACGGTATCTCGACTCGCATACTAAAACAATGTGTAAACATTATATGTCCTATCATAAAACATCTATTTAACCTCTCTCATTCAGGGGGTATTTTTTCAGAAAGACTCAAAATGTCCGTGGTAAAGCCTCTACATAAAAAAGATAGTAAAAAATATCTAAACAACTATAGACCTATTACTTTAATTCCAGTCTTGGCCAAAATTTTTGAAAAGGCCATGCATCTTCGCTTGACGGTTTTCTTAGAAAAATTTAAAGTAATAAAGGATGAACAAAACGGGTTCCAGAAAATTATTGGTCTGGCGACTTTTACTTTAGTACGTAGCTTGAGTAATTTTATAAACAAGCGAGTACCTGTCTTGGTCGTATTTTTTTATATGAGCAAGGCATTCGATTTTGTAGACCACAATATTCTTCTAAAAAAATGTGAATTCTATGGCGTTAGAGGTCCCGCTTTAGATTGGCTAAAAAGCTATCTATCTGATCGAAGGCAGTACGTAGAGGTAAAAAGTTATGACATTAATCTAATGCCTGCTATTTCCAGATCGAGTGCAAGGTGTAATAAGGTGGCAGTGCCCCAAGGTAGCATTTTGGGGCCCTTGCTATTTTTACTATATATCAATGACTTGCCAAATATAACAGAGTGTCAGTGTGCTGTTTACGGATGATGTCTCAGTCATGATACGTAATAATAACAAAAATGAAAACTTTGAAAGGATGATCAATTTTGAAATAGAAAACGTTGTAAATTGGCTAGATCGAAATAACCTTCGTGCGAACATAGAAAAAACTAAATTCATAAATTTTCTAAATTATAATAATATTGATAATTCTAATTTTAATTTGACATGTAGAAATAAAATAATTGAAAAAGTTGACGTAATTAAATTCCTTGGTATTACACTTGACAAACATTTGAACTGGAAGTCGCATATTAATGTAATGTGTAAAAAACTCAATCGTTTTGTTTTTGCTATAAAAAGATAAAAAGAGACGCACAGCTGGACAAAGCACTGCACTAACAGCATACCATGGATATGTCGCCTCAGTTTTAAGATATGGTCTAATAGTCTGGGGTAACTCCACAGATGTCAAGAGGGCTTTCATAGTACAAAAAAAAAGTGTGAGAGCCGTTTGTGGAGTCGGCCCACTTGAATCTTGTAAACCACTTTTTAGGAGATTAAATCTATTAACCTTAACAGGATTGTATGTTTTTCAAGTAGGATGTTTTGTTAGAGAGCACTCATCGCTTTTCAATCAATGCAAGGACAATACGAAATCTAAGATAAAAAATAGAGATCCGACTTGATTGTTGTTGCCTGCTTGCAGAACTGCTTTATTAAGAAAGAACTGTTTTGTTATGTCAGTGAAAATATTCAATAAAATACCTCGAGATCTGAGAGAATTACCAACAAAGCAATTTAAGACAAAGCTGTATAAGTGGCTAGCTGAAAAATGTTTCTATGACTTAAAAGAATTGCTCAATTGATAATTAAATTAAATTGACATGTATTAAAAAAAAAAGATTTTCTTTGACATTTATAAAATCAAATAAAAATTGTAATTATATTAATTTTAAAATTGTATGTAATTTAATGTGCATGTTATTATTATAAATATTGTACGTCCTTAGTTGGACAAACTGTTGAAACAAACAATATTGCATAACAACGCTTTATAACACAGTTTCTGCAATAAATACATTTCATTTCATTTCGAAAATGATTTGGAGTAGACCAACCTGGAAGCTTCCCGGGACGCCGTACCGTCGACTCGCGCGCCGCCGCGGATAGCCTCCTTTACTCCACTCGTTCGGCTCCTCCTGCTCTCCACGAACGGTGCCTTCCGCTCCTCTCGAACGGTTTCTGCGTCTCCCACGGTCGGTGTCTGGTGTCTCTCTTGATCGATATCTTCTACGGGACAGATGGTGCGTCGGAGACCGGCTGGTGACCCACGGAAATCAGCTTCTTCCACGAACGGTGGTGCCCCTCGGAGATCAGCGCACAGCAGCTTCGCAGTGGTGACGGCAGCGGCCGTCCGTCGATGCTCGACTATAACCTGGCTTTTGCACTCGTATACTTATTTCGCCGGTTACCAAGTAGACACGGTTTCCGCGTCTCGTTCTGGAGTGCGTAACTCGGTCGTTTTGTCCACACAAGAGACTACGTGTTCTTCTGCTGCCTGCGAATTAAAACTCGTAAGACAAAGTCGTTTTCGCACAGAACCTACTGGAATCCCAGAAACAAACAAATTTTCTCACCTGCGCCGATCTCAATCACGTGCCAACTATGTGAAACCAACTAATTCACTGTCCGTATTCAAATGCTTGCAGCGAGCTTTCCTTTTGTATATATACGGACTCTGGCTTCTACGTTGAGTAGCAGGCTACTCCGAAATCTTACATCTGCTTTTCCAGAAATCTCTGGAAACTACTCTGCAGCTTGCATCGTAATTCAGACCCTGTCGGCTTAGCTATACAGGTCACTGTCCTCCAGCCAGCTCTGGTACATTCTTCATATAAAAAAAAAACAAATAATCTGGAACTTTTCTGTGTTCTACTCGATATGTCAAAACATTCCATGGTGTGTCTATCGCAAGCGATTTGTATGTGTAAATTATTTTCGACATATGAATTGCTGCCCTCTGAATTTCCGATTCGTTAGCCAACTCAAAGATACGACTTATTCCGGATTTTTCAAACATTTTGCCCTTTGTTTGGAATGTTTATTATAATAGAAACACTCAAAAGTTGTGCTACTTCCCGACAGAGGTTTCCGCATCGTTTACACCTTCCTTCTAGTTCATGTCTCTCGACACTAGCTGTCGCTGCGTGGATTTACCATTTTAACCATTTTGAGCCATGAGATGAAAACTTTGCCCTTCCACGTGCAGAGGCAAAATCAACCATTATCCCTTGATTTTTAGAAAGGCAAAATCATCATTCAGACTTCAACAAAGAAATGCTTTCATTGTTCCTTCATCGAAGAAAGTGGCGCCGCGAACGGTCGTTCGACGTTTCTTACCAAACTTGGAGTCTGGTTTCCACTTAAGGAGAAAACGCACCTTGATCTAATAGAGAAGACGCTCCACCTCGCCAGATGGCGTTGTACAAATCTCCCTCGGAGTCATGATTTAACATGCTACAAGGTATAATTTCTTTTATCGGTCTTTTACACCCCATCTCTAGTTTTGCGCTAGTGTACAACTAAACAGTACATTAGTAACAGTCATTTTTTTAATTGTGTGCTTGTTTTGTGTTTGTGTGTAGCTTCTATTTGCGTATTTTATAAAGACGCCTCAACTTTCCACAAGAGTTTGCATGACAATGTTAATGTGTGCTGTACAGTAGTCACAGCCAATGTATATGTTTGTGAAGTTAGGCTCTGTGACGATTGCGCAGGTACTGCTGTGGGGATAAAATAGCATAAAGTAAAAGCGAGATAGAGTCTGCAAAAAACGTAAGCGAGTGAGCGAGGCAGTTATACAATGCTGTCTTCACCTGGGATTGCACCTGAAAATTAGTAGTTTGCGCAGCCACTAGCAGATAACTTCCGAAACACATACTTTCGCTGCACCTTTGTGTTTTCCTCGCCTCCCTCGAAAACTGGCAGAAACAATTTAGTACTAGAAGTTGCACTTGGCAACTCCCGTCCTATATTCTCAAAGGTACAGAATAACCGTAGATTGAGAAACCTGTGGCCCTATTACAGAACTTGGTTTCAATCAGATTGACACTTTCTTCATACAATTTCGACTCTAACGAAACGCATTATTGAAAATCGGATTGAAACCAAGATAGATAATAGCAATACTGTTACCTGTCTACGAGGATAACTTTGCAGCTAGGTGTATTATTAATACATTTAACTGTCAATGTCACTTTTTATGCAAGTGTCAGTTTTCTGAGCGCTAGTTGCGCTCACAAAATTCGAAATCAATGATCGCATTTCGCGTTTTTTGTTATTTTCTTCAAAACGAACGCCCAACATAAGTTAGTATTGCCAGTTATAAAAGCTCCCAATGTACCTACGGAAATTTTATTTGAAAAATTTGTAAGTCAATTCAATTTCAAAAAACATTTTTGGCAAACACGGAGCATTGTACGGTAATTATTTCTCATTACTCGTAATGGACACTTATAACGAAAATTTTTCATGCCACGAACTTGTCTATTTAATCTTCCTCGCCCATTGTTGCAGTAGGATAATGCCCTTGAAGAAAGCCTCGACCCCTTTTTGATCCATCAGTCATCAGACACCCATAGTCTTTGTGATCGATTCCGGTAATAAGAAAATAATTTACCCATGGCCCATGGCATGGGATGGCATGGATATGAATCAATTAAAACGAATGATTGGTCTTAACATTTAATTCATACTTATTTAACCCAACAGGAATACTTATTATTAGAAAGCATGTAAAAAAATATTTTATTTACAATGTCTTTACACAGCACAGTCGTATCATAGTGTAAAAATATTTCAGTTGTTTTAATAATTTGTGTGGATGGGACAGAAAGAAAACAACTCCTTGCTAAAGGCAGAGTCACAGACTAGGTAGAGATACTACGGGCAGAGTGAACGGGAGTGCGGAAACAGTGGCTCGTGTTAGAAATGACGTGCAGCAGTGTGAGAAAGTGCTAGAGTTGAGCCATACAGGTTATTTCGAAAATTCCTACCAGCATAATGGAAACAAGAGAAAAATAAAGTACACAAAAGTATCTAAGTAACTATTACACAAAATCCCCGCCACGCTATCAATATTGAGACAGTGGGGATTTCGGAATGACCGCTTGTCACCCTAGTGGTGATCTAAGGAAGAATTTAAAATTGATTTTACACAGAATCTCCATCACGTAATCCATATTGAAGCAGTGCAGATTACACAAAAACAATTTTATATAATCATATGGTACAGGAACAAAACATGGAATGTCAAAAAAATGAAAAATGAGTTGAATGCGAGAAGTAATGAAGAAAATGGGGACCACTGTACAAGCTTGGCCCACGATGCGGGGGAGAGGGTGAAGGGGGGGGGGTGGGGGGGAGGGTGTAGAACATAGTATTATTAAAATTCGTCTATTTGCTTGCCGGCCGGCTCGCTTCGCTCGCTCGGCTCGCGCTGAGTGTAGTCATGTTCAAACCTAACCTACCCTAGTTTATGGGGACATACATAACATCTTTAATCATTCTGGCGAAAGAGTTTACATTCTAGGTACTAGTTTTTTATTTTATTTACGGCGACCAAATTGATTTTTAATAAACTTAAAACTGAAATATCTCATAAACTAAGCGTCTCCGGAAGGGAGGGGTACCAGGGGGCAGCCCTCTCTTCCCCCCACCACATCCATCACCCTCCCCGCGCCAAATATAACAAAAACAAGAAAAAATTGCAAAAAAATATATATTAATAAAAACATACTCAGAGAGGGGGGGAGATCTAGCCCCCCCCACTCTCAGGGGGAGTTCTACTCCCTCCCCTCTACCTGTTCCCCTCTTCCCACCCCTAAAATCGTGGGCCAAGCGTGTACAGTTGAGCCAGAAAATGAGTTTTTACACACCAGCCGGGAGAAGTTAGTTAGTGTAAAATATTGAAGTGTTTTGATAGAATTAGTCTAGAGAAAAGTATTAACTTGTTAAGAATTTAATTATATGAAGTTAATGAAGTGCACAGATGAACAGAACACATATTTATGTGGTTTGATAAATGTATAGTCCTTTTAAAGGAAACGAAGCAGGATGAATGAAATCGATACTGATTTTCACCTAAAAAGTAAGAATTAAAGAAGATGTTGAGATTAAATAAATACCCATTTGCTACAAGGCATTTTTATCTATATTTGGTATCACAAAAGGAAACTTCAGTATCTCCAAAAGTCGTTGATAGCTATGGGCAATACTACAAATGATAAGAGGCAAAGCAACAAAAGATTGAATTATAATAATTAATTATTATTCCTTAACAAATAATTATTTAAATAATAATTTCATTTAATTACTCATAAATAATTATATAAAATAATACACAAGAGATTGTTTTACGGTAGGATTGGACATTCCTTGTATGGTATAAAATGGACATTCATTGTTATTGTTCTGTCGAAATGAGACCTAGGTAATTTAGTTTTTAATTATTTTAGTAAAAACATATTTTTTGCCAATGTTTCTTGCTGTTTCTAAGTTGATCTCTATAAACTATACTAAAAATCCTGTTAATAATTAATAAGCATTAAATATATATTTTTAAGGTTATTAACTTGCAAATTATAAAATCCTAATTACTCAAGATTTTGTTTTTGTGACATTCCTTGTTTTGCCCCTGTACCCTTCAAATGCATTTCTAGATTTGACATAAAAAATAATCATTTTTAATTTATGGACCAAGATAGTTTTTGATTTGTTTTTTTTAGTAAAATAATAGTACATAAAAAAAACAGTTTTAGGCGACTAAACAGCAGTAACAGTTATTAAAAATCACTGTACCGGCGACTGTAAAAAAAATACACTGTATTTAAAATCGCCTTCGGCGACCAAACAGCCGTAAGTTAACTTTGGCGCTTGACGGCCGCTGCAAATATCTCTTAAGCTAAGCATCTCCGCGGGGGGAAGGGTACTAGGGGATAGCCCTTCACCACAACACCGCCCTCCCCCCACTCTTGCCCCTCGATTCTATAGTCAATCCTATCTCATAAACTAAACCCCCATTCCTATAAAAAACATCTCGTTACTTTTTGAAGCTGACGGACAGTAAGCTAAAACAGTTCGTATTAAGATATAGGAACCAGCCATAAGCGTGTCCTGGAAAAAATGAGGGGATCGTGGGGGACTTCCCCCCTTCCCCTTCCATTCCCCTCCCTCAACTTCGTTACCGGACGTCTATAGCTAACCCGAAGTTAGTGTTGCTGTTGTCCCCGAAAAACACAATAATAATCGTGTCAGATGAGAGGCAGTTTGTTTGACTCAACTCACATCCACAGCAATATAATATAAAAGTGAAACGTTTTTTATTTATTTTTTTCTATGGTTTTTTTCCCTGGAATAAAACATAGGATGCTTTTTATCCCGGAAAATGATAAGTTTCTTCGGGAAAATTGTAAAATGTTGATTACTCGCTTTAAGGAATGGTTGCCATGGAAACGAAATTATAACAAGTCTGTCAAAAAGCATCAAGAGCGTTAGTGCTATACTTTTGCATTAGTTTTTAATATCCTAGAAGAGCATAGGATGCTTTTTTCGCGATAAACTGTAGTCCGCGCGGACGAAGTCGCGGGTGAAAGCTAGTACGTCATATAGTCTAACTAGCGGCACGTAAGTCTAGCGGTGAACGAAACATGGCGGGGACTACCACCCGGACTACTAGATTTCACCCGGATACTTCTTGAGAAACCCCCCGGATGCCCTTCATACTAGGACAAATCCGGGGAAACCTGGACGGATGGCAGCCCTACCCATAATGTACTATACCTATTAATTAATGAGTTACAAAAATAGGCCTAAGGCCATTTTTCCTGTCTGACATGCGTATATGAAATTCCGCGAGAAAACCTAGCGGCACCCAGCACTGTCCTTAGTTGCAAGGATGTATTGTAATAATATTATACCTATAATTAATGAGAGTGGCATCAGACCAGATACGGAGCTAAATGCCCGTTACAGGAAAAGATTTTACAATTTTTTTTGTAGGCTGAGCGAAGAAAGACATTCTGTAATTATTGCTAGATCTGTAAAGACATCCTCACATACAAGAATATTAAACTATTTTTCCATTAATTATTTACAATGACATAAAAGCTGTCCAACCTTGCAATAATAACAATATTAATTGGTCGTATCACATTATTATCTCATAGCTATCGCAAATCAGTGGGCGAACTCCTTGTGTGAGTGTGAGTGTATCGGATCCTTTCTTCAAAGCTTCCATACTCTCGTTCACTCTGCTGAAGGCCCAAATTTCAGGAGAGAACACAAGAGTGCGGCTACTTTTATCTTTGTTCCGGCCGTTACTTGTTGGGAGTCAACTAACAAAACATAATTCTACAAATCAATCAGTTCAATGTGTCAACTACTATGCTAAAGCAAATCAAACACACTATTTTTCATTGGATCTATGAACAGTTTTAACACTTTCTCCTTGGAAGTTAGTGGCGCATCACAACCTGTGGCTCGTTCGGTTTCTTGAAGGGGTGGTTGTTGTGCTGCGCCTGACTGGACAGGAAGGCTAGGTGTCCTTTGGGGCACTTGTTGGCGTAGTGCCCCTTGTTCCCGCATTTGAAGCATGTAACCTCTTCAAGTGGCTTGTGGATGAGGCGTTGCAGACGGGGCGCCGGGCTTGCTTCTCCCTCCACTTCGCTGGCAGGTTTCACGTAGCCTAAGGCTCTGAGTCTGGCCTCTTCTTGCCTCTGAGCTGCTTCTCTTTGCTGAAAAGAGTTATTGTAATTTAATTTATTAGTTTTTTTATTGCTTAAAATCTCATCTGGTGGTATGATGATGTGAAATACTTTTGTTTGATTTTCCTGCCTGTGAAACATATGCCCAGAGTTTATGACTGCCTGTGAAACATATGCCCAGAGTTTATGACTGCCTGTGAAACATATGCCCAGAGTTTATGACTGCCTGTGAAACATGTACCCAGAGTTTTCTTGCATTCATTATTCAGGAGAAGGATGGCACGATTCTCATTTCAAGCAAATAAAAACTAAGCAATCAGTTCAGTAACATAGAATACATTAAGCTTCAGTAGTGTAAACAAATATACACTTGGACCTGAAATAATTATACACAATAGTTAGGGATTGGTTCAATAGATTTAGGCACCAGTAATGAAACATATTTTTGAAGGACTGGGAAATGGGTTTGATTTGGAGATAGGTAACTACTAAACGTTTTCATTAGCAGTAAGATAAATCAAAGCTAGATTATTATATCAACCCATTATTACTTAACACAATTTGAATTTATAAAATTCTATTTCTGTTACTGTTCTAGGAACATCAATTGATTTTATAAATAAAATATTAAAAAAATACTAAATTACCTCAGAGACATTATTATGGCATGCCAAAGCCTTGTGTCCAAGTTCAGAACATTTATGACATTTGGGCAATATTAGCTGTTTCTTCTGCAGGCAGCGTGGGGACAAACGGAAAGGATACAGTAAACTCTCTAAGTTAGTTTACAAATGTCTGAATGTGTGTTTGTCATTGTTATTAAATTAATGTATTGCTGATGTTATAGTTTGAATATTGAAGACAAATATATGTCAAAAATCAAAGAACAGATGTCAAGATGTCAAATTCATATAATAGTAAATACTTAAGGGATCAGTGGAGGATGAATTGTCCTTACAAACGTAATACCAACATCATTTGTAATTGAAGCAAGTTTCCACCATATTATGCTATTATTCGGATTTGGGTAGAAGTTATCAATTGTTTTGTTTTCAAAATACTTACCTAAAACGAAATGTAGGTGAATATTGCAATTTGCATATTATTTTCACAGAATAATACAGTTGGGAGCCTAGATAAATATTATCCAAATCCCAATTATCATAATATGGTGGAAAATTAATATTGCAGCAGCAGATGCAAAAATTCAATTTTTTACTAATAAGTCACCATACAATGTGTAGGCATTCTGCTTTTACTAATAAGTCACCATACAATGTGTAGGCATTCTGCTTTTAGGCAAACTAAAATCATAGTCACCATATGTTTTAGGTATTGTGCATAGTCATTGACTACTTAAAGTACCAATGCATTGAGGCAATTTACTTCTTAGTCAATAAGTGTTATAGGTATGATTGCAGCGGTGCCATCTTTCATTTTAGGTCTTGTGAGCAAGCGGAAATAAGCTTCAATTACAAAACATTTTGGAATTACATTTGTATGGACAATTTATCCTTCGCCGGCCACTTAAGAAGCAGTATTGATACAGGCAATGAGATAATTCTGTTTATAATTATTACCTCGGGAGGAATCTTGTGGCATGTAGAAGCTTTATGGCCAACTTCTCCACAATAGTGGCAAATAGGCAGTCTTTTAGTGTCTTTAGTTTGTTCCGGTGGTGCGGGCAGCTCAAACCGTGGGTGCATGTATTTGCACGAGGACCCGTCGGGACAGAACCCGGCGAGGTAGTTAATGCAGAGCACTCGGCGCACGTGGCGGTGCCGACAGTGCGGCCCGTGGCGGCAGAACCCGCGGTCGTACCTGACGAACAAACATTTAAACACAATTGTCAATATCTATATATATATACTTATTATAAAAATAGATCGCTAAATGTCTTGGTAATCGTTAAACTCGGAAACGGCTGGACTGATTTTTATGGTGTTTGATTTTTTGGATTTGTCTCCGTCCCGAGTAAATTTTTAACTATTAAAACACTGGAAAATACTCTCTTGTTTCTTTTTTGTTTTTATGATTTTCTCATACATTTTTTTTATGGAACAGCTTTTTCCATGTATGTTTTTTATACATGACATTATAATGTGATTTTATTATAATGCTTATACATTTTAAAGCCATTGAGGGAAAATATGAAGATTTGCTCTACAAATGTTGGAGTAGAAGATGTTTTGATTTGCACTGCTTAATTATGAGATCTTTACGAAACAAACAAATTTTCAACCACGAAGGGTGGAAGTGGAAGATCTTGAATTGAAGGGGCCAAAAAAAGTTATTTTCTAAATAGTTCTTTAATAATTAGCTTTATGGCAAAAGTATCCATGGAAAGTATAAAGAAGACAATATTTACAACAATTTTTGCATTCGCAGTTGTTCTGTAAGTCTAATAGGTAAAAAGTTACAAGAAGTGAAAAACACATCTTTAGAAGAGGAAAGATGTTTGGCCACTTTATAAGACATGACAACTTCATAAAAAACAGGTAGAAGGGAAGAGAGGAAGAGGCAGACCTAGAAGGAAATTTACAGATCAGTTAGGTACAGGAGAAGATAAATGTCATGTCATATAGGCAAGTCAAAGCTTTTGCCGAAGATGGAGAGCGCTGGAAATTACTCCAACGACGAGAGCTGGGCATTTAAATAAAATAACTAAAAATGCTCCAATGCAGAAAATATATTCTTAACCCCGGGCTTGTACTATTATTTATTCTGTGCCCCGGGGCCGAAGGATTTCCTTGATATTTTTAAGGCCGCTGTAATTTTTTGTTAAGTTTTATTTTAAAACAAGCAGATAAACATATACATATGACTGCGCGTTTATTATATCTTGGGATATTGATAATCTGTTATAACACAGAGATTGTTGGCGTCGGGCATATTTAAAAAAAGCGAAAACCCAACGCTCATGGCCGAGTTGACATCGGGTATACTTTCGAATTTAGGATTTCGCGTAGCTTATTTTGAAATATACCTCCACACAACGCTAGCGTAACACAGATTTCTGTCAACAACCTTCAGTGGCGCCCGCCTTCATCTTCTAACCTATCACAACCATGTCAGGTCGCTACTGAAGGTTCTTAACACAGATAGGTAGGTACCTATTTGGTACTTTTGGTACTGGAATAACTTATAGGATCCTTATATCCCAGAAATACTACCACGCGAGCAACGCCGCGGGCACAGCTTGTGTACCAATAAAATAAAAGATGAATTTTGAAAAAAAAAACGCATTTCAATAGGATTAAAAAGGGGATCAAAATTTTTAACAAAGTACCTCTATTTCGGAGACACTGGTGTCAATTCTGTTGTCCACTCACTAAAACTAAACTAAAACTAAATTTAGTGTAGAGATTCTTAAAACCTATTTGATAATTTCAAGTAAACTAAATAAAGGACTTGCAGGGGAAGAGTGTGTTTTCTGTTCACGACCAAGGGTGGGGAAGGGGTGGGGGATTAGGGGGGAGGGGGATAGGGGCGATTAGGGGAGGGGGGGGGGGTAAGTTATAAAAAAGTGTAGGTTGGGTTGGGGGATGTGAGGGGAGGATGGGGTAAGTCGGGAGAGGGTTGGAAGAAGTGAGGTGAGGGTGGGGAAAGTTGGATAAAAGTAAATGGCTGGTGGGGTAAGTAAAAAAATGTAAGGGGAGGGTAGGGTATGCTTGGAAAAAGTGAATGAAGGATGAGGGAAGTTGGAAAAAAGTTAGGGGAGAGTAGGGTAAGTTAGAAAAATGTCGGGGGAAGGTATGGAAAAACTCTCCCCCTAGCTTCCCCCACCCTCCCCTCACTTTAGCCAAACTTACCCTACCCTCCCCTCACATTTTTCCCACCTTTCCCTCTCATCCCCTCACCCTCTTCTTATTATTGCTTATTCTTACTCCACCATCCCCTCACATTTATACTTTTTCCCCAACTTTCACCTCACATCATCCCCCACTCTCCCTCGACTTTCCTCACCCTGCCCTCACTTCCCTCAAACCATTCCCAACTTTCCCCATCCTCCCCTCACTTTTTCCAAACTTACCCTACCTTCCCCTCACTTTTTACCAACTTCCCCCACCCTCTCCACACTTCCCCCACCTTCCTCCGACTTTTCCCACGTACCCCTCGTGTTTTTTCATTACCGCCCCCCCCCTACTCCTCCCCAACTCCTAATTCCTTCCCCCACCCCCCACCCCCCGGCATCTTTCACGCTACCGCCCGTGCATTATACAACACTCCCAAGTCCTTTAGTTCCGTCGCAGAACTTAAATTTAGTCGGAAAGCTAAATTTAGGCTAGTTTAGTGACTTTGTTACAAAATAGACTGTTTGACAGGACTAAACTTAAATTTAGCTTAGTTTAGTCTAGTTGGGATCAACAGAATCGACACCACTGTTTACATTAGACAGCCAAAATTTTGTATATTCCCGAAATAAAATAAACTTACATGTGTTACAGAATTTATCAAAATTTTCATAATGAAATAGTCAAAAAAAATATTTATATATATGAAAATTATTATATTAGCAACCGTTGGGGAATAAAGGTTCTCGAATGGCGACCACGAACACGCAAGCGAAGTGTGGGGAGACCCCACACTTCGCTTATTATATTTTTACCCGAGTATGGCGCAGCAAGGGAAGGGTAATGAGTTTAACAGTCTATGTATGTAAGTATGTATACATATATTAGATGTTCTACTACAATGTCACCCCTTTTGGTCCGATTTCAACAAGCGAAGTATCAATTGATTTTGTTTCTAACTCACCAGATTGAGATACCAATTACAGCAGTTTTTAAATCAAACCCTAAGCTATCTAACAATGAAAACCGCATTGCAATCGGTCCAATAGTTTTTACATGATGCATGAACAAACAACCATACGGACAAACAGACAGAGCGACACAATTAAAAAAATATTATATTGGTGTTCAATACCCTTTTTAAGCGCCCAAGAGCATTTTTTATTTCTCTTCTTTTAACAGCCTTTTTCGTACCTATTGCTTCATTATATAACTGTGTCAATTTGCATAAAAAAAACCGTCTAGTAGTAGTAATCCGTTCAGCATGATAAGTGTTCTTTTTAATAATTTTCAACCCCTATCCTGCGAGAACCCATTAATTTTTCGGGTTGAAAAGTATCCAATGTCCTACCTCGTAGTATGAACTCAAATCGTACCCAGTTTCATTTGAATTCAATCAGTAGTTTCTGTGCGATGTGCGGTCAAGATACGGACAAAAAGGCAGACAGACAGACAAAACTAAAAAGTAAAACAGTTTTGGCTATAGTATCGAACATAGAGAACCATCCAAATAATAATATTGATTACTTAAATATTAACATAACTTTGGATCCATATCCCGCGGAAGCCCTTTAATTTTTCGGGATATTAAGTGTCCTCAATTTTAACCCATCATATAAATTAAGACGGTGCCAAGTTGCATCAAAACCCGTCCATTAGTTTAAGCGTGGTACGTGTTCTTTTAAATAAGTTTCAACCCCTATCCTGCGAGTACACATTAATTTTTCGGGATGTAAAGTATCCTATGTCCTACCTCGTAGTATGAACTCAAATCATACTAAGTTTCATTTTAATTCATCCAGTAGTTCCGGTGGCGTGATGCGCGTCCAAGATGCAGACAGACAGACAGACAAAAATGAAAAACATACAGTTTAGGCTTCATTAACGAACATAGAGAAAACTCCAAAAAAAAAAAAACATAATGTCTTTAATGTACAGAATTTGGACCCATATCCCGCAGGAATCCTTTATTTTTTCGGGAAAAAAGTATCCATAATTTTCACCCATCTTATAAACTATGTCTGTGCCAACTTGCATCAACATCCGTCCAATAGTTTCAGCGTGCTACGTGTTCTTTTAAATAATTTTCCACCCTTATCCTACAGGAACCCTTTAATTTTTCGGGACGAAACATCCTCAATTTTAACCCATCATATAACTTAAGACCGTGCCAAGTTGCATCAAAACCCATCCATTAGTTTCAGCGTGGTACGTGTTCCCGTGTACCCCTACCCTGCAGGAACTCTTTAATTGTTTGGGATGAAAAGTATCCCAATGTCCTACCTCGAAGTATGAACTCAAATCATATTAAATTTCATTTGAATTCAGTATTTTGGGCGTGATGCGCTGCCAAGGTACAGACAGACTGACGGACAGACAGACAGACAGACCGACAAAAATTAAAAAATACAGTTTTGGCTGTAGTATTGAATATAAAATAGCCTCCAAAAAAAATTTACACAATATCTTTAATTTACAGAATTTGGGACAGTATCCCGCAAGAACTCTTTGTTTTTTCGGGATAAAAATTATTCTCAATTTTTACCCATTATATAAACTATGACTGTGCCAAGTTGCAACAAAATCTGTCCAGTAGTTTTAGCGTGATACGTGTTCTTTTAAATAACTTTCAACGGCTATCCTGTAACGGCCTGGGAACTCTTTAATTTTTCGGGATTAAAAGTATCCTATGTCCTACCTCATAGTATGAACTCAAATCATACTAAGTTTCATTTAAATCAGTCAGTAGTATGCCTAGTGAAGATACAGACAGACAGACAAGAATGAAAATAATAACAGTTTTTGCTTCAGTTTCGAATATAGAGTACCCTCCAAAAGAAAATTTCAAAATATCTTCAATGTACAGAATTGGACCTGTTACAGTTTTATTATACGAGGGCTGTTTGATAAGTCATTTTAAAAAGTAAAGTAGTTCTGTTCGTTCTTTTTTTTGGGTGTATACTTTTCTAACATCAGAATTTTTTGGATTGCATAAAGTTGTTTCATTACTTAATTGACGTTTTGCTATTCGTCTATTTGCTGATTTCGGGACTGACCCCTCCTTAAATAACACTAATAAATAATTAAAATACATCTATCATACTCTACTATGAAAATTAGGTAGGAACTTACCTAACAAAAATATTAGTAATATAGAACTCGCTTCTTTTTGGCATTAAATACAAAACAAATTATAAAAAAATAACATCTCAGTAGGTAACTAATTATTATAGTAGTTTGAATGACTCACATGTCGGTTGAAATATGAATGAAAAGTGATTGCGCATCTTGTTGAGATCATTTTTACTTTCAGCTTGCGAGGCAGACATTTTCTTGTCCCTGCTCTATTAATTCAACAGAAGTTTGTATTGCCGTTGTCCACAAAAAATGCTATACACAATTGTATCAGATGAAAGGCAATTTGTTTGACTCAAGTCATATACTTTACATTTGTCATACATATACTTTGTATATAACTAATTACTGGAACAGAAAATCAAACTGTCAACACGTTGAGCATCCAGGTTTTACCCGGACACTTCTTGAGAAACCCCCCCTGACACCCTTCATACTAGGAAATCCGAAGAAATCCGGACGGATAGCAGCCCTAAGTGAACCCAACGGTTTCATCTCAGCTGAAAAAAAAGCTAGTTCAGTCAGACCTTACTAATCAAGAAATGAAAACCCCTACTTACCACGGACAATCTTTGATCTTGCTCTCTGGGTCTATATGCAAAAATGGGCATTCCTTATTATGACATGCATTGAATCTCGCGTAGAAGTAGCATTCAGGCATCTTGGACATGTCATACTCATGCAGGAATTCACACTGATCGCCTTTTTTACACAGCCCTCGCAGCCAGTGCTTGCAGACTACAGTGCGGTCGCCGCGCACGTGTCGGTACGGACACTGTGGACCATTGCCGCAGCCCCCAGCGTGCGAGTAAAACTCGCATACAGCTGCGGTTGACTCTGAAAGTAGAGAGGTGTGCTACAGAGATGAAATTATGAATAAAGAGCAATGGACAAAAAAGGGCTTACATTTTAAGGGAGATTGAAGAAAAGAGCTGTCCCAAAGAAGCTAACAGATGGTTTTCTATCGGTAAATTCGGGAATTCAATGAGGGATAGGTACCGCTGATTTTACTTACTGTCCATGCCGGGGAATGGAAGAGGTAGAGCTCCATATTGTTCTTCTAATGCATAATCTATGTCGAATTTGATATGATCCACGCTAGCTACTAATACTTCCATTTTGATATAAACATAAATCGCCTTTTCGAAAAATGCAATGCAAATAACGCAACTCGATTCACGTCACGAAATTCTGAACGAAACGAAACAGATTAATAAACTGACATTAACATGAAGACATTGACAATCCCCAAGTTCAGATTAAAAAAAGGGCGTTTTGGGCAGTGGCAAATTGCACATTTTTAACACTAATGTAATTTTTGCCACTAACGATTCTTCCCAAACCAAACGAAAAAGTCAACTTCAACTTCTGCATAAGTTATGGGCTACCACAATTTGGCCCATGTCGCGAGGATAGATTAAAAAAAAAAAACATACATAGAGTCAAGAAGCTTAGTACATAATTATATGCTTCTTGCCTAAAGTCGAACATATTATCCGTCTCCTTTTCTGAAGTCGCATAGAAACTGTTGTCCATGGACGATAATCGCATATTTTGAACCATAGTGTAACCTATAGTTTATGGTAGTATGTTGCTTAGCAACAGTTTTTTCTAACACGTCTGTCAACGTTGTTGTTACGTTCACCTAATAAAATTCCACTAAATCCACTGTACAATTCATAGATTTACATAGGTATTTACTTCGTTAATACAGGGCGGAAGACTATATACAAGGTCGCCAATTTGTCGGTGGCAACCTAACTACCGTGACACCAACGTAAGCTAGTCAGTCTGCGACTGTAACGGAGAATGGCCGTAGTTGCTATTGTGACAAAATGGCAAATTTTGTGGTGAATGGGTGGACCAAACAGTTCATAAAATACAATAAAAAAAGGATGGCACTTCTTATCATCGGGAAACTAGTATTTTGAATATTTATCTTGCTTTTTCAACTTTATATTCTTGTTAAATTGCTTACCGTACCTAATGTATGAACGTCACGGGAGTTGAACGCTGTAACTTTGTAAAGGCGTTTCAAATTTTCATTTTATTAGATATTTAATTTAACGTTTATCATCAGATTAAAAAGTAGAATTATGATTTAGCAGTCTATATTAGTTTATTCATCAGTTCCCTCATATCTCCTAAACTCATATACTATTTTCAATTTCTCATTTGTAGATTTCCTTCTGAGGCTATCCATGTGTTATAAAGTGTGGAGTCATGGTCGTCCGACAGCAACGTTATGACACATACTATAAAAGCAATGAATATTTACGAGTTTGATCAGATCACACTTAGTATTCACATACGTTCCAGATTGCTTCATCATCAGACCGTCGTAAAAAAATAGCCCAATCTCTGTAGGTTTACTTATCAAGCTCTACTTAGTACTTAGCAAGGTTTAAATATCTGCTTTCCAGCTCCATCATCACATAGGCTCGATGGTACTATTATTATTATTGTACTTACCTACTGTCATCAAATGTTATATACATATTACTTTATATTAACTTCTATACGACAATTTAGAAGTACTATTTATGAAAGTCAACATCTCAAAAGACAATGTCAATTTTCCTATGGCAGATGGTGCAATTATTTTTACGCGAGGCCATCAACGAAACATAAAATTATCAATTCTAGACAGTGTAACAAACACAAGTATACCTCTAAACTCAGTATGAACCGAGATAATCTGTTTCATTGATGGCTGCGTGAAAATAGAAATGCGTCACCTGCCCTACAAATATTTAAACCTCATTATCTCGGTTCAAACTGAGTTTAGAGGTATACATGTCGTCGTATGTTTTGTTTGTTATACTGTTTAGAATTGATAATTCCATGACTCATCGACGGCTGCACAAATATAATTGACCACATGACCTACAAAAATGTATGGAAATATCTTAACTTCAAACCTCTTTATTTCGGTTTGGACTGAGTTAAGAGGTATACTTGTTACGATATGTTTTGTTTGTTTCACTGTCAAGAATTGATAATTCTATGTTTATTGGATGGCAGTGCGAAAACAGTTTGCGAAAATTTGAGCTAGTTTTGGTCATGGTCTTTTGTATTACCTACCTACCTACCTATTATGCTAAACCATAAAAGTGTATTAAAATAGTCCTAAGATTATTCTTAACTGGTGATTCGTTACACTATTTGATGCTTGTGTATACTCTTCAACGAAAAAGAACTTTCTAAATATCTTGCGCCTCTTGATTCACTTATTTTGTATTAAAATATTAAAATTTGATTTTTTATTACCGTCGTAATGTATTCATAATCATCAGCTGTTTGATCCCCGAAAATAATACACACAAATAGGATACAAAATTGTATATTTTTAGTGTACATATTATCTTTAGCCCCAGTTCCAATAAGCCGCTTCTCAAAGGTTATGTCATCCGTTTTTTTTTCGCATTTTCAACCACGCGTTCGTGATGATTATCATAGTTAACATGAAATCCAAGAGATGGCGCTGACTTTTCCCTAAAGAGAATTTGCAAAAAAAATTGTTAGGTCAACCACTTGATATATTTAGATAAACTAAGTATTCTTTGAGTTTGAAAAGGAAATTTCCCTTTCATGTGCCAACAGAGTTAAATCTCACACTGGAAAAGGAAATACCCTTCTGACTCTACCGGTGCTTCGGAAATACGCCCGTTAGAGAAGAGACATACCAACAGGTTATGGGCCCAGCCCATGACTTGCTTGGTTGAACGTAGTATCTCTATAAATTCAAATTTTACGTAAATGCAAGCCGTTACGTTTGAGAAGTTGTCGGGCCAGTCAAACTAAACTGGAAAATGGTCTTTCTCGATGGAGATATTCTTGACAGACCTCGATTTGTGGGACTGTTTAAGTAAGGAGTTCGAGGCAAAAACGGCAGAGGCGATTCAAAAAATGCCAAAGTAAGAATTAAGATCTGCCTTATGTGTTCAGATTACCCTTTCATTATGAGAACCATGACGGTGAGAGCTACTTGGAAGGCGCTACGACGAGCTTGTGCAGATGAAAGTTTGCTGCGGAGACTGAATTCACTTCGAAAACTATTCAACGTGAAGCTCACAGACAGAAAACTCAACAGAACAATATGTTAATGAGATCCAAGCCACAAGCCAGGCTTTGCTTAAGATAAAAAACGCTGGTCTGGATGACGATTTTATTGCTATTATAATGTTGGCTGAAGCTCTATCTGAAGAATTCAACTCTCAAATAATGTCACTTGAGCACTCCAGCATGAAAATTACTATGGAAATAGTGGTGGCAGCGCTTCTGAAGGAAAATGAACGGAAGAAGATAATTACGAAGACAATAGTCTCGGCACTTGTTAGCAAGAAGGATATAATATGTTATTTTTGCAAACGGAAAGGTCAGTATAAGTGGCAGTGTAAGCAGCGCAAGTCTAAGGACAAAAAGGACAATGTAACTATCACCCAGGATAGTTCTAGTAAACAAACTGCAGGTAATGCTTCGCTAGTTTTTGATAAGGATTTTATAACTCTTTTATCGACGACCACAGAACCTATGGAATGGGTTATAGATTCTGGGGCAAGCTCGCAATAACAAATTTATATATGACATCGCAAAAACAAATTTTGGAAAATGTTAGTGCAGGGTGTTCAAACATATATTACTACGGCTAACAACGACAAAACTGTTTCCAAGTTAAAAGGGGATGTTTTTGCCATGGGGCGTAAAACTAAATTTGAGGATGTGCTGTTGCTGCCAGATAAGATTACTAACTTGTTATCGGTGAATAAAATATGTTGTTGTCTTTGATGCAAAGTTTTGTCAGGTTTTTATGAAAAATGATGTAACCTTAGCTGGTAATCCATTGTTAACAGCACCACTGAAACAGATTTTATATGTTTTAGATCCAAAAGAGGCAGCGATGGTTCTCACGACTCCTGCAGATACTTCAAGTGCTCCAAATGCTTATGATTTATGGCATAGGAGATTAGGTCACTTGAGTCATTTCATGGTTAAATTAAAAGGAATGGTAGATGGTCTTTCTTTTGTAGACATAATAAAAGAACCATGTGTGGAATGTTGCCTGGGAAAGCAGTGTGTGAAGAAGTTTCCGAGGTGGAAGCACAGGAAAAGGGCTAACGGGTTACTGGAACTAGTGCATACTGATTAAGCGGGTCTTATGAAAGTTAAATCATGGGGCGGAAACAAATACTATCTGATTTTTGTAGATGACTTTAGTCGAAAAACTATGGCTATGCATTGAAATCTAAAACCGAAATGTTCGTTAAATTTAAGGAATACCCCCGCGTTTTTGGTGGTCTATTTTAGGTTTTGGGCAATTTCATATTATCTTTTAGTTTTGTTTTTCCCTATAGAAATGCTTTGAATTGGTCCCGGCTTTTATTGATTAATGGCCGTTGTTAAGCCACAGAGGCCCTCGGGTGGGTGACAAACTCATTCACCATAGGCCAGTCTACCTCGTGGGGCAAACCAACTATAGAAAAAGCCAAGAATGTTTGCGCTCGCTTCGGTAGCGCTCTTTATGGAATAATGCAAGATATTAATTATTTTAATATGATTTGGAATGATGTTTCCTTTTAACATTGATATAAATAACTATTACGTCAAAATGAACAAAATACAAAATATGTAGCTTACTTCCGCCAAAACTGTGAGTCAGACAAATGGTAAATGTTAAAAATTAACAAAAGAAAAACCCTACGCTAAACAAACCCTACCCAAATACAAATATCGTAACACTTATATATTTATATACATATCATATAAATACACAATAAAAAACATATACCTCAATCCAAATTCCAAACATTTTAGCCCCGCTTCGCTCTCGCTTCTTTGAATAATTGGCAGTTATGTTTTTGTGAGCAGGTTCGATAGTTATATGTTTTTTCTATTCACTTTTTCGAAACTTTTCAAAATAGCGAAGATATGGGGATTGAAAACATAAAAAATAACATGTTTCAGGCATTTCTAAAAACATTTATTCAAGCCACTAGTTTTCATATGATTTGGAAAAAACTTTAAAATATTTTCATGTCTTTTTTCGGAAATTCTTTATTAACATAAAATTAAACAGCTCAGAACTTTCGAGTTTACTCTCTTGTATTTTAATCATTTCAATGCATAAGTTAATATGATTAAGAATTATGTTTCAATCGTGTTGTTAGGATTGTGTAAAGAAACGGGTCAAAACTTTTGCGCTCGCTACGCTCGCGCTTTTTAGTCCCTGCAATGTTTCTTTTTATATGATTTGGAAAACATTATTTAACATCTACACCGATTTAAATACCTATTTTTTTTGCGTTTGCTCCGTTCGCACTTATTTTTGTTTTTTCATATTTTGGATGATTTGTATTTTTTCCTCTTTTACATTGACATATTATTGCTCAAAATTTTCACATTCTCTACTTTCGTAACTTTTAACCATGTCAATATTTACTTAACTTTTAAACATGTCATATTTACATGTTTTGGAATGATACTATAATATGATTAATTTAATAGTGTATTAACTCAGATAGTTCAAAATTTTCGAGCTCCTACGCTCGCGCTTTTGGTAATACACCAAATGCTTATTTGATACGATTTGGAGTTTCATTTTAATACCCACACTGATAGAAATAACTCAAACTTTTCGCCTTGAAGGCGCTAGTTGAGAACCAAACTGGTAAGAAAATTAGGAAATTGTGCAGCGATTACGGAACTGAATATACCAGCAATGAATTTAAAAACTATTCATAAAGATTCATGGAATAATCCATTATACATCAGTGCCGCACACACCACAACAAAATGGGCTATCTGAGCGCACTACAACGTGCAAATGTGAAGGAGACCCTGTTTAATAGCCTGACGAAGGAACACAAGGCTAAATGGAAGTGTGTGCTATGTATAAGTAAACAGCCCAAAACCGACAACACCCATACGTGCAGGTATAGGAGGAGTAACTTTCCATAATGGTGAGAGTAAAGGTGCAGCAGTGGCGAGTCCGCGGGATTTGATGGATGGTGGTACAGTACTTAGTAAAACCATAGCCTTAACAGATCTACAATGGCTATTACATATTGGAGGTACGTCAGTTCAAGGAAGAGATGAGAGCCACGCGTCTTCAAATGAAAATACTGAATGGCACTATGACTGGTCTGACTCTTATAATCGATGAGTGCGATCGAAAGATTGATACGCTGGAAGCGCAAGTGAGTAGTCTTGAAAGTCGTCTAGCTGACGGTGACCAGTGATTGTTCACTGCTGGAGACAATTGAGCAACTGAAAGGTGATCTAAACGATCGTGATCAGGAGCAGCTATGTAATGACATAGAGATTACTAGCATCCCTGAATAGAAGGGTGAAAATGTAGTGCACATAGTCACTACTCTGGGCATGAAGCTGGGTGTGAAACTATCCGAGCAGGACTTAGTCAACGCCACACGGGTGGGGTGGATACATGAGTCATCAGATTCAGTACCTGTGCTGCGTCCGAGGCCCTTCTTTGTGCTGCTCGGCAGGCACACAATGAAGGATCAGGTGCTGGCGGGGACTCGCGTTCGTCACGGCATCACCGCCGAAGACGGGTTGCCTGCTCCGCCCGCCGGTTCTACGTTAATGAGAGGTTGACGAAAGTAAAGCTATTCTGGCGGTCGCACGAACTCGGAAGTAGACTAGGGTGGTGCTATAGCTGGACGAGGGACGGCAGGATATATGCGCGTAGGCACGAGGGTGCGGACTCACCGCGTCATCGTATTCGTATGGAGGGGGTTTGCACCGGGTTTTGGGCCTTGAGCTGTTGATGCGTTTCTCACAAAAAACAATTGATGCTGTATGTGTCATTGTCATTGTGTATATTTGGTATTTTTAATTATTATTATTTTCTGCATAAATCTGTCTTAATTTAAATTACTAATAGTTGAAGTAGTAAACTGTAATTTATGTACCTACTTGCGGTTAATGCAATATTTTGATTTGCTAAATGTATTTTTTTGTATTTTATTACTTTTCTTTATTGAACATAGCTTAGATGAGCGACGTAAAATGGATAACAGAAAACTGAACCTGTTTTGTATTGCGATAAATAACATTAATGCCCATGATACTATAATTTGTGTATTTTATTAGCTTTGACTTTTCATAACTTTCTATGGCACTGGATTTTATTTTTTAGGCGCTACGTGTGTGTTGTAGTTTTAATTTTAAACTGGGATCGAGAGAAAATTCTACGCGTTATGGCATGTCCATCTCATGACACTTTCACTATACTAATATATTTCTGATTACTGAGTTGTAATAATAATCATATGCTTTGTCTTTTACGTTTTAACAGGCCTTAAGTTAAAATTTCTGAAGTTAGGTATTTATAATGCGGGATCATTAAGTACGGGGCATGACCATTGACCACTTCTTTATTGCTATGGATCGTTAACGTGCAGATTTGGTCGCAATTAATGAATCGTGGATTACAAGTGGACAGGAAGCACGCGTGCCGGCCGTTCCCGCTACTGACTGCGCGCTACCCCGCGTCCGCATCACATGCACGGTGGGCGGTGACTTGCATTTTATATTAAGCGCAACATTAACGTGCGCTATTTGGCCAAGCCTAATGATTTAATTAAGCAAATGTGTCTATCGACTCGTGTGAGTGGTTATCCTGACTATAGGGACTGTGTACCGACCTCAATGGATGAATTTTAATATGTTTATTGATGCGCTAACTGATTGTATCAATCATTTTTCAAAGTTTGTTTTTATTGTTTTTTTGTGAGATTTTAATATTAACATGCTTGTAACCCACAAGTAATGGTAGTACTATAAAACTCACACAATTCTTCGAGTACATGAACCTACGTCAAGTTGTTAGTGATCCAACACATTACACATCGCATACCGAGACTCTTATAGATCTTGTATGTACCAACGCACCGGTGCGTGATGTCACTGCTAACAATATAACGGGTACCAATGGCCACACAATGGTTAATGTGACACTGTCATTAAAAAAGGTAAAACCCCAGCCTCAGACGTTCACTTTCAGACCAATTAATAATATAATAGTGCATGTTTTTAATAAAAAATTGTATTCAATAAACTGGGACGAAATAGCTAACTTACCTGCGGTGGATATGATGGTCGATAGATTTAATTAATAATTATTTGTTATGCAAGGCTGCAAAGTGATTTTTTGGCGAGAGTACTTGTATTAAAACCTGAGCAAGCGAAGGATTCTAGGCGAGTGGTTCAAATATAGAATCCTGAGCGCAGCGAGGGTTTCAAAAGTACGAGACGCCAAATAACTTTGCTGCCGTGCACAACACACAACTTTTCACCTCACTACAGCGAGGAAAATGCTAGGTGCAAGAAAAACAGTTAAAATTATATATTAAATTAATG
Organism: Alsophila aescularia; assembly: GCA_946251855.1. Classification (NCBI taxonomy): domain Eukaryota; kingdom Metazoa; phylum Arthropoda; class Insecta; order Lepidoptera; family Geometridae; genus Alsophila; species Alsophila aescularia. Next base: position 60,277,988 of record OX276374.1, read on the forward strand.
TTTATAATCATAATAATAGAAAATGGGCCGTCGCGGGATGCCTGGCAGATGTGTAAACATAATAGAATAGAGTCGAACAGAATCGAATAGAATAGATTCGAAAAGAGTCGAATAGAGTTGAAAAGAATAGAGTAGAATAGAGTAGAATAGAGTAGAATAGAGTAGAATAGAGTAGAATAGAGTAGAATAGAGTAGAATAGAGTAGAATAGAGTATAATAGAGTAGAATATAGTAGAATAGAGTAGAATAGAGTAGAATAGAGTAGAATAGAGTAGAATAGAGTAGAATAGAGTAGAATAGAGTAGAATAGAGTAGAATAGAGTAGAATAGAGTAGAATAGAGTAGAATAGAGTAGAATAGAGTAGAATAGAGTAGAATAGAGTAGAATAGAGTAGAATAGAGTAGAATAGAGTAGAATAGAGTAGAATAGAGTAGAATAGAGTAGAATAGAGTAGAATAGAGTAGAACATAGTATAACAGAGTAGAACACAGTATAATAGAGTAGAATACAGTAGAACAGAGTCGAAAACAGTAGAATAGAGTAGAAAAGAGTAGAAAACAGTAGAATAGAGTAGAATAGAGTAGAACACAGTAGAACATAGTATAACAGAGTAGAACACAGTATAATAGAGTAGAATACAGTAGAACAGAGTATAAAAGAGTAGAATAGAGTAGAACAGAATAGAACACAGTAGGATAGAGTAGAACATAGTATAACAGAGTAGAAAACAGTAGGATAGAGTAGAACAGAGTAGAACACAGTAGAATAGAGTAGAAAACAGTAGAACAGAGTAAACCAGAGTAGAATACAGTAGAACATAGTAGAACAGAGTAGAACACAGTACAATAGAGTAGAATAGAGTAGAACAGAAAGAACAGAGTAGAACACAGTAGAATACAGTAGAACAGAGTAGAATAGAGTAGAATAGAGTAGAATAGAGTAGAATAGAGTAGAATAGAGTAGAACAGAGTAGAATAGAGTAGAGCAGAGTAAAACAGAGTTGTGTTGATAGAACACAGTAGAACATAGTATAACAGAGTAGAACACAGTATAATAGAGTAGAATACAGTAGAACAGAGTATAAAAGAGTAGAACAGAGTAGAACACAGTAGGATAGAGTAGAACATAGTATAACAGAGTAGAACACAGTATAATAGAGTAGAATACAGTAGAACAGAGTAGAATAGAGTAGAATAGAGTAGAATAGAGTAGAATAGAGTAGAATAGAGTAGAATAGAGTAGAATAGAGTAGAATAGAGTAGAATAGAGTAGAATAGAGTAGAATAGAGTAGAATAGAGTAGAATAGAGTAGAATAGAGTAGAATAGAGTAGAATAGAGTAGAATAGAGTAGAATAGAGTAGAATAGAGTAGAATAGAGTAGAATAGAGTAGAATAGAGTAGAATAGAGTAGAATAGAGTAGAATAGAGTAGAATAGAGTAGAATAGAGTAGAACATAGTATAACAGAGTAGAACACAGTATAATAGAGTAGAATACAGTAGAACAGAGTCGAAAACAGTAGAATAGAGTAGAAAAGAGTAGAAAACAGTAGAATAGAGTAGAATAGAGTAGAACACAGTAGAACATAGTATAACAGAGTAGAATAGAGTAGAATAGAGTAGAATAGAGTAGAATAGAGTAGAATAGAGTAGAATAGAGTAGAATAGAGTAGAATAGAGTAGAATAGAGTAGAATAGAGTAGAATAGAGTAGAATAGAGTAGAATAGAGTAGAATAGAGTAGAATAGAGTAGAATAGAGTAGAATAGAGTAGAACATAGTATAACAGAATAGAACACAGTAGGATAGAGTAGAACATAGTATAACAGAGTAGAAAACAGTAGGATAGAGTAGAACAGAGTAGAACACAGTAGAATAGAGTAGAAAACAGTAGAACAGAGTAAACCAGAGTAGAATACAGTAGAACATAGTAGAACAGAGTAGAACACAGTACAATAGAGTAGAATAGAGTAGAACAGAAAGAACAGAGTAGAACACAGTAGAATACAGTAGAACAGAGTAGAATAGAGTAGAATAGAGTAGAATAGAGTAGAATAGAGTAGAATAGAGTAGAATAGAGTAGAACAGAGTAGAATAGAGTAGAGCAGAGTAAAACAGAGTTGTGTTGATAGAACACAGTAGAACATAGTATAACAGAGTAGAACACAGTATAATAGAGTAGAATACAGTAGAACAGAGTATAAAAGAGTAGAACAGAGTAGAACACAGTAGGATAGAGTAGAACATAGTATAACAGAGTAGAACACAGTATAATAGAGTAGAATACAGTAGAACAGAGTCGAAAACAGTAGAATAGAGTAGAACAGAGTAGAAAACAGTAGAATAGAGTAGAATAGAGTAGAACAGAAAGAACAGAGTAGAACACAGTAGAATTGAGTAGAATACAGTAGAACAGAGTAGAATACAGTAGAATAGAGTAGAACAGAGTAGAACAGAGTATAATAGAGTAGATTAGAGTAGAACAGAGTAAAACAGAGTAGAACACAGTAGAACAGTAGAGTCGATTAGAGTCGAGTAGAGCTGATTAGAGCTGATTAGAGTCGAGTAGAGTCGATTAGAGTCGAGTAGAGTTGATTAGAGTCGAGTTGAGTCGAGTAGTATCGAGTAGAGTCGAGAAGAGCCAAAAAGAGGCGAAAAGAGACGAATAGTGTCAAGTAGAGTAGAATCGAATCGGATAATAATATAATATAAATTAGTATTAAAGTATGTTCAGTGAATTGTCGGTGTAGAAAATTATTGAATAGAAAGGTTCGAATTTATAAATCTCTTTCCACGCTAGCGGGTATAACGCAATTTTGCACTCAGATTTTGAATGACAAACAGAATCTTTCCGAGCTTGTGAGGTGAAAATGATTATATCTCTCTTTGGCAAACATGCAGCATCGAAAACCATAACTGTGAGAAACAATCATTCACTACCGTGGGTAACAGATAACAGTGTAAAAGTGGCGACAAATGGCATTACATCATAGGATAAAATTAAACTTTATTAATTTAATTGTTTCTTTAACTTATAGTTAATTAATGTTTACTTACAGATGATATGTAACATTTTTAGTGGTTTCCAATCGTCCTTTGTAGTTCCTGCACACTTTTATAGCGCAAATGAGCCACAAAACACGTGTCACGTGTTTACCGCACGTTTACAGTGTCGCCATTGAGCGGGCGGGAAGAGTATTTGCTCAACAGTTTTATCTAACATGTCTGCCAACGTATCTAAATATAAGTTGTGTTCCGTTCACCTAATAAAATTCCATTGTGCAAATATATATTTTACAAAAGTATTTTCCCCCCAAAATACCAAAGAAAACAAACGCTGGAGAAGGCCGGTGAATTTGGTTTTTATTAATGTTGTCTGAGTATATACATACATATCTGAAACACGAACCTCTACTATAACTGGACTGCGCAGTGTTTCATTTAGACGAGCAGAATGAGAGGCATCAAAATAGTATCATATCTCTTTCTAACAGGGTGTCCATGCAATCAATAATAAAATTAAGTTTTTTTTCGTAAGAGAAGTATAAAGGCCTATATACTTGCCTATACTCAGCAAAATGGGCAGTTGCCAGCGGTTAATGATAATTTAAGCCATTTTTTACACGTCTGCCTAAAATGAGGAGTGTTATGTTTTTAGGATTCATGTATTTTTTGTCTGTATGTTTGTATGTATGTGAGATTCTTTATTCCACCATAACTTTTAAATGCATGACCAGATTTAGACGTATGGGCACAGGAGCAATAATAGTACTAACATACTATTATTTATTCTGTGGTATGGGATATCATAGTTGATAGATTCAGATTTTATTTTGTTCATTTTAAGTATGGGGTATCGTAAGAATCCTTACATCCTCTCGAGTATCATATTGGAAAAAAATACATATATGGCGGCAGTATGCCTCCATTTTCAACAGGAAACAAAATATTTTTCTTCGTATTTTACAATATATCCATATTGTAGTCCTTAATAAGCACATTCAAACAGTGTATAATTTATTGGCATAGTTCATTTTTGGCAGGGCAGGCGTTTTTTTTTTAGCTTTTAAGCTAGTTATTTAGGATTGAAACAGGTAAGTAGGTACCAGAATATATTGTATTATGATTAACAAGAAGGGTGTATTTTCTAACACATGTGTAAGAAATAAAACTAGAAAATTAACGTAATAATATCTATTGTTACAATAAACTGTTATAATAACAAAATGAAATAATGGTTGTTATAGTAATATTTCAATGCAACAAAGTTAGCATCATGTGGCGTACTTAAATACTTCCTGAGGTAATTACCAAAAAAGAATTTTATTTCAAAACTAGACAGCAAATTTCAATGTTTTTCTTGACTAATTAATATAGTCTGATCTGTAAAATGTAGACTATATACTACTGATGACTTCGTAACTTTCCAAGGTAAGAACAATCAGTTATGTTCGGTCAGCTTATATTCATTCACTTAAAAATAAACTGCCAGGGCTGTGTCGGGGCGCACGGCCGTTTGTTTGATAATTCTATACAAACGTCTCACTAACACAGATAATAAACAACAATTTATGATTACATTCGTTCATTATTTAAATGTGGGCAACACTAGCAATTAAATTTAATCGTTGTCAAAATCAAATTAGTCCTGTCACAATGATGTCTTAGTTTAGTTTAAATCAACAACTGATAAAATTTTAGGAATCACTTAAATACATTAAATTTAGCTTTAGCTTAGTTTAGTTTAGTGAGTTACTCAACAGAATTGGCATCAATAACAAACAGTTTAGTAACAATCGTCGATGATACTCTCTCTCACTTGACAGAGGAGGTCCTATATTACATTAGTTTGCGGTCACTGCCATCAATCGCTAGTGGCGCCAGCGTCTATACAGATATTTCCGATCACAATTTTCATTGCGATTATTTGACGTTCGCTTACCTAATACCAATTTAGCAATCAGTTTTACAATCGATTGTGCGATGATCGCGCGATCAGTCGCAATTGCTGTTCCTTAGCTAATAAGCCTGCCGTGCGTCCTCGAGCGTAGTAAGTGAACGCAGCTCTGTAAAGAAACTACTGGGGCGCGTTCACTTACTACGTTCAATCATCCGTGCGATTATCGCTCGATAATCCGGGCTGTGTTCACTTACACGCTCGAATCATCCGTGCGATTATCGCTCGATCATCCGGAGATAGTGAACGACTTTGGACGTCTACATACAACTGACAACTGTCAAGTGTCAGTTTCATACAATTCCTCCCCTCCACTCTACGAATAAATAATAAGTCAGGAACTCTAATTCAGAACAAATGCCACACAAAAAGTGTCCCTACTTAAAACCAAAACGACGTATGATTCAAAAACGAATCACTTCCGAGATTGCAAATAGACATGCTTGATGATTGCTTTAAATTCAAAACAAAAGCAGGGATTGGTTCACGCGCGTGCTGCAATGTCTGCTATGACAGCTGAGTCATAGCGGCGTGGACGATGTTATGCAATATTTGGACAGAGCCAATAAGTAATAAAGCAATATGATTGTACAATGTTTTTTTTTTTGTCTTACTTTTTACAATTCATTGAACTCTATGTCCCTCGAAATATAATTAATTTAGTATGTTTTTGTCTAGAAGACATTCAAAGAGAATCTTTCTTCGCAATGTAGTGAAGACGGATTCTGAGAAATTGAAAATGGAATGTCCTCTAATGGTATGCTGTTGCCTGTGAATTTTCAGCTGAGGTTCAAGTTCAGTAGTAAATTTTTATATATTCACCTATTACAATCGGGCGTTTGGGTTATTGTTGCAACGGCCGTGGTTGTGGATCACTCCAAAAAAACAACTCAATATGATCTTGAGTAAATCTAAAAGAAAATAAAATTCCAAAATTTGTACCTCTACTAGCCGTGCAAAAAGTAATTTAAAACTTGAAATACATAATGAGGAGTCCTAGAAATCCAGTTTTGGACTGAGTTTTGGTCACTGGTTTCAAGGAGTTGGTATATACTATTACTCTTTGTCGAGTAACAGTATTCGAGTTTTTTTATTAAGCAAAAATTAACTGACTTCATTTTGCATAGTATTGACCATCTCGGTTTGATAACGTATTTGAACATCTATGAATATAATTATAATTTTGCAACTTTTTACTATTGAAAAGTGATCCCTGGACATTTTAATCTTGTATGGCTCCTGAACCACTTCAGAACACATGCTAAAACGTACGCGAAGATATGACGTGTGCTCGCTTGCATGTAAAATGTCCGAATGATGACGCGCTGGACACGACATTTAAGCCCCACCTACTTGGGCACGACTTTTGCTGGGTCATTTTTTTAACGCTGTTACATTTCCTGACTTATTACTTATTCGTAGCCTCCACTACTATTTTTCGGATGACCTAGGCGAACGCCCGACGATGCCGTGACGATTTCGAGTGTACGCGCGGGTGATCCGTGCGTCCTCGAACGATTATGTGAACAGGCCCATTAAATTCATATTTAAAGCAGTAATTATCACCTATCTCGTTTTTTTGTTTAGATAGTTATGAAACGGAACATTGGATTGAGATGAATGCGTTTGACAGAATGTCAAAATAAAATTGTTTTTTAACTCTGAAACACAACCAAAAAATATATTTTCGTTTGGGACAAGTATTTCAGCTTGATTCTGCACAAACTGAAGTTCAGCAGCTGTAATTTTAACTATAACATGTCTATATCAGACTTAAAGCATACATTACGTAAATATGACTTTCCTATCTGCGCTAAGGAAGCGTTAATCAGGACAGGTAGGTAACATAAAGTTTATTTTTCTACACCATGATTCTCACATATCTTTTACTAAACTATCGCTAATGACTTGTTTTCAGAGCAACTGCTAGTAGGCCGTGGAGCCCCATCAAGCAAACAGCTAGACGTAGCGATGGATATTATTGCGGAGTTCGTGTTCTACGAGACAGACAGGCGCGGCGGCCGCAGAGGCGCAGGCCTGAGCCCTCTGCAGGAGCTACAACTCATTGACGTACTTTGTGACTACCTGTCGTCGTGCGCGAATGAAATAACTAAGAATACAGTCTTCTTGTCACTGTTTGGAGGCATGGAAGGGCTGAGACGATTAAAAATCCTAAGCATTCTAGCCAGCATGGCTGTGTCCGCTTCTAGTACTCCTGTAAGTAATTGAATGCTCTACTTTTATGCATTTGAGGAGCAGCCAGGGCTGCACCTTTTGTGTAAAACCTGTGAAGCATTTCTTCTCTGTTACAAAATTTGTGCAGCCCATTAAAAGCCCATTTACCAGTAAACATTAAAAAAATATTGTGGAGTCACATGTGCAAAGAACTGTGGATACTAAGATACTTTAAAGGTACGATCAAAGTGAGTGCAAATATTTCTAGCAATATAACGCACAATACCAACTAGAGTGTCACATCACAAAAAAGTTTTCGCATTTTCATATTTTTTTGTATGTGAAGTTCTCTAAAACTTATATATAAAATTTTGTAAAATGACATCTAAAAAAAGTTATGTATATTATGTAACCAATGCATAACTTTTTATAAGTAAGGGGGTTAATGCCTAATATATTTCAACAGAAATGGTAGTTATTATGCTTATACCCAGCAGTGGGTAGCGTAGTGGCTGTAAATGATGAATAAAAAGTCAGTTTGTGAAATGAACTCAAATGGCGTGTTTCTTTTAGTGGCGACTACGGAAAATAAATTGCAATTGTGTTATAATGGCATTCAATATAACGAATATTGTAATGCCCGGGCAGTTTAACGCGAAAACTGACGTGTGGGTGTGATTACAAGGAACAGTTACTGTGTGCACTCAATGCGGCAGGACTTGTGGAAAAAAACAACGTAAAAGCTCGATCTTTGTTCTTGTCTCAGTGCAGGAAGGATACCTATGCTCTAATTGCATCACTGTTAGTGCCGTTATGCCCGACTCAAGTAAATTTTAGAGACATTCTGGGTGTCTTGGACACATTCTATGAACCAGAGATAAATGAAATTTTACAAGCAGACAAATTTCATAAACGTGTACAATTGCAAGGTGAAAGCATGCAAGATTTTGTGGCCGCAATAAGTACTCTGTGTGCTAAGTGCCACTTTGCAGACATTAAGCGTCAATTACGGGACAGACTTGTTTTAGGAGTGCGTGATGATTGTTTACGGCAAGAGTTGTTAAAAACTAAAGGACTGACATATGAGACGGCGGTACAGACATGTCTCAATCATCAAGCATCCAGTGAAGAAATGTACCCCCGTCCGAGCAATGAAACAAATACAACTTCATTTCAAGCTTCTGAGCAAATGGATATTGGCAGAATAAAGTCAAATGAATGCAGATATTGCACAAGCCGACCGAGCGGTGTAAATTTTTGAGTGCAAAGTGCTACAGATGTCAAAAGTATGGACATATCGCAAATGCCTGTGAAAAGAAACCTAAACTTCACCAGGTGGAAGACAAGCAGAAGCCTTCTCCTGGAGCTGAAGATATGATGGGAGTCTATGTGTGTTATGACAGTTATGACCTCCAATATTAGCTGACATAGTGATTGATGGAGCAAATTTGTCGATGGAGGTAGATTCTGGAGCATCTCGCAGTATCATATCAGAAAAGATTTTCAAGAAATTGTGGTTGACACCTCCTCCATTACATGATACTACAGTGAAGCTGGTTACATGGACTCGGGACACATTGAAAGTGTTAGGACTGGCTAATGTGCGTGTATCTCTAGGTGTGAAAGAGGCTCAATGTGAACTATTGATTGTGTCTGGTGATGGACCTAGCCTTTTGGGTCGCAACTGGTTTAAGCCATTAGACATTCAAGTTACTGGCTTGTACTGGACCGAAGAAGATTTGGTGCCTTTTAGGAATGAGTTTCCAGATTTGTTCAAAGAAGAGTTAGGCGAATACAATGGCCCTGAAGTCACACTTCACCTACGTCCTGAGGCAACACCACGTTTTCTGAAGTCTCAAGCGGTGCCTTTTTCTTTGAAGATGCAAGTGGAAGACGAACATAAGCATATGGTGGACACAGGTGTATTAACACCAGTGAGGTACTCTGAATGGGCCACTCCACTGCGGATAGTAAAAAAGGACGATGGATCGTTGCGTATTCTCGGAGACTATAGGTCTACAGTCAATGTGTCTATAAAGGTTGATAGCTACCGGCTTCCAACCTCAATGGAAGCTTTTGTGAAGCTAAGCGGAGGCAAAGTGTTTAGCAAACTCGATTTGAAGCAAGCGTATACACAATTGAAAGTGGATGATGAGACAGCCAAGCTGTTAACGCTGAATACACCCATCGGCCTTATGAAAATAAATCGCCTTGCTTTTGGAGTTAGTGCGGCACCGTGTATTTTCCAGAGGGTGATGTCTTCCGCCCTAGCAGGCATGGATGGTGTGGCTTGCCTGCTTGATGACGTAGCCGTAGCTGGTGCAACGCGTCTGTAATTCGTCAAGTGATTCTGAAGCTAAATGAGATGGGTTTTCGACTAAATAGCAAGAAATGTATTTTTGCAGCTAATAGCATTACATTTCTGGGACACATGATTGATGGTGAGGGACTTCATCCATCACCCGTCAAAGTTAAAGAAATTAAAGAAAAACCAGCACCCATAAATAAGGAAACATTGCTTTCCTTGGATTGTATAACTTTTATCAAAAGTTTGAATATGGAGTTGGGGCTATCATAGCACATGTCATCGATGATGGATCAGAGAGACCAATCATGATGGCGTCACAAACGTTACAGGACCATGAGAGGCGGTATGGACAGATCGATAAGGAAGCTTTGACTATTATGTTTGGTTTATCAAAATTTCACGAATTTTTGTTGGGACGCAGATTTTGTATTGTGACTGATCACAAGCTTGGCTTATTGAATCCGGCAAAACCAATACCCGACCACATCTCACCAAGAATGCTGCGATGGTCTTTAAAGCTAGTGTGTTATGATTATGTTATCAGATACAGACCAGGGAAATCAATTGGCAATGCTGATGCATTAAGCAGGTGGACAGCATCATTTACTGGAACAGTTGCTGTAGATCCACTTAGAGAAGTATTGTTGTTAGAAGAACAGCATAATGGCTGGAATTTAAACGCACAAAGAATTGCTGCAGAAACATTGAAGGACCCACTGCTCAAGAAAGTTTTATTCCATGTACAGCATGGTTGGCCGAACAAAGTTTCAGACCCAACCTTACAGCTGTACAAGCTGCAAGAAGAACCTACCAAGAAGAAGAAGAGGTACTAAAAATATTGCATGCCCCTCATGCGGGCATAGTCCAAACGAAAGCATATGCAAGAGGCTATGTATGGTGGGTCTATATGGACAGTCAAATAGAGCAGATTGTGGCCAGCTGTGAGCAGTGTCAGCTAGTAAGGAACTGTCCTCCTAGAGATCCACAGACTTGGATTATGACAGAAAAGCCTTGGAATCGAGTCCACATAAATTTTGCAGGCCCTTTTCAAGGCAAAACATTTTTCATTTTGATTGACAGCCATAGCAAATGGATAGAAGCGGACATAATTAACTCTATGACTAGCGGTGCTGTAATAACTCTATTGAGAAGGATTTTTGCTTCACAAGGATTGCCTGAAGTGGTTGTATCAGACAATGGTAGAGCTTTTACATCTGAGGAGTTTGGTAGATTCTTGGTGAAAAACAGGATAAAACATTTACTTTCCCCACCGTACCATCCGGCAACCAACGGGCAGATTGAGAGCGCGATACAGTTGTTTAAAAATAAAATTAAGAAAATGGATTTGAATCTACCATGGTGTGAGAAGTTGAGCAAGGTGCTTTATTACATGCGCACGGTACCAAATAGTAGCACAACACCAGCGGAGATGGTCAATGGGCGAAAATACCAGCCCATTCTGATTCACATGTATGGACCTGGAGAGAAGTGGCAGAGACCCACTGTAGAGAGGGTGGACGGTCCAAGCTCATACAGGGTGAGAACGGAAGATGGCAATTTACACCGCCGCCATGCTGATCAGATGCTGGCCAGAACAGTTCATACAGACATACAGCTGAATGAGAATAGAGCTCTGCTAGAGACAGACTCAGAAGCATCAGAGGACCAACCAATTGAAATACCACCACCAGAGATGTGGCCTGACATTATAGGCATACCTGATTGCTCAGATTAAAGATGTTGAACTTTATATTGAGATTATTAGATTTTAATTGTTTTGAGCTTAATATTAATTTCTGATCTTTAAGTTGATTTATGTAATGTGTAGTTTATACCATGAAGTATGAAAGGGAGATATATTATGTATTGATTTTGATTTATTGTTGAATTTGTGGGTAGTTAATAAAAAGACAGTTTGTGAAATGAACTCAAATGGCGTGTTTCTTTTAGTAGTATTTTAAACTGTTAGCTATCGGTATCCCGTACGGGATATATGAGATCATCATCATCATCATGTCAGCCTTTAGAAGTCCACTGCTGAACTTAGGCCTCCCCGAAAGAGTGCCGTGACGAGCGAGCCACGATGTTGTTGGTCAATCGTGTGGCGGGTTCCATACACTTCGCAGATGGTGGGGTTGGTTGCCTGGGTCTCTGCTGGGGATTCTTAGCATCCTCTGCTCGGGCGGCCGCCGGGCCCAGATAGGCTTCCGGTGGCCGAAACACGTTTCGCGCCCTTTTTATATAACCGACACATGTGTGCGGTTAAAAAGCTATATATGATCACAATTGGCGTTCCCTTTGGCCATTTGTGGGCGAAATTAGCGTTCTGAACGTTTTCGATCACCTGGAATTTTATATAGATGCAATTAAATGCCCTACCTTATTTTATAATAACAAATTTTTTTTGCTTTGTTTTGTCATTCTCTTTTGTTTGAGGTATATTTGGTTGGCATTACACGAACTATTGTTCGCATAATGCCAACTCAACCTATTGTGTGCACAATTAACCAAAAAATATATACTTTTGTGTGGTGAGCACCTAGTAGGTGCAATTATATAGAAAGTTTTATATATATTAGAAACTTATTTTAATATAATAGTATGTATAATTTTTTAAATTTTGTAACCCCAGGAAGAGACTAGTTTCCCACAACACAGGGAATCCTAGTGTGGGAACTAGTATACCCACAATTTACATAATTACAAAATATCGTTTACTTTAAGGTGTCCGATTGTTTTGTAAGTTTTTTGGCAACGAAATAAAAAAATATTATTATTATTATTATTATTCATTTTGCAAGTTTCGATGACATGTTGACATAGGAAAATCGACTTTATTCCGTCAGCGATAGGGTCGTTTTTCATTCAGTTTGGAAAAGTGGTAGTGTCAAAAGTTGCAAAAATTACAAAAGTGTTGAAAATGTTCAAAGAAAACGGCTTATTAAAAATGTACATTTCGAAACTGCCCACATCACCATCTCAACATCTCAAACGCAGGGATGGTAGGGAGGTAGGACGTACAGTCAGTGACACATAGATTACATGTACAATAACTTTGAAAACGCTACGCTAGATGTGATGTGTAAAGCCGGTGCCAGATACTTGAGCAAAGTTTGAGAATAAATTTTGTGTACGCTAAGTCTGGCGCCCGCATTAAGTGTAATTTAATGAAAAATTGTCTTAAGAAAGGAAGTAGGTATTACACAAATAATTCCCTAAAAAAAACTACTCATACAAGGAAATCGTAAAATAATATGACTTATTGTCCGGAAATTGAACAAGTCACGGGCATCTCGGATATACTGCCCACGCTGGAGAAATTGAACAAGTCACGGGCATCTCGGATATACTGCCCACGCTGGAGAAATTGAACAAGTCACGGGCATCTCGGATATACTGCCCACGCTGGAGAAATTTTCATCCATGGTTTGCGTTTCTCGCATCAAAATATAGCTATAAAATGCTCGTGACATTGTATATGTATGAAGATAAACTTTTAATACCCACCTTCAAGAGACGGTGTTATATATTCCCTGTCTTATGTCAATCGGAGAGTATTTTAATCAACGTTTTTAGAGTCTATGCTTTTAAGCGGGAGTAGCATGGGAGTAGTGGCACATTATGTCTATGACAAACGTCAATAGATACATTTTCTCCTTTGATTTTATCCCTTTCCTCGATTGCCGTGCTATGTAAGGTAGAGAAGAGAATTATTTCCACTGAGAAGTGGATAAAAAAGGGGGAAAGATAATTTGTTGACCCCCATGCTAGGCCTGCAGGGGGAAACTCTCTCCTCCCTCCACCCCCTCCACTCCCCACCCCCCCTCAAATCCTGCCCTTCGATTCTATTTCCCATAATGGGTTCCTTTTATTTTTAAAACGACTGACAAAAAAAGGAGTATAATGTTTTTAAGTTTCATTATTCCATCATAACTTATAAAATTAACCTAAGTAGTAATACTAAGGCAAGAAAAGTGTAATTTCATAGATTGTGATTGTTTTATTGGGGTTTCGTCACGTGGGGTGTCATAATGTCATATTAAAGGTAGTTTCTTTCTTTCTTCTTTTTGTAGAAAATTTAGAACAAAATGAAGAATTTATCCAAAATGCTGTAAAAATAAAAACTAGCTGGTAAAAATAATTAAAATCCTATCAGGGCTACATATTATGAAAGAAAAATATGTACAGGTCCTACTGGCAGTAGGGGTGTGGTTGCAACAGATGGGGTGCTCTTCCACCCAGTCCCTGCAGCTCGCCGAGAACATAATCCGAGACCACTTCTTCCTGAACACGTCCAACCAGGCGTCGCTGAGGTCGCTGGCCACCACGGCTCCGCAGTTTGTGTCCAACTTCATCACGTCGGTGACGGAGCTGTACATGCACGATACTCAGCCAAACAAGAAGATGCCGCCCAAGAACTTGTTGGAGGTTGTCACTTCATGGGTTAGTTGATTCTAGACAAGCTGTGCCCGGGCTTTGCCCGTGTAATTAATTTTCTGTGATAAAAGTATCATATAAGTTATTCCACATCCAAAAGTACAATCTACACACATTATACCAAATTTCGTTCAGCCATCAAATAGTGTTTTATTGTTTGCTCCGCTTCTACTCATTGGATTGAGATACCAAGTACTCCAGTTTTTAAGTCAAACCCTAACCTGTCCATCAGTGAAAACTGCGTGGCAATCGGTCAAGTAGTGTTTACGTGATGCGCGAACAAACTGACAGGCATCATTTTTTTAAATCTTTGTTTTGGATTGGTTAATGGAAAGGCCTATCTCTAAGCTGCTTTGTTCCATTGTCTCAAGCAACGAACATATCTGTTCCTCATCCTCATCAATGAAGACGGTATCGTCAGCTTATCGAAAATTTGTTATTTTTGTGCCATTGATATTGACACCACCCAATCAATCGTCACACGTCTATCTTATGATATGCTCGCTATATATGTTAAATAGGATTGGAGATAGGATACACCCCTGTTGAACTCCTTTTCCAATTTGAAATGGTTTTGGTTTCGTCCTATCAATTCTGACGGTGCCCCGACTATTCGAGTATAGTACTTGCAGCAATTTAATGAGTTGTACGGGAACTCCCATTTCCAGACAGACTCTCCACATTTAACCCCGATCGACTCAGTCAATGGCCTTGCTGTAGTCAACAAAGCACATTACCAATACCAAGGTCGATTTCGTAGGCCTTTTCAACAAGCTGTCTTTACGTCTATGATTTGCTCACGTGTGCCTTTCCCTTTAACAAACCCTGCTTGCTCTTGTTGGATCTGCCAGTAAAGATAATATTAAAGACGCTTATCTAAAATATTGAGTAACACTTTGCTGCTATGTGATATGAGAGAAAGGGTGCGGTATTTATCGCATTTCCTCTGTGGACCTTTTTATATATATGCGGAAGATAACCGATTCAGTCCAATCGTCCGGCCACTCTCCGCTTCCTCGCACACAATTGCAAATTCTATGAATAGAATAGAATATGTTTACTGTCATAGAGAGATCAACACAATACATTATTCATAAACGTAATATCAGTAATGCGGATTACACTATGGCTCGTCTTGTCACAATCATCATTATAATTAAGAATATTGTTTTATCATATTAATAATAATATTATTATAATTTTCTAATGTTTTTATGCTTTAAAACGGCATACATCTTAAAAAAAATATTTATTACAATATACAAAACATTCAATAGTATTCAATAATATTCAGTCAAAATAATTAATTAAAAATAGGTGATGAATTTAATTCACAATAAATAATAACACAAAAATTTCAAGCATTAATCTCGTTATAGGTGCTGTAGTCATTATTAAAATATTGTTGAATACTGTACATGTTTTTTTCCAGTAAGAGCTGTTCAACCTTTTTTATATAAATGGATTCGCTGGCTGTTATGCTTTCTGTTAGTTTATTATAAAGTTTTTGACATTACATAGGCAAATTTTTTGACATGCTTAATCTATGCTTTATTGGTTCTAAAATTATTTTGTTTCTGACGGCCCTTTTATTATTTGTGTTGCGGAATGAATATTTATTCAAATTTTGCCTTGTATATTTCAACACTTCAGATATACTTATACAAAGAGTTTGAAGTTATGACTTGTAAATGTTTAAAGTGTCCCCTGCAGGTATCTTTAGACTTCGCATTGACCAGAACCCTTATAGCACGATTCTGCATCGTTAACACCCGATCAGAATCAGTCGAACTTCCCCACAAAAAAAAAACCGTAAAATTATTGAGTGTACACAGGAGTAGTATATATCTTTATTTATTATTATTTATTTATTTATTTAAGGTCATTAGAGCGTGTAATGTGTCTTAATTGCTTTAATGCATATTCCCTTTGGGTTTTTTTTACACGTAACATCTACATGACTTTTCCATGTTAGTGCTGAATCTAGCTAAAAAACCTAATAGTCTAACACTATTTGTATTGTAACATATAGTTCCATCTCGGATATTGACAGGAAGACATTCACTGTTCTGTGACCTACTATTAAAAAACATGAAATTAGTTTTGTCGGCATTCAATTTGAGTCCATTAATGTAGCATGGCTATGCCAATGTCCATAAGGGTTTTCAGTATTTCTTAACACTTTTTTGTGCGCCTGACTAACACCAGAGCTCAAGCAATGGGGTATGCTGAAAACCAGCCCTGCATAGACTATACTTAGTATGCGCAGCACAGTGCTGAGCTTACCCCAACTGCCAAACAAGCTTAATATTGTAAATAAAAAAGCATTAGTTATGCCATGCTAACATGACACGCGCACGGTTAATTTGTTTGTAAAAGTCTTATGTTACTCGGCTGGTTGTCGCGAGACATGTTTTGGTGGAATATCCATATTGATAATTATATTGTTCTTATTGATTGTGTTTGTTTGCAATAACTAAATTTTATTCTTATTCTTAATTCCGCGGTGATTCCATCAGGTTCTGGAGCTCTCCTGTTCTTCAGAGCGGATAAGGCACACATAACTTAAAATTGGTGGCTCCTCGTAAGTGTCATCCGTGATTATCGTTTTACGTTGGTGTAGGTATTTAATATAGGCTTTCGCAGTATGCCATCTCTCCGCCATGTCGACCTCATCATGTTTTTCTGTTGTCGTAAAAACGAATACACCGATCGAAATGCAGTTTTCAATGTTGAGTAGCTTAGGTTTTGTCTTAAAATCTGGTGGACTTGGTATCTCAGTTCGATGAGTAAAAGCTGAGCAATCGAACTTGGTATCTCAGTTCGATGAGTAAAAGCTGAGCAATCGAACTTGGTATCTCAGTTCGATGAGTAAAAGCTGAGCAATCGATAAAATGCAATTTGGATGATTGGATGATCGAATTTTGATTTTATTTACTAGCTGCCGCATTTGGCTTTGCCCCATTGGTTATTTCTCTGGTTTAAAAGTATCTTATATTTTCTTCCAGGACCAAAAGTATCTATAAGGTACTTAAGACAGTTAGCGTTTTGTGTAAGTACACCAGTTTTTAAGTCAAACGCTAAGCTATCCAAAAGTGATAACCGCATTGCAATCGGTCCAGTAGTTTAAACGTTATGCGCGAACAAACATACACACACGATTTAAAAAAAAAGTATTTTTCTTATGTTATTTTAAGTGTATATAGCATTTAAAAAAAACTTCTTTGGACAGACTTTTTGTTACTTACTGCTTTAATATAAGTACCTATAGATATTGTTGTCTATTGGTCCTGGAATTACCCTTATGATACTTTAATATTTCCCGCGTGGCCAGAGAAATGACCACGCGGGAAAAGCCGCGGGCACAGCTAGTAAACTAATAAATAAATAGTTAACAATGCTCTTCACATGGTACAGAGTTTAGGGGATTTAAAAAGCTACAAGTATAATAATAATAAGAATTGTTGAGTGTAACATCAGTCCCCTGTTCCAGGTGTACACTAACCCGACGCTGTGCATGTCGGCACAGCTGAACCCGGCGGCGCTGCCGACCGGCGCCATCCCGATGGCGGCCGTCACGCCGCTCGCAGGGCTCATACACTGGTGTGCACTTGCACCACTCTTTGTAGATGAAGGTATGTAATATCAGACAATAGGTCATGCTAACTGATTAAGGTTTTCCAGTTACCCGTTTGTCTTAAAATCCTGGGATTTAAAACGTATGGGCGGGAGCTAAACGTAGTCATTACCTATTTGAGGGAGCTCATAAAATTTGTAAAGACCTATCTGGGCGTCTAGTAGTTGGGCAAATATTGCAATTTGGTAAGAATAACTTTGAGAAGGAAGGCAATAGAAGAATTTAGCTGGGTAAGTCATAAGCATTTATTTATAGCATAGGTACACTGTGTACTTAGGAACACAATAATCATGCTCATGTCTTACAACCCCATTATAGCTAAAATCTATTTCGATCACATCAGCTTTCAATCAGAAACAAAACCGCATCAAAGTATGTTTGAGAGCTACATAGACATAGACAGACATACACATACCCTAAACTTATAACTACTCTCTCTTTTTGAATTCGGGAGTTAAAAATGTGCGGCTGTACAGAGGCGTTGTCAAACAATGCCAATAAATGACAATACGCAGCACATATAGATAGATAGATAACTCTTTATTGCACAAGAAATGAAATTGATGATACAATAATCAAGTTTTAACATAGAACAATCGGCGGCCTTATCACTAAGCAGCGATCTCTTCCAGGCAACCGTAGGCTGAATAGAGACACATAGGCTGTTACAAAGTATGGTAGTGTGCAGAATAATATAATTAAGTATCAGTTTTTTTTAAAGATACAAGCTAACATAAAAGCTGTAAAATGGCTTTGTCATGATTCACACACATTGTTAGCAGCTGTACAGGGCTTTGTCATGATTCACACACATTGTTAGCAGCTGTACAGGGCTTTGTCATGATTCACACACATTGTTAGCAGCTGTACAGGGTTTTGTCATGATTCACACACATTGTTAGCAGCTGTACAGGGCTTTGTCATGATTCACACACATTGTTAGCAGCTGTTCAGGGCTTTGTCATGATTCACACACATTGTTAGCAGCTGTACAGGGCTTTGTCATGATTCACACACATTGTTAGCAGCTGTACAGGGCTTTGTCATGATTCACACACATTGTTAGCAGCTGTACAGGGCTTTGTCATGATTCACACACATTGTTAGCAGCTTGTACAGGGCTTTGTCAAATACCTAGGTACCTAAGTTTGCACAGAGCTAGACGATCTCCAAGCATCTTTGTCATAAATGTAATCTTTATAATAATAATAGTATACCTTTTTCATTTAACTAACCCTGGCAAGTTTTTTAACTGAGTCTCATTTAAGTATAATGTCTCTTTCGGTATTTTATTATAGAAGCAAATTGAATTACATAAGAAAGATTTGTTACTCTTCTTAAGTCTAAAAGATGGGAACAATAACTTGTTTTTGTTGCAGGTATTAAAGTTATGAATGTCGCTCCATTTAGGGCACATGTATAATTTTTTACGAGTACATTTTATTTTTGTTAATATTTATGGAATGGAACTGTCACTATATCTCTCAGTGAAGTTCGCGAGCTTAGGTTATAAACTGCTCGAACTGCACGCTTTTGCAGTACAAAAACCAACGTTTATATCTGTAGCTACCTCCCATAGCAGGACACCATAAGACATGATACTGTGAAAGTAACATAGCATAGTAGACCAGCCTCGTAGTGCTAACGTCTGTAAGTCTTCTTACTTCACGAATCGCGTGGACTGCTCAACTTAGTTTGCCACCCAGTTTTGCTATATGAGGTCCCCATTGCTGTTTGGCATCCAAAGTTAATCCTAAAAATAAAGTTGAATCCACTAATTGTAGCTTCTTGTCCATGAATCTAAGATCACTAGGTGATCTTATATCTATCTACCATAGCTACATTGTCAAATTTTACGATTGACACATTTTGTTTTGGTAGTATTTAATACCATATCAAATCGCTACTGCATCTTTTTCTTTATTTAAGAGACAGATGTCATCTACAAATAGTGCGAATCACATAGAATAAAAATAGGAACGGTCCCAAAGTCGAACCCTGTGGTACCCCAATTGTGACAGTAGATCCAGATGAACCGACTTTGCCAATATTGACACGCTGTTCTCTGTTTTATAGGTACGCGTTAATAAGATTAATCGCTTCTCCACTAAGACTTAGAGTTTGGAAATCAGGGTTCTGTGGTCAACATATGTGGTCTTTTATATGTGGAAACTTTTCCCATATGTGGAAACTTTTGTAAGCTGCATGTATAACCATAGTTTTTATCCTAATTACTATCCGTGGCTGTAGTTTTCCTAAAGAAATAAAACAAAGTCAACGGCTTTGCTGAGATCACAGAAGTCTCCCATTGCGTTAAATAACTCTTCCCATGCATCCAGAATGTAGAAATTGTTTCGAACCAGCATCGATTGAAGAACATCCTTTTGTGAACCCGAACTGCTGCACGTGTAAATTATTGCATTGCATATGTAGATATTTCAAATAGTTTGCAGTTGTACTTGTGCTGGGTTGTGCAGCATTCGGTAAGCTTCGTCAAGTCTTCTCGTCGTCCATACCACAGTGCCTCAAGACAAAAGTCTTCATTCAGTGCGTGCTACCTGTCATGATCTACGGAGCCGAAACGTGAATATCACGGTCCTATTCCACAAATTTAAGGTCGTTTAGCGAGCTATGCAGAGAGCTAAACTTGGAGTTTATTTAAAGGACAAAATTCGCAATGAAGTGAGCCGATATAGAGAGCCAAAGAAACCGACATAGCTGTAAAGATAAGCAAGCTACAATGAAGTGAGCCGATATAGAGAGCCAAAGAAACCGACATAGCTGTAAAGATAAGCAAGCTACAATGAAGTGAGCCGATATAGAGAGCCAAAGAAAGCGACATAGCTGTAAAGATAAGCAAGCTACAATGAAGTGAGCCGATATAGAGAGCCAAAGAAACCGACATAGCTGTAAAGATAAGCAAGCTACAATGAAGTGAGCCGATATAGAGAGCCAAAGAAACCGACATAGCTGTAAAGATAAGCAAGCTACAATGAAGTGAGCCGATATAGAGAGCCAAAGAAACCGACATAGCTGTAAAGATAAGCAAGCTACAATGACAGTGGGCTGATCATACTTCTAGAAGAACAAACAACCGTTGGGGTAGACGAGTTCTCGAATGGAGACCGCATTTAGGCAAACGTAGTGTAGGTAGGGCGCCCTGTGGCCAGGTGGAGTGACAACCTGCGAAAAGCGGCTGGCAGAAACTAGTTGCAGAGAGCCGAAGACCGGGCTCAGTGGCGTGCATTAGGAGAAGCCTTTGTCCAGTGGACAAGTAAGACTCAGTGAAGTTCGCGAGCTTAGGTTATAAACTGCTCGAACTGCACGCTTTTGCAGTACAAAAACCAACGTTTATATCTGTAGCTACCTCCCATAGCAGGACACCATAAGACATGATACTGTGAAAGTAACATAGCATAGTAGACCAGCCTCGTAGTGCTAACGTCTGTAAGTCTTCTTACTTCACGAATCGCGTGGACTGCTCAACTTAGTTTGCCACCCAGTTTTGCTATATGAGGTCCCCATTGCTGTTTGGCATCCAAAGTTAATCCTAAAAATAAAGTTGAATCCACTAATTGTAGCTTCTTGTCCATGAATCTAAGATCACTAGGTGATCTTATATCTATCTACCATAGCTACATTGTCAAATTTTACGATTGACACATTTTGTTTTGGTAGTATTTAATACCATATCAAATCGCTACTGCATCTTTTTCTTTATTTAAGAGACAGATGTCATCTACAAATAGTGCGAATCACATAGAATAAAAATAGGAACGGTCCCAAAGTCGAACCCTGTGGTACCCCAATTGTGACAGTAGATCCAGATGAACCGACTTTGCCAATATTGACACGCTGTTCTCTGTTTTATAGGTACGCGTTAATAAGATTAATCGCTTCTCCACTAAGACTTAGAGTTTGGAAATCAGGGTTCTGTGGTCAACATATGTGGCTACAATGAAGTGAGCCGATATAGAGAGCCAAAGAAACCGACATAGCTGTAAAGATAAGCAAGCTACAATGAAGTGAGCCGATATAGAGAGCCAAAGAAACCGACATAGCTGTAAAGATAAGCAAGCTACAATGAAGTGAGCCGATATAGAGAGCCAAAGAAAGCGACATAGCTGTAAAGATAAGCAAGCTACAATGAAGTGAGCCGATATAGAGAGCCAAAGAAACCGACATAGCTGTAAAGATAAGCAAGCTACAATGAAGTGAGCCGATATAGAGAGCCAAAGAAACCGACATAGCTGTAAAGATAAGCAAGCTACAATGAAGTGAGCCGATATAGAGAGCCAAAGAAACCGACATAGCTGTAAAGATAAGCAAGCTACAATGACAGTGGGCTGATCATACTTCTAGAAGAACAAACAACCGTTGGGGTAGACGAGTTCTCGAATGGAGACCGCATTTAGGCAAACGTAGTGTAGGTAGGGCGCCCTGTGGCCAGGTGGAGTGACAACCTGCGAAAAGCGGCTGGCAGAAACTAGTTGCAGAGAGCCGAAGACCGGGCTCAGTGGCGTGCATTAGGAGAAGCCTTTGTCCAGTGGACAAGTAAAGGTGGGGTGAGGTGTGATGATGATGATGATGATGATGATGATATCGAAATAGTAGGTTCAAAATCCCAGAGATAAATTAAGAAATTCCTTTTGGTAGTAAATAATGTTTTAGGAGCCGTTAATTATAGTTACTATAATTAACGGCTCCTAAAACATTATTTCGTAAGAACTTTAGAATAATGTTCATATAAATTGTTGCATAAATCATTTTTATCTTGTATGGAGTACTGCTGCCACCTCTGGGACGGTTCTGCCAAGTATCACCTCGAGTCTTTGGATTCAATTGAGAGACGTGCTATCAGGCTCATTGGGATGACACTCTTAAAGAGTAAACTTCAAAGTCTGGCGCATCGACGTGAGGTCGCAAGCCTGTCGGTATTCTACAGATTGTACTATGGAGAGTGTGCAAAAGAACTGCACAATCTGATGCCCCCATCATCTTTACATTACCGTACGACTAGACGATCGGCAAAGCGCCACCCTTGTACGGTTGAAATACCTCGCCCAAGAACGAAGCGTTACGCTTCTTCATGTATTATAAGAACTGCAAAGGAGTGGAATGCCCTGCCCTCGTCAGTGTTTCCGGTAAATTATAACCCAGGTGTGTTCAAATCGAAGAGTGAATTGGTATCTACTAGGCAAGCGTGCTACACCTTCGACCACATCATCGCTTTCCATCAGGTGAGATCGTGGTCAAACGATTGCCTAGTCCGTAATAAAAAAGTTTAGGATGTGTTTGTATCACTGTGTGAGTCTGTCTGTGGCATCGAAGCTCCCAAACGAGTGGACCGGTTTTACTGTTTGAAAGCTGATGTGTGATCGAGATGGTTCTTAGCTATAACAGGGGGGGGGGGGGGGGGAGGCAAGAACGGGGGTTATATATTTTTTTAATTTGTGCTTGTTCAAATTCAAATTGTGCAATCTACTTATCAAATCAACATGTAAACCTGTTTAAAAAATGAAAACTCTTTCCAGATTCAGAAATGGTTGAGGTTACTGTGCCATTCAAGAAGATAAAGCTGGAGAGTGAGGCTGAGCGCTCTATTATCAAGCAAGTGACACACAAGCCCTTGACTGAGACAGAGCTCTACATAAAGCTGCACCTAGGGGTGCTGCACAGCTTGCGGGCGGGGCGCAGGACCCACGGGCCTCCAACTGCAGTCAACGCGCAGCACCTCGCGGCTATGACGCCGGTCGTTCAGGCGTATGCGCATGGGGTGCTGAAGAGAACTGGGAAACTACAGAATGATGACCAATTACAGGTGATTTTCAAATCAATTCTCTACTCATCAGTTATTGATTGCTTCTTTATCGTATGAGGTAGTGCTGACCTCTGATGTCAGAGTTTGTCAGGCCTCCCAAGGGCCTCTGACATGGCTTAACAACTGCTAATAGTCAATAACAGCAAGGACTAACAGTTTAACGTGCCCTAAGAAGCACGGATTGATGGAATACTGCACACAACTTAGAAAAGTTATTGGTGCGGAGCCTAGGAACAAACCCGGTATCGTTGGATTCTAAAATACACTAGTGAATCCTTAGGATTGTAAATACTTGGTACTCGGTGGTCGGGCTTCTTATCCGCAACTAAGCCGATCATCGGCCCCTTTTGCGTGAAACGGGTGGCGACAGCTAGTTCAGCCACCCGATGTCCCTCAGGAAGGCCAGCAGCTCACGAATTCCGGCGCAGGCATCCCTCAGGGTGGAAGTTGTTCCCAGGAACTGTTCCCTTTGTATCGCCATACTTTCGCACTCGAGGTGTACATGCGTGACCGTTTCTTCTGCCCCCATGCATCCTCTGCACAAGGGTCTGTCTGTGACACCTAATCTGTGAAGGTGTTTGTTAAGAGGACAATGACCAGTTACATTTCCCACCACTTGTCGGAGACTGTCCATTTAAGGTTCAGAAGTTTTCGGGAGTATCTCGGATTTAACTTTGGGAAAGCCTCCCTTGACTGTCTACAATCCTTTATACTTGCCCATAGTTCTTGATGTAGTTTATGTGTCCTTTGACGGATTCAGGCTCGAATTTGACTGAAAGGCAACTCTCCTTGCCAGTTCATCAGCTGCATCGTTCCCTCTGGATCCACTGTGTCCATTGGAGAGTAAGGTAATTATATCTACTGACCTCCTCCAGAAGATAGTGACACTGAATAGTTAGCCCCGAGGAATGTTCATACCTTTGAAGTGCTTTAAGGACTGCGGCGCTGTCACAGAGTATTCTGATTTTAGAGTCAGTTACCATCCTGCGCAGTATCGCTGTTGCTGCCTGGATTATACCCACATATTCCGCTTGGAAAATAGAGTTATGAGTACCCAGTGCTGCTGCTATATGCATGTTCAAATCGTCCAAGAATGTACCCGCTCCCATCCCAGCTTCCATTTTGGAACCATTTGTGTAGATTCTAACTTCGTGAGTGTTCGACCTATCACTTGATTCCTCATGTAGTCGTATCTTGTAGTGTTTATTGAAAAGGTGTTGTTTTGGTACCCTATCATAAATAGAGAGTCATAATGTCCGGGTTACCCTCCGCACAATCCCGTATGATGTTAGTGTGGAATATTTAACTATTTTGATCCCAGAGATTGAGAGCTTTGAGTCTGTAAGCAGACGCAGTAGCCTCCTGCTGGATGTGCAACTGCAACGGTGGCTAACCCAGCAGTGCCTCTAGTGCAGCAGTGGGTGCTGTTCCCATGCAGCCAGTTTCTGCTACACAGGCCAACCTCTGGAAGGACTGTAGTATATTTATGGTAGATACCTGTTTAGTCCTTGGCCACCAAACAAGTGAACCATATGTTAGAGAAGGCCTAATCACAGTTACTTTACCTCATCAGTTAAAGTTAACTGTGTGTCGAACAGGTGGGGTAGTGTGTATCGACCTAAGTTTATTTTGCTAGTAAACATAACCAATTGTGTTTTTGTTGGATTCACAGTTTAGTTCCTACGATCTTTAAGGAACCGTTACGCTACTATCGCTCTTCATCAATTATTTTATCTTAATGCTTAATATTTAACAAGCTTAAGATGTATGATGTCACCTTGCACATGCACATTGCGACCGGGTGTCGAGTACATGAAGCATTGATATAGCATTTGTTTCCCATTTCCAACATTTTTGTAATCTATGTAGTATGTGGGTGACTTTGATACAATTTTAGGTTAGAGTTAGCCATGCAGTCTATTAAGTTTTAAATGCACTTCATTTTAATTCATTATGAGTTTCTTTGTATCCTCTAACTGCATAATTAGTATTACACAAATCAATATTATTGTTTGAAATATAAAGCAGTAATGTAAAAATATAACTGTGTTCCCGATTCATGAGCTTTCCAGTTAAATTACTGGGCAGGTCTCAGGAGGCAAGTGCAGTGCCGCACAAAATGTTGTAATTCAATGTTCTGGTTGTTCTGCCATTCTTGACAGGTTGACGTTTAGCTCCTTAACGTCAAAAAAACAACCTTTTAGCATCACACAGCCGTGAATACAAAAAAAGTAAAATAAATAAATGGCAATTCGCCTAATTTCAATGTTAACAAGGGTTCAGGGGGTTAAAGTTCAATAAACATGTAGTAGACAGGTTGTGTCAAACAAAACGCAAGATTCTTGCTGGCATGGCCGCAGGACATTGATGAAACTATATGGATGGAGAAGATTTTCTTGAATCCAGTGGTAGTCTGTCAACATTTTATAAGTTTTTACAGATTAGGCAATGGGAAAGTTTCCATTTATTTTCTTTTCTGCTTATAAAATCACACTAAGCTTGCAATGAAGCATGGCGAAAGAATTCATTAAATATCTTGAAAAAGTGAAGTTATTCCATGTTTAATGCACAGCCTTTTCGAAAGCAAAATAACTCGCGTCGCGGGCCGTTCGCGATGTGACGTCACAATTGTCTTTGGGCATTTCGTATGTACTAGGAACCTATGGAGCAATCAGTCTTCCATTTCCTGCTCAAAAACTACTGATCATTTTTTTAACTTATGTCTTACATAATTTCCCCCTAAGGTTTTCAGGTAAGGAGTGTGAGGATCTGGTGGCTGACCAGGTCACGAGCCTATGGATATCGGTTCCTAATAAAGGTAAGAGACATGGGATTTTGATCTACCATCAGACCTTCAAAATTTTGGTTGTGAACAGTTCACCTTAGCAAGTATTGCAGGACAAAATCCTATGTCTCTGCTTGTAGTAGGAACCAAGATAAGCTCATGTTTTGGTCAGTCACCAGATCCTCAAAATCAATAAAAAAGTTTTTGAGTGTGAAACGGAACACAGATCGGATTCCATAGGTTTCCAAGTACATACGAGGTGGCCACCACTCTCCCTAGTGCAATCTGTAGAAAACCGGCATTCTTGCGACCTCACATCGATGCTCCAGACTGAAGCCTATTCACTATTCATTAACAGAGCGTCGTCACATATTATATTATAGTACTTACGGACAGTAGTGTATCGAAGAGTAAACGGCCGAATTGACGCACGCGGTGCGGGGGCCGGGAGGCAGGGTCTCAGAGTGGTTTTGAAAAGACGGCTACGAGCGAGTGCGAGAAAGAGTGAGCGTGCTGTGCTATAGTCTGCGCCAGAAAGATTGGCAATCAAGTGCATTGACCCCACGTCAGTCGACTAGAGTCGAAGACTACTAAGAGCAAAGGAATGTAACTTAAAATTTTACCAATTTCGAACACAAAAAAATACATTTCATCATTGATTTTTATTTCAATTCTACGTAGTACATACTAGAACACACTTGATTTGTTTATTTGTCTCATTTGATAATGTCTATACAGAAGAGCCTATAATTTTTATAAAAATTGTGTTTATCACGCTACATACCTAATATACCTATTTATACCTAATTGTTCTACTTCAAATATAAATTTAAAGCATTATAACAAGTTTTGTTATACTTACGAAACTACTTTCGAAAATAATACAAAACGCGAGTTATTCCACTTCAACCCAAACACTTTGTTACGGCAGACGGCAGGGATGCGTCAACTTTGGTCTGATACATTTTTGTTGTTATTATTAATTGTGAAAAAAGTAAACATTGGTGACGATATGGATTGGGAACAAGCTGGTTCGTCCAGCAAACGTCGTCGTCGAATTATAGGTGCATATAATATAAATTAACGTTAAGGTGCCGAAAGTTCTAAGAAATGCAGCTTCATGCATTCATTAAATATTTTATTTTCAATTATTTTTCTATTCTATTTATCCAAAAAATAAATAGAACACAAAATATTGTTTAATTATCATTTACCTCTTTTGGAGCTCTCTTATCATTGGTAAAAAATAAAACCTATTTCTCTATCGGTTGGGAAACAAGAGATTATCATGAATAAATACACATTTGTAAAAAATACTTAGCCAAATACGTTTCCTTCAAATGAAAAAATGCTCGGAAAAACTTCTGAGATCTAAGAAGTCAGCAAGACAACTATTTATCTAATCTTAGGAGCGTATATTGGCAAGTTGGACAGTTTTGAAAAATCGGTTGAGAGTAAATAAAATTTTACAAAGTATAAATAATGATGACCATTTACCTAACCTGAGTAAGACTACACTGAGACCCTTGTTGCTGCCCTAAAAAATCAAATATATTAATTGAAGCAGAAAAAGTGTCTTAATAGATTGCTCAGAGATAGTTGTGTGGCGTACCAAATACTTAGGAGAAGTCCAAAGATGCGTGGAATTGATGACTATGAGATAGAACTACTGACAGATTCATAATTAATGTCACAGGCAGCTTGTCTGATTCAGAAAGCTCTACACACAGCAAAGAATTAAGTAGACACAATAAATGACAATACATTTTTTTTTTTTTTAATAAATGATATTGAATATTTTCGTCATTTATGTGCCTAACTATTATTATGGTCTTATGTAACAAGACGAGTGAGGTGCTCGCGTTAGAGATAACGCCTGCACATGCGCATTGCACTGGTAGGTACCAAAAACTTTAAGTAACAAAGGCCTGTGCATCACTTCACAGGTGCCTTACTTTGATACATTTAGCGTTATCTAAATTTTTCACTAGCTACAGTACCCTTCAATCTGAACATAGTACTCGTAATGTTTAGATACTACACTTAACATAGGTACTTATGTTTGGCAGCCGAATATTTGATATTCTGGTGGAACCTACCTACGTGACCTCCTGTAAAAGTAAAAAAATACCTAATATTAATACCTGTCATAAAAGGTTTGTTACCACTGCTTGAACCACCGAAAGGTCAATGCACTTTATTGTGAATATTTCTGGCGCAGACTATAGTAGGGTGCCAGTACCACCAATAGATTCGACTAAAGAGTATAACCTAGTAGTATTGGTGTTATCAGGTATTATAAGGGATCTTATTTTAAATCCCCAAGACAATGTTTTTAATCATCTTCTTTGTACAGAGTTTTTGTTACTTACTGCTATATTGTAAATACTAGCTGTGCCCGCGGCTTTGCCCGCGTGGTCATTTGTTTGGGTTAAAAGTAGCCTATGTGTTATTCCAGGACCAAAAGAAGGTAGCACCAACACTATGTTTTTTGACAAACTTATTATTTCGTTTCCATGGCAACCGTTCCTTACAGCGAGTTATCAACATTTTCCAGTTATCCCGTGGAAATTTTCCAGGATAAAAAATATCCTATGTTTTATTCTAGGGTATAAGCTATCTCCATTCCAAATTTTATCAAAAACCGTCTGGCCGTTACCGCGTGAAAGCTCCCCAAACAAACAGACAATGTTTCACTTTTATATATTGCTATGGATGTACAGTGTGGTCATCTCCAATGAGCCACATAGCACATCTCCCGATTGAGTCCAAAGCCTCAATCTGATATTTGTGCCCACTTAGGGCTCATGTTTATTTCTTTAGGACATATTATTCACAATTTTATAAATTCCAGAACTGCCTGGACAGAATTGGACAAGCTATCCAAGTGGCTCTCGCAAACGGCTGTGTGTACGGAAACATCAACAGTTTGCTTGCATCATTGGACACATTGCCGGAGAACAGACTTCTGAGGATCATCATCAAAACTCAGCAGCCGATGTGACGACAGTTACGATCAGCACAGTGATCAGTGAATGATAAGTGAAAGTGCTACAGATTACATTGTACAGTTTATGAAATCTCAACTGAATGGTAAATTAATCAAGTGACGAATGAATGACCAAACAACAATGTGACAATATGGTAAAAGATTAAATTATGAATAGAAAAATATAAATATCTGTGATAAATAACAAAGATTTTTATTCTAAAATGGCTTAAACCTACGGCTCTGTTTTATTTGAGATATTTTCTTCTTGTCTTCCTCAAACTTTTGCCGCAATGCAACAACATGCTTCATTTTGGATTCTCTGATTTGGAACGTATAGAAGTTTTTTAGTTCTTTCCTCTTCTTGTTCTTTTCTTCTTTCTGCATGATTTTGTTCTCTACTTTCTCCGATCGTGCAAAGCTCTGTACTTTCCCTCTCTTTGTGACAGTGACCCATCCTTCGTCATCTTCCTGTTCTAATTCTTTCTCTTTATTCTCTGCTTTCTTGGCTTCAGCGTCAAATCTCTTCATGAAATTCTCCACCTTTTCTTTCAATGTCTTGGGCACTAATATGGAATTATTATATTCTTCTATCCACTTACTCATGCCCACTTTTATTTGATGAGTGTCCGAGTTCAATGGACGAAGTTCTGTCAACTTTAAGGCCTTATCTAATTCTAGTACCTTACTGAAGACTACATAGCTTACTTTGAAGGCTGGTTTGTGTTCCTCTGGTAGGAACTTTTCTGTTTTTACCTCTGTTGAGTTTGGTTTAAGGCACACCTGTACCGACTGCACTTTTCCTGCCTCGCTGAATGCATTGGCTATGCCCTTTTCGTCTGCGTAAGGTGGTATGTTTACAATAAACAATGTTCTCCCTGAAGGTTTGTCTTTCGTGTGATCTCTGACAGAGTGTTCCTTGAAGTATATTGTGTGCGGCGATTCCGAATCTTCATTAAATTTCAGCTCCAGGGCTAAAACAAATTATTCTTTTAAATTCTTGCATGGCTGTGTCAGGCTAAATACAGAACTATTAAAAACTAATCACGTTTTTTTTATCACTTTTCATCCCTACACATAACACACAACAAACATCAAAGATCCGAGAACAGATATTTAATGCTCATCTACAAATACTTGCACATGCCAGGATTCGAACCTGGGACATAAAAGCACGTCAATTCACCGAGTCAAAAAAATCAATGAGAACTCTACAAAATGAATGTACAATTCTGCACATAACTAGACATGTGTTGTTCGCGAATGAATCCTTCAAATGGACTACTTCAGTTATATTCCGTTCTTCTTTCTCTAGTCCAGTTACAAATCAAGTACTTCATAGTTCAGATGAGTAGTCCACCGCTGCAAACAAGCTGGCCGAGTCGAGCCGAACACTGTCGACCGTCATACGATGACAGCGCCGAACGAGCTTCTGTCACGCTCTGTTGTAGGTACTGAAGTACTGAAGTAATTTTCTGTTTCACTCAAACTTTGGCTGCTCGATTACTAATTTACACAGACTACTTACAGATACTAACGATCGCTCTAGAACTAGTCCCCTAATTTTAAACATACTTTGCTTGTTATACAAAGAGAGCCTATGAACTTCCAAGTAAAAAGGCTAAGTACAATTTACAAACACGTTTGAACGAGCTTGAATAAAAGTAAGAAATCTAATGCATTATTTTTTTCGCGCCAAATGTATCTAAGCTAAGACCCAAGTGCGAAAAGTTTCATGATTATGAATTTTATGACAAGAATTTACGGGACATTTTAGTTTATTTGTAAACAAGTAATATATACAATTTTCTCTTTATAATTCGTGCATGTTTTTCATTCAACTTTGCGAAATGTTTTTAATCTGTCGCTTGCCTCAACTCATCTCATGAGCAACGATTAAAAGATTTAATGCACTATAACAATCTATCTATTCGATACGATAGTTCGATGAACTCGAACCGAATGCCAAACAAAATCGTCTTTTGTGCAACTGAACTAGACTGAACTAGTGAAGTAAAAGAATGATATACTTCACAGTGACAAAAATATGCGTATATATCTTTTCATTTTAGTGACATATTCTGCGCACGGCTACACATAACCCAATTTTAATTCTATACTTACCCTTAAAATCTTGTGTTCGTTTCGCAGCTTTCATTATGAGTCAATGTCTCACTTGAACACCATAAATTTATATGCAAATTTAATTCTTTGATTTATTTTTAATTAATTAATTTATCATAGAAAACATGTTCTAGTTTAGATGTGAGGTTATTTTTCTTATTGTTTTTTTTTTATTTTAGTATTTTGATTTGACATAAGATTCAACGTTTGAAAACAAGGTGAACAGCTCGACGTTCCGTGCAATATTTGTATTAAAAATTATTAGACCCATTATTTTAGTTTATTTGATGCATAGGCCGGATCAAACTGGATAAAAGCATTATGGCTAAGTATATACATTCGAGTTTTCCCATGAAACGATGAAACTAACCTAGACTAGGATTTAATTTTTTGTAGAAAAAACGTTCAAACAGTTTTCACTGTTTTGGGGCCATTCGTTTTGATGCAAAATGATCGAATATAACAGTTTTGAACGCTAAATATGTTTCGATCAGCGTTCGCTTTGGACATGACAGTTAAATTTGACATCGGAAATGCGACTTTATACTGTAAGAATTAGGGTCGTTTTTCATTCGGTTTGGAAAAGATCAATAATGTCAAAAATGCCAATCGAAACAGCTCAAAACGCCACTGCATCATCTCGAATGCAGGGTTTATGTCTACGTCTGACAACTTTTTTCATAATTGCTATGAAAAAAGTTTCGGGCTGCTGCAGCCCGATTACAGGACATGGTTACAATCGGATTATCACTTTTTTCATAGCAATTTCGACTCTATCGCAAGGCATTAGTGATATCGATACTGACAATCCGATTGAAGCTAAGTTATGTGGTCGGGCTCCAGCAGTGCTATTACGCAATGTTGATCATATTGGTTTCAAGCCGCCTTCAATCAGATTGTCACTTTTTTCATAGCAATTTCGACTATCGCAAGGCACTAATGAATTTGACGGCTTGAAACCGATATGATCAACACTGCGTAATAGCACTGCAGGGGCCCGACCACAGAACTTGGCTTCAATCCGATTGTCACTTTTTTCGTAGCAAAGCAATGAAATTCAATAATGCTTTGCGATAGAGTCGATTTTGCTATGAAAAAAGTGACAATCTGATTGAAGCCAAGTTATGGAATTGGGCTGCCGGAGTTAGTGAACGACTTTAAACGTCCGCACAGTCAACAAACAATGAAACTGACACAGACCACTGTCAAGTGTCAGTTTCATACTATTCCTCCCCTCCCCTATTATTTTTCAGATGACCCAGGCGAACGTCCGACGACGCCGTGAACGATTTCGAGTGATCACGCGAGTGATCCGTCGGGTGCGTCCTGGAACGTAGTAAGTGAACGCGCCCCGGCAGTGCTATCATATCGGTTTCAAGCTGTCAAATTCATTAGTGCCTTGCGATAGAGTCGAAATTGCTATGAAAAAAGTGACAATCTGATTGGAGCCAAGTTCTGCAATAGGGCCACTGCAGTGCTATTACGCAATATTTGATCATATCGGTTTCAATCTGCAAATTCATTAATGCGTTGTCATAGAGTCGAAATTTCTATGAAGTAAGTTTCAACCTGATTGAAACAATGATACGGAATCGTACTGCTTTATTTCCCTGTGTTACACATAGACATAGACATAGCTTTATTTATGACAAAAAACAAGTACACTAAATAAAAACATTAATGAAATAAGTTCATCATCATCATCATCATCATGTCAGCCTTTTGAAGTCCACTGCTGAACATAGGCCTCCCCCAAAGAGCGCCATGACGAACGATCTTGTGCCACCCCCATCCACCGACTTCCTGCGATGGCTACAATGTCGTCGGTCCATCGTCTCCCCACACTTCGCTTGCTTGTTCGTGGTCGCCATTCGAGAACCTTTTTCCCCAGCGGCTTCCGTTGGGAAAGGCAGGTGACGTCACGCACGGAAATGTTACATAAAATAAAAAATTAACAATAATAAAAATTACACATTAGGTATAAAAATACAATATAAAGTAAAGTAAATAATAGTAAAAGTGGTAAGTAGTAATAGTGTTCGGGATATGGGTTCCCTTTTCCCCACCAGCTTTGTCTCATAAGTGGGGAGAAAGGAGATGATGGAGATGGCAATGGGGCTGTTCGTTTTGGACATTTGTGGGTGAAATTAGCGATCAACGTTTTCGATCACCGTTCGTTTTGCATGTTTCGATGACATGTTGACACATAGGAAAATCGACATTATTACCTCAACAATCGGGTCGTTTTTCAATTGGTTTGGAACGCATCGGTACTGTCAAAAGTCTCAAAAATTACAAAAGTGTTGACAATGTTTAAAGAACGGCTTGATAAAAATGTACATTTCAAAACTGCCTACAACGCCATCTGATCATCACGGGTTGTGGGCTGAATCGAAATGTACATTTTCACCAAGCCGTTCGCTTTGAACATTTTCAACACTTGCCATTTTTGCAAATTTTGACCATCGGAAGGATGGAAAAACTGAATGAAAAATTACCCTATAACATATAGGAATAAAGTCGATTTTGCTATGTCAAATTTAACTGTCATGTCATTAAAACGTCTAATAATATGTTTTCGATCACTGTTCGTTTTGGACATGACATTTAAATTTCACATCAGAAAAGCAAGTTTATTCTCCAAAATCATAGGGTCGTTTTTCTTTTGGTTTCTGAAGAATCGTTGGTGGCATAAATGGCAATCAAACTGTGCAGTGGTAATTGACCAAAACACCTCTGCTTCATCTCGAACGCAGGGTGTATTCATGTATTGTCATTTTTCTGATAATTGTGTCACTTTGTGAAATTGTGACTTTTGTCTAGTGTCTGTTGGCGGAGTGTTCTGTTTTGTTCCGTATTTTGTCGTTATTTTACGGCCATGTGTGGTTACATTTACGTATCAGACAACATTTCTAGTGATGCTATCCACCACTGCAAATAACAGAGTCAAAAACCTCAAGGGACCAGAGAATTCCGACATTCTGGAACGGGAAGAAATCAGTCAAGAAAACACAACGGATGATAAGGTCAGAGGTTATGTCGGGTCCTACGATGCCTCTTCGTCGTTCGGAGGACCTACCCGGGACGCTCGGTTCAGGTCCCGCGGGCGCGTCTCAGAGTTCCGGTCGACACGCGGTGGCCGCGGCGGGGGCAGGGGTCGCGGCGGATTTCTACCCCGCGGCGACCGTGACGCTCTGGACAATTCCTATAAGTATCACGAACCGCTAGCCCAGTCTGTTACCGACTCTTGGTCGCAAGGAACTGCCCCTAACAAATTCTACGAGCGACCAGACCTCGTCCTCAACTTGCCGGAGGATCCGCGCATTTCCAAGCTGCTGCGTCGGCTGTGCGCCGAGGTGGACATCGATAAGTCGCTCATGATATGCGGCAAGCTACAGGACGCTATCATGCTACCGGATAACGCGCGTTACATACGCCGATCTCACGACATTTTGGTAGAATCACTTCTGGACGTATTGTATGATGGTCCAAGCCAAGAAACAAAAGAAGCTGCAGCTGTGGTACTTGGCAGGATAGGCTATGTGATGGGACCAGACTTTAGAAAACATTTGGATTGGTTTACATCCAATTTTGCAGTACACAACACATCTATAAAGCATTTGTTGACACTTTCATTTACTGAAACTTTCCAATTGGACTTTGAAACACATAATTTCACAGACTTTGCAGAGTTGACACTGAACAAGTTGCAAGGAATCATTGAAACTACTGACTCGGCGGATATATTCATGGCTGCTATTAATGCAATGATTGTGATGTCAAACTCTTACCCGGAACACTTTGCTAATCACTTTGTTGATTCCGTTGACATATTGGTAGGTTGGCATGTGGACAATGCTCAGCCTAAAAAGATCAAGGATTTTGCTCTTCAATCCATGTTGAAGTTGAGCCGCCATTGGCAGGCGGATGTGGGGTTCTCTGTGAACTTACTGAATCAGTTCATAGAAGATATGGTTGCTTATTCTAATTACTTGGAATCAGACAATAGTGATAAAGATGACTCAAAATCTTACGAAGATAGCTTGCAGAAGATAACATCATTCCTGAATGTGTTTAACACTGTTGTGAAAAGCTTGGGAACACTTCTGAACCCAACAGTTTCACAAATCATATCTTGGACATTTCTGACCGAAGCAATTACTAAAATTCTGCAAGTTTTAACAAATGCAATGAAGGATGAGGCTGACTCTGACTTGATACTGGCAGGTAACGAATGTATTTGTTTACTGTTGAAACATTTACAATCCAAATCTACATCTTGTATGCCAATATTGTTTTCTCTGATCTTGAAGGAAATGACAAGCTTTTTGCGAATTGATGAAAGTGTGTGCCTCAGTGTGATAGATCTTATATCAGTCACCATAAAGGAGATAGCTGCAAACCTTCCCATAGAATTCATAACTCAGACTATAGGCCCCGAGTCCTTGATGCGCCCATTGCGTTACTCTGAATGCACTAAGATACAACGGAGTGTACTGTCTATTTATACCAATTTGCTTAACTTGAAGAACATACCGCTGCTGCAGGAGACCTACAAGTACGTCCTGATGGATATCCAAAACTCATTTTCAGCATTAGTGCCTGATGCACATGTTATCAACCCAGAGTATGTAGAAGATGTGACTAAAAGTGATGCTGAGAAAAATGTTATATTTTATCTTCAGTGCTTATCGGAATTAGCGAACGCCAGCAACTCCATTATTGGCATGTGGGCTTTGCAGCCAAGTATTTTAGAACTGCTAGCGATCAGAATGTGTCCCCACAGCGGAAATTTATCCAAAAATGCACCAGCACTACAATTTTCTGTTGTGTACCTACTTTATTCTCATTGCAAGAAAAATAACCACTTTGTTGCATCAAGCGACTTGGTTACCAATGCTCAGCAAAGAGCTAGTGATATATTTGGACTATCAAATCTCAGTATTGGAGAAGGAGCTGGCGCAAGCCCCACATCGGGACATCTTGCAGTCATTCTGAACACACTCAGCATGATATTTGACGAAGACATACCCAAAGAGACATTGTTATTGGCCTTACACTGGGCCTCTGACATATTCACCCATCTGGACAAATATTTGCACATAGTAAGTATGTCAAAAGTGTTTCTGGTTTTGGTGACAAATATGCTGGACCTGGCATACAGCTTTGACAGTAGTATTGTTTTGCTAGTAATGAAAAATTGCCAGCATTTATTAAAGAACAAAAATCTGCAATGGAGCGTCATTGTCCTGAAGACAATATCTGTTTTGTGCATCCTGCATTTGGATAACCAAGACAAGCAGGTGTCCAATGTATGCAAAGAAGTGCTGTTTGTGTTGCCATGGGACGTTGTGCAACAGGAGTTTGACAATCAGTTGATAAAAACATTCACCAGTCGCAAGACGAGCCTGCGAGCACTGAATAGCGACTCTAAAGCAAATTCATTTAAAGAATACTTGATGAGAGGGTCGTTTTCCAACTTATCCAATGAACACTTCAAAATCATCATAAATTGTCTTCTCCAATTGATACAGGACGACAAGAAGCTCTTGACAGATGCATTTTTGAATTCATGGCCCATACAATCAACTGATGATGAAAACAATTTGCTATTCTTCCGCCAATGTGCTTCAAACTTTTCGTCCGTGTGCGTTGGTTGGGCACTATCGGAATTGGCTCATACAACTGTTGCTTTAAAACTCAGAACCTCTTTGGGAAAGCCCCAGGAGACATTCATGAAAATAGAGGGGGCTTTAAAAGGAATCGCAAGAGAAACTTCATCATTGGACACAAAATATATTGGCAATGATCAACATAAACTGGTGGACGTTATTGGGGTCGAACAAACGAGGGCCCGTCGGATTATCGAGTTTATGATGTTTCTGGAAAAATACATCTACAATGCAGCCGACGGCACAGCTAGCGTCCTTCCAGCAGTCAGCAAACCGGTGAGAACATTTTTCCACACAAACTGGTCGACGTGCCGGGAGTGGTTGACTCGAGTGCGGCCAGCGTCTTTAGCAGTAGGCCTGTATGGTGGACATTTCGGAGCTGCAATTTACCAAGCACTGCTGATTTTACAAAACGCGGCAAATTCAAAGACCAATATTGACGTCGAAGCTATTACAATGAGCGTGGCTCGAGCGCTTATAAAATTTGAGGAGCCAGAAGTACTGCACGGTCTTTACATCTGGATCAAACAAACCTTTGACAAAAAACTGATTTGGTTGAAAGGTGCAGCAGAGCAAGCCAATGCTAGACATGAATTAGCCTTGGACTACTACAAGAAAATCCTGAATAAGAGGTCCCTGGAAGACAAAAAAGATGAAGCTGGTGCAACTCAAATAGACGCAAGGAGTTCTAAGTTCATTGAAGAACAAATCATGGAAAGTTACAAACACATACAGGATTGGGACGATATGCAAAATTGGAAAGAGAGTGATTTGCAAAATGGTCATAATTCCCAATGGGATTCATTTACGGCTTTGAAAACATTCGAAAGTGGTGGAGATATTACTAATGAGCTGTGCAATTGGGATGTGTTAAACATCGATAATAACGAAATATCAAAAAATGCATGTTCTTATCAAGGACTGCTCAATAAAATAGAATCGACTTTAGTTTGCACAGCTGTTAATATGTATTACAATGACTTCACTGACAAATATGAAGACCTGCTGAATAATTGCGAAGCTTTACTCAATTCCAGTACAGAAGAATTTGCCAAAAGTAATTCTGTGCATTTCTTAAAAGAGATTGCTGTTTTACAGTTAGCTAACAACGGACTTAAACAGGTAATAAAGAACGGAAGAGTCATACAGAATCCCTTTAAGGCTTCTACACTCAAAGAACAGAAGTACTGTACTGAATTGAAAAATCTTAGTCGAATATCGTGGTGGAACGAGTACTTTACAAAACTGAATGCAACAGAAGAAAATATTTATTTAACTGAATGCCTTCGACTTGACCTCATAAAAAGTGCTCGTAAGAATGCTAACTTGCTAATGGCGCGAAGGGAGCTCCTTAAACACTTTAAAAATAATTCGGCATTTGAAATGTGCTTGGGCCATGTTGATGACTTGGAAGAATTGAGCGACGTTTTGCTAATGTCCACGAATACTTACGAATTGGATATTTGGACGCTTAATAACGTCAGTGCTATGGCTGAACTGTGCAAATTGACTTACTCAAAGGAAGAGACCAAAATAAGAGCGATAAACTTGTGTGCGAGCGTATCACTGGGATTTTCGCAAAGATTAGCAATGGGAGAGCAAAGCTATGAGCTTCGAGAAAAGGGCACCAGAATGTTGCTAACTCTTTCAAAGTGGGTGCAAAATGAAACGGAAGAGGTCCTAGAAGATGAATTACCGTTGAAAAAATTTGTCTCAGCTCTACCTGAAATTGGTTTAGTTGATAACAACGTGTCTGAAAATGTGATCCCGTTGTCTGATTCTGCCGTGGGAAAGTTACTGCAGTTTGGAGTCAATCAATGTCCTGGACTAGCAAAAGCTTGGGCCAGCTTTGCAGCTTGGTGTTTCCGGTGGGGCCGAAAAATGGTGGAATTTAGCTCTAAAACTCGGGAACAATTGACAGAAAACGATAAATTGCAGATAGAGAGTGTTATGATAGGATGCTCTCCAGAAGACTTTGAAGCAGTATGCGAGATATTATCCAAAACAAAAGCCACTTGTGACGATGAAGATATTGACTGGAACGAGATTAATACTTCGGAAATGATTGAGAGTCAGTTACGTACTGTTCCATGTCTAAGCATTGCCTATCCTGAACACCTCGCACTTTTGGTAGACATATGGCGTCAAGCACAGAAGAGAGTCTTTTCGTACTTTGAACTCTCTGCTGATGCATACTTCAAATTCTTGCAGCTTATTTGCGCATCAGACTATATTAATCACAGTGGAGAGAATGCTGTAGTGAATGCCACACTGAGGCTTCTGCGTTTGATAGTGAAGCATGCCATGGAGTTGCAGACGGTGCTCGAGTCTGGCTTAGCAAACACACCAACGCAACCATGGAAGGTGATTATTCCTCAACTTTTCTCTAGACTAAACCACCCAGAGACATACGTGCGTAAATGTGTCTCCGACCTACTGTGTCGACTGGCTGAAGATACACCTCATCTGATTACATTCCCTGCTGTAGTGGGTGCTGTAGAAAATGAGCAAACGGAGTTGTCAGAGCTAAATATAGCGAGATCTTTGTTATCCAACGACGCCGCGAGCATGGAAGAAAGTAGCGATTTAGATGATTCAGCAAGCGACAAAGTAATCAATAACGAACTGAACTCCTGTTTCCTGGACATGGTAGAAACATTATCCAAACAAGCTCCCAAAACGATTCTTCAGGTAAAATTGTTAGTAAAAGAACTGCAAAGGATTAACTTACTATGGGACGAGTTGTGTCTTGGCACACTAGCTCAACATCACTCGGACTTCAGTAAAAGGCTCTCCCAGTTAGAAGCTGAAATTGCCAAGGTGAAAAGTAATGAAAGCTTATCGGCGGAAGATAAAGAGAAATTGATAAAGGAAAAACATAGGATAATATTTGAGCCAGTTGTGTATGTGTTGGAGCAACTCAGTCGAGTGACATCTGTTAAACCGGAGACGCCCCATGAGATGGCATTTCAGACTAAATTCCAATCCCTGATCACAGAAGTCATTGAAAAACTAAAAAATCCCACTAACCCAGAGAAGCCACAAGAATCTTGGGCTCCATTGAAACAACTACAAATCAAGCTGCAACAGAAAGTCAACAAGAGGACTTCTTATATTCTAAAGATGTCGGATATCAGCCCCGTGCTAGCCGATCTTAAAAACACAGTTATAACAATGCCGGGAGTACAAACGAATCAAAGAACTGTCAGAATCACGATAAAGTCAATAGAGAACAACGTGGCTATATTACCCACCAAGACGCGACCGAAAAAGCTGGTGTTTAATGGATCAGACGGCAAAGCATACATATATTTGTTTAAAGGTCTTGAAGACCTGCATCTGGATGAGAGAATCATGCAGCTGCTTTCGATTACGAACACGATGATGGCGCGGGATTCGGAAAACAATGACAACCAGACTTACAGAGCTCGGCACTATTCCGTCATACCTTTAGGACCTAGATCTGGCTTGATCAGTTGGGTGGACAATGTGACGCCGCTGTTCGCTTTGTACAAGCGCTGGCAGAACCGAGAAGCCGCTATTATATCTGCTAAGCTAAACAAGAATGTGAATGTGTTGCGTCCCTCTGAGCTGTTTTATGCGAAGTTGAATCCTTTGCTGAAGGAAGCTGGAGTGTCGACAGAGAACAGGAAAGAGTGGCCAGTGTCGGTGCTAAAACAAGTGCTGCAAGAATTGTCGGCGGAGACACCTAAGGACCTGTTGTGGCGCGAGCTGTGGTGCGGGAGTGTGACGCCGGAGCAGTGGTGGCAGATGGTGCGGCGGTACAGTTATTCCGTGGCGGTGATGAGCACGATCGGCTACATAATCGGTTTAGGCGACAGACACTTGGACAATGTGCTGGTGGACTTGACGTCCGGTGAGGTGGTACATATAGACTATAACGTGTGCTTCGAGAAAGGCAAGACCCTGCGGGTTCCGGAGAAGGTGCCTTTCCGGATGACGCCCAACTTGGTGTCCGCGCTCGGAGTCACTGGCGTTGAGGTGAGTCCATTCTTGTACTTATTCTTATATTCCTTGTACTATGTAACTTTAAAGTACATTTACAGTAAATACGTTTTAGAGTAAGTGAACAAAGGCGAGCTTAACTCTTAAAGGAGTTTCATCCAATATTTAGATATTATTATTTTGTCATGTGCCTCTTAATTTGATCTCACATATAATACTCTTCATAATTTCTTAAAATATATCTCTCTTATCAAGCGTCTACTTTCTCAGTAACAGATTAATTATTATCTCTTGTATTAGAATTTGAGAGGCGGCCCAAGGGCCACTGAGTCATATATTTTTACAATGAGCTTAAAGGCATTATCGCGCATCGGTACTGCGAAAAAGATCAAGCGTAGTTGAAATATTTAACAAAACATCATCAACAGCCAGCATTAGTCTACTGCTGGATATAGGCCTCTCCTAATGAGCGCCACTGAGCCCGGACTTCAGCTCTTCTCAAGTAATTGCTACAGCTACTTACGTAGAAACATGGTGTAGGACTCCGTCCAACCAGATTGAGTTGTTTGTTTGTCGTATGAGGTAGTGCTGACCTCTGGTGTCAGAGTTTGACAGGCCGCCAGAGGGCCTCTGACATGGCTGCCGGGACCGACAGTTCCCTCCAAAGCACGGAGCGATGGAAAGCCGCATACAACTTAGAAAAGTCACTGGAGAGGAGTCTAGTACCGAACCCGGTATTGTTGGATTCTAAGTTGCAATATTGAACCGGTAGGCTACCATCGCTCTCCAGATTGAGTGAGACGTACATAGTTATTATAAATCACACAAAAAAAACATTATTTACACACATAATTTTGATATGTTCCAGTTAAATCAGATAATAGTTTGTGAGCTAGTGTTAGCTTACAAACTATTACAAGGCAAAGCTTAAATCAATGACTGTAATGACAATGTAGAAATAAGTTAATTTTAAAATGTTAAAAAAATAAGCTTTTATATATTATGCAGTACCTTGGCTACTGCATAATATATAAATATATAAAACAGATCGGGCTACCACAATTAAATGCGTAAACAACATTTCGTTTCAGTTTCGTTAGCTTTTAACCATTGAAGAGTTCCTTTATCTGGAGCTAATCGTGGATGTTGATTCAGGTCATGCTTAATATAAAAATTAGTATAGAAATGAGATGTGTAGTGAACCACTGATATGTAAGTAATATGCAGTTGTCTATGAACAAACTGAACACTCACACTTCATAAAAATCAAGTTCAGCGCCATCTGTGTGTTTTCGTATGCATTTTTCATGTGAACCGCATTTACTCATTGTGATTTCCGAATTACCGGGTAGATGTCGTTATATTTTATTTATGAACTAAAGTTGGTCTGTTGTAGGCTTCGGTGGCTTAAGCTACTTATAAGTGAATACTTTTCCTAGATTATATTAAAAGAAACCAGTTTCAAACTAGTAATCATATTCTTTAATTTTTACATAGAACCTCTTTCTTTATATAATTCAAACATTTTTATTTTTAATTCGACAGAGTACCTCTCAATAAAATCTTTATCACGGGGCGGGAGAACTCATTATAATCTCAATAAAAGTTCAACAATAAAGCTTTCATAAACTTGAGCGTAGATTCGAAGTTCGAACTGGTACCTGGATGCGAAAGGGTAGGTACCTACTGTCACTAACAACCTTTAAATACTAGAAGCGTTTCACGTTTCCCACAACGTCCACAGTTGTCCGTACACTACACTACGTCCGGGGAGCGGCCGGCTGGCCGGTGCACGGGAGTGGGCCCGTCCGGCGCGTATGAGGGGTTCGCGTCCCCGCGCTCCGACTCTATATACCCCGCGTTCTCTATAATACGGCACCGGGAGGTCTCCGACAAGGACTCCCGTTCCACGTAGACGAGCCTCGCCGGCCTGCCTCCGAAGCTCGTCAGCCCGCTGGGCGGCGTGGAGCGCGTGAGCGAGCCCTCCCTGAGCGCGACCGAGCCGCGCTTCCTCTCCGGAGCGGGAGACCCTCTGTACTCGGAGATGTCCGGCCGCTTGCAGCGGAGCAGCTTGGCGAAGGCGGCGCGGAAGCCGGCGTTCTTCCACGCGTAGATGAGCGGGTTGATGCCGGAGTTGGACATGGCGAGGGAGGACGTCAGCCGGTAAGCCACGTGGTTGTGCAGCGGCATCGCCGGCAGCGTCTGCGCGCACGCCACCACCACGAACGGCATCCAGCAAATGGAGAATGATCCGAGGACTAGCAGTACCACCTGGAAGGAACATAGCCTCGGGTCAGATTTTACTTAACAAAGTTTTTGGAGATGATGGGGAATTAGTCCGTATTTGTATTCACCGCCGTCGTTCGTATTAAGCGTCATTAATTTAGAATCTCTTTATGGGATCGTTATCGCGTCCATTATTGAAGGTACTTTTTAAATCGATGCTTTGTTTTAGAACTCGTCAGGCCAGTTAATTGGTGGACGTCTCGTGCATTCTAATGTCCTTATTTGCCAGTTAGTTGTCTGTGGAAGTTTCCTCGCCCTTGTAGAGATTATTTGGACTTATTGGTGCTTCCGGGGCCTTCATACCTGTATGCTCTTCCAATCATTGGCCCCCGAGGGGCAGCAGGTGTTGGCGCGCATGCGCTTGGCGTGACAGGCGGCTTCCCGCCATATTCGCCAGTACAGGATGAACATCACCACCCAGATGAGCGAGAACATCGGTGCCAGAATGCTTGTCGTGTATGACTTCGGAACCACCTGGAATATATGAGGGTTATTGTTTAAAATATGATCAACGTAATAAATACTAGCTGTGCCCGCGGCTTTGCCTCCATGGTTTTTTTCTCTGGGTTAAAAGTAACCTAGTTATTCCTGGACCAGAAGTACCTATAAAGTAAAATATACATACATTCCATCAAAATTCGTTCCGATAAATAGTTTTTATCGATTGCTAGGCTTATGTCCGTTTGATATATTAAGTAAACCACATCTTAAGTCCAAAACTAAGATATCCTACAGTAAAAACCGCATCACAATAGGTCCAGTAGATTTTACGTAAAAAAAACACATCACAAAATAAAATAAACTTTTGGTAGCTTATTTTATGTCCCAAAACACGTATTTTTTATCTGTACAGACTTATTGTTATTTTCTGCTTTATTATATGTATAGATAGATAACATTTGCACTACTTAGGCGAAGGATGTACCGAAAGCCTTTCTGCTATTACGCGCGGTGTGCGATAACGTATCCCTAAAATAATATAATTTACAAACGTGCCAATTATGTTTGGGTTGGAGCATCACTGAGATTTAGGTGTAAGAGGGTGGTCGTTCGAATTATTAAGTTTGAAGTACGAGCGGTCGCCGTGACTGAGAAAGGCCTGAACTGTAACCAACTGTAAGTTAACAGGAGATATTAACTGTGAAACTAATTTAGGCTCATCTTTATGAATGATGAGGAATGTCTTCTAGTTAACTAACATTGTTTTTTAATTGACTTCCAAAAGGAGGAGCTTCTCAATTAGTCTACTTTTTAAATGTTTACTCTAATCTCTGGAATTTATGAATCGATTTGGATGCCCACCTGGTTCCCTATGAATTTCATCAATATTGGTTCAGTAGTTTTTTAATTATATTATTTTTATGAAGTACTTGCGTGTTAGTTGTAGTTTAGTGTATAAAGAAAATGCAAATTATAACGAGCTATTATGTTGTACTACGTAGTAAACTACTCGTCTAGATAATGTTATGCTCAATTTATAATGGTGGTGTTATTATTGCACCTACTTCAAACACTCCGTGCTTCGGAGGGCACGTAAAGCAGTCGGTCCCGGCTGTTATTGATTAATAGCAGTCGTTAAGCCATGTCAGAGCCCTCGGGCGGCCAGACAAACTCTGACACCAGAGCCCAGCACTACCTCATGCGACAAAACAAAAAACCTACGTCACACAATTCTGTTAAAAGTATGTCCTGCTACATTGATGCTATA
Organism: Alsophila aescularia; assembly: GCA_946251855.1. NCBI lineage: Eukaryota > Metazoa > Arthropoda > Insecta > Lepidoptera > Geometridae > Alsophila > Alsophila aescularia. The sequence continues at coordinate 60,322,852 of OX276374.1, forward strand.
CACATAAGATATCGAAATCTATTTTATATTAATTTGCACGGAATATTTGTCATTGGGTTCAGTGATACAATTTAATTTGCACGGAATATTTGTCATTGGGTTCAGTGATACAATTTAATTTGCACAGAATATTTGTCATTGGGTTCAGTGATACAATTTAATTTGCACGGAATATTTGTCATTGGGTTCAGTGATACAATTTAATATCATCAATATTTATTGGAGCACCTGAATACACAATAACTTTGTCCCAATATTTGAACGTTTCGAAGAGCTAATAAATAACAACAACGTGCTGGGAATCAAACAAATTCTCCAAAGACTAGCAGAGTACGTAAATAAATAATTCTTTATCAATATGCTCGCAGGTAACGATACTTTATTTTGATCAGCCGTTATAAAACCTTTTGAATATTTAATTTGAAACCTTGAATTCCATATAATATATTTCATATAATATATTCATAGAAGCTACAACACTTATTAATGGTTAATGGGTAAATTTTGATGGTTTAAATGTTTTAAGTCAAGTATGTATGCCGACCTCTGACGTCAGAGTAAAGCCGTCCTAGGAGGTATGACGTGGCTTAACAATTGATAGCAACCGGGACCGAAGCCACTTCCCCACATAACTTATTGAAGACATTGGTGTCGTTGGCAAAGCGCACAAAAAACCTAAGCTATCCAAAAGTGAAAACCGAATTTCAATCAATCCAGTAGTTTTTGCGTGATGCTCGAAAATACAGACAGACAGTAACTTGTTTCTGTATACCTATCTCTGTATGTTACCTTTTCACGACTAAATGGCTCAACTGATCTTGATGAATTTGTCAAGGAAATAGTATGTATCTTGAGCACGAAGAAGGACCTAGGATTATCTATTTATTTTTTTACTCGGTAAAACGCCCACGCGAGCAAAACCGCGGGGCACAGCTAGTAATGCTATAACAACTATTACGTACTATTATTTATTCTGTACCTAGATTACATAATTTGGTAAATCCATACCAAGATATAAAAGTGAAACGTTGTCTGTCTTTTTGTTTGTTTGTTTGGGGAGTTTTGACGCGATAACGGCGGATTTTGATGAAATTTTGAATGGAGTCAGCTTATACCCTAGAATAAAACATAGGATACTTTTTATCCCGGAAAATTGAAAGTTTCCGCGGGAAAACTGGAAAATGATGATTATTCACTGTAAGGAACGGTTGCCATCACAGAATGGTCTGTGGTTGCCATGGAAACGAAATAACAAGTCTGTCAAGAAACATCAAGAGCATAGGTACTATACCTACTTTCGCATTGGTTTTTAATATACTAGAAGAAAATAGGATGCTTTTTTTTCGCGATAAACTGTAGTCCGCGCGGACGAAGTCGCGGGCGGGGAAACTAGTAGTTTATATACCTACCTAACTACAAGAAATAACTCCATCCCATCTTGTCTCATTTCTATTCACCCAAAGGTTTTCTGGAAGAGGTTGCTCTTAGCGATAAGACCGCCAATTTTTTTGTTTATTGTTATGTTTTTCTATGTGTACCTAACCTATATATTTTTAAAGTTGGTGTCAATTAAAAGTTTCTGTATTGCGAGTGGCATAAAAACAAGTACTTAGAAGGGACAGAAGTACAAAGCTCACCATGTTCATTTCGCACTTGAAGGGACAGAAGTACAAAGCTCACCATGTTCATTTCGCACTTGAAGGGACAGAAATACAAAGCTCACCATGTTCATTTCGCACTTGAAGGGACAGAAGTACAAAGCTCACCATTTTCATTTCGCACTTGAAGGGACAGAAGTACAAAGCTCACCATGTTCATTTCGCACTTGACGCCCTCGTGCCAGTCGTTCCAGAAGTACTTAGAAGGGACAGAAGTACAAAGCTCACCATGTTCATTTCGCACTTGACGCCCTCGTGCCAGTCGTTCCAGAAGATGGGTATGCAGCTGATGCACACGGCCACGGACCAGGTGGCGCTCATCAGCAGCCGCGTGGCCAGCTTCGTCAGGTACCGGCTGTAGTGCAGCGGATGCACTATCGCTATGTACCTGAAACCGCATACACACAGGCTTTAAAAACAAACAAAAAGAAAGACAATGCGGCACTGCAATGCGTGGTGCTTGCTTACCATCAAGTGAACGACCAGCTCGTCCATTAATCCAGTTGAATAATAATAAGTTCAAAAACTAAAACCCGACTACGGTCGGGTAAAAAATTGCTTATGACCACTGTTGCGATAAAGAAGAATCGATTGATACCTCGCTTGTCAAAACTGGACCTAGTTTTTAGTTTGAACACTTAACTCTTCCTTTGCTTCGTCGTAGTCGGTAAAAAATATATGTGAGTCGATGGCAAATCCGTTTAAATTTTACCCAACCAGAACTCCGCCACCCGAATTGCGGAATCGATAGCCTTGTACAGGCTCTCATGGGAACAGGTATCGGGACATGAGGGGATTTTGTTGGTGAGCCATGGTCTAAATTGCGCATAGACGAATCGATTGATACCTCACTTCACTTGTCAAAATCAGACCAATAGGGGCGACGCTATGGTGGAACATCTACTATACATACATACACAGACTGTTAAACTCATTACCCTTCCCTTGCTTCGCCGTAGTCGGGTTATATATAATAATGCTCATTAGGCGTGATTCGCTTTAGGCTTGTGCAGCGAGCCGTTTTATTGTTTTGATATAACATCATTTGCTCTAGTGACAAATAAACCTACGTAATTATGCTGGTTGCGTGGTAAGTAACAAAATTATTCAACGTGCTTGGACTTGCCTGCCTTTATTATGTAAATCAGAAATACCATGCTATTTTCGTGATATCATAGCATGACATGAACATTGAACCCCAAATCTATTTATATTCCTTCGAGTTTGAAAGGTACAAATCAGTACGTGAGCTCACGTCAGGCCAAAGTCACGACTCACCTGTCTACAGCTATCGCTATAATGTTGTAAATGGACGCCAGGCACGCCAGTATTATGAGAATGAACCGCATCAGGCACGACCACTTGATCTTGCCGATGTTCTCGTCCAGGTAGAAGGCGAGGTGGTAGGGCAGCGTGAGGCCCACCATCAGGTCGGAGATGGCCAGGTTGAGCACGAACTGGTTGGAGACCAGCGAGGACAGCCGCCGGCTCAGCGTCACGGCGAGGATGGTGAGCGTGTTGCCGCTTATGATCAGCACCATCAGCGCACCGTCGATGATGCTCCATGCCCAGTAGTTGTACAGGTTCACCTCCTCACTCGACCTCTCCGCCGTCTCGTTCCACCACACATCACTCCCATTGTCAATCGCCAAGTCCATAACATCGCTGGCCGCGGTCGCCAGCGCCCCCCACTCGGAATGATTCGACGTCGTGGTCGAATCTCACGCCCTCATCGTCTTAACTGTTGCCGTCACAGGTCACTCGCGTTTCGTTTTCGAGCGCGCACACACTGACAGTCTTATACCGTACGCACAGTTTGTACATTTTCCACTGCACGTTTAAAGCCACCTCGAACACCTGGAAAAGAACGAATAGTTTAGGATTAGAATTTAGCCGGCGGCGTCAAGTTCGGGCTGGTGCGGCGAACGTGTCGTCTCGAGCCGCCGTTGTGAATGCATAGCGGCGCGGCGCGCGGCGTGCGCAAACAGAGCAGCGGCTGCTTCGGAAGGCCCCGTTCTGTATGCGAGGGCGCCTCTCTCCAACAAATTACGTCGTAGGACTTCTCTAGCGCGCTCCGGTTGGCGCGTGTTTAAATGACATTATGAAGTTTTTCGAGGGAACTTCAAGAGCGACCAAAGTTGGCTGCTGCGCCTCGATCCTCATCGCTGAATTATTTATCTTCAACAATATAAAAGCTTGCGGCTTAATCGATCGGCTCTATAAATGAATTATTTTGAAACGGAGGCCAGCTGGTAGAGTTACTCCGACTGTTTTTGTGTAACAATACAAGGGTATGTCCTTGGGCATTGAAGGTCTTTGAATAACTTGTTTATTGGTTGTATTGGTTATTTGTTTTGTTATTCCTCCAATAAATGTTCTACGCATTTAACTTAAGATACCAAAGTTGTAAAATTAAACATGATCTGAACGAAAAAGTTTCTAGAGTTAAGTGAAACTCTTACGCTTTGTTAAAAATGTTACAATTGAAAGGGCCGAGTGGTGTTTGTTATTAGACTATTAGCTACAAATTAATCTTTTCAGTAGGCGTTTTTGTTTGCCGCTGAAATATTTAGCGCGGCTGGAGCTGACAAAGTCAATTGTCACCCACGACTCGGACCGCCTGCCGCAGCCGATAGGAATTTGAAATTCAAATGGGCGCTGATCAAAGTCTTAACGCTTTCGTCTCCTTCAATTTAATTTAACATCAACACTGCGCGAAAAAATCTTGCTGTTTATGGGTCTATTTAATATTTACCTCGTAAAGTGATATTATTGCTGACTTCCAAACCGCCTTCTGTAGAAGCTTTGGGTTAATGAGTAATTATCAGGCGTCCATTAAATCAGAGCGAGCGGGTTGTGGCCGGCGTCCATTTCATAAATAATTTGTGTCGGATTAACAATGGAGTACGGAAGCTCAATTAATTTCACAGCGAGTTTTATAGGACTTGATTACTTGACCAATATATCAAATTCAAAACCAAATCTAGCTTGGCACCTATGCACTACTTGCGTGTATATGCCTACAAAACTGTGTTTGTTTGGTGGATAAAACGTCAAAAGAGGCTTTTCAATAATTTAGCCACATCATGTTCTTTGTACCGGCGCGGGCGACAATGACTGATTGGAAACAGCAATTTGTAACACAATCATTTTCATCAGTGTCATTGCATAACATGCTAGTTTCCATTGTTTGTACTTGGCTGTGGAGGGATTATGTCAGCCAAAATATATTTTATAGTACAGTGCCACCAAATTATCTGTAGAATCTATTTTTATAAATACTATCTTTATAGGGTGCATTCCGAATCACGATGAAATCGATGTGAGCGATCATAGTGCTAATTAGCTTTCCGATTCAGATTAACGCGCTTAGAGCAGTTTGAGTGTTGACGACTTGACGGTATTCGGAACGATTACAAGTTCACAACAACATAACCTGAAAATTTCCTCAAAATTCAAGGTATTGGTCGTAAGGTAGTCTTATCTAAAAATTGGTCACTCGTCTGTCGTAATCTTTGGAACAATAGAAAAAATTACACACAACTGAATTCAAACAACAGGTTTTATTTGAAAACAACTGTCAGTCTGTCACTTTGTCAGTAGTGCTCACGGTGATATCGTTTTGGGGCATGGTCGGTGTAATCGTAAAATGGCGGATGTAACTACGTAATCCGTGACGTCACAAGGGATATCGTTGTCGCGCTCACGGTGACTCGGTACGCGTGTTAGCGCGATAATGTCAATTTTTGCGGGTCTCGGAATTCATCCATAGACAGCAAAGTAATGTTTAACGTTTGTTCCACTCCATAGATAATTTGGTGTCACCGTATATCCTAAATCGCGAATATTTGTTGATAGCTAACCAAGTAACGTCAAATAGGTAAGATACACTAAAAATAGTATGTCTTTAGCTGTCCCTGCTGTGTGTTCAGGGCAAGGTTATCTGAACGAAATATACAATCGATTTGTCATAATTTAGTGAAGCTACAACGGAAATCTTTATGACTCGGAGCGAGATTTAAAGGAAATTGATAAAGATGTTGCGTGCGGATTCATATAAATGCAGAACTGCAAACTGCAATAGAGAATCCGGGCCTAGAATTCTGATCACAACTGCACTATTGCAAGGTAAGTCAAATGCCCTTTGGCATCCAAAGACAGGACATTAATATGCCCATCGCCGACACTGATGCTATCTGTCATTTGCACACATGTAGTAAAACGCACAGAAAATAGTTTTCAAGTGATGCTGTGCCACAAAAATCGACCCTATTAAACAAAGGTCGATGGCCACAAACGATTCATCTGATAGGTGTTGGTAAAAATTACAAACATTGATCTAAAAATTAAACATCTGCAAACAGAGCAAGATATGACAATTCGCGGAAATATTATGACAATGGATGTTTACGACTCCGCACCTTTGTACAGAAAAAACTAAAGTTGCATGCTCGGTTCATGATATCAGTCGGTTTGTGTATTGTGCAGAGAAGACCACATGTTTTTTGTTTATTTCTATTGTTTTCCGGTTTTCTCCATACGAGATTCATTTATTCAATATACTTGCTTACGACGGAGATGTTTATGGAAATATATTTATTTGTTATTTGCGTGAGAATATTTACATCTATCCGACCTTTACGCAATATGGCGTGTCCACGACGTCACGCGGTCGCGTGCCCGACCTCTAACGCAAAGAATTTAATTGAAAAACGATTGTCAACTAAAAATAGTTATTAAAAAAATACTTCTTAATTGACTAGCAGCATAAAAAGTTACTTTGTAATTCAAATAGTCGAAATTAACATTGCCTGAATGGTAATCTACTGAATTACAAATTCAAACTACTAAACATAAAGTGTAGTAAATTGAGGAATTAAACCTTTAGTTTTACTTTTTATATAAGGTTGTAAGCTTTGTATAATGATATGTACATAATTGATATAGAGACTTTTCAATGCCAGTATCAAAACCTGATTCATTATAGTCATGCGAGTGAACTTCTCTACAATATATTTTCTGCGTTAATATGTATTTATAATTTCTGTGCTATCAGTTATATGATGCTAAACAATGAGTTAGAAATGCAAGTGATGAAACCGTATCTAATCAATATAACGGAGATCATATTGATAATTAAGAACAAGCAAAGGCTCATAATGTACAACGTTATTTTAATGTCCGGGATAGCTGCTATAGAAATATTTGTGTTTGATTCACGAGCTGCCGTGTGTTATCTATAAATGCATAGCAGATTGGTTTGCTTCGGTTGCCCATTGGTAGTTTGTTATCTGAAACTGAGCTATATTTCTGCGAAATGACCCTCCCAAATTGAATAAGCCATGAGTTGGTTAGCAGTTTGTAAACATAGTTAGTAACTCTGGAGACTGCCGTAAACGAGGAATTTCCCGCAAAAGTAAGTGAAAGGCGAAAAAGTTCCATCCAATTTTCATTAATGTATCCGGCGAATTAAGTTTTCGCGCACAGTTGGATTATGGAGAGGAAAAGGCCAAATTTATGATCCCCATTCCAAAGAAGACAAGTCTAATAAGAGTCATAATGCTTGTGGTTGGTTAGTATCGTGCAATATATTAGTTAAAATGTCCGTGGAAATGGAAATATTTACTGTTTTGAGCAACTTTAAAATCTGGAATAACCCTCGAAAAATCTTTAATAACGGTTGGAAAACTAACGACTTCGCGAATAACAATCTCTTCTCGTAAATCAATTCAGAAACCACATTATCTTTTTCTACACTCAACATTGGTAGCACTATATCAGTCTAGAAGACTATTTTCAAATGAAAATTATATTTTAATTGGCACTCTCTCAGCAAACCTTAACACAAAAAACTCTACACTCATGAAAAAATTGCATTAGAATCTCGATTAGGTGTTGGTTGCTTGCTCAAGTTGAGTCATGACAACTAACATTCACAATAACTGTGAATGTTACTAAAATAGATAGATGGATAGAAATATACAAAATTCTGTATTGTATACCAATTCATAAAAATATTAACAAAGAAAAACTTACAAATACTACAAACAACATAACAAAGGGCATGCTTATCGTTCAAAGCGATCTATTCCAGTCAAAATCGTAGAATAGGGTACTTTTAACCCAGAGAAATGTCCACGCGGGGCACAAGTAGTTTTAAATATGGCTCTTTTATTTACTGTTTTTTTTTTTATAATTTTTTTTTTTATTTTATTTATGGCTCTTTTTTATGTATGGGGATAAAACGATTTTAAATAATATGATGGAACATTGTATTTTAAGGATAATTAAATCTTTAAATGTACTTTCTTAACAATCAAAGATTCATACACAATTACATTCGTAATCTCAAAAGCGTTATTGAACCGAGTCCCAAGTGTATTTATAGCAGGTTTTATACAAGCATACGTAGTATGCTCTCTTTCCATTAGGTTGCATGAATGTAGACGATAAACGATATGGTTAGGATTAGGGCAGGTTCGCCGATGTCAGGGTTGTTGACCTTGGCACTTAGAGCCCGCACTTTACCTAAACGTTGCATACCTTCGATATTTTAAAGCGATAAACGATACACAAAATTATATATCGAAACTCGATTATCGACACCTTTACCTTTGCATTTTATATATATGTTTTGAAATTGTTACACGCAAGGTTCTCGAAATATATTTACCGTAAATCTTAGTTTTATTTAAACTCGTTTATACACGTTATTTGAACGTGCTTTCTCTGAATTGAAAACAAAGGTGTCAAGATATCACACCAGATAATTTGAAGTAAGGGTTAAATTCGTTGAATTTATTTTCAAGTAAATCTAAAATTATATTTTGAAATTGATATAACGATAAAAAAAAGAGTGCAAATGCTAACTATTTCTGTTATGTTTATCAACAAGCTTGTGTTATAAAATGTGTCTATGTAATTTTCCATGTGTTATGGGATTATTATTTTATTATGAACATAGCAACAATCAGTCCTTGTCCTTAGACAAAATATCCAATAATTAATTACTGTGTCAAATACTTGACAGATGTCACAGATTACGGATAGGGCACAATGTTAAATTAATACGCCGAGCTGACATTTACTAAGAATTGGTTAAATTGACTGTTCAATGATAATATTCATTGTTTTTTAATTAAGAGTTCGCAAAACGTTTAGTGGAAGTGACATGTGACCAGAATGCTGGCTCCTATTTAGGCTAAAAAATTAGTATTGCAATACAGCGTGGCAATGCAGCCAGCATTCTGGCACTTTCCCTTCCTCCGAAAGACTTTTAGATAGTTATTTGTAAATAGTTAAGTTTTTTTATTTATATTTTAAAATGAACTTTTGTTTTTTGTACGCTTTATCTTGTAAATAAATTCCCTCTGTATCTATTAAGAGTTTCAATACGAATAGAGGATTGAAATTTCAATTAAAACAAATATCATATTAAGCCACCTTTCAAAACGCGCCTAAAGTAAAGTACTCAACGAATGAGGCGGGAATCGTTTTCTTATATATTTCATTAGTCTCAAGTGCTAGTCATTTTGCTAAGGAAGACTAAAAAGGCGGGTAAGCGTAAGCTTTGGCATCGGGAATCCCATTGAAATCTTCGGGACACTTGGAACGGATACAAATCACTTACCATTCAAATTGTTTGAAAGGGTTCACATTCACATATATATAAAACTTTTCCGGAAGGTTCACTTTCATATAAATGCTGAACTTACGATAGAATCAGCATTTAATATTGGTAGATTAATACTAAACGCTGACTCAAGTAAATCAGTCTATGTGTGTATAGAATCACAATTGGATTTGACTCAACGATGAATGGAAGTCAAACAATCATCTACTGAGAAATTGGATGAGCACCCATCATAGTCAGCCAGATCGCTAGAGCTTTAATGAGACTTGAAGAGCGTGTAGGACGCCGCTTCTTAATTAAGACAAATCCTTGATTGTAATTGTTCTGTCAGACGTAACTCAACTATTTTACGAGTGCTGAGATGACATGCGTGATCTCAAGAATTTGTGGGAAACTGCGGTACGTTTAATATTTCACCATCCCAATGGATATATTGTGAGCGACAATTGTCGACATGGATTAGTCCGCGACATTGGATTCATTTACGCTATTAATGAAAGAATCGGTTTCGTGGTTGCTGTTTATTCGGATGTCACGCGATTCTTTCATTTTGTTCGTTGATGACAGACTACGACCTTGTTTTATATCACAATTGATTCGAACCGCTCATTTGTTAGATAGTTAAAGATCTAATAGGGAAAATTGCTTATATTTATTCAATTTCCTTATTGCTTGCTTAAGTGGGACAAAGCCTAAGGATAATGACATTTTATTATGTACACGACAGATACATATATATAAAAGTTTTCGGGTAGTTTCATATCTTCTCGAGTCCATGTAATAGAGCTTATATAATGTTTTTCTTGAAATTTCCGCGAGAGTAAAATTATATATCTGACAAAAATAACTTATCGAAGATGTATCTACGCCATTCTTCGTGCCAGAGGCAGAAGGAATTACGTTAACGTTACGAGCCGAGGCACTGATTCCTGCTTCTTTATTTCATTCACTCGAAGCTTTGGCTCTTTGATCCTTTTTAGATTCGTATTTGTGTTAATGGTTCAGCTAACTATACAACTTTAAAAGGTACCAAGCTTTTCTCGAGAATCTCAAACGATAAAATTTCACTTCGGAATGAGATTCTCCAACACGAAGAAGCGTTATTCTTCAAATTGCGACCCTTATTTCTGACAATGCCCCTCTTAAGTATCACATCTACGTAGGGTTACGTTATATTTTACCGTTTTCCCTGTATTAATCTTTAGAGCAGGTTTGAAAAGTCCGCAACAATAACTGATTCTTTCCCGTCCGCTTCGGCTATTGTGCCCTTTCTACTGTGGCCCTTGACTCCTTTATTATAGTGATAAAACCTCACATTCTGTGCTAGGGGCCCCGGGGCGCGCCCCGGCGATGTGTACATTGCCGTCAAAGCAACCTTCCACTTGTGACGACCTATAACTCTGCTATATTATTTTCCAAAATTCTCTTATCAGACCTCGTTACATTTTTATTTCTTTTGCCAACGGAATAAAATACATTTGGGTTCTGTTTTACCAGTATTTCGTAATGGCTTGTTGCTGAGTAACGTTATCTTCGAAGGCAATACAATATTTATATATTAAATTAATTGTATTATTTTTTACATATTTCGCTTCCATTTTTTTATGTGCGTCAATATCTGTATTGATTTTGTTAAGATTGTTTCCAAGGTACTTTTTATATAATTTAATATGCTATTTTATTAGATGATTCAGTGAATATCGTCAAAATTCCCGAACATTTACAATTCTCGGACTAATTTAACCCAATCCTAAGTGGTATGAGATTCCCCAATGTAAGTACATGTATTGAATAGAGACGTTCCACGATCAAATATTTGATGCATTCGTATTTATAGCTCACTGCATGTCGAATAGTTTTGCTACGGGAAGAATATAGAAGCAATCTAGCGTATGCAATGTTACCTGGATATAGTTTTGTAAGGGATATACCGATCTAACTTTTCTGAACGTGTCTCAATTGTCAGTCGCTGGAAATCTTAAATGGTGTTTCATTCAGATTGCATACATTCTTTCACATATGTTCTCGGAGCCGCGTGCAGAGGAATATTGGATTGCATGCAAATCGTCCTCTAACAAGTTAATAATGTTCGTAGGTGCGCGTTTACTACATATTGTACTCGTATGCGCTATCAAGCGTTGTACGCATTTAAATTCAAACTTTTTAAAATTGGGTGCTGGTTGCTGAGATTTTATTGATAACTAGCTGATGCCCGCGGTTTCGCACGCGTGGTCATTTCTGTAGGTTAAAAGTACTCTTTGTGTTATTCCAGGACCTAAAATACCAATATACCAACATTTGATCAAAATTCCTTCAGCCGTTAAAAATATTTTTATCGTTTGTTTGCCTTCTACTCATCGGATTGAGATATAAAGTACTTAAAGTAGTTTTTACGTGATTCGCGAACAAACTAACAGACAGACACGAATTTTCAAAATGTTATATTATTGTTCAGTAGCTTATTTTATGTACCCTAGATCATTTCTTTTTTAATTATCTTCTTTGTACAGACTTTAATCGTTCCTATTGCTTTACTATAAGTATAGATATATATATATATATATATATATATATTATCCTGTTTGTTGTCTATGTGCATATGGAATTGTTTATCAAATTAGACTGGTTCAATTGTTCTTTAACGTGCAGTGAATAAGTTCGAGTCTTCGATCAGAAAAAAAACTGTGATCGAAGGTTCGAGTTAACTGTTGACGAACTATGTAACGTATATGATTGTCTATTCCCTCTCTATCGCGTTTCCAGTTCTATTCGTTTTTGACTTATTTATTGCTTTTGCTATGTAATCGATCCAACACAAATACTACTTTAATTTTACGATATTGATTTTCCGACCATGCCATATCAAACAGAATAAATTTAATATCAGACGATAAGGAACCTGGACTTTTAGACAAGCGTGCCTTATCTCTCCGAATTCGCTGACGGCTTTGAAGCTAAGCATTTAACTGGATTGACGCCGGTCATTTGGTTTATGGGCAGTAAACGTGTGCTTCGTCCTCGGTCGCCGGCCGCTGCTTGCAATCCAATAAGATTATAGCGAATGCTTAGTGCGGTGGACGTGGACTCCGGAGCTGCAAGTCGAATGTGGAGGCGGTATGCTAGGTCGTTTTAGAGAAGGGCGGTATTGATACCGGACGTTCCTCTCAATGGAATAGATAATTTAAAGCCCTTATCGGGCTGGATCTGATACATGCTGTTGCTACTACGGCCGTTTGAGAACCATATCCATAGTTAGTTTTCTTCGAAATGCCATCGATTGCTCGCATATTTCTGGTTTACCAAGCTTAAACGTTAATTTAGATAATTTTCGTCGCTCTTCTCAAGGTTAAGGATCGCCGTAAAACCGTCAAGAACCAACTGATAATAACTCTTAATTGTGGTTAAGATTTGGCGCTCCCCCAACGAACGAGGGACGCAATGGTAAGTTCCGCGAAGATATATTAATTTACGGGTCACGGAGCCCCAGCCCGATCTGAAGTCAGCACTTAAATTCAAAGTTATCACTATCAGCAAAGCTTATTCAATTAGTCGGGCGATAGCCGCCAATAGATACGATCATGCGCTGAAACTAATACAAGTTTATTGGTCGGTATCTTGGTATAATGGCGCGGAAACACAATCAAGGGCGCAGCGCGATTGCATTAGATTCCATTACTCGCCACAACCCGCACTACACAAACACAATCGCGCACACACTGGTATTATATTAATGAACCGACCCCGGCTCGACCTATTTTGTAATGAAATTTAAAACCTTTCGTGGAAACACGATTCCCTTTTGAGTTGGAGAACGCGAATCTTTCAATTGAAACCAACGAGTGCGCAAATCGCTAAATAAATAAAAAGCCGTCAAGAAATATAACGCAGAAACCTTTCCTTGGAATAAGCCTCGGGGGCCATCTTCATGATTCGCCCATAACATATAGGTATCGACCTAACTTTATTCAGATAGCTATTTCAATATGCCCTAAAATTTAAAACGAAAGGATTCAAACTCCGACGAATTTGGGCTGTTACATAAGCGGGGGCGGGGAGTCCGTTGAAGGCTTACGTAAGCTCGTCTGGAGCTCTAGCAGTCAACATGAAGGCTACTTAGATTCATACGTCGGCGTCGTATCTGCGGATTGGCGTGGCGGCATAGCTCTCCACACCGCGGACTTACATATTTCCATATAGAATTCCATTCCATACAACCTACAGCTTGTCGCTGCTTTACGACGTGCCTGATTCTAAAAGCAGGGAATTAACTATAATTACTGTTGATCGTACAAACTCGCTCGAATTAAACTTGTTCCAATTTGCGTTAACAGTGCTTGAACCGCAATTTAATTTGCCTGATTTGGGTGTCATTTTTCGCGCTCTGGTTGCGAACGGGCGGCGCGTTATCTACGTTTGCCTAGTACTACTTGTTTGTGTGTAAATATGCAAATCAAATCCGCGCCGGGAACTGGAACGGACTCATTCGAATGCTCGGCAAACACTACCGCCGGCTGATGGTCGCGAGGACTCCGAAATCTCGGCTATCGTCAATATTTACCTCGACGACGGATCAGTCATCGGTGCCTGAACGATACCAACGTTCCTCCGGAAACAGTTGATCACAAAGATGGCGCTACATCATACAACAAACACTTTGAGCACGAACGAACTGTGTTTCCGCACTGTGTGCAAGTTTTCCGAAAGTGAAAGTGCGGAAATCTCGCGGGCGGAAGCGGCTGCGCAAACGTTCGCTCGCGTTGGCGGTCGGCACGCAACTGAAGCGTCGGGCGCCGGCCGAGCTGAACAAACTTCAAATTGGAGGTCTTCAGAGGCATTAGTGGACTACCTACCAGTAGCAAAGGTCATGTTTTTTTTGGCTTTCTTTCATATTGTTCTCTGGAAACAGATCAGTTATATTACGTGTACCTTCATGGTCAAGTTTAACGGAATAACGGGAAACTTTTCTTAGAGATTTCCTTCTTTTTTTTTCTCCACCTTAACGTTAACTAATGTTTGGGCTGTAATAATTTTCAGAAGGTAGTAAACTAATATCCGGAAATGTAAACCCATTTGAGCGGTGGCATAAATTCTGTAGAAGTTGCGCTACGGCGTAAGAGAGAGAGAGAGAGAGAGAGGAGTGCATATTTTTATACTATCGGTGCATTTATAGACTGTCCATGAGATATATTTCTTACTAAGCTTCTTTGTAATCTAGAATCATCAGATAATATTGGTAACGTTACCTATCCCACAACATCCTGAGCCTGACACGGAGCAATGTTGAGCATTTTTTCTATATATTTTTTTGTCTCTTAGCAGATTTTGAACCTGCACTCCCGCTAATCTCGCTATTATATTAGACATAGAATATTAATATGATTAATTTGTGTATTTTATTATTGTAGTATTATCCTTTTATAATTTACTAGTTTTCCCGCCCGCGACTTCGTCCGCGCGGACGACAGTTTATCGCGAAAAAAGCATCCTATTTTCTTCTAGGAAATTAAAAACAATGCAAAATTAGATATAGCAGCACTACAATGCTCTTGATGTTTTTTGACAGACTTGTATTTTCGTTTCCATGGCAACCACAGACCATTCTCTGAGAACAACCGTCAGAGATAAAAAGCTTTATCCCGTCCCCGTCCCGTTTTAGCGGGCTTTTTATCCCGTCTTTTTCCGGGATAAAAAGTATAATATGTTTTATTACTGGGTATAAGCTATCTACATTATACATTTCATCCAGCCGTTATCGCGTGAAAGCTCCCCAAACAAACAAACAGAGAACGTTTCACTTTTATATATTGGTATCGATTACCTCGAGCTGCGTTACTTTTAACCAGAAAAATGACCACGCGGGTTAAGTCGCAGGCACAGATAGTAATAAAATAAAACAGTACCTACCCATCTACTCTAATATTATAAAGAGAAAAGAGTTGATTGTTTGTAGGTTTGTTTGTTTGTTTGTAATGGATAAACTCAAAAAATACTGGACCGATTTAAAATATTCTTTCACCCATAGAAAGCTACATTATCAGCGAGTAACATAGGCAGTATTTCATTTTTCCAAAAATTAGAGATCCTTTTTGAAAATTGAAATGATGTAACCCAAGTTACCAAAAATAGAGAATTGAATGACGTTCCCATGGAAACGAAATAATAACAAGTCTGTCAAGTACATGAGTGATATTGCAGTTTTCTATGGTCAAAAAGAACTTCTGCCAATTGTTTTGAATTACACTTACTAGCGTTTTTTTTTAAAATAAATTATGATTTGTATGTAGAAATCCACACCAATATATAAAAGTGAAACTTGTCTGTTTGTTTGTTTTCTCTTTTTTGTGGAGTTTTAACTCGATAACGGCTAGACGGATTTTGATGAAAATTGGAATGAAAAAAAAAAAAGCTTATATCCTGGAATAACACATAGGACTCTTCATGATCATTATCATCATACCTAACGTGGGGGACACCGCGGGGCGCAGATAGTAATACATAAAAATAAATAAATACAAATGAACATGTCATAACGAATCAGATACAATTTTACCTCGCTTATTTAGAAAGGTAATGCTCTTTTACTAATTATTTACATTAATTTATCTATTTATCTGCCAAATTTTATCCTAACACGTTTAGAGGTTTGATCGACGAACAAACATAAACATTTCTATACATATTACTTTCACATTCAATAATTGATGGTAACCGAGCGGTATACCAGTGCGCGTTAGAATCCAACGATACCGGGTTCAGTTCTCGGGTTTCGCAGAGACTTGTCAAATACTTGTTTGGTGAAATCTTACACAAGTCAAAAGCTTGATTTGACAAATTAGACATTAGTCAAAACTAAAATGGTCAAACACTTTAATTCCTACAATTCTTAAATCGACAAATCCTTAGCTCGTCAAATTGTCTATTA
The DNA here is from genome assembly GCA_946251855.1 of Alsophila aescularia. Classification (NCBI taxonomy): domain Eukaryota; kingdom Metazoa; phylum Arthropoda; class Insecta; order Lepidoptera; family Geometridae; genus Alsophila; species Alsophila aescularia. The sequence goes on from OX276374.1 coordinate 60,339,065, forward strand.
GTAAATCACGCTTCGGTACAGTCACGAAGAAAAGGGAACTATAGAAAAAAAAAACAATTAAACAAAAATACCTTAGTCCTTAAGGTCTTCGAAGCCTTAAAAATACTTTAACATAAAATATCAGGTGTGACCCTAAAGTAACATTTTATAATTAAGCACGTTATTTTATAGAAATACTATGTGTCCAACACAGCTATTTTAATAAATACTTATTGGAAAGTTTGTAATGTGCCTTTTAGAAGACTGTCTATATCAACTCAACTTTTGCGTTTTTGATCATAATTATCTTTCGTTTTACGGTTTTTTATAATATTTTGTGCTCCGACTTGTATTTATCTTACTATACGATAAAATCTAGAAGCTTCCTTTTTGAGAGTTGTTTACTCTAGGATTTGGAATAAGATTTTATGCTTCGATTTTCAGCACCACAATATGTCCGCTCTGATGATAGATTAGGAAACCACTGGATGGTGAAGTATTTTTAAAATTTATGATATTAAAAACGAATTTAGACAGTGATGCATCGTTGCAGACGCAAGTTGTATACGAGTATAAATGAAACACATGAGTCCGATTGTACAATGACTTGACAGCTCACGCATTTGACGAATAACTGTTTTGACGAATCGCGAAATTGTCAAATTAGGCTTGTGACTTGTGTAGCATTTGACCGACCAAGTATTTGACAAGTCTCTGCGAATCCAGTCCTCGGCTCTGCAGTTATGACTTCTTAAAGTTTTGTGCGAAGTTCCATAGCTTCGTTCTTAGGAGGGTGCGTTATTTCTTGTCTGTGCTTTTGACAGCTGAAGAGTTGACGGCTGGTTGGTCTAGTGGCTAGTGACCCTGGGAACGAAATCAAACGGTCGCGGGTTCGAATCTGCCAGCTTGTCAGCACGACACCTGTCGCGAGGGCGGTGTGGAATGCGGCTGATGTAAAAGGATTATCTCTGCATGGTGATTTGTTGATTGTACAATTTTATGATAAAAGTCGTTACTTGTTCCCATTATTGTCCCTCAGATAGGATGTTACAAATGTTAGATAATGTGATAAATATATTTATTTTTGGACGTTATTTATCTCGCAATGTAATTCGGAATACTCATTATTACGCTCGTGATTGTGTAAAAACACTTGGGCACGCTGACCTAAATTGCATGAAGTAATAATGCATGAGTTTCAATTCTATAACTAAAGTTATTAATTGTATGAAGGTGACATTAAGATTAAGTGTTCACGTTGGAATGTGAGATAATATACTGGGAACTTGTGTAAACCTTTATTTTGGCATTCTAAAAGTTGTCGCAAAAGTCTTATATAATCTCGTGTCTTAAGACGCAGGTCTTAAGTTATTCAAGGTCAAAAAAGGCAATTATTTTTTTGCAAATATCTCTGAATGTGCAAACCGCAGCGGTATGGTGCTGGAACTAAAATTGTTCAGGGTCCTTGATTCTTTCAGAAAAAATAAAATGCCGAGTAAAGAAAAAAACCGCCATAGAATATAAATGGTTCCCGTACTACTGGTTCGTGTATTTGTTCACATTAGCATAGAAAAACAAATGAACATCAGTAAAACACATGAATTTCACAAATGAAAAAAAAAAAAGAAAAATGAAATGAATATCAGAAGTACAATTGAAAAAGTGAATTGAGGAAGTGAAAGTGAAATTGAGTTGTGACAGGTGTCAAAGTGACAGGTTGTAGGGAAAGGGTGGGAAGAGTGGGGGGGAAGTGGGAAAAGGGAGTGTGTGGGAAGGTGACCTTTAATGGCTTAAGACGCAGACACGAGATTGTAGACTTTTGAGACAATTTTTAGAATGCCAAAATAAAGGTTTGTTCAAGTTTCCAGCTTATTATCTCGCATTCCGGTTTGATGTATTTTTTCGCTTATTTCACTGAACTATAATAGTAAATTAAATGATTAAATATCCCATGCAGAATTAACTAAAAATAATATCTTAACACATAATACTTTGGTTATAAAAGGTAAATTCCTTTTTAAAAGCTTTACCTTGTATTATGTATCTATGTATTTCTGTCTATCCTGGAATCTTGCAGTTCAAAGGAGGATGCCAGGTTCCGGCTTCCAAGACTTTTAAATGTTAAATGCCGCGGACACAAAATGAATAGATTTTGTGTGTTGAATTAAATTATTTAATATTGATTATATTAAATAATTTAATTCATTCTTATTAAAACAATAACATTCTGGAACTGTTATTAAAATTAAAACAACTAATATGAATAGAAATGACCGGAAATAGCTGTCCAAGACTTTTAAAAGTTAAATGCTGCGGTCACGAAATCTATCCACATTATTGACCATATAAAATAATGTTATTAATTATTATTGAAACAATAACTTTCGGGAACGGTTATTAAAAAATATAGGAATTAAATAGGATAGAAATGACCGGAAATTGCTGTGAATTGATACTAATTACGAATCATAGTCTTCACTATAACTAGTAATTAGTGCAAATAAACTATTAATAAATCGATTTAAAAATAATCTACAGGCTATCTTAGTTTATTTTAATAGAAATCATTTCAGTATATTATTTTATGATATTAGAAATAAACAACAATAGACGCATACGTATTTTTTTATCCTCCTTAAATGTTAATTCATTATTTGTTGTATAAATGATTCAGTGGTTTAGGTACCAAGCTCATGACAAGAGTCGAGAAGGCCAGGGTTCGATTCTCAGATTGAGTACCTAAGTGCCTACTACTATAGTAGGTAGGTAAAAATACTTTATAAATGATATTAAACATGATCGTAAAGTGTAGGTACCTACATAATTATCAGTTAAATATTAGATTTCAATAATTATCTTGGTTATATTATTCTCTTGACCATAAACAGTGTCATAATCTAATGAAAGTCACATAACCACAAAAGTTAACTTTATTTCCTCATAACTTATTTTTTATTAGTTCCCAGAAAAACTAATAACACACAAAAGCTTTTAACATAATGCTTTAAAAATAAAAATACAGTTCAGTTGTGTCCGCGATAATTTTACATCGAGCCCAAGTCACTTTGGAGATCTGGCATAGTCCTTTCGAGCACTTCCTGATTAGCTTTCCTGCTGAAACTTTACGGAAAAAAAACTCATAAAAGCTATTTCATTTTTTATTTTATTTACTTATTACGTGCTGATTCAGAGCTCAATTGGGCGCATGAAAATAAAACATCTTTCTGACTCGGAAATACGTTGATTAGAGAAGACCGCACGCACCAGCAGCGCAGATATCTACGGGGACGTTGTTTTCATATCAAACTAGCTGTGGCCGCGGCTTCACCCGCGTGGACATTTCTATGGGTCAAAATAACATAAGTGTTATTCCAGCAGGGCGAGCATGGATCTTATCGATCGATAAATTTACCGTTTTTTTTAATCAAGTTTAAAGTTAATATTCGATAATACGAGTTGGTAGCACGGAACATACTTTATCGACAACGACATAAATTCGATAAATCATGTTTAATATAGATTTATATCGACAAAAGGAAGCATGAATCTTATTTTTGACAATTGTTGTCGATATAAAGTCGGTAATTTTACCGAATTTATCGCCCTCCGTAGATATCGTCCCCGCGATGTCCTGGACGATCCGGACGACGCCATCGCAGTCAAAGTACTGGCAGCGATGGCCTCGTCCAATTCGACCACCTCTGGCAACCCGCCAGGGGGTATCAACACACTTAGACACAGACACAGACACCGACCTCGCCGGCGAGGTCGAAGGTCCCATAACACATAGTCAGATATTATTCGCTTTCGAGTTTCTTGCTGATTCTTCTCGAAGGTGTATTACGAATCGGCGGTCAGTTATAAAAATCAATGAAAGGGCACCTAGCCATTGTTCAGGGCCCCCTCGATCACTACTTAACGGTAGCGATCCAGGGGTGTTTAGTTCGTTACCCCCGTAATCAGACGGCCATCCAAGCCGAGGGCCGTACCCCCTGGGTACCCTCGTGCGGGTACCCAGTAAAGAAAAAAATAAAAAAAAAAGAATTTATCGAATTTTATCGGCTTTCCAAAGTTATACGACAAACTTTTTTTTGTAAATTCCTTTTCGGATTATAAGCCAAAACGTGGAGGTGTCAGAACATCGTGAGGCAAGTTTCAGGGATGCCAATGATCCTTTCGATCTGGAAGAACAGCATTTTAAGATTCTTTTTAGATTTTATAAGGAAATTGCCCTCGCCCTCATTCAAGATGTTGAGGGCGTTTGAGAAGGAGTCGATCTAATGGACTGCCTGCGCATGTTGTAGTATCTACTTTACATAATAATACCAAAATACTTAGTTACGTTTTTCCTATTTCTAGAAATTATCTTTTGTTGTGATTGTGTCTAATGCTCTAATTATTATGGTACCTAGTAGGTACTCAGTCTAAAAAACTACCTGTATAATCAGTGTTGTAGGTTCTAACAGCTGTACGCTTTTTTACCGAGGGCAGTTTCACCAACGATGCATCGGCCAGAAATATAATATAGCACTAGGACAGCGCACTGTCAGACTTGTCAGGGAGGTGTCTCAAGCAATTGTGCAACGAGTTATGGCTAGTTATACATTAGGTTAGGTTCAAGGAATATACTACTTTATGGTAGTTAGGTAGAATTCCAAATGACAGAAGTTTCTCCGTAACAACTCAAAATAATAAAAATCTGCCAAATTGTGTCAAAAAAATAATTTTTAGACTATTGGTCTTCTATCTGATATATGGAAAAATCCACGAGTTGCCATTTTTTAAATCGATAAAATAACGACGTGTTACCGAATCAATAAAATTTACCGAGAGGCTAGATCCATGCTACCGCATTTTGATAAATTGATAAAAAAATAACTGTACACCGATCGATAATATTTATCGAATTTTATCGATCGGTAAGATCCATGCTCGCACTGCAGAACCTAAAAAAACTATAAAGTAAAATAATATTATTATATAAAGTACTTACTTTATATTTAATGAATATTCCTTCAGGTCAGATAGCTTTTTATCTATACAAAGTACACGAGATTTTAAGTTAAAACCTAAGTTCTCCAACAGTGAAAACCGTATTTCTATCGGTCCAGTAGTTTTTACGTGATGCGCGAACAGACACATTTTTTTAAAATGTTATATTCTATTTTAGTAGGTTATATTAAAAACCCGGACCATTTTTTATTCTTCAGACTTTTTGTTACTTACAGCTTTATTATAAGTAGGTACAGCTACATCATAGAATAAATAAAATAAAATACCTACACTATAATAACAAATGTTTAAATGCCAATATTCCAGAATACTAGGAGGAAATAATATTAATACAATGGCTGAATAATATCCAAGCCTTAGGGTCGCGTGATCGAGGTAAGTGAAATAAAAACACCGTTTGCCACTAACAACACTAGGTTTTGTATATTCGAAATTGGCGGCTAAAAGTATGGCCCGGTGGTCTTGTAACACAACGCTTGCGTGTTTTATCGACCTCCAGCGCCATCTAGTTCACTTTGGCGTGAAACTAACTTTTACATTCAACATACCGCCCACCAAGAACGTCATTGAAAGTTCTTCATTATATACACCGCCCACCATGAGGTCAAGGGGGTGTTGATTGACATTACAATACATAAGTAATTAAGTTCACAAAAAACTTGACATTTAAGTTTAGCAACTTAACAATGTTATACAACTTAACAAATTTAAGAATTTTTAAGTTAAAACCTTTAGCTTATAATTTTACAATTAAAAAAATTACGAAATCCACAAAACAATACTGAAGTAGCTTTAGGAAATCAGTCTGTTACTGGCAAAACACAAAGTTTTGACGTTGGTCTCTTGATGAAAGACCCGTTGCAAGGATGCTTTTTGACTATTTTGCCCAATAACCAACGGGCTGGAGGTAGGTTGTCTTCCTTAACAAGAACAATATCGCCGATATTTGGCTCAGGAGTAAACTTCGACCATTTGTATCTCTGCAAACAGTGCACCAAGTATTCGTTCGACCACCTTCGCCAATAATGCTGAACCATTTTTTGTGTTAGTTGTTTGAGAGAAGTAATATTGCTTAGCTCATAGTTTGGTTCGCCGATTAAAAAGTAACCTGGAGTTAGAGGTGACATTTCTATTTGGCTATCAAGAGTCACAGGTAGCATGGATATAGGTCTGGAGTTGAGGCATGCTTCGATTTGGGACAAGACGGTCGTCATCTCCTCAAATGTAAGACTAGAGACTTGTATGATTCGCTTGAGGTGAAATTTTGTCGACTTCACACCAGCCTCCCACAAGCCGCCGTGGTTGGGTGCATGAGGAGGTATGAAATGCCACGTTACGCAATTGTTACTCAACCACTCACGTATGTCAATGGCTACATCTGATCTTGGGTCAACAATTGGCTTGAGTTCCTTGGAAGAAGCCACAAAATTGGTCCATTGTCACTCCAGACGTCACTAATATGACCTCTCCGAGCCACAAAACGCTTGAAACATGCTATGAAGCTGTCTGCAGTCACTTACTGCTTCTAGATGTATGGCCTTTGTGACCATACATACCAAAAGACTAATGTAGCCTTTATAGCACCGATTGCCACGTCCCTTGGACATGCGAATGTTAAAAGGGCCGGCAAAATCAACTCCACTATGCAAAACGTACGGTCGAGCTGGGGTGACTCTAGCTGCTGGCAGTTGACCCATGAATTGATTTTTGGTCTTTGCTAAATGTTGAACACATTTTACACACTTGCGTACGTGGGTTTTGACAAGACCTTTGGCAGATATTATCCAATATTTAGAACGCAAGTAATTCAGCATAAGCGAGGGACCACCATGCAGGGTACGTTGATGAGCGTCATCAATTATTAGAGCGGTGAAATGGCTCTTGTGAGGAAGAATGATTGGGTGCTTCGTAGCTTCAGGAAGGGTTGCATTCTGGATTATTCCTTGGGCTCTTAAAATTCCCTGTTCATCTTTATATGGATTAAGCGGTTTCAGCTTAACTTTGTCATCCAATTCCCTGGTTTGATATTGTTTGATGCAAACATGAAGAGCATCGCTAAGTTCAGAACTCGTAAGGTAAGGTCCAAATTTGTGTTGGTTCGATTTGACATCCTTAATTTTCAGAAATCTACGGCAAAAGGCAACAACGCGAACTAGCCTTCGCAGTGATGAAAATCGTTTCCATATGGGATCATCATCTGATATGTCAGTTGTCAAATGAACCTTCACTTTCCTGTGTTCTATATCAGTAGAGACCGATTTCGGTCTTTTGTATTCAATATTTGGCTCTTTCAGCCATGAAGGACCCTGCAGCCACATGCTACACTGAGCAAGTTCCATCGGAGTGCTTCCTTTGGATGCTATATCTGCAGGATTTTGACTGGATTGGACATGTGCCCATTGAGTGTTGTCCAGCTTTGACAGGATTTCAGAAGTCCTATTACCTATGAAAGTTGTCCAACGACTTGGGTGGCTACTGAGCCACGCCAACACAACTGTTGAGTCAGTCCAACCGTGTATGTCTGAGCTAGTTATACCTAGTACTCTTGCCACTTCTGTAATCAATTTTGCCAATAAGACTGCTCCCATCAATTCGAGTCGAGGTATTGATACCGGCATAGTTGGAGCAACCTTTGTTTTTGCTGCGATAAGATTGACATGTGTGCTGCCAGCAGCATCAACCGTTCTGAGATAAACCGCTGATGCGTATGAGGAAATAGAGGCGTCGCAAAAACCATGCAGTTCCCTGGAGGTGTCATCACTCTTGGCTTCTACCCATCGTGGAACGGACATTTCGCGAACGTACTTCAGTTCTGACCGGTAAGTAAGCTATTCTTTCAGCAAGTCATCGGGCAATTCTTCGTCACAGTCTAGTCCTGCTTACCGCAACTTCTGAATCATAAACTTGGCTACAATGACACAAGGTGCGACCCATCCCAAGGGGTCAAACAGACGTGAGATGTCAGAAATTACTGTTCTCTTAGTGATAGGATGTTGCTGAATAGGAAGTTGCACAGAATATTGAAAAGAATCAGATTCTCTATCCCAGTAGAGTCCTAACACCTATAGGACCTCATCCATCTTTATGTCAACTTTCTTATTATCCTTTTGTGGTTTATCCATCACTATCCTGGCCAAATCCTTGTTGTTCGTTACCCATTTCTGCAATTCGAATCCTCCTTTACTTAATAGATCCTTCATCTCCTGAAAAATCTTAATTCCTTGATCCATTGTCTCACATCCAGTTCATCCACATAAAAGTCGGTTTTAATCCTTTTTGCAGTTTCAGGAAATTTGTCGCCTTCATCGGTTGCCAGCTGCTGCAGCGTCTTCACGGCCAGGTATGGAGCGGACGCCGTGCCGAAAGTGACTCTTACTAATCTATACTCTTTTGTTTCAGTTTCTGGATCGTCTCTCCACACTAGTCGCTGGAAGTCTGGGTCCTGCCTGCTGACAAGGACCTGGTGGTACATTTTGACAATATCTGCGCACAAACAGATAGGATGTGTGCGCCATCTCATAATAATGTGACGCAAGTCTTCTTGAAGCGTGGGGCCGATCATAAATGACTGATTGAGAGATACTCCGTCTTCTCCACACACACATGACGCGTCGAACACAACTCTCATGGCGTGATGTGGGAGGTACACACTTTCTGTTCTCTTTTCATCATTGCCAGTTATATGTTCCATATGCCCAAGGTCCGAGTATTCCTGCATCACTTCGGAGTAACTTGCCTTGATTTCGGTATTCTTCTTAAAACGCTGTTCAAGAAGATGAAATCTCTTCAGAGCAATATCTCTCGAGTTCCCATACTTGTCGTCCTCACGGAACGGTAAACGTACTATGTACCGTCCGGTTGGATCTCTTTGTGTAGTTTTGCTATAAATTTCTTCACACAATTGCTCTTCTTGTGTGAGCATTTTTGGTTGGAAAGAGTCAGATTCAATTTGCCAAAATTGTTTTAACAATTCGTTATCGTCTACGTGAGCATGCAAACTGGTGATCACGTTATGATGGCAATGTGATGAGAGAGTTTGAACATCATCGGATTGATGAGTGGGACCTGACAAGATCCATCCCAAGGCAGTACATTGTGCAGTGAGTACGCCATTAGAACCTTTGAGCAATCCATCTCTCATGATTTTTACCGTACAAGTCGGCACCAAGCAAAATGTCTATTTTGTTTGGAGTGTTGAATTGGGGATCAGCTAAACTAATCGCTGCCAATTCTGGCCAATCTATATTCACGATTTTCGCAGATGGAAGCAGACTGGTTATGGCACCGCATGCGCATGTACTTCTATCTGGAAACTGGGATCGTGATTTGATTGCACCTTCATCGTGACGACATGTTTTGATGACAAAGTACCTTTGTCCCCACCCAGCCAGAAATGACAGTTCTGGTGGGTGTCTTACGAAGACCGAGTAGGTGCACGGTCGATTCTGTGACAAATGACGCCTGCGAACCCTGATCTAGAAGGGCTCTCAGAAAACGTACATTACCGTTTCTTGCCGGGGATTTGACAATAGCGGTGGCTAACAGGACCTGGTTAGGAACTGTTTCCTTCAAAAAATGTGCTGCGACATTTGAAGGTGATGTTTCTAACGATGTTTCCACTGACGCTTCAGGTTTAGGTAAACCGGAAGTGCGCGACTCATTAGTTGGCTTAGGATGAAGCAACGAATGATGTTTGTGTTTGCAGAAACGACATTTGGTGGAAGAGTTACAAGAATTAACTGAATTGTTCCGTCCTAAACAGTTAAAGCATAGACCTTTGGTTTGCACAAAGTTGTGTCGAGCGCTGAAATCTAATTTGCTGAAATCTTTACAATTAGAAATTTTGTTACCTGTTTGTATACAATATGGGCATGGATTTGTGGCAGTTACATTATCATTAGGCATTGCGTGCATTACCTTTGGTTTTTGGATTGAAGACTTTGGGGTCGACTTTTGAATAGAGCTCAGAAATTCAAGCGACCGAAACCTAGATTCTAAAAACTCGCGCATTTGTGTTAACGTGGGCAAGTCATCTGAGACGCTAATTTTAGCCTCCCATTGCTTACGTGTTTCAGAATCAAGTTTCGAGCTGATGATATAAATAATTATTACATCCCATGATTCTACATCGATTCCCAAATTCCTCAAGCCATTCAAAGTGTCATTTATCGTGTCTAAAACATTTTTTATTGCGTTGGATGATTCCAGTCTGATGTTCGATTGATCCATAAAATGCCTCAGCAGACAATTAGCCAGGTGTTTTTTATCGTTATATCTACTGTTAAGCAGAGACCATGACTCCTGATAATTAGCTGCTGTGATAGGAACATGCCTTAAGAGCTGTTCTGCTTCACCAGTAAGGTGACCCTTCAGATAGTGCATTTTCTGCACATTATTGAGGCATTCTTATGTATCAATGATACATAAAGGTCTCTAAACGTCTGCCATTCTGAATATAATCCTGAAAATGTTGGAATTAAAATCTTAGGAAGTCTCACATTAAAGTCGCTTTTGGAAGTTGGTGCATGTTGAATACTAGCGCTTGAAGAGCTTGAAGAAGGCATAATCAATGCTGATGCTTCTTTGAGGTCAGATTTATAATCGACATACATCTCTTCGATGTCACCGAACATGTCTTCTTGATAATATTTATGTTGCAGAATTACATCAGAATCTTCAAGTTGCAATTTATCATTATTGTCAACGGCTACTTTCCACTGTTCTTCTAAAGTCTCTAATCTAGTTAACAAATAAGATTCTTTGGCAAGACGATCTTTAGGAGACTTTTTTTTAGTTCTCGTAAGCCTTTTCTATTCTAGCTAGACAGCTGTTTTGACTCTTAGTCAAAGTTAAAGATGCGATTGTTAAATTCGATTAATCTGACTGAACTTAAACTTTAATTGAACTTAAACCAAACTTCCAAAGCAAAGTACAACTCAAAATAAATAATTTCATAGTCTGAGAAAAGTTTCAAATAATATTACAAGTGTTTAGAGTTAGGCCGCAAATGAGCTGATTCCGCATTTGCAAAACTATTCTAAGTTGAAGAACAAGAGTGAAAATATTACAAGTCCAGTAATATATAAAATTTTACAAGTGTTTGAACTTTTAATTTAATGGGACCGAAAACGGGCGTGGATTCCCCGTAAGTTCACTTTTTCCTAAACTATTCTAAGTTAATATTAAGTATGCACAAACACGAAAATATTAAAAGTCCCCAATTCTATTAAATGGTTAAAGTCCCAGATGATGAAATGTTTCGATGGAATTAGTTAAACCACAGATTGCAACTATAGTTAAAGTGATCACAAAAAGTACTCACTATTTGTCCTGGCACACCTCACTTCACTTCACTGCAGGTGAACTTCACTCCAAAGGTGAAGTATGACGTCACTCCTGTGACGATTCCGTGAAGTCTTCTCGACGATGACGTCACTAGTAGACCTGCTGACGTCAGCTACTCTTCCGCCCTTTTGCTTCTTCGGTTGTCCGAATTGCGCCCTGCGCAAACCCAGCACCAACCAGTCGTACCGAACTCCGTCAGGTTCGTGTACGATGAACACGTGAACACTTTCCTTCAATTGTGTTCCGAACGTGCTTGTCGCAAAAAAGTGTCGCTCTCAATCCGACTCGATAAGGACCATGAATAATATCCAAGCCTTAGGGTCGCGTGATCGAGGTAGGTGAAATAAAAACACCGTTTGCTATTGACACTAGGTTTTACATACTTGAAATTGGCGGCTAAAAGTATGGCCCGGTGGTCTTGTAACACAACGCTTGCGTGTTTTAGCGACCTCCAGCGCCATCTAGTTCACTTTGGCGTGAAACTAACTTTTACATTCAACAATGGCTGTAATAAGAAACTAGGCTGGACCAGTCCCCACAACCATTATCCGTTCACAATTGTGACTTATAGACTAACCATCTCCCCCTTCAACTATATTCTTATAGGGAAGACACATTTATTACACGCACACGGCATACAGCAGATCTATAAACTATCTGATTGCCGTATAGCCAGCTCCCAAATAAACTAATTTCAAATAGACCTACAGTTGGTTATTCGCTATAACCATTCACACACGTAACGCGTCGCGTTGTGGAATCGTTCGTCAAATTACGAACAATTCCACGCGGGCGGCGCGTTACGTGGCCGAGTGGTCATAGCGAATTAAGGCCCTGCAGGGCGATCGCGGTTGAGCGATAGTAATGGAATTGTAATCGTTTATGACGTCAATGCACTGTCCGTCCTTGTCATATCCTAACACAATGACAAGGACGGACAGTTCACAAAAGGGTAAGTTGCCGCAAGTATATGTTGTGCTTATTCCCTTGTCTTTGTGTATCAATACGAACCTACTTATAACATCTATAGGCTATAGGCTCGTCCACGTCTCAAACCCGGTACTCGGTCATATATCAGCAAGTTACCCGAGAAGCCCTGGCCCGCAGTAATGCGCCGGCTCCCGCCTCATCAACAGAGTAAACTCGCCTCCATTGTTTACCCTTCAATTAATATACACTCTCATGTTAAAGACGGAAAGAGGAAAAAGTTTGCCTGTTTTTGAGGGAAATTCTTCTAAAGCTAATAAAGCACCAACAAGCTTACGTTGCAGTTTACGAAGAGTCTCACCTGAGGACTTCGCTAAAATCAAAATCGTGAAATGGTCCAAATAATTATGTAAGAAATTCGACTGTGATAGATCACATTGCCGAAATCAAGGCAGTTCGAAAGCAATTTTCTGATGCATGCCAAAATATGCCGGGCCCTCAAATGTGTTATGTGAGAGTTACAGATTTTGATTTGCTCCAAAATGAGCCTATTGACGTAGACCTGTAAACGTCAAAAAAACTCCACTTTAACATCTAAAACGTCCCAACAAGGTCGATAGTAGGTTGGCAGTAATCGAAACATGAGTGGCAACAGCACATCATGATCGATCAATCGCGGTGCAAGCGCGCAGAATACAAATGACGGAATTCGCACGATTGAGTTGCTCTGATTTTGGTATCACGTATTATTTCCGCGAAAACACATCAATTTTGTGTCGTCAAACACGTGCTACTACTCTCTTTGTGCTCGATTCCTGCGTAATTCTTGCGATTTATTTATCTAAGATTCAGGTCTAGGACACGTTTTCAGAATGAGGTTACTGATTTAGTGTGTAACTTTTACCCCTGAGCATAAAAGCTTTTTCTTTTTTGTTATTGAGCCGCATTTTTGTGGTTTCTCTTGTATTTGTGTACGTAGGTGTCGAGCTCGCTAGCGGAGTTGGGCTTATTTGAATATGGATGTTAGCTTTGGTTTAAAGAGTAAAAACACTTTTGTTGTTCATAATTATTAAGTATGATATTATGTTTTCCTTTCCAATATATCAGGATCTGGTATGTCGCCCACCCACGGATAACTGTTTGCCGTCTAACTTTAGTAGCGCTCATTTGGTCATCGACTGATCAATTTCGCTAAGTATAGGTCTTTAAATAGCTCCTAATCTGCGGCTGGCCTCTAGCACAGCCGTGCCGGTATTCCCCCGCGGGCCGATACGTCACTGTCCTCCCTATCATGCATTATCTACGCATTGACAACAGTTTCCGTGTCTCAATGAGAGTTATGGAGGTTTAGCTTGCCCAAGTTGCCTGTGCGGTGAGAGAGATTTGCCAAAAATATTGTCTGTTTGACTATTATACTAGCGTGTTATGTTACTTTCTCAGCTCATGATTTTTTATCTTCATATTAAAACTGGGTTTTATATGCTCAGACGCCTTTACCTACCTATCCACACGAGAAAGATATTGACGTGTTGTTCATGATCAAACGCAAAAGCTGAAACTTCAAAGTATAAGCAACTATTATGGCTTGAAAAGCCATACGATACTGGCTGTATTTTTCAAGTCGTTTGTTTGTCTGGTGCCGCGTATAAATGTGGGATTTGTAATTCAAATGATTTAGTTACCAAAACTTCGTTTTAAAATTGAAATGTATACATGACTTGACATTTCATTTTTTCACTGTTGACAAACCGGCTTGTTTTTGTTAAACTATCCTGGGAGGGTCACCAGATGGCATCGGCAAGTCAAAGGAATATCAATGAGTACAGTACACCATGTACTGCTGGTATACTGTTTTTCTTGCTCCTGGTTTAAGGGCATACGGGCTGATGTTTCTTTGTTGTATGTTTGCTTAGGTCTTGCCCAGTCCAGCATTTCAATGTCTGCCTTTAATAGTAACCCTTCCTCCCCAATAGAGGAATTTTATCCAAAGGAACATTAATGTATACTAGAAAATAATGTACAAAGGACCAACAAAACAATATCATTATTTCGATGTCATTCTCATATGTGTCTTCCCACACAGCTGATTAGCCTACGTATGCCTACATGTGCCCAAGCGGTGGCTGTCGATTCATCAGCCTTGAGAAGAAAAAAAAGTCCTTTCTCTAGAATAATTCGCGAGTTTCGCTGAGTTTTCGTCAGCCCTTTTCTTCGCTACCACCAACTCCCTCTCTGAACTGTGGTGTCCTCCTTGCTAGCTCCCATCCTCAAGTAGAAAAACTCTGGGAAAAGCTCTGAAACTGGGTGTGTCGGTAATAGTTCTGGAGATCCCGTCACATTCTCTACTTAGCGTGCTTACCAACTTCTAGCAAATGCTAGAAAGAAATTCATTATTCAAATAATTAAAAAAACATGGCATTGATTATCTGTCGTCCAGCCTTCGTTATGCCTTGTTTAGTTTTTAGCGCTATTATTTCTATGACTAATCAATCGCCATTGGTTGACGGAATAATTCAGTATCTTTGTATTTTCCTTGACATAATAAGTCGAGCTCATATGGATGTTCCTGTGTAATACAGAAAATTAATGGTGTACTCTCGTTTTATCCGCCTGATATCTCTATTATTATAGTGATAAGCTCTATTAGGCAGCAGCGTAGGTTATTAACAATATGAATGTTGTAATCGATGTTTTCTTTTCATTAACGTTAGGCTGGTTCATTGTTGTTGTTCTGATAAAGTTTTGTTTCTAATTGAGTTACCGGAAGAGTTTTCAACTTCTAAATTGGCTGAAGTTTATTTAGAAACAAATTAAGCAATAATACTTAAAGCGCCTTTCGCTGTTAATATACTTACTTACCTTTGCGAATCTGGATTCGCAAAGGTAAGTAAGTATATTTTTTTGCCTGGGCCTACGACGAGTTTAGTCAGTTCTAAAATTATAGTCCTTCCAGTTATTGTATAATTTACCGAATATATAAATATATATATATTAAAAAAAAAAGTATTTTTAAAACTAAAAAGAAACTATGAAAAGTAAGAAATGAAAAAAAATGCACACTTTAATAAAACAAGTGATAAAAAAAACACTCTTGTCCTGCCAAAAATGAACTTCTGCCAATAAATTATATATTGTTCGAATGTGCTCATCAAGTTCTTCAATTAGATACCCATGTTGTAAAACTAGCTGTGCCCGCGGCTTTGCCCGCATAGTTCCAGGACCACAAGTACCTACACTCGAGAGCATCGAAATCGCACACCACCTACATTTTCACTTTGACCCAAAATATTTTATGTGTTTTTAGAAAGCTAACAGTGTGTACTTTAATTAAATTTAAGTTATATTCGCAACCAACATTTAATTTAACAAATATTTAGGGTCAAAGTGAAAATGTAGGTAGTGTGCGATTTCTATGCTCTCGAGTGTATAAAGTACAATATACTACATTTCAAAATTCGTTCAGACGTCGACGACGTCGCTCGGGATCTAAGCATCAAAATTAATGTACCAAGTATCCCAGTTTTTAAGTCAACCCCTAAGCTATCCAAGAGTGAAAACCGCATCGCGATCAGTCCAGTAGTTTTAACGTGATGCAGGAACAAACATACAGACAAACAAATAAACAGAAAAACACGATTTTTAAAATTGGCTTATTTTAAGTACCCTTTTTTTATAATTATCTTCTTTGTAAGACTTTTTCGTTCTTATTGCATGTATTTTTGCCTTTGAAAATGGAGCCATACTGCCGCCAAATAGAAATAGAAAAAAAAAGGCTTGTGTTACTCGGGGTGATATAAGGATTCTAACGATACCCAATAATTCCAAATCTGTTAAGCTGGATTCGACCAAACCAGAGATAATTTTATTATTAGAGTAGTAGCGTAGACAAATGACGGTTATTCCATTTTTCAATTCAGGTCCACTTATTTGCAAAAATATTATAGTGTTTACATAATATATGCCAATTATACAGGATAGATTAATGAGAAAGGAAGACTTGCCTTAGGAGACCTCCCATAACTTTTTGAGATATTCTAAACTGCATTCACAGATTTTGCGAAAAATGTACAGTCTGTACATTTTTCGCAAAATCTGTGAATGCAGTTCAGGATATCTCAAAAGTTATGGAAGGTCACCTAGGAACGTTTTCCTGTAACTATAACGGTTAAGGTACCTGCCCTTACTGTCTCGTATCAAAAATCCAGCCTGTATACAAAAGGTCCAGTACATTCTACCATAGTATTTATGGTGTGCAAATATTATACAATTATTATACTATCATTTAAAAACTAAACTAAAGGCTCTGTGAGCTGTAGACCTCGCGCGCACAAACTTTTTTTGCAAATATTCTAGCCATGCACAGTAGCGCCATCTAGTTACCTTAATGTAAAACTAACATTAATAACCAAGGTGCTCCATCAATCCCTACCTAGTGGGCAAAGGGCTGATTCCACTGGAAACCTAAAAGTGAGAAATTTACTGCATTTTGAGGAGCTATTCTGCTCATCACGCCGAAGATCCTCATCAGATCTTCACCAATTTTTTATGAGACTAACTTAAAGTTTCTTCCTTTCAAATGAAAAAATAACCATCGAAATCGGATGTAATAAGGCGGATATAGTAGCCCCATTTTTGGGGGAAGTACCCCCCCAATCAAAAATCCCCAACGACTAATAAATTCTAAAAATTCGTTTAACCTGTATACCAAGTTTCGTCTAGATCGGTTGAGAAATGCGACCTGTAGAGGAGAACAGAGATCCGGACTGATATATTTTTTGGTTTCCAAGCTGAAACGGAGACGACTCGCGCTCGCTCGGTCAATAACACAAATAATTAAAATGTAGACTATCATAAAATCACCCTGGCAGAACTTCAATATTAAAATCCTTTTTAATTAATGTCTAAATAATATAAATGTTCAATGTTCCGTCATTTCTATGCCACTATTCTATGATTTAATTTGCTCTCGTTTTGATAGACGTTTAAAACTTATGATGGAATAAAGAAACTCACATACATACATACAAACATACATGAACCCTGTAAACATTACACTCCTTTTTTGTTCATTCGTGTAAGAACAGGTTAATCGGCCCAGATCTCGTTTATTTAAACGAATTTAATTGAGACCCACCACCTCTTTAACCCAAGTACGATAAAGCAAAGGAAGGGTAATGAGTTTAACAGTCTATGTATGTATGTGGGACTGTGGGATGTTCTACAATAGCGTCGCCCCTATTGGTCCGATTTTGACAAGTGAGGTAACAATCGGTTTGTCTTCAGATAATAGTGTCATAAGCAATTTTTTTTACCCGACTACGGCGAAGAGTTATGTGTTCAAACTTTCCGAAAACTTGGTCCAATTTTTGACAAGCAAGGTATCAAACAATTCGTCTTCATCGCAAAAGTGTCATCTAGTCTATTTATTACCCGACCCTAGTCGCGTTTTAGTTTTTGAATTTATATCTGTTTTGATGTCGTTTATCAAGGAGATTTAATACGATTTATTAGCTCCTCACCCACAATCCTGCCACAGTACCTACTTTTAAAAGATTTTGGTCCTGCCAAATACACCCAAAAGGAAGTTATCCATTGTAGAGCGTTATTGATTTCCGGTGAGATGACTGAGGTCGGGAGCATCTGTGGTTGCCGCTGGCTGCCGGCCAGCAGTGCCAGGGACGCGTGAAGGTCAAGAGCATTCGCCATTTGGAGCCGAGGATGTGATAATGAACTTGTGATGCTTCTTGGCGACGGCTTGGAAGATTGACAGGCTTTTTTGTACTATTGAGTGTCTAGACAGCATGTCACCTTTCATATTACCACATGATTCGAGGTGCCTTCAACAAACCGTCTGCCTGTGGATTGCATAGTCTTGCGCGGTTCTACCTTTAATTGTCACTGAATTGAAATTGTATACTTACCTCGGACGAATTTTGTTAAACTAGGCAGAAACAATTTTGAGAAGGAAGCCAGTAACAGGATTCAGCTGGGCCGTGCAGCTTTTGGAAAACTTCGTCAAGTCTTCCATAATGCCTGAAGACAAAAGTCTACGACCAGTACGTCATACCCGTAATGACATACAGAGCCGAAACGAGGACAATTACTGTGAGAGTCCTCCACAAGCTCTAGGTCACGAACTATGGTCGGAGTTTCTTGAAGGGATCGAATCGGAAACGAGGTGATTCGGCAGAGAACTAAGGTAACCGACATAGCTCAGAGAATAAGCAAACTGAAGTCAAATGGGCTGGTCACATTTGTCGTAGGACCGATAACCGTTGGGTTATACGAGTTCTAGAGTGGAGACGAATCGGTAAATGTAGTGTAGGACGCCGATAGATGGAGCGACGATCTGCGCAAGATAGCTGGCAGTCGTTGGAAAAGAAGAGCCGAAGATTGGGCTCAGTGGTGCGCCTTGCGAGAGGTCTATGTCCACCAGTGGACATTGTTTGTCGTATGTTTGTCATAGTTTATCGACTGCTATTAATCAATAACAGCCGGGACCGACAGCTTAACGTGCCCTCCGAAGTACGGAGCGATGGAAAACCGCAGACAACTTAGAAAAGTCACTGGTGCGTAGCCTAGAACTAATATAGGTTGTTGTTGATGATGATGATGATGAAGAGGCATAGATTTTTAAGCCTTATATGGCCAGTAATTTCGTTCGACTCTGTTAACCGCTGTCCGGCTTCATACCTATTTTAGAACTTGGCATTTTTTTTTTGCTGTATTAATTACTAGATAAACAGATTTTATTAAAGTAGTCGCAGCGGATCTTTTTGGTTGTGAAGTTAGGCTCTGTGAACGATTGCGCAGGTACTACTGTGAAGATTAAACCACAAAGTAAGAGCGAGATATAATATGTGAAAACGTAAGCGAGTGAGCGAGGCAGTTATACTATGCTGCCTTCACCTTCAACATTGGGATTGCGCCTGAAAAATAGCAGTTTGCGCAGCGACTTGCAGACAACTTCCAAACCACAACGTTCCGCTGCGACTACTGTAAGTTCGAGTTGATAAACTCTAAGCAGGATGGGTAATCACCTTATGGCGTCTCACTTCTGTCATCAAACTTCCAGCCAGAGGGCGGCCCTTACTGAATGCTTGTGTAGCTAATGTTTGGAAATTAGGTTCGAATTAATTATTATCATTTTGTGTGCCTGATCCCATCCACGATTGCATATTGAACATAGTGACTTAGTTATCTCACATGTACGCACTAAAAAAACTGCGAGTACTTTTCTCTAAGCGCGATTCATCTAATCTTCTGCAGTTTACGAGCTGTCACAGGTTTTCTGCCAATCCAAATGATCAAGTGATATATATCTACCAATGTATCGAACGAACGTCGAACAGAAGGCGAGTATACTGCTGGCTACAAATCATAACCACTTCAGTAAACATTGAAGTGCCAGTAAATATCAGCTATTGCGACAAATAACTCGGTCTGCATCGCAGCTAACTGCCACATTGTTTGATAAATTATCGCTAATAATGCTCGTAAAACGAACAATTCCAAACACACTTCGAAGGTGAAACCGAATTTGAAATGTATACGTGTATCATTAGGTGGATGCTCGAAAATGTCTCGGGTCTCAATGTAACGTAATCAAGGTAAAAGCAACATTACCGTACAAATACAGAAGAGACTGTTACAGAGAATGTTTACCTCTATAATAATATAGTACCCAATATACGTCACTTGAATATTATTTTCCTTAAATAGGAGAAAATTGGTAATTGAAATTCTATTTATAGAAGCAAGCAGCCAACCCTGTAGTAAGTTACTAGGTATATCCCTAAACTTATTGGATCGATAGTGAGGTGGAACAATATCAGTTTTGGTTAGCTGCCACTCGGTCACTAAGCGGGACTTCTTTTTTACCTGAGTACGGCGAAGCAAGGGAAGGGTAATGAATTTCAAGCCTGATATTGTCATTATTGTTAATCCATGCATTTTCTAACCAACCAACTTTTTTGGATTACAGAATAAATCAAAGAAAAAAGTTTGATTGAAACAACTAAAACAGATATCACAAAATAATCAAGCCTGTATCACATAATTAGCTCATTTCAGGTTGTGTCTATTGAAATGTATTTTGTATGGTCAATTTAGTATTTGAAATAGATTTAGATATTCACTATTGTAGGCAGTTTAACAGACTCTTACTTAGTAAATTTGCATAATTATCTGTTCGAGAAATAGAATTCTGTGATCAAGAAATCAAACTATCATCAATTAGCCAAGTTTTGCCCGACTTATATTATTATAAGCAATAAGAACGAAAAATTCTATACAAAGAAGATAATAAAAACTATCACTAATTAGCCAAGTTTTGCCCGACTTATATTATTATAAGCAATAAGAACGAAAAATTCTATACAAAGAAGATAATGAAAACTATCACCAATTAGCCAAGTTTTGCCCGACTTATAATAAAGCAATAAGAACGAAAAATTCCATACAAAGAAGATAATAAAAACTATCACCAATTAGCCAAGTTTTGCCCGACTTATAATAAAGCAATAAGAACGAAAAATTCCATACAAAGAAGATAATAAAAACTATCACCAATTAGCCAAGTTTTGCCCGACTTATAATAAAGCAATAAGAACGAAAAATTCTATACAAAGAAGATAATAAAAACTATCACCAATTAGCCAAGTATTGCCCGACTTATAATAAAGCAATAAGAACGAAAAATTCTATACAAAAAAGATAATAAAAACTATCACCAATTAGCCAAGTTTTGCCTGACTTATAATAAAGCAATAAGAACGAAAAATTCTACACAAAGAAGATAATAAAAACTATCACCAATTAGCCAAGTTTTGCCCGACTTATAATAAAGCAATAAGAACGAAAAATTCTATACAAAGAAGATAAGAAAAACTATCACCAATTAGCCAAGTTTTGCCCGACTTATAATAAAGCAATAAGAACGAAAAATTCTACACAAAGAAGATAATAAAAACTATCACCAATTAGCCAAGTTTTGCCCGACTTATAATAAAGCAATAAGAACGAAAAATTCTATACAAAGAAGATAATAAAAACTATCACCAATTAGCCAAGTTTTGCCCGACTTATAATAAAGCAATAAGAACGAAAAATTCTACACAAAGAAGATAATAAAAACTATCACCAATTAGCCAAGTTTTGCCCGACTTATAATAAAGCAATAAGAACGAAAAATTCTATACAAAGAAGATAATAAAAACTATCACCAATTAGCCAAGTTTTGCCCGACTTATAATAAAGCAATAAGAACGAAAAATTCTACACAAAGAAGATAATAAAAACTATCACCAATTAGCCAAGTTTTGCCCGACTTATAATAAAGCAATAAGAACGAAAAATTCTATACAAAGAAGATAATAAAAACTATCACCAATTAGCCAAGTTTTGCCCGACTTATAATAAAGCAATAAGAACGAAAAATTCTATACAAAGAAGATAATAAAAACTATCACCAATTAGCCAAGTTTTGCCCGACTTATAATAAAGCAATAAGAACGAAAAATTCTATACAAAGAAGATAATAAAAAAAATGGTCTAGGGTACGATAAGCTACTGAGCAAGAATAGTAACATTTTTTAAAATCGTGTCTATCTGTTTGTCTGTATGTTTGTCCGCGCATCACGTAAAAACTACTGGCCCGATTGCGATGCGGGTTTCACGGTTGGATAGTTTAATGCTTTGACATAAAAACTGGTATACTTGGTATCTCGATCCGATGAGTAGAAGCTGAGCAATCGATAAACGGCTGAAGGAATTTTAATCATTTTATTGGTATATTAGTATTTTAAGTCTTGGAATAGTACATAGAGTACTTTTAAGTCTTGGAATAGTACATAGAGTACTTTTAACCAAGAAAAATGACCACATCTAGTTAGGTATATTTTCTGAAATATGAAACTGTTTATGAATGATTATAAAGTAGCAGTTACCCGCAGTTCCGTCTGTTTATGATGATTATAAACTAGCAGTTACCCGCAGTTCCGTCTGTTTATGAATGATTATAAACTAGCAGTTACCCGCAGTTCCGTCTGTTTACGATGATTATAAACTAGCAGTTACCCGCAGTTCCGTCTGTTTATGATGATTATAAACTAGCAGTTACCCGCAGTTCCGTCTGTTTATGAATGATTATAAACTAGCAGTTACCCGCAGTTCCGTCTGTTTATGATGATTATAAACTAGCAGTTACCCGCAGTTCCGTCTGTTTATGATGATTATAAACTAGCAGTTACCCGCAGTTCCGTCTGTTTATGAATGATTATAAACTAGCAGTTACCCGCAGTTCCGTCTGTTTGTGAATGATTATAAACTAGCAGTTACCCGCAGTTCCGTCTGTTTATGATTTATTATAAACTAGCAGTTACCCGCAGTTCCGTCTGTTTATGAATGATTATAAACTAGCAGTTACCCGCAGTTCCGTCTGTTTATGAATGATTATAAACTAGCAGTTACCCGCAGTTCCGTCTGTTTGTGAATGATTATAAACTAGCAGTTACCCGCAGTTCCGTCTGTTTATGAATTATTATAAACTAGCAGTTACCCGCAGTTCCGTCTGTTTATGAATGATTATAAACTAGCAGTTACCCGCAGTTCCGTCTGTTTATGATTGATTATAAACTAGCAGTTACCCGCAGTTCCGTCTGTTTTTATGTCTATGTCTATGTCTATGTTATTATTTTATCTGCGAGTAAGACTATATTTTGTAAAAAAAAACGCGATAAATTGCAGCCCTTGTCAACAGTTTAGAGAGCTAGACCTCCAACTTTGTCTAAACAAAACATTAATAAATTGATGATTGAGATTAGAAATTGGTAAGCAGGGAGTCGTCTACCCGAAACCGGAAAACATAGCTAGAGGTCTACTAGACAAAAAAGTTTGGGGACATCTGAGTCTAGGCAATCGTTTGACACGATCTCACCTGATGTAACTTAGGGGAAACACTGATGAGGGCAGAGCATTCCATTCATTTGGACTTCAATGAAAATAGATAAGAGAGGGTTTGGGAGGGCGGGGGATAGCCATAAGTGTATTACGATCGGCCACCATTTCTTATACGTGGTTACCGTCTACCTACACGCCTTGGCCGTTCGTGGGGGTAGACGGTAATACATCGGTCATATTACAGTTGAATCCACAAAACTCCCAATTAGAAACCATTATAGTTTTGTCAAAATTCTATGGTCGTCGGTCTGTTTGTTTTATGTTGACTGTTCGATTTAGCATAAAGATAACAAAACGCCATAAAAAAATAGCTATATCTCACATTATCTTTGTTTTTCTCACAAACCTATATTGTGCCCGTCTCCTGTGTGAGTGTTCGTATGTTGTATTGGATGTAAGTCTAATGCTATCTTTGTTTTGTTTCAGGTAAGTCCTACAAACATCGTAATTATGTATTTTCTCAGCGGTTGCATGCGAGACAAATCGTATCGCTAGGTATGTCCAAATGGAGTCAACCAGGCGGGAGACAGTCATGGCGGTTGGGTATTTCGTCTTTGTCACATTAAATGTGGAGAGCACGTGGAAACAAGACTGAACTCCAAGTTCAGTCGTGATGTGCTTTGATCTTTCGGTGCTGGAAAACATTTTTATTGTATTGCATTGCCCGTATGTAGAGCAAGTTATTGTCATGCTACAGTAGGTAAATTATAGTGTACGAAAAGTGTACTTATTAATCATGCAAAGTGCACACCTTCCCAGTTTCAGTTTCAGCATAAAATGTAGTAAAAGTATGTTTTATTTAGTTTCACGGTCACAAGTGTCCCGAATACATAGTAGGCCTGACACTCGAGGGGTCTCACAGCTCCCAACGACACGACGTACATTGCAAACATGTGTGCCTCAACCTTAACATTCGATGTGTTATCTCCCATTTGTCCCCTTCAAGCGCGACAATAAAACGCACATGTTCCACGAAACTATTAAAAACTTGCCGAGCAAGGATTCCGTTCCATCTTCACATAATGCTCCAACAGTTTCTTTTGGTCTTATTGCTAGAAGTGTAAGGTGTAGAATAGGGGTTAGCGGGAAGTGGTGGAGGCAGTGACCTCGTTCGTCTCCATAGTGTGCCGCCCTTGGCGCGCAGCCAGTTATGAGTGCCAATGTCAATGGCACACGCCGAAAGTCATGTTCACTTTCGTTGCTCCAATGGTCTCGGTGCCGCGAACTGGTCTGATAATCCCTATTCTGATGTAGGACATCTCTGAACTCAGTGTTTTCTGTTTGGTAATATTTTGAAAGTTAAATGTTTATTATCTGAGTTGGCGATGCTTTTGAAGTACTAGTACTAAAATTTAAAAACGAAATGACGAGGTGGGTTGTGTTTGAAATTAATCTTATAACTCAAATGGTAGTAATATATTATAATGTCTGGCTTGTTTATTCGAAGTTTCACTAGATTACATCTACCTACATAAAACACTTTTTTAAAGCGGGCCATTTATCTCTGTACTTGTCAGAGTAAGTTATACGCCCAACTGACGGCTAGAAGCCACTGCTGAATAATACACCAGTTCTCCAGTCAGAATCCAGCCTGCTTTGAACAACGTTTGAATATTTGATCTGCGAGTTGAATGTGCCTTTCATTATCCTTTCTGGAAACTCACCTAAATTATTAATGCTCGAAAAGTTTCTGACTTTATCTCTGCAGTTGCAGGACTAAATTATTAATACTCGACAAGTTTCTGACTTTATCTCTGCAGTTGCAGGACTAAATTATTAATGCTCGAAAAGTTTCTGACTTTATCTCTGCAGTTGCAGGACTAAATTATTAATACTCGACAAGTTTCTGACTTTATCTCTGCAGTTGCAGGACTAAATTATTAATACTCGATAAGTTTCTGACTTTATCTCTGCAGTTGCAGGACTAAAGTTAGAAGATGGATAGTTCAAGTGTATATCAACAGTATATCAAACCTTTTGTCAAAAAAGATCCATCTTTCCTTTCATTTTTTTTTATTGATAAATTTTAGGTCTAGTATCCTATCTTTGAATTTTAGTATTTATTTACATGTTTACCGAAATGGTGTTCCTAGTAGGAATGGTGTTCCTAGTAGGAACACCATTAATAGGTAAGAATTCAGCAACACGTAAGTAGGAACTTCCTACTAGGAACACCATTTCGGTAAACATGTAAATAAATACTAAAATTCAAAGATAGGATACTAGACCTAAAATTTATCAATACGAAAAAAATAATAAAATGTGTTTTTTTTTTTTTTTTTTTTTTTTTTTTTTTTTCTCTTACGTCTTACCTATTAATTTCAATTAATGTTTTAAAAAATTAGCCCACAGTTGAAAAATATTAATTGTAGCGTTTCAAAAGAACCTCGATGATCAGATTCAATACTCCCTCCCCCTACTTTAATTTCCTGAGGCCGCTTGGCAACATATTTTCAATATTTGCAATTCCTAAGTCTCTTTTTACGTTATTTCCGTTTGAAAGCCGCGAATATTTTCTGTATTTTGCTGAATTTTCATTGTAAGTTGACCAATCGGAACTTGAGGCACGTGTCTGGAAATCTAACATCCTCTATGTGTGGGAAAAATATGTTTTACTTTGCAAAAAGTGAGGACATGAACCTTCAAATACTACTAGTTTTCGGTTAAGAGTAACAAGTACCATGAATAATAACAAAGTATTTTTTTCATGGTTTCAAAATGGAGGGAATAAAATCCGATAACAGTACAAACGCAAGACAATGCAGCGGCATATTAGCTCGGAAAAGGGATTAAACATAAAAGAACACAATTAAGGGACATAATTGTCCTTCAAACTGTTTTCATATTTGCTATTGAAATTCATATTTAAAGAAAAGCGGGTCTATATTAAATTAAGGTTTTGATTTTAAACTGTGTACCTGTTTTTGTCTGTTTTTTCATGTCTTTCAATTGATACAAAGTTTTTGCTAATGAGATGTTTACATTTTCAATGATATCAACTATAGAAAATTGCTCACAGATAAAGGTGGTCAAAATTACGTGTCACATTAGCGACCGATGAAAGCGGGTATATATACTGTGATGTCGGAAGCTAGTGCGCTACAAAGGCATACTTTTTATTATTACGCTATCTTTACTGGCGGTTCGAGAATGCGCTATAAAACGTGATAACAGTCGTTATGTCGCTACTCTATCTATTTCTGAACGCTAGCTTTATAGCCGGAAGTATTCTTCTTTTAAAATGTCCTGCGTTGGAGTTATATGTTTGTTTATTAGTTTTACAAATAAGTGCGAGAGTTGCCAGAGAGTCTATAGGAGAGTTATACATAATAACGAACCACCCTACTGCTTAAAAATCGTTATCCGAAATACACATTGCCATGTAAGCCTGTTGTGTAGTGACGTGGAAATTCACATTTTAATACCGACGTAGTTACAAAATTATCTATTTCATTTAGGGACACTAAAAGCCAAAGAAGAAGATACGCTGAAATGTAAATCTATGTAAATAAATTACAGTTTAAAAGTTTTTATTTTATTTACTGCGTTAAATCCATACTAATATATAAAAGTTAAACGTTGTCTGTCTGTTTGATTGTTTATTTGGGGAGCTTTCACGCGATATCGCCTGGACTTTGTTTCGCGATAAACATTCGTCAGCGCGGACAAAGTCGCGGGCGGGAAAGGTAGTATAGGACATAATTATTTAATTTACTTACTGTCTTGCTACGTAGTTAGTACTTATTCCTTATTCTGTGGCGCAACTAAAAATAAAAATTACTGTTACTCCTTCTTTGATGAACCGATTTTGATGAAATAAAAATAAAAACCTCCGCAAGACTCGTAGAAATACAGTCAGCATGTCACGAGGCGGTCCCAGGGCTTGGGCTTGTCCCACTAGCCCAGGATCCAAACCTCAGTGGACAACAGAATTACAGGAACAGGAACAATAGGGTGCACTTGGACAATTTCGTGTTGATACAATACGGATGAAAATAATCTCTTATGTAGGTATTAAGTTATCAAGTATTTTTCAGCTAAATTAGCTCCTAAATTTGTAAAATGCATCATAGCAGCTAAAATTTCACCACTAATTGACGACCTCAGTGATTTATCTGGTAATTCCTTAGGCCGTTGGCATGTCAAAGACATTAAACCTATACCACGTACGTCTTAACCTTAACCATCACTTGTCTACTTACATACTTTATTATAATTATGTACTATGAAAGTTACATTGCTTTCATATTCCTGTACCTTACCATATATTTAAATACCTACTTATGACCATTGTAGGTTCCCTACTTACAAATAACCTAGTATTTAAGTTGTAAATAATGTAATTTTAATATAATTTCCCTTTACGGAGTAATGTCCACATTTTTAGCCTATTTTTTTTATTCACTTCATTAACTTGTTGGATTCATTATGAATATTGACTTCAAGTCCTTACGTATTACTTTTCAGTGCTATTTTACTTACTACATACTTTAATTATTTGGTACTAATAGTAGCTAATACTCTACTTGTTAGCTATGTATTTTTTTTAATAATTTTAACCTTTTTTATTTTGTTAAACCTCTTTCATAATAATACTCATAAGAGATCAAATGAGTATTATTATGAAAGAGGTTTGGACCTCGTCACAAGCAAACGGCATCAAAATCCATCCAGTGGTTTTTGCGCGATGAAATCACACAGACAGACAGACAACAATTCTAAAAACTATACTTTTGGATTGTACTACAATCATATACTGAAAAAATAATGTTTTTTTCGAAATTACGAGTATCTTCCATATAAAGATTTCACTTTGTCTACAGTTTTATTTATTCGCTTTGCACGCGTGTTTTTTTTTTAGAAAGAACGTCGTTGCCAAAAAAAATACATAATATCTTCAATCTACAGAATTTTGGACATTATCCCGAAAGAACACTTTATTTTTCGGGATAAAAAGTATCCTCCATTTTTACCCATTAGATAAACTATGACTGTGCCAAGTTTCAACAAAATCCGTCAAGTAGTTTCAGCGTGATACGTGTTCTTTTAAATAACTTTCAACGCCTATCCTGCAGGAACCCTGTAATTTTCCGGGATGAAAAGTATCCTATGTCTTACCTCAAAGTATGAACTCAAATCAAACCAATTTTCATTTGAATTCATTGTGTATTTTCGGCGTGATGTACTTCTAAGGTGCAGACAGACAGACAGACGGACAGACAGACAGAAAGACAAAAAAATAAATAATAGTGTTGGCTTTAGTATTGAATATAGAACGGCCCCCAAAAAAAATACAAAATATCTTTAATTTACAGAATTTGGTACATTATCCCGCAGGAAATATTTATTTATTCGGGATAAAAAGTATCCTAAATTTTAACTCATCATATAAACTATGACTGTGCCAAGTTGCATCAAAATCCGTCCAGTAGTTTCAGAGTGGTAAGTGTTTTTTGAAATAACTTTCAACCCCAATCCTGCGGGAACCCTTTCATTTTTCGGGATGAAAAGTAGCCTATGTCCTGCCTCATAGTATGAACTCAAATCATACCAAGTTTAATTTAAATTCATTCAGTAGTTTCGGCGTGATGCCTAGCCAAGATAAAGACAGTCAGACAGACAAAAATGAAAAATAATACAGTTTTAGCTTCATTATCGAATATAGAGTAAGGTCCAAAAAAAATTTCAAAGTACCTTCAATGTACAGAATTGGACCCGTTACAGTTTTATTATAAGTATAGATATGTATAGATAGATAGGCAAAATAATAGCACTTTTAAAAGTCAAACCAATCACGCAGAAAGGAATCCAAGTTATCACGCCATCATTTTGTGTCCACTGGATGACAACTTGGGCTCACCTGGCAATTGTTTTTTGAAAAACTTAAGACTAAATCAATAATTGTATAACGTGTACCAGAATCGCAAAGCTTTGCTAAAAACATCCGAAGCAAAGATAACTTGCGCAAATGAAATATGAAATTTCTCGCATATTTGCCATGTAATTGATTTCCAACTGAATACTAACAGACAATTTCCACACAACGCCAGGCGATAATGAAAATACTATGAATCCAATTACACAGTGTTTGAACAACGCCGATCCACTAATATTAATTCATCCCCATTTACTTATTAAAAAAGTTCATTGTGAACAATTTTAAACAAATATTGTTATTCAATTTTACCGGCGACTCTATGCAAATGGAAACAAATTTAATTTGACTTCAATTTCGTTGTCGGGCTGTAAAAGGGGATGAAGCGTTTTTTAAACAATATTGCGGGGGTTGGTGGCGGAAGTCGTTCTTGGTAATTGCCGTAAAGCGGTGCTTAAACAGCTTTGGGTTCCGTGCAGATATCGGATTCAACCTGTGTACCCGACTCCTCGCCACGCCACGAAGAACTTACACGGTATCTGGCTATGTTAACCATGAGCCTGACCTACTATTTGAGTTTAAGCAGTGATGCCTGCTAATATATCGTCCGAATGGTCTTTTCTATGTCTGTGGTAGACATCGACATATGTGGCGCTTTCAGTTCGTCGTCGTTACTCTTTAAAGTGACATAATTCTTAGTAGTCTGGAAAATCCATAACTCTACCGGTATATATTTTTCCTGACTACGGCGAAGCAAGGGAAGGGTTATGAGTTTAAGTGTTTATATACAGCATGAATTTTTCAAGTGGGCGTGTATGGCTAAATCAGAAACTATGAGGAATAGCGAAAAGTACTCAAAGGAGTCTCGGGCCCAATTTTGATAAAAACTAAAACTGCATCTTTGGATTTTTGAAAAAAAAAACAATATTCCTAGGCAGGAATCGAACACGTTGATTTTGAAAAAAAAAACACTGTATTATTGCACCATTCGATAGTATCACTAATAAAGATTGAATTCTGGGAATGAATTCTGTATACAGGATACATAGATGTATGTGGACTAGTGGTCCGATTTTGATAAGCTTGGTAACAATCGATTCGTCTTCATGTAAAGAATGTCATAGAATACTTTTTTAACCCAACTACGCCGAAGCAAAGGAAGGGTTATGTGTTCAAACTAAAAACTTGGTCCTATTTTGACAAGCGAGGTATCAATCAGTTTGTCTTCATCGCAAGAGTAACCAAGTTTTTAGTTTGAACTCTAAACCCATCCTTTGCTTCGCCGTAGTGGGGTAAAGAAATAGCATATGACACTCTATACCTGTCAATTTCCATCCTAAGGTTAACTCGCTTTTAGCGATAAGTCCGCCCGTTGTACTTTAGTTATAAGATTGTTCCTTTTAGCTGTTTTTTTTTTGAAACTTGTGTGTAATAAAGTATTATCTATCTATCTACATACATACTATACATACGTAGACTTTTAAACTCATTACCATTTAATTGCTTCGTCGTAGTCGGGTAATTACCGTTCCCTTGCTTAATCGTAGTATGGTAAAAAAAAAAAAAAACTTCTAACGGAGTTAATATCAAATGTATATCACTCGAATGGACAATTGCAGTTGAGTAATAAGGTAGATATTTATGAGAGTTATTGAAAACATGGCATCTAGCCAACCTACCGTTTCTATCATTAATACATTTAAATGTTATAAAATAGCCTAAGCTACGTCTCTGTCTCAGTAAGTATGCCTACGTTCAGCCACATTGTTTTTACGTCGCTCCTAAACCCTTTGACTGCGGCTGCCCTTTGAGGTGTTCCTGTCACCTGATCTCATTATCTGCCCCGGGCCAGTCGCCGGACAACGAATTTTAATCTTTCTATTTCTACCGCGAGATACGCGGCATGCCTTTTAAGTTTTGTCGTTTGAAGAAAAAAACACAACTTGGACCTTATAGTACTTTTTATTGTTTTTCAAAGTATTCACCGCCAGCTTAATACACTTTTCCATTCGCTCAAACCAGTTATTATAACTCCACTCTAAAGTGGGGGTGTTCAAAATGGCTGACTTGAAAGCGTCGACTGCTTCTTCACCGGACTGGAACCTTTGACAACGCAGACTTCTTAATTTTAGTTCCTGCGGGATAATGTCCCAAATTCTGTAAATTAAAGATATTCTGTAATTTTTTTTGGGGGCCGTTCTTTATTCCACACTAAAGCCAAAACTGTATTTTTTTATTTTTGTCTTTCTGTCTGTATGTCTCTCTGTCTGTCTGTACCTTGGAAGTGCATCACGCCGAAAATACTCAATGAATTCAAATGAAATTTGGTATGATTTGAATTCATACTTCGAGGTAGGACATAGAATACTTTTCATCCCGAAAAATGAAAGGGTTCCTGCAGGATAGGCGTTGGAAGTTATTTAAAAGAACACGTATCACACTGAAACTACTTGACGGATTTTGTTGAAACTTGGCACAGTGATAGTTTATATAATGGGTAAAAATTGAGGATACTTTTTATCCTGAAAAATAAAGTGTTCCTTCAGGATAATATCCAAAATTCTGTAAATTGAAAATATTATGTAATTTTTTCGGAGATCGTTCTATATTCAATACTAAAGCCAACACTGTATTTTTTTATTTTTTGTCTTTCTGTCTGTCTGTCCGTCTGTCTGTCTGTACCTTGGCAGCGTACCACGCCGAAAGTATTTAATGAATTCAAATGAAATTTGGTATGATTTGAGTTCACACTTCGAGGTAGGACATTGGATACGTTTCATCCCGAAAAAATTAAGTGTTCCTGCAGGATAGAAGTGGAAAATTATTTAAAAGAACACTTAGCACGCTGAAACTATTGGACAGATGTTGATGCAACTTGGCACAGACATAGTTTATAAGATAGGTGAAAATTATGGATACATTTTGTTCCGAATAAATAAAGGGTTCCTGTGGGATATGGGTCCAAATTCTGTACATTAAAAATATAGTGTTTTTTTTAGAAGTTACTCTTTGTTCTATTATGATGCCTAAACTGTATGTTTTTTCATTTTTGTATGTATGTCTGTCAGTCTGTATCTTAACCGCGCATCACGCCGCCGGAACTACTGGATGAATTCAAAAGAAACTTGGTATGATTTGAGTTCGTACTACGAGGTAAGACATAGGCTACTTTACATATCGAAAAATTTATGGGTTATTATTTAGGGGTTGAAACTTATTTTAAAGAACACGTACCACGCTGAAAGTAATGGACGGGTTTTGATGCAACTTGGCACTGTCTTAAGTTATATGATGAGTTAAAATTGAGGACACGTTTTATCGCGAAAAAGTAAAGGTTTTCTGCGGGATATGGGTCCAAAGTTATGTTAATATTTAAGTAATAAAAAATATTTTTGGATGGTTCTCTATATTCGATACTGAAGCCAAACTGTTTTACTTTTTAATTTTGTCTGTCTGTTTGTCCGTATCTTGACCGCACATCGCACCCAAACTACTACATGAATTCAAATGAAAAAAATGCTCTTGGGTGCTTAAAAAAGGTATTGAACAATATTTTTTTTTGTTAGTCGTGTCTTTCTTTCTGTTTGTCTGTATGTTTGTTTTTTCACGCATTACATAAAAACTACTAGACCGATTGCAATGCGGTTTTCATTGTTATATAGCTTAGGGTTTGATTTAAATCTGGTGTAATTGGTATCTCAATCCGGTGAGTTAGAAGCCGAGCAATTGATAAAGTATTTTTGACGGCTGAAGAAATTTTGTTCATATGTTGGTATATTGGTCCTGGAATAGCACATTATGGTACTTTGAACCTAAAGAAACGAACACGCGTGCGAAGCCGCGGGTACAGCTTATATAAACTATGACTGTGCCAAGTTGCAACAAAATCCGTCCAGTAGTTTCAGCGTGATACGTGTTCTTTTAAATAATTTTAACGGCTATCCTGCGGGAACCCTTTAATTTTTGGGATTAAAAGTATTCATTGTCCTACCTCGTAATATGAACTCCAATCATACCAAGTTTCATTTAAATTCATTCAGTAGTTTCAGCGTGATGCCTAGCCAAGACAGACAGACAGACAAAAAAAACAGTTTTGGCTTTAGTATCGAATATAGAGTAACCTCCAAAAAAAATATTTGAAAATATCTTCACTGTACAGAATTGGACCCGTTACAGTTTTATTTTATTATAGACAGAGATATAAGCTTTTTCATTGCAACTTTATGACCATAAAATAAAAAGAGGAATATTACAGTCTTCCACTAATCACATAAATACCTGATCCTTATACCTGCCCTCTATTTGAAATGCCCTGCACGTAGGGCGTCCGGAAATCAGGGCAACTTTCTTGGGGATTACATATACAGGTAAAACGAATCAAATATTTAGTAATAATATTTGATGCCAATCAAATCACTCCCTAGAAGACATAGAAGGTATTTTTTTATTCGTACACTAGCTGTGCCCGCGGCTTTACCCGTGTATTAATTTATCTGGGTTAAAAGTACCCTGTATGTTTTTCCAGGACCGAAAATAACAATGTACCAAATTAGATCAAAATTCCTTCAGCCGTCAATAAGATTTTTAGCGATTACTTCGGCTTCCACTCTTCTGATTTAAATATGAAGCACGCCAGATTTTAAGTCAATACCAAAACTAAGTGTAATGTAATAATAAAACAGCATTTCAATCAGTTTAGTAGCTTTTACGTCATGCGCGAGCAAACATTCAGACCATCCAGAAAAAGTTTTTATTTAACTTGCAATGTTTGTATGTATGTTTATTTAGATCTTGCAAGCTGAATAAGAACCACTTCCTCTTATCCTACGGAGTTTAATTTTTACATGCTGGTTCGGTTCCGATTACAATGCATTTTTATGGTAAGCATGATCTGAGTCGACATCCAGGATCAGCTCTAGTTATTGTTCTGTAACTCTTTATGGTAAGCATGATCTGAGTCGACATCCAGGATCAGCTCTAGTTATTGTTCTGTAACTCTTTATGGTAACCATGATCTGAGTCGACATCTAGGATCAGCTCTAGTTATTGTTCTGTAACTCTTTATGGTAAGCATGATCTGAGTCGACATCCAGGTTCAGCTCTAGTTATTGTACTGTAACTCTTTATGGTAAGCATGATCTGAGTCGACATCCAGGATCAGCTCTAGTTATTGTTCTGTAACTCTTTATGGTAAGCATGATCTGAGTCGACATCCAGGATCAGCTCTAGTTATTGTTCTGTAACTCTTTATGGTAAGCATGATCTGAGTCGACATCCAGGATCAGCTCTAGTTATTGTTCTGTAACTCTTTATGGTAAGCATGATCTGAGTCGACATCCAGGATCAGCTCTAGTTATTGTTCTGTAACTCTTTATGGTAAGCATGATCTGAGTCGACATCCAGGATCAGCTCTAGTTATTGTTCTGTAACTCTTTATGGTAAGCATGATCTGAGTCGACATCCAGGATCAGCTCTAGTTATTGTTCTGTAACTCTTTATGGTAAGCATGATCTGAGTCGACATCCAGGATCAGCTCTAGTTATTGTTCTGTAACTCTTTATGGTAAGCATGATCTGAGTCGACATCCAGGATCAGCTCTAGTTATTGTTCTGTAACTCTTTATGGTAAGCATGATCTGAGTCGACATCCAGGATCAGCTCTAGTTATTGTTCTGTAACTCTTTATGGTAAGCATGATCTGAGTCGACATCCAGGATCAGCTCTAGTTATTGTTCTGTAACTAACGCGTGGGCTGATTTTGATGAATCTTACGTCAATCGATTTGTCTTAATCTTGCGAGTGCTTCTAAAGACATGACAGTAATCAAAATACTATATAGTGACAACCAGAAACCAAGAGAAAAATGAATAGGGTACCATTGAAAAGGTATTAGAAAATCATCTTTAGGTTTCTCTTCTAATTTTTCATTTCGAAATACCATTTAGTATCTATAACGGTTTAAACATGGTCAGCAACCTTTATCACTGAAATGTTTGGCTCATTTTAGTTTTGTTCGCAGTCGGTTTGTTTAGCACTTTCGATAATGTCTTGTTATAAGTAGAGATTATATTTTTAAATACGATGAAACAAAACACCAAACATTGTTTTTTTCTCCATTTAAGAGCTTGGAACACACTTGAAATGTGGTTTGATTGATTCTCTGCCAACGACATGATTTATCGGCGCAAAATGAATAAATCAGAAGTAGTGACAAACGATTATTGTATACCAGCTGTGCCCGCGGCTTTGTCTGCGTGGTCATTTCTTTTGGTTAAAAATAACCTAGGTGTTATTGCAGAGCCAAAAGTACATAATTATAAAGTACAAAATACCAAATTTCGTTCAGCAGTCAAATAGTTTTTTATAGATTGCTCGACTTCTATTCATCGTATTGAGATACCAAGTACACCAGGTTTTAGTCAAAATCTAATCTATCCAACAGTGAAAACTGCATCGTGATCGGGCTAGTAGTTATTACGTGATGCGCGAATTGACAAACGGTCAGACAGACACGGTTTTAAAAATCAATAGTTTAAAAAAACTAAAAAAACACGCTTTATATAGAAAACCAAACTAAAAAATAGAAAATAAATGTTAATAGTGTAAATAAGAAAAAAAATATTTATTTCAAAAAAATCGTAAATAAGAAAAAAAGTAGAAAAACAAATGTTTGTCTATACATTTTATGTATTTTTTAAACAAGAAAAAAATGTTCAAACCAACAACAAAAAACAAAAAAATGTTCAACTGAATTTGTAGAGTTGAACATTACATTACATAGGTATATACGAGTAGATACTTGGTCCTGGAATAACACATAGGATACTTTTTATCATCATCATCATCCACGCGGGGGGATGATGATGATGAGGCGCAGCTAGTTGTGTGATATATTTTTGACTTCCATATTCAAGGCAGTTCAAAAACTATGGTTTTGCTTTAATAGTAGTATTTGCATAAATGTTAGTATGACTTTTCAGTTTTGTTGTGTGCTCAATAATTTACTGCTGGTATTTTTCAATCTTAATCAATATATAGAATACTTTACCCTTGCAGAACATCTTTTGATTGATATTGAGAATAATAAAAATATAAATTAAAAAACCCAGAGAATATATGGCGTGGATCAACTTATATCAAGTCACTATGAACTTTCAAAAGTTTAATGACTCATGTGAACCGTAAGTACTATATTCGGATTAGAATTATTACAAGATTATTGTGTGTGTAGTGAATATGTACAAAATGAGAGCATTTTGTTCATATATTTTCCAACAAAGTCCGGGTTGTATGACACGCCTTAGCTTAGAAAGCTTGGAGCTTATACAAGCTTCCGAACATACTCCATCACAATGATGTCCCAACCATCATTAAGTACAACAATTTTGTTATATGATACATTTGATATCCTACTATACAAATGTAGTTTGTCTGGACTGTCGGATTTCATGATGAAAAATTACCTTCTTGTAAGCTATCAGTCATAAATTACCATACAATGTGACTGAATAAATAAAACAGTATTCATTTAACGATAACAAAATGAGAAACAACATATATTTTTCGATATATCCTCACATTGGACAAAATTCCCAAGCCCCGGTTTTCATAGTTCATCTGCCGAACTATTTTCGGTCCCGCACAGATGTGACCGATCCCACATTTCCTCGAGGTGGCAACTTCTACCTGCCAGGGTACACAAGTTCACATATCGATAAGAGTAATTAATTATTATGTCATTTTATTGATAACAGGGCTGATGTTTTATTGGGTCAGCGAATGATATTCAGGCCTCTACTCTCTCTCTCTCTCTCTCTCTCTCTCTCTCTGATTGGACCTTATTCTCATCAGTGGAAACATTAGGGAGGTGATGATGAAATTATCTCCAACATAACACGAATCCACGAGTACGGTCTGAGAAGAAAAAAATTTATTGAATAATCATCGATAATTCTTTTCAAAACCGTTCCATCCCTCGTAATTTCATAACTTAGAGTCGCAGCTACATATATAGGTGCGCGTATATTTGTCCAACCCCTTTAGGAACTCCAATATAGCCGCTAATAAAGATAACGAGTTTCCTGCAAAACAACCGCTCCGGAGATGTTTTTCTCGTCTGCGTACGCCTTAAAAGGCACACTCACGAGCGTTTTAAACGTTGAATAATATGATAATCCACAATCTAATTCATCTTCCGGGTGATTCAGTTCCTAATAACTATCCTTAGCCAATTTTGCTTAGATGTTGTCACCTCCTAGGTCCTCTAAGACTCCAATATTTTCAAAGTAGATAACCATTCCGTTACAATTTACTGCAACTATAATCCAAGTTAAATACCTCTGTCCTCAAGCTATTAGCGGAAGCCGAGATGGTCGAAGGGCAGTCGAAATGGACTGTATGTTTTCCCATGATCATGACCTTGGCTAGTCTGGGCGTTTCAGCCGCCCGTTTGCCGCTCTGGGCGGGCGGTGCGTCGAACCGTGACGACGAAATCCGTTCCGTCGCGGATATAGTCGTTGGACGCTAAATGTACGCCTTTCCTTATATTTCTAACCTTGAACGGAATGACCTTTTGGTCGATACGGAACTTTCGCTACGAACAATCAGAATGGCATTTAATAGTTCAAAAAACCTTTAACACGGTTCAATTTAGCAGAGTGTTGAAACGGTATACTCGTATTTCGGTGGTCGCATGTTTCAATCGCGCTTCGTTGTCATCTAATGCGAAAACGTAGGACACGAACAGATTTTGGCCTAAATCTTTAATTCTCATCTTCATCCACAGTCTTTCTCGTTCTACTGCTGGGTATGGTCCTCCCTTATAGAATGCCATTCGCCTCTTTCCTGTACCAATCGGATCTATTTTTGACCCGCGATCTATAAAAATATATATATAACTTTTTCGACCGAAATACAAACACTAAAGATTGCAATCCCT
Source organism: Alsophila aescularia (assembly GCA_946251855.1). Lineage (NCBI taxonomy): Eukaryota > Metazoa > Arthropoda > Insecta > Lepidoptera > Geometridae > Alsophila > Alsophila aescularia. The sequence goes on from OX276374.1 coordinate 60,377,100, forward strand.
AGATAAAAGCACAAGAACAATGCGTACCAGTATCAACCACATCAAGTTGAGCGCGCCTGTAACGGATTGCAGGCGCCTTTGTTTACTGACTGCACCATACCATCACAAGGCCTAACGTAACGGCCGCATTGTTCTTAATGTTGGGAATAAACGCAAACAAGTTTTGAAATAGAGTTTGAGAAGTAAAAAATATTTTTCGCAACTTTTGCTTCACAGGGGAGCTATATCCCTCCCCTCAACCTCCCACCCCTCTATAATCGATGGGCTGAAATGTACATTTCTACGCTGTTGGCTTCACGAACTGAGCTGTTGGCTCAGGGATTTTATTTAGTTTATAAAGGTACTTAAGGTATTGGCAATCATAATTTCTTTTCAACCATGTTTAACGCGGTCACTTTTAGGCAAATCAAACATATTGAATGATTCGTAATCGAGATAGAATAGAATAGAAAATTTTATTATCATAGATTGTACAAACATTGCATTAATACAGTGTATAAAAATCAATGGCACAAATCTATGCACTCGTCTGTACATTTTTTATAATTTTGTAATCTTAATCTTACAAACTCAAAATACAAAAAAAAAACATTCAAAAACAACGAATCATTACAATCAGCGTAGCACTTTGGCAGAGGTGCAGTGTCCAGGTCTCTTAAAATAATTCGTACCTAGTTTTTAAGCTTAAGCTTAGTCAAGAGTACATTAAAACAGTACCGTTCAGGATTATCAAAATAATGAAATAGCTGTAAAGGGGCTTCGTCAATAATAAAAATAATATGTAATAGAAAAATAATAATGATATAGTATAACTCCAAGTCATTATTTACTTTGAAATCACGATAGTCATTCGTCAAATATTCTTTGGTACTACAAATAGTTTTAGAGAGTAGCATACATTTTACATTCAAGCAAAACGTTCTGTAATTTTTTGCAGATTTTATAGCGTTCGGTAGTTTATTATACAGACTTGTACTCGTACCAATTACTTTAGGCGTTTTATTTTATAGCGTTCGGTAGTTCATTATACAGACTTGTACTCGTACCAATTACTTTAGGCGTTTTATTTTATAGCGTTCGGTAGTTTATTATACAGACTTGTACTCGTACCAATTACTTTAGGCGTTTTCTTTGATAAATTAAGCCTATGTTTGACTGGTACTAAAACGTTTTTGTTGCGAATATTACGACTGGTATTTTCACCATGCATTTTAAATGTTTCTATATTTGTGCGAACGTATTTTAATACCTCCAAAATATAAACCGATACCGATGTAAGAATGTCAAGACTTAAAATTACCTCTGCATGATTCTCTAAACTTGGCTTCGACTAGGACTCTGATAGCGCGTTTTTGCACCTTTAATATTCGTTCATTGTCCGTAGAATTGCCCCACAGAATAATTCCATATGTCATAATTGAATGAACATGCATAATAGACTTCTTTGAGATAACATTCTGAAGCCATTGATCTTAATTGTCATAAATTCAGGGCATAAATAGCATTGGCCATTTTATTGCATGTGGAGTGTACATGTGATATCCGACAGAGAACCAAGGTAACCGACATAGCTCAACCTGCTTAACAGATAAGCAAGCTAAAGTGGCAGTGGGCTGGTCACATTTCCCGAAGAACCGATAACCATTGCGGTAGACGAGTTCTCGAGTAGAGACCATATTTAGGCAAATGTAGTGTAGGACGCCCTGTGGCCAGGTGGAGTGACGATCTGCGAAAGTTGGAAGAGAATGGATGAGAGGAGCAGAAGACCGAGAGACCTACGTCCAACAGTGGATAGATATAGGCTGATGATGGACCTTTCATTTAAAACTTACGACGGGTATAAAAATGCTAAAAGTAAGAAATATGCTGCGATATGAGCGCTACGCGTGCGAAGCCGGGGCGAGTTGCTAGTCATTTATAATTTGTATGTTTGCGTGTTTTGTTTTTTGGTGTGTTATAATTTGTATTTGTATTGTATTGTCGTCCCAATATTTCGAGGCCTTTAAAGACCGTGGCCATAGACCAACGCCTAAAGGCCGAAGGAAGGGGACCTTCGCTGTCTTAGTTAAACATGGTTCAGCCGACGCGACGTAATCAAATATTTCAAGCAAAAATTTCCCCGTTAGGATCTTTTCCTAAACATAATCCACACCAATATATAAAAGTGAAACTTTGTCTGTTTGTTTGGGGAGTTTGGAATGCAGATAGCTTAAACCCTGGAATAACGCATAGGATACTTTTCATGATCATCATCATCATGTGTGAAACCGCGGGGCGCAGCTAGTGTGTTGATAAGCATCACATCGAGACAATAATTCCTTTACTTACCTGTAACTTTAGTAATCGACAAACATTTATACGAAACCTATAAACTGTTGCATAACAAATTACTGTCAGTTGGCACAAAACTGCAATCATTTTAATCGCCAGCCAATGATGAATTCTCATGAAACCCTTTTGGCTTTACCAATGTTTCAGACTACCGTTTTATCAATAATGTTTCACATGTTGTTGCTAAAAATACTGTCCTTACCTTATTTATCAATAACGATAATGAATTCGTTATCATTAGATATCCTTCCAGTGTTTAGATCGTGTTGATGATATATTTATGGCCGGTAATCGGTTTACCCCTTTTATGGTAACCGTTATTCATATGACGCGACGTGACCCTCGTTTCATAAATGGCTGACTCACGTTATCTATGTACTTATATTAAAGCAGTAAGTAACAGAATCTGTGCAATGAACATAATTGAAAACATGGTTTAGGAGTTTTTTTTTGCATAGGATACTCTTCCCACAGAAAAAGGGGACACAGCTAGTAGAACTATAAATTCTCAGATTGCAACTTTCCCAGCTGCGCCCAGCAGAGCGTGTAGCGTCGTCTACGAGATTTCGTAGCACGTCTACGTGCTGCTACGGAAACGAAAATGTCAGTCCTGTCTGCACGTAATGTTAGAGAGGCTTTTTGAAGCAAATGATTAATGGTCATTTGAAATGAAAAAGTCGATATTTTGATAATAATTGATATCCTTGAGAGTTTTTAGCGAAGCCACCTTGTCGCGACACAAGGGCACTTTGTATTATTACGAAAACTTACTTCCTCATTTTATTCCAATTTGTCCTTGAGTTTACTTCTGTAAAGTCCTTCAACTATTCAAATCTTGTCTCAGCTTGAAAGCGGTGATGAAAATCTTCTTGAATGTGTGTGTTCTTCTTCTTAGATGTGTAATTCCGGCATCTTACATTTTTGTCGCTGGCGAATCTGAAGTTCGTCTTGAACACCTGATAATAAACAAATGTGTGTGTGTATGGCATGTGTAATTGTAAGTACTTATTTGGAGTTTTCGTTTGCAGTCGCGCCTTTGCGTGACTCCAGGTCAAATGCTTAATTGAGAAACAACGTTCAAGCTGAGTAGGTTTTCACGTACCTTCGATGATGAGCTTTTTGTATGCCTCTGATATACGAGTATAACTAAGCCTCGAAGCAGGCCCGACGCACTGCGAAGTTGAGGTGTGGATACGTACCTCCAACCTTGAATACCGACAGCGGCTCCTAAAATCAGCGCCTGCCGCGCGCTCGCCGTTATTGCACGTGGTCACGTGAACCATCACATCTACAATTTTCTTGGATGCAAATATTTATAACGTTGTTTCTTCTTATTATTATTATTATTTAAGAGCTCAGTTCTTGTCGGTGCAGTAATTACCAGCGTTCCCTATCTTCGGCCAAAGCTTTCACTTCCCTATACGACATGACATTTATCTTCTCCTATAGTTGATCTGTAAATTTCCTTCAAGGTCTGCCCCTGCCTCTCTTCCCTTCTACCTTCCCTTCTATGACGGTTTTTATGAAGTTGTCATGTCGTCTAAGGTGGCCAAACATCTTTCCTCTTCTGCTTTCTATGGTCGCCATTAAGTTTCGTTTTTCTTGGACGAGACGGAGTACTTCTTCGTTCTTCTTTCTTTCAGTCCAGCTTTCTTCATTTTTTTAAGTATGTGTAATTAGCTTATGGGAGAAGTTAGGTATAATCATCATCATCATCATTTACAGCCACTACGCTACCCACTGCTGGGTATAGGCCTCCTTTCGCTGTTGCCACGCCTTTTGATCGGATGATAACCTTATCCATGTCTTTCCCTCCACCCTGACGAGATCATCAACCCATCGCGCCGCTGGACGTCCAACCTTCCTCTTGCCAGTTCTTGGTTGCCACTCGGTCAAAGACTTGCTCCACCTGCCATCACCTCGCCTAGCCATGTGTCCCGCCCAATTCCATTTTAGTTTCATGATACTCTTCCTAATGTCTCGAACTTTCGTTCGACGTCGGATTTCGACATTAGGAATGCGGTCCTGTAATTTGATGCCGAGCATGGCTCGCTCCATGGCCTTTTGTGAAACTCCTAGTCTGTACACAGCTTCCTTTGAGATCGTCCATGTCTCGGCACCTTACGTCATGGTGGGTAGGACACACTGGTTATAGAGTCGGGTTTTCAGGTATTGTGGAATGGTCTTCGATTTGAGGTATAATGCAGGCAAATAAATCATCATCATCATCATCAGCCCGTGTCCGTCCACCGCTGGACATAGGCTTCTCCCAAAGCTCGCCACTGAGCCCGATCTTCGGCTTCTCTCTTCCAACTGCTGCTAGCCACTTCGCGTATATCGTCGCTCCACCTAGCTGGAGGGGGCCCTACACTACGTTTAGCGAGTCGCGGTCCCCACTCAAGATCACGTCTACCCCAACGGTTATCAGTCCTTCGACAGATATGACCACCCCACTGCCACTTCAGGTCACTAATAGTATGGTCTATGTCGACAACTTTGGTTCTCTGCCGGATCACCTCATTCCGGATACGATCTTTTAAAGGATCTACGAGCATAGCCTTTTCCATAGCCCGCGCTTTTCCTTATCCCGCGCTTTTCCATAACCTTAAATTGGTGGACTAATCTCACCGTGAGTGTCCACGACTCGGCTCCGTATTTCATTACAGGTAGGACACACTGGTTGAAGATTTTTGTCTTTAAACTTTGCAGTATTGGCGACGAGAAGTCTCTATGAAGTTTCGCGAATGCTGCCCAGCCCAGCTGTATTCTCCTGCGGGTCTCTCTCTCAAAGTAGTTTTTATCTATTTGCAAAGTTTGCCCCAGATAAACATACTCTTGATCAACTTAGACAGCAGTACTGTTAACAGCAATCGGTTCCGGAATAACATGTTCCTTGAACATAACTTTTGTTTTGTCCAAGTTTATCCGGAGACCAAGGCCAAAGTAATACATTATAGGTACTTATCAATGTTACCTAATTACTTTCGGGTTTAGGATAAGTAATTTAGATTCGTAAAGCGAAAGAACTTTAGTTTAAAAAAAAATGTAGACTTGGATTATAAATCCAAGAGCAAAGGGAGGACTTACTGCCTCTTACTACGGGTAAGTCATTTAAGTATAAATTAAGTTAATATGTTATCTATGTAAAAATCAGCTCGCGTTCTGTCCAGACTTGTCAACCCTAGCAGTGCCGGCGCGCCCGCCGTGTGATGTCATCAAGCCGAGCGGTTCACTGTAATATCGCCGTTCTCAAATGTGTGTAGGGTACAAATTGTCTCGTACTGAACAGATTTTAAGATTGTAGGTAATTTCAGTAGGTATTTACGCGTTTTCTAAAGGAGTGATACTTCTTTACGAAGTACTATTATCTATTCTGTGTACAAAGTAAAGTGTCGAAGGATCGTCCTGCGAGCTCTGCGTCGAATACAATGATGCTATATCAATTTATGTAGTAACATATAATTTAGGAGTCATCTCCAGTGGAGTGTTTTCGCGCAGTAATTGCGTTGGTGCCCGATAAGCGATAGCATTATCTAATCTCCCCCCGGCCTATATACGCAATCTATTAATATTATTATTTATGACTTTATTTGGTGCTTTACATGTTGACTAGCGGCGGGCTGTGGGTTTGCGTGGTTGTGCTCATGTGGACTGTCTGTCCACAACTGTGTATAGTGTGGATTTTAATGTTAACTGTTTGAAGCGGGTGAGTGTTTTACTTCTTTTATTTGATGGAAATTAAGCATAAAAGAAGTAACAGTGGGGAGCAAGTTGTTTACACATATTTTACATTGATGACTACACTATTTGACTATTAGTTAGATATGTAGAGTTATAGTAGGAGTACTTAGAAATCAATTGTTATAAATCATATCAAGCCTCATTAGCTCAGCAGCATGAAAAATTGCTATCTATAAAAATAAATACCTTTCAAACATGAGACATTTTAAGTTCGAATACGTTCTAGCGTTTTCGGATCAGCGTGCTACACCTTCGACCACATCATCGTTTTCCATCAGGTGAGATCGTGGACAAACGATTGCCTAGTCCGATAAAAAACGAAATATACAAAATGGGTATTAAATTGAAGGCTTTGATAAGCACATTCCAACAGTATATAATTGAAGGCTTTGATAAGCACATTCCAACAGTATATAATTGAAGGCTTTGATAAGCACATTCCAACAGTATATAATTTATTGGCAAAAGCTCTTTCATGGCAGAGCAGGCGTGTTTTTTTTAAACTAGTTATTTATTTATTGTTTGCTCGGCTTCTACCCATCGGATTAAGATATCAAGTACTTTAGTTTTAAGTCAAAATCTAGCTATCCAACAGTAAACACCGTAAAGTGTATTTTTTACGTGATGCGTGAACTGACAAATAGACAGACACAATTTTTTAAATGTTATGTTCTTATTCAGTAGCTTATTTTCAATACCCTAGATAGTTTCTTTTATATAATCTTCATTGTACAGACTTTTGTTACTTACTGCTTTATTATACGTATAGATATATAACACGATTAAGGGCCGTCGCCAGTAATTCATCTTAAACACTTGAACCAATACATATAATGTGAGAAAATATACAATACAATACAAATACAATTTATTGCACACGTAAAAATAATACAGTCATGGATACAAATAATAAATTAAATAGAGATACATACAAAGTATAATGTCCCACTCGAACATAACTCCTCTACATTATCAAGAACAAGACTAAACATCATATGAAATACATTTTATTTTACAAGTCAGGTGCATGGAACGTGCGGTAGTTGCAGCAACAAGTCATATTTGCCGTCGTGCTTTGGTACAACTTTTGTTAGAATTTTTTAAGCTTTGTTGGCGTATCGCCAGCACTCGGACAGCGCATGTGTTACAGAACAATAAAGAAGGAAAGCTTGCCTTCAAAGCTTGTCTTCACCAGAATTACAGTAAGGAATTCTTGCGTTTCCTAATCTGTAATGTCCTGCGCCTCAGCTCTCCGTTCCTCCTTAGTTTCGCATATTGCGTTTGAAGTTTTAAACAGAAGGTCACGCTGAAAATCTGTTTCTTGTTAAAACAGAGTTCCATGGATTAAAGGATAGCCGTACGCTTAGCTTAGCTATCATCAGGGTGGCAAAAAAAGTAAAAGTCCATTTTCATCAAGTATAGTTATGCCGCGATATGAAAACGAGACGACCGTATGGGTTGATTGTTTCCAACTCCGTACCCCCGCTTTCTCTCCTCCCTCCGCTAAGATAGGAATAGGGTATGGGATGATACATTAAAAACAAAGGTAGTCTATACATAAGATAAAGCCGTAAGAACGAAAAAGTCTTTACAATGATAATTTAAAAAAAAAGGTCTTAAAATAAGCTACTGAACAAGAATACTTTTTTATTCGTGTGTCTGTTTGTCTGTATGTTTGTTCGCGCATCCCGTAAAATCTAAAAAGTTTTGGACCAATTACGATGTGGTTTTCACTTTTGGATAGCTTAGAGTTAGAATAAACAATTGGGGTACTTTGTATCTTAATCCGATAATCAGTTGCCGAGCAATCGATAAAAACTATTTGACGGTTGAACGAATTTTAAAGAAATGTAGTGTTTGGTCGTGGAATAACACGTATGGGCTACTTTTAAACGAAATGACCACGCGGGCAAAGCCGCGGGCACAGATAGTCTTTAATAAACTAATTGCTTCAACTGGTTAGCTCAAGTATTCTAGCCCACTATAAGTTGGCAGCGAACCTAACCTACCTGCTCAGAATGTGAGCAGCATTGCCTGTTTGAATTGCAATGCTGACTCGATGAGCCATATATGTACTAGTCACCACATCTAACCTTCAGCACTGCCTCATGTGACAATTGCACTGTGCCAAAATTTTCCATTCAAAGTACGTCTATTCATAGGCGAGAATAATTCACCGAGCCGGCGAGTTGTTCAGCGCCAATGAATAACTAAACAATAGGTGAGTTAGGACGCGCTCGCTTTGTTGTTGTTTTCTATTGGCTATTGGAGTTCAGGCACTGTAGGTCCTCATTTTTTTGTCTCGCTCATTTGTTTGCAAGTTGAGCGGGAGGTGTGACTCAGGTCGGTAAAAATATATATCCGTATCTAACATTCAACCTTGATAAAAACAGCTTAAACTTGAAAATTGTGTACGTTTTGCAACTCAGGCCTAGCCTCGAATCACAAACCAGGATTGTTACGGAAATAGAACTAAAACAATGTTTAGGAACTCTGCCGAAAGCGACAGCAACAACATAATCATCATTATTTATTGATATGGATCCCGATCCTGAGAATCCGTACGGATACCACTTTCAAACCCTCGTGAATTTTGTTTGCTTGTCATATGAGGTAGTTCTTGCCTCTGGTGTTTAAGTTTGTTAGGCTGCCCGAGGGCTTCTGACATGGCTTAACGACTGCTATTAATCAATAACAACCAGCAGGACAGAAACAACTTTGAGAGGGAAGCTGATAGGCGGATTCGGCTGGCTGGGCAGTATTTGGTGAACATCGTCATGTCTTCTCGTCGCCCATTCCACAGTGCCTAAAGGCGAAAGTCTCCAGTGCGACTTACCCGTAATGACATACGGAACCGAAACGTGAACATTGACTGTGAGACTGGTCTACAAATTTAAGGTCGCTCAGCGAGCTATGGAACAGGCTATGCTCTGGGTTTTTCTAAGGGATCGCATCAGAAACGAGATGATCCGGCAGAGAATGAAAGTCACCGACATAGCTCAAAGAATTAGCAAAATTAAGTGGCAATGGGCCGGTCACACAAGTCGAAGAACCGATAACCGGTGGGGTAGACGAGTTCTTGAGTGGAGACCACGTATAGGCAAACGTAATGTAGGACACCCTCCGGCCAGTGACGATTTACGCAAAGTAGCTGGCAGCAATTACTTGGGATGATCGGCCGCAGTGACGCGCATTAGGAGAAGCATATTTCCAGCAGTGGACTAATGTAGGGTGTTGATGATGATGATCATGAGGGCGCCCGCGGATACACACCGTAATGGTAAACGTATTCAATTTGCGATTTCTAGTATGGGCAAATGACAAATTGAGTGCGATTACCGACGGCGGCGCGGGCGGGACCGACGACGGAGAGAACTTAAAAAAGTAATTGATGCGGAGCCTAGGACTGAACCCTTTTACGCTAGATTCTAAGTCGCACTAGTATACAGTATACCGCTAGGCTACCAATGCTCTATGATCAATAGTTTTATCTTTCATTGCTCACTGCGTATCCCGAAGAAACAGCGTCAGAATTCACAATCAGAATCAAACTCAGAATAGCAACGGCTAGAATTACTGCCAAACATTACATTAATCTACGTCAAAGGGAATTTCTCAGAAGCTTTCTCATTTCCCAATCCTAATTATATCGAGATTGGTACACTATCGAGCCGAGAGCGTAAGGCGTGTTATGTTACTTACATTACGGAACGAAAAACCAAGATTACGTTTTCTCTCATTCCGTTTGCGTTGTATTTTTTACATAATAATGACGGGCCACGTTTTATAGGCGAATTACGAGCGCGCTTAGTACGAATAACTTACGCGGGCGTAGTCAGGAAGGGCCTTAAACTTTCACCTTAAATAAATAGATTCTCAGGAATATAGGATTATTAAAAAAACTACTTTTGAAATCAAATCTTCGAAAATCACAGGCAGGTATTCAAATTAAATGAAACCTCTTAACGACACAAAATAAAAATAAATTATAAAAAGACTTACAAGGAACTTATTCAATGGCCGATCTTAGGCTCTTCCAAACAACCTTATGATTACAGTTGTCATTCTAGATATTTTTTGAGCACTTCCCCAAAATCCTTGCTACGCCCGCGCCTCCCTCGTAACATGTATCGTTTGTTTTTGCATACGTTACGTGCTTTCAGCGCGGCCTCGGGAAACTGCGGTGGGTTAAAAAGTATTATCTTTGTGGGCTCAGGAGTTTTATGCATTTGCAGCTCTTTCTGCTGAAAGCCTAGATTCGCTGCAATCGATGACACACAGGCGGTCGGTGCGGTTTTACCTTGCAAATGGATATTTCCATTCATTGGCTTTTGTGGTTCTTTGAGTTTATATAAAAGTCGCTGCAGTAAACTCTTTGAGGTATTAAAGGGCTATTGACCTGTTTTTTATATGCGAATAATGTATTATATTCATTGTTATATCATGGAGTAATATCATGGACATGGACTATGTTGAAAACTGAAGGCGTTAAATGTTAATAACGATGACGAGTCAAAAACGCGTTTTTACCAATAATTTCGCCATATGCAAAAACATGCTTAGTTACCTTTGTATAACACTGACCACCCACTTTAGTGTGCAATCTTCCAAAGTAAATAATTTGCATAGCTTGCAATTTTGCTACGGCGTAGCGTTTTCGTAGCACCGCTATCTTTACAAAACAAAGGCTACCACTCAGCTACATTTTCATAGGCTTGGTTATTTAAATTTATTTTCTAAATATTATTCAAATATCGTGAACTTATTTAAAAAGTTCGAGGTTGCAGACTATATTTTTATGAATTTAGTTGTTGTAGTTGATGTCTGGTTTACTTCAAAATTATGTAATTAATATATTATGGTTTTTATTTACTACTAGCTGAGTCCCGCGGCTTTGTCCGCGTCTCATTTTTCCGGGGTAAATAGTAAAAAAATAGACTCATAATATTAGTGTGATTGAACACGTATATAAACCCAGATCAAAAACCCTTACCAAAAAACGGAAGGTTTCGGTCAAGTGTGTGAGTAAATTTCTTCAAAATTCGTTCAGCCGTCAAATACTTTTTTATTGATTGCTCGGCATCTATCATCGGAATAAGGCGCGCACTGCCTTGCGTTTTTTATAACGCATATTCTTTGAAGTACGGAGTGTCATAGAAGTGCACGTATTGCGATGAAATAAACGCATATAATACAATATGAAATAAACGCTAGAATAAACGCACCGTGTTCCACCGCAAGGCAGTGCGTGCAAGGCCTAAGATACCAAGTACCCCAGTTTTTAAATCAAACCTTGTAAGGCGTCGTAGTGCGACGGGCGGTAAGGTAACGAATGTCGTGCAGAGTGCAGATGAAGCGAAGCAAATACGTAGTTCGTATAAGTTACGAATATTCAGAATAGTTTGCGCATATTTATATATATAAATATGCGCACTGCGCAGAGTAATTCGATATCAACCGGACAGTAGGCAATTCAACAGACAACTTCCAGTCGCAAGGGCTTGAGAGAGCGCTTTGCCTCAGCACTACCTCCAGTGCTGAGGCAAAGCGCTAAAGCTAGTGTGAGCCGAATTCGTGAACGTTTACAGAATTGAATTTAGCGGGACCCTTGGTTGCAGTGAATGAAATGCTTGCGTGTTTTAACGTCAATCAGTGCCATCTAGTTAAATCAGAGGGAGAACTTTGATGCGTTTGGTTTATGTGCTTGAGTTGTTGATGCTCGTAAATTATGTAGTGTTACAACCTTAATTATCTTCTTTGTATAGTCTTTTTTGTTCTTATTACTTTATTATGCTTTATACTACAGATACTACGCTCTCTAGTGTAGAAGTCCTACAGTTAAGAAAGTAGGATACACCATTGTGCTATACTCGTACTCTAATATCTAACAGCCGTATTCACAAACAATACTTGCCTATGTAATGCAGGGACACTATGCAAAGTAAGCCATTTCACTGTGCGTTCCTCGTTGCGAGCCTTATAATTCACAAACGATACTTTGGCGACTCTTTACTATGAGAACGCAGTGCGTCCAATGCTGCGCTCTGATTGGTCCGTGTAATATTATGTTCATTCTTAAATATGGCAGCTATGCCGATGACATATATTTTGTTAGTCTTAGTCGTAAATACTATTGTTTGCCAACAATCTCAACAGAAAAGTTTTTGTTAAAATTCATGTCTATTTTGTACAATTTTTGCATAATATATTTCTGTGCGAAGTGAATTTGGTAAGTATGGACATGTCTAAATCAGTTACATCTATAGATTAGTCTTATAGAACATCAACCACCAAGTGGTAAGTAGGTGTTTATAGAGAAATATTGATCATAAATCTACACTATTGAATTCTTTTTTCATGCCTAATGCCGCTTATTTTATCCATAGGCGGTATAATAATAGAAAACTTTTTGGCAGCTCGGCACTATACGTTGCTTAAAACAGCTAGCTAGCTACTTTACGAATTCGCTGCTTCAAGTGAACGCACAGTGTTGCGTGTTGAAAATAACGCATAAAATATGTAAATGCTTAAAAATATGGAGCAAAACATTTCAAAAAGCGCGTGATTTCGACCCTCGCACGTCTGGGTCGGAAGGCCGGCATGCTCCCGCTGAGCCACACAACAACACACAACACAAATTTTAGATTAAAAATCCCATGTACCTTTAGTAGGCACCGAGATACATAGATTCATGGCCTGATATCCATCAGACCTTCAAAATTTTGGTTTTTAAAAGAGCACCCTATGCAAGTGCTGGAGGACAAAATACCATGTATGTATATGTTTAGTAGGAACCGAGATTCATAGGCTCTCAAACTTTGTTTACTTAGCCATTCCTAAAAAAACTCCCTTAATCAGATAAAACTCATATCTTGTCGCTCATGTCCATTTAATCGTGTGAATATAAAAACTTCTCATCCACTGTTAACAATCGGCGAGCCGCCATTAATTGCATTGTTGGCGGAGAAATGAATCCCCGGGCCGTTTCTACAGCAGTACTCGCTTTATTCGCTCCGCTCACTTTTGCTTTTTTTCGCTTATTAATTTGCTTTGAACCGCGCCGCCCGGCGCGCGGTCACCGCGTCTAGATGTTAATTGAGTTAGGACCACGTGCGTCCAGTAAAAATTGTTGCTGAAACTCGACGAATTTTGAATAACAACGATTTGACGATTGATTCGCTAAAACAACGCACCGTTCATTAATATTTATTTTCATATCAAATACAAACTAAACTTTTGTGTTTATCCAACTAAACTTCAACTAAACTTCAACTAAACTTCAACTAAAAATATTACTCTTACGTAAAGATTTATTTTTGGAACTTAATAATAGTTGTTTACGACAGAAGTTTGTGTAATATTATCTGAGTTCAAGTTTTTATGAAATGATTTATCCAATATAGGAATATATTTTTGCGATAACGCTGTACAGAGACGACTTAACTTCAGATTATGAATTGGTATAACTTTAAACGGAATCTGTAAACATTTATTTATTTATTTGATCACCAACATAATGTACACCGATGCATTAAAACAAACAAATCAACATAAAGTAAAACAACTTAGTGCCATCATAATTATAGGCGAAGACTACATGCATTAAAAATAAAAAAGCGAGTTAAAACAATTAAAAACATAAAATAATAAATTCAATTGTATACAATAAAAGAAGTTAATTAAATATAAAACATAATCATTTAAAACTGTAGATAATACTGTTTATTTTTTTAATTCATTCAATAATAATAATAATTGCAAATTATACAGTAAATTAAAAAAAAAAACTAAAATATCACAGAGAAACGACCGACAATTTAAACTTGCAAATGTTCCCAATAAATAGGTCCACGGTGTCAGTTTTACAGTGTAATGTACGAGCAAGTCTGTTGAGAGGTGCGTTATGGCCAAGATTAGACTTGGATTGACTAGTCATAAGAACGTTAAATCTAGATGCTCTGGGTAACCTTGTAGGTGCAGAAAAGTTTAACAACGAAACCAAATCTGGAGCATCTAATAAACCATTGGCAAGCATAAAAAGAAATGAAAGGTCGAGCATACGTCTTCGATCCGTCAAGGAAGTCATATTAAAGTGATTCAACCTCTCAGGATAGCTCTGAATAACCTTGGCTAAATTACACGAATACGCGAGGTGCCACATGAAACGTTTCTGGACACTCTCAATTCTTTTAATATAAATGTCATAAAAAGGATGGAACATGTAGGTAACTCAAGCCAAGACCGCGCGACCTTAAACTTAGCCTTCTAATGAAAGGGACACAATCCGCAGATTCCGGGAACTCTTCATTCAAACTGATTAAAATTGTTCAACTAGAAAAAGGTTAATTGTGCGATTATGTACAATTTGGGTGAAATTTGGACTAATTTGCAAAAACGTGGAAACCTCTCAAAAGCCGGAACAAAGCGAGATTACAATGTCGCCGCGCTGAAAGTGTTGAAACCTTCAGGGGCAAGCTTTCTGCTGGAAATTGTAGCTAAACTCTTTCATTTGGGACGAGTGAGGGCCTAAAACAAAAAATACTTTTTCAATGGAACCGAGAACTTTATTAGGTATCTTTTGTTGTTGTTTATTTAAAGAACGGAGGTCGCAGGACTTCTGGAGGTACTCCTGCCCGTGGAGTTGGTAATTGGCCCTCGACTCTAAAGAGATTGCTACGGTTGGCAGTATCTGTACTTGCAAGTTTTGCCGTCCTCGAGCTTATGCAAATGTTGCAAGTCTCAGTCGGTGGCAACTTTAGAAAAGTCAGCAAAATATTTTTTCACTTCTCATGCTCTTAAAGTTATTGTTTATGCTGGGTGTAAGCGGACTAAAACTGCATTATATGCTCTAGTGCATACAAGTGTTGTAAATCTCTAATTCTCTATGGTCCTAGAAAAAGAAAGTAAGTAGTAAGAAGAAGTAAGTTTAAAAAAAAATGTGGCGGGTTAAGAAACCCTCGTCTTTTCTTAGCAGTATTTAAATGTTTAAATATAATTGCTTCATTTCGTCGCAATCGAAGTGAAAAGCAGAGTTTATTACTCGTTTATAAAACAAGACATAAAATTTTAAAAACGAAAACCCGACTACGATGTGGTAAAAAAAAACCAATGACACTCTTGCGATGAAGACGAATCGATTGATACCTCGCTTGTCAAAATCGGACCAATAGGGGCGACGCTATGGTGGAAAATCCACATATGTACATACATACATACACTGTTAACTTCATTACCCTTCCCTTGCTTCGCCGTATTCGGGTAAAAACAGTTTCATTTTTGAAGTCGATTCATATTTTTAACAGCTCATAATTATATGATTATAACAAAACAAGGCATTTTATCTTTGACTTCAACATCTTCGCGTTCGGCTCGGCCGGATAAATATCTGCCATAACATGGCCTGTTTTATGCACTTGTTGCACAATGTACTTATTTTTTACAATAGTTATAACCAAAGTGGAAGGTCGGTGATGTTATTGCACTAATTTTGTTTTAGCTGTACTGTTCGGGTCACTGTACTTGTTTAAAACTTGTATTGAATAATCAACGGTGTATTGAAAGGAATAGCAAAGTAAGTAGTCCATTAAACATAATTTATTCCATTTCTGAATTGTCTGTTAATGGTCGATGCCAATAGTCATAAACCATGTCTATCGTTACTTATAACGTTTAGTACTACGAGTATACTCGAGATAGCTTTACAGCGAGATTTATCTGAAATCTTTTAGCTATGGAGTTTGTGAAACATGTTTTCGAGTCATAATTTGGTATTAAAATACGCAAGTGGCGTTACAATAAGGCTGAAACAAGCTATCCATACCAATATATAAAAGTGAAACGTTGTCTGTTTGTTTGTTTGGGGAGCTTTCACGCGATAACAGCTGGTCGGATTTGATGAAATTTAGAATGGAGATAGCTTACCCTTGAATAAAACATAGCATACTTTTTATCCCGGAAAATTGTAAGTTTCCACGGGAAAACTGGAAAATGTTGATTACTCACTGTAAATAACTGTTGCCATACTAGAATGGTCTGTGGTTGCTATGGAAACGAAATAACAATTCTGTCAAAAAACTTCAATAGCATGGCTATACAATTTAAAAAAAAAAAAAAAAAAAAAACTAGAAGAACATAGGATGCTTTTTTCGCGATAAACAGTAGTCCGCACGTACGAAGTCGCGGGCGGCAGGCGGGTTTGAGGCAGATTTTGCGTAGAGATATTTAAATATTACGTAGCCTTCAAAAATTTAACGTTCTTGTTCTATGCAGTCTCTACTTATTTATATATTTATTTGGCCATCGACATAATGCACATTAATACATCGTTGAGAAAATTAAAACAAAAATAACACTCGCCTAATTCCATTACAATTAAAGATGACGACAGCATGCAAAAATAACAGTATCTAACTAAAAATAATAATAATAATAATTAAATATTGAAAACATTACATTACAATTCATAAAAAATAAATTTCATATCATATATTACATCGAAAATTAAAATAGTAATAATAATATACAAATTAAAATATAAATGTAAATTAAAATGTCAATATGTAAAATTAAAATTGATTAACTAATAAATAGAATCCAAAATATCACAGGAAAAATGAATTAATCAAAAAAAATATTTTAGTATGCAAAGGTGGCATTTCTAGTTTGTATCGAATACTTTCGCTTAAGGCGTAACGTGCAGTTGTGCCTTATGTTACGGGAAACCTAGGAATGCCCAAGGCATATAGATAGCCGATCATATTTATTAATTAGTTCCTCAGCTCGACAAGAGCCCACAGCAGCAAAACAAGATAACATCATCGACCGGGCGTACGAAGCTGGCTGCCTACACCGATAGCACAGTACAGCAAGCGCGGCCGCAGAGCTGCACATTCCATGATATAGCAGAGTTGTACTCACGCACACTAGCGCGCGATAGTGGAGCGTCCTCGGATGTACTCAGTAACTAATAAAACCAGCCAAGTACGTTTCTGTAACCTGCAATCGGTCCAGTAGTTTAGCGGACAGAATTACGCGTTAACATAGTGAGCTGTACTCGTGTCTAGTACACTCTTATATTTTTAACCCCCGAACAAAGAGACGGGTGTTATAAGTTTAGGGTGTGTATCACTGTGTGTGTGTGTCTGGTTGTGGCATCGTAGCTCCCAAACGAATAGACCGATTTTAATGCAGTTTTTTACGAGGGGGGAGTGTGACCGTGTGACGAGATCTCTCTTCGGGTACCATATCCTAGCGGATGTTGGCGACCACCACACGAAATTCTTCTCTGTTCTGTGCCAGTCTACAAAGACTGGCAGCGTCTTTGATATCTGTCCAGCTCTTCAGGTTGTCACTCCATGTTATTCACCTTCTCCCTCTTCCCCGCTTTCCTTCCATTTTCCCTTCCAAGATGTTTTTTAATATGTTATACTTCTGGTGTCTATTAATGTGACCAAAACATGCTGTTTTACGTTTCTTAATTGTGATTAGCACTTCCAGCTGTTATTCATTCTATTAAGTAGTAGTAGTAGAATTTACCTAGATATCACCACAAAATATCAATACGTCAGGAATCTACGTGAGTTTTAGATGCTTCTGTAACAGGTTAGAAGAATGCATCCCTGTTATTTTGAGAATGTCGAATTCCACCCGAGTCTTGTTAGGCGAATACCGTACGCATTAATATCGGCCACCGATGACGTCGACGTCCCGGTAGCAGCTACGATCACGGTTCAAGAAAGCAGCTCTTAAGGCCAGGCTCCATTTATACATTTTACCACGCTAGCTCCGCCTCTACAAGTGCCTGATGCGTAACAAGGTTGAATATCGCGAATGCTGTTTGAACACATAATTTAACATGGAACTACATGACGTAAGTCTCAAAAGTTATTTATTTTATTGGCAGGCATAATTTTGTTTAATTTTCTTAATAAAAAAATGTAACAAATTAAATTATATTTATCACGTTTTTGTCTTGATCACGGAGAGATCTCAAAACATATAATATGTTAAGTTTCACATTTATCAGGTTTGTGGTTGACCCAGCATATTTATGGAAAAAACCTTTAAATATTGGAGCCTGGTCTAAAACCGCCTGTTTTGTACATGTTCCAGCACAGGGTTTCATTCAATGATATACTCGAAGTGCTAAAAATACACAACTTGGCAGTTTTATAAGAAAGTGGAGTAATTAAGATGTCACCTGGCAGTTTAGGAATTATAAGAAAGAGCCTACAAACCTCTGCAGTGGCGGTAGGTGTAAAATAAAGATGCTGTAGTAACTACCAGTATAATCAGATAACCAGAGGTGGTGGTGTTTGTGAAATTGACCCTCTCAGATTGTGACTTATATTCGCGCGGTGAGTCGCTTTGCGATGTTGGAGGTACAGCAGTAGGAAGTGTGCAGAATTGTTGAAGGTGCCGCAGCCGTCGAGGTGTAGCGTCAGAGGTGCAGCAGTGCAGAGGTATAGTGGAACAGCTCCCGGGCGACAACTATCAGCAGACCCGTAGCAGCGTCCCGGTGGAGGGTTATACCTCTACGTTGACGGAAAAACCCTGGAACGGTCGAAATAATTTGCCTTAATCCAGTTTCAGTAAGTCTGGCTGCCCTATATCACTAGGCTTCCATTCCTTGGGGTCCACATACCGAACAAGACGTTAAGCCCTAAAGAAGTAGATGTGGCAGCCAGTATTATACAAAGATTGACATAGTAAAATAAATACAAGTGTAAAAGAATACAAGGGTCAGAAGGGGACATCAGTTGTATAATTTAATAAATTTCAATTAAATTTTGGTATATTTGTAGTTTAGGTCCTGGAATAGCACATAGAGTACTTTAACCTAGAGAAATGACCACGCATGCGAAGCTGCAGGCACAGCTAGTAATCAATATTTAAACTTTTAACTATGGTAAAAAATTACAGAATTTACGTACATTGCATGATTACCAGAAGCCATTTATTTCTTGTGACAAGAAGACTACGCTGCGCTGTATATTTACTGGAATTTCCCATTCCGGTCTTGTACCATAAGTTTTACTCGTGTTTATTACCTTCCATAAACTCATATAATCCAGGAAACAGGCACGTATTTAAAATTCATCGTGCGAGTCCGCCAGAAGCGTAGCAACCTTGAAACGCCTTCTTCAATCGATTGTATAATTCATTAAAATACTTTTATTCCGGTTCCGTTTCATCCATTTTTCTTTTCGTACACGAGCAGTTATTACAGTTCCGACGATCTTCGAGCCGTTCCCGGCTCGTTCCCGAATCGTCCCGTTTAGCATTCAGTGTGTGCCCCATTGTTCCTTACACAAATGTGTTTCTTACTTTTTGTATTGGGAGCTAAACGTTGCTCGGCCAGTCTTTTAATTTGCCCTTATTGTTGGGTTCAAGGAGCCAATTTTTACCGACCCTGCCTGACCCTTGCCTTTCATTTTTTGCTAAACTTTTGTTATGTTTGTGGAACAATGCCTAGATCAGATGCATATGGCGAA
This sequence comes from Alsophila aescularia, assembly GCA_946251855.1. Lineage (NCBI taxonomy): Eukaryota > Metazoa > Arthropoda > Insecta > Lepidoptera > Geometridae > Alsophila > Alsophila aescularia. The sequence goes on from OX276374.1 coordinate 60,396,665, forward strand.
CGTTTGTGGTCCAATCTCCATGTCTAGCTCATGTAGCCTCGTGTTTACACATTCAAATTTTATTAAAATATAGTCTGTTAGTGTTCACTCTGCAACCATACAGTTAGCACTCAAAATAGACTGCTGATGTACAATTCCATACCGAAATTCTTGGTGTGGCACTGCCCAATATTTACCATGCACTACATAATAATTTATCATGACTAGTTCAAGGATTGCTTGGTTAAGTATCAAGTGCAGTGCATTTTGAAGTGACACCGCAACTATTATAAGCAAGAGTGGTGGTGAAGCTTACTACCCGCCAATAGAAGTGCTCTTTTAAATTTCACTGCATGCCTAAAATAAACAGAAACACCACAGCTCAAAAAACATCCAACAAAGCAATATTACCCCACATTTCTCATGCTTCATTACGGCAGACCGTCTCGGCTGCTGTGGACGTTGATGTGGAAACGCCGGACACAACAAGTGACTGAAGTGGCGCACTGTACGTGTGGCGAGGCCTTAGACTCAATCACTCTAATCACTGATACTAAGACCATTATACAGTATCGGTAATATATTTTGCCAAATAGAGTATAAATAGACTGACCACGAGATATACCAATGTTCTTACATAAATATCGACTCGGGGATGATACTGTATTTATCCGGTTGTTCAGACAAGCATAAGCAAGCTTATACTAATCAGCCAGTTCCAATGTAGACCTAGAATTGCTCTTAGTTCATGAATCGATCGATACTATAGACTGATCCCACAATCAAAGTGACCACTGGACCGCTAACAGCATTTCGCCAAGAATGGAATCAGAGTGACCGCTGGCTAGTTCGGTAAACACTACATTAGCAAGTAGCAACCACTGAAATAGCTCGCTGGCAGTTGTAATTAGTTTAGAATGCATCAGTGGCTGGAGACGAGCGCAGAAATCTACTTAGCCCTGAGCATATCGGTGGGATTATGCGATGTATTTTGCCAATGAACGGTTTGAAATTCCGTGCGTGCCTTGTTTGGTGTTGAGATGAAACTGGTGTAGCGTGTTTTAATTCAAATAGCATAACGGAGGCGGATATAGGCATTCGTGAGAGGCACAACACTTATCGCCAAAGCGATATCTATAAGAAGATTTCATCATCAGCCCGCGTCATAAGATTTATTAGAACTCAATTATAATTCTCAAAATTTGTAATTTAAAAGGATATACAGCTTAAAAGCTAAAAAACACGCCTGCCTTGCCAAAAAAGAGCTTTTGCCAATAAATTATATATTGTTGGAAATAGCTTAGGACACTCTTGCGATAAAGGCGAATTGATTGACACCTCGCTTGTCAAAATCGGACCAATAGCGGCGACGCTATGGTGGAACATCCACATACTCACATACATACATACATACATACATACATACATACACACATACATACATACATACATACATACATACATACATACATACATACATACATACATACATACATACATAGACTGTTAACTTCATTACCCTTCCCTTGCTTCGCCGTAGTCTGGTAAAAACAGTTTCATTTTTGAAGTGGATTCATATTTTTAACAGGTCATAAATATATGATTACTAGCTTCCCGCCCGCGACTTCGTACGCGCGTTCGTAGATATCTCCATTCCAAATTTCATCTAAATCCGTCCAGCCGTTATCTCGTGCAAGCTCCCCAAACAAACAAACAAACAGACGTTTCACTTTTATATATTGGTATGGATAACCGTAACTGCTCCTAAGAAATGAGACTTAAATAAGGTTCAGAAGAAATGACGTTCTCACAGGTAATGTCGTTTGACCAAGAGCGGAGGCCTAAATGGCGTCACGGCACGAGCAGTGAAGGCGCGCGTCGCGACCATTCCAGTAGAGCTTTATTAAACTCAACACAGGCGAAGCAATGTTAGCGAAACATATCTCGCTCGTAGCTTCTATAACAAAAAATCTATAGGATGTTTAGTTCCGATTTAGGGCGCGGTTATTATAGTGTCGCTGTTTGGCAAAGCCCTAAGTATTGACTTAAGTTACTCTGGTTTTTACTTCTTATTAACCGCAGAACTCGAAAAGAGAGATGGGTTATAAGTTTAGGGTGTGTATCCGTGTTCCTGTCTGTGGCATCGTAGCTCCCAAAAGAAAGGACCGATTTTTGTGCGGTTTTTCTGTTTGAAAGCTGATGTGATCGAGGTGGTTCTTAGGTATAATAGGGGGGATTATTGGGGATATAATATTAACGGGTGCATGCAAGTAAAGCCGCGAGCAATAGCTCGCCTATCTCCTCTAGAGGATGCCATATTCAATTTAAAATGACGTCACGTAGCCTTTAACCAGCGGACAATCGAGACGCTTCCAACGATACCTCATATATCAAATTTAATAAAATACAATTGTAAGTAGTTTAGAAGTTATGAGGGAACATATGACAATACATACATACGTACATACCCACATACATACATGCCGGTAAAAATTATAACCCTCCTTTTTACTTTGCCGTACACGGGTAAAAAAATGTACTTTTATTTGAAATATTTAAATATGCCTGTTACCAAGCAACTACATTTTGAGGTTCTTGAAATCAGTCTTACCTTCATATTTAAATTAGAAGTTAGGAACCCTGAATATACGAGGCACGACTCGGTACTTGGCCGGTAATTATTTATTGCTGTGAACTGAATCGGGTGGATAGGCGATTTATGGCGCTATTATTTACCTAAATATATACATCACCATAGCTACCAGCTACCATAGATATATCAATGTCTTCTTTAGTTTATGTAACCCAATTCTAGATTAGGTAATGAGATAGCCGCGCGTCGGATAGTCTGTCGGGCGGTGTTGCGTGATCCTTCTATATCTCACAGCTGGAGGTATTGGCACAGAATAAATAATAGTACTACGTTATTGGATTCCAAATGACTTTGAGCATTTTCTCGTCGTACTCTAATCTCATACAATATTTGTACAAACTATGGCAAATAATTTCGTTTGGGTCCGATTATAGCACTTCTAAAAATATTGCAATTTTATTTTGATTCTATATTAAGTCAGGGGTTTGAGTTCTTTACTTTTATTACGCACAACTGACTGCTGTCAAAGTAAATTCTAGAAACTTTCTTATGCCTCGAAAATCGTGAACGACTACAGATAACACACACACATCCACATTGGCTCCACATAATTAAACACGGCTTTTGATTTTATTTTTCATACCATCAATATTCGAAAAAATGCCGATTTGTTTCTCGAAAAGGGGAGCAAAGTAGGTATTTTCTGTTCAAGAGTTTCAGAGAGGGCAGTAATGAGTTTGAATATGGAACGTGAATTTTTGATGTTGGCGATAGATAGGTTCCGTGACGCGAGCGCTCGTGGCTGAAGAAAATCAATTTATTTGCAAAAAATAACATTTAGAACACTGAAATAAATAAAAAAAACCTTAACACTAAAGTACGTCTCAATGTAAACATTTGAAAAAAAAAACACTTTTCCAGGAACCAATCAGTGTTTTTCGAATAGATGGCTTGAAAAGGAAATTGCTGGCCGCAAATCACGACAGTAATGAAATTCCATACAACTTTGCTGTCACCTATTCAAGAAGCGCGGCAAGGTCGACTTTGCCCAAAGAAGATTGTCGAAATAATGACCATATTACAAGCTTGTCTGAGTAAAGCAACATTACATCACTTTAAGAAGTCAATATCTGAAATGTGTCCTAAACAAAGAGAAAAAATATATATTCTAAATAGACCAAATCAATAAATTAGGTTAACCATACTTTGAGTTTGAAAAGGAAATTTCCCTATCATGTACCGATCATGTCTATCTGTGAATCACGCACAGGAAAAGGAATTAAAAAAATATCGGTGCTCCGGAAATGCGCCCGTACGAAAAGATAGCACCCACAAACTACGGGAATGTCATTTTTGTAATATTTTTTTTATGTATTTTAACAAAAAAATAAATTATAATCCATATTTACATATCAAATTTAGGTGTGCCAATTAGATGTCCCACAATAAAAAAAAACTAGAATATAATAATAAACATAGAATGACTAATAAGAAATCAGGCTGGGCCAGTCCCCACAAGCAGCACCCGCCTCCGAGTATGACTTGTCCATTTGCCATCACCCCTCTCAACCACTTTAGAGGGACCACAGAATAAATAATAGGCCATGACCATAAAAACTAGTAATTTACTATAGAACTGTAGAAATAATCTTGCAAGCAAATCTAAGCGTTTTCTGCATCTCCACAGAGTGCAAACAGGGCCTGGGGCTACGTTTTTGCCAGCTGTCTTTAGCTGCCAAGTTCCCACGCCCGCCCTACGAAACCAGGGAAGAGGCTCCATTTAATTTGCACATTTAGAAGTAAACGCCTCACTCTGTTAAGTGCCAGACTTTGTAAGAAAATTTTGGTGCCTAACTTTTTAATATTTCTTATCAACTTAAAACGTTAAAATTAACAGATCGGTTTCCAAAATAATAAAAAACATATCGACTTTAAAAATTAAAAAGTACTTGAGGTAGATGTTTTATTAAACGGTTTTATAACTTAACCTGTTTGTTGTTGTTGATTTTTGTTTATTTATTTATTGGTTCAAAATTTCATGTCAGCCTTTAGAAGTACACTGCTGAACATAGGCCCAAAGAGCGCCATGACGAGCGATCTTGTGCCACCTCCATCCACCGACTTCCTGCGATGGCTACAATGTCGTCGGTCCATCGTGTGGGGGGTCTCCCCACACTTCGCTTGCTTGTTCGAAGTCGCCATTCGAGAACCTTTATTCCCCAGCGGTTGCCGGTTCTGCGAACTATATGGCCTGCCCATTGCCACTTCAACTTGAAAACTCTGAGAACTATGTCGGTAACCTTCGTTCTTCTACGGATTTCCTCATTTCTGATTCTATCACGTAGTGAAACACCGAACATAGCTCTCTCCATTGCACGCTGCGCAAATCTGAGCTTTTGTATGAGACCAATAGTTAGCGACCACGTCTCATTGCCGTATGTCATCACTGGCAACACGCACTGATTATAGACTTTCGTCATGAGGCTCTGCGGTATCTGCGACGAGAAGATATGGCGTAATTTCCCGAACGCTGCCCATCCGAGTTGGAATCGTCGGTTGACCTCTTTGTCGAAGTTGGATCTACCCAGTTGAATCGTCTGAACCAAGTAGACATAGTGATCAACAGCTTCGATAATATCGTTCCCTACATAAACCGGCATGGGTACGACATGGGCATTTGACATGATGTTCGTCTTGCCCATATTCATTTTAAGACCCACCTGTTGGGAAACAATATTGAGGTCACTGAGCATTGTGCTTAGGTCTTCCAGGGTTTCAGCCATGATGACTATATCATCAGCAAATCGAAGGTGAGTGATGTATTCGCCATTGATGTTAACACCAAATTCGTTCCAGTTCAGAAGCTTGAATATATCTTCCAGTGCAGAGGTGAACAGTTTCGGAGAAATAACGTCTCCCTGTCTCACCCCTTTTTGCAGCTGGATAGAATTCGTGCTCTGATCCTGAAGACGAACTGTCATGGTGGCCTTGCTGTACAAACACTTCAACACTTCGATGTACCGGTAATCAATCTGGCACCGCTGTAATGACTGTAGCACTGCCCAGGTCTCGACTGAATCAAAGGCTTTCTCGTAGTCCACAAACGCTAGACATAGTGGCCGATAATACTCTTCGGTCTTTTGTATAATCTGCCGGAGCGTATGAATGTGGTCTACGGTGCTAAAGCCTTTTCGGAATCCAGCTTGTTCGGGAGGCTGAAAGTCGTCAAACCAACGAGCGAGACGGTTTGTAACAACTCTCGAAAACAGCTTATAGACGTGGCTCAGCAGCGAAATGGGCCTATAATTCTTCAAAAGGGTTTGATCACCTTTCTTAAAGAACAAAACCACTACGCTCCTGTGCCACGCCTCTGGCGTAGTACCCTAGAGGATGACGGAGTTAAACAGCTTCTGAAGGACTTTAAGTACCGGTGTTCCACCCGCTTTCAGTAGCTCTATCGTTATTCCGCCCTCCCCTGTTGCCTTGTTGCTCTTAAGCTGTTTGAGAGCCATTCTCATATAGGCTGACGTCCGGGATATCTTCGGTATAATGTCGGACAAACGGGCTCTTGCATCGCTAGTCCTGCTAGGACTACGCGATGAGGTGTATAATTGTCCATAGAACTTCTCGAGCTCACTCAAAATCTCTGGCTTCGACGAAACTATGTTGCCACTGTCGATTTTCAGCTTCGTCAACAGGCTTTGCCCAATAGACAGATCTCTTGCGAACACTTTGGAGCCCTTGTTCCGCTCTATTGCGTTCTTAATACAAGTAGTATTACACGAACGCAAATCGTGTCGCATTGACTTGGAGATCTGTTTATTAAAGCTGTAACTCGACATATCCACTGAAGACTGCAGCCTCGTTCTGCCATAAGTTTGAGTGTATGCTCAGAGAGTTTTTGTGTTCTTTTTTTGCGGGGGGTCTTAAAGAACTCCGACCCGACCGCGTGGACAATTTCCACCAGCCCGTTATTTAGTTCGTCCTCTGTATCGCATTCGGTGAGGATTTGTAAGCGATTTTGGAGCTCCAACTGAATGCTCTCGGGGTTTTGGATTTGGGCAGGACTTGGGCGAAGAGTAGATCTCATCAAACGAGACCTCTCCAGCTTTACGTTGACATTCAATGAGCCTCTTACCATGCGGTGATTACTGCCGGTCTTAACCCTGTTGATCACAGAGACATCATTGAATATATGCTTATTGGTCGTCAAAATGAAATCTATCTTGTGCTTATGACCGCCGGGGTGCCACGTCCATTTCCTGGAGAGGCGCTTCTTGAAAAAGGAGTTCATCATAAATAGTCCTTCCTTCTCCATGAAGTCGGCCAATCGCTGACCCCTTTGGTCTCGCTGTCCAAATCCAAACTGCCCCACTCTCAGTTCATCGCCATTCCTCATGCCCAGCCGTGCGTTGAAGTCCCCCATAACCACTGTGAAGTGTGTTTTCGGGGCTTGTATGGCATTAGAAATGTCGTCATACATAGCCTCCACTTCATCGTCCGGGCGTTTCGAGTGTGGGGCGTACACCTGTATGACCTTCAACGAATACCGTTCAGTAATTCTGAGTATAAGGTATACCACCCTGCTCGAAACGCTTTCGATCTTCACAATGTTGTTGACGAGGGACTTGTGGACGAGAAACCCGACACCGTGTTGGGACTGCTGGTAATAGAGTAAGTTGCCGGAATGGAGGGTCATCGTATCGTCTCCCTCTCTTCGTTCAATTATGTATTTATTCAGTATCATTGTAAATCCAAGATGGCCGCCACCACAAAATGGCTGATTACTTTTATAGGTTTCAATCCCCTCAGTATTGGTATTAAATGAAAGGGCTTAACTAGTAGAATACGGTACAACATGAAAATTCCAAATCCAAGATGGCCGCCTCCACAAAATGGTGGATTACTCTTTTTTCAATACCCTGTATATGGGTATCAAATGAAAGGGCTTGACAACTAGAACACGGTACACTTTAGAAATAACTAAATAAAAAACTATAACCTCGAAAAAAAGTTGAGTTTTTTTTAAGTTGAACTTTTTTATATGTACTAAAAGCTAAAAAATAAAATAAAATCGTGGGGAGTAGCGTACCCTGAGTAATAGACATTCGACTAGCCACACGATTTTATTTTATTTTAACTTTTAGTACATGTAAAACCGTTTAATTTTATTTTTAACCTTAAATACTGGTTTTTAAGATCCAAACAACTAAGCAATTTTATAGTCATTGAAACTTATGTGCCGTGTGTTGCCAGCGGAGATTGTAAAATTAGTATACATTATTTCCAGCGCGTTAGATAGCTAATTTAATTACTTTGATTCTGAGTGAAAGTTAGCTTCTAAGTTGTTTTCTCATTAACTAACTTGCGCGTTTTAGTTAAATTTCCACGCGTTTTGAACTTTGCGTTACAACATGTGAAATAGCATTAAGTTTATGAGCGTTTTAAATTATGCATCTAAGTTGGTCTAATTTAAACTATATTTAAGTACATATTGTACAAATTGCCTTGAATAAAACTTGTTCACTCATATGTAATTTTATTTTATCATATATTTTTTATCAAGAAATTTATGTTATGTGCATTTTATTGAAATATGTCCTAATATGAATTTCTTTTCCAAAAATATAATAGGACCTAGAATACGGACTAATATACATTGACGGCGACTTATAAAAAACATTAAAAGTATTTATCGAGTTGATTAGAATTAAAGCTTTGCCGCTCGTTCAAAAGTACTTCATTATATTATACTTGAACATAGGCCTCCCCCAAAGAGCGCCATGACGAGCGATCTTGTGCCATCCATTGTGCTCTCCATCCACCGACTTCCTGCGATGGCAAAAGTACTTAATCCAATCAAATTCTAACTACTGTGGACTAGTGTAAGCAGTTCTTACTAAGAACGTGGACGTCCATCGAGGCCAATGCCTCACAGCTGACTTATGCAAACGACGAAATTTAAATTCATACATTTTTCTCTCGATTAACAGCGGGTGAGACACAATGATTAAAATGTAAATTTTTTGAATTATCCTTAGTCGGGAATCGTGACGGAGAATGTTCGTCATGACAAACGCTTTTTCTTGAGTGTTACCAGTTGAAATTAAATATTACCGATGTATAAAATGTATTGAAATGCTTTCATTCAGGTAAATTTTAATCAGTATACAAAAAAAAAACGGCCAAGTGCGAGTTGGACTCGCGCACTGAGAGTTCCGTACAAACTTGTAGGTATGTAAATAGTTCGTCCATTACGGGAATCGAGTATAGAAGATATAAAAAAAAAGTTTTTTAGTTATGTATCTACAATTTTACGGTTTTCGTTTTTCCCCTTTACTTGTGCTATAAGAAACACCTTGCTGTTGCCAAATTCGTCAACGGGAAGTTCCTTATAGGTTTTGAATCCCTTGCGAGTTTCAAAATGTACGGCATAAACGTATCTTTTGATTGACTTTGAGAAAAAGGGTTTTGACAGACAGACAAGACGGACGGACGGACAACAAAGTTATAACTGTTAAGGGTGATATCATTTTATGCTTTTGAGGTGTGCAACACTAAAAAGAAGTAACCGGCTAATTTTAAAAATCAGTACATATTAAAAATTAAAATTACTGAATGTTTTTTTTGTAGACTAACACTAAAATATTGTAATAATACCACTTTATCAAAATTAAGAATGTAATACCAATAAGATAAGAAAGAGTTCAGGTCGGTGCCAAACCGAGCAATGATTTTAATCTAATATCATAAGAACAAAACCGCTTTGTCAAAACCGGATAATATTCTCGCTGAGATCAAGGTTTTCTATGAGGGTAATATGCTCCACACGCTCCTCCATGACAAAACAAAATTGATGATAAATCAACACATTACACCGGAGCCAAAGTCGTTAGTGGCATGCTTCTCAAATTTGTGCAGGAGTATGTCTACCTAGGACAAACTCTTATGTTGGGTAGAAACAACTTTAAAAGGGAAACCGATAGACGGATTTGGCTGGGCTGGGCAGCATTTGGGAAACTTCGTCATGTCTTGTCTCCCATCTCACAGTGCCTAAAGACGAAAGTCTTTAACCAGTGCGTCTTACCCGTACTCGTAATTATAAACGGAGCCGAAACGTGGACACTGACTGTTAGACTGGTACACAAATTTAAGGTCGCTCAGCGAGCTATGGAACGGGCTATGCTCGGGGTTTCTCTAAAGGATCGCATCCGAAACGAGGTGATCCGGCAAAGAACTAAATGAAGTGGCAATGAGCCGGTCACGTTGTTGAAGAACTGATAACCGATGCGGTTGGGTAGACGAGTTCTTGTGTGGAGACTACGTACAGGCAAATGTAATGTAGGACGTCCTCCGGACAGATGGATTGACGATTTACGCAAAGTAGCTGGCAGCTAATGCATGAGAAGAGCCGAAGATCGAGCTCAGTGGCGTGCATTAGGAGATGCCTATGTCCAGCAGTGGACTAATGCAGCCTGTTGATGATGATGATAATCTTTAGAATATATAATACATAATGTACACATACAATTAAAAAAAAAACGGTTCAGAAGTTTTAGAGATATGTATATTTAAGGTTACAAACATACAAAAATATACGATTTTCAATCGCATTATTTTCGAAGTCGATTAATAATAGTAGTTATTTAGTCAGGAATTATTATCCATACCAAAATATAAAAGTGAAACGTTGTGTGTTTGTTTGTTTGTTTGGGGGAGCTTTCACGCGATAACGGCTGGACGGATTTTGATGAAATTTATAATGTAGATAGATAGCTTATACCCAGTAATAAAACATATTATACTTTTTATCCCGGAAAATTTTAAGTTTCCACGGTAAAACTGAAAAATTTTGATTACTCACTGTAAGGAACGGTTGTCGTCAGAGAATGGTCTGTGGTTGCCATGGAAACGAAATAACAAGTCTGTCAAAAAACATCAATAGCATTGGTGCTAAACCTACTTTTGCATTGGTTTTTAATATCCTAGAAGAAAATAGGATGCTATTTTTCGTGATAAACTGTAGTCCGCGCGTACAAAGTCGTGGGCGAAAAGCTAGTTGTTTCATATAAATAAAACGATTCAAGCCTGGATATGGCACATCACCATCTATCTACAAAGCTTGGTTTCGATGTGTATTGTATGTTTTGAATCAATTGGAAACTACGTTTGTATGAAAGTTCTATATTCGGCACTATTCCGTGCCATACAACAATACGACGTGAGAATATTATGACGCGGCGCTGATATCGGTTTAATCTTTTCTTTGGTTTCGTCCGAAAATTATCCAAAAATCTCATAATATCTTTGTATCTGTTTCTGCTGCCATCCGAATATATTTTTTGTCTTTCATTTGTAGAGCCAAACTCCCAACACTCCCAACTCCCAATACTTTGAGGAGATCCATTCCGAAGGCAACCCAGGCCTGTGTGCAAGCGTGATTAGGAGCAGTTTGCGCTTCCTTAGATAATGTTCTGTTTGAGAGCTATTTAGCGTCGGGAAAGGCCGACAAATGACTTCGCTGTTGTTTGAATTACTATTTAGAATGGAGTTTAAGTAGCAGATTAAAAACACTGTTTACATTTTGTGGATAAAAAGGGAAAACTAAGTTTTCTACTCAGTTTGAGCGTCTACATTACAATCCTATAAATCCGCCCAAAGTTGACATGCCTTAGCTGCAATTAATTAATAACAGGCGGGACTGACAGCTTAACGTGCCCTTCGAGGCACAGAGCGATGTAAAACCGCACATGACTTGGAAAAATCATTAGTGCGGAGCCTAGGTTCGAACCCAGTATCGTTGGATTCTAACTCGAACTAGTATACCGGTAGGCTGTCATCGCTCTTTTAGTAAGGCCTCAATCTATTGTTTTACGATATTTGAGTTTGAACCTTAATAACAGCTGGACAACCCACCCATCCACACAAATCCCACATAAGATACTGACAGTTATACTATGTAGTTATCTAACCCAAACTTTGGTCCGACCCCGGTGTCCATTCCCCGGTGCTGCACTCCACAGGTACAGGTTGATTGAACCGCGCGCTCGGGACCGTAAAATTGTCTCGCAACCAATCTGAATACACCATTAATTAAGTTATAGCTGACAAGATGACAAAACAGCAGCCCGGACGGTGGCCGCGAACGTTTGTCATTCAGCAGCGGGCAGAAACATCATTGTGGAAAACTGGACAAAAACATCTGCCGGCTAGGTAATAATAATGATCCTTTTAAAAGCTTTTATTTAACTTGCAATATTTGTAGGTATGTTTGTTTCGGTCAAATCTTGCAAACTGAATTAGAATCACTTTCTCTTATCCTACGGAGTTAAATTTTGGCATGTTGGTTCAGTTACGATGACAATGCATATTGATGGTTAACATGACCTGAATTAACATCCAGGATTAGCTCCAGGTAAAGGATCTCTTAAACGGTTAACAGCATAGACACGAAATTTGGTGTAAGAACTTTATTTTGATAGCCGGTTTTATATTTTACCATGACAAGGGCATCTGGAGACCATGAACTCTTCAACGGTCAACAGCAAAGACACTAAATATTGTGTACCCATTTTAATTGATGGCGGGTTTTAAGTTTTATCATGACATGATTGCTGCACTTAGGGTTGGGTCCTGACTAGGGAACTCCTCAACGGTTAACAGCAGAGACAAGGAATGTTGTATAAGCATTTAATTGTGATAGTCCATTCCAAGTTTCACCATGACAAAACAAACTGCATAAAATATTTTTTTAACGTTTTGAATCAATTCTGTTGAAATGAGGAAAACAGTTCTCTGAATGCGTGGAATTCTCCCAAAATGTTAAGTCTGAACATACATGTTGATAAGTAACTGGCTCGCATTTATATAAAACTAAACTCGAAACTACAATCTTTAATGACAAGGATATTCCAATTATTTACATGTGACAAAATAAATAAAAATAAGGTCAAGCCGAGCAGTCCCCTCTGAGCAGCCAATATCAATTTCTGTAAGTGGCACCACCGTATGTCCCGTTTCACATTTTAAGTGTCTAAAACTGTTGGGAAGAGAGGCCCCCCGGGACAGAGGGGGGGGAGTGGGAGGCAGTAAACCTGCACTGCTTCTGAAGGTGGTGCAATTTATGGTGACACCATCGCCGCCAGAGACGCATTAAAATAAAGTGCGCTGAGGAAGAAGGTATTAAAAGATTGATATTGGTTATTTCTTGGGTTGTAACCCAATCGCGGAAACCTATTCAAGATATTAGCTCAATAGAAAACAAGAAAATTAACGCACAATGAAAAAACCCGACTCGTTATAGATCCTAGTTCGGAATGAAAAATGATAAGAGAAACCTAACCTTTCATTACTGTCATGTGTTTAGTACCACTCGCAAGATTAAGGCATCATCAAAATCGACCCAAGCGTTTGGCGTATATAGTACTACAAATTGTGTTTATCCAACAAACTTGGCTGATAAACACAATACCCTCCGGTCAGACGTGTATCAGACGGCGCATTTGTTAGAATGTCATTGTCCGCTATGGACACCATTGGACGTATCCTGACTACATCTGATTTTAAAATAGTTTCAAAATAGTAAGTTCCCACTTCATGATAAAAAAATGCAGAATGAAACGCAAACAATAAATTGGAGTGCTAAACTTCTTCAGAACTAAATAACCCGGCGAAATCTCGACGACAACCGGTAAACTTTATCATTTCGAAATAAACAGCGAAGACTTAAAAAATATATTTAGGTACATGGATGTGAAATATGCCAAATACGGACCAAGTTCAACTGGGGCGCGCGAGTTTCAATCTGAAGAATCCTTTTGTTCTTGAATAACCGGGCTTATTCGAGGGTGCTCGATTTAAGAGTGTGATTATAAGGTTTGTATATAATACAAATAAATATATTCGCGACAATTCATACCAATTACATAGACCCCCAAGCTAGGATACCTACAGGGTATCCTAGCTTGGGGGAATACTATGCTATACTAGATAACGAATAAACATACGTAAGTGCGAATCTTGCATCCATGACTCGGAAACAAAGGTATCTGCTCATCACACAAATGATTGCACCTTGCGGGACTCGAACCCGCCATCATTGGATGACTTCGCAGTCAGGATCACTAACCACTCAGCCTACCGGTCGTCGGTGTATAGGTATATAGTGTAGTACTTAATTGTGACAATTAAAGTCCATTAATTTCCCATCAAAATAGATCCTTCCTATAACTTAGTTGCTTCTATCCATCCATAAATTGGTTTTCCGACGCGAAGCCGATTACGGTTGCAAACGGTTTCTGACTTAAAGTTTGCAATCAATCCCATCTCTAATCCGGAACCATCAGCTGTTCCGTAGCTCACGTTTCGTTATCAACGTACGGTTAACAGCTCCATTTTGGCAAAAACAAATAAATAGGGTCTTACTCTTATGCAAAAGTTGGTTCAGGAGTATACTATTCCTTCGCGCAAAATTCTCCTGTCGAGCAAATGTGTTTAAATTGTAAAATGCTACGTAGCCTGTACTGTACTACTGTATTTTCAAGGCGGTTTAAAAATAAGTAGATATTTTATCATTTAAGACAAAGGGACTGGTAATTATGACGGTCGTGGTACGGTCTCTGTTTCTGGGTTGTCAGGAAGAGATTGCTTTGAGTTATAAGACCGCCCACTGTGGGTTATTTTTAAAGATTTATTTTTAGGTGTTTCATTAAAGAGTTTATCTGTCTATCTATGAGTTCATTTCAGTTTTGTCGACTGTACTTAGTGAGAAAGCGCGTGGCCGCGGCGGAGGCCTCAATCGATAGCGGAGAAAGTGGCGAAGGACGAGTCCTGGCCCACGGCCAACTGTATATAGACATACAACCAGTTCCACAGCTAGCCTGGTTTTTTGAGTTACATGATGCTACGCCCTTGGCATTGGCAATGATCACTGCGACTAAACTTAATGGACAACTGCGCTTTATTTATGTGACCTTCTTTTTTTTAAAAGAAGGTCACATATTAAAAGCTAGTGGCTCTGTGAGCAGTTGACCTCGCGAGTACAAACTTTTTTGCTAACAATAGCGGTACACCGAGGAGCTATTCTCCTTATCATACCGAAGATCCTCATCAGATCTTCACCAAATTTTTATGAGACTAACTTAAAGTTACTACCTTATTCGCAGAGATATTCAGTAGTCCAGTAGCCACCTTTTTGCCCCTTTTTGGAGGAAGTACCCCCCTAATCAAATATTCTAAAAATGCGTTAAAGTTGTATACCAAGTTTCGTCTAGATCAGTTGAGAAATGCGACCTGTAGAGGAGAACAGCCGTACAGGCGGACGGTGGACAGCCGGACATCGAAAGCATTTTTGTCCAAGCCGAAACGGAGACCCTTCGCTCGGGTTTTGCGCTTGCTCGGTAATAAAAGCTTTAGTGCAGCAGCCATATCATGGTGAAACTTAGATTGGGCTATCACAATTAAATGCTTGTACAATATTTCGTGTCCGTGCCGTTAACCGTTGAGGAGTTCCCTAGTCAGGACCCGACCCTGAGTGCAGCAACCATGTAATGGTAAAACTTAAAACCGGCTATCATATTAAAATGTGTACACAACATTTCGTGTCTGTGCTGTTGACTGTTGAAGAGTTCTTTTATCTGGGGCTAATCCTGGATGTCGATTCAGGTCATGCTATCCATTAAAATGCAATATCATCAGAACTGAACCAACATGTAAAAATTCAATACCGTAGGATAAGAGGAAGTGGTTCTAATTCAGATCGCTAGATTTTACCTAAACAAACAAACAAACAAACATACATATACATACATACATACATACATACATACATACATACATACATACATACATACATACATACATACATACCAGTTAAATAAAAGCTTTTTAAACAAGACCTAGGTAAGTTCAAAAACTAAAACCCACATGACACTCTTGCAATGAAGATGAATCGATTGACACCTTACTTCTCAAAATCGGACCAAGTTTATAGTTTGGACATATAACCCTTACTTTGCCTTGACGTAGTCGGGTAAAAAAATATAGCCTATGACTCTCTATACCTGAAGACAAATCCATTGACACCTCGCTTGTCAAAATCGAACCAATAGGTGCAACGCTTTGGTGGAACATCCACATAACCACATACATAGATACATACATAGGCTGTTAAACTCATTACCCTTCCCTTGGTTTGCTTTAGTCCTGTAAAACTGACAAATTTCCAATAGTAAGTGAAGTTGTTTACAATTTTATTTAGAACTAGACCAGATTGACTCTTCAGATAGATGGCGTCAAAAGGACGAGACTTGCCTGCGCCATGCAGCGGGAGGAACGAGCTGCAATTATGAGCATGATGCTGATGATGCAGCTGTTTATTAAAAAAAAGAATTACCCGTCACGGGTCGCCTGGCAAATGCGTAAACATTTTGTATGCCTCATCATCATCATCATCATCAGCCCGTATTCGTCCACTGCTATGAAATAGATAGGTAGGTTATGAAATAGCTCATACATACATGTCATTAATACCTACCTTTCACAACAACAACGCAATTTCATGGCAGAATAAAACATGAAACAAAGCGTACCTAGGCGCCGTATATAAAAAAATACTCTATGCCTAGGTGTTAAACTATTTGATTCACAGTAACTATGCATTATCAATGATCTTAGTCTTAACTTCTTCTACGTCCCTTATATCTTATACCTTCGTATTCCCTTCGCGCCGCTCGACCGCCACGCTGCTCGTTCGACACGCCAAATGTCGGCGTTACCCCTACCGCACCTTTAGATGATTACACATTAAAAAAGTGCGGTTGCGACAAGAGTAATTGTACTCGCAAAATAACACTTGCATGTCTGTCATAGCTATCCTGCCCAGCGTTACTAATGATTAAGTCTAAATGTATGAAGATGAACTACTGCAATAGCTAAATCACTGTACTTTGCTGCGGCCAAGGTCTCAACGTGAATTTAGCGTCGATATGGATTCGATTCGGCCGGCGCGACGTGGAATACCGGAATACCAGACCGGCATTCTCTGGACTTGCTTAACCTTGACACTAAAACTTTGTGGTTGAGTTAGAAACAATTCTATCTATTATTTTTACTTTTCCTTAGGATATAGGTTTGCAATCAATAGTTCATTCAGAGTTACATTTTGCTATCTACTATTGTATTTTCAACTAATGCCTGGATATGTCTCATCGATTGCTGATGGGGCATAAAACAAATTTAAGCCTGATTATGTTTACCATTTATCTATATTTATAATGTTTGTTTGTTTGTCGTATGAGGTAGTGCTGGCCTCTGATGTCAGAGTTTATCAAGCCGCCCGAATGCCTCTGATATGGCTTAACGACTGCTATTAATTAATAACAGCCGGGACCGACAGCTTAACGTGCCCTCCGAAGCACGGAGCGATGGAAAACCGCACATAACTTAGAAAAGTCATTGGTGCGTAGCCTAGGTTTTGAACCCGGTATCGTTGGATTCTAAATTGCACTACAGAACCGTTAGGCCACCATCGCTCTATATTTATAATAAAACAATAGGAAATAAATAGTCTGTACAAAGAAGATAATTAGAAAAAAGGTCTAGGGTACTTAAAATAAGCTACTCAACAAGAATATAACATTTTGAATAAATAGCTTCAAAGCTAAAAAAACACGCCTGCCCTGCCAAAAATGAACTTATGCCAATAAATTATATACCTACACTCGAGAGCAATGAATCCGGGTCACTTAAAGAAACCTATAAATCTCGTAAACTAAGAATGATAGATAGATAGATAAATAAACTCTTTATTGACACCAAGAAAATAAAACGATTCAGACAGGAAAACACTTAGATTATAGGTACAGGTGGTCTTATCGCTAAAGGCGATCTCTTCCAGACAACCTTTGGATGGACAGAAAAGATTTATTAACAAGGACGGTGGTGTAGCAATATAGAAATATATAAGTGAAATTAAGATTTAGACTATAAATAGGCATAAAAAAAATAGAAAGCTAGCAGCTTAATGAAATAAATTGTGTTTAATAGACAATATAATACCCCTTAAATGAAAGTAATAAAATTTATGAGTCACTAAATTTTATTTACTATAAATTACATAAAGAAAAAAAACTGCTGATCTCGGTTTAAAACAAAAATAGGAAACAAGACATTTTTGAACAACATTACGATTTTCTTGAATTTTAATACTTTGTATTGCCTCCTCGTGCTTCCATTACTGCGTTTACGTGGTTTGGCATGCTGTACACACCAAGTTCCTTATACGATTTTGGGGAATATTCTCCCATTCCTCTGTGAGAGCAATTTTGAGCTCACGAAGCTTGATGTGGGGAGGCTTTCGTTGTTTTACGCATCTCCCTAGCTCGTCCCAAGCATGCTCGATAGAGTTGATATCCGGGCTGCGTGCTGGCCACTCCATACGAGTAATGTTCATCTCTTGAAGGTAGTCATTCACAATCCAACCTGTATGAGGTCGGGCATTGTCATGCATAAAAATAGCCTCCTCACCCAAATTGACCATAAATGGCCCAACGTGTTCATTAAGTATTTCTTCCACATATCTTACGCTAGTCAAAGAACCGTTTTCTATAAACACCAGATCTGTGCGACACTCAGATGAAATTCCGGCCCACACAAGTACAGACCCACCACCGTAGGCTACTTTTTCTTCGATGCATGCTTGCTTGAATCTTTCTCCTGGACTTCTATACACTCTGTGTCTTCCATCGTGCTTGTAGAGCATAAACTTTGATCCGTCGGAGAACATTACTTTTGACCAATCTTCAATCGTCCAATTTAAGTGGTTCTGGGCATATCTTAGTCTTGAAAAACGATGCCCACGCTCCAGTTTAAGGGCATTTGCAGGTCTAAGTGGTTTCAAGTTAGCTTTAGCAAGTCGTCGTCTTACTGTCCATGCGCTTGGGTTACTTTCTCCGAGGCGTCGAAACTGATTTGTAAGTTCAGTTCCTGTGAGAAAGCGATTACGAAGCATGGTGTTCACCAAGTACCGATCTTCTCGTGCTGTGGTACACCTGGTTCTGCCTGTTCCTGGTCTGCGTAAGTTAGTTTCCTCGTAACGTCGGAGAACTCTTTGTACTGTTGACAGCGACACACAGACAGTCCTGGCTGTATCGCGCTGACTCCGGCTGGTTTCGAGCATTGTGAGAATTCTGGTGCATTCTTCAGGTGCAAGCGACATGATTACAGCTTGAATAATAAATATCGAACATTATCAATATGGTTTATATACCTACTTAAATGACAGATTAGAAACAAAAGCAAAATCAAATGCAGTAATTTTGTAGTTCCATCTTCGAAAGTCTCCGTTTTTCATATTTGTTTTTTATGACATAACTTTACAATAACTAAGAATTTTTAATACTTTAATTTAAGGAGTGTTTAATAGTCTATTAAACACAATTTATTTCATTAAGCTAGCATTCTTAGTTTCCGAGATTTATAGGTTTCTTTAAGTGACCCGGATTCATTGCTCTCGAGTGTACTATTGGAATGTGCTTATCATGACCTTCAATTTGATACCCGTATTGTAAAATTCTAAGAAAAAAATTATTCGCATTTGAAAATGGAGCCATACTGACGCTTTATTGAATAAAAAAAAATAGCCTGTGTTACTCGGGGGGATATAAGGATACTAACGATACCCCATACGTCTAAATCTGTTCCGGCATTTAAAAGATATGCTGGAATAAAGAAACTCACTTACAAACATACATGAATCCGAAAAACATTACACTCCTTTTTTGGGCAGTCATGTAAAAATCGTGTCTGTCTGTTTGTCTGTATGTTTGTTCGCGTATCACGTAAATACTACTAGGCTGATTGCTATGCGGTTTTCATTGTTGGATAGCTTAGGTTTTGACTTAAAAACCGGGGTACTTAGTATCTCAATCCGATGCCGAGCAATCGATAAAAATAGTTTTGATGGCTGAAAGAATTTTGAACAAATGTTGGTATATTGGTATTTTAGGTCCTGGAATAGCACATAAGAGTACTTTTAACCTACAGAAAAGACGACGCGTGCGAAGCCGCGGGCCTTAGCTAGTCTGTTATAAATTTGTAGAAAAATATTGAAGGAGAACCTCGAAACTGACGCTAAAGATCTCAAAAAGAAATGTATGAATATTGAGGTACCGCAGACGGGGTCAGAAGTTCATTGCAGGAAGATGGACGTAAATACAATTTTATTAACTCCGCGAAATGTATGTGACATTGCGAATTGAAGCTTCCAATAAATCCAAGAAATTGCCCTCGATGTACCGGTGACGTTGATAGGGCGGCAATCACTTCGCCCATTCGTGGAGGGTATGAAACTTAAATTAATCCTGCAAAGAAAGTGTTAGCTATGGAGTCATCGTCATCATCAGCCCGTATTCGTCTACTGCTGGATATAGGCATCTCCTTGTGAAAGCCACAGGGCCCGATCTTCGGCTCTGGAGTAGTGATTGTAAAGTCATTTGTGAGATGTTATGAGTGTTTTCGATCGCAAACGGTCGCTGCGGCCGCAAATGGCGCGCGTTCATGAGATGGGATTTAAATTGGAACGCGGTGACCCGAGTAATGTCGTCGTGCGGGTCGAGGCGCAGATGAGCGCTTCCGAGTCAATACGCGAAAGTTCAATTAAGCGCGCGTCCTGTGAACTTGCGAGCGGGCGCGCTCCTGCTGGCGCCCACAATGTATGTTATGTAAGTCTCGCGGAACTTTCAAGATCTACACGTGCATTGAAGCTGTTCCAGCTGTTTGTTTTCTCTTCTGAACCTTGAAACTTTAATTATGTAATGTAACACACACGTGCAACCTTATAAACGCTCAGAACTTTTCTCGAATACACCGTTATGTAATCTCGAGAAATGCAGTGCTTGATATTAGACATTCGTTCTTCAAATAGCTTGTATTACAGGCGGCCGCTGCAGCACCGCGCGAACATTTCTCTTGTTAGTAATAATTTCTACAATACTCGCGAGATTGATACAGCGCTTCGAAGTGCGGCTCCTTTCAAACTGTTTGCATAATTTAACTCCCTCTAGGCACTACGAAAATGTCTGTTCTACTTCCCTAACCGAGTTGCCTCCTTTCTAACGTAGCTGTTTAAGGAATAAATAATGAAATTTTTAACCGCTCTAGCTATTTATGACTGAACTTTTAATAACCGGCCCAAATTTTCGCAGATTTGTTGCTTATATCTTTTACGAGCGGATGGCCGAAATACAGCTTCGAAACTTTGTAACTCGAGTCGAGTAAGCTGCGGTCGGCGCTGTAATATTATCGTTCGCCGAAATACAGCTTCGAAACTTTGTAACTCGAGTCGAGTAAGCTGCGGTCGGCGCTGTAATATTATCGTTCGCGGAAAATACCCACGTAATTTTAAATGTTCAAACGTAGTCACAAAACGCATTATTTTAGCTACGTAACAAGTTGCATGACAATGGATGAACGTAAGTGTCGCATTTTCGAACATTTTATGGACTGGACTGAAATTAGCATACTAATAAAATTGCGCGCGGGCCGTATACTCGTAGCTCGACAGAATTGAGGTTTAGCAATGAGGCCCGCGCTGCATGGACATTATTTATAAGTCCAACTCTGATTGCTGTTAGCGACTGCAGGGGCCTTATTCCGTAGAATTAAAGTGCGTTTCGGTTAATGCCACTTGGACCATTGATTGCTATCGATCACCGTCTCGAATTCACTGAGCTCAGTGAGCATTTGAAATGACGTCATCAAGGCGATGAGCATTTAACTTTAACTCTATCGCACTGAATTTGTTATTTACTAGGAAATAGAAAACCGGTAATTCTAACTCGGAATTCACAAGGGATTCAGTGGCAATGAGTTTTCGTCCACCGAAGAGCACCTGAATGTTTTCATTGCAAGAACTATCTAGCAGTGTTTGATTAGCGAGGTTCATTGATAATGCATAGTTCAACATGTCAGCCTTTAGAAGTCCACTGCTGAACATAGGCCTCCCCCAAAGAGCGCCATGACGAGCGATCTTGTTCCACCTCCATCCACCGACTTCCTGCGATGGCTACAATGTCGTAGGTCCATCGTGTGGGGGGTCTCCCCGCACTTCGCTTGCTTGTTCGTGGTCGCCATTCGAGAACCTTTATTCCCCAGCGGTTATCGGATCTGTGAACTATATGGTCTGCCCATTGTCACTTCAATTTGCAAACTCTGAGAGCTATGTCAGTAACCTTCGTTCTTCTAAGGATTCCCTCATTTCTGATTCTATCACGTAGTGAAACACCGAGCATAGCTCTCTCCATTGCACGCTGCGCAACTCTGAGCTTTTGTATGAGACCAATAGTTTACGACCACGTCTCAGTGCCTCCTGATATTACCCTCATAGGGTTTAGCAATGTAAAGTAGGAGCGGACCGAACCATTTAAAAACGAATTCCTGTTGGATAAAGTATTAGACTAATTTAGTCATTCATAAAATCATTTAAATTATAATAACATTTTTTAATTAAAAATATTTTTCATTTATTTATAAAAACGTTATCACTCTGTCATTAGAGCAAGTGATGACATTATGATATATAGGTAATCAGCAGACAGCAGTTCTTTATCATATCAGACTGTCATTACCCACTACAGGCCGCAGGCCAAAACTCTTGAACGCCAAGTAGCACGTTTTTTGGCTCTTCTTATCCAGCTAAATCCCAAAAGGGATAAACTGTTTTTTATGTAATCATCCTTTACTGACATATTATTTTCATTTATATCATTTGAATTTATAGCGACCCTCGATGGATCTCAATGTGCCATATGGCTTTCCACATGACAAAACAAGGTCGAATCCCTCAACACCGCTGCCGCCAGCTGGTTAATACAATCTAATTAAAATGTATAGGCTATCTGCCCCGCAGGCCACACGGCTCTCGCGGCGTCCGTCGTTATTTTTCCGCCAATCCAGCTTCATCATTGGACGGTGGATCACTCGCCCAGGGATTAATTATACCGAACCGACTGTATAAAGTTCATGTATCAGGTTGTGTGATATTGCTTGACCACGTTAAGGCGAAATGGCTGTCAGGGTCAGCCCGAGAGATAAATGCATGTTTACAAATGCAATGATCAAAATCGAGAAATGCCTACAGCTGCGTAACATGAATATCCGCGAGTCACGGACTGCAGAGCAAGAGTCGTAGATTTATAGATAAAGGCGTACCCGGCTAAGGCGAAGTAAAGGAAGGGTTATGTGTTCAAACTAAAAACTTAGTCCGATTTTGACAAATGACATATCAATTGATTCATCTTCATCGCAAGAGCTCATCGTCATTGGCTATATTTTACCTGATGGTTTGAATTTCAGTTTAATCGGATTCACATATTCCATGAGAATACGGTGCTAGTAGTATTAGAGCTACTAGCTGTGCCCGCGGCTTTGCCCGCGCGTTCATTTCTCTGGGATATATAAGGATCCTGTGTTATTTCAGAACCAAGAGTACCAATATCATCAAACTACGTTCAGTCGTCAAATGTTTTTTTATCGATTGCTCAGCTTCTACTCATCTAATTGAGATACCAAGTACACCAGTTTTTAAGTCAAACCATAAGATATGCAACAGTGAAAACCGCATCGCAATCGGTCCATAGTTTTTACGCGAGTCGCGAACAAACAATCAGACAGACAAATATACAGACACCATTTAAAAAAATGATATATTCATGTTCAGTAGTTTATTTTAAGTCCACTAGACTTTTTTTTAAATTATCTTCATTGTACAGACATTTTGTTATATACTGCTTTATTATAAGTATAGACACATCAAGTGTGGCTTAGAGCCAGAAACGCCACAGGCATCAGGCATCTTCTCCATCATCTTGTGTATTGCACTACCTGTACTCCTAAGTGATATTCATCAGCCCGTATTTGACAACCGCTGAAAGCATCTTCTAAGTCTCGCCCTCTGACCCGACCATCGGCTATTCGCATCAATTCGCTGCCAGCAACCTTACGCAGATCATGTCGCTCCATCTAACCAGAGGCCGTCCTACGCCAAGTTTGCTATGTCAGTAATCCTGGTTCTGAAAAACCAAAGCATTTCGGGTTGACAAGAAATGTAGAGAGCTATTTGTGGCGCCTCGTTAATGGACAATAGCTGCAAGTCATTGTTTAATAAATTTCGCATATTACCATTGATTTGCAAGTACATTAGAGCGCTTTGTGTTTTTGTTAAACGACATCCACATTTTTAAAAGTTTAAAGCTTTTATTTAAGTTCACTTGTATGTATCTATGTATGTATGTATTTCGAGCACTTCCCGATTAGCTATCCGGCTGAAACTTTCAGGGTATCTCAGAAACCCATGAAAAACTAATAAAAAGAAATAGTTAAAAAGCAACAAAAATTTGAAAAAAATATATTGACATTCATTTAAAAAAAAACACCCGTAAAAGCATTTTTTTTTAAATCTTTTTATTTTTACTTATTTTAAGAACAAATCTCATTCCGAGAAGTACGAGTACATTTAAACTTTACCTCCCTCGGCGCAGATCAAAATTTTTAAGAGAAATGCCTCAATTAATGCTACTAAGGCTGGATTCGGCCAAACTAGGGTAAATTTTATGCTATAATGCTACTATTCTATAGTATTACAAATGAATTTTATTCCATCATTTCTATGTCACTATGCTAAGATTAAATTTACTCTCGTTTGGTCGAATCCAGCCTAAGGTGTATAACAAGTTAACATGTTCATTTACAGAAACGACGCTTAGCAAGAAAATTTACCGTGTGGCACGCAGTATTTTTTTAATGACCTAAATGAGTACATGACCTATAATGAAAATAATTAAACAATAATGTAATTAATTAATGTTCAAATTCATTATGTAATGCTTGCTAGCAACTGTAACTTAATTTTTTAATCACTGACATAAATTTTAATTTTGCATATATATTTTATTATTTTTTGACATTAATTAAATAATAAGCCCCATAATTTACGACTGCATTTTGTTTCATATAATTGTATTTTATAATTTTACTAGTTTACCCGCCCGCGACTTCGTCTGCGCGGACTACAGTTTATCGCGAAAACAAGCATCCTATGTTCTTCTAGGATATTAAAAAACAATGCAAAAGTAGGTGTAGCACCAACTCTCTTGATGTATTATGACAGACTTGTTATTTCGTTTCCATGGCAACCGTTCCTTACAGGGAGTAATCAATATTTTCCAGTTTTCCCGTGGAAACTTACCATTTCCGGGATAAAATGTATGCTATGTTTTATTCCAGGGTATAAGCTATCTCCATTACAAATTTCCTCAAAATCCGTCCAGCCGTTATTGCGTGAAAGCTCCCAAAACAAACAAACAAACAGACAACGTTTCACTTTTATATATTGGTATGGATATTCTTGTATAGTTTGCACTCCATTGTTATGGTAGGATGTAATTGTATTTTTATAAATATTATTACCATCTACTATTTTACTACATTATTGTAAATAAATTATTCTGATTGTGATTCCCTGCTGGATCGCTTGGTTCCTAATTCTATTCTTTAGTTCTGTTAGAGAACCCCCTGCGAGTGATCACATCGGTCGAACTGTACGCCGCGCCACATTTTCATTTGCAACACACACTTACGTCGTATCACTTGGTAGCCGCGGACTCGACGGGCGCACAGTTTTGTGCCGCAGCACAAAATATGTATAGTACCTACTAACGTAGCCGCAGTTTATTGTGAAGTTTGTCCGAGTGTATTCCAAACTCGGCGACTGCTCACTTACACTTCAGGCACTCTCGTACAGTCAGGAACCAGTTTCGACTTCTCCCACAACTATAACAAGACTAATAGCAAGCCGTGAGTTTCCTCTTTTCAGAATGAGTGGGTCCATTCATATACCAAATTATGGAACGATCTTGTATTATTAACATAGTATAATTGATATATTATGCCTCGTAAGTAGTCATGATGACGATCACCATGGATAAGTGTCGCTTCGCGGTTGTAGCTCGTGTAGCACCGCTGTAGCTCCCGTAGCACTTTCGTAGCTCGCTTGGCATGGGTTTCAATTGAGCAAACGGTTGACATAAATAATGTGGAAACGTACGTTTTTTACCTTTATCAGTCTATGTATGTATGATTGTTCCTTTATCGTCACTATATGAACCAAACGCGTGGACCGATTTTGATGGTTCTTACGTAAACCGAGTTGTCTTAATCAAGCGAGTGCAACTAAAGACATGACAGTAATCAAAATTCAATCTAGCGACAACCAGACGCTATATAGTGAAAAATTAAAAAATGAAAGTCGATGAACTATGTTAAGGCGAAATGGTATCCAAATTTGACGATTCGTCCTTCACGAATAATTAAAACTAGACCTTTGAAAACGGTTAATTTACTTTTATTTTTTTATGTGTAATAAATGTTCTAAAAACACCTAGTTTCCTAAAAGTCATCCGTTTTGACGGACCCGTCGATGGAATTAATCAACTTCATTCAGTTTCTATCGAAGATATTTTTACAAAAACCAAATGTGTGTAAACATTCAAATACTTCTGTGGGATTAGTATTTTGAAAAATTGTAAGATTATTCAAAAAACTAATACTAAAAAATAAAGTTAATTTAAATTGAAAATATGAAGAAAAATCGGCACCCGCGAAGCATCACCTTCCCTGCTTACTGCACCATAACGAGCAGGACAAAAATTTGGAGCCCATAGTGCCTTAAGTAGGGTATCATTGAATAGGTATTTGAGAATCATCTTTAGGTTTCTGTTATCATTTTTCATTTCAAATAACCATTTAGGATCTATAACGATTTAAAGATCGCAGTCGCGATTTTTCATTGTGCGTAAACTTTCTTGTTAAAATATGTAGTTTAGGCATGCAGTGTGTGGCCGAACTCTGTTATGCTATGTAGTTGTTGTTTCATAATGATAATACACAGAATATACAACTTTACTGTATAAAGTTACTTCACAACTAGGTATACATTATGTTACATCTTAGTTAATGAATCCTATTCTAAAGTCTTAAGAATAAGTGTAGCGCAAACTTCAAGGCGTCGTTAAAGTAAAGGATTCTTCAGAGACGCTTCTAAAGTACGTGATTTGAAAACATAACTCGAAAGTTATTGTTCTGAGAAATAATCATTTTAATAGGCAAAGTTGATCGAATCGAACAATATTTAGCTTAAAATAAACTTGCGTTTTATATAAATGAGCAAATACGAAACTCACTGTTAAGTAATTTTCGTTCAATTATTAAAGGCAAAGTAATCAAGGAGACGTCTAAATGGTTATAAGTTCAATAGTACTTATTTGTATACCGTTCTGATAACTGCATCATCTGATTTTCCACTGTCGTGCCTCAACAACATAAATAGAGAGACACGCAGACTGTAGCGCTAATGAGATAACACGTGCTTCACAAACGCTACTCCTATTGCGACTAAAGATAATTATGTGCGTTAGACCTAATTTATGCGAGTCACGCCCCCGGCCCCGTAGAGCTAGTACCTAATCTGCCCATTTTTTATGAGATCTATGCCTGCAAGGCTAATAATACCTTAGTTTAAGCGTTGGAGGGGTCCCACCCTTAAACTACGGTCAGTGACAGGAAGGGACATGCCACTGAAAAATTACATAGACATAGACATAGCTTTATTTATGGCAAAAAACAAGTACACATAATAAAAACATTAAAGAAATAAGTTAGTACCTAAGTAGTTGGTTAGGTAAAGAATACAGCAGCGTACCCTAATACTTAGTCGAGAAATAAGACCTTCAAGAAGCAGGTCTTCAACCCACGAAATACTGTTCCATCCAAACAACTTAGAAAATTTTATAACGGAACTTTTTAAGACAAGAAGTTGTCAGTGCTAACGGCGTTAGCCATCGCTGCTAGTTTTAATATATTCTGTCACTGACTTGGATCTCGGGCGGCAAGCGGCGGCGTTGGAGAGAAATGCATTCAGTTATCGAAGGATATACGACGGTCTGGAGTGCGACCCCAGTTTTTGACTAAGAATTTTTATCTAAGTGTAAGCACGCCCCACACATTAACAATCTTGGTCACGTAATCCAAGATCGAAAGCAAGATCTTGGATTTCTGCATTTTTATGATGAAGATCATGGAGACTTTTTCAATAAGCCAATGATTGAAAATGCTAGTATGTTTGTAACCTCAGCTTCGTAACGGCTGAATAGATTTTGATAAAATTTGGTATTAAGATCCAGGAATATAAAGATTACAGTGGTCTTGAACATGCATTTTACTCATCATCATCAGCCTATATCTGTCCACTGCTGGACATAAGCCTCGCCTAATGCACGCCACTAAGCTCGGTCTTCAGCTCCCCTCATCCATTCTCTTCCGGCCGCCATTCACAGGTCGTCACTCCACCTGGCCACAGGGCGTCCCACACTACGTTTGCCTAAACGTGGTCTCCACACGAGAACTCGTCTGCCCCAACGGTTATCGGTTCTTCGGGAAATGTGACCTGCCCAGTGCCACTTTAGCTTGCTTATTCTTACAGCTATGTCGGTTACCTTGGTTATCCGTCGGATCACTTCATTACGAATCTTGTCCTTCAGAGAAACTCGAAATATAGCTCCCTACGTTTCGGCTCCGTAGGTCATGAAAGGTAGGATGCACTGATTGAAGACTTTTGTTTGGACGACGAGATGCTAGGCATAACTGGTCTAAAATAATTCCTTGAACAAAAAAAATAGACTTCAAATGGATTTAATTCATTAATTGGTCTTGTCAAATAGCAAATTTTTTATTAGATTGGATTTAATGAAACGTAACTACAGAGCCAATTTCATGAAATTTATATGGGACGGGATCTAAAAAATCCCATCGAAATCGGTTCAGACAGAATACCGGAGATATGACTGAACATAAACACAAAAAATACATTCAAATTGAGAATCTCCACTATTTTGTAATCGATTACAAAAAGGAACGTGATCCTTGATTTTGTGATCCTGATCGCAATCCATATCATTGAGTAAGCGTTTAGCCTTTACCTTATTCTCGTACGTACAGTGCGGAGCCTTGTCAGATTCCGCCGCGCGCCGACACCGGGGTAATTGTATTTGCAATATTCCCGCCGTTGTACTGACACTTCGTACTTTGCAAAGCTTTTAGTAACGCCATAGATCTCATTAAATGATCAGGGAGATTAGGTACTAGCTCCTCGAGCGCGGAGCGCATAACTTATGTGCAACGCTTATAAGTGGCCATATTTAAAATCAGAGCAACAGAGTAGCGTTTGTGTAGTTGTGTATAGCACATGTAGCAATTATTGTTATCTCAATCGCACTACAATCTGTATCTCTCTCTATCTTTGTTGTGGACGCACATGAAGCACCAGATATAGGTGGTGGGAATGTAGCTGTGTGGGTGTGTTTGCCTGTAGTTCCATTTAGTTCAGTTCCTGTTTACGTGATATTAAAGCTTTGCGTCTTCCTTCCCTATAACTAGATCTATGAGTAAAGCTTTTGGCATCAAGGATGTATCATGTAAAAAAATAACATTGATTGACATCGTTATGAAATGTATAAAAAGCTAATGTTTTAGTTTACTATCAACGGATTTGGATATAAGCTGTTTAATTTTGTTATAATTACAATCTATGTATACGTATAATAAAGCAGGAAGTAACACAAAGTCTGTACAATGAAGATTATTAAAATAAAGTTGGTCTAGGAAGGCCAGATGCACTCCGCAACAAGTACAAATATTATACCTACACTTTGCGGCCGCAATATTGCGGTTCATTCAGTAGAGTGTCAAGCGTGCGCTCGATGAGTGGCGCGCCGTGTGCTTACGATAAAGTACCTACTTAAGTAAAGTTGTTGTCAAATTTTATTCTTTTCTTCATTGTGAGTACCAAGAAGAAACCTAGAATGTACTGCATAGCATTCCGTCTGACAAGTCTTGTAAAATACCTACATACTGACATTTTATTACGTAGGTAGCCATTTCTTTTTCATTCATTGTTAAGCATGGAATTCAGACAGGCACCTTTTATTCATCAAAGTGTAATACCTATTAAGTTATAATTAAATAATGAGGTATTAGGTCTATTCTGATAAGAATGTCATTACATGTAGTTAATAGAACTATCAACATTTATAATAATAAGTAAAAAAAATATACATTATTACATAATTGTTTATTCTGTTACAATATCTAAGTCATATCATATCACAGAATAATTACCTACTAGTGCAAGTACCTAGTTATATCTTGATACAACCCTGCCGAACGAAAAAGTGACAGACCGATTCTGAAACGGTTAGAGCAATGAAAGCTCTCGCGCGTAGTGATACGATACATTCTAGCCTGCACGCAATCGGTGAGCGCCTTCTAGGTAAATATAATTGAAAGATCGCAGCGCTGTGCGAGTTAAATTGCACTTTATTGCGTTGTAGCGAGAGTTGCAATGTATTTAAACGACTTTACTCAGTAATCCTTCTGTACTTGTACTATTATTTATTCTGTGGTCTAGGTGACTTAAAATAAAATAGATAGATAACTCTTTATTGCGCTAAGAAAATAAATTATAAAACTTCTACATTGACCTTAAAATAATACAATAGGCAGCCTTTCACTAAGCTGCGATCTCATCCAGGCAAGCTTAGATTAAATAGCGAGAACATTAACATGTATAAACGGTAGTGTGCATAAGTATAAATAAATATACTGAAATTAATTTATTTTTATAATATAAATACGATATGTTACTTAAAAATATCATAAAAACAATATATTAAATAAAATGGAAATAAAAAATACATACATACAAACATATAATAAGCTACTGAACAAGTTTGTTCGCGCATCACTTATAACTACTGGACCGATTGCGATGCGGTTTTCACTGTTAGATAGCTTAGGGTTTGACTTAAAAACTTGTGTATGTGGTATCTCAATCCGATGAGTAGAAGTTGAGCAATAGATAAAAAAAACATTTGCCGTCTCAGCGAAGTTTGATGGTATTAATACTAACACATATATAGGAAAATATCTCAGAAAAATGACCACGCGAGCAAATCCGCGTGTTAAGCTAGTCCATACCAATATATAAAAGTGAGACGTTGTTTGTTTGTTTGTTAGTTTGGGGAGCTTTCACGCGATAACCGCTAGACGGATTTTGATGAAATTTAGAATGGAGATAGTTTATAACCTAGAATAAAACAAAGGATACTTTTTATCCCGGAAAATTCCACGTATTCCGTGGAAGTTTCCACGGGAAAACTGGAACA
The DNA here is from genome assembly GCA_946251855.1 of Alsophila aescularia. Classification (NCBI taxonomy): domain Eukaryota; kingdom Metazoa; phylum Arthropoda; class Insecta; order Lepidoptera; family Geometridae; genus Alsophila; species Alsophila aescularia. The sequence goes on from OX276374.1 coordinate 60,427,511, forward strand.
TGTTGAATACTCGCTGTAAGGAACGGTTGCCATGGAATCGAAATAACAAGTCTGTCAAAAATCATCAAGAGCGTTGGTGTCACAGATTAAGTAGTTGATGCTATACCAACAACAAGCCACAGAGCACATAACCAGACATCTAAGTCTACTTTTGCGTGAGTCTACTTTACTTTTTTTCTAATTTTTTTAATATTCTACAAGAATGTAGGATGCTTTTGTCGCGGGCGAGTAAGCTAGTATTTTACAAAAATACTCGTAGATATTATTTTATAGCGCTGGCCCTAGTAACCTGCGCCATTAGTTCAACAAAAGCACCAGCTCTTTGTTTTGAGCCTCAGTGACGAAGCTGCAATGGCCACCGACCTTCATTTGAAGAAAGAATCTAATGAAAACGACCAAAAAAATCAAGATCGAACACCAAAATCCCGAAAAAGCAAAATCTGTATCAAAATCACACGTTTCCTCTCATTTCCGTTACATACCTTTCCAACGGCGACCTTCTCACAATCGACATCTATCTTTGGGAAATATATAAACTTTCCGAGACAGCCCGTTATCCGATATTCAAAATAACTCTACTATATGTATCGAGTTTTGCTTTGCTACGCGTCATCTACACTAATATTATAACGAGAAAATATTTGATTTTTGTATGTTTGTTTGTAATGGATAAACTCCAAAGTTACTTAACCGATTATACAAATTCTTTCAACTATAGAAAGCTACATTGTCAGCGAGTAACATGGGCATTCTATTTTTTCAAAAAATAGTGATCCCTACTAAAATTGCAATTAGTCATTATTTTGCGTGCGCCTGGAAAACTATTGATGAAACATAAAATAATGTACTACATGTTTATAGTTTCATCATGACCTACGGAGCCGAAACGTGGACACTCACGGTTAAACTAGTCCACAAAGGACATGGCCAGTTTTTGCCTAGAACGTACTTTGACAGCAGGTAATTATTAATATTCACAAAAAATATATAAAAATTACGGCATGTGTTATGCATGTCTAAAACTCCAGGCTTTAAAGGGCTGCTATTAAAAGTAATTAAATTGTTCTATCTGAAAACCAACGACATTTTGAATGACTTACTTTCCGTTCAACGAAATGTATGTACGATGATAAATAACCTTATAAATGAAAAATGAATCAATAATTAAAGTGAATGCACATAATGTTTATTAAAAATAATATTGTAAATTGCAACATTTTTTGACTTGATTATTTGTTTGTTATTTCATTCTTACAAATAATTCAATACGATTTTGCTTTTCACTTAGCAAAATCGGACTACGAGAAATATCAGACATATGTCACATCACACTATGTCATGTCACTTGTGAATACTTTTTTGCATTTTGTAGTTATCAAAGAGAATATAATCACTACGTTTTAGTAGTTATCACAAGTAGTTATTCATTGACTACGTTGCTAGACAAATTCTCGAGTGGAGACCACGTTTAAGCAAACGTAATGTAGGACGCCCTGTGGCCAGGTGGAGTGACGACCTGTGAATGGTGAATGAAGACCAAGCACAGTGGCGTGCATTAGGAGAGGCTTACGTCCAGCAGTGGACAGATGTAGGCTGATTATGATGCTTATTGTACTCGTCATTAGGTTCAACCAAAAAAAGCTGTATGTCTACTATTATAATAAGTCACAATAACCGTTTTTTGTTCAAATTAGTCAATCAAAACACCGTTAAAATTTTGTATAAAGAAATATTTAGAGAAGCCTACCCGAGCGAAGTCGGGGCGAGTCGCTTGTGTTCAATAACGCTCAACGTTTCTGTCCATGTGACCAGTCATTAACATATGATACCGCTGAAAGTATCTGTTATTACACGACTGCCCTAAAAGGAGTGTAATGTTTTTAGGATTAATGTATGTTTGTATTCATATATTTATTAATAATATTCATTACATGTCAAATGTATGTATGTGAGTTGCTTTTTTCCACCATATTTTTTAAATGCCTGAACAGATTTAGACGCATGGGATATCGTTAGAATCCTTACATCCCCCCGAGTAACATAGGCTATATCTAGACTAATATCATAAAGAGGAAAGATTTGATTGTTTGTTTGTAATGGATAAACTCAAAAAATTCTGACCAGTTTTTAAAAATTCTTTCACATAAAGAAAGCTAAATTATCAGCGAGAAACACTAGAAGGATTTTATTTTTCAAAAAATTAAAGTTCCTTTCGAAAATTGCAATAATGAAACATAAGGTATTAAATTTTGCAAAAAAACTCGTTTACTTTGTATCACAAACCAAAGAGTATATAAATACTACGTAAGATCACAAACTAAGAAGGAGATACGGGTCTTTGTATATGGAACGTTGCCATGGAAACGAAATCACAGAACATCTAATAATCTTTGACGCAGGAAATGTTCTATGCTAATAATACACGAAATAGTAACCGTAATTCAACCTCCTTGCGTTAAACAGAATAATACTATATCCGAAATGGTACGTGAGTATAATAGGTACCTATAAACCTAGGTAGGTAAACATTTTGTGTAAGAAATTGTTGTTTTCTATTTGTCCAAATAAAGTACCTACTAGTTTTATCTTTCTATATATCTACCCGTGCGAAGCCGGGGCGGGTCGCTAGTAAGCTATATATTTAATTCATTTTGGCGGCAGTATGGCTCCGTTTTCAAATGCGAAAACAATATTTTTTCTTCGAATTTTACAATGTGGGTATCGAACTGAACGCCTTGATAAGCACATTCTTATAGTGTATAATTTATTGGCATAAGTTGTTTTTTGGCAGGGCAGGCGTGTTTTTTTTAGCTTTTAAGCTAGTTATTTAGGATTACGTACCTCAAAAGCAAAAATGTAACCCTTATGTTCACGTTCACATGTCCGTATATCCGTCTGTCACTACTGTTATTTTTATTAAAAGCTTTTATTTATTTTCATTTTTATGTATGTATCTATCTATGTATTTCTGTCTGTCCTGGAATCTTGCAACTCAAATTTCGAGCATTTCCCGATTAGCTATCCGGCTGAAACTTTCAGGGTAGCTCATACTCGATGACAATGAAAATAAAAACAAAAGAAAAAAAACTTTATACGTGACAAAGCAATTAAAAAAAAGAAAGGAATAAGTTAAAAAGCACATAATAGCTGCTTTTTTTTTTATTTATACATATTTAATTTCTTATTTAAAGAATGCAAAAGCTAGTTGGTTAGTTGGTTGGCTAGAAATTATATTATTGCGCGGCGAGCTACCTAATTTGATTCCTTACGTCCATTATACCATAGAAATATGAATCGGGTTACGCCCAGCAGATGAATAATTCGTTTGTATTTGAGATAGATTTCGTTCCTTTTTTACGAACCATGGCAGGCTTTTGATCTTGCGTTTGTTAAGTTGAGGCACTTTGTTATCTGCCTAGTCGAACACACAGCTTTGGGTTCTTTTTATAACAAATCCGAAAAAATATCCGCCTATTTCTCTTTGATGTCCGTTACCTTTCCCATTAAACTTTTCTCGTCAGCCGTCTATTTTCTTCGCCTAAATATTAGATTCAAATATTAAAATTTCACACAATTATTATAATTATTTACGCTAGGTTTGAAAGCAATACGGAAATGAAATGTTGCGGTCCGTGGGAAATTGCAATGTTGGCATAACAAACTGCTACACGTCGTTGAGTTTATCTAAATTAGGGCACACACATATCATCCCCCAAACAGTACAATTTAATATTGCCTAAATTAAACCTTCATTTGGAACACAGCACGAGAGTAACAAGCAATTACGCAACAGTGACTTTGCGCTTTGTTAGCAAAACTGATAGTTGCAATGTAGCACTTCACTTAAAATGCATTGTTATCGTGACAAATTGGGACTGCTAGTGTTGAATTTATCTAATTAAGGCTATATTTCAAGATGTGAATGGTATAAAGTTAACCGAGTGTCGAAATTGACCTTCATTTGTGGAATTTGTTGCGAGGATAGCAATAAGTTACGTACGTCAGACGGTAATATAGAGAGTGCAGCTGCGGACGGCGTACATAGCGATGGTGCCGTAACAAATTGGCAGTCGTAGGTTAATTTATACAAATGAGAGAATATTTCGTCAGCTAAACGGTGTAGCTAATGTGCGTCGAGTGCGCTGCTGCTTTTGGGTATATGTATTACACATAATTACAGGTCTAATTAATTGGAATGCTTTTATCGATTCGTTAAATGCTGCAGATCGAGTCGCACTCTCGAACTTATTAAATTTATCTTTTACGGTTTGTATAGTTTTACCGCAAGAACATTTTTGCCCTCCTATGTTGTTATGTTGTCGCATGACGTCGATTTATTGCACCCTAAAACTGGCCAATTCCTGTCCAATTTGGACGAAAAAAATATGCCTGTTTTCACGACGTGCTATGCTTACCCCAGAATGAGCACGTGCTATGCTTACCCCAGAATGAGCACGTGCTATGCTTACCCCAGAATGAGCACGTGCTATGCTTACCCCAGAATGAGCAAATAAAGATAAAGAAGAGCACGTCGCGTTTAGTGGACATTTGGTAAATAATGTCGCTTCACAAAGCAAACATTCTTGCATATGTTCCGTAATATTATGAGTTTCTTAAAAAGCTTGGATAGAGGTTCAAGTATCAAGATCTCCTACTATTTCTCATTAAAAACAATAAGGTTGAATATTGTGCAGGGTATTACACTAATATTATTAAGGCGAAAGTTTGGATATGTGTATGTTACTCCTTCACGCTCAAACGGCTGAACGGATTTGAGTGGAATTTGGAATAGAGATTCCTTTTATCTGGATTAACACATAAGCTTCTTTTCGTCATCATCAACAATTTTCATCATTGTTCATGCGGGTGAAACTGCGGGGCGTAGCCAGTTAAAATATATGCAGAAAGGCCCCGCCCTTCCGCATGCAAAAAAAGGTGCTTTGCGGTGCATGATAACATAAATTCCTCAGGAGATCTCAGCCAGGTCGTTGGGGATCCTTCGGCCACCCACTACTGTGATATAACTGGGTCGGGTTTCGTAAGAGTAGCACGTTTAGAGAAGCTGAGCCTAGAATTAGTAAAAAATAAGATGAAGCGCTGGATTAGCGATAAACTAAACACTTATGACTAATTTGTTAAAACTAAGTAATTAATGAAGTATTTTTTATGCCAACGGTCATATTATTTAAGTTTAATTATTAGTGTGATTAATTATTCCAATTTTAGTTATTACATTTCACTTATTTTCTTAATAAAATATGACGATGGAAAAATATATAAATAGATATACCGGTACCTACCAACAAACTATGAAATACGAAGCATACAAAAATACCTATGGATTTTACCACCAATAATAGCATTTTTTAACTTAAATATAACATTGCGCTGTCCCTACCTGCGCACACGGGACCCGGATCACCGTCCCGGCTGTCTGGTGTCCCCTTATTGCCCACCGTCCGTCGGCTCGCCGGAGCCGGGCTACTGCAGATTTATGGAAATTACTCGCCCGCCAGACACTTGACCTCGACTAATCGACTTATAAACGGTCAAATTTATCTTATTTGTCTAATTACAATATATCTTGGGACTGATATATAGAATATCTCAAAAAGTTATGGATGGTCTCCTAGGCACGTTTACTATACGGTTAAGGTACCTGCCCTTACTGTCCCGTCTCAAAAATCCACTCTGTATAATGTGATACTCGATACGGTCGACTAAAAACTATTCTAGCTTGAACGCCGTTCTAGTATTTACATATTTACACAAGCGAAATGTTTCGTGAAAATAGTTGACATGTCTTGCCTACATAACTTCCTCGCAATCTCACCGACTCGGTAGAAAATAAATTCTCGCTAAAAATAATCCCTAAAAAGGTATCCTTAACTTTTTACGTTGGCCACTAAAATTTTATTAGAACCGTCCGTTCTCCTGTTACCCTAAGCTGAAATTATTGGCATTTGTGGATTATCTTCGCAAAGTATCGCAGCGTATTCTATCGAATGCTTCAGACATTTTATATTCATGTGGTTACAGAGCTCAGTAAATAAATATTAAATTCTTCGCCGGACCTTCTGTCGGCGGCGTGTCTTAATCGCGCATTAATTCCTTAAATGCTGACACTGAATAAACATTTTAGATTTCATTAACGAGAGCTGAGTTGGCCATGCCGTGTATGACAGCTCATTAACGAGCGCTGAGTTGGCCATGCCGTGTGTGACAGAGCTCATTAACGAGCGCTGAGTTGACCATGCCGTGTGTGACAGAGCTCATTAACGAGCGCTGAGTTGGCCATGCCGTGTGTGACAGAGCTCATTTCCATTTAGAATGTGCAAAATATCTGAGGTTTGCTCTGGATCTGAAACGCTTTAAACAATTTCATAACGCTAAATAGAGCATTTGGAAATACCTTACAATCAAATTAATTTAAATATAATATATACATTTTTATAGTAGCCGTATTCCGATGTATATGAAACCGCAAATTAATTGCACAACAGACATTATGCAACAATAATTTCAGTTAGAAATGCAGCATCTGTTTAGTGTCCGAATAAGGTCCAACTATAGAGGCCACCTGAATGCCTATTGTGGCCGATGGCTGAATTATTCCAACCGCACTCCGACGGGTTTGTTCATTATAATACTTACTGTTAATTATACCTCTATGTTTAGAAACGAGACTGTATGTTAATGAGAATTTAAATAAGCATTCTGCGTGTAAATATAAATAACAATTACGTAGAAGGGCGTCACACGTTTCATTTGCGTTGAGCCCCGCGTTGGGTGCCAAAACGAATGGTTATTGCTTTGTATGTAACGCGACAAGTAAGCTCGATATTTATTTCAATGTCACGGATAAAAGAGTTGACGACCCGAGTTATGCGCTGATCAATAATGCTACCTCACTCACAGTTGCTCCGCTTGGATGTCGAATCACGTAGGAAGATAACTGTTTGTCTTATGATTTTAGGTCAAAGACAGAATGTGATATCGCATTACAAAACTTTATACGACACACAATTGAAAACATTTTCTATATTGTCTTTCCTTATTGCAATATTTTCCGAATATAAGGTCCACTGGCGTGTCTCAAGGGGTTGATTCTTTAGAATGTCCTATTTCTCCTGAGCTCGGCTCTCAGTTCGTTTGAATGATGCTTCGTGCGACAGCGATCTGTAACGCGACGTGATGGGAATATCTCGAGCGCGGGACCGACACCGCTGCGAGACATTTCTCTGCTTTCATCTATTTAATGGGAAATAAACACACTGCTACAACTTTGCTTAGGCAGCCGTAGCATAGGATACCCCGCCGGACAGTTGATGGACGAATTAAGAAAAACAGCTAGCAGTGACAGCTTGTTTGTTTGCCTTTAAGTCGACAAGATGTTATTTATCAGTGTGTAGTAATTTTAACCAAATTACGCAATATTTAAATTGGGCCGAGAAACTAGGCAAAAACACCTTTTCTAGACCTTGACCTTTATTATTATAGTTCGACTCGAAAACGATCAGCTACGAATATCAAATAGGTACTGAAAAAGCGTGCAAATACTATTAAAACAGTATTGACTGCGCCCGAGCGTCCACAAAATGTTCTTTTAAAAGCTCGTCGGTCGGAGGTTGGTGAAGTTTTTCCGCAGTTTATTGCAAACATCTGGACGTCCACGTAATGTGTTTTTAACTGGAACTCTCCGCAGGGGTAGTTGCAGTCTCGTCCTTGAATAACAAAGATCCAGTGACTCGCCACGCTAACACAAGTTTACTAAATTCACTTTATAACTATGTGCCCTGCATGTATGAGCTGAATACATCAATTGAGACCTAGAAACCCTGTTATATTTGTATACTAGCTCTTCATTTTGCAACTCCACCCGTAATTTTCCAGCTTTTTTGTCGTGTAAGGTAGTATAGGCATCTGATGTCAGAGTTGTTCAGGCTGCCCGAGGGCCTCTGATATGGCTTAACGACTGCTATAAATTAATTACAGCCGGGAACAACAGCTTAACGTGCAGTTTTGCTGCTTAACGGTCGTAACTCTGCGTTTAATTTAGACATATAATAACCTGTTATAATCTTAAGGTAGCCCTTCCCGGTCGGTCTTTCGCCAACGCGAGCATGGTTGGAAAGCATGTTGTTTCATCCAGCGCAATGTTTTAAAAACAGACAAAGCGAAAAAAGAGAGATAGCCTATAAATTTCACAAAACTTGTTCCAGGAAATACGCGTTTTTGAGTAATCCTTATAAGTTTGTGAAATAAATGTTTTTCATTTAGTATCTCCATTACATGTGCAAGGTTTCTACAAAGTTTTTTCTGTACTTTTACAATTTATGAGTACATTATGAACGGCCAAAGTTCAGGTAAAATTCGAGCAAAAAAACAGTTTTTTGGAGGTTTATACTGAATTTGTTTCTCCATATTTATATTTTTTGCTTTAGTAGAAATCTACACACAGTGTACAAAATACATGTTAGCTCTAATTTCAAAGATAGTTGGGTTATAACGCCATAATCACGTACGAGCATTTGTATGAAACGTAGGGCGGGTTGGCCGCTCTTAAGATAACAAATCCGTAATAACTAAATGTTATACGAGTATTCTAAACTCGTAGTTTAAATCCACTTAAAATATACGTTAAGGGAGACGAAAACTCTTGTTCCAGCGTTTGAGTGTAGTGCTCTCGAGAATGCCTCGTGTAAGGAAGACGAAACGCGTGTCGAAACTTAATGTGACACATTTATCAAAGGGGTTGAAAATAAACATTTATTTACAATTTCAGTAAGGATGTGATTAACTAATATTATAAACGCGAATGTATGTGTGTTTGTTACAACTCAGCTCCGTTACGGTAATTTAGATACAATTTGGTTTATAGAAAAAAATACAAAAGATCCTGGTATAACACATAGAATACATTTATCCGGGAAAGGCCGCGAGCCGAAGCTATTTTCCTATAAATATTATTTTTCTTGTCATTTTCCCGAGACACGAACCTCTTTGTGGCTCAAGTTAAAGCTATATCTGACAAACCTCAGGAATGCCCAGCGCCCTGGACGGTACGTTACTCCGCAAGTGGGACACTAAACTCCTGTGAAAGCTTTTGTTAGGACCTGCGGCATTAAAGTTTTAGTACAAAATTGCCGCAAACTTAACCTTCACCCTTAACTTACTAAAGGTTCCTTTGAGCAGTCAGTTAAGCTTTTGTGAAAGTTCTTTATTTTTAAGTGGTCATAATCAAGCGACCTTATTTGAGATTATAATAATGATTTAAAACTGTTGAGTACTAAATGGTGTTTTCAAAAGGCCTTTAAAGCTCGCCGTCTACTCTATGATACTAAACATATATATTTTTAGCCATGTCTTGGTGAAACTTCATAATATCACAATATAATGCGTACCAAAAATTTCGTGTCTGTGCTGTTAACCGTTGAGGAGTTCCCAAGTCAGGAGCCAACCTGGAGTTCTGCAGAAAAATCATGGTGAAAATTCAAACCGGCTAGCATTATACGAGTAGAGTGTGTGTACAACATTTTGTGTCTGTGCTGTTGAACGTTGAAGAGTTATTTTACCTGGAGCTGGATGTTGATTCTGGTCATGCTTATTATAAAAATGAATTGTCATTGGAACTGAACAATTATGCAAAAATTCAGCTCCGTAGGAAAAGAGCAAGTGGTTCTAATTCAGCTTGAAGATTTGACCTAAACAAACAAACATACAATACAAAAAAATAATTGCAAGTTAAATAAAAGCTCTTAAAAATGCGATAACTTTTAAAACATTTCAGCAAACCGTTTAAAATAAAAACTAAATTAATGTTTATTTCATTACAAAAATAGGAAGAAATAAAACCTTTTTACTTTTAGTATCGGCTCAGAAATCTAGTGGAAAGCTTACCAAACCGTATATAACAGCTGTAATACAGCTCGTGGTACAATTAATGTAAGTATGTTGTATCATCATCATCATCATCATCATCATGTCAGCCTTTAGAAGTCCACTGCTGAACATAGGCCTCCTCCAAAGAGCGTAATGACTAGCGATCTTGTGCCAATTCTATCCACCGACTTCCTGCGATGGCTACAATGTCGTCGGTCCATCGTGTGGGGGGTCTCCCCGCACTTCGCTTGCTTGTTCGTGGTCGCCCATTGCCCAAGTATTTTGTATGCTTCAATTAATTGCATATTTAACATATTTTTCCAAATCTAGTAAATAATTGTCATTTTTACTTCATCATCATCAGCCTATATTCGTCCTCTGCTGGACGTAGGCAGGTAGGTAGTCTCCTATTAAACGCTAGTGAGTGCGATCTTCGGCTCTTCTAATCCAGTTCCTGCCAGCCATTTTTCGCAAGTCGTCACTCCACCTGGCCGGCGGACGCCCTACACTACCTTTGCCTACTCTAGAAATCGTTTATCCCAGCGGTTGTCGGTTCTTCGAGAGATAAGACCAGCCCACTGCCACTTCAGCGTGCTAATTCTCTAAGGTATGTCGATTACTTTGGTTCTTTGTCGAATTACCTTATTGCGGATTTTGTCCTTCAGAGTAACTTCAGAGTAAGTCGTTTCTACCTAATTTGCACAGTTTGCCCGCGGTAGGCATATTGCTGAACAACTTCAAGAAGTACACCATTAACACCAACAGATCTCGGGTCAATAAGGTCGTTAAACATAACCTTGGTTTTGTCCATATTCATCCCGAGACCGACACGTCTGGAGGAGTCAGCTAGGCCGGTCAGCATTCGTTCGAGATACTGCGGTGACTCTGCCTTAAGAACGATGTCATCTGCAAACCGTAGGTGTGAGATGTATTCGCCATTAAAGTTTATGCCCGATCCTTTCCAATCCAGCGTCTTAAACATATCTTCCAGGGCATTAGTGAACAGTTTGGATATAGTCACGGCGTCATACAAGCATCTCATCACCTTGATGTATCGCCAGTCGACCTGGCATCGCTGCTGCGACTCGAGAACAGCCCAGGTTTCGATGGAGACAAAGGCTTCCTCATAGTCCACGAAAGCAAGACACAGGGGCTGCCGCACTGTGTGGATGTGGTCTATGGTCCCAAAGCCCCCTGCCTGCTCAGGAGGTTAAAATTCATCAAGTCTTCTCGCTAGACGATTCAAGACTAGCCTCGAAAACAGCTTGTAGACATGGCTTAAAAACGAAAAGGGCCTGTAGTTTTTAAGGAGCGTTTGATCTCTTTTTTGTAAAATAATACTGTCATGCTTCTGTTCCACGCCCTTAAGAGTTCTCCCATCGTTAAGAGCAGAGTTGAATAACTTCTGGAACTCTCGAAGCACAGATTTACCTGCTGCTTTCAAAAGCTCCGAAGGAACTCCCTCTTCTTCTAAAGCTTTTCCGTTTTTAAGCTGTTTGAGGGCTATCTCGATCTCATATAGGCTGACATCCGGCAGATCGTCGGTATAGTGGCGGGTTAGAGTGGCTCTGGAATCCTCGGTGCTGGGTTCGGGTCGTGGAGCATGCGAGTCGTACAGTTAACTTAATTATGAGGTACGCTACCCTGGTCGATACACTAGAGATCTCCACAACGTTGTCAGCGAGGACCTTATGCACGAGGAACCCTACGCCACCTTGGAATAGCTGGTCACCCTCTCGGTAATACATAAGGTGGCCCGATTCAAGAGTTATGCTGTCTTCTCTGTAGTCATTACCTTCGAAAAAACATTATTGACATGTTTTGTCGTAGTATCATTATTTATTCTCTTCGAACTTCACACAACCCCAGAATGCGCCACCTTATCCTTTCAAGTTCCGTTTCGAGCTGCATCAGGTGTTCGTCAAGCCTGTCATTTTTACTTAACCTACATTTATTCAAAAATCTTTAGCTTATATGACTTTTATTTAATCACTGTAAAATTGACTATAATACAGTCTTATTTCATAAGCTAGTTCCAATATTTTGGAAGCTATTAAGGTTTTTGTTATCGATCCGCTCTCTTTGCGGCCGAGTGTAATTAAGTCGCAATAACTGTTTTTTGTTCAAATTAGTCTCAAATCAGCAGAATCTAAAAATGATGACATTCGTATCATGATATTAATCCTTACCCAACTAAATAGTTTCATAATGATGACATTCGTATCATGATATTAATCCTTACCCAACTAAATAGTTTCATAATCAAGGTTGATTATTACATGTACATTCCTCTTTAAATTATTCAAATCGGAACTTTCGTTTCGAAGTTACGATGGGTATAAAATACTAAAAGTAAGAAAATGCCGCGCTGTGAGCGCCACCCGTGCGAAGCCGGGCGAGTCGCCACCCGTGCGAAGCCGGGCGAGTCGCTAATTTATTATAATAAGGATTATACGTTCTTATACAATAGCAGACTAAACCGATTTAGATTAGATTCTTGAAGGAGAACTTTGCAATGTGTAGATTTTAAGCTGTTCAGTTTTTTAAATGAAGATACGACATTTTTAAGCTGAAATGGTCACTAAATAAAATTTATATTATAAACGGGACATTTACCATGTACCTACCAGATATTTCAATCGTGAAGATGGGTTTCTATTATCGCGGGCCTGGAATCCAGTGGTATGTAATTTAAACAGAAGAACAGCAGAGAAGAACGTGCAAGCGGATACTGTGAATTTCTTTTGTAGAACAATTAATCGAGTTGGAAGTGATATTGTGAACAATGGTAACATTGACAATAACAAAAAAACGAAAAACAAAATACCATGATAAAAAAATAGTTTAAAAAAACTAAAAAACACGCTTTATATAGAAAACCAAACTAAAAAATAGTTTGTATGTTTGTAACCGACTCCTTTGGACGCTATTTTTACCCACTTTAAACGGTCAGATTTCATTCAAATTTTGCACACCTGTCAAAGACCGATGACAAAGCAATAATTCGAAAAAAAAAAAAAAGTAGAAAATAAATAATAGTTTAAAAAAACTAAAAAAACACGCTTTATAAAGAAAACCAAATTATTGACCCATGCACCCCACGATTTTTTTGAAATAAAACATTTTTTTCTTATTTACACTATTAAAATTTATTTTCTATTTTTTTAGTTTGGTTTTCTTTATAAAGCGTGTTTTTTAGTTTTTTCAAACTATTATTTATTCTTAGGTTGGTACACAAATGTCTATCCACACCAATATATAAAAAATAAATGATGTATGTTCGTTTGGGGAGTTTTAACGCCAAAACGGCTGATCCGATTTTGATGAAACTGTAAATAGGTACTCTACAATATAGATACCAACATAGGATACTTTTAATCCCGGAAAGTGGTAAGTTTCCACGGGTAAACGGGAAAATGTCGATTACACTTAAATACAACACACACAAGTCTATCAAAATGCATCTAGAGCGTTGTGCTATACTTTTGCATTGGTTCTTAATATCCTAGAAGAACATGGATGCCTTTTTTCGCGATAAACTGTAGTCCGCATGGACGAAGTCGCGGGCGAAAGCTAGTTATTAATAATACGTCAATTTTGGGCCATATTAGATGCGTATGCTGTTTATGATAGACAAACTAGTAAGGCGCGTTTTGCTGCTAAGGAAAGATAACGACCGACTCGCTGGAGGAACTGGAGCCCATATCAAAAAGTGCGGTCAACAAATGTATTATATATCCGGCTGTCATTTCATTGGTCCCTTCCAGCCATATTATTATTGTGTGTGTGTTTTTACTCAATTTCCGTGTATTTTTGTTATCTTCCTGTGTATAATGTTGATCAACCCGATAGATGAATTTGTATAATTCTAATATGGAAATATTATTTGTTGCAGGTAAGACCCAAATTCATTATTAGTTGTTGAGCGCACACACGTGGAATGATATAAGGTAAGAACAATGCTGTAAATAAACTCTAAAAAGAGCAGTCCCGCAAAAGAGAACTGAAGTGGAAACGTTGATATCCCGGGATTGTGTCTCGAGAAGTCCCGAGCGCTGCGTGCACGAGACATCGTCCGAGTTAGGTTACCAGGTGGATATTTACAAGTGATAATATTAGCTGGGTTATGATGTAAGAAATTGTTTTTTATTTGTTTTAAACGATACTTGTATAAAAGCCAAACCAATACTTTTAATTTGATTAATCTGTAATCTACCTAAATACGGTTTTCGTTAGCTGCGGAGTTCAAAATTACAAGATCCCGTTGTACTGCCCGCCCCACTCCCACATTTGAATAGACGATCTTGTCAGAATAAGGTAATTTCTCCCCCGCTACTACATCTAATTAACTTAATCTCGATCCTGGTTCTAGTGGTAATGTTCTCGTTATAATTCCCTCCAGAGGCGCTCGTTCTAAATAATTCATGAGAATGGTCATGGGACGCGGTGTTTACATGTGTGCTCCAAGGACGCCCGTATTGTTGCCATCGCTATTATTGTTGCGTTCGCTATTCAATTGTGTGGAATTAAACCCAGAATGAGTTATGTTGAATAAGCAAACGCGTATATTTAATTAATTTCGTGCATTGTTCTAGTTAACGTTCTCAAAGCTGATAACTTTGTGAAATCATCTTTGACCTTTGTTTTGAGCTTGTTCGACCGTAAAACATGTTCTTCACTTGAACATTATTGCGAAAGCTTGACTGTATAAGTTTTATCAAATTGTGACATTAAAGACTTCTTCAGTAGCGTTTATTTTTACTGTTAAATGCGGGAAAATAAACTAGAGTTGATAACGAGAACCTTTGTCATTCTTGCCTTAACTTCTCAAAGTGAAGCTATTTCAGTTGGATCGTTAACCGGATGCATTAAACTTATAAAGAACGATTTTCTCGCGTTATAATTTTTCTAATTTTCTTGATGATCTTCCTGAAAAAGTACCCTATTGCAAAAGTAGCATACAAATTTCGTCAAATTTATTCTGCTGTTAAATAGTTTTTCATCGATTCCTCGGCTTCTACTCATCGGATGGAGATGCAAAGCATACAGATTGTAAGTCAAATCCTAAGCTGTTTAATAGTGAAAACTACATTTCATTTGGTCCTGTAGTTTTTGCACGATGCGAGAACACACCGACCATTTTTTTTTATTGTCTTTAACATAGTTTGTGTTACTTGCTAAAAGTATTTTTTTTTATAAGTGTAGAGTGTGGATAAAATAGTAGATAGATATAGAAGACAGATTTCTTTCTAGAGGCACAGACGAAGAATAGGACTCTCTTTCAATGGCTTCTATCCTCTCTTTAATTTTCGTCGAATGATTACAGCTTTGTAGTGGTAAGCCCCTTCTGCAAGATTCCGTCCGAGGAAGTAACAGCCCGCCAAGTAGTAGTGGGCAGACACTTTTGTTCCAGTTTAAAGGACAAGGTATCCAGCTAAGCTATATGGAACGTAAAATCAATGTCTCAAGGAGACGAGCGCTGTGCAGTGCCGCGCAAGATTTTGCAATCCATAGTGCTGGGTATATACAATGGCTATGAGCAGCCGTTGCGCTTTCTTTCGGGCGAAAAACTTGCTCTTTTTGACATCCTATAAAAAAAGCTTCGACTGAGCAAGCAGTCCGTCCATTCCTCTGTCTGTCGAGCGTGCCCGTGAACCGCGAAGTTTAATTTGCCGCAAGGCCGGCCTTGGCGCGGGTAATAACTGGCTCCCGAGCTACGTTGGACTGTTGCTATACACGAGAGTTTCTTGTATTCCTTAAAATCAACTATTGTATTAATCATCACTTGGTTATTGAATATATTTTTAAATTTTGCGTACCAACCTATTATGTTTGCTCTGAACATCTAAAATATGGTTTATACTCGTAGAAAAAAAACTAGTACAGTCACCTTGTTAGATCATTAACATTTAATCATTAGATTAAATGCAAATTATGGACTAACTGACACGTTTTAGCAAGTCATGTATCTGGTTTCCTACCACGTAACATCTGTTGTTTGTCAGTAACATCAATCAATCGTTATGTATATTAATGATGTTTTAATTCGTAGCCAGCCGTGTGTAATTAATGTGCTCCCTGCCTGTCCCGGAGATTACATTTGTTTTGATAGTTATTTAGGTATTATGCTCGCCGAATATTCGAAGCAACTATGTTAATTTGGATTATCATCCATTACGTGTTCCTCCCGTACTGCTTACATTATGTGTTTTTTATTATTCAAACATTTTGGATATTATTTCGTGATTCGTGTATTTTTTTTTTCGCTCGATTTCCAGCCTTACGCAGACGCCATCTACAAATCAACATGGAGTATGTATAATCAGTTAAAATTCGAACATTATATTAAATTATTAATAGTTATGCGTAGACAGGTTCCGAGTGCGGTGCGAGGTCAAGGGCAGACGCAGTCGGCTCAACTAATCGATTGTGTTCAACCTATAGTTTTGATTATATCTGTGGTTCACTGCTGTTATACGCTTTGTTTTTTTATATTGGTAATGATTCTGAGAAATAGGATTTCTTTCTTAACACATTTTTATTAAGTCACTTTCTTGTCTGTCTGTTGTTCCGGGTGGAAACTTGCAACTCAAATTTCGAGCACTTCCCGATTACCTATCCGGCTGAAACTTTCAGGGTAACTCACAACTCTCTCTTTCAGCTCTCACATAACAAATATTAAAAAAAAATGCACAATATTATTAGTTTTTAACACATTTGCTGCTTGTTTTACTGTTTAGGAAACAGTTTGTCCGCGACCTCACCTGGTGGAAAGCGACGATGCGGTCGAAGGTGTAGCACGCTTGTCTAGTAGATATCTAATCCATCTTGACTTAAACACGCTTCGTTCTTGTGCGAGGTATTTCATAAAAGGGTGGGGCTTTGCCGATCGTCTAGTCGTTCGGCGATGGAAAGGTGATGGGGGAATCAGATCGTGCAGTTCTTGTGCACACTCTCTATAGTGCAAACTGTAGAATACCGACCTCAACTCACGTCGATGCGCCATATTTTGAAGCCTACTCTTTACCAGAGTGTCATCCTCAATGAGCTGAACATGTCATCCACAACGAGCAGTGATACATTTCCCAAAGAAATTGTACCACGTCGGGCGCTAATTATGTTTCGAACTAATACTGTCACAAGCTCTAAAATAACACAAAGTGCTGTCATAAAGCACTTTTATAATTGGAACCGCTGAATTTTAATGACCAAAATGTACAGCAAACACAGCTGCGTTAAAATTGCAGAGCGTCTACAAAGAATCACGGCGAGACCCACATTTCAGGCTTGAAACAGTGTCAAAACGGATAACTGGCGCTGAAATTAACTGCATACCAGAGACTGTGGAAGTCGGTGGACATTTTTCAAATATGATGGTTCGCTGTCTGCAGGCGCTGTCATTATTGGCTGCATCTCTGTCGGTTGGGAGGAAATTTATATATCTTGGGATTGAAGACCATCGCTAAATACATTGGGAGTTATGATATGGAAGACAATGAAATTTGCTCATTGGTGCTTATGTTAATGAATATGGAGATATGTAGCTGTTTTTCCCAAAAGTTCCATTAATAAGCTATCTTGATGTGTAGTCAAAATCATCAACTTAAATGTAACATAATGTTTCTCAACTTATTAGCATTTTTGACCACATTTTAAGTCTTATGATATTTTCCCTCGAAGATATTTTATAAAAACACAGCCTGCAGGCCTAGCAAAATCATCTTTCCCCCGTTTTTATCCACTTCTAACGTGTGAGTTGTGGATGAAAACGGGGTAAGATAATTTGTTCACCCCTCATGCTAGGGCCTGCAGGAGCGTTCCAGCGCGGATATCGTACAATAGGTAATAAATATCTGTAGGCTTACCAGAATGAGGCTGCAATTTGGCCTAATTAAAGCTGGATTGTGGCAGGATAACAAAATTTTAAAATACTTTTCGTAAGTAAAGATTAAAAAATGAACTTCTTTCATATCCATACCAATATATAAAAGTGAAACGTTGTCTGTTTGTTTGTTTGTTTGTTTGGGGAGCTTTCACGCGATAACGGCTATACGGATTTTGATGAAACTTGAAATGGAGATAGCTTATACCCTGTTTTTTTTTTGATAACTCGCTGTAAGAAACGGTTGCCATCGAAACGAAATAACAAGTATGTCAAAAACATCAAGAGTGGTGCTATACCAACTTTTGTATTGGTTTTTAATATCCTAGAAGAACATAGAATGCTTTTTTCGCGATAAACAATAGACCGCGCGGACGAAGTCGCGGGCGGGAATAATAGTATTTAAATATTTCTAATGTTTTAGATTACATACAGTTACATAAAACTGTTTTGCAATAAACAATGTGTTTTTTTTGTGTAAAAAGACACGTTTTTCTGCACTTTTGCAACGGCCAGCAGTAGTGCTTACCATTATGCGAACAGCTTGCTCACCTCGTTACCTTTTCATTAACATCCACTTACAGAAATATGCTTAAAATAACGCCCTCAGAATGATAAAGTAGACAATTCCATAGACTGCTCTTGTCAAATTACAGCCATCTCCCTGATAACCTCTTTGTGCAATCCACGTTAAGATTTATTATATTTTGTCTTGATTGCCCTGATTTCCTTTGCAGGGCGGAACGAAGGAAACTTGACGCTTTTATTATTCAAATCTTTTAAGTTTATGTTAGCTTTAATATTTCTGAACCATTTCAACTGCCATTTATATTGAAGTGCCGGAGTGTCATGAAATACAATGGAAAGTGAAAACAAACACAACTGACACGTGTTGTGAACTATTTTATTACCAGCTTTTATTTAACTTGCCATGTTTGTATGTATGTATGTATGTATGTATGTATGTATGTATGTATGTATGTATGTATGTATGTATGTATGTATGTATGTATGTTCAAATCTTGCAACCTGAATTAGAACCAATTCCTCTCAGTTGTTTCAGTTCCGATGACATTGCTTTTAATATTAAGCATGACCTGAATGGACATCCAGGATTAGCTTCAGATAAACGAAATCTTCAACGGTCAACAGCACAGACACGAAATTTTATGTACACAATTTATTATGATAGACGGTTTTAAGTTTTACCATGACATGGTTGGGTCGTGACTAGGGAACTCCTCAAACGTTAACAGCACAGACACGAAATGTTGAATACGCATTTAATATTGATAGCCCGTTCTAAGTTTCACCATAACATGGCTACTGCATAAATGTTTTTTTTTGTCTAATTTACGAGTACTTATTCTTACCCTGAATGGAAGTGCTTACACATACTTACATATACATATTTACGAGTACTTATTCTTACCATGAATGGAAGTGCTTACACATACTTACATATACATATTTCAGTTACTAATTATTCATACCAGTTATTACATACTTCAGACAATCTCTTCAGATATTGTGTTCTAAATCTTGTGTAGATCTCGATTTGAATGTCATTATTGGTGCTTAGTGCTAACCTCCAAATTTTGCATTTTCCCACTCGATAACATTGTTATTAGCTTTCAAATATTTTTACCGGGATTTAGTTGGTAATAGATTCTGTATCACATTAATTGTGTAGTTTCTTATATTTTCAGGTGTAAGTAATATAATACTTTCGCTACTTGAACTTGATGAACAAATTTTCGTGAAATTATTTAGTTTTTGCATATTCCTTGTCTCCGTGACAATGATATCGTAATTCGCGCGCTTTCCATTATTTCCTCTCCTCCTTACATACATGATTCTTTTTTTAAATACAGACAGTGCGTTACGCGACCCAATTTGCACCGCGCGCTCTCATTGTTCAATTGTGAATCAGCAACCCTTCATTTATTTCGTGATATATATATACTAACTTTGCGGCTTAATAACATAAGCTTGGATAGCCTCGACGGGACATAGTTCGACTTCAGATCTTTAGTACTGGAGTTCAAATCCCAACTAGAGGGTTTTCAATTTGCACATTAAAAAAATATGATGGCTTATAACTTGAATATGGCCGAGCTGAGGCGGAAAAAGCCGACGAGCCTTGAAAACTCGTTACTGCTCTCTCTGAAAGTCTTGAACAGAAAATACCTACTTTGCTCTCACTTTTCGAGGAACCAATCAGCTATATCAGAAATACGAGTAGATAGGATGAAAAATATATTAAAAGAGGCTATTTTGCTCTTATCACCGCGTAGACATTTAAGCCCTTGAGCTTCATTCATATCTGTAGACACCGTACGCGGCTGAAATGCACAGATGTTTTTTGTTATCACAAACTTGTTATCTTTGGGCGTAATTACATCTAGCGTACCTAAGAGGAGCGTATCCGTACAGACACGAGCCGGTACCGGCCAACATTCTCGGTCAAAATGTGTGTCAGTAGATATGAAAACTTGCACCTGTGCCGTGTCTACTACTATGATTGTCTACCACGCTACGTGCTGATAGACGTGAATCAAGCTTGAATCGTTGCTGATAGGGAAGTTTTCAGCAGTCTTCAGTTCGGAAACACCTTTTTGAATTAGTTTATGATAAATGCAAGCATGTCATCATTTATCGTATTGATACTCGTAGTCTCAGTTGAATATAAACAAAATATTCATATTAATCCAAGAAAATCCCCTAGCCCTTGAACCCCTAACAATATTTTACTCCAAGTAGGCCGCAAATTCTGCTAACTCATTCCTTCTTCCGGTAAAATAGGAGATAACTGTATGTATCTTAGGCGTTAACATGGTGTTGGAAACTTTCCTCATAATGCGGGTACGTTACGGAGAAATTATAGCCGTAAGAAAAACTTTCTTTAACATTCTCTTCTAGGTCATAAAAGCTTGTTATAGTTACGAGAAAGGAGTACCCAAATGAGTTTGCGAGATATTCTGTCGGCTGACTTGTTGAGAACACTGCGGCTTGTTGATTTGAAAAGTATTGTATCCAGATGAGATGTAAATAAATATTAATCTGACGATATGACCCCTCCCATCTTTCTTTTAACCTACGTAATGTAATTTTCGGAATCCTCATTAAATAAAAGTCATTTCGGAGCCCTTTATAGGATTTGATGTCATTTTTTTCGCTTCTAAATCATTATTAGCCGCCTTATTAGTTTTTTGACACTTCATTTGTCCTTTGTCACTCTCGAGATGACAAATCCTATGACACCTTTGGTGTTTGGATTGGATGCGCCAAACAATCCAAGCGCCAGATAATCCACCTTCTGAGCAGTCGTGTAAAACTATGGTCGGGCGCACGAGCGCAGTGAAGAACAATGCCTCGGAACCCGATTCAATTCAGAGTTCATCTTAGCACTACAAATACTTTTTAGCAGGCGTTGAGAAAACCTCCTAATCTCATTATCCTAATTTATTTTCTGACTACTGCATGAAACAGTTAGGACAAACTGTGTTCCGTTACAGACCGTGAGATTAAATTGCAATTGAATTGCAGTGCTAACTCAATGATTACATTATTTTATGAATTAAATTCTAATTTATTGGCAATATAAATACTAGTAAACATTATCGTATGTATGTTTCGTCTTTAGTAACGAATTCAGCCTTCCAATGTTATCCAAGCATTATAATATAAATTATATAATATGCCAAATATCAACACTGACCTAAATGTCGCGAAAATGTCAAACATGTCAGCTATTACTGACGACAGCTCGGGCCGCATTAGCGGTTTGCATATCTAGCTATCAAACCTGTCCTGTACACTTATTTTGTGTTAGAAAAGAAAGTCATTCGGTGAAATTTAGAAAAACTTATTAAGTTTAAGACCCGTATTCTAGAACAACGCTCAGTCATGAATCTCAATTTAAAACTAGATTTAAGTGGAGATTTAATTTTAGAACTAAACTTCATTCAAGATTCGATGATCATAGCTAACCTGAATCGTGCCTTATTCTAAAACGTCATTCAGATTTAAATAAGCACTCAAGTTGAATTTTGATCTGAGAGCATGTAAGTGACGTTTAGACCACGCTTGAGCAGAGATTTCCTTGTCATTTTGACTTTTTGTAGATAATTTTGCTCTAAGCCTGTATTCGAAGATGAATACATACATAGATGGGATGTAAAGTAGTACAACTACCGTACGATTCACTCGGTACTCAGTACTCTTCTGCCCGTGGTACATCCTGCCGAACAACAGACGAGGCTCTGACAGACAAATGGCGGTATAACAATTGGCGCAGTTAAATTCTACAGACCGGTGACGGGCAGCAGCGTCATCGGTGCAAGAAACAGTGCCTTACGATCGCCAACCTGTCTGCCCAGCGTGGCGATTATGGGCATTACCTCCCCATGATAAGCACAATAAAAGTACGGCTCCCAGTCCCCTGCAGCCCTGCTATTCCAGGCCACGGCGGCGGTCAAGATCACGGTAAGGCTGGGGGTGCTAAGAATCCCTGGACTACGGAAGGCCGCCAAAACCGATTGACTCTGGCTACATATAACGAACGCACGTTACGGCTTGACGATGTGAAGTCCGAAGAGAGGGAGAGGATACCGTTACCTTAGAGTCGGGCCATCTTATGTATTTCAGGGAATGAGACCAGCAATACCAAAGCGGTGTCGGGTTCGTTGTCAATAAAGTCCTCTGACAACATTGTAGAAATCTCCAGTGTTTCTAATATGGTTGCGTTTCTCGTAATGAAATTAACCGGTATAGTCTGGTCTCAAGGTTATTCAGGTATACGCACCGACTTCGAAACACTCGGCTGATGAAGTAGAGGAAATGTAGGAAGACATATCTAAAGTCTTGCCCAACACCTCCAATTCTTACTTTAACGTTGTCACGGGAGACTTCAACGCTAAAGTAGGAGTACAGACATGCAGTGAGTCGGTAGTAGGACAACACGTATTTGGCAGCAGAAATCATAGCTAATGCTAGTCAACGTCTCGGAGAAAGAAGGGCTGTTTTTACACGACTGCCCAAAAAAGGAGTGTATTGTTTTTAGCATTCATGTATGTTTGTATGTATGTTAGTTTCTTTATTCCACCATAACTTTTAAATGCCAGAACAGTTTTAGACGTATGGGGTATCCTTAGAATCCTTACATCCGCCCGAGTAACATAGGCTAAATAACTTCTTTTTTTTTTGAAAACTTTCAGTGTCTCTATTTTTAAGTTCGATAAAAATATTGTTTCTTCGCATTTTACAAATTATGGGTATCAAATTGAAGGTCGTGGTAAGCACATTCCAACAGTATATAATTTATTGCCAAATCTCTTTTTTGGCAGTTCAGGCGTGTTTTTTTAGCTTTTAAGGTAGTTATTATAAATGAACTCGTTCTTTAAAAAGCAGTCCCAACGGAAGTGGATGTGTGAGAATCGTAGCTTCCAAACGAATGTACTGATTAAGCTGTGGTTTTTATGTATGAAAGCTGAGGTAAACAGGACAGTTCTTAGCTATAATAGGAGCGAGGGGGGGGGGGGGGGAATGTGAGGATCGTAGCTTCTGAACGAATGGACCGATTGTGATGCGGTTTTTTTTGTTTGGGAACGGGTGAAATCGAGATGGTTTTTAGCTATATGGGGAGAGTTGAGAAAGGGGGGGGAGGGTGGGGTGTGTATCTCTATGTTACTGTGTGTGTATGTCTATCTGTGGATTCGTAGCTCCCAAACGAATGGACCGATTTTGATGCGTTTTTTTCGGTTTGAAAGCTGATGTGAGCGAGCTATAATGGGGGGGAGGGGGTCTGGGTTTAATAAAGTTTTCATCATCATCATACTTCTCTCTCAAACAGCTGAAGGGATTTTACAAAATTTGGAATGGAGATAGCTTATACCATGGAATAACACATAATTATGATACATTTCATTCTCATCATCATCATCCCTCACGCGGGTGAAGCCGCGGGGCGCAGCTAGAATTTAATAATTTTGTTCGCAATCGGGTTTTTTGTGTATATATATGTAGTAATTGTCTATAATGTGTTTAAAACTTTTTTCCAGCAGGAAATATTTGTCCCGCAGAAAGAAGATTCTTCTTTTTCGGGACATTTTCGAAACATGTTTTCGTCAAGCGAACGCCAAGTTATAAATTTGCCGCAAACAATTATAGCCTGTGGACATGAAAGAATAAAACTGATTCAAATTGAGCGGTCTTTGTATAGGAGCATCGATCGATCATACAATTGTAAATCTATCCTTATAATAAAGCAATAAGAACAAAAAACTGTGTACAAAGAAGATAATTAAAAAAAATGGTCTAGGGTGCTAAAATTAAGCTACTGGACAAGAATATAACATTATTTAAATTCGTGTGTTTGTCTGTTAGTCTGTTTGTCTGTATGTTTGTTTGCGCATCACGTAAAAACTACTGGACCGATTGCAATGCGGCTTCTTCAATTCGCTGTTGGATAGCTTAGGGTTTGACTTATAAACTGGGGTACTTGGTATCTCAATCTGACGAGTAGAAGCCGAGCAACCGATAAAAACTTTTTGACGGCTGAAGGAATTTGATCCAATGTTGGTATATTGTGGTATTTTAGGTCTTGAAATAGCATATTGACTACTTTTAACATAGAAAAATTATTATTATTATTATTATTAATTTATATTCAACCAATGTCCATAAAATCAAGAAAAAAAATGACCACGTTTAAGAAATAACCACGCTTGCGAAGCCGCGGGTACAGCTAGTACTTTATAAATTTCGTATTATATATTACTAATTTTAGGTCAGATTTAATTCATGTAATTTTATAATTATGCGTTTAACATAATGAAATTGATAAACAAGTTAAAATGTAAATGAAAACAGACTGATCCATAGACAAAAGAATCTCCGCTTGAGGCTCGATTTAAATCTTGTTTCACCTGAGTTGTGTTTTAGGACAGTTTTGGAATAAGAACAATACCTAAGCTACGATTCTAGCCTCAAGTAATGATCAGGTGATTAGAGATCAAACGTTACTTGAGTGTAATTCCAGAAATCGGGCATAAGTCTAGAGCCTTACTACACCAGCTACTACATAAAACTGGAAACAAACTTCACATTCATATAACCCCCGTATCTCTGTATGTTTGCACAAGAAATGAGATTGTTATTGCCAGGTAGGAAGTGTAGGACGGCCTCTATTTCATTAATACATATTACAAATGATAAAGCGTGAATGGATGTCTGCCACTCAGTCACGGACGTAACGTCGGAATGAGTTTGTGAGTAATTTGGACCATGGTTATAATTTAGTACAAAGGACACTTTCCCTTCCTTGAGGAAAAGTGTCCTTGCAAAAGCAAAAGTGTGTGTGCAGGCAATTTTGCTTTTGCAAAGCTTTTCAAAAGCTAGTAAAATATAACAATAGGATAATGGGCAACAGATCAGTCACGACGACGTGTTGTTCGGTGTAGTCTTTCATACGAGGCCTTCAGTCGTCCTCGACGGATGATGTCATTGTTCTCCTGAAACTTATGGAGCTCCTTGTGTTGACAGCCTATATCGAGAAAAACAATCTAGTATCTATAGAATAACGTAGTCCTTACTGTTTCAGCGAACACTATCTCAGTGGAATAAATCGTGTATGTATAGAGAGTATGTAACAGAGTCGAGAGCTCAGTTTATAGGTTGACAACCGTATTTATATAGCTACATTTTATTTCCTAGAATGTTATATAGAATTGTTACTTGAAAATGGAAAGAGGAAATCCTCACTCCTAAGACTATCAACATTTTGAAAATTTAATCATTTCACTAGGTTTCTGTAAAATAATAATCTGTTCGAACCACTGTACGATATCGCTCAGAATCTGTTTCAACACTTTCAATCCTAAAAACTTAACCTGGTTCTCTAATCTAGGAACGTCGATAATTGATAAAAATCTGCACTGACTGAGATTATGTATGTGGAGGCTTCCACCAAATTGTCATCTTAGTTTCGACAATATTATAAAACTATGATTAAGTAAAGGTATTTACATATGTTTAAGCTTTTAATGAATTGTTGAACAAGGTTGAAAGTGTTGAAACAGATTCTGAGCGATATCGCACATGGCTCGTTATATCTATCAAGTGTATTTTTAAGTGGTTGAAAATAAAATTACGCAAAAATAGTGTAGTGAAAACTCTAGTTTTTCTTCTAGAATTTCAATGTTAATAAAGGTGCCATGAATTCGTCTTCCAATTACATTTATTTATTTACCTTAATACGTTTTATAAACACCAGCGCGTAGATGTACTGATTAGATTATTCTTGTAACAGTAATGTGAAATTTCTACGAAATCTTTTCATCACAGTACATCTCGGTAGATATAGAGAACTTACTCATTATTTTATTTCTCCTCGACGTTATCGTGGGGGCGGGATATTTTCTGTAAAATAACATCTGACTTGTGGAAGTTTCTCGAAACTTGGTGTCTCGGTTATAAAGCAAAGGCTGAGGCGCAGCTTTTGAAGTCATAAGTACTGAGAGAGCGTTGTAAATCTTCTACAGTGACATATCGTGTGGATGTACCTACGTGTGTTTACATATGTTTCGTCTAAAGCTCAAGTTACATCAGCTTTTAAATAGAAACCTTCGGGGATATTGGAGCTAGTTCACTTAATAACTACACAACAACAAGGCAAGCATTTAACCACAAAGCACAAGCAAGCAAGAATTAGCTAAATCAAAGTAATTCGACTGTGATCTGTTTTTGAGACAAATGTAGAAATCTCTAGGATGACAAAAATATGAATCATTGCATATGTTCCGATATTATAACGTTGCACTCGTCATTGGCACATCAACTGTCTGAGGAGCCGTGGTTCCACAAGCAACAAGACCTGTGGGTCTCACAAATAAAATATTTGCTTTACTCAGGAATCGAACCCGCAATATAACGGCTTCATGGCAGGCTGCCAAGCTTGTCGACGAGAAATCAAAGATCAGAAACACAGACCCACCCGTATCATTGCGAATATGTTATATTAGTGCTGGGATCATGTCGCCTCTCCTTTCGGAGAAAAATAGGACAACACAAAAAATACCCAACACCGCAATCGGATAAAAATATGTGCTATACAGCCTAAACGAAATGTGAGAGGGACTTGTTACTAATAATTATGTAGGTCTGTGACCCAAAATAAAAAAATTCTTCTTCTTGTTTCTGCACATAGTAGCTTCGCTGCGACGTAAACCTTTCTACTAACTCACCAGAGAAAAAGTAATAAATTGTGAAATAAGTTAAAAAAAACCTTTAGCCATTTCATGGTGAAACTTAGAACGGGCTATCACAATTAAATGCGTATACAACATTTCGTTACACTGTGTTGTTAACCGTTGAGGAGTTCCTGGAGGTAATCCTGAATGTCGATTCAGGTCATGCTTGCCATAAAATTGGAACTGAACCAACTTGTAAAAATTATGAGGAAGAGGGTAAGAGGAAGTGGTTCTAATTCAGATCGCACGTTTTGACCTAAACAATCATACATACATACATACATAAATATATACATTGAAAGTTAAATAAAAGCTTTAAAAAAAACGAAAGAATATGCTTTCAAATTAAGTTTCAAAAATTTCTTAGGATTCCAAACAATTTTGGTTTACACACCAACATTCTATCTATCTTGTATAGTAAAACTGGAGTTTAGACTCTTACATCCGATCCATATTGCATCGTTATCAGACTTACGTATAGGTACGTACGTAAGTCTGCATTTTTTTTTACTTTGTTACAAAGTGACAAATATATCCGTTACAAGTAATGCTAATAATAAAAGAGTGTTCAGAACGAATTGTAAAATTAGTAAATGAAGATTCTACTCAACCACTTCAACTATATATTTTTCATAGCACCAGTTAGTTTTCTACGTTTTGTTCGTCTCAATAATAAGAATTTCCTGTTGCGAATATCGGAGTCAGTTCGTGCAATTGCTTTCCGTTCCCATTCTCACAGAGCGACCGACTAGTCACAACACACATATAGCGTGTGTAACGTTGTGCAATCCTGAGTATTATGCTCACTCGATTGGAGTTTAGACGAGTTTTTACGAGTAAATAATAGTATATTTCACACATGTGCAGAATGTGTAATGACTTACCCCTGAAGACTCCGTGGAGTTTTTTTTCCTAGCCTACACTGCCCCACTGCTGGGCAAAGGCCTCTTGTATCTCCTTCCAAGCATTATTCATCGCCGCGTCAGACCAATCTTGCAGAAAGGAGTCCAAGCCATCAATTTCTTGGTCTACCCCGTCGTCAATAACCGTCTTGGGTTTCCACTGGGTAACAACTTGACCCCACCTGTCCGGATCCATTCGCCTCACGTGACCAATATTCCATTTCAACCTGGCTTTCTTTTCGCCAACATAGGCAATACCGGTTTTTGAGCGCCGCTTAGTGTTTGGAACTCTGTCGGTTCATGGAGTTATATTATGATGGCCTTAGTTCAATGGGAACCTGCTTGTTGCTGTTCAAACGCGACTTAGCACAGAATAAATAATAGTACAAATACGTTAGTTCCTTGGACGCTCACTACTACCAAACTAATGCTATTAACGCCAAAAAGTATAATAAAAAAATATATATAAAATAAAAACATGTCACGAGTTTATTATTGTGTTTCGCTCATCAAGTCCTGTCATTTGATACCCATATATTAGAATTAAGTCACTTTACTTATTGTGTTTCGCTCATCAAGTCCTTTCATTTCATAGGGGTTACTATGGAAATTATAAAACGCAATTTTGTGACGTCCACCATATTGGATTTAGAATGAGGTCACTTATTGTGTTTCGCTCATCAATACCTTTCATTCGATACCCATATCATAGGGGTTACTATGGAAATTATAAATCGCAATTTTGTAAGTCTCGCCATATTGGATTTAGAATGAGGTCATTTTACTTATTGTATTTCGCTCATCAATTACCTTTCATTCGATACCCATATCATAGGGGTTACTATGGAAATTATAAATCGCAATTTTGTAACGTCCGCCATATTAGATTAAAATGGCGGCATTTACGAGTAAGTAATCGTGCATTGTCAGGAGAAGCAAAAGTGTATGCCAAATTTCAGCTTCAGTGTAAGTAGGTGAAATATTGATTGGAAAATTTCTGGAATACATACATACAAGTGTAGTTAAATAAAAGCTTTTAAAATGGCGATAATCAAATGCTCTCATTGCGACGTTCGTCAAAAGCCTGTCTAGAGTACGGAGTAATATGCAGTTGTATATGGAGTGAATGCAACACAAAAGTCGCGACGTCGGACGACTGCAACATGCGTTATTCACTCGCCGCAGTCGCGCAGGGAGCGCTGGTAGCGAGCTCAGCTGAGGTCAACTTTCGTGAGCTTAGTTTTAAAAGAAACCTTTATTTTAATGTAACCTCGTTATGTCAATTTGCATATTAATTAAGAAGCGAAATTGTCATGCTTCAGTTAGGTTACTAAAAGCTTTCTAAATGTAGGACTCATCACGTGCTTAATTTGTGATGTGGATGAACTTTAATTTAATTTTAGGAGTTAATGCACTGGCAACATTATAAATGTACACTCATCTGCTCTAATAACTAGTGCCTTGCTTTTAACTGGTTTAATCCGGTTACTCAGTACATTTTTTGGCGGTTTAGCGCCAAATGGGATGTGGTACAACAGACTGCAAACTGCTGTAATTAAAGTCTATTGTACGAATGCGCCAAGCCATTGATGAAGGAATGGAAAATAAGTTTTACGCGACACCAGCGACACCAATACTTTCGCGCCAATTTGCCCATTAAATAACAGTCACTACTGTTATTTAATCTGTGCACAGACTCTTCACAGACTGACATAAAATAAAAGGGGGACCTACCGGCTAGAGTCGTAAAATATCATTTGAAATAAAAAGATCACGCACGATGTGTGGGTACACACAAATAAAATACCTACAGTAGACTTGAGCATTTTTCCTTTCTGTGAAGCCTTATAAAAATACATCAAAGCTATTCAATATATCACAAAAAACATGCGAAATATAACTATTACCAGAAATTCAGAAACCCTACCTGAAACATTAAACCTTGGTCTCGATGGCTGAATTATTTATTACGTAACGACGTTCTGAGGCTTGATGCATAACTAGATGAATAATGCATACTCAAGGATGCCTTTGATGATCTGCAACTCTTTGGCGCGACTTAAATATATAATGCATACTCAAGGATGCCTTTGATGATCTGCAACTCTTTGGCGCGACTTAAATATAAACACTTATGTAAAGTAAACTTAACATTGTATCTCCTTTTATTTTTCATCATTACTCATTGCTGAAGGTGACCAACTATGATGTCCTTATCTTCTATCTATATCTATATATCTGTATCTATATACTCGTAATATATAAATAAAAATGAATGTTGCTAACCGCATAACTCGAGAATGGCTGGACCAATTCGGCTAATTTATTTTTGTGTATGTTCCTTAAGGCCCACGGAAGGTTTTAATAAAAAAAAAAAAAAAAAAGCATGGACAATATGTTGACAAATAAAGTTATAAAAAGTGAGTTTACCTCCCCGTGAACATTAAATGGTGTGATTATATTTAAAAAAAGTATTTCAAAGTACCAGGAGCGCAGAAACACTTAAGAAGTTGGCGATACAAAATTGACAAAGAAAGTTATTAAAATTTGGTATCAGGATAGCTTTATAAATATATTTATATATATATATATATATATCTTCTTCTTCTTTTTCTATATAAATAAAAATGAATGTTGCTAACCGCATAACTCGAGAATGGCTGGACCAATTCGGCTATTTTTTTTTGTATGTTCCTTAATGCCCACGGAAGGTTTTAATACAAAAAAAATAAAAAAATTATCGCCCTCAGTAAGATTAAAAAATAACATAGCTTCTGAAGCTTTTAAAGCTTTTGACTCAAATTTGACCAAAAATCCCTAAGGATTTTGGCTTTTGAAGCCTTTGAAGCGGCTGTAAGGAATTGGATGAAATGTGGTAACAGGATAGCAGGCATCAAAGTGACAGGAATGTATGTTTTCTCCTGCATTCTAGTACCTATAAATTGATCCCATTTTTTTTTCTATTTTGCACTCATTTGAGGAATACACTGAAGAGTATTATTTAGAATGTAATTCCGGTGCTGTCAGATATGCACAGTTTTCTTCAATTTGAGCGATCGGCCATAAGTTCTGATACAAATTAAAATGTTTTCTTTTTAAATACAAAATGTATTAGAAGTTAAACTTATCTGTACATATTTATCGAAGTCTAAACAATAAATTAAAATCAATTTTACTCGAAGTGACTGGCTTTGATGCAAGTGTTTAAATCTCTCTGACCACGAATCTATGGATTTACGCACTGTCTCCTTGGGGAAGTTAGCTACTGCTAGCTGTAATTGTTGAGAGACTCTCAAAAAAATCCTTGTTCTTATTACATTGTTTCTCTAAGAAAACTGCATCAACTTGTAACAGAACTTATGGCTAAATTAGTTATTGCGAGACGGATGCAAATGACGGATTCAAAATCTTTCATATTCAACACTAACCCCCTTACTTAAAAAAAGTTATGCAATGGTTATGCAATGATTAAGAATTCCGCGCAGTACAATATTGTACTGCGCAGAATTACTAATCATTACTTAATCATTGCATAACTTTTTATAAGTAAGGGGGAATCTCTAAAGCATGTTTACATTAATTATTATTTTGCTCTAATCTCTATTTGACATTAATTATTTTACCGTTTTGCTTGGTTTGACTCCTACCCTCCAAAATGATATACAGCGAAGCCAGCAAAGCAATCCGACCCGAAGCAATTATCCTCAAAGTTCCATATCCATTCCAGGCAACAAAACATCAGCTCTAACATTAGCCACCTGCATATTGTAGTCTAGACTAGCCTCAGGGCCATCCGCTACCCTAATGCCTGTAGGGTTTTATTCGATTCATGGTCCCCGATCATGTTTAAATACTTCTTTATAACATATAGTGCCCTTGAGTGCCATAGCTTTATATAGCTGTGCCCCGCGGCACCCAGTGCTGTTTTTCCATTATCGTCTGTCTTTTATTATTGATTATTGATCCACTACTGGAAACGTTATGGGCCTCATTATTGCGCCAATTATAGCGGGTTTGAGCCGTACTCAGATTACTCTGTTTTGAGTTATATTTAACTTGCGATCCGCTATCCTTTTGTCTGTATGTCTGTATGTATGTTTCTTTCGGTCAAATCTTGCAAGCTGAATTTGAACCACTTCCTCTTATCCTACGGAGTTGCATTTTTGCATGTTGATTCAATTCCGATGACAATGCATTTTTATGGTAAGCATGACCTGAATCGTCATCAAAGAACAGCTCCAGATTAAAGAACTCTTCAACGGTCAACGGCACTGTCACGAAATGTTGTGTACACATTCTATTATGATAGCTGGTTTGACGTTTCACCATGACATGGCTGCAGCACTACGGGTTGGCTCCTGACTAGGGAACTCTTCAACGGTTAATAGCACAGACACGAAAGGACTATGCCAGATCTCCAAAGTGACTTAGGCTCGATGTGAAATTATCGCGGACATAACTGAATAGTGTTTTTAGTTTTAAAGCATTATGTTAAAATCTTTTGTGTTATTAGTTTTTTCTGGGAACTATTCAAAAATAAGTTATGAGGAAATAAAGTTAACTTTTGTGATTATGTTTCTTTCGTTAGATTACGACACGGTTTATGGTCAAGGGAATAATATAGCCAAGATAATTATTGAAATCTAATATTAAACTGATATATTATGTAGGTACCTACACTTTACGATCATGTTTAATATCATAAATAAAGTATTACCTACCTATACCTGCTATAGTAGTAGGCACTTAGGTACTCAATCTGAGAATCGAACCCTGGGCCTTCTCTACTCTTGTCATGAGCTTGGTACCTAAACCACTGAAACGTTTATACAACAAATAATGAATTACCGTATAAGCAGAATAAAAAAATACAAATGCGATTATTGTTGTTTATTTCTAATATCATAAAATAATATACTGAAATGATTTCTATTAGTATAAACTAAGATGGCCTGTAGTTTTTTTTAATTGATTTTATTTATCGATTTATTAATAGTTTATTTGCACTAATTACGGGTTACAGTGTCAACCCTATAATTCGTAATTAGTATCAATTCACAGCTATTTCCGGTCATTTCTATTCATATTAATTGTTTTTATTTTAATAACAGTTCCAGAATGTTATTGTTTTAATAAGAATGAATTAAATTATTTTAAATAGTCAATAATATAGATAGATTTCGTGTCCGCGGCATTTAACATTTAAAAGTCTTGGAAGCCGAAAGCGGGCATCCTCCTTTGTGTACGCATTTAATTGTGACAGCCCGTTCTAATTTTCATCGTGCTACTAAAAGCTACTGCAAAAAAGTATTTTTTAAATGTTTTTTAATTAACTTATTTTATATGTGTTTTTTGGGATCAATCAAAGTACAATATTTAGTTCTTTGAACTTCAAGTTACTTTGAACTCCCTATGTATTAGATTTTGTAGTATTCAGTGAAGTTACGCGTATTACAAAAATAAATATAACAAACACAACATAAAAAACTCCACAAAATTTCATAAACACTAAATTTAGACTAGTCGAGTGTCCAAACTGAAATTAGATATGAAGTTTTATTTCACGCGAATATATCTGGACCACTAAAATCTGGGACAAGATAGTGGGCAATCGGATTTATCCCCTATAACAACTGTTATTGGATGGTTACGATGTTTTATGGGCTGGGGAATTTCAAATGTAGTTAATGGGACAGTTATGTTAAGGTGGCGACTGACTAGTGACCTGTACATATAGTTCAATCTTAAAGAATATTCTAGCGTTACGTTTCTTAAGACTAATATATTGGGACAAATTCAGTGTTTGGTCTTGCTACACCTTTAAAAATGTCCGACGACAAGGAACATAATAGTACTGACCCGAAAAGTTACACTAAAAAAGCTGTTTTAACCTATTTACTGCCGACCGATATGGAGAATGCCAGCTACGAGTTTAGTCGTAGTGCTAAAGTAGACTGGAACTTAAATGTGTTAGCGTCATGGCATGGTGGCGCTCATGGCGCTCTTGCAACACAGTGTATCTGTGAAGTATCGGAAACTCAAAACAGTATCTATGGTAAATATCCCGTTTTTATTTTTTATAGTTGTAGTGTTGTGACCATGTTAGATTTAAATTGTACCGATACAGTTGTATGGTGGCAAATCAATTCAGATTCTAAAAATGTTCTGCAGTCAATGGGTTTAGCACCTCTGAAATTGTATAGAATAGGAGATATAAAGGCAAAACAGCTATTTTCTATTGTCCTCTTTCTCTTATTGTCTCTACAGACACATTACCGACACGTGGCGCTCACCGACTCTGAGCGAGCAGTGGTGTCATGAAGCTGTTTCACAGAGACACATTACTGACACGTGGCGCTCACCGACTCTGAGCGAGCAGTGATGTCATGAAGCTGTTTCACAGAGACACATTACCGACACGTGGGGCTCACCGACTCTGAGCGAGCAGTGGTGTCATGAAGCTGTATCACACAGACACATTACCGACACGTGGCGCTCACCGACTCTGAGCGAGCAGTGGTGTCATGAAGCTGTATCACACAGACACATTACCGACACTTGGCGCTCACCGACTGAGCGAGCAGTGGTGTCATGAAGCTGTTTCACATAGACACATTACCGACACGTGGCGCTCGCCGACTCTGAGCGAGCAGTGGTGTCATGAAGCTGTTTCACACAGACACATTACCGACACGTTTCGCTCACCGACTCTGAGCGAGCAGTGGTGTCATGAAGCTGTTTCACACAGACACATTACCGACACGTGGCGCTCACCGACTCTGACCGAGCAGTGGTGTTACGAGGCTGTTTGTAAATAATTAAATAAATACCTCCTCGCGAGTGCATACATCATTATGCCTTGGCAGCTGTTTGTAATAACGTAACTGTATGATCATTTTCTCGGCCATATCGATTAAGTTTTGTTTTATTGGAGCTATTACTAATCCTATAGGCAATTTTCCCATAGGTGTGCAAACCCTACGGTTCGTAATTACTTGTAGTTTAAGTTAATTGAGTTAGCACTGGACACGTCGCACTAGACACTTTACACTAAGTACAGTTTAGCTGAGAGAAACCGTACAAACATACTATACTGAGACCCACCTGCGCAGCTGTCTTAGCCCCGAGCTAGTGTCTAGTATGGGCTAAAAATGTAAGACAAGTAGGATAGAGATACATAGTAGACAGTAGCGCGATAGAGATAACAATATTTTTTGGATTAACTAACTAGATAATTTTGTTTTCGTGCAAGTGGGCCTTATTAAACTTTCTTGCTATTTGTATACAGAATATATATGAAAAGTGACGGTGGATACAAACAATCTCTCGAAAGTAATACGTGGGTAAGACACGCGACAGTGCGGAGCCTGTTCATAATAACGCAGGAGTTAACACTTAGCATTATCTTATACAAAATACAACGAATTTCTTTACGTAAGAATGCCCACATCTACAATCGCATCACTGCCACCTAGTGAAATATCTCGATAATTAACTATTCAAGATAAACAAGATAAAAATAACTTAAAAACAAGGCTACAATTTTTGATTTACATTATACTGATGTACGTGTGTACGTACTGTACGTAGCTAGATCAGCAGCTCCTCAAGTCTCACAATTTAGGTAGGCAGAACTTTTATCAATTATCATAATGTTGTATTGCCATGGGGACTAAATTATCTTTAGCAGTTGAAAAAGTCGCAATACTTGAATCAAAGTATATCATAAAAAATAGGAATGTTCGTCAACCTATAGAAATTGTAGTCACTGTCTCCACATCAATCCCAGTTCCAGCAGTATATAGGAACTATTTTCATCTCCAGCGTGCGAAATACGAATCGAGTGTTGGTAACGTTGCTGTTACAATATAGGAACGGTGAACAGCGCTATCATCCTCACTCGGCCTTTGTACCTCCACAACATTACCACAGTAGGGGTTGGAAGCTACATACAACAGGTCCTATTTGGTTAACACACTATGACTGTGTGTTAGGCACATAGAATCTGGCCATGATAGCAATCATGTTTTATATACCAGCGTTTCAACGCGCTGGCTTCTGAAGTAGTGAAGATGACTTTAGCGAGTCTAAAGCAAATGTTTGCATACTGTGTTGTTGATGTACTGTGACGACACCACGATTTTTACATACAAACACTCTTTTTATTATATAAATCATTTGTCGGTAATCAGTTGATCAGTTGTTAATCAGTTGACGGGTTTATGACTTGAAAAGTCTAATATTTTATTTTATTTATTTAGCATATTAAAATAACTAAATATTCGTGAGGTGACGTGGCGCTTATAACACAGTAAAGGACATCATCTGAAAAATAAATCTAGTCAAGGCGAGTCCACCAACGTTTTAAAAATGGTTGCATAACTTACATATGACGATTCCAAATTAACTTCACTTATGTTAGTACAAATGTTTTTTTGACTTCTTCAATATGTGATCTCAATTAGAGCCCCAACCCCTGATTAACTTGTTTCGCTCCATTTTCTTCAGCAAGCCGGAGGCTTTCAGGAAAAACCGTTAAAGCTATGTTTACCCCGACATTGGAAACTTTTAATTACAACGCTTTTTCTATCAATTATTACAGGCCTTCTCCGGTCGGATGTCTCGGGACCAGAGATCGCGCCATTAACTGAACTCTCGTTAGCACTTTTTGTTTCAGTCAGGTTCTGGTCAAGTGGTCACACTTTGACTTTGTTTGTTTTTTTTTTTACTGGTCAGACGGTCACACTTTAGCTGTTTATTCGCAGTTGGGTTGGGTTGCTGCTCTTGATCTTGCTCTCTTCCTATTATACGGGTGTAGCGTGTAACACGTTTTGTATTCAGCCAAGTAAGCTTGACGATACCTGTCGACGGGACTGTCGGCCGAATTATTAACATAGTATGGTTTAAACCACAAAATAGTTTGACTGTGGTCAACATAATTTAAATTAAAAAAAAAACTGAAAAGCACATCAAACTGCTTGTATTTCGTCTGACAAGCTTTGTTAATATTTAGGCGATGCAGATAAAAGCAATCATCACAAACAAACATCCTCTTAGATTTTATTTCAATCGTTTGTGTTGTAAAACTAAACAACACGACAAGTTATTCTCAAGTATTCTACAATATTTCAGTGGCATGCCACCTGTACCCGAAAATATATAAAAGTATTTTCATCTGGCGGCCGTGGGCTCTGCCGAGCCGGCATCCGGCCGCCTTTGTCCTTGTAATTGAATTCTTCTTTGAACAATTAGGCCCTTCGTCCCTTCACATGCGAAATTACTAATTCCTTTTCATCCTTGTTTAGTTTTATCATTTACATGTCTTGTTCTTTTAATGTAGACAGCTTTGTAATTTAAATTGTGGTGCCGTTTTATAGTAGTCGAGTTAGAAGACTATTGCGAGTGGTCTTTACATTGAAATATGTAAAACGGCTATTACTGAGGGATTAGAACGTCCGGAAAGATATTCCTTTGCAGCTACCTTGAGCTGCAAAGAAACTTCGTATTTTGTCTAAGGTTAGGCGGTACTTCACTCCGGGACAGCTTTTGAATCGTACAGCACAGGTCCGACCTTGTATGGAGTACTGCTGCCTCCTCTGGGATGCTTCTGCCAAGTATCAGCTCGAGGCTTTGGATTCAATTCAGAGACGTGCTGTGAGGCTCATTTTGAGGATTACACTCTGGTAAAGAGTAAGCTTCAAAGTCTGGCTCATCGACTGAGGTCGCAAGCCTGTCGGTATTCTACAGATTGCACTATGGAGAGTGTGCGCAACAGCACAGCAGAACTGTACAATCTGATGCCCCCATCACCCTTCAACTAGACGATCGGCAAAGCGCTACCCTTTTATGGTTGAAATACCTCACACAAGAACGAAGCGTTACGCTTCTTCATTTATTATAAGAACTGCAAAGGAGTGGAGTGCTCTGCCCTCGTCAGTGTTTGCGGTAAAATATAACCCAGGTATGTTCAAGTCAAGAGTGAATAGATATCTGCTACACCTTCGACCACATCATCGCTTTACATCAGGTGAGATAGTGGTCAAGCGATTGCCTAGCGAGAATAAAAAGAAGAAAAGACGACTATTATTTCTGAATTTTAAAACACTGATGAGGCAATCAGAATGTTCGTCTAGTAACAAGCGCTACGCCTGACCAGAAACAAAGTCTTGCGCAGAATGCTTTAATGCGCTCGTCACAGCTACATCAATGTTTAGTCTCATATACCCAGTATTTCACTATTTATTGCAACGTATAAAAAGAAGTCATGACCGATAAAGTGGATTGCATCCATTCTAAAATAAGCATATCAAATCCACCCGTCCAAAGCACACGAGACCAGTATTCTAACTGGGAATACTCTGACCTTGACCCCTTTATAACGACGACACAGCCATCAGTTCCACACGGCTGGCGCTTATTAGAGCCGAGCCACACGGTGCGACCGCGTTGTGGCGTCCCGCGGTGCTACGTTGCTCGTGCGCCGCAGCACCTAATTAATTTCAAAATTAATAAACTATACTTTTATTAAAACTGTAAAGTTATATTCTTGTTCAGTAGCTAAGTACCCTAAGAGCATGTTTTTTCAATCATCTTCTTCGTACAGACTTTCGTGCTTATTTCTTTATTATAAATACTAGCTGTGCCCGCGGATTCGCACGCGTGGTCATTTCTCTATATTAAAAGTGCTCATGTGGTATTCCAGCACTTAAACTACCAATATATAAAGAATATGGTTACTATGTAGGATATCTATACTTGTATCCGAGTGAGTTCTTGGTACATGGAATGGTCGGCTACAATACTTTGGAAGTGAGGCGTGTGGTCTCACTGATGGAATATGTGGCACGCATAATTGTTGGACGCTTGACCAATCCATCCGTTCTTGAACGGATAGCAATTGCCGTCCCTGACAATTATGTGAGAGCTCGTCGACATAAGCTGCTTGGGGAGCCGTTATGCAGGACCGGACTAGGGAGACAGGCGCCATTACCGCGGGCGATACGTCTACTCAATACTGTGCTTAGTCAGTTTCGAGATCTGGATTTGTTCGAGTGTACAACCAGTGAGCTTCACAGGGCGGCTATGGTTGTAGCTTTAACCTATCAAAAGACATAGGATTTTGTATATATTGTTATTGTACTTTTAATATGTGATTTGTGTAGATGATATATTTAAATTAACTTAATTTTAGTATTTTTGGACCTTGGGTGGACAAATTGGGCCACTGTAATGCCCACCCAAAGGTATAAACTCTCTTATTTTAAATACCCTAGACCATTTTTTATATTATCTTCTTTGTACAAACTTTCGTTCCTATTGTTTTATATATGTACAAGCTGTGCCCGTGGCTTCGCACGCTTGGTCATTTCTCTAGGTAAATAAGTACTGTATTGCTATTCCAAGACCAAAAATACCAATATACCAACATTTAATTAAAATTCCTTCAGCCGTCAAAAAGTTTTTTTATCAATTGCTCGGCTTCTACTGATAGGATTGAGATACCCTGTACCCCAGTTTTTAAGTCTAACCCTAAGATATCCAACAGTGAGAACTGCATCGCAATCGGTCCAGTAGTTTTACGTGATGCGCGAACAAACATACAGACAAACAGAAAAACACGATTAAAAAATGTCGCTTATTTTAAGTACACTACACCTTTTTTTTTATTATCTTCTTTGTACAGACTTTTTCGTACATATTGTTTTATTATAAGTATAGATAATAATAGTAATATTTTAAAAAAGATTTTGAGAAATATATGTAACGCAATAAAATAATGTAATTGCGGCGCCGCAAGGCCCAGTGTGTCAAGCCTCTTGCTGATAGCGCTCCATCCACAGATGGACTCGGTTGAATGGGAGTTGGAAAATTGAGCTCTTTCG
Source organism: Alsophila aescularia (assembly GCA_946251855.1). Taxonomy (NCBI): domain Eukaryota; kingdom Metazoa; phylum Arthropoda; class Insecta; order Lepidoptera; family Geometridae; genus Alsophila; species Alsophila aescularia. The sequence continues at coordinate 60,467,310 of OX276374.1, forward strand.
CCACTAATGGAAAAATACGAATGAATCGCGATTGCATCGATCTTTCGGAAGATGAAGGAGTATTGTGTCTCCGGCGGTATTATCATTGTTAAATGGGGTTCTGAATCGTTGCTTTTTGGTGGATTCAGAGTGGTTTCGTTTGAGAGAGTGTTTATAGGAAACTGCAATGCTAAAACTAAAAATCTTGCTATGTAAACACATTTTGAATGATGAACGAGGTTATAGATATGACAGGACAGCTTCTTCGTGTCGATGATCCTTCTGTTCGTCTACTGTCTACCGCCCGCAGGGAAAAACAACGAGGGTCTACAAGGGTTCCGCTTTCGCTTGTTGCCTTTGAAATCCTAAAACAGTGTTAGCAGGAAATGGGCCTTAATTTATTTACAGGTTGTGCTCTAATGGCGTTTGTAATGTATCCTTAGAGATAGGTGTCCGATGGAGGCCTCATTAAAACCCGATTCCGCTTGTTATCCCAAAGATATTAAAATGTTGACCGCATTGTTACTACATAGATAATGTTACGAGTATGTTTTATTTATGGAGCATATTATCCTTATTACCTCTGAGACAAAAAAGGCTCGAAACCAAACAGTGGAACAACGGAATAGATTAACACTAGAATAAATATTTATTCGTATGATTAATATGCTAATATTATAAAAAACGGTCTTAAATAGTCGTAGATCGTAATGCCATGTTTCTAACGGTAATTAGAAACATGGCATTCTTATGCTAGTAACTGTGTTATATAAAAATTTATAAGTACTAGTTACAGATCTAGTAAAATGCTTTTAAAAACGATACTCGTACTAAGACTCAGTCAATTGGAAATTCACACAGAAACGCTTGCAAAGGCCGTTATTATTTATTCTGCCGCGCAGATACCAAACGATACAAGTAAGCGACATAAACTGATTTCGACGTTCTCGTAGTGCCGCTACGGCGTAGTCACGATACGAAGTTATCGTGACTACGCCGTAGCTCCGTAGCTTGATGTAGCTCGAAATTTTTACGTTGAATTGTGTCACACGCAGTATCAATTGGGGAGGACTATTAATATACATGAATGTATGTTTATGCGGCACCTAAGCTAAGAGATTTTTAACCTGTGGACGTTTGTGGTTTTGTTTTTATTTTTATTACAGCTTGATTAAAATGTTTGCCACATACAATCTGCAACTGAGGAAAATAAATTAAAAAGTTTATATTATTTTAGCAATATTTGAAAAAAAAAAAAAACGCTTGTTGGCTTACGCGTGTCCACGAGTAAGGTATTTTTACCATTTAATTGTAACATCGTAGAATGCAATAAACATTTAAATATGAATTTAACAAAGCAACACCCGATACATTTTTTTTAGTTTGCCTAAAAGTAAATATTTGCTATTCTGACTCGAAGTAGTTGTAAAAAAGTTGACGCGTATAATTTTGACTGTTTCCGAAAGTCGTATATTCTCGCCGAGCGGGGCGAAACTGGAGGTTTTATTAGCAACCTTCGATTTGCTCGTACATTAATCTTTATAAGTTCTGTGTTGCAGACAGAACTTGGATTTACGAGCTCCTGGCTCGCTGGCTGCAGGCGCTGGCTGCTTCAGCTACAGTCGTGGTTGATAGGCCCTTTTCAAGTTAGTCTTTAGCTGAAGTCGTATTTACCAGTGGAAAATTTCTTGTTCTTTAAGTGCTCCCTCTCCAATAGTGAGGGTCGGCAGTCATCCGCTTCAATTTCTTAGCGTGTACCGATATTCTACCTTTCTAATCCCGGTCCATTGTCTGACTTTTCCATGGCTCTGCAGCTATGGAAAATTTAATTATTTTTTGTTAGCAACTACTGTAACCCGCAGCTTTGCCCGCGTGCAAAATTTTCCACCCAGTTTACGGAAAATATAAGAATTAATTATAACTGTCGTTCGAATCGTAAATTCGGTCGTGAGAATAAAATACAAAAATCCAACAGAAATAAAATACCTCAAATCTATAATGAAACTGTTAGCGACATCTAGCGGATTTTGAACCTAAAGGTCAAGTATGTTTAAAATAATACGGATTCCACACCGTCAAATCGAAAGTGAAGCAGCCAAGATATGCCGATCGGCTCGTACGTACAAGCCTCACGCACACATTTATACCATGTTATGCCTATCGATCCGCCACTTCTTAGCAAGACGTCTGGTCCATGTTAGTTCTTGGTAGTTGTGTTAATTCTGTCAAGTTATCACGAACAATCGAAAAGTCTTTTGTGATGAAATTGTGTATCAACCACAAAACACCACAAATTATCCAGTCACGCTTACACAAAAAGCCCCCATTTGCTATGCCACTGTTTGCTGTTTGTTTGCTGGTGTGGTATCCGTCTTTTTTGCACGACTGCCCAAAAAAAGGAGTTTAGGAGTTTTGTTTTTAGGATTCATATATGTATGTATGTATGTATGTGAGTTTCATTATTCCACCATAACTTTTAAATGCCTGAACAGATTTAGACGTATTTAGTATGTATCGTTAGAATCCTTACATCCCCCGAGTAAAATTGTGGCAGTGTGGCTCCATTTTCAAATGTGAAATAATATTTTTCTTTGAATTTTAATGTAAATGATTCCATGAATTTCAATATGGGTATCAAATTGAAGGCCATGACATTTTTACATTGCAACAGTATATAATTTATTGGCATAAGTTCTCTTATGGCAGAGCAGGCGTGTTTTTACATTGCAACAGTATATAATTTATTGGCATAAGTTCTCTTATGGCAGAGCAGGCGTGTTTTTACATTGCAACAGTATATAATTTATTGGCATAAGTTCTCTTATGGCAGAGCAGGCGTGTTTTTACATTGCAACAGTATATAATTTATTGGCATAAGTTCTCTTATGGCAGAGCAGCCGTGTTTTTACATTGCAACAGTATATAATTTATTGGCATAAGTTCTCTCACGGCAGATCACAGGCGCGTGTTTTTTAGCTTTTAAGCTAGTTTTTAACTATTTCGCTATAAGTCTTTAAAATTTGTAAAATTTTTCTTTCAGAAACGCAATAATTTGATTTGTTGGTTGTTGCCGTGAGGCTCAGAAAAGTGTATAATGTAAAAGTTTATACCTAGTTCCAAAACTATTTATTTACGCCTCTCTCTCTCTCTCTCTCTCTCTCGCTCTCATATAAAGCAACTATTCTTGGAGAAAGTTTACAATCGGCATGAACACCCTCCGAAACATAAAACTCATAGTTTAAGAGCTGCCATCACTTGAGAAATGCCTCCGACTATAACTCGTTCAACGAGAAAATGGTATGAATATTGCATCAGGTCTCATTCCCCCGCAGCCTTCACCCTCCTTGCCGGTGGAGTCTCCTCTCATTATTATTTCAGCGTCTCACGCCGCGCCGGCTGCGGAGATCTTATTGTACCTTTGCGCTATTACTCGAGCCTTTAAACTCTGGGTATTGTCAAAGGGTTAATAGCCCCTGCCAATTAGTGTTCTAAAAATCTACATTTTATTCTGAATCAATTATTAGCCGCTTCAACAATGAATGCGATAGGATTATTTTGTATGCGCTCGATTGATAACAAGACAAGATAAAAAACTAAAACCCGACTACTGTCGGGTAAAAAATAGCCTCTTGCGATGAAGATGAATCGATTGATACCTCGCTTGTCAAAATAAGACCAAGTTTTTAGTTTGAACACTGTATAAGCCACTTTTGTCACCCAGCGCCGTTCAATAGATTTTACTCAAGCTGTTTCCGAACATGCAAAAAGGTTCACATCTCTGCCGCTAGATGGCTAATTTTGATGACGCGTTTCGCTGAATCGCGGTGACACTATTCGCACAGGGACGTAAGTTAAGGTATTTTGCTATGATCGAAATATAAGGTATACAGACTGTAAAAGCTTGGTTTAATTTAACTCTAAATTAAGTACCTTCACGAGGACCTAAGAGCAGAACAGGCTTGGAGCTTGTACATGGTCCTTCGTGGCCGAATATTCGGCAGGAACCAGAAACTTCCTAAAGTGTAATTTTTGCGACGTATGCGCGTCACGGACGGTGGTAACCGTGGTAATCGTATCGCGAGGCTGAAGTTGTAACGGAGGCTCCGTTAAACTTCAGATAACTTCGGTCAGCTTCAGGCGAAAGCTGATCCATCAGGAGACTGCTAGTCTCCGAGGAAGACTCGTGTCTCGAGAATTGGGCGTGTCTGCCAGGCAAAGAAGTCTGCGGTGCTCAATTGAGGGCAAAGAAGATCGGACAATTAATTAAACAGTGTTTAACAATTAATTGTAGTTTGAAAAATAATTAATTGTTCATAGTCATAGTGAGCCGTTAATTGATTGGAAACCTGGACGGTGCGGACTGGATTACGATATTGGATTGGATATTAAATTGGATTGGATTGCGCACATCTCCCACGTTTCCCAGTGAGTGAGTGATGGACAAACAGTGAGTAAATTGAACTATAAAGATTAGAAAAAAGTAACTTACATTTCGTGCTAACTTTAACATATTTATTTGCTATTGAAATTTAACCTTTAAATGTTAGAAGTAAATGACTTTGATAATTTTGCATGTGTGTTCTAACACTTAGAATAGTTTTCAATAAAACGAAGGTACGGGAAATCTATGCCCGATTTCGGTAAAATATAAAGGCGTTTTAAAAGTGTTTCAAACACTTGTAAAATTTTCAAAAGTTATACTATACGACACTTAGAAAAATTCTGATTTAAGTCATAGATGCTTACTTTCTTTGTTCTACTAAAACTTTGTTACTAAAGACCATTAGTATAGAACTAAAAGTAAAAATGGAATCATTATTAAATTTTCAAGAAGAAATTTTTGGCCGTATTTCTAAAGGAAGAAGTAATTTTAAAGAGTATTTAGAAGGGAGGTTAGAGCTGCTTGATCAATTATGGCTCGAGTTCTTGTCCGGACATAAAGAAATAATGCGAAAAATTTCATCTTCTAGAGAAATTGCGGAAACTAATTACGCAAAAAATAAAATGTTTGATCAAGGGGAAGATGTTTATTTTGAGTACAAATGTGAATTAAAAACTGCTTTGTCAGCGTTGACTATCCCAGATTCGGATCAAACTTCTGGCCCTTCGCGCTCAAATTTATGTAATGTTAAATTACCGACAGTTAATATACCAAACTTCTCAGGGCAGTATTCAGAATGGAATACTTTTCGAGACTTGTTCAAGTCACTTGTGCACAGTAACAGTGATTTGGATGATGTTCAGAAACTGCTTTACCTAAAGGGATATCTAACTGGAGAGGCGGAACAGTTGCTTAGCAACATCCCCATCACTGATAAAAATTATAGTAGGTGTTGGAAGTTGCTAGATGAGCGGTATAATAATAAAAGATATATATGTCATCACATCTTAAAGAGATTGATGAGTCAGAAAAATATTAATCAAGAATCGGCCAGCAGTTTGAAAGAACTGATGGATACAACGAATGATTGTTTGTCGGCGTTGGCAAATATTGGTGTAAATACCGATACTTGGGATGTACTTGTCATCCATATCATTGTACTTAAATTGGACCCTGAATCCAGAAGACAATGGGAATTTGATGCCAGCAATTCGTCCGACGAATTGCCCACTTACAAACAGTTTCGGGAATTTCTTACAAAACGCTATCGAGCGTTAGAGTTCCTGGATTCTAGGTCCAATTCAGCATATAAAAATACGAGTCACTTACCTGTTCACAAAACTAAAGCGATGCATATTGCTAAAATACAATATCCATTTTGTTCCGGGGAACACAAACTTATTTACTGCAAAGCATTTATAAAAACCTCGATTGAGTCTCGTCGTGGTTTCGTTCAGTCGAACAACATTTGCTACTGTTGTTTGGGTAACAATCACACTGCCAAAAATTGTCAAACAAATTACAGGTGTCGCATTTGCAACAAGAAACATAATGCTCTTTTACATCCTACCAGTGAAGGCGCTCCTAAGAGTTATGTCCCCCGTACTCCTACTACGGATTCGAGTACGGTCAAAGATACGAAACCAAAATCATCATCGGCAAATGGTGACAAGTCGGAATCAACTCCAGTACTTTCATGTTTCACTAGGAAAACAAATCATATTCTTCTTGCAACGGCATTGGTAAATATCGTTTCAAAAACAGGCCAGTGTTACACAATCCGTACATTGTTGGATCAAGGATCCCAATCGTCGTTTATAACAGAAGCAACGGTACAACTGTTGGGTTTGAACAAGACTCCAACAAAAACCCAAATTTCAGGAGTAGGTGGAGACAAAGGTTTGATCTCCAAGGGTATCGTGAACTTAAAAATAATGTCACGAGTTGATCCAAATGTAATCATAAACGTCAAAGCACACGTTTTAAAGTCCATTACCACACTTCTACCAACCAGTGAGATAAAAGCCGTGGAATGGAAGGAACTTCAAGAAATGGTTTTAGCGGATCCGGATTATCACATGCCAAATCATGTTGATATGTTATTGGGTGCAGACGTATATGGTCAAATTCTGCAAGATGGTGTTATAAAAGGTCCATACGGTTCTCCAGTTGCACAAGCCACTTCACTAGGGTGGATTCTATCAGGTGCTCTTGACGCACCAAACGAGAAATCTGAAATTAAAGTCATGCACATGGTAGAAGACAATAATTTGTTAAAACGATTCTGGGAACTAGAAGATGATGTTCCTATGTCCAAGGAAAAACTACAAACTGAAGATGAAAAATGCTGTGAAGAAATATTTACCAAAACGACTACTAGGGATGAAGACGGCAGGTATGTCGTGCGTCTTCCGTTTAAGGTAAAAAAACCAGAGGTAACTAATTCCTTGCAGATAGCTGAAAAAAGGTTGTATTCATTAGAAAGAAGACTGAGGACTGGTGATCTGAAAGAAAAATACAAAGAAGTAATTAACGAATATATTAAAATGAATCATATGGAACTTATTCCTAAGGAAGATATAAATAACGTAAAATCGGTGTATTTGGCACATCACGCCGTAGTACGTAACGATAAAGAGACTTCAAAAATTCGGCCAGTTTTTGACGCATCATGTAAAGGGGCTAACAATGTATCACTAAATGACAATTTGTTAGTGGGCCCGACACTGCAAGTAGACTTGAAGCATCTCATCATGCGTTGGCGAATCGCACGTATTTGTTTGACTGCTGACATTGTAAAAATGTATCGGCAGGTAAAGGTTAATGGAGCTGATGTTGATTTTCAAAGGATACTTTGGAGAAACGATACGGATGAGAAAATAAAGCATTATAGGATGCTAAGAGTAACTTTTGGCATAGCATCTGCCCCATATCTGGCGGTAAAAGCGTTACGGCAAGTAAGCCTAGATGAAGGACATAAATATCCAATAGCAGCGAAAGCAGTGTTAAACCAGTTCTATATGGATGATTTACTAGCAGGATGTGAAACTGTTGAAGAAGGCATGAAGCTATACAGAGAAATGAGCTACTACAAGAAATGAAGGAAAGTGAAAGGAAGGTAGGAAAGGAGTTTAAAAAGGAAGAAATAAAGGAAGGGTTAAAAATAAAAACAGATGAAATAATTAAGATTGTTGGACTTACCTGGAACCGCAGCGATGACTCCTTTCGCTACAAGGTAGATCTACCCGAAGTACAGGAACCTGCAACAAAAAGAATAATTATTTCTAATATTTGTCGCCTCTATGACCCCATTGGTTGGGTAGGGCCAAGTATCATATTAACAAAAATATTAATTCAGAAGCTATGGCTGGCAGGATTGGATTGGGACGAAACCGTCCCAACAAATATTTTAAATGAATGGAAAACGTACCAAGAAGAACTGAAATTGTTAACCAACGTTTCCATACCTCGATGGATTGGTATTAAGACGGGTGACTTCGTAGAGCTGCATGGATTTAGTGATAGCTCCAAGGATGCTTGCGCCGCCGTTGTGTATGCACGCGTCGTTGACTCCAATGGGCAAATTCATGTATCATTGATATCTGCAAAAACGAAGGTTGCTCCGATTAAACAAGTATCAATTCCTCGGCTTGAACTGTGCGGTGCTGTTTTACTAACACGCCTTATGATGGAAATAGCATCGGTTATGGAAATTGAAAAAACTCATCTGCACGCTTGGACGGACTCGACAGTTGTCCTCGCTTGGCTGAATAGCCATCCTAGTCGCTGGAAGGTATTTGTAGCGAATCTTGTGTCAGAGATCGTTACGAATTTGGATGCCCATCACTGGTCACACGTATCTTCCAAGAATAACCCTGCAGACGCAGCATCTCGAGGTCAAAATCCATCTGAGTTGATTAAGAATGCGATGTGGTTTGCAGGTCCCGACTTCCTGAAAAAAGAAAACATTGATTATAAAAAACCGAAGAATATCGGTACAAACATAGAAGAAGTGCAAATAAAGACTCACTGCGCTACAGTTGTCAACTGCATATGGGAAAGGTTTTCTTCACTGAATAAAATGATCAGAGTAATTGCTTACTGCAGACGTTTTGTTCATAACCTGAAAAAGGACAAAATAGACAGACATGTCGGGTATTTGACGACCCAGGAATTGAATGATGCAATCAATTGTTGCATACGACAATGCCAAATAGAATATTTCAGTGAAGAAATAGCAATGGTAAAGAAAAATGACAACTTACCTAAACAAAGCAGCTTGCGAGCACTTAACCCGTTCCTCGATGACGACCAATTATTGAGAATTGGTGACAGACTGGAACATTTCCAATTGAGCAAAAATAGAAGGCAACGGATACTTACACTGAATAAGTATTTTGTAACAAATCTTCTTGTCATGGATGCTCACAAGTTGACAAGTCATGGCGGTCCACAACTTACGTTGTACTACTTGTCGAAATTTTATAAACGATATCGTTGGCCATCTCAGATGCCTCAGCCTTGTATCAATGATGTAGTGGTAGTACGGGAAGATAATTTACCAGTGTGTAGATGGTTTTATGGCAGAGTGATTGCGACCCATCCAGGACAGGACAATTTGATAAGAGTTGTTACTCTTAAAACTAAGAATGGTACGGTCAAAAGGCCAGTTAATAAGCTGTGTCTCCTTCCTATTACAACCTAAGTTTATTTGTAAATTGAAAATAGTTTAAGTTAAAGTAAGTGTATTGATTCACTACTTAAGTTTAATACCTTAGCCGATAAAAATGTTGTAAATTGTAACTTGTCACTAGCCTCATGGTGGGCGATTGTTTGTAAAGGACAAGGTTCAGTTTGTCCTTGGTGGGCGATATGTATAAGCCACTTTTGTCACCCAGCGCCGTTCAATAGATTTTACTCAAGCTGTTTCCGAACATGCAAAAAGGTTCACATTTCTGCCGCTAGATGGCTAATTTTGATGACGCGTTTCGCTGAATCGCGGTGACACTATTCGCACAGGGACGTAAGTTAAGGTATTTTGCTATGATCGAAATATAAGGTATACAGACTGTAAAAGCTTGGTTTCATTTAACTCTAAATTAAGTACCTTCACGAGGACCTAAGAGCAGAACAGGCTTGGAGCTTGTACAAACACATAATCCTTTCTTTTCTTCGCCGTAGTCGGGTAAAAAAAATAGCCTAGGACACTATACCTGAAGTCTTATCGATTGATACCTCGCTTGTCAAAATAGGACTAATGGGGCGGCGCCATGGTGGAACATCCAAATACCCACACACATACATAGACTGTTAAACTCGTTACCTTTCTTCGCCGTAGTCGGGTAAAAACGCTAAGCTACGAAATATTACCGAATTCATATCATGTAAAAATACGTTATTTACTAACGGATGAGTGTTTTTCGAAGTATCCTTTTTTCTCAACACAAATCTCGTTGTGCTATTTCGAGACAAGCATGAATGTATTAACGCCACAACCATAAATTTGAGAACAAAGGGAGATTTGATATTGGCAAAATATTGTTCGGGACCGACGGTTACCTTATTCTTTCCACTTATTTCACTCATAGTCAAAAACAATAAAACATCGAAAAATAGAGATAGAAAGTTGCTGTCGATTAAAAAAACGATGAAATTTAATATCACAAGAACTGCAGTATGAAATGATTGGTGGAAAAAGAAAAAACTATTCACACATAAATCATTTTTTAATATAACAATACAATACAATAAATACAGTTTTAAAAATCTATATTTATATATAAAATACAAACACAAAAAATGATTTTAAAGTCCATAACGGACATAGCCGTTATGGACTTTAAAACCATCCAACCGATGTGCCCCAAACCGAAGTTTATGAAGTTTTGAATCAAATTTGACTAAAAGTCTTAAGGTTTTTGAGCTTTTGCAGCTTTTGAATCTAATTTGGCCAAAAATCCTAAGGTTTAAAGGGTTTTGAATCTTTGAAGGAATTGTAAAAATGACAGGTATCAAAGTGACAGGTGTCAAAGTGGTACCCTAGGAGTTCAAATGATGAGGTCAACAATATAACCCATCAAATTCAATTGAAGCTACCCAGTGAAGTTGTCAAGTACAAATCGATTGACGCAGTTTTAGATGAGGAACAAGCTGTCAACTATCCAATAGTTTCTTTACTGTTTGGAACCATATGGAAAGCCACCACACATCTTAACTTTAAAAGTTGGTTCACCGTTGATGCTCATTCGCAACGTGGATCCACTGAAATTGTGCAACGGAAGAAGATTTGCTGTTATAAAACTATAGCCGAATTTAATCGAAGCCACAATCATCAGCGGCAAATGTATAGGTTAAGATTTGCTGATACCACGAATTCAAATGATTTCAACCGATTTGACCTTCGATTTCAAGCGATTACATTTTCTATTGCGTCTGGTTTTCGCCATAACCATGAACAAGGCTCAAGGCCAATCGCTAAGTGTTGCTGGTTTGAACTTAAAAAAATCCTGTTTTTTGCACGGCCTATTATATTTTGTTATCCATTTCTCTTTTATTTTAGGATCCTTTGGATACCTACAAATTTAAATAGTATATACTACTTGTAGTTGAACAGTAGACCTCATGATCACAAATTTATTTGCAACAATTTTGCGGTGTACAGTAGCGCCATCTAGTGACCTCATTGTAAAATTAACATTAGTAACCTAGGCGCTCCATCAATCCCTCCTTAGTAGTTAAAGGGTCGATTCCACTGATAGAAATACTGCTTTACTGCATTCTAGGGAGCTATTCTGCTCATCACGCCTAAGATCCTCATGAGATCTTCATAAATTTTTTATGAGACTAACTTAAAGATACCTTGTAAAGAAAAAAGAACCATCTAAATCAGATCTCATAAAGCGGAGATATTCAGTATCAAATCAGATATACTTTTTGGAGGCAGAAACTAATCAAAGATCTCCGAAGACAAAAAAAAATATTAAGTCGTAAAACCTGTATACCAAGGTTCGTCCAGATTGATTGTAAAATACGACCTGTAGTCCTCTACAGGTACCAGAAACTGACAGATGAAATCAAATTGATTGAACTTGAAGCAGAGACGCTTTGACCAAGTGAGCGAAGCGACCAAAGCGAGTGCTTTGGTCGCTGCTCACTTGGTCAGTAGCAGCAAGATTTTAAAACAAGTGATAGTGTAAAAACACCCTAGAAAACCGACTACAGAAAAACGCGCCCGAACATACTTAGCGTTAATAGGAAATGCGTATTTGAACCGTTACAGTTTATATAATAAAAACTGCTAAACCAATTTTGATGAAACATGCACTGTTCCCTAAGTTTAAGTAAGTGTAAGCCAGTAAAAACAAAATCCAATTAATAGTTTGGAGAAATGTGTGGACAAACATACATACTTACATACATACATACATACAAATATACACCTATAAAATGTTGCATATTAATTGTTTGGAAGCTCTAATATATTATCATATGTGAATATTTTGCAGTTCGAATAATATTACATACATACGTGTCAAATTGAGAACTTCCTTTTTTGTGGTCGGCAATAACATAAAATGAAAAATCTCAAAACGTCTGGACTTTATAAATGCAGAATACCAAACTGTAACTTATGCAACATATGTAGGTATTAATATTAGCAGAATAAATTCCATGTTTTTAAGAATATATACCTATATTTTCTGATAAATAATAATCTTACACACATTTTATTATGCAGAATGTCAAATCTATAACATATTTTGTTAGTATTATATTTATCTTATTATTCATTAAGTGGATAAGTGGTACTATCTTATATCGCGTCGAATAGAATATCGACAATATACACGGCGAACCCTTGTCAGGTCACATCTCTACTTCACGGAAGCGAGCGGCGGCTGCACCACTATATTTTTTTTTTTTTTTTTATTACAGATTGGGCAATCGTTTGACCACGATCTCACCTGATGGAAAGCGATGATGTGGTCGAAGGTGTAGCACGCTTGCCTAGTGCCTATTCACTCTTTACTTGAACACACCGGGGTTACAATTTACCGGAAACACTGACGAGGGCAGGGCATTCCACTCCTTTGCAGTTCTTATAATAAATGAAGAAGCGTAACGCTTCGTTCTCGTGCGAGGTATTTCAACCATGAAAGGGTGGCGCTTTGCTGATCGTCTAGTAGTACGGTGATGGAAAGGTGATGGGGAAATCAGGTTGTGCAGTTCTTGTGCACACTCTCCATAGTGCAATCTATAGAATACCGCCAGGCTTGCTACCTCACGTCGATGCGCCAGACTTTGAAGCTTACTCTTTACCAGAGTGTCATCCCCAATGAACCTGATAGCACGTCTCTCAATTGAATCCATAGACTCGAGCTGATACTTGGCAGAACCGTCCCAGAGGTGGCAGCAGTACTCCATACAAGATCGGACCTGTGCTTGATAAAGATTCAAAAGCTGTCCCGGTGTGAAGTACCGCCTAACTTTAGACAAAATACCAAGTTTTTTTGCAGCTACCTTGGCTTTGGATTCAATATAAGACCCAAAATTCAGGTTTGATGTGAGTTCGACACCCAAAAGCTCCAAATGGTCGCGTATTGGTATTGTTACACTTTGGAAAGACGGAGATCGGTGTAGAGGACTCTTTTTAGCAGAAAACAAACACGCTTGCGTTTTAGTAGCATTAAACTTAACCAGGTTAGCATCGCCCCAATCGGACACGGCTTCTAAGGCTAAATTTAAACGGTCTACCATAGCCTCTCTCTGAAACTGGACAGCGTCACAGCTGGCTTGAGCATTGGAAGTGTATCTCTCAACTACAGTACTGTCATCAGCATACCCAAAGGTACCGGGCTTCAGAAGGTCATTAATGTGCAGTAAAAACAGTGTAGCCGAGAGAACCGATCCCTGAAGCACACCGTTAATACACATAATAATTAATTAATTAATTCATTCATTCACAGTTTGAGGTATCATGTCGTTAATGTGACAGCATCGGTAGATTCCGGCACCCATTGCGCGTTTCCATGCTTATTCGTTGATTGATTTGTACTAAGCACGCAATGGTTTTGTAATGAAAATATTGACTTTGTGTTCGCAAAGTAATGAAGCAAAAATATTTTATTACTGCAGCATTTGAATTACTGATTTTAAAGAAAAAACTATAATATTCTAGTACTTACGTGTGAAATTTGTGCCATCTTTAGAGTAATTCACATTGGAGCTCGTGTCACACATAACCGCCGAACAAAGTGGCATTTTGACAAAATCGATGGTATAGGTACGATGCGTGGTGACATACGACTGACGGCCGAAATTCATATCAAGGTTGTTTTTGGCCAGATGCGTTCGCATGTGCGACGCCCCCTCCCTTTGTTCTCAAATCTGTGGCCACAACCTTTTCTTTTTGTTCGTGGCACATTACCTTCTACTGCGGAGTGGAAAGAACAAAACCTGGATTTAGTACATTCGCGCTGTGACTGTGACCCACTTCTAGGCTAACAGAGGCGTTAAGAATTCTGAAAGCGTGAATGACTACGAATGGAACCTGCCACAGTACATGCTATGGAAAGAGTCTGTTTTAAGCTCAATTTGCTCACGTAAAACGCTTTTATTCCGTAAACATAAGCCGATTACAGAAGAAAGGCGGAAGTATTTGTCTTGTTGTGTTTCTCCCACTGCCGCAGCCAGACCGGCCGATCAACTCAATATAAGCTCCAAACATCTTTATCTTGACCAATCTTAACTGTTATTATTCAGTAGTTCAGTAGTAACGCAATAAAAAACAATTTTGACATGTTCCATCTAAGTTCGCTGACCTCAGTTGAGTACCTTCTAAGCAGAATTATATAATTATTTAATGTCAAGTTTTTTTGACAGTATTCATATTACCTACTGTATAGATACTTATTACTTTTTTTTCTCTAAATATTCATATTATCTTTTTTTTTAATTACGTTTTGTTGCTATTAATAGCTTTAATTATTAAGTTAAAAATATTCATGCTAGGTCCACATCTAGAAGGGAATACGTTTTCTTAAGTTAACACTGTAATCTTTTCATTAATGTTTACAATGTATTTTCCGGTTTTGTGGTCTACCAACAATAAAAAAAAAAGTACCTCAAAGACATCATAACTATTGCGATACATAGTGTAGATCATCATCGTCATCAATCAGTCCACACTCATCCTCTACCGGACGCAGGCCTCTCCTAGTGAACGCCATTGTTCATGAAGGTTGTGCCCATAGTCGCCACGCTGGGAATGCGGGTTGGCGTCCGCAGAGCGTAGCTTCTCGCACTAGTGACGCTGCTGCCCGTCACTGGTCTGTGGAATTTAGCTACTACATAATCGTGATGGTACTGTAGGTGAAAGCTAAAGTTAGCCTTGAAGAACGGTCTGATCAGGTGTCAACAATACTAACATAAACCTTGAGGTTATTTCTTACTGTTCATCTTACACTGCAATCCGTCGTAGGCGGCGATATTCTCGAAGTTCCGCTAAGTTTTAATGAACTGTCGACGACACCGAGCAGAGTTAAAAACTACCCACGAACGGTGGTGAAGTCAGGATTTCCGAGCGCGGAAAGACACGCGTAATTTCTTCGCTAAGTGCGACGGGAAAATATGTTGCTGAATTAAGCTTCATCTTATAGTTGTTTCGAAATTTTCTTAAAATATATTTTAATTGTTGCACCGCTTTTTCGATTCGAAAGCATGAATATTATCTTACTCGCTCTAGGCATTTCTGTATTTAGATCTGTCTTGAAATCTAGGTTATGATTTAAATCCCAAAAAATCAAAAGGGTGCCTAAAAACCACCCAGCGCACACGGGTGCTTGAGCAAAAGTGACCGCTTGCTTGCTTGAGTTGCTTCGTTCAAATTTGTTTGTCGTTCTTCCTTGCCGCCAATCGCTGCAACTTCACACCGGGTATTCCACATCGCTCGGTGTTGCCAACATTAATGAGTCCCAGTTGACAAAATGTATAAGAAGAACAGAATAAAAACGTTTATTAGCACAAGACACTATAAAAACAATAATAATAAACTTAGTACCTACTAAAATTATATGAAGAATATGAATGATTGTATGTATAGCTTGAAGCAAAGGTGCAAGTGCAGGCCGCACTTAGTAAATTATTGTATCAATACGTACATAAATATAACAGACATACATAATAATGACATAAAAACATATAAACAGATTTAAATATATCATATTTTAATGCTTTCTCCCACACAGAAAATGTAAAGAAGCACATGAAAAATACAATCATAATGTTGACATGTAAAGCTCGCAACACTTGCTCAGCTATGAGGCACGCAACGTTACGCTGAGATACATATTCAACACTTTCTTCAAATCTTTAGGGCGGGCACATACTTTCATCCTGAGGTCGGGCTCGCATGTTTTTCTAAATTTAAGTGGCTTACAAACGAGTGGCGAGGGACCTGCCGAACTGAATAATACATCGTCTCGAGTCTCTCGAGCCCTTTGAGCTGTAATTATGTCGTAATTATGTAAACGGACTCGGCCGGCGTGAGCTAGGGTTATGTTGCCAAATGTCTTAGTAGCTTATTGCTTGTCGTACGAGTATATGGCTAGCTCTGGCCTCTGGTGTCAAAGTTTGCTGGCCGCCCCTTAGGGGCTCTGACGTGGCTTAAAAACTGTAATTAATCAATAACGGGGCTTACGGTACCCTCCGAAGCACGGAGCGATGGAAAACTGTTAGTTATACGATGCTGTAACATACAGTCCTCATGTGATTACTTATATTATACCAAGTACACTAAGAAAGTGTCGTATTGCTAAAATGCTCTTAGATACCTGGAATTAAGAAATACCCTAAAAAAACAATTACAATGTATTGAGGTCCGGAAATTTTGGGTTTGCTTAATCTGATTTAGAAACGTATCGAACGCGAACGTTCACAAACGTATCGAACGCGAACGTTCACAAACGTATCGAACGCGAACGTTCACAAACGTCGAACAACCGCCTTTTCCTCATCGGCCACGCTCATAACAAGACGTAAGTTTAAAAACTGAAACCCGATTACGGTCGGGTAGTAAAAATAAATTAGTATAAATAACTAGCTTAAAAGCTAAAAAACACGAACCAAAAAAGAACTTATGCCAATCTCCACTAATATCAATTAATATTAGAGGAAAGATTTGATCGTTTGTATGTTTGTTTATTTGTTTTTTTGTAATGAATAAACTCAAAAAATACTGAACTGATTTAAAAAATTCTTTCACGTATTTAAAGCTACATTATCAGCGAGTAACATGGACAGTATTTTATTGTTCAAAAAATTAGAGTTCCCTACAAACAATGCAATATAATAAATATAACACGAGGTATCAAAAATTTGAAAAAAAAATATGATTACCTTGTATACGGAACGTTGCCATGGAAACGAAATAATAACAAGTCTGTCACGAACGTGAGTATTGCATAGTAATGTCTATGGTCAAAAAGCACTGCCACAGAACAACTAATAAGCACTGCTGCCAATGATGTTGAATTAAGCTTACTGGCGTTTTTTTCAGAAATTACGACGGGTATAAAAGTGCTAAAAGTAATTAAATTGTCGCGGTGTGAGCGCTACCGATAAACTCAATAAACTCAAAAAATACAATTTTAAATATTCAAGACGTGGCTTAGATGTTTCACGACAAACAAACGGCCGTGCGCCCAACACAGTCCCACACATATTTTTAAACTAAAAGAGGTTGAATTACGCTTACTGGCGTTAAATCTTAACTATTATAAAGAGAAAAGATTTGATTTTTGTATGTTTGTTTGTTTGTATTAGTAACAGGACGCACAGAGCAAAATCTGCCAAATTGATGTTTTTGTGATCTTTAATTCGGTATAACTCGCGATTTGTAGGTGATTTTCAAACAAAAGGCCATGCGCCCCGACACAGCCCTATCCGACCTAAACCAATGGAGGTTGAATAACACTTACTTCCCACCCGCTTTTTTAAACGAAAGGAGGTACGCTTACTGGTGTTAAACCTTATAAAAAATAGCCTATGACACTATAAATGAAGACGAATCGCTTGTCAAAATCGGACCAATAGAGGCGACGCTATGGTGGAACATCCCCATACCCACATACACACATACATAGACTGTTAAACTCATTACCCTTCCTTGCGTCGCCGTACTCGGGTAAAAAGGCGTTAGCTGTAGCTACTAGCAAATATAAAGTATCGCGGGCGCCCAAGCTCGCCGTTTGTCTTGTTTTTCTGCTGGTTTCCGCCTCCGTTATTCGGAGCTAGAAGCGCTGTACCCTTTATTAACCCGGTTGTTTCAACTCTCACTCATTTTATTGTATGCTTGGGTTGTTTATAAATCCAGTTCTTAGGATTTATTAAATTTTGAGCTCAAGGTATAAATAATGCTTCAAGAGGTTACGCTTGCACAAGTATATAAATAATGCTTCAAGAGGTTACGCTTGCACAAGTATATAAAATACTTCTCGTTGACAAACAAAATGAAGCAATATCTATGTACAAATCTTTGATAGGTATTGCGAATGCAATAAGTACGTTAGTAAAATGTATGTAAGTAAGTAAATGCGTAGCCTTTTGTCTTTGAAAATGAATTATTTATAATAATTATAAGCATCCTCACCCCGATTGGCCCATCGGATTAAGGAATAGTCAGGAGTCGTATTTTACCGCGGGGGATTTTAAATTATGTCACCAATGCGTTTACGTGAAATGAAATGAAATTATATATATATCTAAAAATAATTAAACTTTCACTTTTGAACACACGTACCCAGAAACGCATATATGTATAAAGATAGATGGTTTTGTCCGACTAATAATGATAATATAAACCCATGCCACCCAACTAAGAGACAGTGTTCCTCAATTGTGAGTACCGACATGTCAATTTGCATGTTCCCACCATTGTTTGCAGATTCTCGTATGTAGGGTGACGCCGCGACGCTGTGACGCGTCCCCAAATGTAGGTTAATTCCTGGTTCGAGGACGGATGGTAACCGCAACTCTACTATTAAGCATAATTTGTCTGTTACAAGATAATCCTCCGTTTGACTCGCTTTTGTGTTTTATGATATAGTCGTATTACATTTTAATGTTGCGTTATGCGCACTAACAACCAACCGCAGTGGCCGCTGCGGCTGAGCGCCTGATGATGTTATGCGCACTAGCAACCAACCGCAGTGGCCGCTGCGGCTGAGCGCCTGATGATGTTATGCGCACTAACAACCAACCGCAGTGGCCGCTGCGGCTGAGCGCCTGATGATGTTATGCGCACTAGCAACCAACCGCAGTGGCCGCTGCGGCTGAGCGCCTGATGATGTTATGCGCACTAACAACCAACCGCAGTGGCCGCTGCGGCTGAGCGCCTGATGATGTTATGCGCACTAGCAACCAACCGCAGTGGCCGCTGCGGCTGAGCGCCTGATGATGTTATGCGCACTAGCAACCAACCGCAGTGGCCGCTGCGGCTGAGCGCCTGATGATGCCTGATGTGGCTACTAAATATGAGTGCCGAAGAATAATGCTAGGGTTAGAATTCAGCATCATTTGAACGATTGTGAAACAACTGGACTAAAAACTTTGTAATCCGTTGTATAAGTTTCCAAGGGGGTAATGTTTATCTTCATTCCGTCTTCCTTTTCATGTGCAAGATTCAACTCTGAGTCGGCACATGAAAGGGAATTTTCTTTTTCAAACTCAAAGCATACTTAGTTATTTGATTTATAATAATTGAAGTTGTTCAGGGGTATGTTTATCTGGGGCAAACTTTGCTACTAGGTAAAAACAACTTCGAGCGAGAGACCCGTAGAAGAATAAAGCTGGGCTGGGCAGCATTTGCGAACCTTCGTCGAGTCTTCTCGTCGCGCATACCGCAAACTTTGTAGACAAAAGTCTTCAACTAGTGGTTCCTACCTGTTATGACATACGGAGCCGAGTCGTGGACACTCACGGTACGACTAGTCCACCAATTTAAGGTCGCTCAGGGGGCTATGGAAAGGGCTATGCTTGGAGTTTATCTGAAAGATTTTATTCGGAATGAGGTGATCCAGCAGAGAACTAAAGTTGTCGACATAGCCATTAGGATTAGTAAGCGGAAGTGGCAGTGGGCTGGTCATATCTGTCTATGGACTGATAATCGTTGGGTTAGACGTGTTGGGTGGAGACCGCGACTCGGTAAACGTAGTGTAGGGCGCCTTCCAGCTACGTGGAGCGACGATATACGCAAAGTGGCTGGCAGTTGATTAAAGAGAAGAGCTAAAGATCGGGCTCCGTGGCGTGCTTTGGGAGAGGCCTATGTCCAGCGGTGGGCTGACACGGGCTGATGATGATGGTGATTTATAATAATTTATGTTATTCTCTTTTTCATGAGATGTTTAGTTTTGACTTGTAAAAGTGCTATTAATAGCTATTATTTTTTGTTATTGTATATAATACAGTAAGAAGTGATTTAATCAGTCAAGAAAGGTATTTTTATCAACGCGGCATTCCCTATTAGGGGTCTTTTTAAATTTACTTTCTAACGGAGGAGATTTTCATTTACACTGTATTTTTGAGAGTATGTTCATATCAGAAGTGATTTCAGAAAATTTGAAATTTTGTTCGTTCATTTGGAAGGTATATATTTCATTAAAATTGATTCAGTAGATGTTTTTAGTAAATACATTAGTCTTATTTTTGTGTTCTTTGAATTATTATGACTTTCGTTGGATTGTAAAACACATCTAATCTAAACATAACAGTATTACTTA
Source organism: Alsophila aescularia (assembly GCA_946251855.1). Classification (NCBI taxonomy): domain Eukaryota; kingdom Metazoa; phylum Arthropoda; class Insecta; order Lepidoptera; family Geometridae; genus Alsophila; species Alsophila aescularia. Next base: position 60,487,446 of record OX276374.1, read on the forward strand.
CGACTAAGTAATAAACATCCAAAGTTTGAGTTACCGAAGTCTAAAGGTAGTTCATTAATGTTCAAGCTCTAAAGCTTTTACCAAGTGCATTATTTCATAGTTAGTTCGTTATAATCAAACAGGTACACATAACCTCTAGGTACGGTTCAGTCTTCTAATGTAATGTATCTCCTTCTAATGCAGTAATAGATAGATAGATAGATAGATAACTCTTTATTGTACACCACATAGAACAAAAAATACAATAGTAACTAAAACATTTATACAAAATAAATGGGACAATGGGCGGTCTTATCGCTAAAAAGCGATCTCTTCCAGACAACCTTTGGATGGAAAGGAATTAATATACGGCAAAGACGGTGGTGCATTATAATCTAACAAATAAATAATAAAAACTGAATACAATGAATAAACATATATACACATATATTCCAATATACCTACACATAAATATGTAAATATATAGTACAGTATATATATATATATATATATATATATATATATACATATATAAATATATATCCATATACATAGTATATACATTATAATAAATTACATTTACTACATATACATTTACAAAATATATACAAACATAATAAAAATAATATACAGTGAAACCACAACAGAATAACAACAAAATAGCAAGAAGTGATATTAATTAGAGAGATAAAACTTCTTTATATGGGGCGTGAGTAATGTAATGTATCTCCTTCTAATGCAGTAATGTAATGTATCTCCTTCTAATGCAGTAATGTAATGTATCTCCTTATAATGCAGTAATGTAATGTATCTCCTTCTAATGCAGTAATGTATCTCCTTCTAATGCAGTAATGTAATGTATCTCCTTATAATGCAGTAATGTAATGTATCTCCTTCTAATGCAGTAATGTAATGTATCTCCTTCTAATGCAGTAATGTAATGTATCTCCTTCTAATGCAGTAATGGAAGGAAACTTAGGAATTAAGGAATTAGAGTTTGTGATTTTGCTTACCTACGATTTTTTTATTTACCTACTTTTACTTATAGATAGACTAGCTGCGCCTCGCGGTTTTGTCCCCTGGACATTTTCCCGGGCAAAAAATACATGACGTCCTATGTAGCAAACTGTTTCCTTGACAAAAATCAAGATCTGTTCAGCGGTTTAGCCGTAAAAAGGTGACAAACAGACAGACATACGGAATTACTTTCGTAATGTTATTAAGATGTGATAGTGCTAACACTTATTGCACCTAAAAATGCATTAAAACACAAATTACAATGCAATATGTCTTATCGCCAAAAGTGATCTCTTCCAGATATACTGTTACCTATATTGTTTCGTTAATTAAGCGAATCTAAGGTACTCGTATATATGATGCGTCAAGATGGAAGCATCCTTGCTTGGCAATCTATTAAAAGGCAGGGAAGCTGCTTTATTGGTAAGGTGTAATTTTTCATTAAATTGATATTGGATATGCAACATAATTATTTTTCTAAATCTTTTCCTGTTTTCACGTAACTATGATAACTGCAGGTGGCAACGGGTACAAAGCTGGTGAGCTTATATTGAAAATATCTCTTCGTTACCCGTTCACTTTGAATCGGATGTCGATATTGAAAATATCTCTTCGTTACCCCTTCACTTTGAATCGGATGTCACGTCTAATGAGACTCGGTATTGGACAAAGTAAGCTAGCCTTGGTTCCTGCGGATAATATCTTATCTATTGGGGGCTGAACTATGACTTTTCAAAAAGGTGGAGTATATGACAGGAAAAGATCCCAAGCCGATCGTGATAATTTCTAATAGCTATAAATTTACGTTCGCCCCATTTTAGTTGAAAAGAACTAGGATACTAGTCAGTAAAATATGGGGCGTGAGAAATGTATTGTTATTGCTTAAGTTACAGGCTAGTGTTTGAATTGGTTGCCTAATATCTGAGGTGTTTCTAAGTGATGATATGGTAAGGTGATGAACACCCTAAGGTGATGAACACCCTAAGGTGATGAACACCCTAAGGTGATGAACACCCTAAGGTGATGAACACTCTAAGGTGATGAACACCCTAAGGTGATGAACACCCTAAGGTGATGAACTCCCTAAGGTGATGAACACCCTAAGCCTAGAACTAAACTGCTGTCGTAAAGAGGATTTGCGACGGATTTTCGGCTGAATCGGCGCACACTGAAGTATTCCACCGCCAAAAAAACACACCAACAAGTTAATATCTTAAGGTAGGCTAAACTAGGGCATATTTATACCAGTGATTGAAGGGAAGAGCAGTTCGTTCGCCTGATAATAAGTGTACTGCCTGCCGATAACAATTTTGGATTGCAATATTTTGCGTGGCTCTGTACTGCGTTTTCACTGAAGTGCAATGGATTTTACACGGTATTTAACCATGTGCACAGTAATATCACTGGAAACATTGCCTTTCTAACTGAAACACTGTACATAATGCTTGCACTCTATTGCATGGCGTTTGAATATGGAAAAGGTTACTACTACTTTCCCTGCAAACTACTTCTGGTACAAATATTACACACACAAAAAAATTATATAAGTATTTAGTTGTTTCTTAGCTACTTTGCCAGTTAGTAAACTTTGCCAATTCCGTGTTCCCTCTTAGGGATGGAATTGCAAAAATCCTTCATTAGCGCAACTCTAGTATACTCAAGGAATATTTCCCACAAATTTCAAATCTCTAGGTCTACCGGTTTAGGCTGTGCTTTGTCGGACAGTCAGTCGGTCAATAGGTATAACATGATACTATTTTATAGGCATAGAAAGGCAACATAATATACCACTGTTACTAGTCAAAATCTTAATGTCTCACAAACAAGGGAAAAATATCATCATCATCATCATGTCAGCCTTTAGAAGTCCACTGCTGAACATAGGCCTCCCCCAAAGAGTGCCATGACGAGCTATCTTGTGCCACCTCCATCCACCGGCTTCCTGCGATGGCTACAATGTCGTCGGTCCATCGTGTGGGGGTCTCCCCACACTTCGCTTGCTTGTTCGTGGTCGCCATTCGAGAACCTTTATTCCCCAGCGGTTGTCGGTTCTGCGAACTATATGGCCTGCCCATTGCCACTTCAACTTGCAAACTCTGAGAGCTATGTCGGTAACCTTCGTTCTTCTACGGATTTCCTCCTTTCTGATTCTATCACGTAGTGAAACACCGAGCATAGCTCTCTCCATTACACGCTATGCAACTCTGAGCTTTTGTATGAGACCAATAGTTAGCGACTACGTCTCAGTGCCGTATGTCATCACTGGCAACACGCACTGATTATAAACTTTCGTCTTGAGGCTCTGCGGTATCTGCGACGAGAAGATATGGCGTAATTTCCCGAACGCTGCCCATCCGAGTTGGATTCGTCGGTTGACCTCTTTGTCGAAGTTGGATCTTCCCAGTTGGATCGTCTGACCCAAGTCTGATCAACAGTTTCGATAATATCGTTCCCAACATAAACCGGCATGGGTACGACATGGGCATTTGACATGATGTTCGTCTTGCCCATGTTCATTTTAAGACTCACCTGTTGGGAAACAATATTGAGGTCACTGAGCATTGTGCTTAAGTCTTCCAGGGTTTCAGCCATGATGACTATATCATCAGCAAATCGAAGGTGAGTGATGTATTCGCTATTGATGTTAACACCAAATCCGTTCCAGTTCAGAAGCTTGAATATATCTTCCAGTGCAGAGGTGAACAGTTTCGGAGAAATAACGTCTCCCTGTCTCACCCCTTTTTGCAGCTGGATAGAATTCGTGCTCTGATCCTGAAGAAGAACTGTCATGGTGGCCTTGCTGTACAAACACTTCAACACTTCGATGTACCGGTAATCAATCTGGCACCTCTGTAATGACTGTAGCACTGCCCAGGTCTCGACTGAATCAAAGGCTTTCTCGTAGTCCACAAACGCTAGACATAGTGGCCGATTATACTCTTCGGTCTTCTATATAATCTGCCGGAGCGTAAGGATGTGGTCTACGGTGCTAAAGCCTTTCCGGAATCCAGCTTGTTCGGGAGGCTGAAAGTCGTCAAACCTACGAGCGAGACGGTTTGTAACTACTCTCGAAAACAGCTTAAAGACGTGGCTCAGCAGCGAAATGGGCCTATAATTCTTCAAAAGGGTTTTATCACCTTTCTTAAAGAACAAAACCACTACGCTCCTGTGCCAAGCCTCTGGCGTAGTACCCTCGAGGATGACGGACTTAAACAGCTTCTGAAGGTCTTTAAGTACCGGTGTTCCACCCGCTTTCAGTAGCTCTGTCGTTATTCCGTCCTCCCCTGGTGCCTTGTTGCTCTTAAGGTGGTTGGTGAGCCATGCGATCTCGTATAGGCTGACGTCCGGGATATCTTCGTTATAATGTTGGGTCAAACGGGCACTTGAATCGCTAGTCGTGCTAGGAGGACTACGCGATGATGTGTATAATTAACCATAGAACTTCTCGAGCTCACTAAATCTCTGGCTTCGACGAAACGATGCTGCCACTGTCGGTTTTCAGCTTCGTCAACAGGCTTTTCCCAATAGACAGATCTCTTGCGAACACTTTGGAGCCCTTGTTTCGCTCTATTGCGTTCTTAATACAAGTAGTATTATAGGAACGCAAATCGTGTCGCATCGACTTGGAGATATGTTTATTAAGCAAGCTGTAACTCGACATATCCACTGAAGACTGCAGCCTCATCTCGCCTCGTTCTGTCATAAGTTTGAGTGTATGCTCAGAGAGTTTCTGTGTTTTTTTTTGCGGGGGGTCTTAAAGAACTCCGACCCGACCGCGTGGACAATTTCCACCAGCCCGTTATTTAGTTCGTCTACTGTATCGCATTCGGTAAGGATTTAGAAGCGATTTTGGAGCTCCAACTGAAAGCTCTCGGGGTTTTGGATTTGGGCAGGACTTGGGCGAAGAGTAGATCCCATCAAACGAGACCTCTCCAGCTTTACGTTGATATTCAATGAGCCTCTTACCATGCGGTGATCACTGCCGGTCTTAACCCTGTTGATCACAGATACATCATTGAATATATGCTTATTGGTCGTCAAAATGAAATCTATCTCGTGCTTATGACCGCCGGGGTGCAGTCACGTCCATTTCCTGGAGGGGCGCTTCTTGAAAAAGGAGTTCATCATAAATAATCCCTCCTTCTCCATGAAGTCGGCCAATCGCTGACCCCTTTGGTTCCGCTGTCCAAATCCAAACAGCCCCACTCTCAGTTCATCGCCATTCCTCATGCCCAGTCGTGCGTTGAAGTCCCCCATCAGCACTGTGAAGTGTGTTTTCGGGGCATGTATGGCATCAAAAGAGTCGTCATACATAGCCTCCACTTCATCGTCCGGGCGTTTCGAGTGTGGGGCGTACACCTGTATGACCTTCAACGAATACCGTTCAGTAATTCTGAGTATAAGGTATACCACCCTGCTCGAAACGCTTTCGATCTTCACAATGTTATTGACGAGGGACTTGTGGACGAGAAATCCGACACCATGTTGGGACTGCTGGTCGCCCTCCCGGTAATAGAGTAAGTTGCCGGAATTGAGGGTCATCGTATCCTCTCCCTCTCTTCGGACTTCTGATAACCCTATAATACCCCAGTGCAACTTACTTACTACTTCTTCCAGCTCTATCAACTTCTCATCGGTTCTCAAGGTGCGTGCGTTATAAGTTGCCAGGTCCAGAGATCGTGGGGGTTGGTAGCTGGGTCTCTGCCGGGGATTCTTAGCACCCCTTGCTCCGCCGTTGCCATGGCTGCTACCAGTGCCAGGAATAACGGAGCCGCCGGGGACTGGGGGCCGTCTTTTTGGTGTGTCTATCATATTTTGGGGGTTGCCATAGTCACCACGCTTGGCAGGCGGATTGGTGACCGCAGTGTATATATATATATTATTACAAATAAACTGAATCAAAAGAAAATGAGAGGTCGCGGGACGCCTGGCAGTTGTGTGAACATAAAAAAACTAAAACAACGAGCAACGTTTTGCTCCGCGTTGATCTCATTGGTCAACTGTGAATCAGCAACTATTCTTCTTCTTGTTCTTCTTATTTTTGTTGTTGTTCTTCTTATATTTTTTCTTGATCTTCATGTTATTTTTCTTCTTCTTTTTGTTATCTTCTTCTTCATTCTTCATGTGATGGCTTTTAACTTGCATATGGCCGAGCTGGGGCGGAAAAAGCCGACTAGCCAAAAGCGCTTGCGTCGCGTAAAAAGTGGTAATGTAACTATACTTACTTTGAGTATGAAGAGGAAATTTCTTAGTCTCCAGTTTAAGTTTGTTTTGTTTTTAAAAGATCTTTATTTAACATAAAATAGATATTAATCACAAAAATTACACAACAGTAAAGTACTTATTTTGCTTAATTTCAATGACTCGACATGCTAATATCGCTTATATAGTCTTATAATATAATACATATTTATGATCATTTATGCTCGTTGAAACATATTATTAAACAAAAAGTGTTTATTTGATTTTGAAAACTAACGCGAGTGATATTCATATTAAATATAAATAAAACGGCTAAAAACTCACGAAAAAGAAGATCGGAAATACTCCGACCAGTTTCAGACTATTTTGAAGTCCTTCATCTGGGAGTGTTATGCTGACAAGCCGCGACGAGCGCTACGAACAGACGCTCCTGTGAAACCACGATACTGGTGGCGGTATGTGGATGACGTGTTTGCTATTATCGCAAAGGATTCCCTGGATGCCTTGGTTTCGTTTCTCAACTCTGTTCACCAGAAAATCCGGTTTACCGTGGAAGAAGAGAAGGATGGGAGTTTGCCTTTTTTGGATGTTCGTGTCATAAGAAAGCCAAATGGCACGTTGGCTCATACCGTTTATCGGAAGTCGACACACACGGATAAGTACCTGCAGGCGGATTCTCACCATCATCTGTCACATCTGGCTTCCGTACCGAGGACACTGATTAACAGGGCTTTGCAAATATGTGACCCTCAGCATGTCAGCGCTGAACTGGAGCATGTCAGAGGAGCCTGGAAGACAATGGCTACCATTGGCGTCAGTGTTGCCGCTGGGCTAGTACTACTGTACGTAAGCGACTGGACACAGCGGATAGATCCCCAATTTATCTGCCTTTCATTAAAGGGGTTACTGACAGGACCTGCGGCGGAGGTATGGTATAAAAACGTGGTTTCGACCACCATCACAACTCCGACGTTTTCTGCGTTCACCTAAGGATAAGGAGTTGTAGAGTGGACCAGGTGTGTACAGGATTCCTTGCGATTGCGGTGAAAGCTACATTGGCGAGACACGTAGGAATATTTCAACCAGAATAGCTGAACACATCAGAAGCGTCAAGAATATGGATACCGATCATTCAGCGGTCGCGGAACACGTCCACATTCCGGACTCTGGCCATTATTTGCATTTTGATAGGGTTTCTGTGCTAGCGAGGGAGAAGTTTTTTGTTGAAGTTTTTTTTGGCTATCGAAATTAGTCGCTATTCCAACTTTAACCGGGATCGTGGGTGGATTATTCCTTCGGCGTGGAGACCAGTTCTTGATGCGACTGACACTGGGTCCACAATGTGGGGGACACAACGAGCGCAGTGTGCCAACAATCAAAGTTAACGGAAGTGAGTGACAGTGATAACTCCTTGACAGACAACGAAGTGACTGTGCAGGCCGAACATAGTCGAGCGCCGCAATCGCCGCCAACAGGGCCGCCCGCGCCACGCACGCGTCGTCAGTTGCGTGTTGACGTTCGTAGCGCTCGTCGCGGCTTGTCGGCATAACACTCCCAGATGAAGGACTTCAAAATAGTCTGAAACTGGTCGGATTTCCGATCTTCTTTTTCGTGAGTTTTTAGCCGTTTTATTAATATTTAAAAAATGTTTATTTTTAAACAAATGAAGGTGAGTTAATTAATATGCGTCCTTTGTACAGTGCACATTTTTAGCAACACACACTTGTTCTATGAGTAACTGTTTAGGTTAAGTATCACGGAATATAACATCACGGAATTAATTCAAGATGAAACTTTATATTATTCTGTTTGTAACACTGAAACAAGGACGCACGAACTCTACGTAACGTCTTCAATTGTAGCACGAGGTTACGCCGTACCACTCGTATGTAAGTATTGGGCTACGAGGCTACGACGTAGCAATCAGCTACAACGCCGTAGTACCTTGAATGTCTTCTTTAATTGAATCCATAATATTTCTGGATCTCGGAAGGAAGACATACATAATATAAACATTTTAAGAATATTATTTACAACTAGCTTTGCCCGCGGCTCTGCCTGCGTGGTCATTTCTCTGGGTTAAAAGAAACCTGTTATTCCAGGACCAAAAGTACCTTAAAAGTAGGTACAATATATTATATTTCATCAAAATTCGTTCAGCCCTCATGTAGTTTTTCATCGATTGTTCGGCTTCTGTCTAACGTACAACAGATTTTAAGTCAACACTTAAGCTAATATGTATATATTTAAAAAATCAAGTAAAAACCGCATTTCAATCGGTCCGGTTCGTGATGCGCGAACATACAGACAGAAAGACACAATTTTTGAAACTGTAATATAATTTTTTTACCCGACTACAGTAAAGCAAGGGAAGGATAATGAGTTTAACAGTCTATGTATGTATGTATGTACGTATGTATCTATGTATGTGGGTATGTTGATGTTCCACCATAGCGTCGCCACTATTATTTCGATTTTGACAAGCGAGGTGTCCATCGATTCGTCTTCAAATGTAGTGTCATAGGTAATACATTTTTTTGCCGACAACCTCAAAGCAAAGGAAGGGTTATGTGTTCAAACTAAAAACTTCGTTCGATTTTGACAAGCGAGGTATCAATCGATTCGTCTTGATCGCAACAGTGTCATAGGCTATTTTTTCCATAGGTTTTAGTTTTTGAACTTGTTGTAGCTTATTTTAAGTTCATTACACTCTTTTTTTCTGTTATACAGCTGTGTGCATGTATTGTTATACAGCATGCTGTGTCCATGTATTGTTTGGATTATGGAATTGTTAGTTTTTTTGTATACCATATTGTAATTTTTATCATGTAACTAGTTTCCCCGCCCGCGACTTCGTCCGCGCGGACTTCTGTTTATCGTGAAAAAAAAGCATCCTATTTTCTTCTAGGATATTAAAAACCAATGCAAAAGTAGGTATAGCACCAATGCTATTGATGTTTTTTGACAGACTTGTTATTTCGTTTCCATGGCAACCACAGACCATTCTGTGGTGGCAACCGTTCCTGACATTGAGGTCCTATGTTTTATTCCAGGGTATAAGCTATCTCCATTCTAAATTTCATCTAAATCCGTCCAGCCGTTATCGCGTGAAAGCTTTCCAAACAAACAAACAGACAACGTTTCACTTTTATATATTGGATAGATACGAGTAGATGTAAAATATTATATAAATAATCATGTGTAATGGATTTAGAACTTTTTGTATCACTTTTATTATTTACATATATTCAAGAAGGTTTATAAAAATGACGGAAACCACAGCCTCAAATCGAAAGTGAAGCACCCAAGACATGCCGATCTCTCGTACTTACAAGCCTCACGTACACACTTACACCATGTTATGCCGATCGGCCGCCACATTGCAGCAAGATCTCGACCTTATTAGTCGTGTTAATTCTGTTAAGTTATCTTAAAAAAAAGCAATGCAGTATTTTGTGTTGAAATTGTGTATCAACCTCAAAACACCACAAATTATCTAGTTTTGTATTTTTTTTAGTGGTATGCCTCTTACGCAAGAGGCCGCCTGGGGAAGTACCACACCTTTGTCAGATATTCAACCGCCAAGCAGTAGTGTGTAAATATTTCTGTGTTTCGGCTTGAAGGGCAATGTTTCCAGCGAAATTACTGGGCCATGAGACTTAACAACCAATATCTCAGGGTGCGCAGTGCAGTGCCGTGCAAGATTTTGCAACCAAAGTTCTGGGTGGCACTGCAACTATTATGGGCAGGCGTGACGCTTATCATCAGGCGAGCGACATGATCGTCTCGTCACAAAAATAATTTTAACAAAAACACGGTCATGAACGCAGCCATTTCTATGCCGTGGCATTAGCCGTTGCTATGCTTCAGTAGCTTGTTTGGCGGTGTGGTCTCCGTAATTTTTTAAACGTGCTTGACCATATTATAACTTTTTACACAATTTTGAACATTAACATTCTCAATGGCTCGTTTTTGTTTCTTCCACATATTGAAACACTCGTATATATATAATTCTCAGTCAAATAAAAAAAAACTTTGATCTCAAATCCGATTGAAGATCCGGCGGAAACTGACCACTTCAATGTTTCCATCACGTATCGTTTCGTTCCGTTTGGACACAGTTCCGGTGTCACGTGAAATATTCAGTGGGCTACGTGTTACGGTAGTTGTCAATGTCAATAAATGACATTGTCTCGGGGACGGAACCCGGCGAAATGTAACAGAAAGCGATGGAAAGTTTAGTGTACGCCTTCAATATACGCCGAACTGTTATTATCTATCTTATTATAAAGCAGTAAGTAACGAAAAGTCTGTAAAAAGAAGATAATTACACTGCTGAACAAAAATATAACGTTTTTAAAAATCGTGTCTGGCTCTGTCTGTCTGGATGTTTGTTCGCACATTACGTAAAAACTACTGAACTGATTGAAATGCGATTTCTACTGTTGGATAACCTAGGTTTTGACTTAAAATTGGTGTACTTTGTATCTCAATCTAATGAGTAGAAGTATAGAATATTGGAAATGTTTCGTTTTTTTTCATTAAATAAGTCACAGTGGAAAGAAAGCCTTTCAAAAAGAAAAAATACTTTCGTATGTCCGGTTGTCCGCCGTCCGCCTGTCCGTTCGGATCTCTGTTCTCCTCTACAGGTCGTATTTCTCAAGCGATCTAGATGATACTTGGTATACAGGTAAAACAAATTTTTAGAATTTTTTAGTCATCGGAGATTTTTGATTTTTTGGGGGTACTACCCCAAAAAAGGGGGCTACTGAATATCTCCGCCTTATTACGAGTAGATCCGATTTCGATGGTTCTTTTTTATTTGAAAGGTAGTAACTTTAAGATAGTCTCTTAAAAATTTGGTGAAAATCTGATGAGGATCTTCAGCGTGATGATCAGAATAGCTCCTCAAAATGCAGTAAATTGCTCACTTTTAGATTTCTACCAGTGGAATCAGCCCTTTTACCTTAGGTAAGGATTGATGTTGTTGTTTAGTCCTTGGTTATTAAAGTTAGTTTTACAATAAAGTAACTAGATGGCGCTGCTGTGCACCGATAGATTGTTTGCAAAAAGTTTTTATTCGTGAGGCCTACAGCTCACTGAGCCACTAGGAAGTAAATTCTTAGTTACAAACACCGAGAGTTCCCGCGAAATTTTTCAATAGTTCTGAGACATCGTATGAAGTAATGTTGCACACTTATCCGCACTTTATCGCGGTACACATGTGCTATCTTGGGCTGGGTGTAATGAAGGGAAGTTTCATGTTGAGACTAGTTTTAAAGCGCAAGTATTTGAACGTGCTATTTTTCAAATGGGATGTTTGCATATTTTGATAGCACAGGTGTAAAAACTTATATAGTAATGGTTTAAAATGAACCGTGTTATTAATGTTCCACGTGCTTTTCTATTCCATCTGCATCCATCCTATAAGACTTTAGGTCAATCACAGACTAGACAGTGGGTAGGGCTGCACACTAGTATGAGCTTTAAAATTATTTGTGCGACCAATCGAAATAGAGGCAATGATATACTCAGCAGTGAGTGAAATACAGCTGCAGATGATGATGAATCGACACGAGAGTACATTAATATTACTAATTAAAAAGTTTAAGTTTAAAATTCACGACGAAGTTTATTTTAATCCTTACTCAATTGCAATAAATATACAAGTTTAGCATATGTACTTATGTACATCATATCAATTATTCTTTAATGTACAAAAGTTGCCGTAAACCACGGACAATTTAACGAGATTTACGCTAACAGCAATCTAAATATGTCACGTTTATGGATATGATCCCAAACAACAACACCCTAGGCATTTATTAATATGCAAAATTCATAGGAAACTTTACACAAGGCTTATATAAATGTAAATATTTGTATATAAACATGTTAGTAGCGATAAAGTACTAGACGGTAAACAAATAGATTGTTTGCCTTACGTACGTAATATTTTGTTTTTTTTTTTTGGATTATAGAGTTAGTATCGTTATAGGGTTTTGTTTGATTTGGCTTGTATCGATGGACGAAGTTATACCTATAATAAAGCTGTAAGTAATAAAAACTCTGTACAATGTAGTTACTGATCAAGAATATAACATATATGGTGTCTGTCTGCCTGTTTGTCTGACTGTCTGTTCGCGTATCACGTAAAAACTAATGGACCGATTGAAATGTGGTTTCACTGATGGATAGCTTAGGTTTTGACTTAAAATTAGTGTAGTTTGTATCTTAATCTGATGGAAAAAAAAACAGCAATCGATAAAAAAATATTTGACTGATTAACGGGTATCATTGTACTTTATAGATACTTTTGGTCCTGGAATATAACATACAATACTTTTCCCCAGAAAAAAGTCCACGTGGGCACAGTTATTATAAAATAAGGGAGTAAGTCAGCATAGGTTTAGATTAAGAAAAGGCTTATAATTAAGCTATTAAAGAAATAGAAGAGCTGGGAAAGTAAAATAAAGGGAAAAAATAAACTATACCAAATTTACTTTTTCCAACTTAAGAGATGAATGTATGTGGCTTATTTGCTAATTTGCTGTTTTCAAGAATGACTAGTGAGGCCTATGTGATGGAAACAGTTACTGCAATGTATTGAGATATTTTATTTTATATGAACACATAATGCGCATCAGAGTATATTGAACACGACCTATTAACAAGTCATAAAACCTTAAATAATCCGATTTTGCCATTACATCTAAAGAACACCTCACTATTCCCCAATCTGCAAGACGAGGCTCCGCAGCCATCCGTCTCCATCAGCCGACGGCCGAGGGCGCAGATACGGAGACTGATGGCTCACGTCCGGGACACGCACGTACGGCACTCCATTAATAAATACGCGTAAATCTTCAGCTCCCACCTGGTAGAGAGTTGTGCTATAGTGGCTGGTCGTCGACTTGGGTGATGTTACGTATTTTTCTGTCAAGATGTTGTTGACTTGATGGACTGGACCAGTAGACTCGTTTGATAAAGAGTGTCCCAACAAAAAAGCGGAAAATCACTCTCATTTCCGGTCTAATAAATAAATATACATACACAAACATACATAAATAGACCAGTCTCCAATTTTAATATTAAGTATTCTCTTCACAGTGGATGCGCTTGGAACATTTTGATGACCAAAAATTTGAGGCAATTTGCAGTTAAACATTCAGCATTTAAAAAAATGTCTAAATATAATGTACTAGCTTTCCCGCCCGTAACTTCGTCCGCACAGTTTATCGCGAAAAAAGCATCCTTTGTTCTTCTAGGATATGAAAAACCAATGCAAAAGTAGGTATAGCACCAACGCTCTTGTTTATTGACAGACTTGTTATTTCTGAGTAATCAACATTTCTCAGTTTTCCCGTGGAAACTTAAAATTTTCCGCGATAAAAAGTATCCAATGTTTTATTCCAGGGTATAAGCTATCTCTATTCCAAATTTCATCAAAATCTGTCCAGCCGTTATCCTGTGAAAGCTCTCCAAACAAACAGACAACGTTTCACTTCTATATACTGGTATGGATAACGTGTTGTTGCGTCGAATAGCGGTCTATTTTGAGCTTTCTACCATTGAACTAATATTTTGATTTAACGGTCAAAGCAAAACAGCAAAAATGGCATTGATAAATTTTCCGCTCTTGTTGGGACACCCTAGCCATAAAAAGCGAAACGTTGAGGTATAGACATGTTTAATTAGGCATTGATCTCAGAGAAAATATTAAGATAACCTGCAGCACTACGTTCCAATTATCAAGAACAACCCGCATTTCTCGTTAGTCCTAAAAGCTCCCGGCGAACTTGCCTAATTATATTACCGGAGCAATCCGTTGTACCGACGGCTCTATATCTTGTTACAGTGGTTGAAAACTATTATTTACTATTGTCTTTCCATTTGCTGGCGGGGAACACTGGCGCTCGGAACTGGACCCCAGTGATTGGTGTTATAATACGCTTTTGTACTCTTGTTTTCTTTTAATTTTTGAAGTGGACTTTCAATAGGAATCGAGTTATCAAAAGACAACCCAGTAGATATTCGTGTCAATTCTGACGTGAGATGATCAGGTGCGATCGCGGTCAAATGCTTGCCAACTCGTATAATGCATAAAATAATAATAATAAAACTTCACATCACACTAATCCCACCAACTGTATAACCACCAATTCGCTTGACTTTTACATCCCACGTATATAAGCAGCAAAAAGTAGCCCGTTTCATTTTGCTCAGAACCGAAACACAGAGGATGCGTGGAATATTTAGGTAGCGGGGAACAAAGAAACCCCTGCCGGTGCGCGGTTACCTGCTTTCGTGGAATATTTACCCCCAGCCTTCAGATTCTAAAGATAATCTTCTAAAACAAACTTTAATATCTTTATGTTTAATGGACGGCCCTGAGAAGTTGAGAACACCACAGTGTTTCGACAACTTTAGGTAAATTGTATCTGGCAAAGGGACCTGAGAATAATTATGACTTACCTAGTGGCCTGTCAAGGTAGCTCTGAGTATCTTGGATGAGAATAATTATGACTTACCTAGTGGCCTGTCAAGGTAGCTCTGAATACCTTGGATGAGAATAATTATGACTTACCTAGTGGCCTGTCAAGGTAGCTCTGAGTACCTTGGATGAGAATAATTATGACTTACCTAGTGGCCTGTCAAGGTAGCTCTGAGTACCTTGGATGAGAATAATTATGACTTACCTAGTGGCCTGTCAAGGTAGCTCTGAGTATCTTGGATGAGAATAATTATGACTTACCTAGTGGCCTGTCAAGGTAGCTCTGAATACCTTGGATGAGAATAATTATGACTTACCTAGTGGCCTGTCAAGGTAGCTCTGAGTACCTTGGAAAGAAAAAAACAATCGTTTTTTTTGCATTGATTCGTTATGATCGAATTTTACAGGTTTACAAAGTTTTACAGGTTTACAAAGTTTTACAGGTTTACAAAGTTTTACAGGTTTACAAAGTTTTACAGGTTTACAAAGTTTTACAGGTTTACAAAGTTTTACAGGTTTACAAAGTTTTTACAATCTTGTGGTTTCAACTTGATTTGGCAATTAAAATTTAAATAATCCTTCTAGTTTTACGATAGGTTGATGGGAACAATAAAATTCATCAATTGACAAGTTTTCATATTTCATAAGGTAATGAAATTCGAAAACCATTTCGAGATATTGCGACGCTGATCTTTTTTTTTATTTTTCCAAAAAAAATAGTGCGGTAACTACAAAGATAATAACTCTCAACCAAGCAGAGTTCGGTTAAGTAAGAAAAATTCAGTTGCCAAAAAAAGAAAAAAAAACTTGAACCCAACTTTGACAGATATAAATGTTTTTTTTTTCGAATGTGATTTCGGTAATTTTGTTCATAACACCGAACTCTGGCAGTTACGTCCTTTTGGAATAAGCTACTTTTTAATAATTAAATTCTCGGAAAATATAGCCTAGATTGGAACAATAAAAAATACGTATATCTTACTTTACAATATTCATTCAGAGAAAAATTTAAAACAAGCCCAGATTAAAAATGTATATAACCCCCTACTCCCCACCCTCCATTATAGATAAGAAGCATCTCGATCACATCAGTGTTCAAATATAAAAATCGTTCCAACCGTTTGTGAGCTACAATCGTCACCCCCATTAAAATTATAGCTAAGAACCATCTCGTTTACCTCAGCTTTGAAACATGAACAACCGCAGCTGAATTGGTCCATTCGTTTGGAAAATACGATTCTCACCCCCATTTTATTAATCCCCCCCCCCCCCGCCGCTCCCTCCCTCCCGCGTTCACTTCCCGCGACAGCATTTATCACATGTATCTAGGAACGTCGCGGTGCATTTTAAATCTATTCCAATAGTGAAGTGTATACAAGGGTAAAGTAAACGGTAGAGCGGTGGTATGACATCACGATGTGACCCACATTTGCCGAACTCAATTTCGTTACTGCCCACAGACTCGGTGAGTTATTCCCCGAAGATACACTTTAACCTTAGATCCACTTTTGAAAAATGCTCGCTTTTGTACACTTTGGTTTATAATATGATTTTGGTGGACAGTTTTAAACAAACACTATAATTTAATGTTGGTAAAAAAGTTTTTTCTGATTTCACTAACAGTATAAAATTGAACGTTTCTACTTTCGTCGTCCAGTAGCAACGCTTAATGTCAGTAAACAAAACTGTATGGAAAAGTATCATCTTAAAAACAAATAACTTTTTTAACAAATTGAGGAAATAGAGATGACCATTGCCCAGCAGAAAAAGATACAGAACTTACTAATTGTATTTACTGTTCCCAAAAATGTGCATCCTTGTAAATGACCAGATTGCAGTGAATTGTACAATTTGGAGTTGAACAGCACGAGTATATGATGCAGTACATAAATTAAAAGGTTTTCATTCCTCGTCTCACTCCGTTGTCGGGTGTGAACCCAACCGCTATAAAAACATGGATCCGAAACGGGCTGGTAATGCTACGACTCTGCACTGCATAATGATTGTACGGCTATGCAAACATGTCAATAATAGCGAATATGTGCTGCTTAGGGGTTTGCCTATATTCGACACGGTGACCTTTGCCGCAACAGCTGCGACCGCTGGAATATTTATATGCTAGCTAACTTTTGGCTATATTAGCGTTGATTATCGGTAGGTGTAATTTCGTATTAGTGTGTTTATTTTTTGCTCATATTTCATCTCGAGGAAGTTAACCCGGGTTTCTTAGAAAGATGTTTGGTGACTTCAGATAATGATTATGGTCGTACATTAGAAAGTTGATTTTCAGGTATTATAATCTTTGTTGTATTAATAGTTTAACAACGTATTTACAACATTTTAATTTATAACCAGTTCTGCCAAAGCCCCGTTATTATTTCGTTAACGATCTTATTCAAGATTTATAAAAAAAAAACAGTGTTATTGATTCTAACTTTGATTATGCTCAACCAGTGGAGTAACCACTACTACATAATTTTGCTCTATCGTTTGAATAGCTTAAAAAAAGAAGCATAATCAAGACAGGTGAAGGGTAGTGACACCGGCAATGCTCCTGGTATTGTATAGTTGGTGGTTCGCTGTTGGTGACCAATTTCCAACAGGTAACGCCTCATCATCGTCATAATCATCATCATCATCATCGACAGCTCAATCCACCCCCTGCAGGGCAGTCTCCACCCTCTTACGCCAATAATCTATCTTTTGAGCCACAGCTGTGCTTTCACACACTTGGTCACCAATGTGTCATAGGGCTGGGCTATTCAACCTACTATCACTACATCTTGCTAAGAGTCCTGCCCATCGCAGCTTAAGTTTATTTATACGGGATAAGATGTCTTAAACTTAAAAGGTACTTTTTTCTTCCACAGGGCATATTCCGTCTCGCATGCGAGCACGTGCTCCGCACCATGCGTCGCGGGCGAGAGACCCTCCTAACCCTTCTCGAGGCGTTCGTGTACGACCCCCTAGTCGAATGGGGCGGCACAGGTGGGGGCGGGGGTAAGCGGCGCAGGGGTGTCCGCGACGTGAGGGCTGCAAGAGACATGATGGCCGTCAGGGCGCAGGAGCTGAAGCATCATCTGGGTGAAGTCACGTGAGTCGCTAGACTTTTCTGAAATTTAGAGGTTTTAGATTGCTTGATTTTCGTATGAAGTAGTACTGGCAGAGTTTGTCAAGCCGCCCTAGGACTTAACGACTGCTATTATTCAAGGAATGTCGGGACCGCAGCTTAACGTTCCCTCCGAATCGCAAAGAAATGGAAAACCGCACAAAATTAAGAAAAGTCATAGGTGCGAAGCCTAGGGCCGAACCCGGTATCGTTGGATTCTAAGTTGCAGTAGTAAACCGCTAGGCTACCATCGCTCTTGTTTTAGATTAATACACTTAGTTTTTACAAGATGTTGTTTAACTCACCGTGCTAGCTTGATAAGATGTATGTTTAGGTCAAGTCTTGCAAGCTATACAGTAATTCAACTTGTAAAGTATACGTACAGTTTTTTACAAATAATCTCTCTGGGCACACCTACTTACAAATGGGAACATAAAGCTGAGCCTCGCTCAACATACTGCTAATATCTCTATCTGCATAGTTGTGGGAATATACGAGTACATTAAGTTCTGATCTAGTTTGTGTACATTACCTTGACAGCTGGGAGATTGTATGTGGAGTAACATGTTATTGTCTATAGGTCAAATGCTTTAAGTTTGTTCAATTAAATCAGCTATCTATACTTATAATAAAGCAATAAGAATGAAAAAGTCTGAACAAAGATGATAAAAAATAAAATGTCTAGAGTATTTAAAATAAGCTACTGAACAAAAATCGAGTTTGTCTGTATGTTTGTTCGCGTATTACGTAAAAACTACTGAACCGATTGCAATGCAGTTTTCACTGTTGGATAGCTTTGGGTTCAACTTAATACTTGGTATCTCAATCCGATGAGTAGAAGCCTAGCAATCGATAAAAATAATTTTGACGGCTGAAGGAATTTTGATAAAATGTTGGTATATTGGTATTTTAGGTCTTGGAATAGCACAGAGTACTTTTAAACTAGAGAAATAACCATGGGTGCGAAGCCGCGGGCATCAGCTAATCAGCAGTTTTTAAGTTGAAGCTAGTACAAAATATACCTCAAAGCTGCTTTGTCTGATTTTATAGTTCATGTTTGTAACTGTTCTGCTTTTTATGTATATCGCGCAAATATAACGCAACTTTTAGCGATGATGTCAGTCTTAACGAAATAATTTGTATTCCTTCCCATACGTTACCGTTATTATTATCTTCATGTACTAACTACCCTAAGTAAACAACCCCTCCCTTCTGTGAATTTTGGAGCTTGTGAGTGAAATAAACATATACTGCTGAACAATAAGTACATGTACGTAACGTTGCGTAGGACCGGAGTTGACATGTCATGTTACATTGTCAAGTCAAGTAAGCAACCCCTTTCCCATTGTACCTTGTCATATTATGTAACGGGGAGTGGAGTATGTCTTTCGCTTGTGTTGAATAAATTCTTTGTTATGATAGAATCAGAGTTTCATAATCTAACAGTGAGATCTTTGTAAAGAGGATTCAATGGGTTATCATCACAATTTCAAATGGTCATTATGGACATTACATTATGTTGTATTGAATACCTTCGTTTAACGCGATTGTTTTTCAATTTCGAAACACCTGAATGTTTTTAAGTAATGAACCTCGAGGGAATTTATTTAAATTGATGTGTAAAATCGCTCTGTATCTGGCTATTTTATTTACTAGCAACAAAATTGAAATATTTTATTTACGATTTATCTACTTACACGCGATAAATATTGAAACGTAAAGGCATGGTATTGTGAAGACATTTTCAAATAACAATGCTGGTATGATGCAAAAAACAAACAAAAGCAATATAATTGGTCTTCAGCAATTTCCCGTTCAACCCTTAATTATTTAGGTAGAAGACTCGTCTCCCATCCGACGGATGAATTTAAAAATTCACCAACTCTCGCGTCTGGTGTTTAACTCGAAAATTATTGTTTCAGGGACCAATTCCTGGCAGTGCTGCCGGAAATAAAACAGTGCGCCGATGATTGGCTTAAGGAAAATGAAGAGCTGAAAGCTGTGGAGATCAGACTTCAAGAATGTCACCAGCAAATGGCTCTCATCAAGGAGATAGAAGCATATGGACCGAACCTGAATAACCATCCTCTCTACGCCATATCTCAGAAGTACTCCTCGTACAAACAAGCTAAGAATGCAGTCGAGGACTCGATGAAAGCTCTCGTCAAGATTCTTAAAGACTTCGACACACAGATCGAATCTTTCGCCAACACTACACAAGTTATCAACGGACCCGAACTCATGAGCTGGGTCCAAGAGTTCTCTGCGCCTGAGGATGAGGTTCAGCCAATATTTGATCACATCAAAGAATTCCTGACTAATGCTGGACAAAGCTCAATGATCATCCAATGTGAGCAGGCAGAAGTGGAACTCAATCAGAGCATGAAGCAGACACTTCATCTCATCCGTTCTTGCTTGGAGCTTCTGTCGCAATTCGTGGCCGTCTCCCAATACTACCCGCAAAGCAGCACGGAGTACCATCGCATCGTTATGTTCAGAAAATTCCTAGCCACGGCTCTCGAGAGCAAATCTCCTGAAGTATGCCGAGAGATGTCGAACCAAGTCACCGCATTAGTCACCGCTGAAAACAACAAAGGGGACG
Source organism: Alsophila aescularia (assembly GCA_946251855.1). NCBI lineage: Eukaryota > Metazoa > Arthropoda > Insecta > Lepidoptera > Geometridae > Alsophila > Alsophila aescularia. The sequence goes on from OX276374.1 coordinate 60,507,849, forward strand.
CGACGCAACAGATGATCGCTTACAGTTACCGCCTTCAGGCCATCAGTGCCGAAGCTAACTCTAACCTGACGAAGTCTATGGAAAGACTTCAACTGGAAGGCGGGCCAGAAGCGTTGTCTATCGCTCAAGAAGCTTATATTGAAGCGAAGGCAAACATCAGCAATTGGGTGAGGACCGAAGAAGGCGCAGCGGCTGCCTTGGAATCTGTGGCCATAGGCATGTTATGTAATCTAAACAGGCGATACTTGATGTTGGAGAACGGGGCACAGAGCGCCGGCGACTGCCTCGTCGACTTGACCTCCAGAGAAGGAGAATGGTTCTTGGACGATATGAGTGCACTATCGACTCAAGCTGTAGAGCTTCTAACTCTGCTGCCTCTGCAGTCCGCTTCCGCTGATGATGCAGCCATGCCAGTAGCCGTGGAGTGCGTGCGACAAGCAAATCTACTATTAGCTGACTTGGTGCAGCTTAACTACAACTTTAGCACCATAATACTGCCAGAAGCAATGAAGAAGATCCATTCTGAAGACCCGTCAGCGCTGATAATGATAAATGAGCTGAACTCCGTAATACTGAACTCGCCGGTGCCCCTGAACGAGTTGCTGGCTCAGTTGGAAATGCACTTGAGATACTTGATTATGGATATGGAGGTAAGAAGTTCGTGAAAATTAACTTCGTGACAAATTCCATTCACGCAGAAGTTTATTTATTCACATTCTTTCAGTCCCCAGCTACCGGTGCCCAGATCCTCGCTGCAGAGTTCCGCGCGCGTTATGAAGCACTCCTTTCGCCACACTCCGAAACAGAGAGTCAGTCGGCCGGTCGGATGCTGCTGATGGGTTTCAACGGTCTCTTCGCCGCAGTGGAGCTCCGGGCGAGGGAGCTCGCGGACCATCTCGCGATACCGGTGCCGCAGTCGTGGAGGAAGATCGATCACATCAGCGATGCCATGCATATGTCTGTGAGTTTAACAGATTAAATTCAGCAGGAATTTGAATGCATTTTAGAGGATTTTTGTAGGTTAATCAAAAAAAGATCTGCTCGAGGACGATTCACGTTTTGAGGGAAATTCTAAAAATGATTATTTTCTGCTTTCAAAGGTGTCGGTTGAACAATTAGTCAGCGAGTATTACGTTTAAAAATTGTAAAGCATACATTATTCAGAATACGCATAGTGCTATCAAAATTTCGAAAAAAAAAAAAAACACCTCAACTGTGGATGTTCTGCCATGAACTGGGTGTGTAATCGTTGTTATCTCAGTAGTTACATTGCATCGCCCGCGGCTCGCCCACCGTCTGGCGCTTTAATAGGAGATGGTTGAAATGTGTGTATGTTGTGTTGTAGGCGGCCCTCCAGAGCGGCGCCGTCCGCGCGGTGCTGGAGGACATGTTCCTGGTGCGGCGCGTGCAGACGGCGGCCGAGGTGCTGGCTCTGTGCGCGCAGCACGCGTGCGCGCGCGCGCCTCTCGCGCCCAACGTCAGCGACGACGCCGCGCTCTGCAAACCTGTCAGGAGGTACGATACTACTGCGGGTTCGATGACCGCGGTACACCTTGTCCTTGCGGACCTCGTGAAGTACCGGTTCTTTTAATGTTTAACTCCCATTTGAACCTTTTTTTGCAACTATAATTTTCATCGCATCTGTTGGTAAGCGAGCGAAGTGACATTATCTTATGCCTTCTAATTTATAAAACAGTTTTTGAAATCTTTTATATAACTTGCAATCCATCCATACCAATATATAAAAGTGAAACGTTGTCTGTTTGTTTGTTTGGGGAGCTTTCACGCGATAACAGCTGGACGGATTTTGATGAATCTTGGAATGGAGATAGCTTATACCCTGGAATAAAACTGGATAAGCTGTAAGAAACGGTTGCCATGGAAACGAAATAACAAGTTTGTCAAAAAACATCAAGAGTGGTGCTTTACTTACATTTGCATTGGTTTTTAATATCCTAGAAGTACGTAGGATGCTTTTTTTGCGATAAACAGTTAGTCCGCGCGGACGAAGTCGCGGGCGGGAAAACTAGTGTTTGTATATATAATGTATGTTTGTTTAGGTCAAATCTTGCAACCTGAATTAGAACCACTTCCTCTTATACACGGAGTTGCATTTTTACATGTTGATTCAGTTCCGATGTCAAAGCATTTTTATGATTAGTATGACCTGAATCAACATCCAGGATTAGCTCCAGATAAAGGAACTCTTCACCGGTCAACAGCACAGACTCGGTATGTACGTATTTAACGTTTTGTGATAACCCGTTCTCAGTTTCACCATGACATGGCTACTCCAAGTTTTTTTGAAATATTTTTAAATTAGTTATTTGACTTGATTGACACTTTTTGAAATATTTTTAAATTTACTTATTTGAGTTGATTGACATTTTTTTATTAAAAGTTTTTTATTCAGGTTTTACTTCTGAATAAATTTAAAAAAAAAAACAAAAAAAAAAATGTTTCAAATGTGCCCCAATTTCTATTTACTGAACCATCATAAGGTCGATACGGTAGGTACGTAATTGTTAAATGGTTCAGATTCACAGCGGAGTACGTGTCGCGCTGCGTGCTGGGCGTGCACTCGAAGGCGCTGGCGTGCGTGCTGTGCGCGTTACTGCGGCGCGCGCGGCTGGATCTACGCGCCGAGGTCGAGCAGAAGGAGATCGGTGAGCTTACGAATTACTAAGACAAAGTCAAAAGTGTTTGTTCTCAGTGACCCCAAGTAGCCCTCTTGAAGTTTTTGACTCTAGCACCAAATTTAGAAAATAACCATAATTACGAGAAGAACCGATTTCTTATGTAAGTGCCGAGTATGTAAGTAATGTGTATTATGTCGTGTGGGCACAATACACATTACTGTATTGTGCTTGATAATAGATCAATCATTTTGATAATTCTGCCTGTGATAACTTAGTTATTGACTGGGATTTTTTGTAATAGAATCTATCAGCGTTTGATAGAAAATATTTATTAGTTTTATTGTATTTTTTCCAATAAGGGCGGGTCGATGTTGAAATGGAAAAAACAAGCTGTGTGAGAGGTATTATCATTGTTTTTTCATTTGAAAGGCCTATGCATGTCATCATTTATGGAATATCATCATAATCATCAGCATATACTAGTCCACTGCTGGACGTAGGCCTCTCCCAATAAACGCCACTGAGCCCGATCTTCGGCTCTTCTCATCCAGTAGCTGTCAGCTGTCTTTCGCAAGTCGTCTCTCCACCTGGCCGGCGGGCGTCCCACACTACGTTTGCCTAGACGTGGTCTCCACTCTAAAACTCGTTTTCCCAACGGTTGTCGGTTCTGCGAGAGATTTGACCAGCCCATTGCCACTTCAGCTTAGAAATTCTCTGAGCTATGTCGGTTGCCTTGGTTCTCTGGCGGATGACCTTATTCCGGATCCATATAGCTCGCAGAGCTACTTTAAATTTGTGGACCAGCCCCATCGTGAGTGTCCATGTTTCGGCTCCGTGGGTCATAACTGTAGAACGCTCGCGTTGAAGACTTTCGTCTTTAGCCATTGTGGTATGGACGATGAGAAGACCTGACGTAGTTTACCAAATGTTGTCCATCGTAACTGAATCCTCATATCGGCTACCTTTTCCTTTCCTTTTATTTCTTTATGGAATATGACATCCTTCAAATGTCCACCGTGACTTGACACGCAAGGATGGCAAGGATCCCAGAGGTCCAGTTTTCAATTATTCTGCTGCATAGATCCGTCTGAATTTGAGCGATAGGCTTATGTTAACTTTGGGGGCATCGGTCGGTTGCGGCATTGACCTGCGACCTCAGAAAACACTTCGTGAAAAAATTCTAGCAAGGCCATTCATCCGAAAATGCGCCTCTTCTCTAAAGATTATTTTTGGGCCAAAAAACGGCGTATTAACTTTGAGCTCCTGGCTCTGTTGGATCTTGTGCGGGTGCAGGCTCTTGTACGGGTGCTAAATTGTCCAAGTAGAAGTCTGCGAAAGAACGAGTTCTTGTGCACGTCGAGGACTTGACTGCCTCGGGTTCTCCTGCAAACTTTCACGGACAGCGGCGATGTACTCGGCCGATCTGGCGTTCCTTTGACGTACGAGTGTTGGCTGATTGTTTACCGAACCGCGGTCGTCTCGAATTTGGCCACCAAACGTTGGACAGTCGACATTGAAGGGCCATGATGATATGGGATCAGTGACTGAATAATAGACAATAGATTTGACAGACGCCGCCAAAACAACATGGTCGCCACAGCCTGTTAACATTGATCGGTCCATATTGGAAACCCCTTTACATGGTGTAAATCGCGGAACTACAGTGCAATAGAACTTTATTTTCTACTTTGCAATGGTGGTTTCTATTAGTGTCATATTATTTACATAGCTTTTAACATATCTTACTAAGGGGTTTTGTCAGGTTGCTGTGTAAGTATAGGTATGTAAGTATAGTATCCACCTACTTTTGTTATATGACTTTAATGCATACCTTGCTTTTCCGTTGTGTTCAGCTATTTACTTATTGAAGAATCAGTTTCACTTGACAGACGTACATACAGACCTAATTGATTTCTATTTATATAGCTACCACTGTCGTTAAAATGCATGTTTTCATAGTGTGAAGCCAGTCTATCAATAAACAGAGTCAAGAGCACACCTTTCTTTACTTCCACTAATACCACACAAGCTGATCTCCACCTTATAACCGCAACATATGGTCCTTCGAACCGGATGCAGTTACCTGAGCTATCTCGAAGGACCGGTCGAAGAACAAAAGATGCAGTGCAGTTATACCTACGCCAGTGGTTATCGGTGTTATTTTTATGCACTTTTATTGAACTCAAAGTTATTTCCGTGTTATAACATCATGAACATTGTGTGATTAGAACAAGTTGTAATTACGTTTGGACAATTATCGAGTGTAGTGACGAACTATGGAAACCAGTGAGCATCTAATTACCATTTTGGATAATACAGCGGACTTATTAAAGAAAACACAAGTTAACATGAAGAAATGCCCCACAACGTTTAACAAGTGGTTACAAAGAAACGCGTATACAATGCATTGAACAATAATGGGCTACTTTCAAAGCAACGCACCAAGATTCATTGAAGTGTACCAATCGAGAACAGCGAAGCAAGTTACAATTTTTCGCTAACGATGAAACTCGAACGCAAGCAAGTCAGTCTTATAGTCACTGGTATGGTATGGTATGGTAACTAGTCGATGAAGGTACGAGTACGGCAGGAAGTCGAGATTCAGGTTATTTCACGTTGGGAATCTGATTTTGTGCTGCCTATGAGAGCCTGCGTTACGTCTGGGCATTTAACAACGAACATACCTTCAAAGGCTAAGCTGGTAAGTGAATGGCCACACATGTCTTGTTGTGACTCGCTACAAGAAGCCATTCAAGTGAGCCAAGACTTAAGGGAATTTCTACGAAGAGGTGGCTTCGAGTTAAAGAAATGGACTTCAAATAGTACTAAGTTCATGCAAGATATAGAACCCAGCGAACGATCAACCAATGCCCACGTTGATCTCAAAGTGGGCGGTGTAATAAAGGCACAATGTACACGATGGAATCTGGGTCAAGACCAAGTTGATTACAGTTTGAACTTACCGCCTTAAGCGATGTGATTACAAAGCGTACCATCCTTTCCGACTTACAGAAGCTGTTTTGACCCGTTAGGCTGGATTTCACCTTGCATAATTTTGGCGAAGATTTTCATCCAAAAACTGTGGCTTGAGAAGGTTACCTGGGACGAAGACCTTAAACCATCGCTAAAAGAGAAATGGATCAAAATACGGCATGACCTAACCAACGTAAATGATATTCACGTCGACAAATGGCTTGGAACATCCACTGCGGATAGAGAATCTATAAGAATTCATGGATTTTGCGATTCTTCTTTATATGCCTACGCGGCTTTGGCTTTTTGCCTTGTAACAAACCAAGACGACACTAATTGCTGCAAGGACTAGAGTAGTACCACTGAAAAAGATATCCTTACCACGACTAGAATTATGCGGTGCTTTCCTACCCTCGAGACTATTAAAACAAATTACACAAGCAATGAGGATTCCAGTATCACAAGTTTTTGCTTGGACTGACTTATCCATAGTCATCTCTTGACTATTTGGAGAGCCCTCAAGATGGAAACCATTTGTTGCCAACCGTGTTATTAAAATCACGTTGAATGTGAACAGCAGTCAATGGCATCACGTTCAATCTAAAGACAATCCTTCAGACATAGCGACTAGAGGCATGCTAATAAAAGATTTGAAGAAATGTGATCTTTGGTGGAAGGGACCAGAATGGTTATCGAAAGAAGAAATACAATTTACAAAACCAAATATCATACCTACATATTTAAAAAACAACGGAAAAAGACTATACAAACGCTACTTATGACAAAAAACGAGGAAGAGAAACAATTGGAGGAGTTTACCACACTAAAGGAACTTTTGAGAGCGATTAGCTATTGCAAAAGATTTCTGGATCACAAAAGGCGACAACAACAAATAGATGCAAGTTTTACAACAGAGGAACTAGAAGAATATCAGTATAAAAATAGCATAAAGAAAAAAATTTACAGAAGAGATAGAGGCACTTAAGAGAAAGAAACACAAGTGAAAGGAACAAGTAAGCTGAAGTCACTGAATCCATATTTGGACGCAAATGAGATCTTATGGGTCAGTGGAAGACTGAGACATGCACACACGATGGAGGATAAAAGCAAATATCTGATTATACTAGACAAAGAAAGCAAGCTTGCCTCGTTAATAGTCGCTGATGCGTACGTCAAGACATTACACGGAGGAATACAATTGATGCTGTGCAGGATGCACCTCAGGTCCAAATACTTGGAACTGCGAGCAAAGGGACTTGTCAAACAATGCTTACATAAATGTTTGATATGTGCTAAACAAAATGCCAAGCCGAGGTTTCAGATCATGGGAAACTTACTGAAGGTTCGTGTAACTGCATCTCGGCCATCTCATCATCATTTTCTCACCTTGAAGTTAGATGTTATCGGACGTGTTAAACTATACTCATCGAAAAAAAAACTATATTAGTGTTTAAAACAGTTTTTGTGAAGTGGAACATTTGCGATAAATTTCGGGATTATTTATTTCGTTAGTACAGGTGTTTTCCTGACTCGTACTACTCTCACAGTACATAAAAAGCCCAAATAAATAATCATTTTTTGGCTTGATAACAGAGAGTACCCTCAACAACATTGAGAAATTACACTTGTCTAGCTTGGTAGCGCCTGACAGAAAACTTATACCAACTACACGCGGGCGATTCCTCTCCGGCCTATTACTTTTGACAAGGACTTAGAAAATAATATTTCAACTGAATACATAATTATGAAGTGCAAAGCTTGTAATAAAATTGCGAAAGCAACGGACGTTAAAGTTTGCTCCCTGTGCACTGAATACTACCACTACCAGTGTCTAGGTGTAACATCTGAAAACTTTAATAAGGAGTCTAAGCAATTTAAGGCCAACTGGAAGTGTCCGGATTGCAAAGTTATTGAGAGAAAGGGGGACAACACGAATACCCCTGTTAGACAGCAGAACCCGTGTAGCTCATCTCCCACATTGAGCAATTTAAGTGACTCTGCGGTGGAAGAACTGAAACTGTGCTTCGAGACGAAACTTAAGGAAGCGACTGCTATTATTCTGTCACAAGTTAGAGAACAGATCGCTTCGGAGAATAAAGCCATTCACAGGGAACTCGAGCAAGTGAAGGCCAGCATTAGCCACGTCTCTGCTCCGTATGAGAACTTGAGTGAACAAGTCAAAGATAAGTTGACAATTATTGACAGTCTTAAGTCACAGAACGAAGAACTTCGGTCTCAGATCTCGGCCGTGAATGTTCAACTGAACCACATAGAGCAGCAATCTAGATCAAACAATATTGAGATTCAGTGCGTCCCGGAGAGCAAATCAGAAAATATTTTAACAACTATTAAGCAGCTTGGGAAGGTGATCTCGCGAGAAATAAGCGACAGCGAAATTGTTGACTTTCACAGAGTGCCAAAATTAAATCAGCAGTCGACCAGGCCAAAATCAATAGTCGTGAAACTGGCTAGCACTCGTGTTCGCGACGAAGTCCTTGCAGCGGTGAAGAAGTTCAACAGAGCCAATATTAAAGATAAACTGCAGTCGGGGCACCTAGGAATTTCGGGAACCAGACAACCGGTCTACGGGACGGAACACTTGTCACCCACGAACAAGAAGCTGCACGCAGCGTTACGTGCAGGGCCGTTACTAAAGAAAAGAATTACGAGTTTTTGTGGGTTCGGAACGGCAAGATATTTGTTCGTAAAAACGTTAATTCAAAAGCGCAGCTGATCTCCAGTGAAGCCGGACTTAAAGATCTGTAATTTTTCAGTAACCCTTAAGATTTTAGTTTGTTGCCTTTCAGTATTTATTTGTTTTTATATATTATTTTAAATATTGTTTCTAGACTAATCCATTCAAAATTCTAACTATATATTACCAAAATGTTAGCGGCCTAAGAACCTAAACTGAAGAGTTTTATATGAAAGCTTTGCAAAACCAATATGACGTATTAGTGTTAGTTGAAACCTGGTTGAACTCTTCTATTTTTGACCATGAGATACTGGACGATAGGTATAATATATTTAGAAGGGATCGCAGCTCTACCGTATCATTTGTCAATAAAAGGGAGGGAGGGGGTGTTTGTATTGCTGTACACAAGCGCCTCGAGGCTATCCGGCGGCCTTCATGGGAATCAAAATGCGAAGATTTGTGGGTCAGCGTTACACTAGGTAACGGGCCTAACTGTCAAAGCCTGTCTGTGCGGTTTACATCCCACCTCCAATTAGTCTGGAATACTTGGAACTATTTCTCAATAATTTTACAAATGTTTTAAGCAATAAAATTAAACAGCCGCCTACAATCATCATTGGTGATTTTAACATGACAAATATTGTGTGGGATTATGATGCGACTTTATTTTCATGTTTGCCTTCTAATACGGGTAATAATAATGTGGAAAATACTTTTATAGATGAAGTAATATTCAATAATTTAAGTCAGTGTAATTGCGTTAAGAACGAGAAAAATAGAGTTTTAGATCTAGTACTTACTGATACCCCTCGAATAGTGAAAGTAAATATATGCTTATATCCCTTAACAAAGCTAGACTCTCACCACCCAGCCCTAGAAATTGAATTTTGTCATTCCAAAAACTTCAAATCGTTGAAATGTGATAAGGCTCCTGTATTAAATTTTAGTAAAGCTAGTTATAGTGAAATCAATGAGGAACTCTTGCGCATAGATTGGACCAATATATGGGAAGACATTTCTAGTGTAGATCAGATGGTGCAGAAATTCTACTCAACCATTATGCCCATAATAGAAGAAAACACACCGCTCAGAACACCAAAAAGTGAACGCTATCCAATCTGGTTTAGCACCCCCCTAATTAAATGCGCAAAAGAAAAGCATAAATATCACAAAAGATATAAATTATATGCCAATCCCCGAGATAAGGAGGTAGTAGAAATTCTTAGAAATAGGTACGATATCATGTTAAAAAAATGCTATAAAAGGTTTAAGGATAATGCTGCTAAAATAATGCGTACACGCCCGAAGCACATATGGTCGTATGTTAATAATTTGAAACGTAATAGTAGTTCTATTCCAAACCAACTAGTTCTAGGCAGTGAAACAGCTACTGGTGGACATGAAATATGTGAATTATTTTCTGAGTATTTTCAGTCAGTGTATTAGTCAAATTCACAAATAATAAATAGCGCACAAGATACAATCATTGATTCTCATATAGCCGACCATTCTTCGTCTTTTGGCCACTTACTCTTGAAGGAATCGGAAGTTATCGCAGCCCTAAAAAAGTTAGATCCAAATAAAGGTGCCGGTTTAGACGGTATTCCGAATATTCTACTAAAAAACTGTGCGGAGGCACTATCAGAGCCCTTGTGCATACTGTATAATAGATCACTCAATGATGGTTTTTTTCCGACGGAGTGGAAAAAAACACGCTTGACGCCTATTCACAAAAGTGGGGATATTAATACTGCGTCTAACTACAGGCCAGTGTCCATTCTTCCAGCCCTTGGAAAGGTTCTAGAGTCGATTGTGCAAAAAAATATGTATTGGCACGTTAAACAAAAACTCAATCCGGAGCAACACGGTTTTTTACCAAAAAAAACTACCAATACCAATCTGGTGGGTTTTGTTAATTATATTACCAAAGCTATTGACAATGGGGATGAAGTGCATGCTATATATACAGACTTTAGTAAAGCATTTGATTTGATAGATCACGTTTTGTTGTTGAGAAAGATTTCAGAGATGGGTATACATGGATAATTGTACCGGTGGTGCGAGTCTTACCTAAGAAATCGGACTCAGCTTGTAAAGATACGCGGTTACATGTCTCGAGGTAAAGCAGTACCAACAGGCGTTCCCCAAGGAACACACCTCGGTCCTCTATTTTTTGTTTTATTCATTGACGATCTTGCAAGTATATTAAAATGTAAATTTAAAATGTATGCTGATGATCTAAAGTTATATATGCGAGTGCAAAACGACATTGATCTAAAAGACTTACAAAATGAACTGGATAAGGTGGATAGATGGTGTGAATGTAACAAAATGGTGTTAAATGTAAGGAAATGTTATCATATTAAATTTACTAGGAAAAAAAGCCCTCTAACTGCTTCATATATACTGAAAAATACTCAACTAATAGAAGTTAATAGTATTAGAGACCTCGGAGTCATACTGGATAGTTCCATGAACTTTAGAGATCACATAGACAAAATAATTAAAAAATCTTCACAGCTGTCCGGTTTTGTTTCGAGACAAATTAAATCCTTCAAGGATCCCAAAGTTCTAATACCAGTGTACAATAGTATAGTTCGAAGTATTCTAGAATTTAATAGCGAAGCGAGCGAATTCAAAAAAGGTTTTTGTATCATCTGTCCTATGTAAATAACAATGGCAAAAAATTACCCTCTTATGAGCAGAGATTAACTTTTTATAAAATGAAGTCCCTTAATATTCGCCGTAAAGCATCAGATATTATATTCCTATATAAACTTCTTCATGGCTTAATCGATTGTCCAGAAATTCTTATGCATGTCAAGTTAGAAGTTCCCCGATCAGGAAGCCGGTTGTTAAATAGAAGGTGTTTCAAGTTGCCTAAATGCAGAACAAATATTGGTCGACATTCTCCGTTGTACAGAATGTTTTCATATTATAATGGAATCAGGTCTAAATATGACATATTTTCTGGTTCTTTGGCCTCGGCAAGGAGTAGCGTTTTTATTTCTTTGGGGGATTTTTAGTTACAACTATTATTTTGATTATTATTATATATATATATGTATATTTTTAATTCGAAATGTAATATTCTTCGAATTTAACATTGTCCGCAAACTGCATGTTGTGTTCACTATATTAGGAGTTACACCGTGCTTTTTTAATATTACGCAAGACTTTAGACTAAGAAATGTGTATACTCCAAGCTGTGAACCTATAAATAAAAAATAAAAAATAAAATAAAAAAACTGTAAATACAGGGGTGGATTTTGCGGGCCCTTTCCAGATTTTAATGTACACGGGCAGAAGAGCAAAAACTGTTGAGGCTTTTGCCATTTTTATAATATGTATGTCGACAAAGGTGATTCACCTGGAACTGGTCGGCGATTTGACTTCCGAAGCGTTCAATGGGACGCTCGACGGTTCTGCTCACGCAGAGGAACATTTGCGCACGTATGGAGTGACTAAGGCCGAACTTTCGTTGGAGCGAATAGAGAACCGTCTCCAATTTGATGGAGAGATAAGTGATACACTCGTAAATGACGGCACGTAATGGCACTTCATTCCTGCATACTAACCGATCTTCGGAGGCCTCTGGGAGGCAAGGGTCAAATCGATCAAGTACCTTTAAAGCGGATTCTTAACAAAAACCTTACATTTGAAGAGATGTCCACGGTACTCTGCGAGATCGAAGCTTGCTTAAATAGTCGCCCTTTGTGCCCAATTGACTCTGAATGTGACCAAAATATCCAGCCTTTAACCCCTGGACATTGCATGATTAGAGAGGCACCGCTCACAGTGCCCAGTCCAAGCCTAAGTGGAATAAATGTTAGCCATTTGTCACGATGGCAATATTGCCAAAAACTGCTCAGTGATTTCTGGTGTCGATGGCAGAAAGAGTATCTGTCCATACTGCAGCAAAGACCGAAATGGCTAAAGTGGACAGAAGAGTTTAGCAAGGGAGACATTGTGCTAATCAAACAAGAAAACTTGCCGCCAGGCAAATGGGCCCTTGGAAGAATAATAGACAAACATCCAGGGCCAGACAATATCGCCAGAGTTTACACGGTCAAAAGTGGTGACAATACAGTGAAACGATGTGTATCAAAGTTATGCGCTTTACCCATAGAGACCGAATGATTTTATTGTAGATAGATTCATATCATTACCCACCTTGCATGATGTTAATGTTACTTAATTATTATTTTTAGTTTTGAAAGGAACTAGTGTAGTCCTTTGGTGAGCGGTTTATGTTCAGTTATTTACTTATTGTTTGAAGAATCAGTTTTACTTGACAGACGTACATACAGACCTAATTGATTTCTATCTATATAGCTACCACTGTCGTTAAAATGCATGTTTTCGTAGTGTGAAGCCAGTCTATCAATAAACAGAGTCAAGAGCACACGTTTATTTACTTCCACTAATAACCACACAAGTTGATCTCCATCTTATAACCTCAACACGCTGCTTTTACGAAATTACGAGTATCTTCGAATCGGTTCCTGTGGCAGTATCTACTTACTGCTACCGACGCGCAGTCACCGTTTTGCGATCGGTTCGCCATCCGTCATCGTATCCGATCGAGGATCACTTGTTTTTTAATGTTTTCTGATGATGTGATCGCTTTCATAGTGTGTATTCGGTGTTCCAGGCGCATCGTGGAGCGTGACATTAGAATCCCTATGCGAGAAGGCGTGTGGCGCGTCCCCGATGACGTCGCGCGCAGCGTGGCTGGCGCGCGCGCTGGCGGCGGCGCGTGCGCGGCGGCACGCGGCTGCACGCGCGCTCGCTGACCAGCAGCGCGCGCTGGCCGCCGCGCACGCCGCCAGGCACAGGGCGCAGGCGCATGCTGAGGTATTATTCTTTAATGCAATTCAATGAAAAGATTTTTCTGGTTTTGATCATTCCAATGTTAATACTGTTTTAAATAATTATTGTGTCATATAATACAACCAATTGGACTGTATGATTGTTTTTTGTTATTGGCATGATTATTCATTTCCAACGGTGACAAAAAAATTACATCAACATTTTTTTTATAATATACAGATGTTGGGTGGTGCCGCGGAGACGAGCGCGGCGCTCGCACGGCGCGCGCGCGACCTGGCCGCGGCGGCCGAGCGGCTGGCGCAGGCCCACACCAAGGCCGTGGCGCTGCTGACTGCTGCGCACCAACGGTAAGTCAAGTATCAAAAAATATAATAAAAAAATATGTGCCGGATAAAAACCTTCGTTTTTTTGTTTTTTTTTTAATACTCTGTCATAGTGTTGTGAGTTATCCTGAACGTTTCAGCCGGATAGCTAATCAGGATGTGCTCGAAATTTAAGTTGCAATATTACCTACAGGACGGACAGAAATAAATAGATAGATCGACAGATACATACAAGTGAAGATAAATAAAACCTTAAAAAAATTGTTCTACGATCAGCAATTTGCAGCTTTTTAGACCCAGGCAAATGTGAAATAATAGTTTTTTTTTTTTTATTACTGACGGAGGCAATCGTTTGACCACGATCTCACCTGGTGGAAAGCGATGATGTGGTCGAAGGTGTAGCACGCTTGCCTAGAAGATACCTATTTACTCTTGACTGGAACACACCAGGGTTATATTTTACCGGAAACACTGACGAGGGCAGGGCATTCCACTTCTTAATAAATGAAGAAGCGTAACGCTTCGTTCTTGTGCGAGGTATTTCAACCATAAAAGGGGAAGTTCACGGTAAAGTTACATGATGTATTTTACGGTATTCGTACGCAGGGCATACTCAAGTAAAAATACGTGAAATCTTTCCTATTATCATTTCTGCCTTTTCAGTGTCAAATGGGGTGTGGGCGCCAACCCGTCCCTGTCGGGCGCCCTGGTGGCGCTAGAGACAGCGTGGGAAGACGCTGCGGCGCGCGCGGGGCGCCTGCAGTCGTGCGCGCGCGCCGTGGGCACGCACACGCGCACCGCCTCCGCCCTGCGTGCCCCTAAAGGGGGGAAGCTTGTTAAGACGTTGACGACTGCGCTAGCGCACTGGGAGAAGGTCACTATTTCAATTTTACTGACTTTAAAGTAAAAAAGGTTACAAATTCGATTTATTTTTAGTGTATGTTTTCTTATATCTCCGGTATTTCTTAACTGTTTTGGTGTTGTGTTCGTCCGGTATTGAGGTGGTTCACGTCTAGGGTGGTTCCATAAATAATTTGACCATTGAGTGCTTCCATAAATAAATAAAATTGTATTTGAAGTATTTTTGGTAAATCCTTTTAAGTTTTTTTTATGTATTACATCTTTCCGCTCGCTTTCTTGCAATCTATGGGAGTGATTTCGTGAAAAACGTTTTCAATGAGTAACAGGATGCCGGGGAAGCACGCGCTATATATTTGACTAATGAGCGCGCGCGGTGCTATCAAGCTAGAAGCCATCATATAAATAGTTTAAAGTGCAAAATGTGAACACTTCAGTCGGGAATAGAACTCCGGTACTTCAGATAACTAGCCGAGTTTTTGCAAGCTGAGCTATCCAGACAATTTTTTTTTTTTATTTCTTTTTTTTTTCTGGCGAAAAATAAGATCTATAGATCAGATGAACTAGTTGCAGATTCACAGTAATCACAGTTGACTAATGAGCGCGCGCGGTGCTAGAGTATTTTAATGTTTCTTATTACCAAGGTGAGATGTCAGATGTTAAATATCATAATGCGGCTACTGTGAGGTGAGCTCGTTTTTTTTATTTTTGTTTAATTCAATTTTTGTGTTCGAAATATTCTTGTTTCGAACTGATGAGATGTTAGTTGTGTATATAAACACTAGGTTATTTTGTATTATTCGGTTTGGTGAAGAGACTTGCAGGTCGCTGGGTTGATGGTAAGCGTCACGCCCGCTCAAAATAATTGCAGCGCCACCCAGGACGTTGGTTGCAAAATCTTGCGCGTCACTGCACTGCGCTCGTCACCCTGAGACATCGATTATTAAGTCCCATTCTCTAGTAATTTCGCTGGGAACATTGCCCTTAAAACCGAAACAGAAACACGTCCACATTACTCCCCCGGCGGACTTTGGCACGATTCCACTCGAGGAGGCTGTTGTACTTGAACCTTAACTCTGTACTGAGAGTATAATGCATATCACATTCACATTTGTATTGGATACTTGCTGACGTGCGTCCGTGCTATCGACACGCAGGCGGAAAATATGTTTTCAAAAGTACCTGCTTGACACGAGTGCCCTAAACTAAGGAACTTCAATACAATAATGTGTATGTTCCAGGCGTGCACGTTAGCGCAGAAGTACTCCCTGGATGTGTCGTCCATAGAGGAGTCGCTGATGGAGATGTTGCACCCGGAAGGAAACATTGACAAACAGTGGGTCAGTACTTATGTAGTTATAAAATACTCACAGGACGTGTCGCCCATAGAGGAGTCGCTGATGGAGATGTTGCACCCGGAAGGAAACATCGACAAACAGTGGGTCAGTACTTATGTAATTATAAAATACTCACAGGACGTGTCGCCCATAGAGGAGTCGCTGATGGAGATGTTGCACCCGGAAGGAAACATCGACAAACAGTGGGTCAGTACTTATGTAGTTATAAAATACTCACAGGACGTGTCGCCCATAGAGGAGTCGCTGATGGAGATGTTGCACCCGGAAGGAAACATCGACAAACAGTGGGTCAGTACTTATGTAGTTATAAAATACTCACAGGACGTGTCGCCCATAGAGGAGTCGCTGATGGAGATGTTGCACCCGGAAGGAAACATCGACAAACAGTGGGTCAGTACTTATGTAGTAATAAAATACTCACAGGACGTGTCGCCCATAGAGGAGTCGCTGATGGAGATGTTGCACCCGGAAGGAAACATCGACAAACAGTGGGTCAGTACTTATGTAGTTATAAAATACTCACAGGACGTGTCGCCCATAGAGGAGTCGCTGATGGAGATGTTGCAACTGGAAGGAAACATCGACAAACAGTGGGTCAGTACTTATGTAGTTATAAAATACTCACAGGACGTGTCGCCCATAGAGGAGTCGCTGATGGAGATGTTGCACCCGGAAGGAAACATCGACAAACAGTGGGTCAGTACTTATGTAGTTATAAAATACTCACAGGACGTGTCGCCCATAGAGGAGTCGCTGATGGAGATGTTGCACCCGGAAGGAAACATCGACAAACAGTGGGTCAGTACTTATGTAGTTATAAAATACTCACAGGACGTGTCGCCCATAGAGGAGTCGCTGATGGAGATGTTGCAACTGGAAGGAAACATCGACAAACAGTGGGTCAGTACTTATGTAGTTATAAAATACTCACAGGACGTGTCGCCCATAGAGGAGTCGCTGATGGAGATGTTGCACCCGGAAGGAAACATCGACAAACAGTGGGTCAGTACTTATGTAGTTATAAAATACTCACAGGACGTGTCGCCCATAGAGGAGTCGCTGATGGAGATGTTGCACCCGGAAGGAAACATCGACAAACAGTGGGTCAGTACTTATGTAGTAATAAAATACTCACAGGATCAACAAACAGTGGGTCAGTACTTATGTAGTAATAAAATACTCACAGGACGTGTCGCCCATAGAGGAGTCGCTGATGGAGATGTTGCAACTGGAAGGAAACATCGACAAACAGTGGGTCAGTACTTATGTAGTTATAAAATACTCACAGGACGTGTCGCCCATAGAGGAGTCGCTGATGGAGATGTTGCACCCGGAAGGAAACATCGACAAACAGTGGGTCAGTACTTATGTAGTTATAAAATACTCACAGGACGTGTCCCCCATAGAGGAGTCGCTGATGGAGATGTTGCACCCGGAAGGAAACATCGACAAACAGTGGGTCAGTACTTATGTAGTTATAAAATACTCACAGGACGTGTCGCCCATAGAGGAGTCGCTGATGGAGATGTTGCAACTGGAAGGAAACATCGACAAACAGTGGGTCAGTACTTATGTAGTTATAAAATACTCACAGGACGTGTCGCCCATAGAGGAGTCGCTGATGGAGATGTTGCACCCGGAAGGAAACATCGACAAACAGTGGGTCAGTACTTATGTAGTTATAAAATACTCACAGGACGTGTCGCCCATAGAGGAGTCGCTGATGGAGATGTTGCACCCGGAAGGAAACATCGACAAACAGTGGGTCAGTACTTATGTAGTTAAGTATAAAATACTCTCAGAATTTATTAATAATCTGATTTTTATGCTCAGGAATAAATATTTTATAATAGAAAAAACATGCATGATCCTACTAATAACGAAGACCTTTGTAACTATTATGTAACCGTGTTTTTAGCAAATAAATTATATGAATTTTTAATTATTTTCCCTGGATGGGAATTAATGTTTTATTCCTGGGATGCTTATGCCATCTATTGGCAGCTCAGCTGAACTGACCAAACGGCTTATATTGTATTGAGACGTTTTACTTACGGGGACGCTAACGCCATCTATTGGCAGCACAGCTGAACTGAACAAATAACGAGGCTAATATTGCAATGAGCCGTGTAAGGTTTCAGTCGCCTAGCCTAAGTAAAAATGCTATTGAATAATTCCTATTTTACTACGGAAGTAAAGTTCCGTGAAACGCTGCTATTAAAATTGCTGATTTACAGAATAGATGTAAAGTTTTTATGTGATCGTCTAGATTACTCATAAAATTGAAGTTTATTGAAATGTTATAATCATAATTGCTTATAGAAGTTTAATATTTAAATGGCTTATGTGATCGTCTAAGTTAAATGAACAGTTTGCTGAAAATTAACGTATTTGGTTAAAGGTAGTTCTGTTATATTTTTGGTTGAGCTGTTTTAAAGGACAAAACATGTAAAATAAACTTTTAGGAAAATATAGAAATTGTGTAAGAAAATGTGAAAAGCGACTAACTTGGATGTTGTCTTCACACGATGTTTGAAGACGCGTTGTAACTCTCTCTTGCAGAGTGAAGGATTAGACCTCCGACTTTTGTTGGAATATGAAAAATTGGTGAGCGGTTTCTAAATAAATTCCCTATCCTAATAAAATAGATTATTGTTTTTATAAAAGTTAATAGTTTTTTATTTAGCCTCTTCAGATGGTTTAAGAAATATGAATATATGGTTTGTAGTATTTGAGTATAAAACATATTCTCATAATATTTATTAGTGTTTATAATTCCCTTCCTTGGTCAATGTTAATCTTTTGTAAATGAGTAACTTTATTTTATGTATTGAACATTCATATGAAAGACAAACTTGAAGGTTAAATAAAGCGTTATTTATGATTTGTTTTGGTGTAATGACATATTTTGTCTGTTTCGGGAAATTCACAAGATTTTGTCGGTAATGTCTGTCTTGGAACTGTATGTCCAGTTCCGGTTAGATTCATGAACCATTCTCAACCCAACAAGTAAGTACCAGACTTGATTCCATTCGGTGCGGCCACTTGACGGCCATTACTGGGCTACTTTAATATCCAGTAAACTGAATATTTGGTATCACTGTCTAGCCCAAAGCGGGCTGGACATACTTTTATGTAATTCCTCAGAGTGAAGTTAAATCATTATTTTTATTTACTGGGATGCCAAGAGTAACAATGGAAGATAATTTCTTCCTAGTTAAATCATTATTTATATTGACAAGGCTGCCAAGAGTCCATAAGGAAGATAATTTCTTCCTAACATAAATAAGAACCAAATCTTTCAAAATTCTCAAGCATTTTAAATGTTGCTTTAATGTAAATCCCAAGTTGCGTGTTTTCCACGATAATATGTATATGATGTAATGCTCGCATGGGCTATTTAGTGTGTCTCAGGATGAAACAATCTCCCTTCTCTCAGCTATTTCATTAAATTATGAAATAATAACAATTACCTTCATAGTAATTGATTATAAAATATGTGTATTTATACATCTTTGTACCAAAACAAAAGGGGTTATGCATTCGTAATGTCTCTCATAGGAACATAGTATTTTAATCAAATTATTTATCATTAAAGATAGGTATATAACTTTCCTCTTTAATATATCTGAACAAACAAAGACGAACAAAGTAACACTTTAGTATAATATAATATATGTCATTGTCAGTAATCACAAATAACCACATTGTCAAATCATATAGTATATAAGGTTTTGTCAATTTATAATACATAAGAATTTCTCTGTATACTTTTGTATAATATGTGTCATCGTCTGTAAATTCGCAAATAATCACTTCGTCAAAACTTGTAGTATATAAGGTTTTGTTAATTTATAATACATAAGAGTTTCACTGTATGTAAATAACTTGTCATTTATATTAAAATAAGATCCACATCAATAAATAGATATAAACATCATTAACAATTTCCACTAGACTTCCCCTCCCAGTATTCACAACAGTTATATTTCAATAATATATACGAAATCAGTGTAGGTTATCCGTACTCTATAAAACATATGGTATCCACTTGTTCAATAAATAACCAACTCTACTTAGATCTGTTCTTCTTGTACATAAGCAACTTTTAGCTTATTTACTGAGATAATGCTACATAAAATCAGTTCATAAGTTTTTAGTTCTATTAGTATATAAGTAATGTTATGGCTTATATACTTAATAGCGATTGTAGTTTAAAATATGGTACGATGTCCAGATCCATCAACAGTAAGATTTATACTCTTAGTTAAATTAGTTCAGTTGAAAATTGTATATCCTGAGTATAAAACAGTCATCGATTATAGACTTAGTTGTTATTGAATTTTAATTAGCGATTCTTTTAAAATCATCATACACAAAGTAACATAGCCTTAAGCTTAGATACTTAGGTTAAATCAGTTAAGTTTAGAACTTTTTAATTATGTTGAGTATATAAACAATCATCGTTTATGTACTCAGTTGTTATTTATAATTTAAATAAGGTAAACTGTTTAGGAATTGCAAACTCTGAATCTATCTTCTAGTTAATTATATGTTGAATTTAAAGGGTAAATCATCTAAAACCTTTGCACTAAGTAAATAAGTATCAGCTTAATACTTATTTATTGTAATTTAAACATTAAGTCATCATTTTTAATGAATAATAGAGATATTTTAAATAGAGTTTACTATATCATGTATTGTTTTTTTTTTTTTTCTTTTTTATTACGGACTAGGCAATCGTTTGACCACGATCTCACCTGATGGAAAGCGATGATGTGGTCGAAGGTGTAGCACGCTTGCCTAGTAGATACCTATTCACTCTTGACTTATTACATTATTTTAATTTGGTTTTATAAGTATTTTGGTAGTTAGTTAATTTGATAGTTTGTTATAATACTATACAAAAGATAATTAGTCTATTATCTTCTTCACTCTAAGGTTTTCTGGTAGTAATTCTATCTTTGGGGATAAGTCCGATGATGGTACTTTTGATTATATTATTTTAGAAAGTACTTAATACATATATAAGTTAATATTCTGAACAATATAATCATTCATTTAAAAGTAACTATTATGGATTATTTTATAATCAGTAATTATTAATTATGTTTTAAGATATCTAATGTATTATTGGTTTTATGTTTTTTTTTACAAATAACGTTTATTCGCTATTTACTTTGTTCTCCTTAATGCGTTCCTGTCTTAAATCTGTTGTTCCTTTCCCACGGCTTTGAAAGATACGCAAAAACTTACTTAACTTTTTGAATGGTTTCAAGTGTTTTTAAAACTATACTAAATCAGATATCATTTGAAGTTTTGCCATTAAATTATTTATTTATTATCGTTTGAGTGTTTGTGTTTCTTTGTCCTGTTTGATATTATTTTAAATTATGGTCTACGTTACATGTTCCTTTGACAGGTAATCAATTTGAATATTTATAGGTTCCCATTAGTTTTGTCATTTTTAATCTCTATTTTGCGTTTCTGTAAATATTTTAGCACGTCACATTATTTTCGTATTTATCGTTTTTAAGATTAAATTGCAATGTTTTGTTCAACAAAAAAAAATAGCTTTCGTTTCCTAGGGGCTCGTATTAGATCCCTTACAGCCGTTTTACTTATGGAGATGCTAACGCCATCTATTGGCAGCTCAGCTGAACTGACCAAACTGCTTTTGTAATGTTAAAAGGTATATTACCCAAAGAGTAAAAAAAAACGTTACTTTTGTTTGTTTTTGCCTATTGTTTTTGTGTACAATACACAAAAAGATACAAAAAGAAAACACAAAATAGAGCTTTTATTGTGAAACCATCAATTAAAAGTTTGTGATAAACATTTAAAATACGCGTTTGTGGCATCGTGATATGTAAAGACATGGGACCCCATACATTCCCAACACGTTACATTATGACTACAGTGGACTAAGTGAAAGCTCCTCATTAACTACGTCATTTTTCCTCATATACAATATGTGTACTGTGTCTTCGTGTCGTAATGATAACGCCTCGCACTTTTATTCCTTTAGAAAAAATATTATAGGAGCAGGAGTTAATGCTAAACACATAACCTCGCAGGTGGAGAACGTATCAGCCCTGCTCCGCGAGATGACATCCTCCCTCGCCGCGGAGAGCACGTCGCGCTCCGCACGCGTGTCCGCTGCGGGCACGGCGCTGCAGCGCGCGGCGGCCGCGGGCGCGCCGCACGCGCACGCGCGCGATCTCGTCGCCGCGGACTGTAAGGGCCCGCTGCAGACGCTGCAGACCTACAACGATGTAAGTGTTGGGGAATGGGGGTGAGGATCGTAGCTCCCAAAGGAATGGACCGATTTTGTTGAGGTTTTTTTATGTTTGAAAACTGATGTGATGACATGGTTGTTAGCTATATTTGGGGGGGGGGGAATTGCGAAAAAGGGGGTGAGAATCGTATCTTTCAAACGAATGGACCAATTTAGCTGCGGTTTATTATGTTTCAAATCAGAGATAAACGAGATTATTCTTAGCTATAACGGGGGAGGGGGGGGGGGGTGACTATCGTAGCTCCTAAACGGATGGATCGATTTTTATGTTTGAAAACTGATGTGATCGAGATGGTTCTTAGCTATATGGGGTGGGGGGAGGTTGAGAAAAGAGGGGTGAGAATAAAAAAGAAAGGGATGAAAGGGGTGGGTATATTCCAAACAAATGAACCTGTTTAGCTGCGGTTTTTTTATGTTTCAAAGTTGAGATAAACAGATGGTTCTTAGCTATACTGGTGAATGGGGGTGCGGATCGTAGCTCCCAAACGGATGTACCGATTTTAATGCGGTTTTTATGTTTGAAAACTGATGTGATCGAAATGCTTCTTAGCTATAATTGTCGGGGGTTAAATAATTGTTTAATTTGTGCTTGTTTTTATTAATGATTCCATTTTAATTACTCAATTTGTTATTTTCTTTGTTCCGTCATATATCCGAAATTTTGAACAGATTCCGATGTTTTTTATTTAAATATACCTTCATTGAGGCCCGAAAACATTTCATGAAATATGATTAAGTATTAATTAAAACGAAATAATAATATAAATTATTATTATTATTTCGTTTTAATTAAGTCGTTTAATATAAAATACTTAATCATATTCCTATCCTATGGTATAAATATTTGTAGGACTAAGCGGAGTATACTTTGTCCATACAAACGTAACACCAACATAATTTGTAATTGAAGCATATTTCCACCATATTATGATATTATTCGAACCGAATAGTATTTATCTAGGTTCCCAACCCCAATTGTTATACATTTGTAATTAAAGCATATTTCCACCATATTATGATATTATTCGAACCGAATAGTATTTATCTAGGTTCCCAACCCCAATTGTTATACATTTGTAATTAAAGCATATTTCCACCATATTATGATATTATTCGATCCGATTAGTATTTATCTAGGTTCCCAACCCCAATTGTTATACATTTGTAATTAAAGCATATTTCCACCATATTATGATATTATTCGAACCGAATAGTATTTATCTAGGTTCCCAACCCCAATTGTTATACATTTGTAATTAAAGCATATTTCCACCATATTATGATATTATTCGATCCGATTAGTATTTATCTAGGTTCCCAACCCCAATTGTTATACATTTGTAATTGATGCATATTTCCACCATATTATGATATTATTCGATCCGAATAGTATTTATCTAGGTTCCCAACCCCAATTGTATATCCATTTCAAAATACTTGCCTGAAACGAAATGTAAGCGAATTGTACGTTTTAGTTGAAATATGCAACATGCTATATTCGCTATTGCATTTGTAGGGACACACAATTGATCCCCGGCCGAGGCTGCAAATTAATAACAAGAGCCTATGGCTATTGTATTTTTACCCGAATGCGCAGAGGGTAATGTGTTTATCAGCCTATGTATTGTATGTTCGTTTGTGGCACGAAGAAACGTGTGGACCGATTGTGATGATTCTTACTTCAATCGATTTATCTTAAATCTTGCTAGTGCTGCTAAAGGCATGACGACTTATTAGCAATAATTCTCAGTAGTATTTTTCTATGTGCGTAACATTTCTTGTTAATTTCATAATCGGGGTTGTTGTTTTTTACCTTACTATGGTGAAGCAAGGGAAGGTTAATGACTTTAAAAGTCTATGTACGTTTGATGTATGTGTATAATATGTGGATGTTCCATCATAGCGTTGCCCCTATTGGTCCGATTTTGACAAGCGAGGTATCAATCGATTCTTGTTAATCGTAAGAGTGTCATAGTTTATTGTTTTACCCGAGTTTTAGCTAATGAACTTATCTCTACTATATTGTTTTACCCGAGTTTTAGCTAATGAACTTATCTCTACTATATTGTTTTACCCGAGTTTTAGCTAATGAACTTATCTCTACTATATTGTTTTTTTTAGTTTGTGTTTCTTGTTTTTTATAATAATCGATTGTTTATAATATTTGAGGGCGACAACCCGGCGGCCGAGTACTTGTCCGCGGAGCGCGCCGTGTCGGAGCTAGTGGCGGCGGCCACGCTGCCGCCCGCACGCGTGGACGAGGCGGCGGCGCGCGCCGCGCGGGACGCCGCGCGCGCGCTCGTCCGCGACCTGCCGCAGCAAGCGCACGCTTTACTCGAGTAAGAGCTTCTTTCCTTCGTTTCATTTTCCAGGGCATGCAATAGGTCCTTGTAGCTTAGAAAATAGGTTTTCTAAAGTTGAAAATACTGGACCAAGATGACATGGAAGTTTAAGCTTCCATGTCATCTTGGTCCAGTATTTTTTCAAGACTAAAAGATATAAAATAAAGATGAATATTATGTATGCGATACACAAATATGATGACAATGATATTTAGTTTTAAAAGCTATCGCATAATTTCCGTTTTTCTGGCGATGAGTAGAAAATGCTGGACCAAGATGACATGGAAGCGGTCTACTGCACTGGAGGTGCAAGCTGGTGCTGTGTACTGTACTGATGTTGATTCAGCACAAAAGTTGGAAGCGAAATAAGCACTATGTCGGGTGCGGGGCGAGATTGCGGTGATTGTTGAGATAAAAGATTAATTATCTATGAAATGTTAATTTATTATTAAAATCCTATGCTTAATGTTGATGTGGGACCCGGTTGACGCGGTAACCAAATGTGCACTGAGGCTAAAAAGCCTATAGTTGGGTGAACGCGTCACGCGAGTAATGCCGACTCAGATGTTCGGGCAATGCACCGGACATATTCCGGGCAGCCAAAAGATGGGGATGCTGTGATAATACACTGATGTTAAAGTTAGTGAAATGATGAAATGTTGGTGAAATGATTTTACAAGATGATGCCATCAACTAAGATTAAATGTTAGTAAAGTAGTAAAATTATACAATTGTTTTAAAATGTAAAACTCGTCTTAAAGTCTCTATGGGCATACGCGGTATGGGAGAACTTTCTCAGCTAATAACACCTTAAAGTCTCTATGGGCATACGCGGTATGGGAGAACTTTCTCAGCTAATTACACCTTTAAAGTCTCTATGGGCATACGCGGTATGGGAGAACTTTCTCAGGTAATAACACCTTAAAGTCTCTATGGGCATACGCGGTATGGGAGAACTTTCTCAGGTAATAACACCTTAAAGTCTCTATGGGCATACGCGGTATGGGAGAACTTTCTCAGCTAATAACAACTTAAAGTCTCTATGGGCATACGCGGTATGGGAGAACTTTCTCAGCTAATAACACCTTAAAGTCTCTATGGGCATACGCGGTATGGGAGAACTTTCTCAGCTAATTACACCTTTAAAGTCTCTATGGGCATACGCGGTATGGGAGAACTTTCTCAGCTAATTACACCTTTAAAGTCTCTATGGGCATACGCGGTATGGGAGAACTTTCTCAGCTAATTACACCTTTAAAGTCTCTATGGGCATACGCGGTATGGGAGAACTTTCTCAGGTAATAACACCTTAAAGTCTCTATGGGCATACGCGGTATGGGAGAACTTTCTCAGCTAATAACACCTTAAAGTCTCTATGGGCATACGCGGTATGGGAGAACTTTCTCAGGTAATAACACCTTAAAGTCTCTATGGGCATACGCGGTATGGGAGAACTTTCTCAGCTAATAACACCTTAAAGTCTCTATGGGCATACGCGGTATGGGAGAACTTTCTCAGGTAATAACACCTTAAAGTCTCTATGGGCATACGCGGTATGGGAGAACTTTCTCAGCTAATAACACCTTAAAGTCTCTATGGGCATACGCGGTATGGGAGAGCTTTCTCAGCTAATAACAACTTAAAGTCTCTATGGGCATACGCGGTATGGGAGAACTTTCTCAGCTAATTACACCTTTAAAGTCTCTATGGGCATACGCGGTATGGGAGAACTTTCTCAGCTAATTACACCTTTAAAGTCTCTATGGGCATACGTGGTATGGGAGAACTTTCTCAGCTAATAACACCTTAAAGTCTCTATGGGCATACGCGGTATGGGAGAACTTTCTCAGCTAATAACACCTTAAAGTCTCTATGGGCATACGCGGTATGGGAGAACTTTCTCAGGTAATAACACCTTAAAGTCTCTATGGGCATACGCGGTATGGGAGAACTTTCTCAGCTAATAACACCTTAAAGTCTCTATGGGCATACGCGGTATGGGAGAGCTTTCTCAGCTAATAACAACTTAAAGTCTCTATGGGCATACGCGGTATGGGAGAACTTTCTCAGCTAATTACACCTTTAAAGTCTCTATGGGCATACGCGGTATGGGAGAACTTTCTCAGCTAATTACACCTTTAAAGTCTCTATGGGCATACGTGGTATGGGAGAACTTTCTCAGCTAATAACACCTTAAAGTCTCTATGGGCATACGCGGTATGGGAGAACTTTCTCAGCTAATTACACCTTTAAAGTCTCTATGGGCATACGCGGTATGGGAGAACTTTCTCAGCTAATTACACCTTTAAAGTCTCTATGGGCATACGTGGTATGGGAGAACTTTCTCAGCTAATAACACCTTAAAGTCTCTATGGGCATACGCGGTATGGGAGAACTTTCTCAGCTAATTACACCTTTAAAGTCTCTATGGGCATACGCGGTATGGGAGAACTTTCTCAGCTAATTACACCTTTAAAGTCTCTATGGGCATACGTGGTATGGGAGAACTTTCTCAGCTAATAACACCTTAAAGTCTCTATGGGCATACGCGGTATGGGAGAACTTTCTCAGGTAATAACACCTTAAAGTCTCTATGGGCATACGCGGTATGGGAGAGCTTTCTCAGCTAATAACAACTTAAAGTCTCTATGGGCATACGCGGTATGGGAGAACTTTCTCAGCTAATTACACCTTTAAAGTCTCTATGGGCATACGCGGTATGGGAGAACTTTCTCAGCTAATTACACCTTTAAAGTCTCTATGGGCATACGTGGTATGGGAGAACTTTCTCAGCTAATAACACCTTAAAGTCTCTATGGGCATACGCGGTATGGGAGAACTTTCTCAGCTAATTACACCTTTAAAGTCTCTATGGGCATACGCGGTATGGGAGAACTTTCTCAGCTAATTACACCTTTAAAGTCTCTATGGGCATACGTGGTATGGGAGAACTTTCTCAGCTAATAACACCTTAAAGTCTCTATGGGCATACGCGGTATGGGAGAACTTTCTCAGCTAATTACACCTTTAAAGTCTCTATGGGCATACGCGGTATGGGAGAACTTTCTCAGCTAATTACACCTTTAAAGTCTCTATGGGCATACGTGGTATGGGAGAACTTTCTCAGCTAATAACACCTTAAAGTCTCTATGGGCATACGCGGTATGGGAGAACTTTCTCAGCTAATTACACCTTTAAAGTCTCTATGGGCATACGCGGTATGGGAGAACTTTCTCAGCTAATTACACCTTTAAAGTCTCTATGGGCATACGCGGTATGGGAGAACTTTCTCAGCTAATTACACCTTTAAAGTCTCTATGGGCATACGTGGTATGGGAGAACTTTCTCAGCTAATAACACCTTAAAGTCTCTATGGGCATACGCGGTATGGGAGAGCTTTCTCAGCTAATAACAACTTAAAGTCTCTATGGGCATACGCGGTATGGGAGAACTTTCTCAGCTAATAACACCTTAAAGTCTCTATGGGCATACGCGGTATGGGAGAGCTTTCTCAGCTAATAACAACTTAAAGTATCTATGGGCATACGCGGTATGGGAGAACTTTCTCAGCTAATTACACCTTTAAAGTCTCTATGGGCATACGCGGTATGGGAGAACTTTCTCAGCTAATTACACCTTTAAAGTCTCTATGGGCATACGTGGTATGGGAGAACTTTCTCAGCTAATAACACCTTAAAGTCTCTATGGGCATACGCGGTATGGGAGAACTTTCTCAGCTAATTACACCTTTAAAGTCTCTATGGGCATACGCGGTATGGGAGAACTTTCTCAGCTAATTACACCTTTAAAGTCTCTATGGGCATACGTGGTATGGGAGAACTTTCTCAGCTAATAACACCTTAAAGTCTCTATGGGCATACGCGGTATGGGAGAACTTTCTCAGCTAATTACACCTTTAAAGTCTCTATGGGCATACGCGGTATGGGAGAACTTTCTCAGCTAATTACACCTTTAAAGTCTCTATGGGCATACGTGGTATGGGAGAACTTTCTCAGCTAATAACACCTTAAAGTCTCTATGGGCATACGCGGTATGGGAGAACTTTCTCAGCTAATTACACCTTTAAAGTCTCTATGGGCATACGCGGTATGGGAGAACTTTCTCAGCTAATTACACCTTTAAAGTCTCTATGGGCATACGCGGTATGGGAGAACTTTCTCAGCTAATTACACCTTTAAAGTCTCTATGGGCATACGTGGTATGGGAGAACTTTCTCAGCTAATAACACCTTAAAGTCTCTATGGGCATACGCGGTATGGGAGAACTTTCTCAGCTAATTACACCTTTAAAGTCTCTATGGGCATACGCGGTATGGGAGAACTTTCTCAGCTAATTACACCTTTAAAGTCTCTATGGGCATACGCGGTATGGGAGAACTTTCTCAGCTAATTACACCTTTAAAGTCTCTATGGGCATACGCGGTATGGGAGAACTTTCTCAGCTAATAACACCTTAAAGTCTCTATGGGCATACGCGGTATGGGAGAACTTTCTCAGCTAATTACACCTTTAAAGTCTCTATGGGCATACGCGGTATGGGAGAACTTTCTCAGCTAATTACACCTTTAAAGTCTCTATGGGCATACGTGGTATGGGAGAACTTTCTCAGCTAATAACACCTTAAAGTCTCTATGGGCATACGCGGTATGGGAGAACTTTCTCAGCTAATTACACCTTTAAAGTCTCTATGGGCATACGCGGTATGGGAGAACTTTCTCAGCTAATTACACCTTTAAAGTCTCTATGGGCATACGTGGTATGGGAGAACTTTCTCAGCTAATAACACCTTAAAGTCTCTATGGGCATACGCGGTATGGGAGAACTTTCTCAGCTAATAACACCTTAAAGTCTCTATGGGCATACGCGGTATGGGAGAACTTTCTCAGGTAATAACACCTTAAAGTCTCTATGGGCATACGCGGTATGGGAGAACTTTCTCAGCTAATAACCTTTGTTTTTAACACTATAATTGTTTTTCCGAACACTAGCACTAGGTTCACTTATTTTATTATACTCGTACTTAGTTCGTTTCTACGAAATGTTCGTCCATTACTCCGAAGAAGGAATTCCAATAGGAATTCGCAAGGTAGCCCATTCTGTTGATAAGGGCACGATTGTTGCGTCATCAAAGTTCATTATAGTATTTGAGTTCATTGTACGTCGTTCGTGGATCAGTTGCGGCAGAATCATGTTACACATTCGCTTCTTATTGTTGTTATGCAATTGGTAATGCAGATAGCTTCACTACGGGTCTTTTTATAATGTCATTTTTTGTTTTGATTGAAACTACTCTGACATATCCATCACTGCCAGGGAATACCTCTATCACTCTGCCCATGACCCACTTTCCAGCTGGAATGTTGTCTTCGTGAACAACTACCATATCTCCAGTTTGTAGATATCTCTGTGGTTTCAACCACTTTTCTCGCGCTGTTAGTTGTGTCAGGTATTCGTTTTTCCATCTCTTCCATATCTGCCTAAAAATGTTGTTGGTCAAGTGCCATCTTGTTCTAGCATCTTCCTTTGTCTCTATGATACTCAAACCAGCTCTTCCTGTTAAGAAGCTCGCCGGTGAAAGATAGTCCAAGTCTTCTATATTTTCAGTCAGGGACCATAACGGCCTGGTGTTCAGACAAGCTTCCAATTAGGCTAGGATCGTCGAGAACTCCTCGAATGACAATTTTTGTTCACCGACTACCTTTCTTAAATTGATGTTTGAAACTCTGGACTGCCCGCTCCCACAAACCTCCTGCGCTCGGCCAAGATGGTGCGTTAAAGTGCCACTCTATGTTCATCTCAGCTATTTCTGCAAGGAAGCTGTCACTGAATACTTGTCGTAGTTGCTGGTATTCGCTGGGTATCCAGTATTGTTGTCTGAGGATGGCCAAAGTCAGGCGAGGCCCTGCATGAAATCCTGATAGATGTGTTTCTTCTATCAGCAATTCAGCCAGACGACACTTGTTAGAGATTATATTTGGATATTTCATCTCGTCCCTAATGATCGCGTTTCTGAGTCTCCCTGATACTCTTAGAAATCCTTCTTTATCGAAGAATGGGTTTAAGTTCAATAACCTGCTGCTTGTTGCCACTTTACCAATAAAATGCCTTAAAATGTTCTATATCTGTTTGCAGTTCTGTTCGTTGAACGTGTTTTATAATAGCTGACTTGGCTTTTCGCAATTCTTGTATAGTTAGGTAGCTTGGTAAATGCTTACGTAGTGAAACAGGTGTCAATGTCCTCAGTATCCATGCTAAAACTTGAGTTATTTTTGCGATAGAGTTATGTTTTTGTAGTAATTCATTTATAATGCTGTTATCGTTTCTTTGAATAATGTTAACTTGTTTTATGTTTCTTACTTCTTCCTCTGTTATATGTCTGTTTTTGTCCCGTCTGTACGTCTTACGTTGGTAGCCATGATGGTCCATGCCACCATAACGAATGTTTTGTTAATTGGGTCGCTGTTAAGCCGCTGCTTGCTGAATCCGCGGGGTTGTCAGTATTTTTTACATAATGCCAGCTGTCGGCTGGCATAACTTGTTTTATAGCATTGACTCTATTGGCCACAAATGGCTTCCAGCGGGCCGATTCTCCTTGTATCCACCCCAATACTGCCGTAGAATCACACCAACCGTATATTTCAAATTTGCAGCTTATACTCTGTTTGATTTTATTAATGAGCTTTGATAGTAGGTAGGCTCCACAAAGTTCAAGACGTGGTAATGTTAACGTCTTTTTATGAGGCACCAGCTTTGATTTTGCTGCTACTATCACTGTTTTTTGTTGTCGTTTTGGTCTTGCATAAACCACACAACCAAAAGCGATGGACGAATCACAATATCCATGCAGTTAGATGACGTCACCCTCCTGACATAGTATCCATCTTGGTATCACACAGTGTTTAATGTTATCAATATCTTTCATTATCTTTGACCATTCGTTGTAGATATCATCTGGTACCTGATCATCTCACTTAAGGTCATTTTCCCACACTTTTTGAGATAGTATTTTCAATTTTGTTGACAGGGGGTTTAACCACCCCAGGGGGTCAAATTGCTTTGGCATTTCTGACAGTAAGCCACGCTTGGTAAGTTTAGACGTTGGTTTGGAAAAGTTGCATGTAAAAGTGAAAGTGTCTTGTTATGAGTTCCAGTGTAGTCCTAATGTTTTGTTCGTATCCTCGGTTTTGAAATTATAGACCGTGTTATCATCGTATTGTTCTATTTTCGCCATTAGCTCCTGGTTGTTTGATGACCACTTCCGTAAATTAAATCTGCCTGATTTCAGTAACTGCATTAAGTCACCAATCAATTGTTTACCATGTTCTAAGTTATAGCAGCCGTGTAAAAGTTAATCCATGTAAAACGATCCTTCCAAGACAGCGTTTGGGAACCTACTCCGTTCGTCGGCGGCTAGTTATTTCAGTGTCATAATTGCCAAGAATGGAGCGGCCTTTGTTCCATACGTAACAGTGGTTAATTGAAAACTTTGCATGGACTGTATTGGTGACTCCCGCCATACAATTTTCTGAAGATGCTGATCCATACTGTCAATGCAGATTTGTGGGTACATTTTCTCTATGTCCGCTGTAAAGGCATAAGGGAATTGCTTCCATTGAAGTAGTAAGGATTGCAAGTCCTTTTCAAAGTCAAAGTTAAAGTATTTTATTGTAAATAGGCAAAAATAATAGCACTTTTACAAGTCAAAATTAACATCTCCTGAACAAACAGATATACATAAAATATTATAAAAAGATCAAATCAATGCAAATTTAGATAAACTAAGTATTCTTTGAGTTTGAAAAGGAAATTTCCCTTTCATGTGCCAACAGAGTTAAATCTCACACTGGAAAAGGAAATACCCTTCTGACTCTACCGGTGCTTCGGAAATACGCCCGTTAGAGAAGAGAGCACCAAGAAACTCTACGGGGATGTATTTTTTCCATATTTGTTCATTCTTTATATTTTTTTCAAATGTCACAATTATAACAATTATAACAACATAACAATTATACCAATTATAATTTTGTAGGTCCTTTATGGTCCTTTATGCATGACATCATTTAGACAAAATTTTGATGACGTGTTGGATGCTGCATTAAAAACCACTCTCAAGCTCGATGATGATGATGAAGGTGATGATGATGATGTTGACTCTCTCAGCACTGCATGGTGGGGCAAGAAGCATTCGAGTGTTATATTATTGTTCCTGTTTTGTTCTGGTGTCATGTGATTTAATTCGGCGTATTCATTCATAAAAGCTTTATAATTTTCGGCTAAGGCGGCTTGTTTTGTAAATCTACGTTCCAGGTTTTTTAGTTGGGCTATTGCCATTGGTTTTGATGATCCTAAGTTATGTTTCAACTCGTCTTTCATCGGTAATCTCACTTCATAGCGAACATCTTCGTGTCGTTTTGTTGTTGTTGAGTAAAACTTCACACACTCCTGATCTTCTACCGATAGGTTCGAGGGTTCATTAATTTCTTCGATTTCCCAAAACTGTTGAATCTCGTCTATGTTCTTTAGAACAACATTGCAGTAGTATGCTTTTACACTGCCCCATAACAGTCATCCTAATTGTGTTTGTTGAGCGATAGGTTGCAGCTACCTCTCTCCTTTTATCATACCTCCTAACATAATGTTTGCATATACGTCAGCTCCAAGCAGCAAATCTACGGGGCGATTGTTATAAAAGGTCACTCATAATAAGGACGTCTGATTCGAACTTAAAGTCATTGTAAATTGACTCGCACTCTATTGTTATCATTCCTTTACAGTTGTTTTCTCTCTGTCCTACTCCAAAAATTACTCCTTTACATCTATGTCTCCTTAAACCTAGCAACTGAGCAGCTCTTTCTGTTATTAATGAAATCTGAGAGCCTTGGTCTACCAAGGCCCGCATGTAATGATAATCCCCATTTGAGTCCTTAACCTTTAACAAGGCCGTCGCAAGCAGTATCTCCGAGCTTTCATCCTGTGACGCGTTGGAGGCTCCTGTTATCGGTTCATTACGTCTAGTTTGTTGTCTTGGGTAGTTGTTGTAGTTAGCACCACTTGACGACGGATGTGACCCACATGATGAATTCGCAATAGCTTCGTGTAGAATAGTGTTATGCGGAGCCATGCATTTCCGGCAAGTAAGCGCCGATGTGCATGGATTGCCGTTGTGGCTAAATAAACAATTAATTCACAGTTGCAATCTCTTTTCTGTATTTAGTTTTTGGTCATCATTTAATAGTAGGTATTTTTTGCAATTATAAATGCCGTGTTGATTGTTACAAAGAGGAGACTTGATATTTGACACGTGCATGGATTTCACAATCGTGTTGTTATAATTGTTCGCTTTATTAAATGAATTATAATTAGGGTTCCTTATGTTGGATGATGGTTGAGGACAGTTTACTGGTGGTGTGGATCTCTGTGGCATACCATCTTGTTTTCGGCACGCTGTTGTTTCAAGGGTTATAAATTTTGCTTCCAAATAGTCCAAAAAGTTCTTCAGGTTTGGCAGTTCCTTTGAATTTTTTGAAGACCCAACGTAATCTGAATATGAGTTAGAGTCTAACTTTTGGCTCAAAATGTTTACAATCATGAGTGTAGGGTCTTGGCCTATTATTTCAAATCACCCGCCAAAAAGCCATCTTGCACAAAGCGCGCCCTCTAACGCGCGCGGTGTGAACTATCGACAACTACTTTCGGGCGGATATTAGCGGCTGCGTTTCCTCCGCTGTTATTCAAAAACGAATGCAAAAACCGATTAAATACGGATGATATCAAAATAAATACTGTGCCAAAATCAAAGTGACACTAGTGCGCGCACGTGAAACCCATAATTCCGGGTCTGCAGCCTGTGCTGGAGCACAGATCATTGGTAGAAGGCGGGTGAGTCCCTGGCCAAGGATTTATCGTTTTTGGGGAACATTTTGGTGATTTAACCTAACTACTGAGCTATCGGACGCTCAATCGGGTCCCACGATTTTACATCAACCCCTAAATTTTTGATGGCATTAAGACATTCCAGCGTGGTGTCATGGATTCTTTTAAGTTGTGGCAGAGATTGTTGTTGCATTGCTGGTAGGCCTAACAGTGTGTTCATGTGCGATGAAAATAACAACCTTTTGTTGTCGTAACGATGGGTGAGAATATCCCAACATAAATAGCAGATATTTGGTGGCAGAAGTTCTTATATGAAGTTTTGCTTATTTTCATACTGTTTTTTTTTTGTTTTTTTGTGTTTTTTTTTTCTATAAAAGCCTTACAATGTCAATATTACATGAATAATGAAGGCCAAAGATGTCAACAAGAGGAAGCGTCCCGTCGATCTTTTCACTTGCAGAAGTGTTCTAGACCGGGGCCGAAGCCTTCTAAACATACACCATTACCTAATTGTATCCTACCCGGCCCGGGGTCCGCGAGCTTGTTTTATTTACGCGCGTTTGCAGCCGTTGGGTCTGGTCATAAAGGAAGGCTGTGACGTGAATCTGACTAAAGAGAAAGACTTGAACTGACAAGAGACCGCACGGTAGGTTACGGCGCGTAACTTCGGCGGAAAGTCAAACTGGAAGTCTGATGGTAATCTCTGATTTGCAATATTGTTTTCTAGTAATTATCATTCATACAGTTTCTTTCATAAACGCCCACTTTTCGAAACATTTGAATTCAACCCGGCGATCACGCGGAAAGTAGTTGGAAATGTAAAGGACTATTATGGCGGAGCATTGAATACATCTGTGGCACAGAGGAATGTATAGCACAAGTACTTGTGTTGTTCCAGGATCCCGTCCAGCTGGCCGGCGGAGGCGCGCAAGCTGACGCGCCAGGCGGCCGCGCCCGCGCCGCGCGCCCTGGCCAACAGACACGGTACACACACATACACACGATACAGGGTTATTGGTAACTCTACGTATTCCCGGCAGAGCGTGGTAGGGGTGCAAACATGCAACAAATGTAACCCCCCCTCCAGTGTATGCCGGAAAGTTTATTGAGATATTTGAAATACTGCTATTTTCCTAAAAAACACCCGTTTTGACGTTCCCGCCGATGCAATGAATAACTTCAATGTCCGGTTTCTATCGAAGACATTTTTACAAAAAAGGGTGTATTCCCAACAAACATTCAAATACTTGTGTAAAATTAGTTTTTTGAAAAATCGTAAGGTTGTTAAAAAAAAACATTGAAAATAATAACTATAATCGGCTCCCGAGATGCATCACCTGTCCTGCTTAACCTGTACCTTGTCGAGCAGGACAAAAATATTGGAGCCCATATAGCGCCTTAAGTTATTTTTTATTTGTAGGTAACTTAGTAATAAAGCCTAATTAGCATTAAAATATTTAAAAACATTGCCATTGGGGTCCATCTTACGCTGTACACATCGGCTGACTGGAAAGATTGCAAAAGCGGTTATTTTATCATCTTTAATTTGCCAACAACCTCTGCCGCAGACTTCAGTCACCAGATAAAAAAAAAGATTTTAACGCAGACGTAATTTTGCGGATATTGAAAAGGTGCACAAGATTATAAATGGTAACATCGATTGTCCGAATTTTCTGAAAAAGGTAAAACTTTCTGTGCCACGTTCTAATAGTCGCCTCCACAACAGAAAAACTTTCTATCTCTCCTCATGCCGTTCTAATGTTGGCTCGCACTCTTCTTTGCACTGGATGTGTTCAGCCTTCAACAAATTATGCCATTAATATACAAATGATTTTTGTCATTTTCGGCGAAAAATCAATGTAATCAAATATGTAATTCTATTTCAAAAAAAAATGTTACTCTTTAAGTTTAATTTGTATATTTTGATCTTTTCAATCTTTAGTGTGTTAAATTAATTGTAGCATGTTGTGTTCGCCTCTAGAAGGTTGTACACTCTTCTCATTAACTTTATGAATGTTTTGAATATTCGTAAGATAAATGTTTAGCCAGATTGGGGACCAAAACTAAAAAAAATAAAAATATAAGCTAAACCAGCAATATCCCTTGAGTCAAATGTTCACCATCTGTAAACCACCACCTCTCTGAAGAGTGCCCGAATGATCACATCTATAAAATTGTTACATACCGATCCACCATAAGATCTTCAAGCCAGCGTTCTTTAGGTCTTCTTCGTCGCCATTCTCTTCATCGTCATCTTCCGGCAGGGGATATATTATAATTGTTTTGTTTATCTTATATTTAATGTATGCAGTGTGCGGCGAGCGCAATGCGGTGGGTGCCGGCGTGTGGCGCCGCGTGCGGCTCAAACTGGAGGGGCGCGATCTGGACTCCGCGCGCCGTGCACAAGTGCAGGAACAAGTACGTACTAGCGCAGTCCCGTTAAGAGCAAGCCAAATAACATTAGCTCGGCCCCATAACGTTAAGTATAAAGTTATCGTAGTCGAGCGGTTTACTAGTGCGAGTAAGAATCAAATTACATCGGGTTCGGTTCCCGGCTCCACTCCAATGATTTTTCCAAGTTATGTGCAGTTTTCCATCGCTTCGTGATTCGGAGGGCACGTTAGGCTATAACTGTTATTGATTTATAGCAGTCCGTAAGCCATGTTAGAGACCCTCGGGTGGCTTAACAAACTCTGACACCAAAGACCAGCACTATCTCATCCGACAAGCAAGCAAGCAAGCGCGGCCCCATAATAGTCCTTATGGACTAGCTTGATCCCACTAGGACTAGCGCGGATTGATTAGCGGAAAACCCCGCAGTTTACTTATCGATAACGGTCCCCAATTCGCGAGCGTTTCTTCCGCGATTGTGACCGAGAGCGGTGCAAGCAGAAAATATCGCGCGTGACTTGAGAGTCAGTCTCGTTCTAGACAGCTTATTTACCATATTCGAACACATCGTCAAATACCAGATGAGAGTTAACTCTTTCACTGCTGGAAACACATACTTTGTGTTTTTGAAAGCGTGTCGCCAGTGCGGCTAAAACTCGCCCAGCGTGTTTTTAAACGTGATTTTAATCTACTGCCGTCATCGTCGGCACCCGGTGCTAGACTCGTTTATTAAGATCAGCAGTGAAAGTGTTAAACCACAGTTAAACGATGTGCAGTATAAATAGTAAACGATATTTTTGTAAAGCATAGTTTTGTATCTCGCAGGTGGAATACATAATAAAGGAAGCGACTAGCTCAGAGAACCTGTGCATGATGTACGAAGGCTGGATGGCGTGGGTGTGAGCCTCCCGCTCTCCCCGCCCGCCCCCCCGCCCCCCACACCACCGCGCGGGAGCCGCGCCTGCGCCGCCCGGCCCGCGCCCGCGCTCCCGCGCCGTCCGACGCGACGATGTTGTCGGACACAGAACGAGTCGTCGGAGCCCCGGAGCCCGAGATCGACGCCCCGAACGGGGAGACGGCAGGAAGACGATCTTCCGCGACTTTTTATCGGTTTTAAGTTTATCGGTTTAGACGCCGGCTCGGCGGTCTCGAGACTACGCGCAGGGTTTTTGTCGGGACGCGAATGTTTTTGACTATTTTCGACTTTCCGCCGAAGTTACGCGCCGTAACCTACCGTGCGGTATCTTGTCAGTTCAAGTCTTTCTCTTTAGTCAGATTCACGTCACAGCCTTTCTTTATGACCAGACCCAACGGCTGCAAACGCGCGTAAATAAAACAAGCTCGCGGACCCCGGGCCGGGTAGGATACAATTAGGTAATGGTGTATGTTTAGAAGGCTTCGGCCCCGGTCTAGAACACTTCTGCAAGTGAAAAGATCGACGGGACGCTTCCTCTTGTTGACATCTTTGGCCTTCATTATTCATGTAATATTGACATTGTAAGGCTTTTATAGAAAAAAAACACAAAAATACAAAAAAAAACAGTATGAAAATAAGCAAAACTTCATATAAGAACTTCTGCCACCAAATATGTGCTAACTATAGATAAATTCAGTTTTAGGGCCAAGTCTATAAATCTATTCACAGATCGTAATGTCTATCTGGCTACATAGTGCTTATTTCGCTTCCAACTTTTGTGCTGAATCAACATCAGTACAGTACACAGCACCAGGTTGCCCCTCCAGTGCAGTAGACCGCTTCCATGTCATCTTGGTCCAGCATTTTCTACTCATCGCCAGAAAAACGGAAATTATCCGATAGCTTTTAAAACTAACTATCATTGTCATCATATTTGTGTATCGCATACATAATATTCATCTTTATTTTATACTTTTTAGTCTTCATTTTCATCACCACTCATTT
This sequence comes from Alsophila aescularia, assembly GCA_946251855.1. NCBI lineage: Eukaryota > Metazoa > Arthropoda > Insecta > Lepidoptera > Geometridae > Alsophila > Alsophila aescularia. The sequence continues at coordinate 60,546,373 of OX276374.1, forward strand.
TCTGTAAATCAATTGGACCGCTTTTCAATATCCATTAAAATTCCATTTGAAATATACAAAACATAACGCTTTAGTACATAAGGAAAGAAACCTTAGAAATATTAAATTGTCCGAACATACAATATAGCCCAAACTTTGTTTACTTATGGTGCAACAGTTAGCTATATTTAATAGTATTCAGAATCGAGTTTAATGTTTTGTTCTAACCACTGTGCGGACTGCACGTGTAGTGTTCTAACCACTGTGCGGACTGCACGTGTAGTGTTCTAACCACTGTGCGGACTGCACGTGTAGTGTTCTAACCACTGTGCGGACTGCACGTGTAGTGTTCTAACCACTGTGCGGACTGCACGTGTAGTGTTCTAACCACTGTGCGGACTGCACGTGTAGTGAAATTATACTAAATGAAATACAGAAAAACATACGCTAAAGCATGATCAATATAAAATCCTCAATAATGTAGTTTAGTTCTAAAAAGTCGACCTTTTCGATGTACCTTCACATTACAGAAAATGAGTTTATTCATTATCATATAGTATGTATTCGTGCGCCGCACGGGAACCTCCGCGGGCGAGCGTGTTGTATGTAACGCGTAGCGAATGTATGTAAAGGTGAATGCATTCTCTCATTATGGTAAATGTTCGATGTCTGTCCTTGCAGTGTTGCTATGAAATTCTGTCTATTATGAATATTATATCCAATAACTATCTAAATAAATAAGTATTGATATTACAATGCATAACATATATAATATTTAAATTATAATGCATTCACCTAACGTATGCCTGTATCGCTTTGACATTAATATAATAAAGGGTGTATGTAGTAATTATGACTATTATTTCCTACCTGAAAATCCAGAAGTGACCTTAGTGAGATCGAGAGACTACCTAACTTATAAGAAAGACTTAACTTATAATAAATAAAGCAAAAGCGAAAATATGGAGACTTAGTAATACACTGACGGACACACAAACTGCATCTAAGTACAAGACGACTTTGAAATAAATAATTTAACAAAGTATGCAAACTATTCATACAAGTTAAAAATTGAAATTGAAATCTATAGATTGGTTCGTCAGCGTGTAGTATCATAAATCCTTAAGTATAAGTTTGTGTTAAACAGTCAAAACACTTTGTCGGTTATTAATCACTATATTTACAATAATTCACTGCGAAATATCTGATTTAGCGCACACAAAACAATCATATGACCGTCGCGACCATAGATTTTAGAGAGTGGCGTTACATCGCTTCTCGCCTAGCGCCGGCGCAGCCGAGCGTCGCCGAGTGATTCCGAAAGCACCCGATGTCCTCGACTAGGGTAGCGGCGCGTAACATCGGCCATCCTGCAAATGTGAATACCGATGAGGTATTCACAAAAACAAATTAGGGAAAGTCGACTTCTTTGGGTACAGTACAGCTAAATAGACCTCACTAATAGTTGCCGAACTTTCAAACAGATCGATCAAATCTTGCGCATCCACAATATCCTTAGCGTTATTAGCAGAATCTGTATGTAAGTTAAAAGTGCTGAATCAAGGTTCTTAGAACCTTTCATCCCCTTTATACTGCGCATCTTATAGGAATCATTAAGACGAACTTGCACTACTTGTAGAGTCCAGCATACAAAACATCAATCTCGAAATTAATTTCAGTCTCAGCATTAGTATTTCCATTTTTCCATAGTACCAAATCCCCCTTTTGATATTTCAAAAGGGGGATTTGGTACTTATTAACCATTTACCTACCTATATACTTTTTTTTCTTTTTCACAGTTATTTTCCGATACTTTTCTAGTTATTTCGGGCACTAAACTCTTCTTAGATGTTTGTACGAACTGAATTTGGTAATGTCATGTACTGTGTGCTGCGTTCCCATTGCCCGCCAATATGATGAATTCTGTAAACTTTCTAGTATCAGCAGAAAGCGGTACTTTGCCTTGCGCTAAATCAAAGCCCGTGTAAAGATATTTACCCGCTAATTCAGTTGTTTGTACAGGAAACTTTGATGGTGGGTTTAATGACCTGTAGTCCACGGAAAGCCTACTATCTCCATTCTTATTCTTGACTAAAGCTACTGGTGAAGCGTAGGTAATTAGACTGCGACTCTTTAATTATACCTGCATCTAGTAAATAAGATTTTTCTATCACAATTTCTTATAAAGACTGTACGGTTATGAAAAACAGGGTTGTTTGAACTCAATTGAATTTCCATTTCCATAGGCACTAGGGTTATTTTCTTAGGAATTTAATTTATTCGGTAGTTTTCTTAGATCTTAGCTTAGTCGTGACTTCGTTACGGTATTTCTGTTCTGATTTTCAGCCTGAACCCATTAAATTCCTTCTTTTTTTTTACATTCTATAGCTACAAAACTGTACCGTGACATACTTATTGACTGACTGACAATGCACAGTCTAAACCAGTGGATTTAGAGATTTGAATAACTCTAACAACTTACGTACGTCGTATATTGATAACTCTCCTACAATTATCCCCCATGACACTTCTGCTTGGCATTACCAGTATAGGTATACATCTCTATCCGATAACAGTTTAGCACTAAATTTGCAGGTACATAAATACTTCAATGTATGCTCTGATGCAAGTTCTAGTATGCTGTTTACTTGAATTACTTCGTCAGTTGGGCATCAATAAAAGTCTGGCCACTATAGAAACGCAAAAACAATACATAATTGCAGGGTTGTGTGGGTATTTAAAAGTTTAACTTTGTCAGATACTGCAAGCAACTCTCAGCAAGACAATCTGCTATACAATGTATCAGTAACTTTTACTCAGCAATTACGCTAAAGTTATTTGAATAACACTTGAGTATAAACAGGAAATATAAATGAACTGAATAAATACAGATAATTGAAACAGAGCTGTTAAATCAGAACAGCAGACTCAGAACAGCAGAATCAAAACAGTGGAATCATAACAGTAAAATAGAAACAGCTGAATCGTAAATGCACAGAATCAGACTGAATGGTATACACACATAAAATATCAGAAGCAGACAGAATAGTAGACACAGATATAAAACAGCGGAATCAGACTGAAAAGTATACACAGATAAAACAGTAGTAACAGACAGAATAGTAGACACAGATAAATCATTAGTAGCAAACAGAACAGTAGATACAGATAAAACTGCAGAAGCAGACAGAATAGTAGACACAGATAAAACAGCAGAATCAAACAGAATAATAGACAAAGATAAAACAGAAAAATCATACTAAATAGTACACATAAATAAAACAGCGGAATCAGACTGAAAAGTATACACAGATAAAACAGTAGTAACAGACAGAATAGTAGACACAGATAAAACATTAGTAGCAAACAGAACAGTAGATACAGATAAAACTGCAGAAGCAGACAGAATAGTAGACACAGATAAAAAAGCAGAATCAAACAGAATAATAGACAAAGATAAAACAGAAAAATCATACTAAATAGTACACATAAATAAAACAGCGGAATCAGACAGAATACGTAGATACAGTCAGAACGGCAGAATCCAGAAGGCCCAAGGCCACAGACAGATTAAATATTTCAAACAGTTACGCACCTTAGCTTTATCAACCTGACGCATTGCACCATTAATTTCGTCTCCAATGATTCGGTCTGCATGTGTCACAGCCATCCGAAAATCGGCCAAGTGCGAGTCGGAGTATGAACGCGCTTATGATCGATATAGTAGGTACAGTGCATTCCTACAAAGGAGATGTTTACAAAATATATGACGCCCTGACCAACGTTTTGTACAGCCACGTGGGCAAAGCCGTGGGGCGAACACTAGTAAGTTAATAAACGCGTAAAATCTTAAATTGTTCGCTTACGAAAATATCAAAAGTAAATGTGTATTTGTTTGCACATCACAGTGTCACATTTAGACTTTAAACTACTAAACCGATTTTGATGAAATTTATACAATTTCAAAGGATATCTAATTAAATTAAACGCTAGTCTACATTTTAATTAAATATTTTTATTAAGGTGCTTACATAAATTACAAATTCAAGCTTACGTTTCTTTTTCGCAAAAAGGTGATAACTTCATTGATATCCAGGTTAACATCTTTGAGTACATAGTCGTTGGCGAACGAAAATTCACGTGACATATTTAGGCAAAATGAGTTAATGATGTAAAAGTGTTTTTAAACCCATTATCTACCGTATGGAATGATAATAAGAGCTGTTTTTCAGTATTTCCGATAATACAACAATGTCAGAAGTACATAACTACTTGTAAAGCAAAAAAATCAGTCTATCAAAATCATAGATCATTTCTTACTGTCGTTGATCAAAACTAACTAACGGTGTTTGAGTAAATTATGACAATCGTTTTACTAACGTTTTAACACATACTGGGGCAGCACTGCGCTATTAATAGCTCTTATTTATTTCTGGCAGAGGAAAAACTTTGAATAAAATTCAATTCTGTGGTTCGGTAAAAGTCACCAACAGATCTTAAGTAATTTAAGTATATGAAGGTAACCGCACGTTTTTCGGTCATAACGTTCTCCAAAATCGAACTAAAGTTTATTGATTAAAGCAAAACCAACTCAAGTTTTTGTTTTTGAAAATGCTAGATTTAACTATCATACTTTATATTTTATAACTCGGTAACGTTACAAATATTTAAATAATTTATTCATTATTAGGGTGCAAGGTAAAAAACAAAAACATCAATATGTTGTTCATAGAAACCATTTTTGTAACCATAAGCGTTGATAAGTTAAGCCGATTATAAGAACATAAAAACTTTAAAACGTGATTATCTACAAACTAGCTTTTTGCACTTCTAATGACTTCTCGCTCATCAGAAGAGCGATATTTAGAAGAGCTTGCCTAGATAATCTCTCCTGTGCCATTGAGGCACGCAACCAAGTGCCTCTGCGAAGAGTAGAAAACGATATCTCTGCGGTAGCTATGCTGACCGGGAAAGTTGTCAGTTTTTTTAATGTTAGGCTACAAATGTTGGTCACATGCTTCAATGAAATGAGCTAGGTACCGACTCTGTATGGCGGAATTGTTTTCACTTTCTCTTTTTCCACTTGGCCATTCAGAGTCGGTATTCATTCATTAGAGTTGATTCTCTGGTACATCTGGACCACTTTTTTCACAGTCTCGATATCGATATCCCAGTCCCTGACACTAACATTTAGTTTAGGTAGAAATACTCCCAACTGAAATAGGTAGAGTACCTCTGGAGACAATCTCTGCCCCAAATCATTAATAACGGAATCTAATAGAGGTATGTAAATTGATTTCCGAAAGTACTCTTCTGCGCTGATTTTGCAATAGACCATGAAAGTGTGAGGTCACATGTCTATTAGGGTTGTGGGCATGCCCACCTTGCCCACAACGGTGGATCCGCGCTTGTCTGCATCAATTCACATGGTATAACACGAGTAATTAAATCACCCCTTTTCCAGAAGAGCTGTTCTTGGCCCATGTAGTAAATACGAATATAGTGTTTTTGTCCATTAAGTAAAGCAGTAGGTACAGCAACATTTTTGTCGTCGAAGTCATGAAATCGTGGTGATGTACATACTTACGTCAATTCCAGAGGCATTTACAACAATATTCACTTCAACGAATGCGGATGCTTGTGGTGGTAATAGCTGGTAACTTTGAATTTCATCCGATAATTCATTTTCAACTTCAGAATCATCCTTTAAGAATTCGGATTAGACACTAATGATGATGATATTTGATTGTATAGCGTTTAGGTTGACCAAAAAGTATATCAACGTCAGCAGGTAGTTTCAAGTGTGTAACTGTCGCAGTCGTGTTAAAAAAAAGTGATCGAAGGTAGGTATCATTTTCTCACCAGATTCCTTATCGGTCGTGATTGGACATAAAACATTTCAACCAATTGTTCTAATTTAGTAGTTAATAACCTTTCAAGAAGCACATTAGGACGTATATTTAGTAGTTAATAACCTTTCAAGAAGCACATTAGGACGTATATTTAGTAGTTAATAACCTTTCAAGAAGCACATTAGGACGTATATTTTCAAGAAGCACATTAGGACGTATATTTTCAAGAAGCACATTAGGACGTATATTTTCAAGAAGCACATTAGGACGTATATTTTCAAGAAGCACATTAGGACGTATATTTTCTTCCGATCATTTTGATTATAATCACTTGGTACATCATTTACATAAAAGGTTCCTGTAGGTCAAGGCTGCTCAACCCCAGGCCCGCGGGCCACATTGTGGCCCACGTACGATTTATATGTGGCCCACGTGAACCAGAAGAATAATTTCTGGTCCTGGAATAAGAATAAGCCAAATCAGATGCTCTAGAGCGGCCTGACAAACTCTGAAACCAGAAACCAGCACTACCTAAGCTCATAATACGAGACGAAGCTAAAATGAGATGCTTGCTAGCAGCACCGGCTTTAAGAGGCCCAGGCGGCAGCCCAGGACGCCCTGCTTAACTTCACCAATTATTTTAAATACCTATATCTATCAATCTAAAAATAATAGTATTCAGCATAATAACTTTTATGAGCTTTCTGGTTCAGAAAATCGTGAATAATTTTGTAATTATTTTGTAATTATTTATAATTTTGTGTGTAATTTTTATTTTTATTTGTGTCACTGATAGAAATATCTCAAATATTCCGTGCTCGCTTCGCTCGCGTCTTTATAATAATGTTGTGATTTTATGCTCACAGAAAGTCTATTATTAAATTCATTTTTTCAAATAATTACATGCTCAAGCGAGCGCTCGTGCAGAAATCGGTTTTTGTACTGTAACATGTTAAATCATGACTCCAAGTGAGATTTTTGTTATAGATCCCGATTAGATAGAATGTATTGGGTACAACGCCATCTGGCGAGGAGCAGCGTCTTCTCTATTAGATCAAGATGAGTTTTCTCCGTAACTGAAAGCCAGACGCCAAGTTTGGAAGAAACGCCAAACTCCACCACGCGCGCGCCACTTTCTTCGATGAAGGAATAATGAAAGCATTTCTTTGTTGAAGACAGACTGATAATTTCGCCTATCTAAGAATCAATAAATAATGATTGAATTTGCCTCTGCGAGTGGAAGGGAAAAGTTTTCATCTCATGTCTCAAAATAGATAAAATGGTTGGTCCACGCAGCGACAGCTGGCGACAGGAGGCGTGAACTAGAAGGAAGGTGTAAACGATGCGGAGGCCTCTGTCGGGAGGTAGCGGAGCTTTTGAGTGTTGCTATTATAATTGGCGTTCCGGGAATATTTCGGGCTCTGGATAGCTTTGGACGAGGAGCGGGATGTTTCAAAATCCGGAATAGGTCGCATCTTTAAGTTGGCTAACAAATCGGAAATTCAGAGGGCAGCAATTCATATGTCGAAAATAATTTACATCTACAAATCGCGATCGCGATGGTCACACCATGGAATGTTTTGACGTAATGACTATAACACATCAAAGTTCCAGAGAGATACTTTTTTTGTATGAAGTTTTTTGAAGTAAACAACGGAAGCTGATTGGAATGTACCAGAGCTGGCTGGAGGACAGTGACCTGTATAGTTAGGTCGACAAGGTCTGCTTTACGATGCAAGTTGGCAGAGTAGTTTCTAGAGTTTTCTGGATAAGCGGAACTTCGATTTCGGAGTAGAATGCTACCCAACGTAAAAGCCAGAGATCGTATATATACAAAAGAGAAGCCTGTGGATTTGATTTTGGAATACGGACGTTGAATTGAATTTGTCTCACATAGTGGCACGTGATTGAGATCGGTGCAGGCAGCAGAAGAACACGCAGTCTCTTGTGTGGACAAAACGACCGAAACACGCAGTCCAGAACGAGGCTGCTCTGTAACAGGCGAAATAAGTATAAGAGTGCAAAAGCCAGGTTAAAATCGCGCATCAACGGACGGCTGTTGCCGTCACCACTGCGAGCTGCTGTGCGCGATCTCCCGGGGCTCACCACCGTTCGTGGAAGAAGCCGGTCTACGAGGGACTCCAGAAGGTCTGCAACGCACCACCTGTCCAGTAGAAGACACCGAACGAGAGAGACACCAGGCACCGATCGTGGGAGACGCTGAAACCGTTCGAGAGCAGCGGAAGGCACCGTTCGTGGAGAGCAGGAGGAGCTGAACGAGTGGAGTAAGGAGGCGTTCCGCGGCGGCACGCGAGACGACGGTACGGTGTCCTGGGAAGCTTCCAGGTTGGTCCACTCCATATCATTTTGAGTCAGCGAGCTACGGTAGTGAGGGCAGCCTTCGCCTACTTGCGTGTTAATATACTGTTGAAAGATACTTTCTGTTTTAGAGTTTAATATCCCTCTGGGAAACACAATCTTACACACACACACACACACTCCTGTTTGCACAAGTTCTCTTTTAATTTAGAACATTCAAAGGCAACAAGACTATTCCGTTGCGTTGTGACCAATACATGATGAACTGCTGAGCACAGACTCTCTAAGTTTTACTAGCCTAGGATACTGCAGTTCTATTGTAAATTCATATCGTACGGGCCGAAGTTATGTACTATAATATATATGTTTGAGGAAATTGTAATCATATTTGAGAATTTTGAGTTTTGAGTATTAAGTTAGTAGTATTTCCTATTATAAGATCTTGCTGTTTAGAATTATTTTGATGCAGAACAAACTAAATTAAGTGTAAAATACCATCTTTTTGATTTCCTCAGTAAAGGGGAGAGTACCAAACTTTGATAACTCATGTGTGATTTTTTTCTATTTTTGTAATAAAGCCCTTTGTTATTGAATTTACCATCTTGTTTTAATTCCTCGCCTTTACCTGAGAAGGAGGTCCGTTTCCTTAGCCGGGCAACGGTCCTTTCAGTACTGTATTTAATCTACAGCTTGTTAAGAAAAAGAATTGCTCCAAATGTACTGACTGTTAAGTGAAGGAAAAGGTGGATCTTGTTTTCCTTCAGTTTTTTTCAATTACTTCCAGAAATAATTTGAAGTTATCGTGCATTGGCTGCTTTCATAGTTATATCTTTCAATGGATCCATAGTAATTTTACTGTTATGCCATTTTGCGCTCCTTTTGGTCGCGCGTTTACTTGGTACTTGGTGGTCGGGCTTCTTTTCCGCAACTAAGCCGATCATCGGCCCCTTTTGCGTGAAACGGGCAGCGACAGCTAGTTCAGCCACCCGATGTCGCTCAGGAAGGCCAGCAACTTGCGAATTCCGGCGCAGGCTTCCCTCATGGTGGAAGTTGTTCCCAGGAACTGTTTTCTTGTGTCGCCACGCTTTCGTACTCAAGGAGTACATGCGTGGCCGTTTCTTCTGCCCCCATGCATCCTCTGCACAAGGGGCTGTCTGTGACACCTAATCTGTGAAGGTGTTTGTTAAGAGGGCAATGACCGCTTACAATTCCCACCACTTGTTGGAGACTGTCCCGTTTAAGGTTCAGAAGTTTTCGGGAGTATCTCGGATTTAACTCCGGGAACGCCTCCCTTGACTGTCTATAATCCTTTAATTAGGATTTAGGTTATTTAAGCTTTATTTAGGTTTTGCCCATAGTTCTTGATGTAGTTTATGTGTCCTTCGACGGATCCAGGCTCGAATTTGACTGAAAGGCAATGGGAACATTGGCTCTGTCCCTACAGGGCGCATGCCCGAGCCTCTTCTTGCCGTTCATCAGCTGCATCGTTCCCTCTGGATCCGCTGTGTCCCTTTATCTATTGGAGAGTAAGGTAATTATGTCTACTAACCTCCTCCAGAAGATGGTGACACTGGATAGTTAGCCCCGAGGAATGTTCACCTTTGAAGTGCTATAAGGACTGCGGCGCTGTCGGAGAGTATTCTGATTTTAGAGACCGTTACCTTCCTGCGCAGTATCGCTGTTGCTGCCTGGATTATACCCACACATTCAGCTTGGAAAATAGAGTGTTGAGTACCCAGTGCTGCTGCTATATGCATGTTCAAATCGTCCGAGAACGTACCCGCTCCCGTCCCAGCTTCCATTTTGGAACCATCTGTGTAGATTCTAACTTCGTGAGTATTTGACCTATCACTTGGTTCCTCATGTAGTTGTATCTTGTAGTGTTTATTGAAAAGATGTTGTTTTGGTACAGACTTGTAAACGACGGGACTGTCCGGGTTACACTCCGCATAATCCCGTATGATGTTAGTGTGGAATGTTTGACTATTTTGATCCCAGAAATTGAGTGCTTTGAGACTGTAAACAGACGCAGCAGCCTCCTGCTGGATGTGCAACTGCAACGGTGGCATACCCAGCAGTACCTCTAGTGCAGCAGTGGGTGCTGTTCTCATGCAACCAGTCACTGCTACACAAGCCAACCTCTGGAAGGACGGTAGTTTATTTATGGTAGATACCTGTTTAGTCCTTGGCCACCAAAAAAGTGAACCATATGTTAAAGAAGGCCTAATTACAATATTGTATAACCAGTGTTATTTTTGGACTCAAGCCCCATGTTTTACCTATCATTTACCGACATTGCCAGAAAGATATGGTTGCTTTCTTAATTTTGTTTTCTAGGTGTCTAGCCCAGTTCAATTGCTCGCGCCTCTTAATATTACCTATTTTCACACGATGAGGAATTCCATGAATGTTTAATTTATTGAAAATTTTCACGCTCGTTAAGCTCGCGTCTTTTAAATGTTATATTCAGTTTCCTCTTTCTTATCATGTATTGGAAATAACTTAAATTTTACGCTCGCTTCGCTCGCGCCTTCTTTATAATTATTCGGATTTTACGCATATAGAAGATCGATCATAAACGTTTTTTTTTTTTCACAAAACTACACTAATAAAAGTAACACTTTCGCGTTCTCTAGCCTCGCCCCTTCTTGGTAATATTATTATTGCATGTTTCGCAATCATAGAAGATCTGTAGTAAAAACAAACAAAAGTAATTACTACAATTATAAATTGTACCTACGTGTTTAGCTCAAAGTATTCAAATACGAAGGTTACCGACATAGCTCTCCGAGTTTGCAAGTTGAAGTGGCAATGGGCAGGCCATATAGTTCGCAGAACCGACAACCGCTGGGGAATAAAGGTTTTCGAATGCCGACCACGAACAAGCAAGCAAAGTGTGGGGAGACCCCACACACGATGGACCGACGACATTCTAGCCATCGCAGGAAGTCGGTGGATGGAGGTGGCACAAGATCGCTCGTCATGGCGCTCTTTGGGGGAGGCTTATATTCAGCAGTGGACTTCTAAAGGCTGACATGATGATGATCATGATGATTCAAATAAAAAAGGGGCGCTGAAATATGTCTCGCCCAAGGCTACCAGATTCCTAAAGCCAACCCTTTCTGAATCTACTCTCAAACCCAAGTCATTGGTGCCAGAGGAAGGCTTTCCTGAAATAACTGACCTGTCTTTTCAATTTTTAAGTAGTAACATAATTTCAAATCTTAACTTGGTACAAAATATATACCGCACATATCTAACTGAGCAACATTTACATTATCTGATTTTTTGTTACTGTCAACTAGGGCATGCAAACCGGATACCCGAATAACCGAAAAACGCGAATAACCGACTGAATTGAAACTCGGATTTTTAAGATTGAAAACCCAAGGTTTTCGGGGTTTTCGAGTTCATTCATGATGGTTTATGTAAAGTACTACTACCAGAACATTAATAAAGAATTAACAACAGAAACAACTTCACAAAAACTTACTGTTTCCTTATTTCTACTCTATTGACCGAATAAATTGGACAGGCTGACCACAATCTATAATAATTATTAGGTATTAGGAAGTAATATATTGTCACTTGATAGGGTTTGGTCTGACGTTGAACGAGTGAGGCACTGCGAGCGAGCGCTATGAGACTCTGGTAACGGCGGATTTCATTGAACATTGTGTAACCCTAGTTAGTTTTTATTGAACATTGTGTAACCCTAGTTAGTTTTTATTGAACATTGTGTAACCCTAGTTAGTTTTTATTGAACATTGTGTAACCCTAGTTAGATTTTAAAGAACATTGTGTAACCCTAGTTAGTTTTTATTGAACATTGTGTAACCCTAGTTAGTTTTTATTGAACATTGTGTAACCCTAGTTAGATTTTATTGAACATTGTGTAACCCTAGTTAGTTTTTATTGAACATTGTGTAACCCTAGTTAGTTTTTATTGAACATTGTGTAACCCTAGTTAGATTTTATTGAACATTGTGTAACCCTAGTTAGTTTTTATTGAACATTGTGTAACCCTAGTTAGTTTTTATTGAACATTGTGTAACCCTAGTTAGTTTTTACTGTCAAAGTAAAAAATTAAGTAAAAACTTGACTTGGGTCACAAAATTGTCAATTACATAGTAGAAATGGTGCAGTTTTATTATTAAGGTCCCTATACAACTTGACAGAAGACCCATTTCTACCTCGAATTGATTAGGGATCGTCTTAGCCTATTTTTTTTTAAAGATTGTACTTGATAAAGAAATATTTTTTATTTTAAGTTACTATATAAACAAGAAATAAGACATATTATGTGATTTACGATACGATATGATACGAAACAGTTTATTGTAATTACCAGTTAGAAAACACACATAATTATTTGAAAACATTTTATTTTGATGGTTTTGTTTTTAAATGGTACTAAATAGTTAACTGTAGATAAGGTGTTGCTTAGATTATCTGATGTGTCCGCGTGTGTGTGTGTGTGTGTGTGTGTTTGTGTGTGTGTGTGCGCGCGCGCGAAGGTGTGTGTGTTGTGTGTGTGTATGTGTTTGTGTGTGTATGTTGTACCTTCTCTTTATCTAAATGTGTTATCTATGAAAGGGGAAGAAATTTGTTTTTTATCATCATTATCATCATGTCAGCCAATACTTTCAACAGTTTTAAAAAAAATATTAAAAGCCGTTTACTGTGTCATTTAAATTTGAAAAGGGTTATTAATAGACGAAAATTCGGTTATCAGAAAGGCGTAGGAACTGCCAATGCTGTCAATACTTTGGTTAAAGATGTGGTTGGCCGCCTAAGTAATAAGATAAAGGTTGCTGGAATATTTCTAGATTTGAGTTCTGCTTTTGATACAGTAGACCATGAGCTATTATTGGTTAAATTAAACCATTACGGAGTCAGGGGTAAGGCTCTGGAATTACTTAACTCTTATTTACATAATAGAAAAATGTTTGTGGAAATAATGCATTTCAATAATAACCACCTTACAGAACACAAATCTAGCTTGGTCAATATAACTACCGGTGTACCACAGGGTTCAATACTCGGTCCGAAACTCTTCATTATTTTTACCAATGATTTGATAAATTTTATTAGTAGTAAAATAACAGATACGGAATTGGTCGTGTTTGCTGATGCCATTCTAAGTGCCAGAGAAATAGAATCTCTAAATATAAAAGTTAATTATGCTCTTGTTTTGTTTAATTCTTGGTTTTCAGCAAACAACTTAGAGATTAATACAAATAAGACCAATATAATGCTTTTTAAATCGACTTCTCGTAAACAGGATAGCTTAGAAGTCAAAATGGACAATGAACAAATTAGCTTAGATAAAATAATATTAATATAATTTATCCCCACGTCGACGATACTCTTCTGCGACCATATAAACAATAGAGGCCCATTTTCATTCCTCTTTAGAACAAATATAGGGGTTCACGCGTAAATTTTAAGTTGTCTGTGAGCTGCAGACAACTTTGGACTATTTGCTGGTCTAAAAGGGGTGATAGCCCCTTTCTTTAGCCTCCTTGTTATTGTTCGTGCACTCACGTTTATTCCACGCACTACGCAAATTTCTAACAGTCGTTTTTTGTACCAAGCCTTGCCGCACCAATGCCACAATTTGTGCGGCTTGTTCGGACGAAGTATCCATACTATTGTACCGAAACTCTTGTCGAGAATAAAAGACTTAAAAAGACTACCTAATAAATAATTCAATTAGCAATTGAAAAAAAAAGAATAACGATCAATTTAAAACTTTACCTTAATAACCCGCAAATCTGAGAACACGTGTAAATGTTCTTTTCCCGGCTATAATCGTTTGTTTTGCTGCAGTTCCATTTTTAATATTGTTTTTTTTTTAATGTTTAATGGCCAGTCTTCACTTTTTCATTTATGTAAATCTAAAAAGATTGCCTACTTATTAAAAATATTAATTTGAAAGTAATCCTGAACGTTGGTGCAGTTTATGTGTCTGTCGGTGTATTTCAGTAGCTTGTCGAATGAGGTAGTGCTGACCTCTGAGAGCGCACATAACTTAGAAAAGTCAGTGGTGCGGTATGACCGAACCCGGTATCGTTGGATTTTAAGTAGCACTTTTGATTCCCTAGGCTTACATCGCCCTAAATAAAAAGGATTGAAGTCATAAGCAGAAATAAATTTCACAATATTTTATTTACACAAAAACAATCTGTAGCGATAAAATGTGGAAGTAACACAACACTTCATAATTGTCATTCATAGCGGACTTGACATAATATTCATTATCATACAGACATAAATGGTATTATTGCATTTTGACTATAATTTACATAAAAAAATGTAATAAATATATTTTATAACCAATAACAATGTGACATCACAGTACTACGTAGTATTTACACGGTGTCCAAACCTTTGCGACGAATAACCATCTAGATAACAATCTCTGAGACTCCTTCTTACAGGCGAGGCAATGCCTAAAATACAGCAACAAACGATATCAATAACTGCTCCTTTTATTGCTCTGGCAATAAAAGTAGCAGTTATTCACATCGGCCGAAACAGGACCCAATTCTGCTCAACCAATTGCTTTTAAATTGTGTGAATTATCCCAACATTTTCACTTTTGCTTCTTTGGTTAAGGCGGGGTACGCTCTCAAATGTTTGTCCTGTCGTCCAGGTGCAGTGTGACCGGGATGTAGCTCGGGAGCAGATTTAAGAGAAATTTTGTGATATAAATGTTTTTTTTTAAATTAATTTTTATCTCAATATATAAAACTCAAGAAATATAATTATTAAAAAAACAAGTTCATGTCGCAGAAAATAACGAGAACAGCGACGCAACAAGTTTTTTTTTAGGTAGTTATACTTTTGTATTCTCAGTATTTTTCGGGACTGACCCCTGGCCCTGGCCTTAACTTCAATGGTTTTCAATAGGGTATTTGACTAATTTTCATAAACTAATAGTAAGATTTTTGCAAAAAAATATACATAAGTATTTTGAAGAACTCAAACGAAAATATCTTGAATTAGAAGTTTTCCGTAAAGCAACTAAAAATAACAATAGTTCATAAAAATGCTATAGATGGCGTTGACGAGACATGGATCTGAAGATGTTGCAAAAACACACGAAGCAAGGTCAATAATAAAAATCTTGCTTATTCTCATAGACAAGTCTGACATGCTTGTTTTTGTGCTTAATGTTTGACTAGTTTTCACCCGCGGCTTCGTCCGCGCGGACTACAGTTTATCGCGAAAAAGCATTCTATGTTCTTTTATTATATTAAAAACCAATGCAAAAGTATAACACCAACGCCCTTGATGCTTTTTGACAAACTTGTTATTACTTCGTTTCCATAGCAACCGTTCCTTACAGCAAGTAATCGTCATTTCCAGTTTTACAGTGAAAACTTACCATTTTCCAGGATAAAAAGTATCCTATATTGGTCCTATATTGAACAGTACCTATTTACAACATTTTATCAAAATCAGATCAGCCGTTTTGGCGTGAAAACTTCCCAAACAAACAAACAGACACCGTTTCACTTTTATATATTGGTGTGGATATCAAACAAAATACTTTTGTTTTACACAATACAACACAAATGAGTGTGCATTGTCTAGCCGTGTTATAAAATTGCTTTATCATTGAACAAATGCGAAAAAATACATGTCTGATCAGCGCCATCTATCGATGGATACCGAACTATGTTCCTCCAACTGTCAGAAAACCTCTCGTTGATTGCCAAAACGACCACATGTCATGACTGTGGTCATGGCAGGGCGTAGTGGCAGGGCGACCGTATGCCGTCACTTTTGCTCAAAGGTGTACCAAAACACTAGCCCAAGGAAGTTCTATGTACTTACGTACTTAGAACTTCCTTGGTGTAGGTACACAGGAAAAAAAAACGGCGAATCCAAAATATTAGCAAGCTGTCAGTTTCACTGCGCAGTTTTGTGTCAAATGGCGTAAAAATAATTTTGGAAATATTTGGTTATTCAAAATAATAATGCTTTTAATTATTTTATTGTTTTAGTTCACTGTCCAGTCTGTACGTATCGCATGCCAATTGTGCCCTTTGGAAAACAATAATTAAGTAACCTGTACAGCGGCAAATTCACTTCTGTGAGTTTTGTTGCTAACCTAAACCTCGCTTTGCATATATACCTGCGATCGCATTATACATAGATATTTACAAAACCTGAGCCACCAATACTTCAATTGCAAAGCCTCGATTAAACAACAAAGACCATTCTACAATATGTCTTTAATCACATTTTATTTTTAAGCTATAAATATGTCTCATACAATATAACACAAAGCATTTTCACCAAATTTTGTAGTGTTTACATTTTTTATGGTAAAACTTTACTTCACGAGTATGTAGACGCAGTCCGCAGTGTCTGCACAGGTAGAAGCACATGTTTTAACACGATTTGTTTGTGGAGTTAACACAGCTAATTATTTTAACGATGCGTCATTAAACAATATTTTTTCAAATAGATATAATTCGAAAACTTAGTTAAGTATTTAAAAAGGGACATAATCGGGCTGAAAACTTAATGTTTATTTACCTCGACATTTAGATCAAGTTTCATTGATCGTGGTCACGAGAATACACGAGTTTTAAATTTTCAGCATGTGTTCGAATCGCGAAAGATTAAAAGTTACAAAAATTGAAAACTATTTATGATTCGATTAAGATAAGACTCGGAACACTCGTGGCAATATCCAGAAGCATGGACTGTTGGAATAAATCTGTGTATTCATTACTTATTTACTAGAAACTAAGATAACATTCTGAAATATCATATAAGCTAGAGCACTTCATTATTTAGAATATATCTCGATTAAAATTGTAGATGTATTAGAAATCCCCACTGGTGGGGACGGTCTGGTGGGGATTTCGGTAATAATCCTTATTATAATAGGTTATTGCCGTATGCCGTACTCAAATACATAAATTGACTTTTAACTAGCATTAAATCATTCTTGGTAGATTTTAATGCTTATAAGCGTTAATTGACGTCTCCGGTTACGGCGATAAGTCTCATAACACCTCAAGTAGTTTTTTTTTCTAAATATATTTTAAGGACAGACAAGCTTACTTTGCAGGAATTTTGAATCAAGCAAGGTTCAATTTGAAATTTAGATATGAAAATTACAATAAATAACTAAACATATAAAATAATAGCCGCCTTGCTGGTGGGAGTGCCGCCTGCCCATAACGATACTCTGCGGTTTACAGCTTCTTGCTAGTGGGAGTGCCGCCTGCCCATAACGATACTCTGCGGTTTACAGCTTCTTGCTAGTGGGAGTGCCGCCTGCCCATAACGATACTCTGCGGTTTACAGCTTCTTGCTAGTGGGAGTGCCGCCTGCCCATAACGATACTCTGCGGTTTACAGCTTCTTGCTAGTGGGAGTGCCGCCTGCCCATAACGATACTCTGCGGTTTACAGCTTCTTGCTAGTGGGAGTGCCGCCTGCCCATAACGATACTCTGCGGTTTACAGCTTCTTGCTAGTGGGAGTGCCGCCTGCCCATAACGATACTCTGCGGTTTACAGCTTCTTGCTAGTGGGAGTGCCGCCTGCCTATAACGATACTCTGCGGTTTACAGCTTCTTGCTAGTGGGAGTGCCGCCTGCCCATAACGATACTCTGCGGTTTACAGCTTCTTGCTAGTGGGAGTGCCGCCTGCCCATAACGATACTCTGCGGTTTACAGCTTCTTGCTAGTGGGAGTGCCGCCTGCCCATAACGATACTCTGCGGTTTACAGCTTCTTCTATAATTGGGAGTCCCGCCTGCCCATAACGATACTCTGCGGTTTACAGCTTTTTGCTAGTGGGAGTGCCGCCTGCCCATAACGATACTCTGCGGTTTACAGCTTCTTGCTAGTGGGAGTGCCACCTGCCCATAACGATACTCTGCGGTTTACAGCTTCTTGCTAGTGGGAGTGCCGCCTGCCCATAACGATACTCTGCGGTTTACAGCTTCTTGCTAGTGGGAGTGCCGCCTGCCCATAACGAAACTCTGCGGTTTACAGCTTTTTGCTAGTGGGAGTGCCGCCTGCCCATAACGATACTCTGCGGTTTACAGCTTCTTGCTAGTGGGAGTGCCGCCTGCCCATAACGATACTCTGCGGTTTACAGCTTCTTGCTAGTGGGAGTGCCGCCTGCCCATAACGATACTCTGCGGTTTACAGCTTCTTGCTAGTGGGAGTGCCGCCTGCCCATAACGATACTCTGCGGTTTACAGCTTCTTGCTAGTGGGAGTGCCGCCTGCCCATAACGATACTCTGCGGTTTACAGCTTCTTGCTAGTGGGAGTGCCGCCTGCCCATAACGATACTCTGCGGTTTACAGCTTCTTGCTAGTGGGAGTGCCGCCTGCCCATAACGATACTCTGCGGTTTACAGCTTCTTCTATAATTGGGAGTCCCGCCTGCCCATAACGATACTCTGCGGTTTACAGCTTCTTTTATAATTGGGAGTGCCGCCTGCCCATAACTATACTCTGCGGTTTACAGCTTCTTCTATAATTGGGAGTGCCGCCTGCCCATAACGATACTCTGCGGTTTACAGCTTCTTCTATAATTGGGAGTGCCGCCTGCCCATAACGATACTCTGCGGTTTACAGCTTCTTCTATAATTGGGAGTGCCGCCTGCCCATAACGATACTCTGCGGTTTACAGCTTCTTCTATAATTGGGAGTGCCGCCTGCCCATAACGATACTCTGCGGTTTACAGCTTCTTCTATAATTGGGAGTGCCGCCTGCCCATAACGATACTCTGCGGTTTACAGCTTCTTCTATAATTGTTTTATCTGGCACAGAACAATTAGACTACGACACAGTAGGTACTAGTTTATTTTTAATAGACAAATGAACAGGTCTTTGGCATGATAGGAAGCGCCACTACGCCACACAATATAAAACAGCGACATTCGGTTTACTCTTTGGTAAAGAACATAGTTTTTTTATTGATTCTCTTGTTTTTACCCGACTACAGCAAAGCAAAGGAAGGGTAAAACAGTCTATGTATGTATGTATGTATGTATGTATGTATGTATGTATGTATCTATGTATGTGATTATGTGGATGTTCCATCATAGCGTCACCCCTATTGGTTCGATTTTGACTAGCGAGATGTCAATCGAATCGTCTTCAGATCAGGTATAGTGTCATAGTCTATATTTTTTTACCAGACTACGGTAAGGCAAAGTAAGGGTTATGTGTTCAAACTAAAAACTTGGTCCAATTTTGACAACCGAGGTGTCAATCGATTTGTCTTCATCCCAAGTATCGCAATATATAGGCTAT
This sequence comes from Alsophila aescularia, assembly GCA_946251855.1. Classification (NCBI taxonomy): domain Eukaryota; kingdom Metazoa; phylum Arthropoda; class Insecta; order Lepidoptera; family Geometridae; genus Alsophila; species Alsophila aescularia. The sequence goes on from OX276374.1 coordinate 60,565,820, forward strand.
TTTTTACCCGACCATAGTCGGGTTTTAGTTTTTGAAGTTATGTCTTGTTATCATTCGTAAGTACACAATGTTATTAACATGGACTTTCCATTTGATTCGTTTTACGGACTCAACACAAAAAAACTCAACTTCAACTTTAATAGAATTATTTCTTTTAATAAATTTTATATCATAATTATATGATAGCTTATAACAAAAATAAACATAATAAATGGACTAATTAGTCAGATATCGGCTGTAACTTGTCAGGTCCACGATACAAGGGCAGCGCTACCCCTGTAGTATCGAATTTGAAACTTGTCAGGTCCACGATACAAGGGCAGCGCTACCCCTGTAGTATCGACACGATACAAGGGCAGCGCTACCCCTGTAGTATCGACACGATACAAGGGCAGCGCTGCCCCTGTAGTATCGAATTTGAAACTTGTCAGGTCCACGATACAAGGGCAGCCCTACCCCTGTAGTATCGAATTTGAAACTTGGCAGGTCCACGATACAAGGGCAGCGCTACCCCTGTAGTATCGAATTTGAAACTTGTCAGGTCCACGATACAAGGGCAGCCCTACCCCTGTAGTATCGACACGATACAAGGGCAGCGCTACCCCTGTAGTATCGACACGATACAAGGGCAGCGCTACCCCTGTAGTATCGACACGATACAAGGGCAGCGCTACCCCTGTAGTATCGACACGATACAAGGGCAGCGCTACCCCTGTAGTATCGACACGATACAAGGGCAGCGCTACCCCTGTAGTATCGAATTTGAAACTTGTCAGGTCCACGATGTACTCCGAATCATACTTAATAACGGTTGTGAATTTGTCGCAAGTCACTGCGCAATAGCAAATATTAAGAATGGCGAACGTTGGAGGGCTGGCTTGCAGCGCACATCACAGCCTCAATTAAGTTTAATTCGGACTCTACAAGGGCAGCGCTGCATTACCTATGTAGGATCGAATTTGACCGATGTTATTTTAGTCGCAGTTATATCTCCAGCACAATTTCGCGATGGATGTGACTAGCACTGGATCTAAAAACAGGCAGCAGACACCACTTCCAGCGGTGGGCGGAATGACAAGGCAATCGATTCGTATAAAATTAGAAAGTTGTTTATGCCTAAAAGTTCGAAAGTTGTTTCTGCCTAGCAGGTCCCCGCGGCGCTCGCATCTTGTAAAGCTGCGTGACGTCATGCAGGTCCAGCCGCAGTACAGCTGTAACTAGCAGATCCCCGCGCCGATTGTTATCGCGGCTGGTGCTGCTTGAGCCGCACGACCTTGTCCAGCTGCGCCTTGTACAACTGCGTGACGTCATGCAGGTCCAGCCGCAGTACAGCTGTACCTAGCAGGTCCCCGCGGCACTCGCTATCGCGGCTGATGCTGCTTGAGCCGCACGAGCTCGTCCAGCTGCGCCTTGTACAGCTGCGTGACGTCATGAAGGTCCAGCCGCAGCTCGGCCACTTGCTCCTCCTTCTCTCCGTACATCTGCAGCAGCGCGTCGTACTGCTCCTGCAGGCTCTGCGAACAAACAAGGCCCATCATGAGTGAGCTCTATCCGATTAGGTACTTGACTCGACCAATCCTTAGGATATAGCACAGACTCATTGATATGTGCATCCTGCCCTTTCTAACCTACGGTGCTCAGACCTGTTCGCAGAGCGATTCTCAAATGATTAAGCTTGGGGTTTGACAAAGAGCGATGGAACGCATCGTCTTAGGGATCAGGACTGACCGAGTTTGTAACACCACGTTGCGTTCTATCACAAGTATCGTGGATGTGTGTCATGAAGCTGCCAGACTGAAATGGGATTGGGCGGGTCACGTGACACAAATGTATCCTGCGCCCGCAGCGCGGTGCGCTCCGCCAGCAGGCGGTCGCGCGCGGTGCTCAGTACCCTCAGCTCAGCCTCGAGTCCAGTGAGCGTCGCCAGCGTCTCCTCTACGTGTAGGTGGGACGGCAGTGACGTTAGCGTACCTGCTGTTCGTCAAGGCGCGCCTGCAGCTGGGCCAGATGAGCCCGCAGCGCGGTGCACTCCGCCAGCAGGCGGTCGCGCGCGGTGCTCAGTACCCTTAGCTCGCCCTCGCGTCGTGTGAGCATCGCCAGCGTCTCCTCCACGTGTAGGTGGGACGGCAGTGACGTTAGCGTACCTGCTGTTCGTCGAGGCGCGCCTGCAGCTGCGCCAGATGAGCCCGCAGCGCGGTGCACTCCGCCAGCAGGCGGTCGCGCGCGGTGCTCAGTACCCTCAGCTCGCCCTCGCGTCGTGTGAGCGTCGCCAGCGTCTCCTCCACGTGTAGGTGGGACGGCAGTGACGTTAGCGTACCTGCTGTTCGTCAAGGCGCGCCTGCAGCTGCGCCAGATGAGCCCGCAGCGCGGTGCGCTCCGCCAGCAGGCGGTCGCGCGCGGTGCTCAGTACCCTCAGCTCGCCCTCGCGTCGTGTGAGCGTCGCCAGCGTCTCCTCCACGTGTAGATGGGACGGCAGTGACGTTAGCGTACCTGCTGTTCGTCGAGGCGCGCCTGCAGCTGCGCCAGATGAGCCCGCAGCGCGGTGCGCTCCACCAGCAGGCGGTCGTGCGCGGTGCTCAGTACCCTCAGCTCGCCCTCGCGTCGTGTGAGCGTCGCCAGCGTCTCCTCCACGTGTAGGTGGGACGGCAGTGACGTTAGCGTACCTGCTGTTCGTCGAGGCGCGCCTGCAGCTGCGCCATATGAGCCCGCAACGCGGTGCGCTCCGCCAGCAGGCGGTCGCGCGCGGTGCTCAGTACCCTCAGCTCAGCCTCGAGTCCAGTGAGCGTCGCCAGCGTCTCCTCTACGTGTAGGTGGGACGGCAGTGACGTTAGCGTACCTGCTGTTCGTCGAGGCGCGCCTGCAGCTGGGCCAGATGAGCCCGCAGCGCGGTGCGCTCCGCCAGCAGGCGGTCGCGCGCGGTGCTCAGTACCCTCAGCTCGCCCTCGCGTCGTGTGAGCGTCGCCAGCGTCTCCTCCACGTGTAGGTGGGACGGCAGTGACGTTAGCGTACCTGCTGTTCGTCGAGGCGCGCCTGCAGCTGTGCCAGATGAGCCCGCAGCGCGGTGCGCTCCGCCAGCAGGCGGTCGCGCGCGGTGCTCAGTATCCTCAGCTCGCCCTCGCGTCGTGTGAGCGTCGCCAGCGTCTCCTCCACGTGTAGGTGGGACGGCAGTGACGTTAGCGTACCTGCTGTTCGTCGAGGCGCGCCTGCAGCTGCGCCAGATGAGCCCACAGCGCGGTGCGCTCCGCCAGCAGGCGGTCGCGCGCGGTGCTCAGTACCCTCAGCTCGCCCTCGCGTCGTGTGAGCGTCGCCAACGTCTCCTCCACGTGTAGGTGGGACGGCAGTGACGTTAGCGTACCTGCTGTTCGTCGAGGCGCGCCTGCAGCTGCGCCAGATGAGCCCGCAGCGCGGTGTGCTCCGCCAGCAGGCGGTCGCGCGCGGTGCTCAGTACCCTCAGCTCGCCCTCGCATCGTGTGAGCGTCGCCAGCGTCTCCTCCACGTGTAGGTGGGACGGCAGTGACGTTAGCGTACCTGCTGTTCGTCGAGGCGCGCCTGCAGCTGCGCCAGATGAGCCCGCAGCGCGGTGCGCTCCGCCAGCAGGCGGTCGCGCGCGGTGCTCAGTACCCTCAGCTCGCCCTCGCGTCGTGTGAGCGTCGCCAGCGTCTCCTCCACGTGTAGATGGGACGGCAGTGACGTTAGCGTACCTGCTGTTCGTCGAGGCGCGCCTGCAGCTGCGCCAGATGAGCCCGCAGCGCGGTGCGCTCCGCCAGCAGGCGGTCGCGCGCGGTGCTCAGTACCCTCAGCTCGCCCTCGCGTCGTGTGAGCGTCGCCAGCGTCTCCTCCACGTGTAGGTGGGACGGCAGTGACGGCGTCATGTTACCTTCGTCCTGGAAAATACCGTTTTACTTAAGATGCAAACTGTAAGTGTAATTAGTATAACCCAATGGAATGGCTCTCACCGTAACTATAACTGCAAATGTTGACCAAAAAATAGAATGAAATGAACTTCTACCAAATTATTTGGATAATTACAAAATAGTACATTGCATTAAACAAGGCATTGTGTCCGAGACATTTGTCCGCCCGAGACGAAGGCGAGTTGAGACATTGAAGTTGAGGACCAAATTGCCTTGTTTTATAAAAGAGGTAATCACTCCACTTTTCACTTCGATTGCGAGGAAACTAAATTATATCTTATCTTATTTAAATACTGCTAAGAAAGACGAGAGCTTCTTTCCCGACTCTTTTTTAAAGCTTTCTTCATGACACATTAGGGTCGGGTCGGAGACCATAGAGAATTCTTTATGGTCTCCGACTGAGAAGTAAAACACTTTTAAGCACTGGAGCATAAAACTCAGTTTTTCGTCGCCTAAACCCAGCATAAATAAGAGCTTTATTAGCAGGAGAAGTGAAAAGATATTAAAAACTCAGCACGGTAGGCTAAAACTAAAAAATGTACCTACCACCCCTACTGAGTTGTTTACAAGTGAACCTGCACTCCACAACTTACTGCAGTGCACGGAGCCCGCGGGACTCGCTTCGACGAACAACTATAAAATGTACCTACCACCCCTACTGAGTTGTTTACAAGTGAACCTGCACTCCACAACTTACTGCAGTGCACGGAGCCCGCGGGACTCGCTTCGACGAACAACTATAAAACTAAAATATTTTAGCTAATTTCAGGACATCTTTTTAAAACTGTTTTTAGTAGGGGCAAGATTTTGCTTTAATTTCATTACTGTTTATCTACCTAGTGGGTTTCAAGTTTAAATGAACAGGAACACGTAAATGTATGTAGATAGAAAAAGCTGCACTCACCGATTGCCACAAGGAGTTGGAGAAGGAGTCCGAGGTGACGGAGTGCGGCGGGGACACGTCGCCGCGGCTCGACAGCTGCTCCTGCCAACAAATGATAAGGATCGTCACTTTACCTCAAGAAAAAAAATGTACCTAAAAATATTAGTGGGAACTTATCCCACTTCTGATGTCGCAGCTAATATTTGAGTAATTATTTGAGTAAAAACATCGACTACAAAAAAAAAACATTTACAAAAAGAAACTGAACCAGTTTTGGTGAAATTTATTTGAGATCACACTAAAGGTTACTCTTACAAAAGTATAATCCATCCAAATCGCTTCAGAGATTTTGGAGATATGAGTGAACATATATCATCATCATTATCATTATCATCATGTCAGCCTTTAGAAGTCCACTGCTGAACATAGGCCTCCTCCAAAGAGCGCCACGACAAACGGTCTTGTGTTGATACAATACAATACAATAACTCTTTATTGAACACATTACAATCAAAAACGAGATAACAGTAATGATACATTAAATCTAATGTTGTACAATCAATGATCAATGATTGTTGATGAGCGTTCTAAAAGACCACTGATGTCTATTATACTAACAAACCTTTTCATCCACCGTTTTGCGCATGCGTGCCGCCATGTTAAATTCAATTGTTTTGTTTTATCAGTCCTTTCCTTCGACAGATAAGACCAGCCCACTGCCACTTCAGCTTACTATTCCTAAGAGCTATGTCGACAACTTTGGTTCTCTGCCGGACCACCTCATTCCGGATACGATCTTTCAGAGAAACTCTGAGCATAGCCCTTCTTAAGTTCGTTCAGCGGGCTGTGGCCCGCTGAACGAGTCTTGTTGTTGTTCAAGACATTTGAATTCCGAATGGCTGTTTCGGGAACCAAATCGTAAATGAAAAGGTCTATTAGATTTCAATGACAGTTATTATCATGTACTCATTTATATAGTTTTCGGAAAAACCAAGCAATCCCGCAGGAAAATAAGTAGACCAAAGGCATAGCAAAGGAGTTAGTGGTAGTTGTACCTGCAATATAGCGTTCCGTTTCTTCTCCACGTCGAGCGCGGTCCTCTCCGCCGCGAGCTGTCGCTCGCTCTCCTGCAGCCTAGTGTCCAGGTCCGACAGACGCGTCTCGTACTCGGTGCGCGTCGATTCTAGATCTGCTGTTTTCCTGAATTAATAAAACAATTTTTTTTTATATCTTCTATAATTCTAAAAAAGCAGCAAGTATAAAATGTCTGTGGGTACTTAAAATAAGCTACAGAACACAACATATTATTTTTTTAAATCGTTTCTCTGTCTGTCTCTTTGTTTGTTCGTGCATCACGTAAAAACTACTGGACCGATTGCGGTTCACTGTTGGGCAGCTTAGATTTTGTCTTAAAAACTGGTGTAGTTGGTATCTCAATCCGATGAGTAGAAGCCGAGCAAACGATAAAAACTGTTTGACGGCTGAAGGAAAATTGATATATTGTACTTTCGTTCTTTTGGTTCTGGAATAACATATAGGATACTTTTATCCAGAAAAATGACCACGCAGGCAAAGCCACGGACACAGCTAGTTTCTTAATAATATTCCAGGTCATATTTGAGGAGGTGGAACGAAGCTGGTCGTGTCACCTGTATCATTTGTCAGGAGGTGGAAAGGCAAACAAGCGAATAGAGGTCAGCAACAATTTTAAGCTTCAGTATACACTAGCTGTGCTCCTGGCTTTGCCCGCGTGGATAATTTTCTGTGGAAAAAGTATCCTATGTGATATTCCAAGACCAAAAGTAACTATCAAGAACAATATACTAAATGTCGTTTCGGGGATGTAAGCGGTCGAATTACCACCTACAAGTCCCAGGTGAGGTTGACTTGGGACTTGTAGGTGACTCAACAAACGAGGCTCTGACGACCGACTGATAGCGGTATAACCATCTCGACGATGTCGTAGCTAAATTCCACAGACCAGTGACGGGAGCTATAATATGTTATTAAATATGATTGAATTAAGTAAAACATATATTCAGAGTCCTTAAGATATGTTGTTATTTATTGAATTAAGTAAAACATATATTCGGAGTCCTTAAGATATGTTGTATTAAATATTATTGAATTAAGTAAAACATATATTCGGAGTCCTTAAAATATGTTGTATTAAATATTATTGCATTAAGTAAAACATATATTCGGAGTCCTTAAAATATGTTGTATTAAATATTATTGAATTAAGTAAAACATATATTCGGAGTCCATAAGATATGTTGTATTAATTCAACTAATTGTATATTTTTAGTTTACATTCCGGTCATGTGTGTATTTTTGTTTTAGTTGTCTTCAACAGTAGACATGTTACCTCTGCAGGTCTTGTTGCGCAGCCCCCACTTGGTCAACGGCTCGCTGGCACTGCGCCGTGACGTCGTCGAGCCTCCCCTGCGTGTCTCGCAGGAGCTCCTCCGCCGTCAGCAGCCGCTCCTGGAGCGCCCGGGACTCCTCGCGCGAAACCTTCTCGCGCTCGGTCGCCTTCGCTAAGGATTTTTCTATTTCCGCTGAAACGAGTAATGATAATCAATAAACGGATGGAGGACTTTTGTGGAGCTGAAGAATTGATGGCAGTCAAATTATTATTTAGATTTTAAAGAAATGTATCCTTAATATTTTTTCTCAGCTGCCTCGGCGCTTTTCGTGAGTGAATGTGGACAGTGACGTGCGCGCGGTCTCGGTCGACAGCGGCGCCCTGCAGGTGCGCGAGTTGTGTTCGTTCGTGAGTGAACGTGGACAGAGCCGCCGGCCTCACCCCGTGTCCTGGCGTGCGCGCGGTCCCGGTCGACGGCGGCGCGCTGCAGGTGCGCGAGTTGTGTTCGTTCGTGAGTGAATGTGGACAGATCCGCCGGCCTCACACCGTGTCCTGGCGTGCGCGCGGTCCCGGTCAACGGCGGCGCCCTGCTGGTGCGCGAGTTGTGTTCGTTCGTGAGTAACGTGGACAGAGCGGCCGGCCTCACCCCGTGTCCTGGCGTGCGCGCGGTCCCGGTCGACGGCGGCACGCTGCAGGTGCGCGAGTTGCGCGAGCACGCCGGCCGCCTCGACGCCGTTCGTGAGGGAAGCGCTTTCTTGTGTCGCCTCGAGGGAGGACAGTTGCTCGCGCGCCTCCGCTAGCTCCCGCCGCAGTGTCTGCTCGCGGGACACCCAGCGCTTCTCCTCTACAATGAAAATAATAGCTCGTTAAATAAGGCACATGAGAGTAAACGAAAAAAAAAACACTCTTTTCTTTAATAGAGTATGTCTAAAAGATTCCGAATATATACATTAATAAACTTGTATGGAGTACTGCTGCCACCTCTGGGACGGTTCTGCCAACTATCAGCTCGGATTCAATTGGATTCAATTGAGAGCATGCTATGGGCTCATTGGGGATGACACTCTGGTAAAGAGTGAGCTTCATATGGCGCATCGACGTGAGGTCGCAAGCCTGTCGGTATTCTACAGATTGCACAATGGAGAGTGTGCACAAGAACTGCACAATCTGATTCCCCCATCACCTTTCCATCACTGTAAGTCTAAACGATCGGCAAATTGTCACCCTCAACTATTCAATACTCAAATACTCAATTTAACAACTGTCAGGTGTGCAGAATATAATTATATTCGTTTCATTTCTTCATAAATAATGTTGTTTTTTTGATAAAGTAGAGGCTTCTGAACCCTATCGATAAATTTACCATAATTAGTCAATTACCTTATTAAAAAATTGTATAACTAGTATCTACCAAAGCTTATAAAATTAATTTGGGACTACAATGAAGGTACAAAACTTACAAATTAAAATAAACTTTTTTATCGGTTCAGATATCTCGAAGATATGAGTGAAACACACATACAACAATATACAGTCGAATCGAGTATCACCTTGTGGAAGTCGCAAACAAATTAAAACTGTTTATGTACTACGTATGTTGATATACGCAATTTCAGATACGGATACCAACGATACCGGGTTAGGTCCTGGGCCGTACCAATGACTTTACTAAGTTATCTTATGTGTGGTTTTCCTTCGCTCCATGATTCAGAGGGCATGTTAAGACCTGCTATTGCAGACTCTGGCACTAGAACGTGGGTTCTAGCTCGGACACCGAGGCCAGCACTACCTCATGCGACGAGCAAGAAACGGTTCCTCACCCGAAGCCATATCCGCTCTGAATTGAGTCAGCTCCGCTCTCAGCTGGTCCGCCTTCGCCTCCGCCGTGCTAACTTTCAGCTCCAACGCCGGCCGCTGCCCCCGCAGCTGCTGCAGCTCGCCGCTGCTGCGCTGCAGCTCCGACAACTCCTTCCTTGCTGCGTCCAGCGACGTTCTGCAGCTTTCTAGACGCTGGCTCGTGTCGTCTAAAGCGCTTTTATTCTGAAAGCCAACGTCCATAAGCTTTGATCAAATATAGCGTTTCTATTTACTTACTAGTTAAAGAGTACTAAACTTTAAACAGCGCACCGTCAGTGTGTCGGTGCCTGTGGTCTGTTTCGTACAGAAACGTGTTAGGAATATGTTAAAATTGACTTGTCCGAATAGCCTTCTTGTACGAAACGGGCACCAATTAGAAAGATGTTGTATTCTTGTTCAGTAGCTTATTTTAGTCACCTAGAGTGTAATTATCTTCAGTTTACAGACTTTTCCATCTACATATACTAGCTCTAGCTATTGACCGCGACTTTCCCTACCCTCCTCTATCTTCCCTCACTCTCCCTCAACTTCGGCCACCCTCTCCACACTTACCCCATTTCCCCAACCCTCCCCCAACTTACCCACCCTCTCCACACTTACCCCAATTCCCTCAGTGAAATCAATATTGTTTCCCAACAGGTGGGTCTCAAAATGAACATGGGCAAGACGAACATCATGTCAAATGCCCATGTCGTACCCATGCCGGTTTATGTTGGGAACGATATTATCGAAGCTGTCGATCACTATGTCTACTTGGGTCAGACGATCCAACTGGGTAGATCCAACTTCGACAAAGAGGTCAACCGACGAATCCAACTAGGATGGGCAGCGTTCGGGAAATTACGCCATATCTTCTCGTCGCAGATACCGCAGAGCCTCAAGACGAAAGTTTATAATCAGTGCGTGTTGCCAGTGATGACATACGTCACTCAGACGTGGTCGCTGACTATTGGTCTCATACAAAAGCACAGAGTTACGCAGCGTGCAATGGAGAGAGCTATGCTCGGTGTTTCACTACGTGATATCTCATTGGGATATCTCATTGTCACTTTTACCTTTTATATTTGTAGTTGACATGTTTTTTTATAATTGTGACATTTGAAAAAAATATAAAGAATGAACAAATATGGAAAAATACATCCCCGTAGAGTTTCTTGGTGCTCTCTTCTCTAACGGGCGTATTTCCGAAGCACCGGTAGAGTCAGAAGGGTATTTCCTTTTCCAGTGTGAGATTTAACTCTGTTGGCACATGAAAGGGAAATTTCCTTTTCAAACTCAAAGAATACTTAGTTTATCTAAATTTGGATTGATTTGATCTTTTTATAATATTTTATGTATATCTCTTTGTTCAGGAGATGTTAATTTTGACTTGTAAAAGTGCTATTATTTTTGCCTATTTACAATAAAATACTTTGACTTTGACTTTGATAGAATCAGAAATGAGGAAATCCGTAGAATAACGAAGGTTACCGACATAGCTGTCAGAGTTTGCAAGTTATTTCAAAATAACTCGTATTATTTGATAATAATCTATTTATAATGCTGACTTCTAGTAACACTTTACAGTAAATCCTTATTCTTATTAAACACTAGGGATGTTACCCAAAAACTCAAAAGATTGACCAGTCGATAAGTTGAATAGAATGCAATTGAATGGCCTGCGCGCTTTGGCGCCAAAACTGTGGGAGTTTTTTTTTTATCCGTCGCACAATATGAATTAGTACGTGAAGATGCATTGAGTTAGCGATATAAACCGTACGTGTACTTCTTACTGAAATAAGCTATCCGAGTATATCCCCATCTACGAGTATAAACCGTACGTGTACTTCTTACTGAAATAAGCTATCCGAGTATATCCCCATCTACGAGTATAAACCGTACGTGTACTTCTTACTGAAATAAGTTATCCGAGTATATCCCCATCTACGAGTATAAACCGTACGTGTACTTCTTAATGAAATAAGCTATCCGAGTATATCCCCATCTACGAGTATAAACCGTACGTGTACTTCTTACTGAAATAAGCTATCCGAGTATATCCCCATCTACGAGTATAAACCGTACGTGTACTTCTTACTGAAATAAGTTATCCGAGTATATCCCCATCTACGAGTATAAACCGTACGTGTACTTCTTAATGAAATAAGCTATCCGAGTATATCCCCATCTACGAGTATAAACCGTACGTGTACTTCTTACTGAAATAAGCTATCCGAGTATATCCCCATCTACGAGTATATATGCATAAAAAAAACAAGCAGCAAATGTAGATTGAAAAACTAATCTAAAAACCACCAACCAACCAAAATGTATTTTTTAGAATGCATTGTCATCGGTTTGTGAGTTACCCTGAATTTTCAGCCGGATCGCTAATCGGGAAGTGCTCGAAATTTGAGTTACAAGATTGCCCCCGGAACGACAAATAAGGAAGTGACTTAATTAAAACATGGTAAAATGAATGTTTGTATGTTTGTCTGTCCTCTATGCGTTCCTAAATCATTGATCAGATTGTGATGAAACTTTGGTAGGGTCTCCTGACGGCGCCCGCGAGGTTTTATGTCCAATAAAAACAAAAATATTTATAAAAAAAAATATTGAAAAATTCGAAATTGTGAATTTTTGGTAAGATTATGAATAAAAAAATTAAGCTTTAGAAGGTTATGAATTAATATTATCTCAGCGTGCGGACAGCAGTGATGACAATGACAACACTGTTTATTATTGTAATATAGTGCAACTGAATTAATGCTATTTTTTACACGACTGCCCAAATAAAAGGAGTGTTATGTTTTTGGCATTCATGTATGTTTGTATGTATGTGAGGTTTTTTTTATCACTGTCTAGGCATTCGTTTGACCACGATCTCACCTGATGGAAAGCGATATTCTACCATAACTTTTAAATGGCTGAACAGATTTAGACGTATGGGGTATCGTTAGAATTCTTACATCCCCCCGAGTAACATAAGCTATATATTTTTTGAAAATATTCAGTATGGAACCAATTTACAAACTAGAAAAAAAGGTTTCTGCGTAATTTACAATATGGGTATCAAATTGAAGGTCACGCACATATGCGAAATAAGCACATTCCAACAGTATACAGGTTGTAGCTTTCCATCCCCGCCATATTCGCAGAGTCGATTGTAATAGGTATACCTTAATTAACTAACAATACTATTTAATTCCTACATTTAACTGGAGGTGGAATTTTTAATTAAATATTTTATTGATAAATTGTAGTAGGCCCAACTTTGTTTTGGAGTAGAACCCCACGACACACACACATGTATGGTAGGTATGTGTGCGCGCTCCTATAGAAGCGCCGCGCGCCGCCGCCGCCCGCGCCACAGAATAAATAGCGAACCTTTAATTATTAGTTGGTATAAATAAACTTAATGCAAGTGAGAATGTATCATCAACGTTGACATTAGTTAGGAATTTCTGGCGTGGTAAAAAAATTGGAATCAGCTTATTTACAGTTCGATTAGAATGTAAAAAATTATGAACAAGTTTACAATTTACGTTACCTTGATACTCTTCAGTATCCTCCTTCATTTTCAATGCACAATTGAGCACGATGTCTTAATGTTTTGTGTAATTTTTTTAACACGTTCACATTGAATTAACACCTGGAATTGCTCTGTGTGGCACCTAAAAACAGGACGCGTGGGCGTGGGAAAAAAAAAACAAATGAACCATCTCCCTAAGTTCGACATTAGAAAATTGCTCCATTTTAGCATCGAGCGTATTGCGGCGAGCGTGAGTGATCGAACAGCTGAGTGCTCGGGCATTACTTCTTTATTCTGTGGCTCGGGCAACGACCGGGGCAATGACCCGCGCCAGCGTTGGGGCGCTGCCGCGCCGCACGCCGCGGCCGGCGCGTAGTGTGCGTGAAACAGGCAATACACGGGACAAGCCTTCATTAGTGTGTGTGGACGCAAGCTCTCGCCACACTGGGTGATTTCAAATTAGGATCGCGTACACATATCGCTTTTTATAAACTTTTTTTACTTATTTTTAATTCTTTTTTTTTTGTACTTCTTTTATTAATGATTCGTGTTCTGTAAGTGGAGTATACCTACCTCTGCAAATATTGCGGGGATGCATAACTACAACCTGTATATTATTTTTGGCGGCCGGGCCTGTTTTTTTGCTTTTAAGCTAGTTGTTTAATTAAATTATGTAGTTACTTGTCTTATTTTGTTTACTAAATTTACTACAGAAAATAATAATGGGACACGGATTTGATTGATGATTTAATTTGATTTTACATGCAACGCAATTAAAATTACAGTACCTATACTATAAGTATTTCTTTTAGAATATTTGCATTTAACTCACAGATGTTTGAAGTCCGTATCGATTCATTCAATTTATTTTATTTTACCCTTATTTAATCGATGTTTTTAAGCAGGTACCTCACTATGAAGCTAAGACTGACAGATGTCAAATGTGATCTACTAAATTGGCCTTTCTTTAATTAAGCATAATCATAATCACATGAGGAATTGTGTTCTAAAACTCACCTTTGTAATCAAAAGTAGAAAGGTAGAAGTTTATTTTTGACTAGCTGTGCCCGCGGCTTTTCCCGCGTGGTCATTTCATTTGAAAGTAGCCCAAATACGTGTTATTCCAGGACCAAAAGTACCTACCCTTAAAGTCCAATATACCACATTTTTTTTAAATTCGTTCAGCAAACAAATCGTTTTAATCGATTACTGCGCTAGTAATCATCAGATTAAGATACCAAATTTGAAGCCAAATCCTAAGCTTTGCAACAGTGAACACCGCATCACAATCAGCCCGATAGATTTTACGTGATGTGCGAACAAACAAACAGACATAAACGTTTTAAAAAATATATATATTCTTGTTCAGTAGTTTATTTTAAGTACTCTAGACCATTTTATTAAATTATCTTCTTTGTCCAAACTTTTTCGTTCTAATTGCTTTATTAAAAGTATAGAAGATAGATTGGTTTCTATCTGTGCCCGCGTGCTCATTTCTGTGGGCTAGAAGTGTCTATGTGTCATTCCAGGACCAAAAGTACCTATAAAATACAAAATACCAAATTTCGTTTAGCCGTCAGATAGTTTATTATCGATAGCTCGGCTTCTAATCATCGGATTAAGACACCACGTACACCAGTTTTTAAGTCAAACTTTAAGCTATCCAACAGTGGTCCAGTATTTTTAGGTGATGCGCGAACAGACAGGCAGACACGATTTTAAGCTGCTCGCCTCGTCACTCAACCGAAAATAATAATTGAGGTACCTCATTTAGTTCCGTTTCGAGCCTCTTGTTGGCGGCGGTGAGGCGGTACACGGCCTCGATCTGGCTCACCTCCAGCTCCTCCTTGGCGGCCAGAGCGCGCTTCAGCCGGTCCAGCTCTGCTGTCTGTTCCACTATCTTGTCTCTGGAAGTTATCAAATAGGTTTTATTTACAGATTTCGGGGTACCAGACCAGACTCCAAAAGAGATGGCGGTTTTCAATTCAATCGCTATCTTTTTTTTGTATATGTTATGTATGTGTCGGGTTCAATGGTGTAATGTAGAATCCAATGATACCGGGTTCGGTCCTAAGCTCCGGACCAATGACTATTCAAAGAGAATATGTGCGGTTTTTCATCGCTCGTGCTTCGGAGGGCACGTTAAGCTGTCGGTCCCGGCTGTTATTGATTAATAGCAGTCGTTAAGCCATGCCAGCCCTTGGGGCCCTCGGGCAGCCTGACAATATCTTACAGCAGAGGGACTACCACGTATGACAAACAAACAACAACCGATTTCTTCGTGGTTTCTACTGTTTTTCTGATGTTTTTTTATACGAAAGACCTACCTATATAAATTTCTTCAAAAAATCCATTTGTGTTCAGTTATTATTTATTTTATTTATGTATTGAAGTACTTTTCTGAAGCAAATGATTACCTCGCTAAATTATCAAAGCTCGCAAAGGCGTAAGACATTTAAAAATACATCAAAAGATCTACACCTAAAAATTATGCGCCTGGATTGTCATTTTCTTCTGTTTGGGGAATCAAGCAGCAAACAATCTGCAAGACTCGCGTCACATAGTTGTTTTAAAATCACGAAACGGGCCTTGACCTGCTTTGATATCAAGTCGCATGAACCCTGCAGCCCTTCTCAGTAGTCAAATCACAAGCACAAAAAAAACCTTGCCCCTTCACAGCTAAGAAGTCATCTCGATCACAGCAGCTTTCAAACAGAAAAACGCATCAAAATAGGTCCATTCGTTTGGGAGCTGAGATTCTCAAATTATAGCTAAGATCTCGATCAGATCAAATTCAAACAAAAAAACCTATTAATATCGGTTCATTCGTTTGGGAGCTAAGGTGCCATAGACAGACACACGGGTAAATACATACATAAACATCCTAAACTTATAACACTCCTCTCCTTTCGGGTTCGGAGGTTAAAAACACAGCAGCGCGCAACAGACCCTCACCTCAATCCCTTAATAACCTGCTCGTTATCCTTCTCCTTAGCCCTCAGCTTCTTGATAATGTTGGAGTGCTGCAACTGCTGCTTGGACAGCTTCTCTCCCTCCTCGTGGAGCTGCGCGATCACCTCGTCCTTGTCCCGCAACGAGTTCTCCAGGTCACAGGATGTTTTTGATTTGAGGGTGTCCAGCTGTTTGCGAAGGCTGTCCTGGAACCGGGAAACCAAGCTGGTGTAGGTGGGCGGAAGAAAACATTTGTGGCTGTCCTGTCAACACGGTGTTTCAACCAAACGATCCTGTCGCAGACTCAACGGTTGATATGTCTACACGAAGAAGATGAGTATTACGAAAAGGGTCTGTAAAATTGATGAATGATAGACAGAAAAGCACCACCCGTATTTTACAATATGCATATCTTAAACTTTATTTACGAAAGCAATTACTTAAAGGGGAATTTGTGATACCCGTGCGTGGATCCGGATGAGCGACGGCTCCGGAAACCGTGCTTCGATGTCATCATCGCTTTCCATCGTGGACATTTGTTTAGGACGTCGTGTACTAACTTGGTAGTGTGCCGAAAATGGACGAAACTAGAGTAACCTTGGGGTTAAATGTATGGCGAAGACAGTCTTTTAGCAAAACACGAAGATTACCGCTATCTTAGGAAGCATTCATGTTTATTTACCTGATAATGTGGAAGTGCTAATTGATTTCTATTGTACAGATTTCACTACCGATTATCATTAATTGATGAATCATTCACCTTGATTACTATCAAACAATAATGATAACTTGATTGAGTATATTGAATTACGCTGTTCGTTTGTTGGTCAAGGAGGCACGCACGACTCTCGAGCTTAACTTAAACCACACTCACAGAATAAGTAATAGTACTATGTACTACATTATATTGTGGTATAAGGCTTAGGGGTAAAGGAATGATTGTCATCTGTGAACTTTAGAGATGATGATTTAGGCACAGAATAAATAATAGTACAAGATTTAGGCTACTAGCTCAGAAAAACCAGAAACCTAGTTGAGATTAGTGGCCCTGCGCGTGCGCCCCATCTAGATCCAACCCAAAGTTTATCAGTTGCAAGTGCTTACATAATGTTTACTCAGTTTACACATAATTTTCACCAAATTTAAGTTGCTCAGCGTGCTTTGGAAAGGGATATGCTCTGCAGATTCTCCGAGAGATCGAATCCGGAACGAGGTGATCCGACAGAGCCCATAGGATTAGCAGGCTGAAGTGGCAGTGGGCAGGTAATAAGTATTTACCGAAGGACCGATGACCGTTGGGGTAGACGTGTTCTTGAGTGGCGACTCGGCAAACTTAATGTAGGACGCCCTCCAGGTAGGTGGATCGACGACATACTCAAAATGGCTGGAGGCGGTTGGAAAGGAAGAGCCGAAGATCGGACTCAGTGGCGTGCTTTGGGAGAGGCCTTTGTCCAGCAGTGGACTGATGCAGCCCGGTAATTATAACACATAATCTAGTCTTCAAGAGGCATAAGAATGTATTTTAGTGGTGTAAGTAAATATTATATGTTTATCCAACTGCCGGTCGAAATGTTTGATTGTACCTTCTAACCCAACTACATACTAAAACGTGTTCAATCATCGTTTACGGCCTCACGCAGCGTCCTACATGAGTGAAATCAATGCGAACGTTTACGGCCTCACGCAGCGTCCTACATGAGTGAAATCAATGCGAACGTTTACGGCCTCACGCAGCGTCCTACATGAGCGAAATCAATGCGAACGTTTACGGCCTCACGCAGCATCCTACATGAGCGAAATCAATGCGAACGTTTACGGCTTCACGCAGCGTCCTACATGAGCGAAATCAATGCGAACGTTTACCGCCTAATGCGGCGTCCTACATTAGTGAAATCAATGCGAACGTTTATGGCCTAACGCGGCGTCCTACATGAGCGAAATCAATGCGGACGCGATGCGGCGCGGCGAGAGGCGAATGTCGCGCGATCCGACGCCCCAGAATAAATAATAGTACAAGTACCAACGCGAACGGGGGCGAAGCCAGCACTGTCCGGGCCGCCGCGCGTCCGCTCTCTTCGCTTGCTCGGCTCGTGCGTTGTGGTCACCATAAAACCAAATTTGCCTTGCTGGGGGTGCCCTATAATTTTATTGTGTGTACAATATAGACATAATCGCCAATCGCGACATTATTCAACGTAGCTCTAAAGCACGATCACACGGATAGTCTCACACGAGATACAAACGATGGATGTCATGAAAAATATAAGTGTAACAAGCATAAATTAAAAAAAAACCTCCGGCCCCCTACCCCCCATTATATCTAAGAAGCATATTGTTAAACCCCAGCTTTCAAACATACAAAATCGCAGCTAAATCGGTCCTTTAGTTTGGAAGCCACGATTCTCACCCCCCTTTTCTCATCTCTGATTTGTGTTATATAACAATGTTATAATAAATAACGTATACTTTATTGACAATGAATCTGATTTGTGTTATATAACAATGTTATAATAAATAACGTATACTTTATTGACAATGACTCTGATTTGCAATTGCATATAATTTAAATTTTCACTATGAAAAAAATACAAATTTTTGCCCCTCACATTTTGTGTATCCTCCCCTGGATATTTCACATTAATTCAAATTAGTATAATCGCGGACTTTTTCATACCAATTTACATCTGGACGCGATGGGTTTAGTATGAAGTTGGCAACAAGCGAAGCACCGCTGCCATCGTGTCTCTCAACTCAATGGTAAATCAGTTCGACCACACCACTTGGCAGATGGGGTAGTTGGGTCAGTGAATGTGGTATCTCCACTGGTAGGTTTTATTACGTAATTATTTGTCGTTGTACTTTATTTTATGTGTTAAAACTCTAATTTGTGCATATTTTAACATGTTTCCTTGTTATTTCCTAACAGTTAATAATTTTATGACTATCTCTGTTTTCCAATGAAAAATTGTCTACACTGGCATGTTTCCCCTGACTCAAAAGAAGCCAAGGTAGACACAGCACTTCCAGGATTTCGCTATGATTTTTGATGTGATTTAACACCTTAAATACGATTCACTTTTATTTTATTCACGTGTGTATTTTAAGTTTCGGTATTTAGGTTTTGTTGACCACAATAATATTGTATAAGGTGAGGTATATTGGTGTCAAAAATAAAAAAAATGATGTTTAAGGAATTTGAAAATTAGGAAGTATTTCGTGATTTGGGCAAAGCCGTCTTAGGAGCAGGCCGGGGCCCTTGGGCACACAAGGATTTGGGGTCCCTTTGTAAATTAAAAAAGTGAAAAACAATAAAAATAAAAAAAACGGACTAGGCAATCGTTTGACCACGATCTCACCTGATGGAAAGCGATGATGTGGTCGAAGGTGTAGCACGCTTGCCTAGTAGATACCTATTCACTCTTGACTTGAACACACCGGGGTTATAATTTACCGGAAACACTGACGAGGGCAGGGCATTCCACTCCTTTGCAGTTCTTATAATAAATGAAGAAGCGTAACGCTTCGTTCTTGTGCGAGGTATTTCAACCATGAAAGGGTGGCGCTTTGCTGATCGTCTAGAAAGGTGATGGAAAGGTGATGGGGGAATCAGGTTGTGCAGTTCTTGTGCACACTCTCCATAGTGCAATCTATAGAATACCGCCAGGCTTTGAAGCTTACTCTTTACCAGAGTGTCATCCCAAATGAGCCGGATAGCACGTCTCTCAATTGAATCCAAAGACTCGAGCTGATACTTGGCAGAACCGTCCCAGAGGTGGCAGCAGTACTCCATACAAGATCGGACCTGTGCTTGATAAAGTTTCAAAAGCTGTTTCGGTGTGAAGTACCGCCTAACCTTAGACAAAATACCAAGTATTTTTGCAGCTACCTTGGCTTTGGATTCAATATAAGACCCAAAATTCAGGTTTGATGTGAGTTCGACACCCATAAGCTCCAAATGGTCGCCTATTGGTATTGTTACACTTTGGAAAGACGGAGATCGGTTTAAAAGACTCTTTTTAGCAGAAAACAAACACGCCTGCGTTTTAGTAGCATTAAACTTAACCAGGTTAGCATCGCCCCAATCCGACACGGCTTCTAAGGCTAAATTTAAACAGTCTACCATAGCCTCTCTCTGAAACTGGACAGCGTCACAGCTGGCTGTTTTTTTTTTTTTTTTTTTATTTACTATGGGTAATTGGTACAAATGAAATAAATTTTATTAACTGTTTTAAGCAATAGAACTTAGGTTGGGTACATTATTAAATAAAACGCTACCGGTTTGAATTGGTTACGTTAATGGTTTCTTTCGGGATTTCAGTTCTGCAAAAATCTATGTTTTGAAAGATATTAATGCACATAATTGACGAACTAGTTAGCCGTTCTTATAGAACGTTTGTAATTCATTTTTTACCCGACTGAGGAGGGCTATGTGTTTGGGTTGTATGAATGTTTGTTTGTTTGTACTTTCGTTAGCGTCCTACAGCCTAAAAGGTTTGATGGATTTTGATAAAAGCGGTATCATTGGATTCGTCTTAATTACGAGAGTTATATAGGATATATGCAGTGTCAAAATATGGCGGCTTACAGATGCCATATTGTATTTCCATCGGAACAAAAAATGACCATAACCTATTGAGTGAGGTATCAAAATGAAGGTCTTTAAAAGACCATTCCAAAATATATTTTTTTACCTAGTCCTTTGCATTAGTAAACAATTTTAGATTATTCAAGTTATGTAAGTACTATAGTCCATTGTTGCAATTGCAACTATTGAGATGTAGTGACTATTGATAGTACTATAAGTATGTATCTATTGATTATTAGCACAATATATTCAGTATCTACTCAGATCTCCGTTGTATTACTTGTCCTCCGAGTCCCATCCTTACACTATTAGCACAATATATTCAGTATCTACTCAGATCTCCGTTGTATTACTTGTCCTCCGAGTCCCATCCTTACACTATTAGCACAATATATTCAGTATCTACTCAGATCTCCGTTGTATTACTTGTCCTCCGAGTCCCATCCTTACACTATTAGCACAATATATTCAGTATCTACTCAGATCTCCGTTGTATTACTTGTCCTCCGAGTCCCATCCTTACACTATTAAAGTAAAGTAAACATGTAAGTAAATAAGAAACGGTAAATTTATGTTATTACTAGCTGTGCCCCGTGGTTTTACCCACGTGGATGACGATGATGATTATAATGAAGATGATGAAAAGTAGCCTATGTGTTAATCCAGGATATAAAGATATCTTGGTACCAAATTTCATCTAAATCGATTGAGCTTGAAGGAGTAAATGATGATGGTGATGATAATAAAAAGTACTCTGTGTATTAATCCAAGATAGAAGATCCTGGTACCTAATTTTATCCAAATCAGTTCAGCCATTTGAGCGTGAAAGAGTAAAAAATATACATACAAACTTTCGCCTTTATAGCTCTCATTGCGTCCATCTGCTATCGCGTCTGAAAAGCAAAAAACATAGCATATGTTTGCGTCGTGTGGCCCGCACCCCACAGCTGCACTGTTCTGCGAATGTAGATGTTTGTTTGTAGTATGAGGTAGTTGCTGGCCTCTGGTGTCAGAGTTTGTCAGACCGCCCGAGAGCCTCTAGCATGGCTTAAAAACTACTATTAAATAAATAACATCCGGGACCAACAGTTTAACGTGCCCTCCGATGGATAAAAATAGTATAGCAGCTCACATGGCGCATCCGTCCGCTATCGCGGCTGAAAAGCATAACCCTGTGCGAACGTCTACGTCGTGCCTAAAACAAGCGAAACTGTCTCTGCGAGATTCTGCGAAACTACATAGCACGTGAGTTGTTTAAAACTACATAGCACGTGAGTTGTTTAAAATTTTATTCAATAGTTTTGTTCGAAGGGTTTTTTCTTTTTTAATAAGTTTTACTTGTTATTATCTTTAATTGAGAAATTGAACGCTCTTCACTACAATTGGTAATCATCAAGCAATGGAATATTCTTGTAGCGACTTCAACATTTGGAAAGTTTCTTCTAATTTATCGCATTATATTAAGTTATGTAAGGCTGATAAACTCAAATCCACTGATTCCTTTGCTATGTTTATAATTACTGCCTTAAATGAAAACATTCTGATTTAAGCTCAGAAGCATCAATATCTTCATGCTTAAATTTTGCGTATTCCTTACATTTTTTATTAACTGGACAGAATCTATTGTTATCTGATAAATAAAACTAAAACGTTAGTCAATTTCTTGGAATGCTGCCGAACATTTTTTTAAATGAGCTTTCTATAATTTCGATTATAGGAATACGCATACTCATACTCATATATTGATAACAATATCGTTACAGGTCATGTTGTAGGTACACAATATATAGGTACATTTTCAATAATAACAAATACACATTTAAATCATACAACTTGTAAAAATCTATGGGTAATAATATATATAAAATGTCAAATGTTCTAATAAAAATATTGATCATTTAAATAATTCATCAAATGAATAGAATGTCTGCTCGACCAGACATTTTTTCATTCGATGCTTGTAGGAACTCATTGAGGTAGCATTTCGAATAACTTCAGGCAGCCGGTTGTAAACTGCCGGTGCCAGGACATGGACCCACTTTGATGTCTTGGTAAGCCAGCGCGGGACCGCCCTAAGACGATGCGCGTTCCGCATGCAGAATCTATGTCCGTCACCGAGCTTCGGGTACTCATTCAAGTGTCCTCTTGCATAGAGGGCTGCTTGGAGAATCACCATGGACGGGACGGTCAGTATCCTCATGGATCGGAACAAAGGTTTTGCAGGTGTGTCTTGTGGCACTCGCAACATAGCCCGTACTGCTCTTTTTTGCATCCTGAAAACGCGTTCCCAATCAGCTGCGCGTCCCCAGAGCTCGATGCCGTACTGTATGAGTGAGTGCACAGATGCGTAATAACAGTTCCGGATCATCTCCAAGGGTAGAATGGTAGCACACGCCACAGTGCCAAACAAGCGCGACCAACCCTTTCGCATAGCTTATCAATATGATACTCCCACGTCAGACTACTATCTAGTTGCAAGCCAAGGAATGTAGTTTGCTGCACATGATCAATCTCTGTTTCTCCAACGCTTACATTTAGCTGATTTTGTTTACGGCCCGAGAGATTAAAGCATATGAAGTGAGTTTTACTAATATTTAAAATAAGCCCATTAGTCTTAAACCAGCGGTGTAAGTCAAAAACTACGGCATTAAGCCTCATCTCCAGCTGGTCCATAGACGATGCAGTTATGACTGCCGCAACGTCATCGGCGTACATAAGTACGTGACCATCATTTACGTTCTCCGGCAAGTCATTTAAGAGAAGAGAGAACATAATGTTGGAGAGCGATGAATAAACGTATCTACACGAAATCTTTCTTTACCGTTCTAATGACAGTCTCTAATGATCCTTTAAAAGAAGTGATGCATGTTCTTTACCGTTCTACTGTACAGTCTCTAATGATCCTTTAAAAGAAGTGATGCATGTTCTTTACCGTTCTACTGTACAGTCTCTAATGATCCTTTAAAAGAAGTGATGCATGTTCTTTACCGTTCTACTGTACAGTCTCTAATGATCCTTTAAAAGAAGTGATGCATGTTCTTTACCGTTCTACTGTACAGTCTCTAATGATCCTTTAAAAGAAGTGATGCATGTTCTTTACCGTTCTACTGTACAGTCTCTAATGATCCTTTAAAAGAAGTCATGCATGTTCTTTACCGTTCTACTGTACAGTCTCTAATGATCCTTTAAAAGAAGTTATGCATGTTCTTTACCGTTCTACTGTACAGTCTCTAATGATCCTTTAAAAGAAGTGATGCGTGTTCTTTACCGTTCTACTGTACAGTCTCTAATGATCCTTTAAAAGAAGTGATGCATGTTCTTTACCGTTCTACTGTACAGTCTCTAATGATCCTTTAAAAGAAGTGATGCATGTTCTTTACCGTTCTACTGTACAGTCTCTAATGATCCTTTAAAAGAAGTCATGCATGTTCTTTACCGTTCTACTGTACAGTCTCTAATGATCCTTTAAAAGAAGTCATGCATGTTCTTTACCGTTCTACTGTACAGTCTCTAATGATCCTTTAAAAGAAGTGATGCGTGTTCTTTACCGTTCTACTGTACAGTCTCTAATGATCCTTTAAAAGAAGTGATGCATGTTCTTTACCGTTCTACTGTACAGTCTCTAATGATCCTTTAAAAGAAGTGATGCATGTTCTTTACCGTTCTACTGTACAGTCTTTAATGAATCTTTAAAAGAAGTCATGCATGTTCTTTACCGTTCTACTTTACAGTCTCTAATAATCCTTTAAAAGAAGTTATGCATGTGCTTGCGAATTCTTTAAAAGAAGTGATGCGTGTGCTTGCGAATTATTTAAAAGAAGTGATGCATGTGCTTGCGAATTCTTTAAAAGAAGTGATGCATGTGCTTGCGAATTCTTTAAAAGAAGTGATGCATGTGCTTGCGAATTCTTTAAAAGAAGTGATGCATGTGCTTGCGAATTATTTAAAAGAAGTGATGCATGTGCTTGCGAATTATTTAAAAGAAGTGATGCTTGTGCTTGCGAATTCTTTAAAAGAAGTGATGCATGTGCTTGCGAATTCTTTAAAAGAAGTGATGCATGTGCTTGCGAATTCTTTAAAAGAAGTGATGTATGTGCTTGCGAATTCTTTAAAAGAAGTGAAGTGAAGTGTGCTGCGAATTATTTGTATTTACCGTTCTACTGTACAGTCTCTAATGATCCTTTAAAAGAAGTGATGCATGTTCTTTACCGTTCTACTGTACAGTCTCTAATGATCCTTTAAAAGAAGTGATGCATGTTCTTTACCGTTCTACTGTACAGTCTCTAATGATCCTTTAAAAGAAGTCATGCATGTTCTTTACCGTTCTACTGTACATTATCTAATGATCCTTTAAAAGAAGTTATGCATGTTCTTTACCGTTCTACTGTACAGTCTCTAATGATCCTTTAAAAGAAGTGATGCGTGTTCTTTACTGTTCTACTGTACAGTCTCTAATGATCCTTTAAAAGAAGTGATGCATGTTCTTTACCGTTCTACTGTACAGTCTCTAATGATCCTTTAAAAGAAGTGATGCATGTTCTTTACCGTTCTACTGTACAGTCTTTAATAAATCTTTAAAAGAAGTCATGCATGTTCTTTACCGTTCTACTGTACAGTCTCTAATGATCCTTTAAAAGAAGTGATGCATGTTCTTTACCGTTCTACTGTACAGTCTCTAATGATCCTTTAAAAGAAGTGATGCATGTGCTTGCGAATTCTTTAAAAGAAGTGATGCATGTGCTTGCGAATTCTTTAAAAGAAGTGATGCATGTGCTTGCGAATTCTTTAAAAGAAGTGATGCGTGTGCTGCGAATTATTTTTCTTTTGTACTTATATTTATTGTCAACATTTGTTTTTTTTTCTGTAGCTGCTGATTCGTACTGATCGTTATTATGGCTTGCGTTACTAACGTCATCAACACACACAGATGCATACAGTTTTGATGCAACCTCCATGGTCATAGTGCTAATCCGTAAACTAATGCTTGTTTTATTCATAATTCTTAAAAGATTATTCCATATCGCCGTTAAAAGAATAGTCGCAGCTAAATTTACTACAGTTGTATTCATGGTCACAGTTAAATTTCCGACTCACTTTTTGTACATGCCCAGTGACGTGACACACGTGTGTGACGTATCTTTTTGTACATGCCCAGTGACGTGACACACGTGTGCGACGTATCTTTTTCCACATCTAGTAAATACCCAACTTCTTCCGTGACTACACTTTTATGCGGTCAGTAAAAAAAAATATGGAAAAAGTTTAACTTTTAGATGGAATATTATTTTTGTAACTAAAAAGTACTGTGAGGAGTCTCAATGACCCTTGATTGCTATTCATGTATAAACTATCGACGTGCCCCGATTTTCAAATTACGGAGTACGAAAATCAAGTAAGTTAGTTTGTAGTAGAGTTTTATCTGGTTATACCGATATCTTACGGTATTTATACGAAAGATTTACTTGTTAGCTTTACGAAATATTTTATTTTTATTGCGAATGTTTGCGACATTCAAAGAATATTTTCATATTTTCAGAATGACCACGCAAATTTTGCGCCTAAATTTTTTCGACGTATGGTTTGCAAATTTAAAAGAATCGAGAACGGATGCTTTATTGAACTTTATACTGCAAGAGTTTGGTGCTCCGTCTCTTCCGCAAGATATTTTAAAGAAATTAAAAATATCAATCAGAAGTATTTCTCAAAAAATAGAACAAAGATGGTTGAAGTCGCGAAGACATCGAGAACGTTTTCTGAACGCGAATTCTTCGTGGTTAGAATAAATTATAACATTTCCAGTTATCACTGAAACTATCGAAAGTGCCGTAACACCTGGAACAAGTAATCAGAGCGGAAGACCAAAAAAAGATTTTGAAAATTCTAGCACAAATACAAAAAGACGGCGAATACAGCAATTACTCCAAACCTCAAGCCAAGAAGAGATATCAATGGCAACCGAACTACAGCTGCGATAGGAAGGAAAAAGAGACTCCGCAGCTATCGTTAAAGAGGTTTGTCTCTTTTCACCTAGAAGAGGTACTAATTTAAAAAAAGCGCGGAACTGTATGCAAACCCAAAAAGAAGCAATTCTTTCCGGTGACCAAGCTCTC
The DNA here is from genome assembly GCA_946251855.1 of Alsophila aescularia. Lineage (NCBI taxonomy): Eukaryota > Metazoa > Arthropoda > Insecta > Lepidoptera > Geometridae > Alsophila > Alsophila aescularia. The sequence goes on from OX276374.1 coordinate 60,592,000, forward strand.
TCAGTAATGGTCGATGCAAACCTCTCGACACATCAGTATAAAATGATACGTGAAAAAGCACAAGACGTAGGAAGCAAGATGTATCCGCCTTATAATATAGTCAAAGCGGCAAAAAAGTTGTGCTAACCTAGTGACATTAATATCACAGAAACGCTCGCTGAAATAAAGTTGCAATCTTTAATGGATCATACAATTATACGACTGTGCTAAGTGCAAGAAGAAGTTCTTAAAACCATAAGTGACTTGAGAACTTGAGACATTATTGTGAAATGGGGTTGCGATGGAGCAGAACAAAATAGATACAAACAAAAAAAAAACTGACGAAAAATACAATGATGAAAGTTTATTTAGCATTTTAATGGTACCTGTTCAGATGTATACAGAGGATAACCAAATCCTTAAACGCATTGTGTGACAAACCCCTGCGCCATCTTCTACAAGATTTTGTCGTCCTATCAAGTTTGTGTTTGCCAAGGAAACTGTGGATGTCATTGTGACAGAAGTTAACAAAATCAAAGAGCAAGTAGCATCACTATCACCAACTAAAATATACGTAAATGACATGGAAGTCTTGGTGAAGCCAACGTTGATATTCTGCATGATTGATGGCAAAGTTTGTAATGCCGTAGCTTCTTGCGCATCCACACAGACTTGTTATTTATGTGGTGCCAAATCCAGTGAAATGAATAATGAAGGGCTCATCTTAGAAAAGACTGTTAAAAGTGAGCTTATTTCACTGGGTTTGTCACCTCTACATTCTTGGATAAAAATTTTTGAATGCATACTGCACATTTCTTATCGTCTCGATATAAAATCATGGCAGGCTCGGGGAGCTGAAAATAAAAATAAAGTAGCTGAAAAAAAATATGTGTGCAACAAAAGTTTAGAAGTGAGTTAAGCTTATTGGTAGATATGCCTAAACAACAGACAGGGAATACTAATGACGGAAACACAGCCCGTAAGTTTTTTCGCAATTCTGAAATGTCTGCCGCAATAACAGGTGTCAACGTTGAGCTTATTAAGCGCTTCCATATCATATTGGAGTGCATAAATAGTGGATTTCCTATAAACCTCATCAAATTTCATGAATACGCTAAGAAAACAAGAGAGTTGTACATCAGGGAGTATTCATGGTACTCAATGTCTGTAAGCGTACATAAAAATCTTTTTCACGGAAAAGATATCATTGCTTCTTGTGTGCTTCCAATTGGCCAACTTTCGGAAGAAGCACAAGAAGCTAGAAACAAGCATAATAGAAAATTCAGAGAATTATTTACGAGGAAGACATCAAGAGTTGATACAAGCAAGAATTTAATCAATAGATTACTAATAACATCAGACCCATACATTGCAAGTTTACGTGCCCCTCCAAAAACAAAACGTGGCAAAATACCTCTTGAAGTATGTGACCTTCTAGAGATTAAAGCTCCAGCCATTGAACAAGATGACATGCAATCAGCAGAATCTGACAGACGCTATTCCGAAGAATCACTAAGCAATTCGGACTGATCTAAAATTTTCATTTCTAATCTAATAGTTTTTTTTTTGTGTATGTATAAGTTATGTATAAAATAGAAGTAGCTACCTGTCTACAGTTACAAATAAAAACCATTATATTGTTTTAAATTGTTGTTGTTTTTATTTTATTTACCTTTGTATTTTGCTCAGGTATTACATATTAGAAATATATTTTTATAGGTACATACTTAAATGTAAGTAAATATATAAAATATATTTCAAAAAAATGAGGGTTTTTTTAAAATGTGTATTATCATTTGTAGGTCAAATTTCTTGGGCTAAATAGTTTTGTCTCGCTAGATCACGAAAATGACACACTGTGCGGCGTTGAGAGATCGCGCGCGCACTGCACGTGCTCGGTGGAACGTGTTGATTGGAAGTGTTATAGTTGAGAGATCGCGCGCGCACTGCACGTGCTCGGTGGAACGTGTTGATTGGAAGTGTTATAGTTGAGAGATCGCGCGCGCACTGCACGTGCTCGGTGGAACGTGTTGATTGGAAGTGTTATAGTTTGGGAGTGTGCATTGTACACAGATAGCCAGAATTATATTGTGATTACGATACCGACCGTGGTTTTACTTGAGTCTTTAGCTCCTTGGCCGCTGCCCACGCCTAATATGAATAATCCGCCGAATGGGGAGTCTACTGGGATTCCACTTTCCCTTTTAGTTCCTTTCATTCACAGTCAGTCAGTCAGACAGTCATTTTGTAAAACTTTGATTAATTTAGTATGTATATATATATATATATATATATATATATATATAGTAAGTGTCTAGTGTTAGTGTTTAGTAGTAGAGTAGTTTTGTTTTAAATGTTTAGTAAGTTATAAATATGATATTTTATGAACAAGGCTATATGAAAACTTAAGAATGATTATTAAACAAAACTACTAATAATATAATAATAATAAAAAAAAAAAAAAATTATATATATATATATATAATTTTATTAGCCTATAAAACAATTATAATTAAAGTTGATTCTTAAATGTATTTTTTAATAAACTAACAGTAACAACTCCCTCCCTTGTTAATATTGTATTCTACCCAGCAGGCCTAGCACGGGGGGTGGACATATAAACCCCGAGGTAAGGATAAAAATCGGTGGATATACAGCGGGAGTAGCATTCTCTATGGTCACAAACTAAAAAGGAGATACGGGTATGGTTCAGTACCATTGAATTTTACTTATAAGTCTTCAATATAATGATAAATCAAACATACTTTCAAAAAAATCATTCGTTCTTTTGATGTTCATTTCTGTGGGTTATAGATTATATTTCCAAAAATGTTTGTGCGTACCATTGACACACCCCGGACACTTTTCTAGATCTCTATACAAAAGCCGCGATCTAACTACCAAATAGACAGAGTAGACAGTCCTTTTGTATACCTACGTTTTTTGACCAGAAATTCAACGAGTCACAGGCATCTCAGATATACCGAGAAATTTTCTTCCATTATTTGCGTTTCTCGCATCAAAATATAATTATAAAATGCTCGCGACATTGTGTTTGTTGAAGATAAGCTTTTATACCCACCTTCAAGAGACGGTGATATATATTCCCCATCTTATGTCAAACGGAGAGTATTTTAATGTATGTTTTTCGAGTCTATGTTTTTAAGCACAAGTAGCATGGGCGTAGCGAGCGGCACATAAGGTCTATGAAAAACGTCAATAGATACATTTTTCTCCTTTGATTTTATCCCTGTCCTCGATTGCCTGCTATATAAGGTAGAGAAGAGAATTATTTCCACTGAGAAGTGGATAAAAACGGGGGAAAGATAATTTGTCCACCCCCCGTGCTAGGCCTGCTGCCCTAATTATATATCTCCTGGTCCCTTCCAAAACATGAAAAAAAAAAAAAAATGACTGGACCTCTTACAGATATGCACAAAATACTTGATTGAGTAATATGCTACCGTTAAAAGTTTTAATTTTAAATACATATTTATGTTATGCCGCCTGTCCTAATAGCAGAGAACCTGTTAACATAGAATGAAATTAGTGAGATTATACATTTTTTTAAATGATATCTTAGGAACCTTTCATATTCTACAGAACTTTACCTGAAGACTTCTTATAATATAATTTTACTTTCATAGAAAGTAAAATTAATACATAAATACAAAAAACCCAACTGCAAACAAAATTATAGAATATGAGCTCACCACCTGCAAAAATAATCACACTAATATTATAAAGGGGGGAGGGGCTTGGTGTAGGTCTTAGTGGGGTGAGTTCTTGACCAGGGAACTCGCACCTAAAAAATGCTAAGCTGCCAGTGTAACATGTTAAATCATGACTCCAAGTGAGATTTTTGTTATAGATCCCGATTAAATAGAATGTATTGGGTACAACGCCATCTGGCGAGGAGCAGCGTCTTCTCTATTAGATCAAGATGTGTTTTCTCCGTAACTGAAAGCCAGACGCCAAGTTTGGAAAAAACGCCGAACTCCACCACGCGCGCGCCACTTTCTTCGTTGAAGGAATAATGAAAGCATTTCTTTATTGAAGACAGATTGATGATTTCGCCTATCAAAGAATCAATAAATAATGGTTGAATTTGCCTCTACGAGTGGAAGGGAAAAGTTTTCATCTCATGTCTCATAATAGATAAAATGGTTAATCCACGCAGCGACAGCTAGCGACAAGAGGCGTGAACTAGAAGGAAGGTGTAAACGAAGCGGTGGCCTCTGACGGGAGGTAGCGGGGCTTCTGAGTGTTGCTATTATTAATTGGCGTTCCAGGAATATTTCGGGCTCTGGATAGCTTTGGACGAGAAGCGGGATGTTTAAAAATCCGGAATAGGTCGCATCTTTAAGTTGGCTAACAAATCGGAAATTCAGAGGGCAGCGATTCATATGTCGAAAATAATTTACATCTACAAATCGCTTGCGATGGTCACACCATGGAATGTTTTGACGTAATGTCTAAATCACATCAAAGTTCCAGAGAGATACTTTTTTTTGTATGAACTTTTTTGAAGTAAACAACGGAAGCTGATTGGAATGTACCAGAGCTGGCTGGAGGACAGTGACCTGTATAGCTAGGCCGACAAGGTCTGCTTTACGGTGCAAGTGGCAGAGTAGTTTCTAGAGTTTTCTGGATAAGCGGAAGTTCGATTTTGGAGTAGAATGCTACTCGACGTGGAAAGCCAAAGTTCGTATATATACAAGAGAGAAGCCTGTGGATTTGGATTTTAAACTTGGACGTGAGTTTAGTTTGCACGTGATTGAGATCGGCGCAGGCAGACAGAAGAACACGCAGTCTTTTGTGTGGATAAAACGACCGAGACACGCAGTCCAGAACGAAGCTGCTCTGTTACAGGCGAAATAAGTATACGAGTGCAAAAGCCAGGTTAAAATCGTGCATCTACGGACGGCTGTTGTCGTCACCACAGCGAGCTGCTGTGCGCGATCTCCCGGAGCTCACCACCGTTCGTGGAAGAAGCCGGTCTACGAGGGACTCCAGTAGCACCACCTGTCCAGTAGAAGACACCAGGCACCGATCGTGGGAGACACTGAAACCGTTCGAGAGCAGCGGAAGGCACCGTTCGTGGAGAAGCAGTAGGAGCTGATCGAGTGGAGTAAGGAGGCGTTCCGCGGCGGCACGCGAGACGACGGTACGGCGTCCCGTGAAGCTTCCAGGTTGGTCCACTCCAAATCATTTTGAGTCAGCGAGCTACGGTAGTGAGGGAAGCCTTCGCCTTCTTACGTGTTAATATACTGTTGAAAGATACTTTCTGTTTTAGAGTTTAATATCCCTCTGGGAAACACAATCTTACACACACACACACACACACACACTCTGTTTGCTCAAGTTCTCTTTTAATTTAGAACATTCTAAGGCAAAGACAAGACTATTCCTTTGCGTTGTGACCAATACATGATGAACTGCTGAGCACAGACTCTCTAAGTTTTACTAGCCTAGGATACTACAGTTCTATTGTAAATTCATATCATACAGGCCGAAGTTATGTACTATAATATATATGTTTGAGGAAATTGTAATCATATTTGAGAATTTTGAGTTTTGAGTATTAAGTTAGTAGTATTTCCTATTATAAGATCTTGCTGTTTAGAATTATTTTGATGCAGAACAAACTAAATTAAGTGTAAAATATTTCTTTTTGAATTCCTCAGTAAAGGGGAGAGTACCAATCTTTGATAACTTATGTGTGTTTTTTTTTCTATTCTTGTAATAAAGCCCTTTGTTATTGAATTTAACATCTTGTTTTAATTCCTCACCTGAGAAGGAGGTCCGTTTTCCTTAGCCGGGAAACGGTCCTTTCACCAGTAGCGTACGCCTAGGTGTGCGGAGCTAGGCTATTAGGCGCGCACCGACAAGTTCTTCATACACGTCCACGCTGTCACTAGTCTGCCGCCGCGGCTTAGTGGCAGACCCACATACTTTCATCTTTGTGGATCGTCTCCTCCGGACAATGCTACGGTCTAAAACGAGCCCCGCACTTAACATCTACCTCGGGACTAAAGCAGCTAAGTATGAAAAGCGAGGGCGAGTCTTCGGCGCCCGATTGTCATCCGCGGTGTTTGTAGATCGGTGGTCCGGGCTGGCTGCTGGGATGGTGTTGTCACTTATGCACTTTTGCATGGGTGGCAGCTCTGTCACTTCGGCTGGACCGGGACCGCTGAATCGGCGGGCACCAAGGATGGCAATTTACCGAACAAACTGGCTAGGGGAAGAAAACCCTGACAGAGAAAAATTACAATATTCACCATGGAAGCAAGACTAAATATTAATCTACCCCAGGAGGGTACCGGCGGAGCCGGAGAATCCCTCCCTGAGCAGAGCTCGGGCTGCCCCACGTATTCTGGGGGGGGGGGGGGGCAAAGTAGTGCTGACCAAGGAAAAAACAACAAAAACACTGACCTAACAATTATTTAATCCGGGTCTCTTCAACCGCCAACGATCGGCATCATTGAGTGATGTCAGTGAACATAAGCAAAAACATGCTGACCAGCAAAAACATGCTAACAAAGACATGATGCAAACTGATACAGCTCATACAACCGGACTATACAATCCAAAAATTCCATGGCAGCGAATGCCAACCCAAAAAAGAACTCGGTCCCCCGATGAAACAGCAATTTCCAAGATAAACCGAGCCAAAAGAACACAGCAAAGAAACCAACTGGTCAATGAACACAGAGGAATGACTGAATCTGAACAAAACACTACCCCGGAAGTAGAAACTAGTAACAGCTTCTCGATGCTAGATGTAGATATAGAAGATGTTGCCCCACTCAAAAGGATTCCCAAACCACCGCCAATAATATTATATGGCATCGAAGACCTTGGAAAATTGACTCAACTTATAGAAGAAGTAGTGGAAAACAATGGTTACACTTATAAAGTAGTTTCAAAAAACCAACTTATTATATCCTCCAGCACGGTTGAAAATTACAAAATCTTGATTGAACACATCAGAAGCAAGGGACTTATAGGTCATACTTTTACCCGCAAAGACCAAAAATGTATGAGGATTGTCATTAAGCACCTTCACTTTAGCACTCGAAAAGATGTGATCATTGAAGTGATTGAAAAAACAGGAAACAGCGTGCAAGGAGAAATAGTGACTGCCCGAAAACCAGGAACCAAGGAACCTTTGAATACGTTCTTTGTTAACATAGCCCCACATGAAAATAACAAACTAGTAAAAGACATAAAAGTAATCTACAACCAAAAGATTGTAGTTGAAGATCCAAAAAGGAAATCAACTGTAGTGCAGTGTAAAAGATGTTAGCAATATTGGCATAGTAAAAACAATTGTATGCGGCCATATAGGTGCGTCAAGTGTGCAGGTGCACACCAAACTACTGTGTGTACATTAGATTCAAACACCCTAGCAATTTGCACACTCTGCACAGGCAGCCACCCTGCTAGCTACAAAGGATGCCAAGTGTACAAAGAAGTGCTTGCAAGAAAAAAGACTGGCAATAAACCCCAAATCTATAACAAATCAAAAAGTAACTACATGGCAGAAAATAATAAAATCAATACAAGCAGCCAGAATCTACTAAAAATACTTACACTACCAGCAATGAGCATGTTATTGAAAACATATTAGAATCTAACCAACCAAAAAAAAGGCACCTAACTGTAAAGGAAAGCCTAGAACTGTACAGTGCAGCTGTCAAAGGATGGACCGAGAAAACTCCCGTCAGTAAAACTGGCAATGTAATAAAAGACCGAACGGACACACAGAGACTACACCCTACAGATGAGCACATTAAGTCACAAAGATTATATGTAAAATCTGTTAATGACCAGACACAGAGAACAAAAATGAGAACCCACATTGACAATGAGTCACAGCGAACACATCAAGATAAAATAGATACTGAAAACCAGTCTCAAGATAACATACTTAGATTAGAAGTGCTCATAATGAAGCAAGCCGAAAGAATTGATCAACTTATAACACAGTTAAGCACAATGATGAATCTCATCATGACGCTCATCAGTAGACAACCATAATGCTCTCTTTACGAATTGCCTCGTGGAACCTCAATGGACTGGCCTCAAACAAACAAGAACTTGAAATACTGCTCAAAGCTAATAAAGTGGACATTGCACTTATATCAGAAACTCACATTAATGACAACAACAAAATTAACATAGATAATTATTGTGTATATAGTGCAAACCACCCGGACGGCACCTCACACGGAGGATCTGCAGTTGTCATAAAGAACAATATAAAACACCATCTTCATAGCAAATATCAAAAGGATTGTATACAAGCCACTACCATCACCATAAATGAAAATATGGGCCCTATTAATGTTAGCGCTATTTACTGTCCACCGAAGCACAATCCAAAACAGGACTTATTTAACAGCTACTTCCATACCTTAGGAAATAGATTCATTAGTGGTGGAGACTGGAACTGTAAACATACCCATTGGGGATCGCGATTGATAACCACAAAGGGACGCAAACTAAAAGAAAGTGTTGACCAATGTACTCATAACCTTATCAACAGGCAAACCTACCTACTGGCCAACGGATGTTAATAAAATGCCTGATCTTGTTGACTTTTTTGTTGTAAAAGGGCTACCCGATATGTATTTTGATGTAGAGTCGTCACTCGACTCAATATCGGATCACACTCCCGTAATAATAACATTCAGCGTTTGTCCGATACAAAAAACACAAAAACTAACTTTGTACAATCACAGAACAGACTGGAGTGCGTTCGCATAGTATTTGAAAGAAGAAGTTGATCTTAAGTCAAACTTAAAACGAACGAAGATATAGATGAGGCAACATTCTACATAACTAATCTCATACAGGTCGCCGCGTGGCATTCTACTCCGACACTGAGTTACATCACCGACAGAAATAATGTGCCGTTAGAAATACGGAATAAGCTGGAAGAAAAGCGAAAGCAAAGAAGACAACTTCATTCCACGAGATCAGATACAGACAGAACAAAGTACTACAGAATCTCAAGAGAACTAAAGGAGATGTTTAATGAAAACCAGTATTCTACCTTTCAAGATAAAATATCTAGTCTTTCGGCACACAAAAAGATAATTACTCATTGTGGAAAATCACAAAAACCTTTAAAAGACCACAAAGCCATGTACCGCCATAAGGAAATCTTCTGCTGATCCATGGGCCAAGAGTGGGAATGAAAAAGCTGAATTGTTAGCAAAACACCTCAGCGAAGTATTTATTCCTAACGAATCGACTATGCAGAACTTTGAAAATGAAGTAGATGAAATTATCAATAGCAACCAGCAGCTATCTCTGCCTCTTGCGCTAGTCACTCCGAGGGAACTAGCGCATACAATTCGGTTCTTAGAGAACAAAAAGGCTCCTGGTGTTGATTTAATAACGTGTGAAATACTGAAAAAGCTGCCCAAGAAAATAATAGTCTTTGTTACCATGCTATTTAATGCGATCCTCAGAACACACTACTACCCAAAACCGTGGAAAATCTCACAAATCTGTATGATTGCGAAGCCAGGGAAACCGCCAACAGATCCCAGCTCTTATAGGCCTATAAGTCTGCTCCCTTTACTATCCAAGGTATTTGAAAAAGTTTTCCTACAAAGACTTAAGCCGGCACTCAAAGAGAATAAAATCATACCTGATCATCAGTTCGGATTTCGGGAGAAACACGCAACCGTAGAACAAGTCCATCGAGTCTTCCATAAAATCAGACAATCGCTAGAAAAAAAAGAATACTGCTTGGCAGTATTCTTAGATATTCAACAAGCATTTGATAGAGTCTGGCACAAAGGACTTCTATACAAGCTAAAGACCCTGCTACCAAATTATTTTTTTATGATCCTAAAAAGTTACTTGGAAGAAAGACAATTTCAAGTGAAGTATGAGGAAGATTACTCGAGGCTATATAACATCACTGCTTCGGTTCCCCAGGGATCAGTCCTTGGTCCAGTGTTGTACTCCATATACACGGCAGATATGCCTGAAACAGATAGCGTTATAACAGCTACATATGCTGATGACACAGCATGCCTTGCTAGTGATAAAGACCCAAACAATGCATCATTGAAATTGCAAGCTCAGCTTCATAAAATAGACGCCTGGTTACAGAAGTGGAGAATCAAACCAAGTGTAAGCAAATCAGCACAGACAACTGTTTGTATGGAAGGCAAGGTCCTACCAACCAAGAACAGCGTAAAATATCTCGGCTTGCACCTAGATAGAAGGCTAACCTGGGCCAATCACATAAAAGCCAAAAGAAAAGAAGCAAATTTGCAACTACAATCACTAAATTGGCTGCTAGGACGTCAGTCCCGGCTATCCCTCAGTAACAAACTAGGACGTCAGTCCCGGCTATCCCTCAGTAACAAACTACTTGTTTATAAGGTAGTCATCAAGCCAATATGGACATACGGAATAGAACTCTGGGGTTCCGCTAGTAACTCCAATATAGAGATACTCCAGAGATTTCAAAACATTGCTCTAAGAACTGTCTCAAGCGCACACTGGTTTGTGAGAAACACAGAAATACATGAGTACCTGGAAATGTCAACTGTAAAGCAGGAAATCAGCAACAACAGCAAGAGATATAAAGACAGACTTAATAAACATATAAATGAATTGGCAAAGAACCTCTTGAACACACAGGAAAATGTAAAACGCCTAAAAAGATGGCAAATACTCAACCTAGACCAAAGAAAATAACTTTCTATCCATCTATACGGTGTCATTTAGTGGAAGGACATCTACACCTCAAAAATAACTTTCTATCCATCTATATGGTGTCATTTAATGGAAGGACACCTACACCTCAAAAATAACTTTCTATCCATCTATACGGTGTCATTTAATGGAAGGACACCTACACCTCAAAAATAACTTTCTATCCATCTATATGTTGTCATTTAATGGAAGGTCACCTACACCTCAAAAATAACTTTCTATCCATCTATACGGTGTCATTTAATGGAAGGACACCTACACATCAAAAATAACTTTCTATCCATCTATACAGTGTCATTTAATGGAAGGACACCTACACCTCAAAAATAACTTTCTATCCATCTATACGGTGTCATTTAATGGAAGGACACCTACACCTCAAAAATAACTTTCTATCCATCTATACGGTGTCATTTAATGGAAGGACACCTACACCTGAAAAATAACTTTCTATCCATCTATACGGTGTCATTTAATGGAAGGACACCTACACCTCAAAAATAACTTTCTATCCATCTATACGGTGTCATTTAATGGAAGGTCACCTACACCTCAAAAATAACTTTCTATCCATCTATACGGTGTCATTTAATGGAAGGTCACCTACACCTCAAAAATAACTTTCTATCCATCTATACGGTGTCATTTAATGGAAGGACACCTACACCTCAAAAATAACTTTCTATCCATCTATACGGTGTCATTTAATGGAAGGTCACCTACACCTCAAAAATAACTTTCTATCCATCTATACGGTGTCATTTAATGGAAGGTCACCTACACCTCAAAAATAACTTTCTATCCATCTATACGGTGTCATTTAATGGAAGGACACCTACACCTCAAAAACAAGGAACACATCTGATTATGGCTACAGAGCCGATTGCAGATAAAACAAGGGAAAAAAAAAAAAAAAATAATATCATAAAGACGAAAGTTTATGTGTGTTTGTGTGTATGTTTGCAACTTCTTCACGCTTAAACGGCTGAACGGATTTGGATAAAATTTGGTGCCTATTTTAAGGATTAACATATAGACTACTGTTTATCCCGAAAAAAAGGAAGGTTCCTGAGGGACACGGGTGAAACCGCGGGGCGCAGGTAGTATTTATATTAATGTTTCGTTTTTACTAACATATTTTACTTTACTTTAATACTTGCAATTGCAACATTACACTACGAGTATAGTATTTATATTAACTTAAATAATCTAAAATTAAAAATGTTGTAAGAAGCTTATAAGAAAATTGATATTGTTTTTGAAATGGTCTTTTAATTACATGTATTTTGATACCTCACTCGATAGGTTATGGTCATTTTTTGTTCCGTCGGATATACAATATGGCAGCTGTAAGCCGCTATATTAGTTTTCTTGACACTTCATATATCATATAGCACTTTCGTGATCAAGACGCATCTAATGATACCTCATTTATCAAAATCCATCAAGCTGTTTAGGTTGTAGGAGACGCACCTAAGAAACGTAACAAACAAACTAACATACATACAACCCAAACACATAACCCTCCTCAGTCAGGTAAAAATAAAAATGAAATTATCAAACTGATTGCATTCGTTTCGCATCAAACCGCACTGCGCGTGCCGTGTTCGCATGCGTACATCCACATAGGCCAGTCAAGGGGCTGTCTGTTTGACAATAATGTTTAAATTATCACATTGCATCTAAGCTGAATAAAGTAACAGTTTACCATATATGTTAGCCTTACCTTTTCTCTAATAGCCTGCTGGAACTTCTTCTCCAGAGCAGACATTCTCTGCGTATAGTCTTCTGTAATCATAGAGATGTCCCCAACCTCATGCTTGCACATCAGTGATTCAATCTGACTCTTCAGCTCTTCATTACTTTCAGCCAGCTCTGCATTTCTCCGACTCACTTCCATCAGTCTATTCTCCCTGGAATCCAGGATCTCCGCCATCTCACACAGTCTTCTCATCAATCTCTCGTTCTCTGAGCCCTGGCTCTCATCACTAGTATTACTCTGAATGGATGCTTCGGAAAGTTCTCTGGTGTGACCTCGGATCTTAGTTGCTAGAGACTTACCGAGCACCAAGTCTACTAAGTTAGGGGAAGGAGATGTTGTACCATCAAATTTGCCGTTCTTAAATCCGTATTTAGCAGGACTGCTTCTGCAGAAGCCGTCTCCATTAGGACTAGGAATGATTTCAATATCGGATGATGTAGCAGTCTCAATCTCATCTCCAGAGGTATGTCCTGATGTTCTGTCCGAACCAATCTTCACCATGTCACTTTTACTATCGGAGCTGATGGGTGATGTGCGTTCCTTGATACTGCACTCTTTCTGTGAGGTATCACTGCTGTGAGAACTACATTGCTGTTTCTCAACATTTACAAATGCTGAGCTCTCCGATCTCAACATTTCACTGGAAACATTTACATTGTAAAAAGAAGATGAATCACTAAGTTTCTCTATTAAAATATCATCCTGATCTCTATCTTTCTTGTCTTCTTCTACTGTATTTTCTAATGTGACACTGTCATTGTCAGCATTCAGGGTGCGGTCAGACCAAGACCCATCATTAGAAGAGTTTTCACTTATTTGCAATTTTTGCGGTATGATTGCTTGCTCTAAATGTATCAGCTCTCTTTCATCTCCTCTCCTTTCTTTTCTAAATTCTGTTTTGATCTGCTTTGAGAACACAGAGGTTTTCTCATCCGTGTCCAAGACCGTAGGAGCTGTACATTCAGAAATAGAGTTGTAGGACATAGTGTCTTCATCTTCATCAGCCACTAAACTCACACTATCTGCAGTCTCAGCTCTCTCAGTCCTATCTCCTACTGGGGTGGACTTTTTATCACTAAAATCTCCCGGAGACAAGTTTGAAGATGTACTGCTGTTCTTGTCACTGGAGTAGCTGTCGAAACCCAGACATTCTATTGAACTAGGGCTAATCAAACTGTCGGGTAATATTTCCACAGACTCTGAATTGTGTTTCTGGCCTGTACTACTGCTGTTGGATATTGAGTGAACTGATGCTTCAGAGTCCGGGGTAGTTTTCATACTCTGGGATAATACTTCTACTGAATCAGAATTCGACATGAAAGACAGGACATTTGAGCGGGATGAACCTCTTCTGTCTTCAACCTTCGGCTCATCTTTTAAACTTTGTTTTTTTTCAGTTGCCTCAGTATCAGACATTACAAGCTGACTTTTGGAGAACAAGTCATCCTGACTTCCATACTGGGCATCGGCAATTACATTCATTGATTTTGCTTTTGGCGGTCTGACTATAGCAGAATCTGAGTTTTTGGGCTGCTCAAAAAAGGACCCTGCAAATGAGCCCCACACACTTTGTGAAGTAGATTTTGATGGGCTTTCTGTGACAACAGGCTGCTCATTGACTGGTGCATCATTGTCGCTTTCAGCGCTTACCGTAAGTCCCCAGGAGGAGAAGAAATCTGAGTTATCTTTTTGGGGCGTACCACTATTACTTGGAGAAGAATTAGCTGTGGTCTCGGGGGGCGACTCGTCCTCCTGTTCCTCTCCACTGCTCCCGTCCTTTATGTCCAGGGCCTTATCGATGGTCTTCTGGGCCTCTTTGAGCGCTGACTTAGCGAGGCTCGTCAGTCCAGAAGTGTCGAACCAACTCATGTTTGGATACCATTACCATCGGTCGCGCACAGTTCGCCACGTATCACGCCACTGTCTAAACACTGAGCAAAAGATTTGCACACGATAATTTGTTATGAGTAGAACACATAGCTGCAACAATCACAACATCGAACGGATGACGTTTCCATTTTGTTTATGTTGTGATTTTTTATTTTCTTTCAATTTCCTCAATTGTCAAAGATCTTTTCGAAACACATCTAAATAATAAAATCACGAGTCCTAAGCATTGTAAAGAACAATTAATTTCGAAATTTCTTCCAACGCAATCAGTTTTTTATTTCCAAAGTGAACACAGCCATTTTTGACGTTTCATTATCGGTAAAAGAACGTCATTTGACTGTGTGCTAGTGAAGTAGAGTAGGCCCGCTATTTTCGACCACGATAACATAGCTCCAGTGGCGCAATTGGTTAGCGCACGGTACTTATAAGACAGTGTACGTGTGAGTAATGCCGGGGTTGTGAGTTCGAGCCTCACCTGGAGCATAATGTTTTGCTACGCCAAAAAAATGGTGTGGTCCGATGAGAACGCCGAGCGTCGAGATCAGATAATTACAAATTAGAAATTCTGATATCGAGATCCGATGGGAAGTAGTACTCGAAATGAGGGCGAGAACTAACTAGTACCTATTACTCATTGACGGCCGAAGTTAGGTGAGGATGCAGAACAAAGAGTATAGTAATATAGGGGGGAATGGAGAGGGCCCATAGACGTAGTACCAGTGGCCATACTCCTTGTCAGAGACAGTCATAGAGTACCTAACCAGTCAGAAGCGGGAAAGCCTCACCATGATTCAGTGCATCCAACGACAGTAAAAAATGTATATAGAGTGCATCTGTTGCATCACAAATTATAGAAGGGCGAGTGAGATTGATGGTTATTTATTCTCCCCTCGCCCTTTGTTGTAAGCGTAATCATTTCTGTAAGATTTGGTTGGTCTACTTTTTCATCGACTTCAAAAAAAGGAGGTTCTCCATGATTGATTAGTATGAATTTACTCATAACATATATGAATATTACGCATTTTCTTTAATATTGAAGAAAATGCGTAATATTCATATATGTTAAGTTAGTCTATATGGGTGTCTAAGCATAGGTATGTACCAAATTTTGTGTATGTAATATTGTCGAAAATGCTTAATATTCATTTATGTTAGTCTATAAAATATGAGTAATCTATCCAAATGTACAAGATTTCGTGAGTGTTTGTATTTATGTATGTTTGTCCATGTATTTCTCGATCTGATTGCTATAATTATTTTTGTAATATGTAGTTTCAGTATCTTTCAACTTAGGGAATAGTTCAAGTTTCATCAAAATCTGTTCAGTAGTTTAATAGATAAGGACTATTAACTGTTTCCAGAATGGCTTTTTTCTTAGCGAACAGACTTAGTATCTACTAGAATTTCTTAGGTTTACTTTAACTAAACTAAAGAATAAGAAAAAAGTAATTTACAAAAAATTAAACCGTTTTCAAATCGTATAAAACTGAAGAGAAAGAAATAAATCAAATTTTGTTAAGGTCTGTGCCGTACTTACTTTAGTCGGTTTGGGCATAGCACAGACCTTATTTTTTAAATTTTTATTTTCTTGTCCGTTTTATACGATGGTAATCGTATAAAACGGACAAGAAAATAAAAATTTGTTGTTTGTTTTATTTTATTTTAACATTTTTTTACCTTTAGTAGTAAATGGGTGAAATATACAATAAATAAAACTATGGAATAGATAATTAAAATAAAGATATAATTAAATAAACTTATTTACATACTTTTCACAATATAACTAAACTTATGTGTTTTTAAACTATTTTACAAGGTAAACCAACATTTCAATGGAAAGGGTTATTGACACTGACCAAACTGTGGTTGTCTGCACCTAATCGTTTAATAACTAGCTTAAAAGCTAAAAAAACACGCCTGCCCAGCCAAAAAAGAGCTTTTGCCAATAAATTATATACTGTTGGAATGTGCTTACAAAGGCCTTCAATTTGATACCCATTGTAAAATTCTTTTATTTTTTTCGAATTTGAAAATGGAGATAACGATTCCTGTTAGAATCCTTTGAAAACATTGAATATGGCGGCATTTTTTGCTCCATTTTCGTCATACGTCATACGTCTAAATCTGTTCGGGCATTTAATAGTTACGGTGAAACAAACAAACTCACATACATACATACATACATACATACATACAAACATACATGAATGCTAAAAACAATACACTCCTTTTTTTGGGCAGTCGTGTAAAAATATTTGTTCTCTAAATATACTTTACAATCACACCAAACTAAAGATGTATGAAATTTATACAAAATAATTATTATAATAAATTGTATGCTTTATTTTATTAGAGAATTGTTTGTTAAAATAAATAGTTAAATTTCAAGAATGCGCTTAAGTTGAACATAACGTATTATTCACATTCATTTTAAATACCATCTCTTAAACACTTTTATATAAAAATAAATACTGTTTTCTAGAAGGAATAAGCTTTATTTTCAACATCTTGTCGGAATATCAAGTTCTTATAAAAAAAATGTATTGACCCTTGCCTTGTTGTTACAACCGCCTCCACTCCAGCTATTTATGGATATGGAATATTTTTATACAAACGATCATGCATTTTTTTGTATTAAAAATCTTTCAGTTTTATATGAATCAATATCGATTATATGTACATAATCAAGAAAAGTTACAAAAAACGATTCAGAATTCAATAAAGAATATATTATTTATTTTTAGGTTGTGTGGGCAGTTTCTTTAAAAATACCACATCCAAACGTATAGAAGTTACATAATATTGTATTCTCTTTGTATAGAAGGGCTGCGTTCACTTACTACGCTCGAATCATCCGTGCAATTATCGATCGATCATCCGGAGTTAAGTGAACGACTTTGGACGTCCACATAGAACTAACAACTGTCAGTTTCATACTATTCCTCCCGGTCCCTACTTTATTCGGATGACCCAGGCGAACGCCCGACGACGCCGTGAACGATTTCGAGTGATCGCGCGGGTGATCCGTGCGTCCTCGAACGTAGTAAGTGAATGCGTAGGTATTATAGTCCGAGCGTTATTTAGCGATAAAACGCTAAATAATATCATATTTGGCGTTCGCCTTAGTATTTTTTTGGCGAATTTAGCGTTCTGAAATATTTTCGATCACCGTTCGTTTTAGAGTTTTGCATGTTCACTTAGATGACATGACTGTTAAATTTGACATAGGAAAAGCGATTTTATTCCGTTTGGGTATAAGCAAGAAGCTTACATTTATATGATATAGGGCATTGACGTAGGAAATGTCTATATAGTTGTTTCTGTGGTGTGACTTTTTGTGTGCAGAATATAGAAATCGGTAATGGTTACTCTACGGTATAGTCAATTTCATTCGGTTTGGGAAGGATCGTTAGGCCGTCCGCACCGTTAAGCGGGCTCCCGCGACGGGAGAGCTCACTGTAAACTGGTGATTTGTGTGAGCCCGCTTAACGGTGCGGAGGTCCTTAGTGTCAAAAGCTGCAAAAATGTCATTCTATTGAAAATGTTCGAAGCGAACGGCTAGTTAAAAATGTACATTTCGATACTGCCCACAACGTCATCTCATCATCTCGAACGCAGGGTATAGGCAACATTTGCGCGTCATCTTCCGCAACATGTGACGTCGTGTTGCGCGTCATTTTTTATGGCTCTAATATTACAGCACAGACAATTTAATAAGATTTAAATCATGTTAAACGTGACCTCAATTCTAAACAGTGTCTGGGTCAGATATTAAACAAATGTGTAGCACTTTTCTTCTTAATTCTTTAAAATACTTGATAAATTGATGCAAGATTGAATCAAAATTCTAAGTATTACTTAAAACGTAAGGAACGTTGCGTAAAATTCGCCAAAGTATCGCTTTTTTATTTTATGTAGGATTAATTAATTAAAACATTACAAAATTTAAAATCTGAATACGCACAATAAAACACTTTTATAATTCTTTGTAGCGTATCCAAAATACTAAATATCTAACAAAATAACTAAAACGGAAAATGCAGAAAAAGAGGGGTCATAGTATAAAGTTACTTTTTACCCATAGCTAATTACCTTAGTGCTAAGTGCAGGTGCTTAGCGAATGAAAAGGATCGAGACTGCACTCCATCACCTCGCACTAAACACTATGTGTGAACATGCCACTAGCATCAGATGAATAAACAAATATAGAGCGTGGGGTCACAATCAACTACACCAGTGTTGCATTAAAACACGCCTGTATTGCCATTAATTCTAATCTCCACATTAAATGACGCCAGTGTTGCCAGCATTCCCGGCGTTGGGTGGCGTGGGCTGAGTGAACATGAAGGAGGTCGCGTTCTGCAGGAACTGTCGCTTCACGAACTCTGTGGTGGCTGACTTGAGGTTCTCTTTGGCGCCAAATTTGCACTTGATGTAACCTAACAGGTTAGCCCCGTTTAACGTGAGGGCTATGAGCACTAACAGCTGGAAATAAATTATATTCATTATTCATATTATTTGTACAAATATTACTATCAATCAATCAATACTTATAATAAAGAAGTAAGTACGAAAAAATCTGTACAAAGAAAATAATAAAAAAATATGGTTTAGGGTACCTAAAATAAGCTACTGAACAAGAATACTTATAACATTTTTTAAATTCGTGACTGTCTGTTTGTAAGTTTGTTAGTTTGTCTATATGTTTGTTCGCGCATCACGTAAAAACTACAAGACCTATTGCAACGCGGTTTTCACTGTACAAACATATAACACTCCTCTCTTTTCGAGTTCGTGGTAAAAAATACAAGATTTCCAAAATCTCTGAAAACTTATTTTTACTCTTAGTAATAAATACACAAGCAAACAGCAAAGTGCGAGTCGGACCGATGGTTCGTTACGTATCACCATCCCGCCCCTTATTTTTTATTTCTATTTTTTTTTGTGATATCACCACATATTCTGTGGGAAAAAACAGCTACCTTATGGTTCAAAAGATACCGCAGTATTCAGATAGACGAACGGACGGCGTGGGCTAATGTAGCTCCGTTTGGACCTTTTCGGTACGAAACTATAAAAACTAATTAAAACCTCGTCTGTGAGCTTTCCTTCTCCACTCTCAACTGTGGAAGTGGAATAATGCTTTTATAGTCTGCGTCCAGAAAGTTTAAAAAAGACGGATTCCACGTCGCCAAACAAACGAATGAGTGGTGTATTACGTAGCAGATAGTGGCTTTCTATGAGTGCGTGAGTGGTCAATTTGTGGTGTTTTTTGGTTTATACACAATTTAATCACAAAAGACTGCATTGTTTTTGTTTTTTGGCAGACTAAAACTTATTGTAAATACAATATGAATTTAGACAGCACTTTTACAAGTCAAAATCTCATGTCTCCTAAACATGGAGAATATATATATATATATATATATTCTAAATAGACCAAATCAATAAATAAGGTCAACCATACTTTCGAGTCTGAAAAGGAAATTTCCCTTACATGTGCCGACGCACAGGAAAAGGAAATACTCTTCTGACTCTACCGGTGCTTCGGAAATACGCCCGTTAGAGAGTGCACCAATAAACTCTACGCGGATTTCTTGGTGCCCTCTTCTACGGAGACAGAATTAACAAAACTAACAAGCACCTTGCTGCGATGTGGCTGCCGATCGGCATTACATGGTGTAAATGTATGCGTGACGTGAGGAAGGTGCGTACGAGCGGATTGGCATACATATTGGGTGCTTCACTCTCGATTTGGCGGTGTTGAATCCGTCTCTTTACAAACATTCTTGGTCTGCGTTGTGAAGGTAGAGTACGAGTAAGTATATAATTATGTTAGTACTAATTTGAACACACCATCCACTTGAACTTGAGCCCGAACAGGCAGAAGATAAAAAATGTGGACCAGATCAGCGGGCACATGATCAGCCCCATCCAGAACAGTCGGCTCTCGTTTTGGTTGACGCGATTCTGAAATAATAATAAAAACATTTAATCAAAATAAAAAGGGAAAAAATGTTTAACAATTATATCACAAGAATAGAATCAACAATGAATGCGTCGTGTTTTTTGTCTCTAAAGCTGTATAATCTCTAAACTTTAGGGGCTAAGCTCCATCCGAGAAGAAAAGCACAGTTTTTTGTCTCTAAAGCTGTATAGTCTCTAAACTTTAGAGGCTAAGCTCCATCCGAGAAGAAAAGCACAGTTTTTTGTCTCTAAAGCTGTATAGTCTCTAAACTTTAGGGGCTAAGCTCCATCCGAGAAGAAAAGCACAGTTTTTTGTCTCTAAAGCTGTATAGTCTCTAAACTTTAGAGGCTAAGCTCCATCCAAGAAGAAAAGCACAGTTTTTTGTCTCTAAAGCTGTATAGTCTCTAAACTTTAGAGGCTAAGCTCCATCCGAGAAGAAAAGCACAGTTTTTTGTCTCTAAAGCTGTATAGTCTCTAAACTTTAGAGGCTAAGCTCCATCCAAGAAGAAAAGCACAGTTTTTTGTCTCTAAAGCTGTATAGTCTCTAAACTTTAGGGGCTAAGCTCCATCCGAGAAGAAAAGCACAGTTTTTTGTCTCTAAAGCTGTATAGTCTCTAAACTTTAGGGGCTAAGCTCCATCCGAGAAGAAAAGCACAGTTTTTTGTCTCTAAAGCTGTATAGTCTCTAAACTTTAGAGGCTAAGCTCCATCCGAGAAGAAAAGCACAGTTTTTTGTCTCTAAAGCTGTATAGTCTCTAAACTTTAGAGGCTAAGCTCCATCCGAGAAGAAAAGCACAGTTTTTTGTCTCTAAAGCTGTATAATCTCTAAACTTTAGAGGCTAAGCTCCATCCGAGAAGAAAAGCACAGTTTTTTGTCTCTAAAGCTGTATAGTCTCTAAACTTTAGGGGCTAAGCTCCATCCGAGAAGAAAAGCACAGTTTTTTGTCTCTAAAGCTGTATAGTCTCTAAACTTTAGAGGCTAAGCTCCATCCGAGAAGAAAAGCACAGTTTTTGTCTCTAAAGCTGTATAGTCTCTAAACTTTAGAGGCTAAGCTCCATCCGAGAAGAAAAGCACAGTTTTTGTCTCGAAAGCTGTATAGTCTCTAAACTTTAGAGGCTAAGCTCCATCCGAGAAGAAAAGCACAGTTTTTGTCTCTAAAGCTGTATAGTCTCTAAACTTTAGAGGCTAAGCTCCATCCGAGAAGAAAAGCACAGTTTTTGTCTCTAAAGCTGTATAGTCTCTAAACTTTAGAGGCTAAGCTCCATCCGAGAAGAAAAGCACAGTTTTTGTCTCTAAAGCTGTATAGTCTCTAAACTTTAGAGGCTAAGCTCCATCCGAGAAGAAAAGCAGTTTTTTGTCTCTAAAGCTGTATAGTCTCTAAACTTTAGGGGCTAAGCTCCATCCGAGAAGAAAAGCACAGTTTTTTGTCTCTAAAGCTGTATAGTCTCTAAACTTTAGAGGCTAAGCTCCATCCGAGAAGAAAAGCACAGTTTTTTGTCTCTAAAGCTGTATAGTCTCTAAACTTTAGGGGCTATGCTCCATCCGAGAAGAAAAGCACAGTTTTTTGTCTCTAAAGCTGTATAGTCTCTAAACTTTAGAGGCTAAGCTCCATCCGAGAAGAAAAGCACAGTTTTTTGTCTCTAAAGCTGTATAGTCTCTAAACTTTAGAGGCTAAGCTCCATCCGAGAAGAAAAGCACAGCTTTTGTCTCTAAAGCTGTATAGTCTCTAAACTTTAGAGGCTAAGCTCCATCCGAGAAGAAAAGCACAGCTTTTGTCTCTAAAGCTGTATAGTCTCTAAACTTTAGAGGCTAAGCTCCATCCGAGAAGAAAAGCACAGTTTTTGTCTCTAAAGCTGTATAGTCTCTAAACTTTAGAGGCTAAGCTCCATCCGAGAAGAAAAGCACAGTTTTTTAAGCACAAATTTTACGTGCTGTTAGTTTGAGTCTACACAAAGAGGTCGATATACGCTTGCTGGCGTAAAAAGTCTAAACCTGCTGAAATTACAGTATGTTAACAACAAGGAAGTTATATGTACCTACGTACAACCGGAACGATATCTTCAAAGAACAAGCACAAATTAAAAATTTATATAACTCCCCCATTATAGCTATGAAGTATCTCGATCACATCAGTTTTCAAACATAAAATCGTTCCATCCGTTTGAGAGCTATCTATCGATGTCATTCGCAAATCTCAAGTGTGAGACGTAATCACCGTTAATGTTAATGCCACATCCTTTCCAGTCCAGATTCATAAACATATCTCCAATGCATTTGAGAACAATTTCGGAGAAAAAACGTCCCCTTATCTCACACCTTGTTGCAGGGGGATATGCTTAGTCTGCTGGCTCTGTACTTCGACGGTCATTGTTGCGGCGTCATACAGACATCTCAACACTTGGGTATACCCAAGGGCGGATCCAGCCTTCGAGTCAGGGGGGGTCACACTGAACGGGTTCCAAAATTATACAATACTAGCTATTCCCCGTAGTATCAATCGCGTAGCCTATGCCACTCGGGAATAGTTTAGCTTTGAATCAATTTTCAAAATCAGGCTATAGTTGTAATAATCTCATACAAACAAACACAATTTTTACCTAAAATTTCGAGCCACTTAGGTATATTTTTATTGTGTTATGTAGTTATGTGAAAAAACGAACGTGTATGATCTATGATTGCGAAAATTTTGAGCTACTCATACATTTATTAGTGTAGTTACATAAAAAAAATTAACGTTTATGATGAAATAGCATGTGTACAAAATATATTATATTATTAAGAAAACGCGAGCGTAGCGAGAGCGAATTTTTTTAGCTATTTCCATTATATTATACGAATGTGGAAACAGAATATACCATTTAACAAACGCGTAGCGTAAAAAGTGCAGCGTACGCGAAAATGTTCAGTAAAAATTAGACATTAATGGAATTCCTCAGCTTGCGAAAATAGGTAATATCACAAAGGCGCGAGCAAAGCTAGCGCAAACATTTTGAACTATATGTGGTCGTGCGTATGACATAAGATGAAAATTACTATGGATCCACTGAGCAGATCGATATATAAACGCAGCCAATAATAACAAGGCGCGAACGTAGTTAGCGCGATAATTTTTAGTTATTCTTGAAATGTTTGTTTTCCTTCAGTAAAACTGAAGGAAAACAAACATTTCAAGAATAACTAAACAAGATGCGCTTTATCCTTCATTCAACAGGCAATAAAAGAACAAGGGCGCGAGTATAGAGAGCGCGAAAATTTGGAGTAATTTCTAGTAACTTTGTGTTTCATCAAAACATTATATTATTATAAAGGCGCGAGCGAAGCGAGCGCGGAAATTTTGAGATATTTATATTAGTGGCACAAATAAACATAATTACAAAACATACGAAAATAACAAATGGAACTAAAAAACCTTTGGTTGAAATAAGCCCAGGGGGGGTCATGACCCCCATGACCCCCCCCCCTGGATCCGCGCTTGGATATACCGCCAGTCGACTTGGCATCGTTGCAGGGACTCCAAAACAGACCAAGTCTCGATAGAGTCTCATGACATGATCATGATGATGGGCTTTCTTATGAGAAACTTTTTTTTTCTTCTTTTTTTTTCGTTTTTGGACTATGGTCCACAAACGCTAGGCACAGGGGGTCATTGTACACTTCTGTCTTCTGTATAATCTGCCGCACTGTATGGATTTGGCTTTGAGCTATCTAATGAACCAAACAGTAGTATGTTTATAGTAGGAACCAATCTTAATGGCGGCTGTGAAGCGCGCTGCGAGTGCGACTTCGCGCTGGTACAGTAAGGTTCGCAATTATTAGAGTTTTTTTTACTACCTCCTTGTAGAACATGCTAATAATAAGAAACAATTTATTACACCAGAATTATGGAACAAATATACAAGAATTTAATATAAAAATAGGCAAAACGGGTAGTCTTATCGCTAAAAGCGATCTTTTCCAGACAACCTTTGAATGGACAGAAATTACGAATTAAAAAAGGACGGTGGTGCAAAATAAAAATGAATATACCTACATACATATTTAATAAACGACATGAACCATACTTACATGTCACATGCAAATAATGTTATGATTGAAAAAAATATGTGTTAAGTACATACAAATAATTGAATGATAAAAAAAAATACACCTACAGCTATGTTTCTAGTAGTTAAATTAGCGTCGACACTTATCGCGTTAACCTATTCATTATTTTTTAACCAATTATGTAATTATGTTAACATACGTCAACACAATAATATTAATATCGGAATATATGCTGATATCGTGTTGGTGGATTGTATTGGTTGGTAACAAACAACTTTAAAATAACTAACTAGACTGTACTTGACCAGAATCGCATGCATGTGTGCAGAGTACGGATGTAGCACAAGCACAACCGCGACGGGCGCGCGCGGGATGCGGTGGGCTAGCGGGAGGGTGTGCCCCGGCCTCTCACCTCTCCAAAGCCCGCTTACATCTAAAATTTGCTATTGCGCAGCGCCTTGTGCCTAATTTCTCAGCCGCCATAAAGATTGGTTTCTTCTCTAGTATTGTAACGCTCAACTAAAGCTTGCATGTTTAGTAAATTTATAAATCCGTATTTATAAGTAAACATTTGTCACAATGTTATTTTGTGTACCTACATTGTTGAATTTTTATTTTTATAAGTTTAGATAAGCAATTTGTTAGCTTGATTAACAGTAAAACAAATCTAATTGTGCGTTCTAGGATTAAATTAACACTGGAATTTGTGCAAGGTTATAATTTAATAAGTAAATAAAGAACTTTTAAAATTAAAATTTTATCTTTTTTAATTTAAGTTTTAAACGGTTAACTCGAGAGCATTTAAAAAAGACTTATTAACAACACCAGCTGTTTAATTTTATAATATTTATATGTATTTTATTTTTATTTATAATATTTGTATATACATATTTTACAAAGTTTTATATTTTAGTATTAATTTCAATTAATTTATCTTTATTTTCATTTTACTGAGAACCCTATTCGAAACAATATGTGAATTTTCCTACAATGATGTCAAAGAGGACCTTAATAAGGAACCCGACACCGCCATGGGATTGCTGGTCTCCTTCCCTGAAATACATAAGATGGCTCTAAGGTATTCTCTCCCTCGGACTTCACATAACCCCAGAATGTGCCATCTCACGTGCCCCAGTTCCTCTTGCAGTTGCGTCAGATGTTCGTCAAGCCGTAACGTGCGTCCGTTATACGTAACCAGAGTCAGTCGGTTTTGGCGGCTTTTCGTAGCCCGGGGATTCTCAGCACCCCCTGCCCTGCCGTGACCGTGACCGCCACCGTGACCAGGAATAGCAGGGCTGCCGAGAACTGGGGGCCGTACTTTCATTGTGCTTATCATGGGTATGTAATGTCCATAATCGCCAAGCTGAGCAGGCGGGTTACCGATCGCAGGACACAGTTCCTTGTACCGATGACGCTGCTGCCCGTCACCGGTCTGTAGAATTTAACTACGCCAATTTGAATGGTTATACCGCCATTTGTCGGTCGTCAGAGCCTCGTCCGTTGTTCAGCAGGATGTACCACGGGCAGGTGAGGTTGACTTGGAGTACTGAGGTGGTAGTTGTACTCCCTTACATCCCTTACATTGTTCCAATCTTAACAAAAAATAACTAGTGTATTGAAACTGGTACTTTCCTGATTTTATGCTCGAAGGCGTTGCCCCTGTTTAAGAATGGAGAAACTTTTGATCATTCAAACTATAGACCAAAATCAATCATTCCCGTTTTAGTAAGATTTTTGAGCGCCTATTATTAGATCAAATGAGTTGTTTTTTTTATAGAATCTATCTTTTACATAAAAAACAGTTTGGTTCTGTAAAGGGAAGGTGCTAATGCACAACAGATGCTGGAGTCGCATTAGTACAGTCCATCTGTGATTCATGAGAGATCACAAAATGGTGTTGGAGTCTTTTGCGATCTCTCCAAGGCTTTTGTCTGTGTTTACCACGAAACGCTGCTAATGAAACTACAGCACTATGGTATTCGTAATGAATCTCTTAGTGTATTGGAGTCATACCTGAAAAACAGAAATCAGACTGTAGTGTAAAATTAAAACAACTAAATCTCACTCAATTCCTGTGAATATTGGTGCGCCTTAAGGTTCAATCTTGGGTCCTCTTTTGCTTCTTATATTATATATTAACGATTTGCCTTTTCTTGGAGAAAAGAATAGTGACACAATTATTTTTGCCGATGATACTTCCCTAATTTTTAAAACATCCCCCAAAGATTATAACATTTCAATTATAAACAGTGCTTTAGCACACATATAATCCTGGTTTAGTGCAAACAATCTAGTACTTAATGCTAAAAAGACCAAATGCATTAATTTTAGTCCTAATAAATCTGTCAATAAACCTAAACTAATTATAGGAAATAAAGAACTTGAGATTGTTGATAACACTGTGTTCTTTGGTCTCACAGTCAATTCGAAACTACAGTGGGGTACACACATTTCCTCTCTTTCAATAGGCTCAGCTCTGCTGCATCTGCGGTTCGAAGAATTCGTCAGCTCACAGATATTAAAACAGCTCGCTTTGTCTACTTCAGGTACTTCCACAGCATCATGCCTTACGGCATCATGCTGTGGGTCGAGCTTCGGACGCCGAAGCCGTGTTTATCCTTCAGAAACTGGCGGTTAGGTCAGCATATGGACTTGGTGCTCGGGCTTCTCTAAGAGAGTTTTTCAAAACTCTAAATTATGACAATCCCGTTCCACTTTATATACGTGAACATAATGTATGTGAGGAAAAACTTGGAATCATTTGAAAAATGGAAAAACTTGGAATCACTTGGTGACAGGCATACACACAATATAGAGATAAACTGGCATTGCTTAAAACTAGATTAGCCAAGATGTGCAAGTCATTTTTGAGATATAGTATAAAATTTTACAATAAAATTCCTCTTGAAGTTAAAAAAAATAAACGAAACAAAATTAAAAAAAACAGTAAAATCCATACTCACAAAGAAGGCTTACTACAAAGTAGATCAGTATTTAGGAGATAACAAACCTTGGGAATTGGCCCAGCCATGTGAAGACAATGTACTTAATGATAGAATTCAGTCATGACATCGTGAAAATATGCACATTTATTCGCAATAAAATATTTTGAATTTGAATTTAAGAGACCTCAAAAAAATCTTTCTTTTAAGTTTTATATTACTGAAGTTGTTTTTTTTTGTTATTATTTTTTATCTTGCGAGTAAGTTTTATTAAGTACTAATAACTGTTGCCCTATATTATGTAATAGTAAAGATCATGAAGCGATAAGGAATTCCCTTACATTGTTGCTCACCTGTCTGGCTTCGAACACCCAGTGCGATTTGCCGTCGTCGTCCACATAGTTCCACCAGCGCAGCCCCACCAACAGCCTCCCTGGATGTGCAAACAATCAGGATCAACATTCAGGAACACAACTACTTCATTCTGGTCAAAATTTGACCAAACCTATATTTTTTTTGCTGCTATCGACATGAAATTAGGTATGTAGCAATAGCAAAGTAAAAATAAATAAATAGCGTGATAAGATTTTTTAGATTAGTATGGATTAAGGAGGTCCAAAGATGATATGAAAGTACAATATTTAATTGTTAATAGTAATAGCTGAATGGATTTGATGAAATTTAATTTATTTATTTATTTTATTGGAAGACCAACAACTTTTAAATACAGACTAGTATAATAATAATGACAGGATGCCATTTACAGGCCTTCACGGATAGTGACACTATAGCTTAGAAACTAACTTTAACAATATAAACTCACATATCAAATTACCAATAAATCAACTAATGGTAAAGAAAACGAAAATATTAGCCAAAAAATTATCTGCTCAACCGCTGTCTAGCCGATGCGATACTTGTACAGAATAGATCGATATCAAAGCGCTTACTCAATATGTTGAAGTTCTTACTCGCTCTCCTTAGATAGGAGTTCCGCCTATAGTTTGTATTCACTGACGGTACATTCAGTAATGGGTTAAATATAAGAGGTTTAGATGGAGCATTCAATTTAAGCTTACTTAACAATTCGGGACAATCAACAAGGTTAGACAGTATCTTAAGTAAGTATGTGACATCAGCTATTTCCCTTCGCTTAGAAAGCAGAAGTAGGTGCATTTTTTTGCACAAATGCAAATAATCATCAGATTTGTAAGGTATTTTTAAACGGTAGCAAAGGTATCTTATGAATTTCTTTTGAATCCGCTCAATTCGTACAATGTACTTGTCATATCGGGGATTCCACATATGTGACGCGTATTTCAATATACTTCGAACGAAGGTACAGTAAAGAATTTTAAAGGTTTTGGCTTTATTGAATGCTGCGCAACTTCTCATTACAAATCCTAACGACTTAGACGCCCTATTTACTATACTGACTATGTGTTCATCAAACAGCAATTTTGAGTCATGAATTACTCCAAGGTCACGGATAGTGGTATTTGACATAAGAACTTCATTTTTTAGGGTATATGCTGAAGGAATTGATTCCCTCTTACGAGAATAAGTGACAACAGAGCACTTAGTCGGATTGAGATCAAGCTTATTCATAGCACAATAGTGGTCCAGGCGATTTAAGTCAGCTTGAAGATTGATTACGTCTTTAGGAGATTTAATCGATGTAAAAATCTTCATATCATCTGCAAAGCAAAGTAAACGAGTGTTTAAAAAACAAGACGAAATGTCATTAACAAAAATCGTAAAAAGTAAAGGACCAAGCAAGGAACCTTGTGGTACCCCACTGGGAATGGTTACCCAGCTAGAAACATAGTTACTGACTACCACAGCTTGAGTCCTGCGATCTATGTACGAAGAAAACCAGCGGTACAAGTCACCCCTGATACTAATGCTATGAAGCTTGATTAACAAAGTTTTATGATGAATTCTGTCAAATGCTTTGCTGTAGTCAGTATAAACTACGTCTACCTGACTACCAGTATCCATAGCTTCAGTTATATAATCATTTAACAGAATCAAATTGGAAACCGTTGAGCGACCTCTGAGAAAGCCGTGCTGCGTGCAATTGAATGAGTTCTTAATAGCTGCATAAACTTGGTTATACACAACCCTTTCAAATACCTTGGCTATTATACAAAGTTTAGAGATTGGCCTATAATTAATCACGTCGGTCCTAGACCCTTTCTTATGCACAGGTGTAATGAACACAGATTTCCAGATCTGAGGGAACACACACTCAGACAGAGACTTCCGAAAAAGAAGTGAGATAGGAATTGCAATGCTTTCTGCACAGTTAATTAGTAAGTACGGACTAACATGATCAGGTCCTGCTGATTTGGAAGCATCCAACTTCGACAAAAGTTTGGATATGTTTGAAACGGTAATTTCAATCTGAGATATATCTGATATCTGGAATGTACCTGAATGGGGTTCATTAATAACCGATGAGTCATTAAAACCCTGAGAAAGAAATGTTGAAAGAAAATAAGCAGAGAACGAGTTACATATGTCTTCACCAGTAGTTAATACGGAATCTAGATACTTAAGGTTATTAGGTATTCCTTTAGACTTAGACCGTGATTTGATGTAAGACCAAAAGTATCTAGGATTTTTTTCTATCGAGTTCTCAATGGTAGAAATATAATTTAGGTAACATTGTTTCTCTAGTAATCTAGTTCTATCCCGAAGCAGAATATAGCATAGTAGATTAGCTTTTTTTGTAAATCCTGTATTTTTTTAGGTATTTGTATTTTTCTTTAAGCGCTTTTTTTAACTCAGGTGAGTACCACTTTGGGAAAGTTCCATACTGTGTAATATTTTTAGTCGGTATAAATTTATTCTTTAAACTTTCAAGTAAAGAGTAAAATAAACTAACTGCGTCATCCAAACTTAAACCAGTAAACACAGTACCCCAGTCAGTCTCTAAGATTTCCTTGTTTATCGACTCGTAATTACCCTTGTTATACAAGTACCTAACGTAAGACCGAGGCTTTAAGCACGGGATATCTATAAATTGAGCTATTATTAACAAAGCTTTGTGATGTGGGTCAATAGGCACTAAGGGATCGTCACAGTACAAAACTAGCACGTCATTGGTTGAAAGAACTAAATCCAATATTCTCCCGTGGTTATTGAGAATTCCATTGTATTGGCGCAGGTCAAGAACATGAAGATCGTCTATAAAATGATGCTCATCACTACTACAGACATTGGAAGGAAGCATAAATGATGAATCAGTACTTGGTTCCCAAACAATAGAACTCAGATTAAAATCACCGATTAGCAAGTATGTGTCATCTGGTTTAATCAAAAATAAATCGTCAAGTTTCATTAAAAAGTTATGTAGTTGCTGGGAAAAAGAAAAGCCAAGACTTTGCTTACATAAATAAATTACGCATAAATTAACGTTAATAGTTGTGTGGTGTTGTTTTAGCGCAATAGTAACCCATACGTCCTCCGATGAGGATTGAAATTGTGGTTGAAATGTTTTTTTTTTTTTTAGAACGTATATGTGCTGTTGGACCTCTACAACGTCACCGGACGGTGGGGCGGGCGCAAAAGCGAAAAGCGCTCCGCCGCAATGCGTGACGCAGAAGGCGCACGCCAAAGTTAAGTATTTGGCCACTTGCTCAAGGGCACCCAGGGGGTACGAACCTCGGCTTGGACAGTTGCCATTGATTACTTGGGGAGTATCAAACTAAACACCCCTCGATCTCTACTGTTAGGTAGTGATCCAGGGGGCCCTCATGAAATGGCTGGAGCCCTTTAAATGAATTGCATAACTGACCACCGATTCGGAATACACCTTCGAGAAGAATCGTCAAGAAACTCGAAGGCGAATAAAGTCGAAATTAATTACGGGACCTTCGACCTCGCATCCGGCGAGGTCGGTGTCTGTATCTAATTGTGTTGAAAGATGGTGAAGATGACGGGGTGGGCGAATCAATCGCTGCCTGCACTGCGGCAGGGATTTCATCGTCCGGATCGCTCAAGATGTCTCTAGGGCGTCTACGAAGGGGGGGTTGAAATGTAGTAGCGATATCCCTTCTTATAGCTATAAGCACGCCTCCACCCCTTGTCTGACCAGTCTGATCCAAATCTCTGTCCCGACGCCAGACAATGTAACGATCATCAAATAGCTCTGAACTCGCTATACTACCTACAGTCCACGTCTCAGTGATTAAAATAATGTCATAAGAACTGAGACAGATATTACGATAAAAATTTAAAGTTATTGAGCGAAGTCCCCGAACATTTTGATAGTAAATTTTTAATTTACTTGTACCTACATCATCCATTTTTATAGATCCGTAGTAGAAAATGAGTAGCAACATCATAATATAGAAAAAAGTTCATTCTTAAATTAATGCAGTACAACAAAATAAAATAATAGGTAATTATTATGAGACTAAGATAACAACTGCATTCCACTAAAAAACAACACTCCACAACTTTATATATAACACCGTCAGTGACACAAACAAGAGACGTATACGTGCGAAAAGATAAGCAATAGCAGTAGGCATTAACTAAAACTATGGGTGCAAAAGGAATAGCTAACGGTTGTAAATGCCTACAAGAACGACGAAGCTGGCAATAACAATACGCACGTTTAAAAAGTATAAGTGAGAGAAAGATAGAAGCATGAACCAAGTAACGAATGAAACAAAGAACGCCTACCTGTTTAGAACAATAGCGGACCGGCCGGCCAGCGGCCGAGGCAGAGATTGTGAACATTTGACATGACAACAAGACCGAGATTCTATATAAATTTAAAAACACTCTTACCACACTGAATCGTGCAAAGAAGAAAACTATCTCATTACTGACTATACAGTACACTAAAAAACTTAAGTTAAATATTATTATATAGATCCACTTTAGACCATTTTGTTTAAATCACTGTCTTTGATGATAATGTGCATTTGGGATGTATCATTCTTACGAACATGAATCTTCCCAAATTTAACCCATACGTAGCTGAAACATTTCTCCTTAGCCATAATCTTCGTCGTGGTCAGCAGATTTTTCGACTCAGCAGTCAGGCGGTTGTTGACAAAGATGCGCTGCTGCAGATCCTGAAAGCCGACCTCAGCAGCCGTCAAGGTCTTGTATGGACGCGCGGCAGCTACAAACTCTTCCTTCAAATAGCGGTTCAGAAAGCTCACTATTATTGACTTCTCTTTAGAGTTGTGGATTGGGACTCTGTATATGTAGTTAACTTGAGCTTTTGGGAAGGGGCACTTCACTCTCTTGCTAATGGACTCCAGAATGACAGAGATTTTCGTTCTTCTTAGTTGGGACCCCCTTAATTTCCACATTATTCAACCGCGACCGCTGTTCATTCAGAGATAACGAAGATTTGAGGAGTGTAACTTGACTCTGAAGGGAGCCAACTGTCACCTCCCACTGTTCCACTTTGGAGATCCTGTTATCCAACTCGGACACTTTTACAGTGAGGTCAACTACTGTTTTGTTGGTGTATTCACAGGAAGTTTTGAGCTCCGAAATCTCATCCTTGATCTTCTTTACATCAACTATTAATGCGGGTAAACCAGCAAGCTGAGACTTCAGGACCTGTACTTCTTTTAGCACCATTTCGAGGGTAGCAGTCTCAGAACCACTAGCAGGTGATGAGATGATAGGTGACAGAGCTAATGGTGAAGGGGCTAGTTCTTTACAGGATGCACACCTCCAGGCCGTGCGCTTGGCAACACCCAACTTCCTCCATCCCACTTCCGTAATCTGGGCACATCCAAAGTCTAGGTGACTTTTGCAGGAAGAACATTGCACTCCGTCATTGAAATCTTGCTCACACGACACGCACTTCATTTTACCAAAAAAATGTTGGCGATATATTAATAGTAGGATACGTGAGGCTACTATGAATGCTCACAGCTCAACTATTAGATTGAACTATTAGATCCTGTTCAAAAACGTCTTCTGGATAAGTGTGTATTCAACCTCATTGGCTGCACCAAGTTGTTCAAAATAACCACCTTGTCAACTCAACAATGCAAATAAAAAAAGGCACTACTTAATCACGAGTTCAATTCACATTAATATGTTTTAAGTCATATGTATATTCCAAACTCACCACTAATATTCTTAACAGTCCAAAAATCTGCTGACAGCAGCAATATCACCAGCACGAAGCTGGCGATGAAGGAGTCGGAGAACCAGCCGCACAGGATGTACACCACGATTGAGGCACTCCGGAACACCAGGTGGAAGAACACTATGTAGGGGTGCCTGGAATGTGACGGGCTACGGCGTTAAAGGAATGTTAATTGTCGGTTCAGCTTTAGTGGACAATTTTACTAAGGCCATCTTTAAGGAATTATCAATCACAATTAAACATATATTTTTCAAAATATATAAGTTATTATTATGAGGGATTAGATGCAGATTAGGCAATTGCTTTTCCACAATCACACCTGATGGAAAGCGAGGATGTGGAATGCTTGCCAATTACTGTTAGATACCTATTCACTTCAGACTTGAACCTTGAATAAACCTGGTTTAAAATTTATCGGAAACACTGTTTGTTTATCGTATGAGGTAGTGCTGGCCTCTGATGTCAGAGTTTGTCAGGCAGCCCGGGGGCCTCTGACAAGGATTAAGACCAGGCTCTGCTTTTTAAGGTTTTTTTTCTATAAATATGCTGGGTCAACCACAAACCTGATTAATGTGAAACTTAACACACATGTTTTTGAGATCTTTATCTCTCTAAGACTAAGACAAAAACATGATTAACAGAATTTCATTCGATACATTTTCTTATCAAAAATTACGTTATTTTCAGTAATATTTACATATTGCTACTCAACGGCTTAAAATTTAACTCTAAAATAAATCTTTCAGCAAGAAAATACATACGTCATTTAGTTCCGAGCTAAATTGTGTGTTCAAACAACGCTCGCGATATTCAACCTTGTTACGCAGGCACTTCATTGCATAATGCGGGTAGCGAGTGGCAGAGTGCAGGGTAGGTGGCAGGGGAGTGGGGAGTGGGAAAATGTAACCTTGGAGCCTAGCCTTAACGACTGCTATTAATCAATATCATCCGGGACCGACAAAGTGAAAGTGCAAACCTATCAAAACTCATTTAACCGCTCGATTGATTCTATGCGCTACAGTCACTTTTTTTGTTTTCATTGATCATCGCAACTAACGCTACAGTCACATTTTTTGTTTTCATCGATCATCGGACCACTTGATAGCGACGTAAATTTTGCCACTCAATTTTGAACATTATTGACCTCAATAATCATTCAAATCTAAGCGTGTTTATATAATTATTTTGCTTCGAAACCCACAACATAAACACTTGAAATATGTGCCGTACCTATTTAGCTCCATAAATCACCAGTTTGTTTATCTAAGCGCTCAATGAAGTGGTCATAAAAACTGTTTGTTTACGCAAAGTCGGCGCGGCCAGATGTGTCGCGTAGACCTTCTTTTTTTTGTGGGTTGACAATCAGATACCTGTGATCTCGGCACGTACCCAATAAATCCCCAGTTTGCAACCAGATGTGTCGCGTCGACCTTTTTTTTGTGGGTTGACCATCAAGTACCTGTAGTCTCAACGCATTTACAATCAATTACCAGTTTGAGGTTAGATGTGTCGCGTCGGCCATTTTTTTTTGGGTTATCACTTTGGTCCTGCGGTCTTCAGCGCGTGGACAACCGAGCGGTTAGGGACCACTGGCAAATCTATTTATTTGTAATTTTCTTTTACATTATAAACAATTTGTGCTTTTTTTGTATAGAGTGAGACTTTAGAAACAAGTCTACTCTCACATAATATGGAGAAGGCGTTTTGAAATAATTGAACGCTCACACAATGTGCAAAAAAAATATTAACTGTTGTACACTCACACAAACTGCTTGTTGGCGTTTTCCTCTTCTCCGAAGGCAACAGTGTCGTCGTCTAGCAGCGGCACCTGCGGCACACCGGGCTGTAATGGCGCGGGAACACGACTACATCAGCGCAAGCCGTGCAAAGCCAAACAATATGAAGCTTATAAACTACTTTTTGCAGCATCTCAGGAAACTGTGTCTACTAGACTAGGGATGTTACGGAGGTGGTTTTATAGAAACCGGAGTCAGAGTTTATTTGGTTTATCGGAGTTGGATCTTAACCAGAACCGGAGGCGGAGGCAGAAGAGATATGTGTTAAGGGTGGGCAGGTCTGATAAAATAAAGGAATAAAAACATCTGCCCCTTTAATATAGTTTTTTATTGAATATGTTTATTAACTTTAATTTAAAAAATATTAAAATTCTGCCACGATCTGCACTACAACATTCTGGACATCTGCCATTTTCATTTTAAATGGAATACAGTGAGTTTTAAATGGAATATCTTCTCGTCGCAGATACCGCAGAGCCTCAAGACGAAAGTTTATAATCAGTGCGTGTTGCCAGTGATGACATACGGCACTGAGACGTGGTCGCTAACTATTGGTCTCATACAAAAGCTCAGAGTTGCGCAGCGTGCAATGGAGAGAGCTATGCTCGGTGTTTCACTACATGATAGAATCAGAAATGAGGAAATCCGTAGAAGAACGAAGGTTACCAACATAGCTCTCAGAGTTTGCAAGTTGAAATGGCAATGGGCAGGCCATATAGTTCGCAGAACCGACAACCGCTGGGGAATAAAGGTTATCGAATGGCGACCACGAACAAGCAAGCGAAGCGTGGGGAGACCCCCCACACGATGGACCGACGACATTGTAGCCATCGCAGGAAGTCGGTGGATGTTGGTGGCACAGGATCGCTCGTCATGGCGATCTTTGGGGGAGGCCTATGTTCAGCAGTGGACTTCTAAAGGCTGACATGATGATGATGACAGTGAGCACAGCGTTAGCATTTCTGAGTTTTCTCTTGTATCTCATCTGATGAAGAAATTAATTATTTAAATTCCGCATCCAGTTTTGTATTTGAATACAAATCACCGTTTTCGTGCAACAAGGTGTCGCGCAGCGCTGCACGTCGACGCGTGTTATCATCCGCGGTGTGACATGAACTAGACAAAGTCATATAATACAACGTCATCAGGGCACGGAAAGCGCGAGACGTTGCCAGACCGTGCAAGATGCTACGTTCACGCATTCGGTTTTTCTCTGCGTATGCAGATGATATGATATGCGGTTAAGCGCGTAGCTGCGCAGCGCTGTACAGCTTCGTGCGTTTGGTGTGTCATTTCCATTCTATATTTACAATAAGTAGTAATCTAACAATACAGATGTTTCATGGATGACGTACACCGTAATTTTACATGTGGTACTTTACTTTTTTTAAAGTAGCCAATACTTCGTTTCAGAACGAATACTACGTAATCTGAGTTTCGTTCTAAAAGTGAATGGACTTAATGTAGACAATACTTTGTTTCAGAACAAATACTTCGTTCTGAAAGCTGGATACGTAACATTTACATGTTTCAAGTATTATTTTTATACATTTATATATATACAACAAGTAATAATTTAACACGCGCTTTCCGTGCTATGATGACGTTGTATTATAGTTGTATAATGTCACACCACGGACGACTACGCACGTCGACGTGCAGCGCTGCGCTACACCTTGCTGCACGAAAACGGTGATTCTAGGGAATCTTGATGGGGAAACTTTAGAGCCTCAAATTCCTTTCTAGCCCTTTAGGAAACAGGAATAGACTTCTATCTAATTCCTTAAAGACAAGATTGATAGACTGCCTTGAGGAAATTTATAGATTGGATCGATCATCTATAAGTCCTTCTAGATATTCTATAAAGATATCTTGAGGTAATTCTATTAACCTTGAGTATCTCGGTACAGATCCCCAAGATATCTTAAAAAAGCCCTCGTGCTTTGACGTTATCAAGGAATCTTGGTAATCTATATTCTTTTTTTGTTCGTAGCGTACCATAGCCCAGGTTAACGTCTCATGCTCATGAGGTTAACGTCTCATGCTCATGAGGTTAACGTCTCATGCTCATGAGGTTTTATGTCTAAAAAGCATAATTCCCCATCCATCATTTTACGGCGTAGTAGGGTTATCCTCCTAGAGTAGCAAGCCACAGATATAGAACAATAAGACATCATACCCTCTAAAGAGTATATTACTAAGGGCCTTAAAAGTAGTAAGTGTAATTCACAATCTTACAAACTGTAAGGATAACACCTTACCTCTACGGTCCACTAGTCATAGACTAAGGACTTAAAAAACCGGAAGTAAGGTAATTCACATTCATGCAAACTTTAAGTTAAAACCTTACCTCTACGGTCCTTCCTTGAGAGTTATGTCACAAACGTTCTGCTATGGCTATAGATCTTTCCTCTGAGCATTACGTCACAGCGTAGAGCAAAGAGGTGAGACCTATCTCACTCTAGATAACCTTTGATTTTACCTCCAAGCGTTTCGTCATAATATAACGTAAAGAGGTAAAACCTCCTATCTACTTAGACGTTACGTCACATACGGCGTAATGCGTAGATACCTCCTCCTCTTTAAGAGAGATCCTTCTCTACTCTTCCTCATCCCCTCTTAATGTCCCACAGATCCCTTGAGACAGAGCGAAAATATCACTGCTCCAAGCCCTGCACGCAGTCATTTTGCTGGATAACGAACCAGGCTCTAGCGACCGACAGATGGCGGTATAAGTACTAATATAGCGCAGTATTGAGCGCATACATGCGCGTGCGCGTGTGGCAAGCAACTGGATAACCATCCCAAAA
Source organism: Alsophila aescularia (assembly GCA_946251855.1). Taxonomy (NCBI): domain Eukaryota; kingdom Metazoa; phylum Arthropoda; class Insecta; order Lepidoptera; family Geometridae; genus Alsophila; species Alsophila aescularia. Next base: position 60,630,070 of record OX276374.1, read on the forward strand.
ATAAGCGTAGCCAAATGGCAGGCCGGTGACGGGCAGCAGCGTCACCGGTGCGTGAAGCTACACGCTGCGATCGCCAACCCCCATGCCCAGCAGCGCGGCGATTATGGGCAAAACTTACATAATTAACGGCACAATAAAAAAATGGAAAACGGTTAACGGTCGCCCAACTAGTCCTGACCACGGGAATGGCAGGGCAGGGGGTGCGAAGAATCCCCGGACTACCGTAGGCCACCCAAAACAAAAACCAACTGACTCTGGTAACGTATAACGGGCGAACGATTAGGCTTGACGAACACAAGGCGCAACTCGAGACGGAGCTTACTAAGATCAGGTGGCATATTCTAGGGTTAAGTGAAGCCCGAAGAGACGGAGATATAATAACCCTGAAATCGGGCCACCTGTTCTACTTCCGTGAGGGCGATCGGCAGTCTCAGGGTGGCGTGGGGTTCCTCGTCAATAAGGTCCTCATTGATAATGTTGTAGAAATATCCAGTGTGTCGACCAGGGTAGCGTACCTGGTTCTTAAGCTGACCGTAAGGTATAGCGTAAAGGTTGTACAGGTTTACGCACCGACCTCGGCACACTCGGATGATGAGGTAGAAGATATGTTTAATGACATATCTTCGGCCCTACATAACACCACAAGCGCCCACTACAGCATTATCATGGGAGACTTTAACGCCAAAGTGGGAGTACAGACTTGCAGTGAATCGAGAATAGGTCCACACGGTTCTGGAGACAGGAATCACAGGGGGCAAATGCTCGTTAACTTTTAGAAAAAAAGAGGGGTTCTATTTGAAGAATTCATTCTTCAAAAAACAGCCCCAGAAAAGTGGACTCCGCCAAGCCCCGACATTGTGATTAAAAACGAGATTGACTTCATCATGACAATAAGCACATATTCAGGGATGTTTCAGTGATCAGTAGGTTCAATACAGTTATTGATCACCGACTTGTCCGAGGCTCCTTGAATATCGAACACAAGCTTGAAAAGTGCCGTCTGGTGAAGTCTAAGCTCCGACCCAACCTTCTCCAAGTAGGTGTCTCCAAAAAGTTGTGGTAATCCTTGGGGAAGAAGGCACTAAATTTTGTCAGCTGCAGTGTAAAATCTCAGTTTATGGACGAGCAACGGGAGCAACAGCAAACCACACCGCCAGAGGAAAGGGAGCTCAATAAAAAAAACAGTAAACTGGTGCGACGTGACCTCCGATGCTCAATACACGCCGAATAGAAAAGGCAATTGAGCAAAATCGGGGGTCAAAGCCCGGCCCAGCAATTGAGTAGATCCCGTTTGACGAAACTCATGACCAATAATGGCACAACCATTGTCTCTAAGCTGGAGATCCTTTCTGAGATCGAAGACTTCTATGGCCGATTGTACGACTCGCTTGCTTCTAGACCCGAACCGATCACAGTGGATTCCTGCGCAATACTGACCCGGCACTTCATTGACGAACTGCCCGACGCACGTCAGCCTAGACGAGATTGAGATGGTGCTCAAACATCTTAAAAATAGAAAGGCCCCCGGTGAATATGGTATAACTTCAGAGCTCTTGAAAGCAGCGGGGAACCCGTACTTCGGGAAATTCAGAGGTTATTTAGCACCGTTCTTAACAGTGGGAGAACTCCAGAGGCGTGGAGCAGGAGTCTGGTAATTATCTTCTTTAAAAAAGGGAATAAAACCTTTTTAAAGAACAAACGACCTATTTCACTCTTGAGCCAAGTCTATAAGTTGTTTTCGAGGGTCATCTCAAACCATCTAGAAGACTTGACGAATTTCAGCCTCCTGAACAGGCCGGGTTTCGTGGAGGATTTAGCACCATAGACCACATACACACAGTGAGGCAGGTTATACAGAAGTCTAAAGAGTATAACCAGCTACTGCGTCTTGCTTTTGTGGACTAAGACTCCGCAGAAATCTAGGCGGTTCTAGAGTCTTTGCAGCGTTGTTAAGTGGACTGGCGATACATCGATGTGCTGAGGTTTTTGTATGACGCCACGGCTATGAGTGTCCAAGTACAAAACCAGCAGTCTAAACATATCCAACTGCGGAGGGGAGTGATGCAGGGGGAAGTTATGTATATCTCCGAAACTGTTCACTAATTCCTGAGAAGATTATGTTTAAGACGTTGGATTGGAAAGGAATGGATATTAATATCAATGTCGAGAACATCTCTCACACATCAATCGTAAGATTTACGAATTACATAGTCCTAAAGGCGGAGTCGCTGCAAGACTTGCAAAGTATGCTGATCAACCTTGATGATGCTTCTCAGCGCATCGGTCTCAGATTGAACAAAGATAAGACCAATATCATGTTTAACGGTCTTGTTGAACCGGAACCGATTGCAGTCAATGGTGTGCCTCTTAAAGTTGTCTGAATATATCATCGCTATAATATTCATCGCTCAAAAAATATATTTAAGGTCAATTTTTAATTTAAGATGGTCAGATTCTTGTAGACCTATATTTAAGGATGAAAAGCTGCTTACACTTCCATCTTTATATATCATAGAAATGTGTAAGTTTGTTAGAAACAACTACTCACTTTTTGAAATCGACGAAAAAGCTCATTTAAAAAGGAAAATTGTACAGAAACCTCTATAGATGCCACAAAACCGACTTAGAATGTGCGATAAAAACTGCTACAGTTAAAATATATAATAAAATACCAAAAGATTGTCAAGAAATGAGAGATGTAGAATTTAATAGGAAACTTTATAATTGGCTATGTGACAGATGTTTCTATTCTATTGATGAATATTTTAAATTAAAAATAATATATGTAGCTAATGACATTAAATTTAATTCTGTTTATTGTTGACATTTTCTATTTGATTTTGTATATTTTTGACATTTGTTATTTTTGCGAATATTGTAACTGATTGTGCACTTTTTTTTTGTATTATTAATTATATTTTAAATATTTGCACGACTGAAAAGTCGAATATAGTGAATCCCTTACCTTATACCAACCCAATGTACCTATATTCTGGCAAATAAAGATTTCATTTCATTTAGATTTCATTTTGTTTACCTTGGATCAATATTGCAATTATTACGAACAACTGATGAACAAGGGATGTAAGGGAGTAACTACAACCTCACCTGCCCGTGGTACATCCTGCCTAACAACGGACGAGGCTCTGACGACCGACAAATGGCGGTATAACCATTCAAAATTGGCGCAGTTAAATTCTACAGACCGGTGACAGGCAGCAGCGTCATCGGTGCAAGAAACTGTGCCCTGCGATCGCCAACCCGCGCCCAGCGTGTCGATTATGGGCCATGAAAACATGATTACCTCCCATGAAAAGCACAACAAAAGTACGGCCCCCAGTTCCCGGCAGCCCTGCTATTCCTGACCACGGCGGCGGTCATGGTCACGACAGGGCAGGGGGTGCTAAGAATCCCCGGGCTAAGGAAGGCCGCCAAAACCGATTGAATCTGGCTACGTATAACGAACACACGTTACGGCTCGACGAACATCTGACGCAACTGGGAGAGGAGCTAGGGCACATGAGATGGCACATTCTGGGGTTATGTGAAGTCCGAAGAGAGGGAGAGAATACCGTAACCTTAGAGTCAGACCATCATAAGTCATTCAGGGAAGGAGACCAGCAATCCCAATTAACCGAGAGGTAGCCTCAAGGTTATTCAGGTTTACGCACCAACTTCGAAACACTCCGAATATGTACGAAGACATATCTAAAACCTTGGACAATATCTCCACTTCAATGTTGTCATGGGAGACTTCAACGCTAAAGTGGGAGTACAGACATCCAGCGAGTCGGTAGTAGGACAACACGGATTTGGCAGCAGAAATCACAGGGGGCAAATACTAGTCAACTTCCTAGAGAACGGCTGTTTTTAATGGAACTCATTCTTTAAAAAGCAGTCCCAACGGAAGAGGACGTGGCGACGCCCCGATGGTGTGACTAAAAATGAGGTCGAGTTCATCATAGCGGACAAAAGGCGCATATTCAGAGATGTCTCAGTGATCACTAGGTTTAAAACTGGGAGTGATCTCTGACTTGTTCGAGGCACTCTGGATATTGATTGCCAGCTAGAATGTCTCCGTTTGATAAAGTCCACGCTCCGATCTAACCTGCTCCACACCATTGTTGGATATGAAACATTCCAGTTAAAACTGGAGAATCGATTCGCAACCTTGGAAAGAACAATTGATGTTGACATTAACCAAGTGGTAGGAATCCTGAGAGAAGAGGGAACGTAGTTCTGCGAGATGCGGCGTACAGGCAGGAAATCAAAACTTTTGGTAGAGTCTCTGCAACTCATTGAGAAACGTCGCGAAGATTTAGCAGTCACTTCGTCAGATCAGCGGGCTTTGAATAAGCAAATAACAAAGCTGATAAAGCAAAATATAAGTGATAGAGCGAAATCAGAGTTCAAAAGTCTTCATACAACAGCCTGGTCGAAGCCATCTGACGAAATGACCACATCAAGCGGGAAAGTTGTCGTTTCTAAGCCAGAGATTCTCGCGGCAATTTAAGATTTCTATGGCCAACTAACTGTACGTGTCACATGTGTTGCAACCCAATCCCGATATCGAGGTTTCCAGGGCCACTCTGACCCGCCACTATACCGAAGAGCTGCCATAAGTCAGCCTTGACGAAATCGGGATGGCTCTGATACAGCTCAAAATGGAAAAGCCCCGGGTGAAGACGGCAGGAGGTACTCCCACACCTAAGCGTAAGCACAGAATAAATAATAGTACAAGTACAGAAGGATAACTGAGTGAAGTCATATAAATACATAGCGACTCTCGCTACAACGCAATAAAGTGCAATTTAACTCGCACAGCGCTGCGAGCTTTCAATTATATTTACCTAGAAGGCGCACGCCCATCGCGTGCAGGCTAGAATGCACCGTATCACAACGCGCGAGGACTTCCATTGCTCTAATCATATAATAATAAAATAATTTCAAAATCGCTGTCCCTTTTTCGCTCGGTAGGGTTGTATTAAGATATGACTAGGTACTTGTACTACTAATTATTCTGTGATATGTTATGACTTAGATATTGTAACAGAATAAATAAGTAATAATGTATTATGTTATTACTTATTACTATAAATTATAATAGTTCTATTACATACAATGACATTCTTATCAGAATTGACCTACTACCTGTTTTTTTCCTACCTATCCCGTTTTCAGAACGCCAATAAGTTTAGTGAGATACCTACCTACGTATAAGTGTCGTTGGTTGAATGTGATTATATCCTATACACTTTGATGAATAAAGGTGTCTGAATTCCTTGCTTTATAATGAGTGAAAGTCGTAATTTCTATCACTATTCAAACAGCCGAATGCTATGCAATACCTTCTAGGTTACTTCTTGGTACTCATAATTAAAACACGAATAAAATTTACAATAACTTTACGTGAGTAGGTACTCTATCGCTAAGCACGTGGCGCGCGACTCATCGAGCGCACGCTTGACACTACTAAACTGACCCGAATATTGCGCCCTCAAAGTGTAGGTATAATATTTGTACTTGTTGCGGAGTGCAACCAACCTGGCGTAAGTTTAATTCTGTCCTCTTCTCTGGGTGAACTCCCAAGGCATAGAACAAGAATGTGGTCCTGTTTTATTTCCCTCCTGAGCCATGTCTACAAGCTGTTTTCGAAAGTCATCATGAATCGTCTTGTGCAAAGATTCGACTAATTCCAGCCAACAGAGCAGGCCGGGTTTCAGGGAGGATATGGCACCATAGACCACATCCAAACAGTGCGGCTGATTATACAGAAGACAGAAGAGTATAATCAGCCCCTGTACCTGGTGTTTGTGGACTATGAGAAAGCCTTTGACACCATCAACACTTGGTCTGTTTTGGAATCCCTGCAACAATGACAAGTCGACTGGCAGTATATCCAAGTATTGAGATGTCTGTATGATGCCGCAACAATGACCGTTCAAGTACAGAACCAGCACACTAGGCATATCCTCCTGCATCGAGGTGTGAGAAAAGGGGATGTTATTTCACCGAAATTGATTTCAAATGCATTGGAGGATATGTTTAAGACTCTGGACTGCAAAGGATGTGGCATTAGCATTAACGATGAGTACAACTCACACTTGAGATTTGCGGATGACAAATGACGTTTCTGACCAAAACATTGGGAACATTGTTTTGGTCAGAAACGTTGCAGGACTTGCAACAGATGTTGGACAGCCTAGGTGATTTGTCTCAACGCATTGGTCTCCGGATGAACTTAGACAAAACCAAGGTTGTTTTCAACGAACATGTTATTCAGACACCATATTGTTTTGTTGTTTTGATGGTCCGTTGGTCTAGTGGCTATAGATCCTAGATATGAAATTGAACAGTTGCGGGTTTGAATCCTGCAAGAATCAATCATTTGTGTGATGAGCAGAAATGTTTGTTTGTGAGTCATGGATGTAATATTCGTATCTACATAATATGTTTATACATTATCTAGTGGAAGTGACCATAGTACACCATATCCTAGTTTGGGGCTAAGTAATTAATTGGTTTAGAGAGGCGTATGTCCAGCAGCGGACTGACACGGGCTGATGATGATGAAGAACTACTTTGAGAAAGAAGCCAACATAAGAATTCAGCTGGGTTGGGCAGCATTCGGCAAGCTTTGTCAGGTCTTCTCGTCATCCATACCACAGTGGCAAGACAAAAGTCTTCAATCAGTGCGTCCTACCAGTCATGACCTATGAAGCCGAAACGTGGGCACTCACAGTCAAGCTAGTCCACAAATTTAACGTTACTCAGAGAGCTATGGAGAGAGCTATGCTAGGAGTTTCTCTGAAGGACAAGATTCGTAATGAAGATATCTGACAGAGAACCAAGGTAACCAACATAGCTTTAAGGATAAGCAAGCTGAAGTCGCAGTGGAATGGTCACATTTCCCGAAGAACCGATAACCGTTGGGGTACATGAGTTCTTGAGTGGAGACTGCATTTAGGCAAACGTAGTTTAGGATGCGCTGTGGCCAGGTGGAGTGACGACCTTCGAAAAGCGGCTGCAAGAGAATGGATGAGGAGAGCTGAAGACTGCTCAGTGGCGTGCATTGGGCAGATATAGGCTGATAATGAAATGACAAGTCCATTGAATCAAGGTTAAACATGTATGTAATCAAATAAGTTTCCTTTTAGCATGGATGTCTAGAATTATATTTGGCTACTTCTAAAACTTTAGATCTAGAGACAAGCTATATATTTATTTATTATTTTTTTGCACACTAGGCAATTGTTTGACCACAATCTCACCTGAAAGCGATGATGTGGTTGAATGGAGTTTTAGGTATTTGCATTAGAATACACCTAAATAGCAAATTAAATTTAATATTGCTGTAGCATGCCACATTTACTTGTGTTATTGCTCACAATATGGTCTAGACTTTGTATCATGGTAAGCATAAAGTCATATTTATAGGCCAGAAACTATGATTACTAGCAAATTATTATAGCTATTGAAATGAAACATTATCGTGATGGAAACGTAGTATAGGTAAAGGAAGAAAAACAGGTGATTTAATAAAATAAAAGATATGGAACCATAGACATATATATCTAATGTGTATAAACCCTTGTTTTAATAATGTTGGTCATTTAATAAAAAAATACTTACAGTGGCCGAAGCCATAGCCGGATTATTCATTATCGGTATTCGTATGTTATTTTCCTCCCTTTCAGTTTAAAATAAATAGGTAAAGGTACTTTCAATAATTGTTACACATTACACATCATCGCATTGATTCCCAGATTATATTGATAAATAAACAATGTCAGCTTGACATTTGACAATCCTATTCACAGATTTTGACAACAGTGGGCCAATTACAGAACTTGGTTACAATCGGATTATCACTTTTTTCATAGCAATTTCGACTCTATCGCAAAGCATTAGTGGTTGCGATATTGAGAATTCGATTGAAGCCAAGTTATGTAGTCGGGCCGCGGATCGGCTGACTGTGGCCCAATTACAGAACTTGGCTTCAATCAGATTGTCACTTTTTTCATAGGAAAATCGACTCTATCGCAAAGCATTATTGAATTTGTCGGTTTGAAACTATCATGATCAACATTACGTAATCGCACTGCTGATCTTTTTCAGTTCTTTCGCCTATCCTCGCGTTCCCCTGCGTTCGAGATGATGAGAAGGCGTTGTGGGCAGTTTCTAATTAATGTACTTTTTACACTACTGCCAAAAAAAGAGGGTATTGTTTTTAGCATTCATGTATATTTGTTTTTATGTTTGTATGTATGTGAGTGTCTTTATTCCACCATAACTTTTAAATGCCTGAACAGATCTAAACGTATAGGGTATCGTTAGAATCCTAATACCCCCCCGAGTAACATAGTCATTATTCTTTTCTTTAAATTAGTTTCAAACCCTGGTTTCGAATGAGGCCGAAGGGGGTTAAATATATTTTTTTAAACATTCAATATGGCGGCAGTATGGTTCCATTTTCAAATTCGAAAAGTAATGTTTTTCTTCTGATTTTACAATATGAGTATTAAATTGAAGGCTTTGATAAGGTCATTTTAACAGCATATAATTTATTGGAAAAAGCTCTTTTTAGTCAGGGCAGGCAAGTTTTTTTTAGCTTTTAAGCTAATTATTAACAATCCGTGCGTTTTGAACATTTTCAACACTTTTTCCCTTTTTTGCAAACAAACAGAACAGTTGCAAAAATCCTTTCCAAACAGAATGAAAAATAAATCGACAAAAAAAAAAAACACGAAAAAAAGTCGATTTTCCTATGTCAACATGTCATCTAAACATGCAAAACGTATGGTGATCAAAAACTATTCAGAACGTTAATTTAGCCCACAAATGTCCAAGGCGAACGCCAAATGATCACATGTAGCGTTTTTAACAATTATTATCGCCATTTCCTTTAAAACGGCGTATGATATATGATGAAATGGCATTGTGAGCAGTTTTGAAATGTACATTTATAACACGCCGTTCGCTTTGAACATTTTCGATACTTTTGCCACTTTTGCAACTTTTGTTTGACACCAACAACGACAGTAAGAAATGTCTATATGACAGGACATCAGATGTAACAAGCGATTGCTCTCAAGAACTTCTATGAATACCTTTCATTAGCGGGTCGGCATGCATCTTGGTGCTCGCAGTAGTTGGTGATAAGATAATATACAACAAAGTGCTGCTGCCTATTTCCCATTAGGTGGTTCTCGCAGCACTATGAGAAATGGTGATATTCATGATAAAAAATAGTTTATTCATTTTCCTGGATCTAAATCAAAACTATCTGCATACAAAATTTCATGTAAACATGGATAGGTACTTATATCTTACGAATAGGTCCCTACTAAAACTTGAAAGCATAATAACAGAAAAATATGGTATTATAGTCACTTATATTTTTCAAAACTCCATGGCTTACTAAATCTTTGGAAAATATTATTTTTCACTCGTTTATATTTACTTGAAGTTAGTTTTTTCTGCTATTCTATTGCATAAACTTTTATGTTGCTCTTGTCGTAGTAACATAGAAATTAAATTGTAAAAGGCCCTCACGAGACAGCAATTGACCTAGTGTGAGGAGCACCGTAATTCCTTTCCTGTTATGTGTACATTATTATGCAATAAGTAGTATAACATTATTATAATATTGCACTAAAAATGAAAAAAAGATTGATTATTTTTGACGTGGATACGTGTATGAATTTGCTTCCCTATGGAGGCAGTCCAAACAACTGATGATAACAAAATTGGGGGATACTCTTTGGTTTTGCAGCTCAATATCTATCATTAATTTCCAAAATTTAATGACACCACTTGATAGCTAACGGATCCAAAAATTAATTGGAGTCACCTCCACTTATCACTACTTGCAGGTTTACAGGTTATTTTCGACGGAAAACCCATTCAAATCAGTGATACGGTAAGAACCTTGGAATACTAATTGATAGAAAGCTTTCTTGGGTACCACAATTAGCAGAAACTAGCTTCAAACTTTTTACCTCCGCTTTTTCTCTTAAGAGATTACGTAATTTCCTACCTACTACCACTAAAATTCCTCTTGCACAATCCCTTTTACTCCCAATATTAGATTATGCTGACGCCTCATACCTAGATTTAACCGAAGAACAGTTCAATAAGCTTGAACGCTTACAGAATTTATGTAATAGGTTCATATTTGGTCTGCGCAAATATGACCATATTTCTGAATATCGCAAATCGAAGTGGTTACCTATTCGCCTTCACCGGAATGCTCACATCCTTTCTCTTCTATTCAATATTTTATTTATTCCTTCTACTCCCTCCTATCTCAAAGAACGTTTTGTGTTCCTGCACATGACCCAATCCCGATGTTTTCGTTCCTCAGAAACTCTTCAACTCAAGACACCTCCCCACACTACACAGTTCTATGAAAAGTCATTCTCAGTAAAAGCTGTGAAACTGTGGAATGCACTTCCACTGGATATCAGACGAGCTAAAAATCACCTATATTTAAAAATATGGTGAAGAATCACTATCTCCCCAATCTAAGCACTGCTACGTAAAACTATGTATTTAAACCTAATTTGTAATATAAATATGTATTAGTTTATTGTAATAACATGTATTATTTTATCGTATAATTGATCATATCGGATTCAAATCAAAACAAAACAAATCATTTTATTTGTCAGAATGTAGGTAAACAGATCAAGATGTTAGTTTAAATACTTTAAATATAAAATTTCCCTTATACATTCTCACCATTAGGCATGCAAATTATTAAATTGAATACAATAAAAAATAAAATGACAATATGGTTAAATTAAAATGTCTTACAATAAAAAAAAAAACAAGTCCAAATGAAATACCTATTCCAAAATAATATTTACCATTGATCATTTAAATTAATTTAAATACAGTTGAAATTATTATCATTAAGAAAATCATTAATCGTATAATAACATTTGTCAACAAGAAATAACTTTAATTTATGTTTAAAGATTATTAAATTGCATTGCTTTATGCTCTTTCGCAATTTATTATATATTTTCGGAGCCATACAAAATACACTGTTATGCATTAGCGATGTATTGAACGGTCTTAAGCAGAGTCTGTCTTTGTTTCTCATATTGAACCTGTAAGCTTCATTAAAAGAATGAAAATATCCGAGGTTGTTCTTCACAAATAGCGCAACCTCATAGATATAGATGCATTGTACCGTCAATATTTTAAATGATCTGAAATGTGATCGGAAACTATCTATGGGCTTTATATGAGCTATTGTAGAGCAATCGCTCATATAAAGCCCATAGATAGTTTCCGACCCACCTTTTTTGGGCTAAGAATACGTCCTGTCTATTAGTTGAATTGGCCCAAAAAATTACCCCATACCTTATATGGAAGCAACACTTCCATGGTATGCAGACAATGTAGTTTCACTGTTGACATCTTCAAAAGATGATGCAAAGCGTATGTCAACTATTAATTGTTTTAACTAAATTATTAATATGATGTTACCATGTTAGTTGCATATCTATATGTGATCCTAGGAATTTTGTCATCTCAGTTTCATTCAATTCAATTCAATTTCATTTATTTGCAAGAATACAGTTTTTACATAGATGTCAATTATATACAAGTGGTCCAGTACATTCTGCCATGGTATTTATGGTGTGCAAATATTATAAAATTACTACACAATCATTTGAAAATTTAAAAAACAAAAATAAAATAACTATTAGACTATCATAAAATCACCCTGTGGTGAAATATTGAATATTAGGTTCCTTTTTAATTAATGTCAAATTTATATAAATGTTCAATGTCAATAATAATTAATGACAAAATAGATAATATTGAATTAAAATTAAGTTACATTTATGTCATTTAAAAGAAATAGATTAATTAATCAACTTATTAATTTCATCTATTTTATCATTGAGAAATTAATTTATAGAATAGTATGCTTTAATGGTCAAAAACTGCTTCATATGCGTGTTTTGTGTGTCTCTGATGCATTGAGGAATTTTATCAAATATTATTGTTCCCATAAAAAACGTACTATTCTTAAACTTTGTAGTTTTACTACTGACTAATCTTAGCCTATCCTTATTTCTCATGCTGTTTAAAGTCTCGTAATTATTAATATTTTTCTTAACAAGCAGAGCAGATTCGAATATATATAGCGAAGAGAGAGTTAGAATTGATAATTTTTGGAAATATTGTTTGCAAGAGACTATTTGTTGCAATTTGCATATTGCTCGTATGCATTTTTTTGTGCTTTGAAAGCCTTTTCCATATCAGTGGAGTTTCCCCAAAATAAAATGCCGTATTTTAGTGTAGACGCCACATATGCGTGATAGGCACTGAGAAGTGCATCTTCATTCGCAACTTTCCTAAGCATATATAGAGCATATGAAAACTGATTCAATCTGTTACATACATGTTCAATGTGCGGCTTCCATGACAAGTTTGCGACAATGTTAATACCTAAGAATTTAGTGCATTCAATTTATTTAATTTGTTTACCTTCATAATTAATGTTTAGAATGACAAATTTAGAATTTTTATTTTTAAATATCATGATATTTGTCTTCTCAATATTAATTTTTAGATTATTAGAGCGTAACCAGTCAATAATAGATGATAAAGAATTATTTATGTCAATTTCATAATCATTTTAATTATTATCCGTTAAAATAGCCGTACTGTCAACTGCAAATAAAACCATTGGATGGATTATAATTTTGGGAAGGTCATTTATATATATTAAAAATAAAAGTGATCCTAATATGCTTCCTTGCGGTACTCCAAACTGCACAGTCCTACAATTTGATAAATATTTTGTTTCGATTTTCGTATTTAAATCTAATCTGGTTATCTCAGTAGCCTGTTTCCTTTCAGTTAGGTAAGATTGTATGAAGTTTAGTGCGTTTCCTCTTATCCCATAGGCTTCAAGCTTCTTAAGTAATATGCTATGGTCTACATGGTCAAAGGCTTTAGTCAAGTCCATGTAGAGGGCAGTGACTCTCTTTTTATTGTCCAAACCATTAAGAACTCTTTCGAGAAAATTCAAAATGGCCATATCGATAGATTTCTCTTTTCTGAAACCTAGCTGTTCTTTAGCAAATAAGTCATTTTTTAAAAGTATTTATTGATGATACTATAAACAACTTTTTCAAAAATCTTGGAAAGTACAGGAATTAAGGCTATGAGTCTATAAAATCTCATGTCCTCTTTATTTTGTTTTTTAAACAAAGGAATTACGATTGAAGTTTTCAACTTATTAGGAAATATGCCACTTTCAATGCTTAGATTAATAATATAACTAAGTACAGGTGATATTAACTTAGCTGACTGTTTTATAACCTTGGTACAGATGTCGTCGTACCCGGTACTATTTGTGTGTTTTTAGGGTTTTTATTATTTCCATAATTTCATAGCTGTCTGTTGGTGTCATGAAACATGAATGCAGTTGAGTGTGATGAATTTTCTTTTGTGTGTTATTATTAATAACTGAACCTTTTTCAATTTCAAACAATAATTGCACAAAAGTAATGTACATGGAACGACATGTTTTCATTCACAGTTTAACTTTACCTGAGAAGCACTATAGTCACTATACCTATAGGAACATGGTATTTTTAAATTGGAGGAAGTCGTAATAATTATTTGAAGTAGCTAAGTACATTATTGCTGAGAAATAATATCAATGTTTAAATTTTCTTTCAGAGACGTACAATATATAAAAAGGTTATTGGCATATTATTAGATCACTACAAAACTTACGATGCTAATTATTTATTAATTATACTGAATATCTATACGGGAATAAAATTTTAGATAGACTAAAGAGAGAGAGACGAGAAAGAAAAAACAGAAAATAAATTCAGACGATGATTGTTGGAGGGTGATTGCCGCCATTGGTTGGCTGGCGCGACACCCACAGATAATCACTTGAACATAAAACCCGGCAAAATTTGAAAGGTCCTATTTCTGGTAGAAGTATTTGTAGGCTTAGCTTAATTCTGCCGCATAGTTACCGGTTTCTCGGTATTAGTGTTGATTGCGGGTTCTTTACGGGTGTGCGTTAACTGTTTAGTGAATTCTAAAACCTTCACGACCTTCAAGCGCACCCGCAATGGGTGCTCGGTGGCAATCACTCAACCTAACTCCATAGGGTATCAGCCTGCTGATCAAGCACGACGGTATGTAACTAGGTTTTGACCTATATTAGTAGGTACTGCCGTCTTCAAAATTAAATATGTATAACATTCTGGACCAAATGTTATGAAAGTAAAAATATATAATAAAATACCCGACGAAATAAAAGACGAAGAAATAGATAACGATTTTATAAATAAATTAAAAAAGATTTTACTAAAAAAATTGTATTATAATTTAAATGACTTTATGAATGACTAAATTAGTCTAATACATTATCATGAATGAGTTTCTAGAATGGTTCGGTCCCGACAGAGAAATGTCTACGTTCGGTCCGCTCCTACTTTACATTGCTACACCATGAGGGTCATAATTATGTCATTCATCATCATAGGCCTTCTTACATCTACAAGAGATGATTAAAGCAGCGTCAGGAGGTTGTAGTACGGCACTTCTTTTGGTGGCTAAATAGGCCAATTCGGGATCCACAGCTGCGACCGCACCATTGACAAATATGGTTTTGCGAGTGTGTAGATTATTTCATTCTACATATTAATAATTAAGATCTTCTAGGTAAACATATGATTGCAATAAAAGATTGAGTATTGAGCCCCAAGCGGGTTGGGCTTACATTTCATTAATTAATGTTAAGTGTGGATTGCATTCGCATTAAAGTTTGTTCCATCGTGATTTAATAGAACATTCATGCAGTTTACTATGGGGCCGTTCGTTTTGATGCAAGTGGCGAAAAAAACTGTTAAAAACGCTAAATATAATCACATTTTTGACGTTCGCCTTTTACATTTGTGGACGAAATAAGCGTTCTTTACAGTTTTCAATCACCGTTCGTTTTGCATGTTTCGATGTGACATAGGAAAATCGACTTTATTTCGTAAAATCTAGGATCGTATTTCATTCGATTTGGAAAGGATCTGTAGTGTCAAAAGTTGCAAAAATGGCAAAAGTGAACGGCTTGTTAAAAATGTACATTTCGAAACTGCCCACAACACAACAACACCATCTCATCAAACAGGTAAAGCTAAATAAAACCGTTTTCCCCATTCAAGAGTATGCCTCTTTTCTTCATTCCTCAGCTCACAGAAATCCTCAGTGATTATTAAGATTGTTCTTTGCTTTGGGAATGTATCCAAACAATCAAATGAAATAGTTCCACTTGGTTCGACTCATTTGCGACAAACTTCATTCTGTTCAATCAATCAAATCAGAGTTGTCAAAATTTTGCAAGGAGGCATGCATGCAAGCTGTTTACAATATCGCGACGTACTTTGTGTTGTTGTTGAAGCGTAGTTTTCAGGCAAAATTGCTCAGGTTTCTGTGCACCGTATGATGTGTTCATGCGGCGGGGCCGCCGAGGGTCGCGCGCGCTCGTGATCGTCATTTAGTGTTGTGTCAGGTGCGAATTTTGCGTAACGACATGGGCGCAAAGGCGAGTACGGCGAACGGAGGGCAGAGTCCCCGCACAAGGACTTTCTCGACGAGCTCCAGCTCGGAAGTAGTGGCGGGCGGGGCGGGGTTTAGCCTGCTTCGGGCGATCCCGGGGATCCAGGTGTCGAGTGATAGGCAGCGCGCGCGCTCTCTGTCGTCCGTGCCTGACTTGCATGCATCGCACGAGGCCATCGCCATCCCTGCCAACTCTGCCAGCTTTGAGGCCTCCGCGGCCGCCAGCCCCGACACCGACTCCAGCTCTAATGAGGAAGTAGGACCGGTGCCGGGCACCTCGCTCGCCCTCGGACGCGTCTACGCAGCCCACTCCCTGCCTTCACACATCTGGTCCATAAATGGTGAGTATTACTTCATTCTCTAACTTGGAAAACTTCTTTCCGTTTATATGTTTTTTGAAATGCTAGCCTATAGTGAATGTTTGTCTAATAAGTTTTGAATCATGATGTTTCATCAGTTGTCCTTGGCCTTTGTTATCACAACATTAACAGCTGTATTAAAAGAAGATAAATTTGTTCATAAGAAATGTAATAGGTACTACTTAAATAATATTATTTACCACATCCCACTATTGAAACCAAATGAAGGAAATACAAAAACTACAATTAGAAGTTAACTTAGAGATTCTGGTATCTGTCCTACACATCCAGTCTAGTTACTATCCAGTATAGTGCCAACTATCCAGTCAGATAATGTATAGTTAGAAAGTGATAAAAATAGTCAGAGATAGAGATATCTGTTATCTTGTGAAATGATCATATTTCATCTCTTGTTTAGAGTGCCTTAAGTTTCTGATGACAAAAGTGTGTGAAGATTAGTAGTACCCATCAATACAACCTTCAATACCCATCAATAGTACCCATCAATACAACCTTCAATACAGGTATGTGTCACATTTACATATGATAAGAAGACCTACCTGACCTAACATTTTCGAGGTCATCAACTTAAGATAACTCAAGCTCTTAATAATACAGCTACAGCAAGACTTCCTCAGTAAGAGTGATCTACAATCAGAACCTTGGCTGAACTGACCAACCCTGGCAATGCACAGAGGCTTAAGAGAAATAGAGATCTTTCCCCTCAATAGAGAACAGTGCCAAATAAAATGTGGAGATGTCTCCACTGGGGAGACACTCATATACTTCATAACACAATCAATAGATCTGCTGAAAGTGCTACTGTTGCATATTATAACAGAACAACAAAAAAACAGAATACACTGCCAGAAGACTGCCACTGCCGCCTCAGTGAATATTTTAAAAAACAAAATGAAAACTGGTTGCTTGCGAAATGACATGTGAGGTAGTGCTGGCCTGTAGTGTCAAAGTTTGTCAGGCCACCGGAAGGAGTCTGACATGGATTAAAGACTGCTACTAATCAATAACAGCCTAAATGGAAAACAGCACCTTACAAAAGTCACTGGTGCGGAGCCTAGGAACGAGCCTGGTGTTGTGGTTTCTAACTAGAACTAGTAAACCGCTAGGCTACCATCGCTACCATAACTGGTTACAAAAGTAACTAATAAATCATTGTACAAATGTGAAGAGACTTCCAACCAAGTTTGTTATAGATTCATCAGCACGCTGCTCGTTTATAAACTAATTGACAAAAGTGGCTTGATTTTAACCATCAAATTAGTGTTAACTAGCCAAAGTAAACAGTCAAAGCTAATTCCCCTCGAGACTGAGCCAGTGCTCTATGAGCTCATTAATATCTAAACATGCTTACAACTTTTTGAAGCTGTTAACTTTTTCCTTCAATTATAAAGGTTTTGTAGAGCTTTCATTTTGCACAAGTCATTGTTTTAAGTTCATACAAACAATATGGTTTTTGGTGTGGCTTAGTTATCTACACTAATATTATAAAGAAGAAAGATTTGATTGTTTGTGTGTTTGTTTGTTTGTAATAGATAAACTCAAAAATACTGAACTGATTTGAAAAAATATTTCACCTATAGATAGCTTCTTTATCAGCAAGTAACATGGGGAAATATATTATTTTTCAAAAAATATGATTTCCCAATGAAAATTGCAATAATGAGACCCAAGGTATTAAAAATAAAGAACGGAATGACGTTGCCATGGAAATGAAATAATAACTATTCTGTCAAGTAGGTGAGTAATATTGTATTTGTCTACAGTCAAAAAACACTGCTGCCAATTATTTTTAATTATGCTTACGGGTGTTTTTTTTAGAAGTTACTACGGGTATACAGGGAGGATTTTTGAGACGGGACAGTAATGGCAGGTACCTTAACCGTTATAGTTACAGGAAAACGTTCCGAGGAGACAATCTATAACTTTTCGAGATATTCTGAACAACATTCACAGATTTTAGATAAAATATACAGTCAGAAAGATAATGGTCACTTTAAACAAAAGCTTGTTTTGATGCTAGGCGATCCTGTTTCTTATAAGGATTAAAAGTCTCTATGGAACCGACGAGGTTTGAGTACTAGAGATATCAGAAACTGCAAAAAACTTTTTTCATACATTTCGTAAGAAATAATATTACCTTAACCGTATTAGCTACACGAAAACGTTCTTAGGAGGCTGTACAGAACTTTGAAGATATTTTGACCTGTTTTCACAGATTTTGTTAAAAAAAAACAATTGTTGAGAAAATAGACCATTAACACACAATCATTTTTTTTATGCCAATCAATCCTGTTTAAACGGCTGAATGGATTTTGATGAAATTTGGAATGGAAATAGTTTATACCCTGGAATAACAAACACATAGGATACTTTTCATCAACATCATCATCACCATCATCATACTTCACTCTCAAACAACTGAACGGATTTTGATGTAATTTGGAATGGAGATAGCTTATACCCTGGAATAATACACAGGATACTTTTCAGCATCATCATCATCATACTTCACTCTAACGGATGAACAGATTGTGATGTAATTTGGAATGGAGATAGCTTATACCCTGGAATAATACATAGGATACTTTTCAGCATCATCATCATCATACTTCACTCTAACGGATGAACAGATTGTGATGTAATTTGGAATGGAGATAGCTTATACCCTGGAATAACACATAGGATACTTATCATCATCATCAGAAAAAAAATGAAATAATTAGACCAAATCAATAAATATGATAAACTTACTATTCTTTGAGTTTGAATTCATAGTATAAATTGAAGAACTTTCCGTGTCTGTCTATCTGTCTCTATGTCTGTTTGGCCGCTGACTCCTTCTAAACCACGCAACGGATTTTGATGCGGTTTTCACCATAAGTTGATAATTTTTCACTGATAGTTTATATATATAATACGAGCATACGAGAGGTCGAGTGTGCAAGCATTTCACATTTTTTACTACTATTTTTTACTAAATTACACCAAAGCAATGCAAAGCCAGGACGGGTTGCTAGTTATATATATATATATATACACACTGGACGACTTCGTCCGCGCAGACTACAGTTTATCACGCAAAAAAGCATCCTATATTCTAGGATATTGCAAAAGTATGTATAGCACCAATGCTTTTGATGTTTTTTGACATACTTGTTATTTCGTTTCCATGGCTACAGTTTCTTACAGGGAGTAATCAACATTTTTTCAGTTTTTCATGTATTCCGGTGGAAACTTACAATTTTTCGGGATAAAAATTATCCCATGTTTTATTCCAGGGTATAAGATATCTTCATTCCAAATGTTAAATATGGAATGAAGATATCTAATAATGTTAAATGTTAAATATGTTTAATATATATATATATATATATATATTAAACATATTTAACATATAAACATAAACCTATAAACCTTCCATGAAAAATTATCTAACTTATGGTGAAAACCGAATCAAAAGCCGTTGCGTGGTTTCGAAGGAGTTAGCGGCGAAACAGACAGAGAGACAGACAAATAGACACGGAGCGACTTTGTTTTTGTTACTATGTATTGATTGATTGATATTAATGATGCAAATCAGAATGCATTGTGTCATTTCTAGAATGGTGGTGGGCTGGGTGGCAGTACTACATGAATACAAGAATCATATTTAGCCATTTTAACTGTTATTTTTACACGCATTTACTTCAACAATAACGCTTTTTCAAAATGGTGCCATACTGCCGACAAATTGTTTTCTTCTTTTTTTTTTGCGTAGTCGTTTAAAACACTACACGTTCATTGGTGTACGAGTAGGTATGCATTCCGAAAAGAAAGATCGACGTCATCGTCGTTACCATAACGCGCGGCTGGCGCCGGCCAACAGATGTCGCCACACGCACCAACAATAAACTTTCACTGCGTCCGTCCGTCTAGCGCTCCCGTCTATAATTCGGGACACTTTTTCCGGGTTCCCGGCACCTACGCGTCCAGCCTCAGTCGAGTGCCAACCGCCCGAGTGGACGCACGTACACAACAAGATGTATCGCCGCCGTTACCGCACCACCCTGGGCCTCGGCTTGGGATCTTCCTTCTCCTCCAGTTTCTCGACAACGTTATCCTTCAGAACCACGACCAATCACAGCACGCACACGACGCGTGCGTCTGCGGCGGACACCGTGCGGTCCGATGCGCGTGCGACCGCAGCTAAGCTCAAGTCAAAGTATGAAAACGCCGGCACTGCGCAAGGTTGGTACCGTTTAACCTGGAGGCCTGTTACCCGGTCTTAACCCTCTTGAACGTAATTTTTTAAAGTAGTTTTAGCGGAACATCCTGCGATAAAAGCTTCAAAATGATTCCCACCATTTTGAAGCTTTTAGTTCTTTATTTGAACTGAAAAGTCCCAACCCAACTAAGATACTTATTATCTAAGTACTAGAGGTATAATAGAGTGAATCAAGTCAAGTAGTTGTTTTCCTAAATTTAAACTAGATTGAGGTCTTCTAAAAAAAGTAAGAGTAGATCTTAGAATAACTACCAAGGAGTAGCAGGTACAGTGAAATATGTCTGAAAGAAATCTCTGCATTTCTTTAGGTGTGTTTGTAGGTGTTATCAAGTAGTAAAAAAATGTTGGGAACTACCGGAAACTGTTACTCCCCATCTATTTGAACTATTTACGCTTGTTTGAACTTTGCCTTTCATCTTTGAGTTTCGAAAATTCCCAATGCAGGCCGAAGAGTTACCGTAAAATGATATTTAAATTAGCGGTTTATTCAGCACGGGCCAACTTTGACCAGGGGATGTAATTACAATAATTATAAAGTTTCAGTTCAGGCACTGCAGTGAAACTACATAGTTGTACGACCACTCTCGTGCTCGGGTACATTTTGGTTGTTTTCTGAATCTCAGGGTTTCCAGCTACGAAACTGAAACATAAAACGTAGAATACAATTCAAACTGTACGTTGGATCTCTGTGTAGTGAAAGTACTGCTGTCCACTTGCCGCCATCCAGTGATTGTCAATTTATTCCCTAAAAACCTATCATCCTATCATCCTGACATTCACTAGTGGTTTGATCTGCTAATGGCTGTAAGCTAATATTAATATTAAACAAGTTGAACGAGTCCCTGGAAGCATTGGGACCGGGGTTACGTCAAATGTTTTTATTTATTATCCGGGACTTGGAATCCTCGTGAAATGTACTAAGTAAAACATGTATTCTCGAAAACGTATGTTAGGTTTCCCAGGTTTAACATTTATGTAATGACTGGCTTCTCCGCCCTACGGCTCGGCCCGTAGTTTAACATTTATGTAATGACTGGCTTCTCCGCCCTACGGCTCGGCCCGTAGTTTAACATTTATGTAATGACTGGCTTCTCCGCCCTACGGCTCGGCCCGTAGTTTCCCCGTCACTTTGCATTTTCCCGGACAAAAAGTAGCCTGAAATCTGCATCTGAAGTGTAGCTTTATATCTGTGAAAGTATTTTCAGAAACGGATCAGTACTAGTTCCAGAGACTAGCAGTGACAAACTTACAACAAACCTTTCCTGTTTACAATATTAGTGTAGATGTAGAAGGTGTAGATTTTCATTGGGTTTACAATTGTTTACATGAACAACCGAACAAAACAATTATTTCGGTAAAACTAGGAAGTAACGAAATCCACAAAAACGAGATGGTCTACGAGAGCCTCTCAACGTAATAGTGAATCCCGTAGGAACAAACGAGAGCCTCTCAACGTAGTAGTGAATCCCGTGGGAACAAACAAACAAATATAACTTGAACTTTAAATTAATCATCAAAAACTAAGTTAAAAGCTTTTACTTAACTTGTAATGTCTGTATGTATGTTTGTTTAGGTCAAATCTTGCGAGCTGAAATAGAACCACTTCATTTTATCCTTACGGAGTTGAATTTTTACATGTTAGTTAATTTCCGATGACTATGCACTTTAAAAGCTTTTATTTAACTTCACTTTTATGTATGTATGTATCTATGTATATTGTCCTGGAATCTTGCAATTCAAAAAAATTCGAGCACTTCCCGATTAGCTATCCGGCTGAAACTTTCAGGGTAGCTCACAAACCCATGACAAAGCAATGAAAAAAAAGAAAGATAAACAAAAAACATTCATTAAAAAAAGGTCGTAAAAGCTTTTTTTTTTTTTAAACTTGTATCTACTTGTTTATGATTAACTTGATCTGAATCGACATCTAGTATTAGCTCCAGATAAAGGAACTCTTCAAACGGGCAACAGCACAGATAGGAAATTTTGTGTACGCATTTTATTATGATAGCCGGTTTTAAGTTTTACCATGATATGGCTACTGCATAAAAGTTTATTTAGACCGAGCGAGTGAAGCGTCCGACTGTTCTCCTGTACACGTCGCATTTCTCAACCGATCTAGATGAAACTTGGTATCTGGTATCTTGGTAGGTAGGTTAAGCGAATTTTTAGAATTTTTTAGTCGTCGGGGATTTTTGATTGTGGGGTTATTAGCCCAAAAAAGGGTAAAAAGGGGGCTACTGAATATCCCCGCCATATTAAATCCAATTTCGGTGGTTCTTTTTTCATTTGAAAGGTAATAACTTTAAGTTAGTCTCATAAAAATTTGGTGAAGATCTGATGAGGATCTTCGG
Organism: Alsophila aescularia; assembly: GCA_946251855.1. NCBI lineage: Eukaryota > Metazoa > Arthropoda > Insecta > Lepidoptera > Geometridae > Alsophila > Alsophila aescularia. The sequence continues at coordinate 60,652,674 of OX276374.1, forward strand.
CGTGATGAGCAGAATAGCTCCTCAAATGCAGTAAATTTCACACTTTTAGGTTTTTACCAGTGGAATCAGCCCTTTACCTACTAGGTAGGGATTGATGGAGCACCTTGTTTATTAATATTAGTGTTACAATAAGGTAACTAGATGGCACTACTGTGCACCGCTAGATTATTTGCAAAAAACATTGTACGCGCGAGATCTACAGCTCAGAGCCACTAGTAAATACTTTTAATTAACTTATTTAAAAAATACGCGTAAGTATCAACATTGAAATTAATTAATCTGTATAAATAACCTCAAGGTTTTTAGACCTACCATCGTTTTCATCCGAGACTTGATCTCAATCAATAATCTTCCCAGACAGAAGTAACGGCTGTCGTAGTGCACGCAAACCCCGCAGATCAAAAAGAATCAGTTGGAATTACAACATTAATTCGCCAGCTGACGTTCACTAGCAGTTTGTTTGATCTGCTAATGGCTGCAACAGCGAAAGTTAATATTAGTATTAAAGAAGTTGAACGAGTCCCTGGAAGCATTATATAGGACCGGGGTTACGTCAAATGTCGTATTTATTAGTCAGGATCCTCGTAAAATGTTTACGTGACACAGATTTAACGGCCGTTAACTTGGGTTTAAATGTTAATGTATTTATTGAAGGAAAATATATTTTTGATATTTAAATATTGGGCAGATTCTAGAATCATTGCTCTATTTATCGAGTAATAAAGAGTTATGGGATGATTTATTTTCAATTCAGATATTCCAGAACCTCAGAATCATGACTGCCATCCTTTTTAAATCCCTAAGCAAGTAGAAGGGTGTTATAAGTTTAAAGTGTGTTCTGTCTATCTGTAGCATCGTAGCTCCTAAACGAATGAACCGATTTTGATGGGGTTTTATTCAGTTTGAAAGCTGATGTGATCGAGATAGTTCTTAGCTATAAATTTATGTCGGGGGTAATTTTTTTATATTATTAATGCTTGATTTCATCATCAGCCTGTATTCGTCCACTGTTGGATATAGGCAACTGTTGGTCTCCCAACTTCCAATGAACGCCACAGAGCCTGATCTTCGTCTCTTCTCATCCAGATTCTGCCGGCTGCCATCCGCAGGTGGCTTTGGTGGTTTTTTGTAATGGTAGGCCTCACATGATTGAATCCGCCTGGGGAAGAAATACCACACCTTATCAGATATTCAACTGCCAAGCAGTAGTGTGTAAACATAACGTGTTCCGCGGTATTAAGAGCAATATTTCCAGGGAAATTACTGGGCAATGAGACTGTCTCAGGGTGACGAGTGCAGTGTAATGACAATACCATAACTCTTTATTGCACACCAATAAGTATGTAATATAAAGGATATAGCAAAAATGTATGAAATGCTAAATAGCAATCTCTTCCAGGCAATCGTATTATCATCGGAACTGAACCAACATTAATTACTGGTTCATTAAAAATAAGATCGTCATTCCATCTGGCCGGTGGGGTGTTAGCATAGTCGCGGTCTCCACTCGAGGAAACGTCTACCCCAGCGTCTATGCACGGTTCTCGTGGCAGCAATTGCCTAGGATCTTACAAATTAAGCTAAAAAAGTACATTGTTCAAAAAAGCTTTCAGTTAGTTTTTTCTAGTACCTAACTGGTCTAATGTAAAGAATAGCTACATCACCCGCAAAGCTCGCATTTAGCCCAGCATTCCCATTACCCATTTGTAACTAACGTCAGAAAATAACCCGTGCGTAACGATCTCAAACGGCTCCGAATACGCAGAGACGTAATTTCGTAACTTTCTACCAGTTAGTACGACATTGAAACGATGTGACAGTAGAGTTGCGACAGTGCGGCAAGCTCTTTCAATATTAGTTGTAGAGACAAAACAATTTTCAGAAACATTTAGAAGAGAGTCTATAGCGCCCTTGTCCAAACAAAAACCATATCTACCCCTAAATATTATCCGATATCAACTTTTTTTTTTTTCGAGAAGCAATTTCACAACCTTCGTTTTAGCAGCAGACTAACACTCAAAGCTGTCTGTCCGGCTGTTATTGATTGATAGCGGTCGTTAAGCCATGTCAGAGGCCCTCGGGAGGTCTGACAAATTACAATCTCCCCGAGACCAGCCTCATACGACAAGCAAGCAAGCAGCAGACTTAATGTTCTGACCATTACTAACTCATAGCTACATTCTTCCATTGGCTTGTCATCCTGTACGCATAGCAAAAATATCAACTAAAGTCAGCATAAAATGGCTCTACTTATTTTATTTCACCATTTTTCCGACTCGCTCTTTCCCAGACCTTAGTTTTCCGTTTTTATCTTTCACACCATCACTAATATTACTTTCATTGGCGGCCGCGAACTTGTGTTTCCGGTGACATCTATTTATAAATAGAGTTGCCGACAGACTGACAAGCTGTAAATATTCATCTACGCCACACCATAAAGATCTACAATGTCTACATGTGTTTTCTAGAGAGGCTCATCACATCGAAGACACATTATGGTCTATCATCCTTTCTGATACATGTTTTAACAATACCGATGTCTTTTGCATTTTTACATAACGTTACAATACTATACGGTATTTATCCAAACGCTACATCAATATTAACATTTTATATGTACATTCATTTTAAACGTTCGGGTGAACGAGGGTACATGTTCAACAATGACATATTTCAATTGCAGTTCACCATGTCAACTTTCTAGTGCTTGTTGTTTCGTTTCTTCTTAATTTATTGCGCAACCCTCCTTTAGAGTATTCAAGAAAAACAAAGACTACTTCCACAGAATACATAATAGTACAAGCTAGGTCGTTTTCTTTTTGCCATACATAGCGTCTGCAGAATCCTGTCTGTATTATTTATTTTCATGTTCTCTTCCATTTACATCATAACAAAATATTTTGTTACCAGCTCCACTTGATCTATGATCCTATTACGCCTTAATATAAATCAGGCATTCAAATATATCTCTGAACCGTTTTAACTGCCATCAATGAAACGCAGGTTGATCCAAAAGCGTACAACTGTAAATTATTCCAAAATAGCGATTGGTTGCCACCTGGCGCATGGCGGTTATTTGGCACTGCTGGCGTATCCGGAGCGTTCAACCGCCCCACTGACTTGTCCCACTTCTGGTATAAATAGTGCGTCGGCGCAGGCTATTGGCAGTTTTGCAGATGTCGATTCGAGGAATGATGTAGTTATCGCTTCGATAAGCGTTAATGGATACAGTTGTCGCAGGGAAGCTTATTCTCAGATACGTAACGAAGTTATAATTAGAATGACCAGAAGCTGCCAGAAAGAAGAAGAGCAAACAAAACAAACATATATCCAAATTACTTCAAGAAGCGGTAATTGGGACTTAGCGGACCCTAAAATCCTAGCAGTTTTGTTCACCACGTCATACGTCACCTACACACTGATTTAAATGTTCGTTATTCTTGTAGTTTATCAATTGAAACATTTATGCATATTTAAAAAAGTTCCAAAGTAAATAATGGCACGGTTCCACTCCGATTCAACATCCGCCTTCCGGAACGGGTGATATACAATTTAGTTGCATACAAATACATGAACACAATTGCACAAATTTAAAAAGTTCCAAAGTAAATAATGGCACGGTTCCACTCCGATTCAACATTCGCCTTCCGGAACGGGTGAGATACAATTTAGTTGCATACAAATACATGAACACAATTGCACAAATTTAAAAAGTTCCAAAGTAAATAATGGCACGGTTCCACTCCGATTCAACATTCGCCTTCCGGAACGGGTGAGATACAATTTAGTTGCATACAAATACATGAACACAATTGCACAAATTTAAAAAAGTTCCAAAGTAAATAATGGCACGGTTCCACTCCGATTCAACATCCGCCTTCCGGAACGGGTGAGATACAATTTAGTTGCATACAAATACATGAACACAATTGCACAAATTTATAGGCACTAAATTAAGCGATCTCCGTCTTGATTCTCGCTTGGATTACAGCCAGGGCGGGTGTTTATCTTGCACCTTGGTTGTATTGCAGGTCTGTGAACCTTTGAGATTATGGTTTCCAGATTAAAACGAATAGTTAATTGATCTGTGATTATAAGAGAGTTTCAGGATTTAAGTGAAATCATTAGCCGTGCGCTGAATCTGCTGCAAGGACGTCTTTTACCGCTGAATATTGCTTTGATAACCAAAGAAGATGATGCAGTTGACTTAACTTAATAGAACAGCTTTTTGATTTTACTGCGAATAGTCTCTAGTGTAGGTTCATCTACAAGAAAAATAGATTACTTATTTTATTCCACCTAGTCATCGTCATCACTGTCTGGTCTGCTCATTGTTGTCAAATATTAAGCTGGCCTTGAATAGACGATCCTGCCTTATCCTGTTCATGTTCAATGAACGGTAAAATTGAGCACAATGTGCTCCATGATTTACCGAGTTGTTTGTTATAAACAACATTAATAGTTTCAATTTTTGTAAATACCATTTAATCTGGCAACCCTGTCTGGATGATTGCACTCTAGGCGCTTGGCAAGAAATAAAAGTTCCCCGTTAACGTCACGCGTGGGATTGATACAATTCGAAAGGTCGATGGTCCGCCGAAGCTTCCGGGATCATCTCCAATAAAAGTGGATGAAAATACGCTGATAAAAAAATCGGCTGCTTGATCAGGTCATTTGCAATCCGACACGATTCAAATAAACTGGTCTTGGAAGTACTCCAAAGGGACAGAAATTTTTGGGATCCAGAATAAAAATATTTACGAGACAAACATGCAGATTTTTTGGTAAATGAAAACGATAGTGCATCAATATACCCAATTGCAGAGCGTGGCAAATCTCTCGGACACTATCCTACGGCAGCCATGACAATTGCTTGCTTGAAACCTCTGCTGGTGAGCGTTAGTCGACAGCTGCTCGATGTAAATGCAGCTGCTCGATGTATGTTTCGCGAATTAACGAAGCGGACGAACAAGATGTGAGTTTAGCAATTTCGAAAATACGACCGGATTGCCGTACCGGTTTTCGATATATAAAAACAGCGTCTGAAGGCCAGTTGTCGAGTCTTCGCGGTTTCGTGCGGGCTCCGGTATTTTTAGATCATCGGCTTGTTACCGGCTCCCTCGGCTCGGCACTGCAGAGCCATGAGTGGCCCGACTCGATCGATGAGCTTTGTGTAATCTACGATAACAACTTTATCGAACAGAGCTCATGATAGGACTTTGACGTCTGGAAACTCTATTCTGCTTAGGAAATCCATAGGTTTTTCGTTTTAATAATTTTGAAAGGCAGAAAACAATATTTGTTTGTACATAATATTATCTTGTTTCTCGGCCTCTACCTCAGTTTATTTTATATGATTATTTTATGATTTTGAACATTGGACCGGAACTATAAATATGAAATCGCATATAAAACGATCAATAACTTCTATTTACTTCCGCGCGAACAGACGTCAATAACATTTGTCATAAAAACGTGATAAATTGGAAAACCCACATGATTTATAGTCTCAGAAAGAAGCTCGTAGAACCACGCAGTTGTTAATTTTTTTCGGACTCTCCAAACTACTGATGTAAACTTTTCGTACATAAAACACGTTAAAGAAGATTAATATCTTTCGGTGGAAGAATGGAGGTTTCCTTGGCAGTGACACAGTCGCCCGCTCTAATAAGCTCGTGGCATTAATCCGTTTTTTTACGCGCTGGCTAAATATAACCGTGATGCTAGTGTAGCGAACGGGTATATCGGTACTCCATTAATGAGCTATTTATTCCCTGTCGAGATATCGTCTTATCCTCGTTTTGAGGAGGAAATATTGCTGTTTTGGAGAAAATACGAAAAGAAACCGGTAGTTGGTACTTTAGAAACCACATAAGAATTCGACCTGTGCTTCTATTATCTAAATCCAATTGCTATGAGATTTTTTAATCGGTAAGTGAAATGTTTAAATTGCTAACTATCGATTGAAAAGGCATGAAGCCTGAACCTGAGCTGTGTGTCTGTGCTGTGTCTGTCTGTGTGTAGTTCACGGGATACTTATTCGTCGTTTGCATGATATCGGGATTGATGGTAAAGATATTCGGTTTATACAGAGTCTTTACTGGAATCAGACTGGCACTGTTAGAGTGGATGGTAAAGAGACAGAAGAGGTGACCCTATTCATATTCATATATTCATAACAATTTTGTTACATGTCAACACGCAAAAAATAATAATATAATTAAACATTTAATTAATTAATAACAATACAATTTTATTTCAAAATATCATAATAATTAATATTTTACTGTAAAAATACCATAGTGAGAGGGTGTGAGGCAGGGATGTATTTTGTCGCCGATATTTTCAACTTGTACTCGGAGGCCATTATTTCTGAAGTGCTTGAGCATAAAGAGTGGGGTGTAATTATTAACGGGCAAGTTATCAACGATATCAGATACGCAGACGACACCGTCCTTATTGCGTCTAAACCTGAAGATTTACAGAAGATGGTGGATAAAGTTTACGAGTATAGCAGAGATGCAGGCCTGTCTATGAACATCTCAAAAACCAAAACAATGGTCATATCCCGCAATAACTGCCTACACCCTACGGTTCAAGTTGCTGGCACAAAACTTGAAAGGGTCTCTAAGTACAAATACCTTGGCACGTGGATAAATGAAACTTGGGAGTCCGACATGGAAGTGAGGACCCGGATTGAAATTGCCCGTGCATCCTTCAATAAGATGAAAAAAATACTGTGCCTCAAGCAACTGGACATAAGCCTTCGAGTAAGGATACTCCAATGTACATCTGGCCAATAGTTTTTTATGGCTGCGAAGCATGGACGATCAAAGAGGACATTCGCAAGAAACTTGAGGTTCTGGAAATGTGGTTCTACCGCCGCATGCTAAAAATTATCTGGATCCACAGGGTCACAAATGAAGAGATCTTACGACGTGTGCACAAACCCCGAGAACTTTTTCTGACCATCAAGAGAAAAATTTCTCGGACATGTGCTCAGACATGATCACCTTCTTCAAATTATCTTCTTCAAAAACGCCACGCCGGGAGGAGAAGAAAGTCGTGGCTAAAGAATGTCCGAGAGTGGACCGGAATTTCCAGCGCAGAAGACCTGTTTCGACTGGCGAGAAACAGAAAGGGATATGCGGAGCTGATGGCCAACCTCCAGTAGTGGAGAGGCACGGAAAGAAGAAGAAGTCTAAGCTGAGAGTTGCTTTCCGAAGTTCGTTCTAATGGACTGGTTCTACATTCATTTCACGAGTTCTGTGTAATCAGTAGGTACACAGTTATCAATATTCGTTTTCGTAGAAACAGAATGCTCTTCGCGGCAATGTATCGCAAGAAACTTTACGAAAAACAATTCCTGTTACTTGTTTTCTTTTCTTCAGGTAAAATTCTCAGAAACATTGTTATGTTTATATCAATACTTGTTATTCCTGTGTTTTTGTTTGCAGTTTTTATTTATAACACGTGTGTTTTTCAAATGTTTGTATCCGGAAATTCCATTTCGCGCTTAGTCTTTTTTGGGTAAGGCAGAGAGAAGATAAAGATATTTTATTTAGTTCAACATGCTTGCAGGTAGTCAACAATAGAACTAAGCACATATTTTGCCTACCGAGGCGTAAGAATTAAAAAATACTAAATAATATGGATTGTGTACGTAAATCGCTTGTAAAAAAAAACAAACTGAATAGTAAGCGAATAGATAGATAGAGAGATAACTCGATAATGCACTAAAAAAACTTAAATTAAAGCGCATCAACATTGACCTTAAAATAGTAAAATGGGATTAAAATATCACTAATTACCATTGAAAATGTATATCAAAGAAGACTGGTATCAACTGACGGAATTTGACGTTATGACATACTTTCATTTATTCTGTGGTTATGATAGTAAAAGATCTTGTTCATAAACTCCATCTCCATCTAACTTTATGACTTCCAGAGTTCAGTAAACATTTTGAAACGATTTGAAACTTACTTCATTTTAGAGTGCAGTGTTATTTTACTTATTTATCGGCCTACTTTGTAGTCTGAGTTAACGGAACTGAAGCACGCAATGTTTTCATGTGAGCTTCCGTTACCGAATTAAACGAACCGTTATTCCAATACTTGTTCTTATAAGGATGTGATCTCCTGAATGTGTTTTCATTATCATCATAATACTGAAAGAATAAGAACAGAAAAATATATTTAAAATTCTTTGAGTTTCCTACTTAGTTTGACAAATAAAAATAAGTTATTTTAATTGTCTTTATTTGTTTGTTTTTCTTTTGTAATCTTACATAATCCATAATGTTGGCCGGCTTCGTGCACACAAATACAAAACTGCACAAGTATAACTCAATCCTAACATATACCTAAGATGACAATTCAATCCCAGTGACCACCAAATTATGTACATACCTATACATAAAAGTGAAACGTTGTCTGTTCGGGGAGTTTTCACGCGATAACGGCTGGACGGATTTTGATGAAATTTGAAATAGAGATAGCTTATACCCTGGAATAAAACATAGGATACTTTTTATCCCGGAAAATAGATTAATTTCATTGGAAATCTTGAAAATGTTGAATACTCGTAAGGAACGGTTGCCATGGAAACGAAATAAAAAGTCTGTCAAAAAACATCAAGAGCATTGGAGCTATACCTACTTTTGCATTGGTTTTTTAATATCCTAGAACATAGAATACGTTTTTCGCGATAAACTGTAGTCCGCGCGGACGCAGTCGCGGGCGGGAAAGCTAGTACAAAATAAACTGTAGTCCGCGCGGACGCAGTCGCGGGCGGGAAAGCTAGTACAAAATAAACTGTAGTCCGCGCGGACGCAGTCGCGGGCGGGAAGCTAGTACAAAATAAACTGTAGTCCGCGCGGACGCAGTCGCGGGCGGGAAAGCTAGTACAAAATAAACTGTAGTCCGCGCGGACGCAGTCGCGGGCGGGAAAGCTAGTACAAAATAAACTGTAGTCCGCGCGGACGCAGTCGCGGGCGGGAAAGCTAGTACAAAATAAACTGTAGTCCGCGCGGACGCAGTCGCGGGCGGGAAGCTAGTACAAAATAAACTGTAGTCCGCGCGGACGCAGTCGCGGGCGGGAAAGCTAGTACAAAATAAACTGTAGTCCGCGCGGACGCAGTCGCGGGCGGGAAAGCTGGTACAAAATAAAATTACATTCGAATGTTCACAGTATGGAGATTGTTCACCTAAATGTTAATGTGCACACTGGTTTCAACCCATTATCTGAGGAACAATCTATCTATACTTATAATTAATTAGTAAGTAACAAAGAGTCTTTAGAATGAAGGTTACTGAACAAGATTTTTTATTTCTGTCTGTCTGGACGTTTATTAGCGCATCAAGTAAAACTACTGGACCTATTGTAATGAGGTTTTTGTTGGACAGCTTAGGATTTAACTTAAACTTTGTGTGTAACTGGTGTGCTTTGTATTCAATCAAGAGTAGAAGCAATATATAAAAAACTATTTATCGGCTGAACAAATTTTGATGTTTGGTTTGTGTGGTATACATTTTGTACTTTGTAGACTTTTGATCCTGGAGCCAGGCGGGAAAAGCCGCGGGCACAGCTAGTTTGTATATATATGTGACCGAGTACGCTTCCATCCGACCTAATTAAAAACGTCACTTACTCTCCAAGTGAATAACCCGAGAACGGAGTAATTGTGCGCTATATATTACCGTATACGCCATATATTGCGGGACAGACAGACGCGGCGCAACGCCCGAGTGCCGTATATATGTATGAGTGTATCTACGTCACCCCCTGCTGAGGCACCTTTGTCTTGGCGGATTTATATGGCTCTATTTACAGGGGCTGTTGGTGGGCTTGAGTCGCAGAATAAATAATAGTACATGCTCGAGTAGCGAAGATAGTGGTTTTGCCGTACCTACACTAATAAACCTACCTACCTACCTACTGATGCTGCCTTTATTTTTGGTGTCATGTATGGTCATGTCTACAACTTTATTTCTGGACTAAATCCATACCAATACATAAAAGTGAAACGTTGTCTGTTTGTTTGGGGAGCTTTCACGCGATAACGGCTGGACGGGTTTTGATAAAATTTGAAATGGAGATAGCTTAAAGCCTAGAATAAAACATAGGATACTTTTTATCCCGTAAAATTGTAAGATTTCACGGGAACACTGGAAAATGTCGATTACTCGCTGTAAGGAACGATTGCTTGGTCGGTTGGTTGGTTGGCAACGTAATAACAAGTCTGTCAAAAAACGTCAAGAGCATAGATACTTTACCTACATTTGCATTGGTTTTTAATATCCTAGAAGAACATGAGAGATGCTTTATTATCGCGATAAAAAGTAGTCCGCGCGGACGAAAACGCTAAACGCGCGCGCGGAAGTCGCGGGCGGGAAATCTAGTACTTAATATAGCTTATCCGTTCTTGGTAGGTATGCTTCAAGAATTTTGATTTATGACTTTAAATATTCTCATCTTAGGAACAAATAATATCAATCACTTGATCGTAAAGAATTTAAAAAAATCTATACATAAGTAACAAACCGACATCAAATAAATGTATTAAAAATACCTGGTAAATCAATTTTGTGGAAACCCATATTTCGTTCATATTAAGCTACTAAACCATTTTTTATGATGTTTATGTGAGTTGTGATGTGAGACCACACTAAAGGTTTACCATTCCATTAGAAAAAAAAACAAATCTGTGCTGAGATATATTAAAGAGAAGGAACATAAACCAAAGAACAAATTGAGTCATTAATAAAACCATTTAAAAAAAACTTTTATGCTGTAGCCATGTCATGGTGAAATTTAGAACGGGCTATCACAATTAAATGCGTATACAACATTTCGTTATTGTGCTGTTAACCATTGAAAAGTTCTAGTCAGGATCCAACCTTGAGTGTAGCAACCATGTCATAGTAAAACTTAAAACCGGCTATCATAATAAAATGCGTACGCAAAATTTTGTGGCTGTGCTGTTGACTGTTGAATAGTTCTTTTATCTGAAGCTATTCCTGGATGTCGTTTCAGGTCATGCTCACCATGAAAATGCATTGTCATAGGGATTGAACCAACATGTAAATTTCAACTCTGTAGGTTAAGAGGAAGTAGTTCTAATTGAACCTCCAAGATTTGACAAATATACATACATACAAACATTGAAACTTAAATAAACCTTTAAAAAAATGGATTCATTAAAAATACCCTACTAAATCAATGTTGACCACAGTCTACACAGAATATCTACCCTTTCAATGTTGACCACAGTCTACACAGATATCTACCCTTTCAATGTTGACCACAGTCTACACAGAATATCTACCCTATCAATGTTGACCACAGTCTACACAGAATATCTACCCTTTCAATGTTGACCACAGTCTACACAGAATATCTACCCTTTCAATGTTGACCACAGTCTACACAGAATATCTACCCTATCAATGTTGACCACAGTCTACACAGAATATCTACCCTTTCAATGTTGACCACAGTCTACACAGAATATCTACCCTTTCAATGTTGACCACAGTCTACACAGAATATCTACCCTTTCAATGTTGACCACAGTCTACACAGAATATCTACCCTTTCAATGTTGACCACAGTCTACACAGAATATCTACCCTTTCAATGTTGACCACAGTCTACACAGAATATCTACCCTTTCAATGTTGACCACAGTCTACACAGAATATCTACCCTTTCAATGTTGACCACAGTCTACACAGAATATCTACCCTTTCAATGTTGACCACAGTCTACACAGAATATCTACCCTTTCAATGTTGACCACAGTCTACACAGAATATCTACCCTTTCAATGTTGACCACAGTCTACACAGAATATCTACCCTTTCAATGTTGACCACAGTCTACACAGAATATCTACCCTTTCAATGTTGACCACAGTCTACACAGAATATCTACCCTTTCAATGTTGACCACAGTCTACACAGAATATCTACCCTTTCAATGTTGACCACAGTCTACACAGAATATCTACCCTTTCAATGTTGACCACAGTCTACACAGAATATCTACCCTTTCAATGTTGACCACAGTCTACACAGAATATCTACCCTTTCAATGTTGACCACAGTCTACACAGAATATCTACCCTTTCAATGTTGACCACAGTCTACACAGAATATCTACCCTTTCAATGTTGACCACAGTCTACACAGAATATCTACCCTTTCAATGTTGACCACAGTCTACACAGAATATCTACCCTTTCAATGTTGACCACAGTCTACACAGAATATCTACCCTTTCAATGTTGACCACAGTCTACACAGAATATCTACCCTTTCAAATAAAATAATGTATCATCCAAATAGATTCATAAAATCCAGAGGATGAGGAAACATACACGAGACTAATTGAACAAGAACATTTACGCACAATGCAAATATCCGACTGCGAACTTTAAATCGTAATAGATCCCTAATGGTCATTAGAAATGTTTTTTTTTTAAGAGAAACATTAAGATGATTTTCAAACACCTACTCAATGATACCTTACTTTTAACATAGTTCGTCGATTTTATTTTATATCTTTTTCACAACATGGCGTCTGGTTCTCGCCGTATTGGTTTTGATTAAGACAAATCGATTGAAGTAATAATAATCGAAATCGGCCCATGCGTTTGGTCTCTATATTGCCACAAAGGAACAAACATAAATAGGCTGTGGTGATAATCACAATACCGCTCAGTCTGGTAAAAATAAACACGAGTTGAGAATCTCCTCCTTGCACTAGAAAAGAAGAAGCAATTTTCAATTTTCATACGTATATTTTTCTCCTTTTTTTCTTTACTGAATATAAAATATTAAGCGTTTGAAATTAATTCTTGGATTAATTAAACAATTCTAAGTATTAATTTCAATAATAAATAATTTGATCAACCATGACCATGACATATTGTTTACTCTGAAGTAGCATGAATATCTATAATCAACATACTCCTCGCATAATTTCATGTTTTCAGAGCATGGAATCGTACAGTGGAAGATAATATCACCAATATCTATATTCAACATACTCCTCGCATAATTTCATGTTTTCAGAGCATGGAATCGTACAGTGGAAGATAATATCACCAATATCTATATTCAACATACTCCTCGCATAATTTCATGTTTTCAGAGCATGGAATCGTACAGTGGAAGATAATGTCACCAATTTTATGATGAAGTGGACGGTGATTTACTCGACCATATTTTCAATAAAATGTTCATATTAATCCAATAATAGAGGTACATGTACGTACATCGCATACGATGGTTTGGACTCTAGCCAGATTGCAATTTATTATTTGACGCAAAACGCCAAGTGTGAGTTAGGCTAGATTTATATAAAAATGGCTGTAGTAATTGTGATGTCTCCTTGATTTATGAGCTTGGTAGCGTCTGGACAGTGTAACAAGATATTATTTATATTATTATCGGAGCACAAAAGAAATATACAAGGATTGGGTCGCCATGCTAAATTGGAAATCCTCTCAGACGTTTTCCATTACGAATCTCATCATCGCTTATTATCTGTTGACTCTTCCCACATAATGTGAATGTTCCACCATTGCGTTGCCCCTATTGGTCCGATATTGACAAGCGAGCTGTCAATTGCTTCGTTTCCAGGTAAAGAGTGTCATAGGCACAGAGTCGTTGGCTTTTTTATCCGACTACGGCGAAGCAAAGGAAAGGTCATGTCATCTATATATATATACTTATAATAAAACTGTAACGGGTCCAATTCTGTACATTGAAGATATTTTGAAATTTTCTTTTGGAGGGTACTCTATATTCGATACTGAAGCCAAAACTGTATTTTTTTTCATTTTTGTCTGTCTGTCTGTCTGTCTGTCTGTATCTTGGCTATCACGCCGAAACTACTGAATGAATTTAAATGAAACTTGGTATGATTTGAGTTCATACTACGAGGTAGGACATAGGCTACTTTTCATCCCGAAAAATTAAATGGTTCCTGCAGGATTGGGGTTGAAAGTTATTTCAAAACACACTTACCACTCTGAAACTACTAGACGGATTTTGATGCAACTTGGCACAGTCATAGTTTATATGATGGGTTAAAATTGAGGATACTTTTTACCCCGAAAAAATAAAGAGTTCCTGCGGGATAATGTCCCAAATTCTGTAAGTTAAAGATATTTTGTAGTTTTTTTGGGGGCCGTTCTATATTCAATACTAAAGCCAAAACTGTCTTTTTTTATTATTTGTCTTTCTGTCTGTCTGTACGTCTGTCTGTCTGCACCTTGGACGCGCATTACGCTGAAAATACTCAATGAATTCAAATGAAATTTGGTATGATTTGAGTTCATACTTTGAGGTAGGACATAGGATACTTTTCATTCCGCAAAATTAAAGGGTTCCTGCAGGATAGGCGTTGAAAGTTATTTAAAAGAACACGTATCACGCTGAAACTACTTGACGGATTTTGTTGAAACTTGACACAGTCATAGTTTATATAATGGGTGAAATGGAGGATACTTTTTATCCAGAAAAATAAAGTGTTCCTTCGGGATAATGTCCAAAATTCTGTAAATTGAAGATATTATGTATTTTTTTTGGAGGACGTTCTATGTTCAATACTAAAGCCAACACTGTATTTTTTTTATTTTTGTCTGTATGTCTGTCTGTCCATCTGTCTGTCTGTACCTTGGCAGTGCACCACGCCGAAAATACTTAATGAGTTCAAATGAAATTTGGTATGATTTGAGTTCACACTTCGAGGTAGGACATTGGATACTTTTCATCCCGAAAAAATTAAGTGTTCCCGCAGGATAGGGGTGGAAAATTATTTAAAAGAACACTTAGCACCCTGAAACTATTCAACGGATGTTGATGCAACTTGGCACAGACATAGTTTATAAGATAGATGAAAGTTATGGATACATTTTGTCCCGAAAAAATAAAGGGTTCCTTTGGGATATGTGTCCAAATTATGTACATTAAAGATATAGTGTTTTTTTTATGTTACTCTATATTCTATTATGAAGCATAAACTGTATGTTTTTTATTTTTGTCTGTATGTCTGTCAGTCTGTATCTTAGCCGCGTATCACGCCGCCGGAACAGTAGGATAAATTCAAAAGAAATATTGGTATGATTTGAGTTCGTACTACGAGGTAGGACATAGGATACTTTACATATCGAAAAGTTTATGGGTTATTATTTAGGGGTCGAAACTTATTTAAAAGAACACGTACCACGCTGAAAGTAATGGACGGGTTTTGATGCAACTTGGCACTGTCTTAAGTTATATGTTGGGTTAAAATTGAGGACACTTTTATCCCGAATAAGTAAAGGGTTTCTGCGGGATATGGGTCCAAAGTTATGTTAATATTTAAGTAATAAAAAATATTTTTTTGGATGGTTCTCTATATTCGATACTGAAGCCAAACTGTTTTACTTTTTAATTTTGACTGTCTTTTTGTCCGTATCTTGACCGCGCATCGCACCCAAACTACTAAAGGAATTCAAATGAAAAAAATTGCTCTGGGGTGCTTAAAAAAGGTATTGAACAATATATATTTTGTTAAACGTGTCTTTCTTTCTGTTTGTCTGTATGTTTGTTTGTTCACGCATCACGTAAAAACTACGCTACCGATTGCAATGCGGTTTTCATTGTTAGATAGCTTAGGGTTTGATTTAAATCTGGTGTAATTGGTTATCTCAATCCGGTGAGTTAGAAGCCGAGCAATTGATAAAATATTTTTGACGGCTGAAGAAATTTTGTTCAAATGTTGGTTTATTGGTCCTGGAATAGGCATATTGGTACTGGTTTTGTTGGTATATTGGTTCAGGGGCTATTTTTATTGTGGTACTTTGAACCTAAAGAAAATAACACGCGTGCGAAGCCGCGGGTACAGCTAGTTCAAACTAAAAACTTGCTCTGATTTTGACAAGCGATGTATCATTATTTACCCGACCGTAGTCGGCCATTCAATTTTGAACATATCGTCTTGATGCATATTTTTTTTTTCGAAGATTTTGGTGTACTATTTTTGGGATCAAAAAGCAGGTAACTTTTAGGGTAGGCGTTAAATTGGAACTGTATAAAATCAGGGATAAAAAGTATTCAACATTATATAAACTTTGTCTGTGCCAAGATCCCCTTCACGTTTCGTTCACCGCTAGACTTACGTGCCGCTAGGTATAACTCAGCTGGTCTGCTGGTTAAAATATTCAGATCACAGAGACTTGATCTGTTGAGCTGCGGTTCAAATGCGAAACAGACGGCTCACGGCTCGCAAATCTATGTTGAGTCTATGGTATTGTAGTATTAAATTAGAGCTGTTTATCTGTGCTCAGTCTGATTCGTTTTGTTTGTTGTGAGCCGTAGAGTCCGCGCCAAGAAACAAGTCTCACAGTCAACAAGTCACGGCGCTAAGTTCTACACAGGTCACACTGAAAGTTTCCGGAGTGAATAAGAAAAAAATACAAAATGGTCAAAAATGAATTTTAAGTTTCTCATATTTTTTTATGTGTAAACGTCTAATGGCGCGGTACGGGGGTAACGCTGACTTAAGCGCTGGTGCGGCGACGCACAGGGGGCGCAAAAAGAAGCTTCCCTTCCAAAGGATTTTCGTTTTTTTTTTTGTGATTTTTGTCAGTTTGAAGCATGCAGTATTGTTGAAAACAGCAAAACAATTTTTTGTGTAAACACCACAAAATATGAGTTTGTACATTTCAAGTGTATGAAAATGGAAATTGTTTTCCTCAAAGCTTCTTCGTTCTTGCACGGTCAGGCCCAAACTGTTAGGACTTGTTACCGAGTGTGTAACAAAGCCATTTATTATTATTTTGTGACATTCTACTTATAATTCAAATTTCTTTGCTTAGAATAGGACTGAATTTAATGTATACTGGAGTTTAATGTCATTAATTGATATAATAGGAGTTACCGTTTCAATTGAATAAATAAATATAATATATATGATCTTTGACCTTGACCCCGGACATCCCCATTTAGAAGATATGAATGAATTAAAAATGCTTATTTGGGCGATATTGTCTTAGGGTAACAGTACCTCTAAACAAAGAGTTTGTAATATTTGTTTACCAAATATTGTTACCTGATATATAGAGACCCCTTATGAGTTTTGACCTTGGCCAAAAGCGGGACGCTAAACTAATAAAAGTTTTTTTTTTTAAATGTGGTTATTGTAAAAACGGTTATTTAAACATTATAATACTATATTGAAATACTAAGAAGTCGTTAATTACTGATCACTTATCTGCGTACTTTTCTAGTTTGACCGCTTAACTTGATAGCAATCATCACTTGCCCTCAATTTTCATTGTTATTCCACAGGAGTGGCGATTTGGTGATTTTATTTCACTAATTAGGGTGATTGAGTTCTTTGTTAATTAAAAAATGTGTACCTATGTTGGCCACAAATGTGTACTCTGGCCAAATTATGATGAACACCTGGGCAACTTTGTTTTATTAGATGATTTAATCAAACAAACCACTTTCGACGCATTTTTTAAATTCTCCGACATGTTGTTTAATGTCGCTTAGTTTGTTACTGTGTCACTAACTACCTACCAAAAAGTTGTACCGTGTTGGATAGGAGATAATATGTTATTGTTTTTTAAATAATCTGCAGGTTAAGTTACTCAATGTTATTTTGAATAAAATCAGCTTTTTTGTTGAAGAAACTTACACAAATCATCAATCTTGCTTAGTTTCAGAGCCCTGATTCAAAAACGTTTTTCAGATTATTCTTACTTTATTATACACAATTCTTTCTTGCAATGGTTTTATTATTATTAATTTTTATGGATGTCTATCCGTCAATTTACAAAAAAAATATGAAATTAATAATATCTTGAAAATGGTTGACTTTTTTCTAAAGCATTACTGGGTTATTTGATGATTGATGATAGTGGACAGCATGTCCTTACACCCTGCCATGGGATCGTGACCAATAACCAGTAATCCCGTATATTTTATTTGGAATAATATTTGACATCACGTCGTCCATATTGTCAGACACTTAGGTCTGTGAGGCTTTTGCCGACTTTCGTTTTTTGACAACTTTTTATCTGTACTTATAATAAAGCAATAGGAACGAAATAGTCTGTATAAAGAAGATAATTTAAAAAAAAAATGGTCTAGGTACCTAAAATAAGCTACTGAATAAGAATATAACATTTTAAAAATTCGTGTCTTTCTGTTTGTCTGTATGTTTGTTTGCGCATCACGTAAAAAACCACTGGACCGATTGCGATGCGGTTTTCACTGTTGGATAGCTTATGTTTTCACTTAAAAACTACTTTATATGTCAATCCGATGAGTAGAAGCCGAGCAATCGATTAAAATATTTTTAACGCATGAAGGAATTTTGATCAAATGTTGGTATATTGGTATTTTAGGTCCTGGAAGCACAAAGAGTACTTTTAACCTACAGAAAGGACCACGCGTGCGAAGCCGCGGGCATCAGCTAGTGTATCTATAAACTTGTAAAAGGTCCTCACGAAACAGGCTTTGTCCTAGTGTGGGGGCAAACTACCAACTACCAGTAATTCCTTTTCTGTTATATGTACTTTTTGTGCAATAAATATTATTATTATTTTTACTTAAAACTTCTGTTTTCTGTCCCAATTTGGAGGTATTTTAATGGCACGGGCCAAAGCCTAGTGCTACGTTAAATTTAAAAAATCCTGACTATCCTACAGGTATTTAGTATGACTGCTTTCTGAAGCAGTATATATACTGAAGGCTGTATTTGGAGTATCTCAAGACTCGCGGTTAGGGTGTTGGGTATGACACCTGTGGTAGGTATTGTTGGATGATAGGGATTGTTCTTGTGCAATATTGATTTGCCATTGTGTCTTAATTTCTATTGAAAGTCTGTGTACTTCGCTATTTTTTTCTGTATGAGTTGTTTGTAGATTGTGAGTATTGCGTATTGCAATGTCTATAAGATACGCAGATCTATTGTAGTGTATAGATTTATCGGTGATTATTGTTCGGTCTCAATAAAGTCTGTAATTATTGTTTTCTAGGACTGATTGTGGTTTATGTTTATAATAGGGTACTTTTTCAGTTATGAGTTTGTATTTATATGCAAGGAATTGGTGGATAATTGCAGCTACTTGATCATGTCTATGTTTGTAATCTGTCTGAACTATTGCTTTGCAAGCTCCGATGATGTGCTGAATTGTTTCGGAACTGTTACAGCATCTCCTACAGGTGTCATTGGTATTATGTCGGCGGATAATGAATTTTTGGTATTTGCGGGTGTTGATGACTTGGTCCTGTATAGCAACCATGAAAGCTTCAGTCTCAGGGCTCACCACATTGCAGCCACGTGATCGACGCTGTCTTGTCGACATGAGGTTGCTGTAAGTCGTGGTAATGTGTTCCATGTAGAGACTTATCTATCTACTATCGGCTTTATTTGCGTTGTATTGTACTATCGGCTTTATTTGCGTTGTATTGTACTATCCGCTTTATTTGCGTTGTATTGTACTATCAGCTTTCTTTGCGTTGTATTGTACTATCAGCTTTCTTTGCGTTGTATTGTACTATCAGCTTTCTTTGCGTTGTATTGTACTATCAGCTTTCTTTGCGTTGTATTGTACTATCCGCTTTATTTGCGTTGTATTGTACTATCCGCTTTATTTGCGTTGTATTGTACTATCAGCTTTCTTTGCGTTGTATTGTACTATCAGCTTTCTTTGCGTTGTATTGTACTATCAGCTTTCTTTGCGTTGTATTGTACTATCAGCTTTCTTTGCGTTGTATTGTACTATCAGCTTTCTTTGCGTTGTATTGTACTATCAGCTTTCTTTGCGTTGTATTGTACTATCACCTTTCTTTGCGTTGTATTGTACTATCACCTTTCTTTGCATTGTATTGTACTATCAGCTTTCTTAGCGTTGATATTTGCTTGTTATGGAGGTTGCTAATGTCTATAATCCCCCGACCACCTAGTTTTCTCGGTAGAGTCATCCTTTGAACGCATGATCGGGGATGGTGCTAGCGATGTGCAGTCATTGATGTGTTAATATTGCGTTGTAGTTTAACAAGATCTGTCTGCGACCAATTTATTATCCCGAATTGTATGTGAGGACAGGTATGGCGAATGTGTATGTGAGGACAGGTATGGCGAATGTGTTTATGGCTTTTACAAGGTTGCGTCCATTTAGCTGAGATTTAAGTTAAGTTACTTGTGACGCATTTCCAGTGAAAATACGCAACAAAGGTGATGAAACTAAGTTGGTTTGGTCGTTCAACAATGTATACCTATTATTGTTATGTCTTAAAATTTCTAATTGTTCCAATACACACAAACGGTTTGTTTAGCGTGGGGTTTTTTATTGTGTATATATATTTATATATATTATTTGTTTATAAATATATAAGCTTATTTTTTCTTCAATTGTTCAATTTGGGTAGGGTTTGTTTAGCGTGGGATTTTACTTTTGTTTATTTTTACCATTTATCATTTGTCTGACTAACAGTTTTGGCGGAAGTAAGCTACATATTTAGTTCATTTTAAATATGGATTTCCGCAAAGTAACGCCTGAATCTATCAATTACATGCTTGTTTTCTAAACTACTTTGTTTTTCATTTGTTCATGTTTCTGCCCAATGCACTGATGCCACAAACAAACATCGTTACACTACATGAATCTTAATTTTGCACATAAAGACATTCTGCTAGTGTGAAAAATAGCTAGATGAACTTCTTGATACAAAGATATGGAGTTCGAATCTTTAATTACATTAAAAAACTGTCTATCTTCTATCTATCTATCTATACTTAGAATAAATCAGTAGATACCAAAAAGTATATACAATGAATGAAACCTTCGTATAATTTTTGTTTCAGGTTTTTAGTAAGAAGACTTATTTTTGATATTTATACTCTTTTTTTTAAAATAATGTTTATTAATAAATATCAAAAGAGAGAATTTAAAAATCAACGCTTATAAGATTAATAATGAAATAAAAAAACAAGACTATACGAACTAATGAAAAAACTGAAAAAAGATGCGGAATTTTATGCTTTTTTAAGCATTTTGTGGGTTTTATTTTTATTTTTTAAATAGTTGACTATCGTCAAAAAAATCATTCTGTTCCTTTGCATGAAACCTACGAAACGTAATAACCACATTTTTGTGGCAATTTTTGTTTAAGCTTTACTTGCTGACCTTATTGATTTTCTTGTGGAGTGAAGAGGAACAAATATGTACAGGCTTATATTTTTTAATTAATAATCAGAATAAATGCTCGTGGAGCGATATCCAAGATTTCGTGGAGCGGAGTGGCTGAAGCCAATTAAAAAAAGGTCTAGGGGACATAAAATAAGCCGCTGAACAAGAATGCAACACTTTTTTCAAACTGTATCTCAGGTGTCCTTCTTCGCGCATCACGTCAAAACTACAGGAGCGATTTCGACACGGTTTTCACTGTTGGATATCTTAGGGTTTGACTCAAGTCCAACACCAATATCTCAATCCGATGAGTAGATGTCGACAGATAGATAAAAAACCAGTTGACGTCTGAACGTTTGGTTTGATGATATTAGTGTTTTTGTTTCTGAAATAATACATAGGATACTTATATCCCAGAAAAGTAACCACGCGGGCAAAGCCGCGGGCACAGCTAGTACTTATAATAAAGCATTAACTATAAAAAGTTAGAAAAAAACAAAATAAATGCGGCTAACAGGATTTAATAAGCTACTGAACATGATACTCCATACCAATATATAAAAATGAAACTTTGTCTGTGTGTGTTGGGGAGCTTTCACGCGATAACGGCGGGAAAACTGGAAAAATGTTGATTACTCGCTGTAAGAAACGGTTGCCATGGAAACGAAATAACAAGTATGTCAAAAAAAACATTAGCATTGGTGCTATACCTACTTTTGCATTGGTTATTAATATCCTAGAAGAACATAGCATGTTTTTAATAAACAGACAACGTTTCACTTTTATATATTGATATGGATTTTGGTCTTGGAATAACACATAGGTTACTTTCACAGAAATTACCACGCAGGCAAGTTGCGGGCACAGCTAGTAAATCTTAGATTGCAGCCTTTTCCACATATTGTATTCTCTTGTATATCTTTAGAATAAAATACAGGAATCCGTCACAATTTGATATGCCAGCCTGAAAAATATACCTGAAAGGCAATATCCTTGTTTTTGTCCACAATACAAGAGCCACAGAGCGTTTGTATTGTTATTCCTGTGCGTATCAGTTTTCAACGAAAATAAAACGTATGGCCGGCCTTGTGGAATTGGGCTAACTTGCTATTTTTGATGCACAATATTGTTCCGCGACTGCACTTCACTCGGCGAACCTGGTTTTGCTTTTAACGTGTTTATTGCTTTGCGAATTGTGTAAAACTACATGTCCTTGGTTTTGGCGATATATTTTTAGTTATGTATTGTATGGTACAACCAGTTGGCATAGCGTATTGAGACCTCTGTTGGGCGTTTTTCCACTATTTAACGGCAATGTGACGCCCTTTATCGGTGATGACGGCACCATTTACAGCCGGCCTGTAGAAATTCGCCCTCATTAACGCTCCTGGCCTTGCCAGTGCCACCCTATGCTCTTTTCTAGGATCTTGTCCTCTTTCCACCAGTAATCAATGCGATCTGCGACTTTTATGTCATCAATCCATTCCGCTTCTAGATGACTAACACTATTACCAATGATTCGTTCTTTTAAAACCGTAACTATGGTAAATCATATAGTTACTTTTAAATCAACTGTCGTGTAATACATTTTGTAACAGTTTGAATGAAAATTCGTCCAGTACTATTATTTATTCGGTGCCAGGGCTTCCTTTGTTTAGGTTTCCACCGATTAGCTATTTATTTTTATAACTTTTTGTTGACGAGACTGGCTGGTCGCTCTCCTGATGGTAAGCGTCACGCCTGCCCATAACAGTTACAGAACTTGGGTTGCAAAGTCTTGCGCGTCACTGTACTGCGCTCGTCACCCGCCGACATTGGTTGTTAAGTCTCATTGTCCAGTAATTTCGCTGGAAACATTGCCCTTCAAACCGAAATTCAGAAATGTTTAAACACTAGGTACTGCTTGGCGGCTGAATATCTGACGAAGGTGTGGTACTTTCCTAGGCGGTCTCTTGCGTAAGAGGCCTACCACAACAATTTATATATTTCAGCTTACGGAATTGGCTGTTCACATATATATTAAATGTCACCTTAATAATTGAGCATTAAGAACTTAAGACTTTCTACGGAACCATCCGTAGAAAGTATTGTTGCCATTAGAATTTTGAATTAAAATCCTATTTATTTTTTAATTATCTTTTAAATTATATTGTCGTTCCCAACTTTGTTTGCGCCTTGTCTTATTTAGCTACACGATATCGAAGCAAGTTTTAAAAGTTTCCCAAGAACTTTGGAAAAATTTGCAAGACAACTTGTGATGTCGGCAACTTCGCGAGCATTGATTCCAGCGTTTCGTACAGCTCGCCAAAAAATACGTAACGTTCTTGCTTTTTATATGGTCGTTAAGTCTTTCTTCTTCGAGTAATGCGATTTGTTCTAGTTCGTCATGGTCCGTCTGTACGTGTCAGGAATCCTCCGGTGTCATTAATCTTGGCCCGTTGTGTAGGGATGTCATGTTAGGGAGACGGGTGGCCCTTTAGGGACGAGTTTGCCTTCTGTTTTATCAAAACTTGTCTGGAAGTCCTTTTGCTGTGTCATAAATATTTGTGATAAGATGATATGTACATTTTTGGGTTCTTGCTGAATTTTTAAATTCGTGGGTACTATTCATATCGTCATGTAAGTGATGTGATAGATCTGTGGAAGTGTACAAGTCGGCTGCCTAATCCAAATTAGAATATCTTTTTGCAGTACCTATAATGCACAACCTTTAACATTTTTTTTTTTAATTACGCGACTGCGGATGGTTATGTTTTTGGTCTGTATGTATGTTTGTATGTTCTTTTGGCGAATCCTATAACCTAAACGGCTTGATGGATTTTGATAAATGAGGTATCATTGGACTCGTCTTGAAAACAAGAGTTACATAGTATATTAGGAAATGTCAAGAAAACTAACGTGGTGGCTTACAGCTACCATATTGTATTTCCGATGGGACAAAAAATGCCATTTCTTTTCGAGTGAGGTATCAAAGTATCAAACTAAAGTTCTTTACAAGACCATTCCAAATCTTCCAAAATATACAAATCTTATAAATATAAACTAAAAAGTTTAAAATAAATTAATTTTAAAAAAAACGATTGTTAACAAAAGTGGCAAACTGGCTTTAGATTCTTTATCTTGATATATAAGATGCAGTTGGAGGCATGAGGTATCTCGTCAGGTTCTAGCTGATCCCGTCAAAGGATAAATTAAATGCATGATGCCTTCGACTGCAACCAGGGCTGTCGCACTCCGCAACAAGTACAAATAAATTCAAGGACCCAATATTCGGGTCCGTTCAGTCGAGTGTCAAGCGTGCGCTCGATGAGTCGCGCGCCTTGTACTTAGCGATAGAGCACCTACTTACGTGAAGTTATTGACAAACTTTATTTGTTTTAATTATGAGTACCAAGAAGAAAGCTAGAAAGTACTGCATAGCATTCGGCTGTTTGAACAGTGATAGAAATGACGAATTGTCATTCTTTATGCTTCCAAAGGATATTGAAAGGTAATAAATTGTAATACCTATAATAGGTCCTAGTTATGTAGTTAGATATTGATATTTTTTTATTACGTAGATTCCTATAGTTTTATGTTATTTCATTGTGTTCCATACCGAAGCTACGCATTTTTAAGGTTTTTCCGCGCAGAAATAAAGTCGTTTATTAAATCGATCAACGTAATTTTATAATTGATTATAGTAGGCATTGTTGATCGGAAAATGAATTACTGTGCTGACTTAGTAAGTAGCCTACAACTAATTAGGAATTTATATAATATATGTCTCGTATAATACCTACCTACTTTTAATACCTTTTATTACGTAGGTAGCAATTTATTTTTCACTCATTAAAAAGCATGGAATTCAGACAGGCACCTTTATTCATCAAAGTGCAATACCTATAGGATATAATCATAATCAACCAACGACACGTAGATAGGTATCTCACTAAAGTTATCGGCGGTCTGAAAACGGGATAGGTAGGTAGTAAAAATGAGGTAGTAGGTCTATTCTGATAAGAATGTCATTGTATGTAATAGAACTATTTTAATTTATAACAATAAGTAATAACATAATACATTATTACTTATTTATTCTGTTACAATATCTAAGTCATAACATATCACAGAATAATTAGTAGTACAAGTACCTAGTCATATCTGAATACAACCCTACCGAGCGAAAAAGGGACAGAGCGATTCTGAAACGGTTAGAGCAATGGAAGTTCTCGCGCGTTGTGATACGGTGCATTCTAGCCTGCACGCGGTGGGCGAGCGCCTTCTAGGTAAATATAATTGAAAGCTCGCAGCGCCGTGCGAGTTAAATTGCACTTTATAGCGTTGTAGCGAGAGTCGCTATTTATTTAAATGACTTTACTCAGTTAGCCTTATGTACTTGTACTATTATTTATTCTGTGCTGCAACTTAGATTTCAAATTCAGGAATCTAAAGCTTGTTTGCCTCTTTTTAGTTTTCTTCGCAGTTTTTTTTTAAATCTTGTATTGTCTCACTGCTAGGTAAAGGTCTCCTCCATTTCCTTTCAGACATCCCGGTCCCTTTGTTTTCTTTTTATTATTATTTATTTTTATTATACTTCTATATTAAATACAGTTCAGACCACAGACCATTGCGAGCCAAAATTAAATTCGACTTCAAAATAAATAGAACATACTTATTTAAAAACAAAATTACCAAACATGTTAAAGAAACGCTCATAAACAACTCTGATAAATTCCAATGAGAGCTTAAAAATAGTTTCAGTAACCTAGAAATTGATAAAACTGAAGATATTGAAGATGTAGAGTTACAATATGAAAGAATTGTTATAGCCATACACAGCAGTGCAAAAATAAAAGGAGACAAGAAAAAGAAAAACAAGCTGTCACAACATACAATAAAACTTTTAGTTTTAAGAACAGAAAACGAAATGGGAACGCAAGAATACAGAACAATAGATAAGTAAGTTAAAAAAAGTATAAGACAGGACATGAGACGACAAAATACATTCATGGCAAAGAAAGCTTTGGAAAGAAATGCTTCTTTAAGAGTTGCAAAACAAGGAATGTCTACTGGCAAGTCATGGATAAACAGCTTAAAAGACGATAATGGGGTAAAGCATAGCAACCGTACATTGGAATTTGCACAAAATTTTACACAAACTTATACTCAGATCCTACCAAAATAGATTCACAAACTGAATACGTCCGCTCTGATACCATACCTTTTATAACAGGCGGCGAAGTACACGACGCCTTGACAACTATGTGATATGACAGAAGTCCTGGAGAGGATGGAATTACGACAGAAACTTTAAGATAGGTTCCCCCATTCTAGTTCCCCATTTAGCAAACCTTTTCAATTCCATTCTTTATAAAGGCCAACTTCCAGTAAAAATGTGTCACTCAAACATAATACTGCTCCATAAGAAAGGCGACAAGAGCAATATAATATACGAAGCGTTTCGATTCTTCATTTATTATAAGAACTGCAAAGGAGTGGAATGCCCTGCTAAAATTACATTCTTCTGGTCCACAATTTAAAATTGAAAAAGGCGTTAAGCAGGGTGACCCACTATCTCCCAAACTATTTACTAGCACCCTCGAAGAGGTATTTAAAACTCTAGCAGTCTCCTGGGCAACATTGAGCATTGAAGTTGGTAACAAGAGACTCACTAATCACCGATTTGCCGGCGACATTGCCCCCACAGCAGCCGAATTGCAACACATGCTCCAAGATCTAAGCACAGCAAGCCTTGAGGTTGGACTAATGATGAACCGGTCAAAGACACAAGTAATGTCTAACAGCACGAAACGTAGGATTGAAGTCGACGGGCAACAGATACACTATGTCGATGAGTATATTTATCTGGGCCAGATAGTCTCTTTCAGCAACCGCCAGGATATTGAAATCGATCGCCGAGTCGAGAACGCTTGGAGGAGCTATTGGTCCATGAAGGACCTTATGAAGGGCGAATTTCCGCTATCACTAAAGCGAACACTCATCGACACGTCTATTTTGCCAGTCCTGACCTATGGTGCTCAGACGAGGTCACTGACCGAATCTCAGAAGTCCAAACTCAAGGTTTGCCAAAGAGCAGTGGAGCGAAGCGTGTTAGGAATTAAGAGGATCGACAGAGTTCCGAACTCCACAATTCGCTCAAAAACAGGAATCGCTGATGTGGGGAGTAAGACTGCTAGGCTAAAATGGGAGTGGGCGGGACATGTGAGCCGAATGCACCCAGATCGCTGGGCAAGAGTTGTCATGCCATGGGTGCCTGATCAGGGGCGCCGTCGCCGAGGCAGACCCAGGAAGCGATGGCGTCATGACCTCGATGCCTTCCAGGAGGGATGGTCAGAGATTGCAGGGGATCGGGA
Organism: Alsophila aescularia; assembly: GCA_946251855.1. Classification (NCBI taxonomy): domain Eukaryota; kingdom Metazoa; phylum Arthropoda; class Insecta; order Lepidoptera; family Geometridae; genus Alsophila; species Alsophila aescularia. The sequence goes on from OX276374.1 coordinate 60,680,232, forward strand.
TTTCTGGAAGGAAATGGGGGAGACCTTTGCGCAGCAGTGAGACAACCTATGTTAAAAAAATATTATAATATTTCTATAATATTTCTTCATCATTACGCCAACCCTGTTTATGCCTGTCTGTCATCGTACTGTTGTGATTATCTTGGCAATGCCCGTGTTGTCTTTTGATGTTATTTTCGTACAATACTCTTGTAAAACTGGGGCAAGCACACTGACCTATTAAACCTGCTTGAGGCTTGATCTTGATCGTCAGAGGGCCCCTCGCGGTCTCTAGATTAAGGCTTCAGCCGTAAAGTTCAAACTTAGCAATATTTTAATAGGAACTGTCAGCGTTGAGTGGGCAAGTGAAATGCAGAGAGCACTTGTTACTTTGAACAAAATGTCTGTTCATTTTGTATTTATTTCTTGTAAGGTTCTTTATCGCACTGTCCTGGCACAGAATAAGTAATTGTTGGTTCTGGGTGTGACACTGCAATTGTTGTAGGCAGGCCTACTTACTTGAGCTTACGACTACTCCTCTCATCCTAAAAAGTTTTGGTCAAGTCCTTTGTATATTTTCAACCGTAAAAGCGCAGAGAGCTCCGATGCCCGGTCACTTCCACCAGATTTCCTCTTGTTACTTTATTAAACCTGCAATAGTGAAGCAAGCTCCACTGGTACCACGACAAGATACTTCCGAGACTCTCAAATATCACCGTTTTACGACTACCGCCGTCCATAAAGCCAGTCTCGAAGCGAAATTGGATGTATCCCGAACGCCAGACAGATATCGACTTGTTTATTCAACTGAGATTTCAGATATGTATCTGCGGGTTTATAAATATCGTGCCGCTTCCATTTACGAGCATCGGGAAGCGAAAGGTTTCCTGATTGTTTTGTTTTTACTTTTAACTGTACAAATTGTACAATGTATGTTTTGGAAGACTTTTGATGAAGGTATGTTTGTGCAGGCGGAGAGGCCTACTAGGACATAATTTTCTAAACTCACTTAGCTAGTCTACTCAGCATCCGCGGTATTAGAAGCTGGAATCGTAATAAACAACTATCTCTTCCAGTCATCTTTAGATGGAGACATAATACAAACATAGAAACGGAAGGTTTAAACCGCTTATTTCAATATATAACATCGAGTTAATCAAAGTTCACATACAAGCATGATCGCCAATAATGAGCAATAGGTAAAAAAAAGTATATGATGGTCATAATAAACAAGACACAAGTTCAAAAACTAAAACCCGAATACTGTCGGGTAAAAAATAGCCTGACACTCTAGCGATGAAGACGAATCGTTTGTTACCTTGCTTGTCAAAATCGGACCAATAGGGGCGACGCTATGGTGGAACATCCACAAACCCACATACATACATACATACATACATACATACATACATAGACTGTTATACTCATTACCCTTCCCTTAGTTCGTCGTACTCGGGTAAAAATTACTAGGTGACTTAAAATAAGCTACTGAATAATATAAAATGAATAAACTACAGACACAACGTCTACAGGCCTGTTTGTTTGTTTGTTTTCAAATCTCGTAAAAACTTCTGGACTGATATAAATGCGGTTTTCACTGTTGGATAACTCAGGATTTGACTTAAAATCTGATTTGCTTTGCATCTCAATGCGACGAGTAGAACCGTAGCAATCCATAAAAAAACTATTTGACGCTGAACTAATATTTATTTTTTATTTTGTAGGATATTTTTATCTATATAAATTGAAAACGCCAAGCTGTTGTTCAGTGGTACCGTGAAAGCCGCTGCTAACAAAGGTCGCGCCGCTCGCAACGTTTATAAATACAAACTGTGTAGAAAGCCGTCGTCTACAGTAATACCAATTAATTTACTACTGAGCGCTGTTTTCGCGGCACTTAGGCTTGATGTACACGGGTAGAGTTAACGGTACAGTATAGCTAAACACTATGCTATTTGCTGTACCAATATAGATGCTGAGAGAGTAGGTACTAAAGATTGATCTAGCCAAGTAGACAGCTCCATACAGTAACTCTACCAGTTGCCTAGTTTTATGTTGGGAGTGTAAAGGCATGGTTTTTGGATAGTTGTTGACCGATAATTTAAAAATGTAGCGTGATTCCTCAACCGTGTATCTATTTTAGGGATATTTGTCTCTTTACCCAAACTCATCCGGAATATTTTAAGAAACGTAGTGAACCTGCTATACAACCTCCTTGTCATAAGGAATATTATAAGAAAAATATATTTAATACATGTATATGTATGTGAATTTCAATTTGTCTTAGTACTAGCTGTGCCCGCGGCTTTCCCCGCGTAGTCATTTCATTTAAAAGTAGCCCATACGTGTTATTCCAAGACCAAAAGTACCTATAAAGTACAATATACTACATTTCTTCAAAATTCGTTCAGCCGTCTAATAGTTTTTTATCTATTGCTCGGCCGGCACCTAATCATCGGATTAAGATACCAAGTACACCAGTTTTTAAGTCAAACCCTAAGCTATCCAACAATGTAAACTATCTGTCTGTATAACATGTCAAAAGCTTAAAAAAATCCCTTCTTCTTCTATCATCCTTAAGCAAATTAACGTTGAAGTCACCACACGATATACATTTCTTATCGAAAAAATGCTCCAAAAATTTCTCTAGATATTCCATAAATGAGTCAACAGTTCTGTCGATTGGATGTCGATAGCAACAACATACATAAACGTTTATATCCATGTCTCTTACTCCACATATCTTAAAACTTTCTACCTTATATAATTTTTTACAATAAGCAACTTCTTCACATTTTTCACTATTCAGTCCTAAGATCAAAGTACCACCTCTTTTTTTATTAGTGCGACAGTTCCAAGCGACAGATTTATAGTTATGCATATTAAACGTTTTATTTACGTTTTATTTATATATATACATATGCAATAAAAACCATAATGAATACATCCAAGTTTCCATGTACTCAGGCTGACAGCGACACGTGTAGCGCCTCTGCACGAGGCATCTTCAGATGTTGACTCGCCAAGTGACGACACTTGGATAGAGGTACATATTTTTTATTGTACCCGTACTTTCTTTTTTGTAAATTTTAATTCGGATTAGGGTTTCATTTATTGGGTAGAAAAAAAATAAGTAGGTAAGGGCTATTGACCATATCATTTGATTTTTCGTGAGGTCAATAAAATATATAAACAACATGCACCCTAACCAACCCATGGTTAGCGTGTATCTTTATATATGTTATTTTCCATTTGTCTGACTTACAGTTTGGCGGAAGTAAGCTACATATATTTTTTTTCGTTCATTTTAAAGTAGAATAGATGACAGAAAACGAGTGTTCAATTAGCTATGTATGTATTTACAGTGGACGAACTAAATAACGGGCTGGTGGAAATTGTCCACGCGGTCGGCTCGGAGTTCTTTAAGACCCCCCCCGCAAAAAAAGAACACAAACTCTCTGAGCATACACTCAAACTTATGGCAGAACGAGGCGAGATGAGGCTGCAGTCTTCAGTGGATATGTCGAGTTATTGCTTGCTTAATAAACAAATCTCCAAGTCATTGCGACAAGATTTGCGTTCCTATAATACTACTTGTATTAAGAACGCAATAGAGAGGAACAAGGGCTCCAAAGTGTTCGCAAGAGATCTGTCTATTGGGCAAAGCCTGTTGACGAAGCTGAAAACTGACAGTGGCAGCATCGTTTCGTCGAAGCCAGAGATTTTGAGTGAACTCGAGAAGTTCTATGGACAATTATACACCTCATTGCGTAGTCCTCCTAGCAGGACTAGCGATGCAAGAGCCCGTTTGACCCGACATTATACCAAAGATATCCCGGACGTCAGCCTATACGAGATCAGAATGGCTCTCAAACAGCTTAAGAGCAATAAGACACCAGGGGAGGACGGAATAATGACAGAGCTACTGAAAGCGGGTGGAACTCCGGTACTTAAAGTCCTTCAGAAGCTGTTTAACTCCGTCATCCTCGAGGGTACTACGCCAGAGGCGTGGCACAGGAGCGTAGTGGTTTTGTTCTTTAAAAAAGATGATAAATCCCTCTGAAGAATTATAGGCCCATTTCGCTGTTGAGCCACGTCTATAAGTTGTCTTCGAGAGTAGTTACAAACCGTCTCGCTCGTAGGTTTGACGACTTTCAGCCTCCCGAACAAGCTGAATTCCGGAAAGGCTTTAGCACCGTAGACCACATCCATACGCTCCGGCAGATTATACAGAAGACCGAAGAGTATAATCGGCCACTATGTCTAGCGTTTGTGGACTACGAGAAAGCCTTTGATTCAGTCGAGACCTGGGCAGTGCTACAGTCATTACAGCGGTGCCAGATTGATTACCGGTACATCGAAGTGTTGAAGTGTTTGTACAGCAAGGCCACCATGACAGTTCGTCTTCAGGATCAGAGCACGAATTCTATCCAGCTGCAAAAAGGGGTGAGACAGGGAGACGTTATTTCTCCGAAACTGTTCACCTCTGCACTGGAAGATATATTCAAGCTTCTGAACTGGAACGGATTTGGTGTTAACATCAATGGCGAATACATCACTCACCTTCGATTTGCTGATGATATAGTCATCATGGCTGAAACCTTGGAAGACCTAAGCACAATGCTCAGTGACCTCAATATTGTTTCCCAACAGGTGACTATTGGTCTCATACAAAAGCTCAGAGTTGCGCAGCGTGCAATAGAGAGAGCTATGCTAGGTGTTTCACTACGTGATAGAATCAGAAATGAGGAAATCCGTAGAAGAACGAAGGTTACCGACATAGCTCTCAGAGTTTGCAAGTTGAAGTGGCAATGGGCAGGCCATATAGTTCGCAGAACCGACAACCGCTGGAGAATAAAGGTTCTCGAATGGCGACCACGAACAAGCAAGCGAAGTGTGGGGAGACCCCCCACACGATGGACCCACGACATTGTAGCCATCGCAGGAAGTCGATGGATGGAGGTGGCACAAGATCGCTCGTCATGGTGCTCTTTGGGGGAGGCCTATGTTCAGCAGTGGACTTCTAAAGGCTGACATGATGATGATGATGATCTATTCCAAACTGCATTTTAATTGCCTAATTTGATTTGTAGAGTAACTAGTGTGTGTACACGTGTACACACACTAGTGCACCAGTGACCAGCGCTGGTTGTTATTAACCAGCATTATGCTGAGTTGGGGCCGGCTTATGGCAAAAAACTTAAATAACTACTTAGGTACTAAATTATTTCTTCAATGTTTTTATTTTGTGTACTTGTTTTTTGCCATAAATAAAGCTATGTCTATGTCTATGTCTATGTCTATGTACTGTCTTACATTTGCTCTACCGTTAACTCTATTATTTAACCTATCTGTATTGTAGACAGAGCAGTTGTTTTCCCCCAGCTCTAGTAAATCTTTACTAGGCTTCAGACACGTGCGGCCTTGGTCCTACGAGCCGGTTATTTTTAACGCTTACCGGCTTGTCTATAGAGAAACTACTTTTTAATTTGTAGAAATTCCCTCTTTCAATTTTATGTTCTGCATTGACGAAAACTGCTAATGCAATAGTTTTAAAGTAGAGTAGTCTATACAGCCGCGCGGAAGTACAGGTATTTAATTATAGATATACGAGTATCTATATGTACAACTAGCCGCTCTGCCCTGCGGTTTTTTCCTGTAATCCCACAGAAACTGCATTTTCTTGTATGTAATGCATTCACTTGTGGTAGGCCTCTTATGCAAGAGCCCGCCTGGAGATGTACCACGCCTTTGTCAGATTTTCAACCGCCAAGCAGTAGTGTGTATTTTTTTATTGTTTCTTTTTTAAGGGCAATGTTTCCAGCGAAATACTGAACAATAAGACTTAAAAACCAATGCCTCAGGGTGACGAGCGAAGTGCAGGGACGCGCAAGATTTTGTGATCAAAGTTAGGGAGGCACTGCAACTGTTATAGGCTGGCGTGACGCTTACCATCTAACGAGCGACCTGCTCGTCTCGTCACTCCACCATCTGGAATAGGCTGGCGTGACGCTTACCATCTAACGAGCGACCTGCTCGTCTCGTCACTCCACCATCTGGAATAGGCTGGCGTGACGCTTACCATCTAACGAGCGACCTGCTCGTCTCGTCACTCCACCATCTGGAATAGTGTAGAGTTATAGGCTGGCGTGACGCTTACCATCTAACGAGCGACCTGCTCGTCTCGTCACTCCACCATCTGGAATAGGCTGGCGTGACGCTTACCATCTAACGAGCGACCTGCTCGTCTCGTCACTCCACCATCTGGAATAGTGTAGAGTTATAGGCTAGCGTGACGCTTACCATCTAACGAGCGACCTGCTCGTCTCGTCACTCCACCATCTGGAATAGTGTAGAGTTATAGGCTGGCGTGACGCTTACCATCTAACGAGCGACCTGCTCGTCTCGTCACTCCACCATCTGGAATAGTGTAGAGTTATAGGCTGGCGTGACGCTTACCATCTAACGAGCGACCTGCTCGTCTCGTCACTCCACCATCTGGAATAGGCTGGCGTGACGCTTACCATCTAACGAGCGACCTGCTCGTCTCGTCACTCCACCATCTGGAATAGTGTAGAGTTATAGGCTGGCGTGACGCTTACCATCTAACGAGCGACCTGCTCGTCTCGTCACTCCACCATCTGGAATAGTGTAGAGTTATAGGCTGGCGTGACGCTTACCATCTAACGAGCGACCTGCTCGTCTCGTCACTCCACCATCTGGAATAGTGTAGAGTTATAGGCTGGCGTGACGCTTACCATCTAACGAGCGACCTGCTCGTCTCGTCACTCCACCATCTGGAATAGTGTAGAGTTATAGGCTGGCGTGACGCTTACCATCTAACGAGCGACCTGCTCGTCTCGTCACTCCACCATCTGGAATAGGCTGGCGTGACGCTTACCATCTAACGAGCGACCTGCTCGTCTCGTCACTCCACCATCTGGAATAGTGTAGAGTTATAGGCTGGCGTGACGCTTACCATCTAACGAGCGACCTGCTCGTCTCGTCACTCCACCATCTGGAATAGGCTGGCGTGACGCTTACCATCTAACGAGCGACCTGCTCGTCTCGTCACTCCACCATCTGGAATAGTGTAGAGTTATAGGCTGGCGTGACGCTTACCATCTAACGAGCGACCTGCTCGTCTCGTCACTCCACCATCTGGAATAGTGTAGAGTTATAGGCTGGCGTGACGCTTACCATCTAACGAGCGACCTGCTCGTCTCGTCACTCCACCATCTGGAATAGTGTAGAGTTATAGGCTGGCGTGACGCTTACCATCTAACGAGCGACCTGCTCGTCTCGTCACTCCACCATCTGGAATAGTGTAGAGTTATAGGCTGGCGTGACGCTTACCATCTAACGAGCGACCTGCTCGTCTCGTCACTCCACCATCTGGAATAGTGTAGAGTTATAGGCTGGCGTGACGCTTACCATCTAACGAGCGACCTGCTCGTCTCGTCACTCCACCATCTGGAATAGTGTAGAGTTATAGGCTGGCGTGACGCTTACCATCTAACGAGCGACCTGCTCGTCTCGTCACTCCACCATCTGGAATAGTGTAGAGTTATAGGCTGGCGTGACGCTTACCATCTAACGAGCGACCTGCTCGTCTCGTCACTCCACCATCTGGAATAGTGTAGAGTTATAGGCTGGCGTGACGCTTACCATCTAACGAGCGACCTGCTCGTCTCGTCACTCCACCATCTGGAATAGTGTAGAGTTATAGGCTGGCGTGACGCTTACCATCTAACGAGCGACCTGCTCGTCTCGTCACTCCACCATCTGGAATAGTGTAGAGTTATAGGCTGGCGTGACGCTTACCATCTAACGAGCGACCTGCTCGTCTCGTCACTCCACCATCTGGAATAGTGTAGAGTTATAGGCTGGCGTGACGCTTACCATCTAACGAGCGACCTGCTCGTCTCGTCACTCCACCATCTGGAATAGTGTAGAATTATATCATCATCAGCCGTAAAACAAGATGAATCGATTGATACCTCGCTTGTCAAAAATTGGACTAAGTTCTTAGTTTAAACACATAATCCTTCCTTTGCTTCGCTGTAGTCGGGTAAAAAAATAGCTGATGACACTATACCTGAAAACAAATGGATTAACACCTCGCTTGTCAAAATCGGACCAGTAGGAGCGACGCAATGGTGGAACATCCACTTACCCATATACATGTATACATATATACATACGTACATACATACATACATAGACTGTTAAACTCATTACTCTTCCCTTGCTTCGCCGTAGTCGGATATAATAACCACAGCTGAACATAGCATCCCTCGTATGGGTATACGACGGGGGCTCAAATGCCCCTTTTTGGAGGTTTTCCATAATCAATACGCTGGAAGGCGGCTTTGGTCAAGTGTGTTGATTAGTGCAAAACCATAAGGCGGCTTGGTGATCGCAGTACATGTGAAACTTACACAGGAAAGTGCTTGCCGTTTCCTGAAGTCCTTATACTGGTTCTTTCGGCGTCCTTGGGATGAGAAGGAGAGGACCTAATTACTATTAACCCGGATCCAATGGCTTTCTATCAGTGATAGAATTTTCAGAATCGGAATAGTAGTTCCAAAGATTACCCGATACATACATATACATACACACACTACATACATACTTACAAACAACTTCATAATATTAGTATAGATTTAGAACAGGCGTCAATGCTACGCATTCCCTTTAGAGTAGTTTCTTTTTGAACCCGTTTAAATATTTTTTATTGACTGAGGGTTACCAAATTTATTTACCACATTGCCATTTCAATCACGCAAAGACATAAATAAGTCCTGCGTTGAATATATCACTCCAGGGTTAGGAATGAGCTAGTTTTTACCTCGGGTAAACCGGATCGTCTCCAGGGAAGACCGGACCACCGCGGACACGGGGCAGAGGCGCACATCTAAATTGATGTGCATCAGCATGTTCTGTATCATGATTATGAGTCCATGCGGAACATTATTCATCCAAACCCAAACATGACAGTCAGCTCGACTTTTGACCTTTTACCACCAATTACTGCGTATATCGCAGTTTTCCACCAATGTACGTCCCAAGCTAGGTTTTATCACACTTATATTATAAAGGCGAATGTTTGTATATGTATATGTATGTATGTTTGTTACTCCTGCTCGCTTAAACGGCTGAACGGATTTAGATGAAATTTGGTATGTAGCTACTTATGTCCTGGAATGACACATGGGGTACTTTTCATCATTATCATCATCAGATGTCAAAGTGACAGGTGTCACCGACTGGTGTAAAAGTGACATATGTCACAGGGACAAGTGCCGAAGTGGCATGTGTCGTGTCACCTAGGTGTGCCCCGCGTCATTTTTTATTATTATTACGGGATAGGTAATAAGTTTAAGATAATAATAAAAGCTAGTGTTTGACCGCGTTCAAATTTATCGGGGTAAAAGAAAGTAGTATCTGTCTCCTCATTTCTTTGTCAACTTTCATCAAGATCATTTCTTGAAAAGGTTACAAATAGAAAGAGTTACTTTCGCATCAATACCTATACAGCAGTAAGTAACAAATAGAAAGAGTTACTTTCGCATCAATACCTATACAGCAGTAAGTAACAAATAGAAAGAGTTACTTTCGCATCAATACCTATACAGCAGTAAGTAACAAATAGAAAGAGTTACTTTCGCATCAATACTTATACAGCAGTAAGTAACAAATGGAAAGAGTTACTTTCGCATCAATACTTATACAGCAGTAAGTAACAAATAGAAAGAGTTACTTTCGCATCAATACTTATACAGCAGTAAGTAACAAATAGAAAGAGTTACTTTTGCATCAATACTTATACAACAGTAAGTAACAAATAGAAAGAGTTACTTTCGCATCAATACTTATACAGCAGTAAGTAACAAATAGAAAGAGTTACTTTCGCATCAATACTTATACAGCAGTAAGTAACAAATAGAAAGAGTTACTTTCGCATCAATACTTATACAGCAGTAAGTAACAAAAAAACAGCAACATAATGAGGTAAAAAAAATGTTGATTTAAATTATGCTACTGAACAAGAATATAACATTTTGTTAAATGGTTTCTGTCTGTTTGTTTGTTCGCGCATCACGTAAAAAGTACTGGAACGATTGCGATACGGTTTTCACTGCTGGGTGGATAGCTTAAGGTTTGATTTAAAAACTAATGTACCTACTTGGTATCTCAATCAGATGAGTAGAAGTCGAGCAATCGATAAAAAAACATTTGACGGCTGAACGAAGTTTGATATTATTAGTACTTTTGGTTCTGGAACTCACTAGTGGATTGAAGCCGGTGGGTGGACGGGTCACCCTTCTATAGGATTCTTATACACCAGAAAAAATACCACGCAGGCAAAGCCGCGGTCACGGCTAGTTTATAATATTAGTGTGATATGTGATGACATTATCTAGGCCATCAAAAAATCACCCTTCCCTTCCAGTATTACTGACGTCAAAGCAGATAACATAATATGTTATATGTGTCTAAGGAAGTAGTCTCTTTAGTTGGCGGACGATGTTTATGAAAGATTATCACATGTTTTTTCCATACGCACATTAGTAAGATATATTAACGCTATTAAATTAAATGATACGTCAGTAGATGAGATGTAACAGTTGGAAAGTGCTGTCAGTAAAATCAATGAAGTTTTAAGAGTTAAAAACAAACTTTCGTTATTACATTTGAAGAACGAAATATTTAGATGTAGGGTTAAAGGTAAAAATTTTAAAAATAGGGTTTAGGTAATTAAGGTGGCTAATTGGTGGTATAAGATAATATAGTGTCAATTTTGGTTACAATGTCCAGCGAGCGCTGAGCGTATTTTTTTACCCGACTGCGGAGGGTTATGTGTTTGGGTTGTATGTTTGTTTGTTCTTTTCTTTGTGCGTCCTACAGCCTAAACGGCTTGATGAATTTTGATAAATGAGGTACTTATCATTAGATTCGTCTTAATCACGTGAGAAAATAAGATATATTAAGTGTCAAGAAAACCACTACGGCGGCTTACAGCTGCCATATTGTATTGACGGAATAAACAATATTCAAAACCTATCGAGTGATGTATCAAAAAAGGTCTTTAAAACACATACCAAAAATATATAAGGGAAACTAAAAAGTTTCAAATAAAAAATGAAGCATTTCATTTCTCCTTTGAAGGGATCAGCTAGAACCTGGTGAGCTGCTCCTTATCATATTTCAAAATCAAGAATCTAAAGTTTATTTGTCTCTTTTTAGTTTTGACCGCAGTCGAGTTTTTATTATTATTATATTTTTTTATTTTGTTTAATCATGTGCCGCGGAGCAGGCGCGGATCCACCGTTGTGGGCACGATGGGCATGCCCACAACCCTAATAGACTTGTGACGTTACACTTTCACGGTATATTGAAGTCGATAGGCTGATGATAATAATTTTATACATCCAATGCCTTAATAAAATAAAAATCAATCAATCGTGCGTAATTCCGAACGCAGCGAGTCATCAATTCATCATAGACGATAATATCGTCAATACGATAAAAGTGGCTTGTGCATGATTTTTTGGTTGCATTGTTTCATAGGGTGATGAGAGTGTGGGTGTGGAGAAAAAGGGTGGTGGTGCAAGTGGATCTAAGCGGAGTCATCATAATACTGCATCAACGCGAAAGAACACATTTGTTTTTAAAAACCTAGAGTTGAGGTTGAGGCTGGGGCCTTGAGTACTGGCAGTGAAATTGAGAGTCCTCCATCTAAAGTGGATGATGATTTAGATATTGCTTCTACTTCTGATCAGTCCACGTCTACAGCTTTAACAGCGTCATCATCATCAACTGGAACTAGTGGCTTGTCATTGAACTCTTTTTTTGTTCAGATTTTTTTTTTCATTTGTTTCAGATATCGGAAACTATATTTCTGCTAAAATAAACATGCATGAATTACCTGATGCAACTAAAGCTCTACTTTTAGAAAATCATTGGGTTCCTCCACCTTGCTATGATTTTCCGCACCAAGTTTTGCAAAAACACGGAAAAACGTACAAAAAACATGTCCAAAATCAAATCTTGAAAAATTTCATTAGCTTGTGCTTTCACATAAAGATCAGGGACTTTATTACAAATATTGTGCCCTATTTATCACTTAATCTGCCACTGATTTCGTTAGTTCGAACCCTGGACGTCTTGTAAAAAAACCATTGAATGCCTTTAACAACTTATTTGGTGAAGGTGGGTTATTACTGCAAGATCAACGTAACGTACCAACAATGATGCTGTACATGATACAAGATAGCTGTTGAAAGTGGGAAGAACTTTTTGGTGTATTATCATAAACCTGAGGTTGATATTGCTAACCAGATTTCTACTCAAAGAATGGCTCAGGTAGCAGAAAACAGATCGTTTACGACCAATTATAAAAACTATAATATTGTGTGGTCGTCAAAATATACCATTACTCGGCCACAGAGTCGATGACCAGATTTTTAGTACGAACACCGATCGTAGTGATAGCTCTGTTGAAATTTAAAATAGATGCAGGCGACTCAGTTCTCGAACGCCATTTATCATCAACAAGTTCTACAGTGACTTAAATAAGCAAAACTGTACTATACGAATTTATAGACATTTGTAAAGAAAAGATTCAGGAAACTATTTTAGAAAACGTGAAAAAAACTAAGATTTTCGCTATTCTTTTCTAACATTCAGATATTTAAATGATTGTGTTATTAAGGAAGATTTTGTATGCTTTTGCGACGTTTATAAAATGCTTCAATGTGAGGAAGGAGATAGCTCAGACGGAACAAAAGAATTACGGTTAACGGGCACCGCATTAGCTAAAATCGTGGAAAATCTTTGCTACAAATTTGATATACGAGTAGATTTAGCTTTCTGTGTAGGGATAGGAACTGACAGCTGTTCGGTAATGGCATCTGACGTAAAAGGTGCTGTTCAGGAACTCTCTAAAAAGCCATTCACGCAGAACGTAGTCCTTGTAGCAATCATGACTTAAATAACCCCTTGGCCAATAAGGAGTTATTTAATAATAAGTCTCTTCGCGTAGAAACACAACTGGGACAATGAAAAAAATCGTAGCGTTTGCTAACGCTTCTGCAAAACGCCATAGATTATTTTTAGAGGAACTTGATGGTACGGCAATTCAAAGTATATGCGAGACACGATGGGTTGAACGACACGACGGCCATTTACAAATCCAGTGCGATAATCTAGTTAAATCTTGTAACGCACTGGTGAGAATATCGACATGGCAAGATAATAAAACTTCAAGTGACGCAAAACTTCAAAATAATAGTTACGTATGGTTTGCAAGAGACAGTGATGTCTAAGTGATGTCTAAGTTACAGTGATGTGTGTTATTTTATTATATCATCGATATGCCTAAGCGACACTATAGTTACCTATAGTGAGTAAACAAAACATTTCAAAATCATTTATATGTAGGTAAGTAGGTGTTTTTCTTTGGCTGATACCAATTTTTTTTATTTTAGGCACTTCAGTTTCTTTGAGACGATCCCTGCAAAATGCATCGGTTGACATCAAAAGAGCCACCGATGCAATGAAGGATGTCCTGGAAGTATTATTATTACGATGAAAACGTCAAAACGCTGGGCCTGTATTCAAGCAATTATTTTCAGAGGCGACAGAGCAAGCAAAACAGTTAGATGTTACATTAAAATCCCCACGTACAGATCCAATTATCAGGAAAAATCGGCAGAAGAGCACTTTCGGAAATCAATTTACATACCTCTATTAGATTCTGTTATCAATGATTTGGGGCAGACATTGTCTCCTGAGTTACTCGACCTATTTCAGTTGGGAGTTTTTCTACCTAAACCAAATGTTAGTGACAGGGATTGGGATATAAATATCGAGATAGTGAAAAAACTAGTCCAGATGTAACGGCTATTCATTAAAAATAGTGAATCAACTGTTATAAATGAATACCGACTCTGGATGGCCAAATGGAAAAGAGAATGTGAAAACAATTCCGCCATACCAGAGTCGGTAGCTCATCTCATTGAAGCATAAGACCAAGATTTGTACCCTAACATGAAATTGTTCTTAGAAATACTGGCAACTCTCCCGGTCAGCGTAGCTACCGCAGAAAGATCGTTTTCTACTCTTCGCAGAATAAAATCTTGGTTGCGTGCCTCAAGGCACAGGAAAGATTATCCGGGCTAGCTCTCCTAACTATACACAAAGATGTGAACCTAGACATTGATGAAATTATCAAAGATTTCGCGAAAAAAATGAATTTGTAAATTAAGTAAGCACCTAAATAAAATTATTTAATGTGAAATGTATACTTTAATATCCTTTGAAGTTGTAAAAATTTCAACAATATAGGTTCAGTAGTTTAGAGTCAAAATGTGACACTGTGATGTGCAAACAAACACACATTTACTTTTGTAATTTTCGTGATTGAACAAACTAACATTTTACAGGTTTATTAATTTACTAGTGTTCGCCCCATGGCTTTGCCCACGAGAAACTATGCACTGTACAATTTCTTGGTCATATATTTTGTAAACATCTCCTTTGTAGGAATGCACTATATCAATCATGAGCGAGTTCGTAATCCGACTCGCACTTGGCCGATTTTCGGAGAGCTGTGGCCACAACCTTTTTAGCGGGCTGGATCCGCGCCTGCCGCGGAGCTCTCTCCCCTTTAATGACGATTTGTCCCAAAATTGCCTATGAATTCTGATTATCACTAAATAGCCTACCCCTACCCCACAAAAAAACAAAGTCTGTCTGTACCGTTTAATATTCTTGTTTCGCAACTTCCATTGCTAGTAATAATTCCCTTCAAAATAATAGTAAGAACTTTTGACACGACAGAGATTCAACTTATACGAAGTTTATTGGCAAACAAATTTAACCACACCTCAATGTTTGGCACACGCTCCGAATCATGAAAAATATTCCCTCGCAACACAACACGGCACAGGCAATGTTACCGAGCAACACAACACGGCACAGGCGATGTTACCGAGCAACACAATTTGACAAAGTTTGTCACAAGGTGTCGCAATATTCGCAATCTTCGTCTGCTTTACAATTCTAATTGAAACTCGTTGTGTCACCACGATACATTTGATTTAGAATAATTTACGGTTTACATTAGGGTTGACACTAATTTCAGAAAGTAAATAGTAGGTACCTATTTTTTCAGATGCATACCTGTAATAGCTCAAACAATAAAACTAAAAATAAATGCTTTATTTCTGATCTCATTCGAAAACTTCTTATATTACTCTAGCAGAGTTAGCTAACTCGACATCTTATTTACGTATCACTTGATTAATAAGATAAGTAAAAGGATTGATAATAATATTAAAGCTCGACTTGATGATAAGAATTGAAATCAGGGTTTGAGAACCCTAATGTATGTTCACCCGTGAATATTCACAAGGTCGCGGTCGCCGCGTCCGGGTATCTTCGGCTTAAATCATTTTATTCGCAGAGTGTCTTTGTCTCGACCTCGCGGTGATGGAGTTATGGTGGAACATAACGCCGAAGACAACAGAATTATAGTCTAGAGCTAGATAATATTCAGGCGAGATAAGAATGATAGACTTCCAATGCAATGCAACTCCTTGATCATACATCTTCAGCGTAAAACTTGAATGATCTCAAACTTTGATGTTTCAAACTGCATTGTATCTTTGGAAATGCTCATATAATAACACTGAATTTTAAGTGAAGTATTGATTGAACTAAGTATGATTTATTTTCGTCTGCCCCCAAAAATGGCCACCGCGCGGGGGTAGGGTAGGGGGCAGACAGTAACACTTATGGTTATCGGCCCCAACGTATGAGAAATGAGGGGTTACGATAATACAGTTATGGCTATCGGCCCCCTCGTATGAAAAAATGGGAGCCGACAGTAATACACTTATAGCTATCGGCCTCCACTTACTTTTTTTATTACAAGTTAAATGAAATAGTAATTAAGTAGATAGTGTTAACCAAAATAAAAATAGATATCTTAACTAAACTTAGATTTAAATTGAACTATCTATAAATTCGCCGAGTGACCATCGCATTAAATACTATAAGCTCATATTTGCATCCATGAATAGCTAAATTCTGTTCGCGTTCAAACGTGTAAATAAAGTTTAATATATTCAAGGTCTGGTCAGTGCCCCTCGAAGCTCTGATGATTCTCGCTATTTGTCCTTGTAAAGTTATTTTCGGAAGATGCCGCTCTTTGTTCCATGTTTTATAAACTATACTATATTGTCAACATGTGTTGCCATAATGCGATGTTTGAAAGCTTAATAGTTATTATAAAAATGCAAACATCGAGAAGCTTTTGGTGGTGTTGAACTGAAATGAAATTATAATAATCACCATTTCAATCAATTTTTATAAATGGTAGAAATTGTTTGAGTTCACACTCAACTTGATTAGATATGTCGGATGTCCCCAAAGTTACTTATTTTAATTTAATTGCGTAACTCTTAATGAGAGATCCTGGTTATTAACAAAATACCCACTTTAATGCTTGATGTTACTATTATATTAACCACTGTCTGAGATACGCTTTTATAGTACTTGCTCCTACTGTGTCAGAAACGACACTCCAACATTTTAAAAATATAGACATTTATAAGGGTAGTTTAACTTTTTTTTGTGTGTCGTTAAAGCTCTCAAGACCTTAGTCAAT
Organism: Alsophila aescularia; assembly: GCA_946251855.1. Taxonomy (NCBI): domain Eukaryota; kingdom Metazoa; phylum Arthropoda; class Insecta; order Lepidoptera; family Geometridae; genus Alsophila; species Alsophila aescularia. The sequence continues at coordinate 60,696,889 of OX276374.1, forward strand.
CGTTACAAAGTGATAACCGTGAACTGCGATAAATTTTTCTAAGTTCTAATTCAACCTAATTTACGGTTGAATTTTCAGATTATTATAATGAGTTATTCAAGGTAGTTTACATAATGTTTTACGCTGTTGTTTAGTTTGTGTAATGTAATAAAGCAATATTTGGTTCATAAAGAATTCAACAATAAAAATATATAGATTAGTTTATAACATTTTGTATGGGTGTTTGCCTTTTCTTTGGTCTGTTCCGTAAAAGACACAGTAGGAAAATGTACTACCATCTGCAATGCTTTTTTATTTGTTGTAAGAATTTACGGAACTCAGTTACTCCACATAAAGTAGTTGAGGAATTGGAGCGAAATGATCATATAGAAGTTCCAGACTCCATAACTATTGTGCTACCGGAGAATTGTAGCGCTAAAGTTACTGAAGAGGACTCTGGAGACGTAGACTTTGTGTTACTCCAACATCTCCCTGGCTCCTATCTCAGAGCACCTGCTGAAGTTCAACATGAAGATTCTTCCGATGATAGTGAAGAATACTTTTTATGTGGTCTAAAAGTTACAGGAACAGTTAAAGAGAATCGGTTGACTAAATGCCCCTTGCCTCAAAACAAGGAGATGCAAAAATCAGAACATGGCACATGTAAACATAAATCTATAAAAGCTGAGAACTTTTTATTATGCTAGTGGAATGACAATAGTGTTGTCACTGCAGCATCAAATGCTGTAAAAGTATTGCCTGTCAACAAAGTAAAACGATTTTCTCAGCACCAGAAAAAAAACCGTATTTGTAGACAAACCCAACCTGCTATCATAAAGGCTTACAATAAAAATATGGGATACCTACGTACATCATTCAGATCAGAACCACACATAACGCCTGGCAACTGTATAAGCAAAATGGAGAACAGTTGTATCATCTAAAATTTCGCTGTAAGTCTTCTTGAGACGAACAAGAAAGCTGACAGCTACAGAGGTGGACGGCCATCACAGAGCATTACTAAAACTTTACAGTATAGTCACAATGGTAATTTAGTGAAGTATAGGGAGGGGCGGTGTGGTGCGGTGTGATGTGGTGTGGTGCGGTGTGGTGCGGTGTTGCTTATCTGGCATAAAAGTGCTAATTTTTATTGCATAAAATATAATGTAACATTACATTCAAAAACATTTTCCGAAGAATATCATACCCCTAAAAAGTAGTAAGTAGTAAAGTAGTAGTAGTAGTTATAAATTTTATTAGATTACTTTCTAATATATAACGAAGCCTGCTTGGATCAACACAGTATAAGATCATAGTAGTAGAATTTCCTACTGTGTCGTTTACGACACTGTATTTTCCGGCTTTTCTTGAAGTGCAATATATTTTATTTTATTTTTTATCCCTTTCTTGACACTTATATGATAAGTGTACAAAATTTCAAGTCAATACTGCAAAAATAGTTATTCAGGAACAAGTGGGTTAATACTTATATTACTTACTTCTCGAGCAAACAGGCAACTCCGTAAAGTTGTCTGTGTGCTTATTCCTTATCACATTGCTTTGCATTTTTATTGATGTCATGCATGATTTATAAACTAGGAACTTGCGTGAATGCGACGACCACGCGAGTTTCTTATCCTGCGGTTTGACTTTGCGTTAAGTGGTAGTTTGGGTAGTCCTTATTCCTAGGCTTATTCCTTTGGGTAGGCTAATTCAATTTCTGGGATCTTCAAGTACTATTTTAAGAGCTTTTATTTAACTTGCAATTTGCGTATGTAATGTATGTTTGTTTAGGTCAAATCTTGCAAGCTCAATTAGAACCACTTCCTCTTATCCTTCGGAGTAAAATTTTTACACGTTGATTAATTTCCGATGACAATGTATTTTTATATTAAACATGACCTGAATCGACATCTAGGATTAGCTCCAGATAACTCAACTCTTCAACGGTCAACATCACAGACACGAAATTTTGTGTACGCGTTTTATTATGATGGCCGGTTCTAAGTTTCATCATGACATGGCTACTGCATAAAAGCTTTATTATTAAATGTTTTTATATTAACTTATTTTTATAATAAATAACAGTCAAACAGGCATTTTGCTCTATTCACTACAAAGCATGTAAAGATGCCTTTTGAAAAAAACCTTCTCTTTGATGACCAGATATTTAAGTTTAGTACTATCATAAAATAAATAATAGTACAAGGTACTATGTATCTACAGCAGTGTGCCTTGCACACACAAATGGCGCCTACTGTAAACATGTTGGCAAAAAAAAATGCATGCTGAAGCATCGTTGCTTTTCCAGATTTGTCAGGCGCGAGTTAAATATAAATATCGAAAATGAATTTCGCCAACCATGACTTAGTTGTAAGGTTTCTCATTTAGCTGGATTTGTGACCTTTACTTGAGCCAAAAAGGTAGTTTTTAAATTCCTCGAATAGTAATACATTTGATTAATGTTGCCTATGTTTGTTTCAGGTAAGCGTCATAACTCTCGACCAATGGAATATATTTTAGGTAATTTTTCCAGCCGTCGAGCACTCACATGGCCTGTTCATTTATCTTGATGCTATGACATCACAGATCTGCGACCTTCAAAAAGGTAATGGTACAAGTTAAAGGTAAGTTATCTCTGTAACTGGTTCAGATATTTAAATTCTGAATAAAACAAACATTTGACCGCTATGTAACCTGACTGAATCATACTTGCCATTGCCATAAATGATACGGTTTCTTTGACTATTATACACGACGAATCGCGCAAATTCGAGACCTATACAGGATTTCAGAAGTGAAAAAACCGGCAGCTCGACCTAACTACTGTTTTTAGTCTAAATATTCAAGTGATTCTTCTTTAAGCTGACGTCACGAATGTCGTTTGTCACTCAGAAATGATTCACTCTGTATCTCGTCCGAGCGTTTACTCAACAATCTGACTCAAGTGTGTTGATTGTAAGGCTACAGTACTGTATCTTGGAATATCACTTTACTGAATTTAACGTTGCATCTTTGTCATAAGGGTGAAATTTGAAGCATTGGCAAAGTGGAGCAAGAATCAAGATTGACATATAAATGGAGCTCGAATTGAAATACAGAAATCTGTTGAAGTGACAATCCTTTAATGGAGGGAGATTTTATCTTCCACTTTAACTACATACATATTCATGAACATATTATCATTCATACATATTCGAGCTTTAAGATTATCCTACTTGAGATAGTCGAATAGTTACTATACAGTTATTATAGCCCTTCTCTCAAGTTGACTTGGAAAAATGCTACATCTTAAACCTTATAGTTGACTTTAATATTCTTTACGTGATATTAATACCCGGTCTTCATTCTGTGTTACCTTTTTCAACTTCCAAATTTTAGTCTTTCGAGATCTTTATATTTCTCTTTATCCCTCGAAAAATTCAATAACCAAATAAAATATTAAATTATAATGGACAAAAATGTATGAAACATTGACCCGACCTGAAAAAAATAACTAAAATTAAAATTGATTATACCAAACTACTAGTTCGGGCCAGATTGACTACCGGTACATCGAAGTATTTAAGTGTTTGTACAGCAAGGCCACCATGACTGTTTGTCTTCAAGATCGAAGCACGAATTCTGTCCAGTTGCAAAAAGGGGTGAGACTGGCGAATGAACCTTCGATTTGCTGATGATATAGTCACCATGGCCTCAATATTGTTTCTCAACAGGTGGGTCTTAAAATGAACATCATGTCAAATGCCAATGTCGATAATATCGTTCTCAACATAGACCGGCATGGGTATGCCGGTCTATATTATCGACATTGTCATTGATTGATTATTGATAGTTCGTGGTCGCTTATTGATTTTAATTGATTTAGCTGTTGATCACTATGTCTACTTAGGTCAGACGATCAAACTGGGTAGATCCAACTTCGACAAAGAGGTCAACCGACGAATCCAACTCGGATGGGCAGCGTTCGGGAAATAACGCCATATCTTCTCGTCACAGATACCGCAGTGTCTCAAGACGAAAGTTTATAATCAGTGCGTGTTGCCAGTGATGACATACGGCATTGAGACGTGGTCGCTAACTATTGGTCTCATACATAAGCTCAAAGTCACGCAGCGTGCAATTGAGGGAGCTATGCTTGGAGTTTCACTACGTGATAAGATCCGTAACGAGGATCCGTAGAAGAACCAAGGTTATCGACATAGCTCTCAGAATTTGCAAGTTGAAGTGGCAATGGGCAGGCCATATAGTTCGCAGAGCCGACAACCGCTGGGGAATAAAGGTTGGGGAACAATCAAGAGAAGTGTAGGGAGACGCCCCACACGATGGACAGACGACATTGTAGCCATCGCAGGGAGTCGGTGCATGGAGGCGGCACAAGACCGTTCGTCGTGGCACTCTTTGGGGGAGGCCTATGTTCAGCAGTGGACTGCTAAAGGCTGAAATGATGATGATGATGACTACTTCGGGCATTCGGACTAATTTTAATGAATGTTTTGATATACATTTAATTTTTATTGGGATTTAGTCCCAATCTGCCCATTTGATTAAATTGTTCCATAAAAAAACAAATTACGCATTAATTGTAATAGACTCGAAGAGTCTATTTTACAGTGATAGTCCCAAAAGATCCTAGACTGCTTCAATGAAGCACCACCGGTACCGATAATTGTCATCATGAATGTGTTATCTGCTTTTGCATATCTTCACTCTACCAGTCCGATATGCATCCTAGACACCGACGTCGTTTACTGAGATCATCAATCAATCACCGAGATCCTACGTTCACAAGAGTTCTACGTTCACTAACCAATGATCAGTCATTCATGGACTAGGACAGCAATGTTTTTCAATGTGGTTGTGGTTATCTCACGCATCATTTAATTCATACCTTACCCTTCAGAATAACTAAAACTAAAAGAGTTGCTATGGGACGCTGGATTATCATCGATTAATTAATTTAGGTTTTACGGTATCCTTTATCGAAGTAAGTTTTAACACAGTCTAGTGTATCTCCTCAGAAGTTTGCCATAGTGAACGAAATCGAAGGTTTAGTCCTGTCTAACAGTAAAGCTATAGACATATATCAGAATAAATGTATCATAACATTTAATTTTTACTTGGCAGAGTTTTTTTTAAGTTGAATGAAGATATGGCATAATTTCTAACATTTGATAAAAATATAACAAAGATGAAAAAAATGACATCTTCGTAAAGTTTCTTGGTGGATTCTTCTCTAACGGGCGTATTTCCGAAGCACCGGTAGAATCAGAAGGGTATTTCCTTTTCCAGTGTGAGATTTAACTATGTCGGCACATGAATGGAAATTTCCTTTTCAAACTAGATTTGATCTCTTTATAATATTTTATGTTTTTCTCCTTGTTCATGAGATGTTAATTTTGACTTTAACAAGTGTTGTTATTTTGCCTATCTATACTTATAATAAAAATGTAACTGGTCCAATTCTGTACATTGAAAATATTTTGAATATTATATTTGGATCCTACTCTTTATTCGATGCTGAAGCCAAAACTGTTTTTTTTTTCATTTTTGACTATCAGACAGATATCAGACAGGTCTGCATCATGGCCGCGCATCACGCCGAAACAACTCAATGAATTCCAATGAAACTTGGTACGAATTGAGGTCATACTATGAGTTAGGTAGGATATAGGATACTTTTCATCCCGAAAAAGCAAAGGGTTCCCGCAGTATAGGGGTTGAAAGTTATTTAAATGAACACGTACCACGCTGAAACTACTGGACGGATTTTGATGCAACTTGGCACAGTCATAGTTTATATTATGGGTTAAAATTGTGGGTCCATAGAGTAATAAATATCTATACTTATAATAAAGGTACGAAAAAGTCTGTACAGAGATAATTAAAAAGAAGTGGTATAGGTAGTAGGTAGGTATTCAAAATAAGCTACAGAACAAGTTTTTTTTATATCATGTCTTTCTATTGATCTGTCTGTTTGTCTGTATGTTTGTTTGTTCGCGCATAACGTAAAAACTAATAGACCGATTGTGCGATTTGGATAGCTTAGGGTTTGACTTAAAAACTGGTGTACTTGGTATCTCAATCCGATGAATAGAAGCCGAGCAATCGATAAAATCTTTTTGACGGCTGAAGGAATTTTGATCAAATGTTGGGATATTGGTATTTTAGGTCTTGGAATAGTACATAGAGTACTTTTAACATAGAGAAATGACAACGCGTACGAAGCCGCTGGTACAGCTAGTTTACAATAAAATACTTTGACTATATTTTGATAATGGCTAGAATAGGGGTCTCGGAATGAACATAGATAAGACCAAGATCATGTTCAACGATCTTATTGACCCGGAACCGATTGCAGTTAATGGTGTGCCTCTTGAAGTTGTCCAACAATATGTTTAATTTGGGCAAATATTGCAATTGGGTAAGAACAACTTTGAGAAGGAAGCCAACAGAAGAATTCAGCTGGGTTGGGCAGCATTCGGCAAGCTTCGTCAAGTCTTCTCGTCGTCCATACCACAGTGCCTGAAGACAAAAGTCTTCAATCAGTGCGTCCTACCAGTCATGACCTACGGTGCTGAAATGTGGACACTCACGGTCAAACTAGTCCACAAATTTAAGGTCGCTCAGCGAGCTATGGAGAGAGCTATGCTTGGAGTTTCTTTGATGGACAATATTCGTAATGAAGATATCCGACGGAGAACCAAGGTAACCGACATAGCTCAAAGGATAAGCAAACTGAAGTGGCAGTGGGCTGGTCACATTTCCTGAAGAACTGATAACCGTTGGGGTAGACGAGTTCTCGAGTGGAGACCTCGTTTAGGCAAAAGTAGTGTAGGATGCCCTGTGGCCAGGTGGAGTGACGACCTGCGAAAAGCGGCTGGAAGAAAATGGATGAGGAGAGCTGAAGACCGAGCTCAGTGGCGTGCATTAGGAGAGGGGCTACGTCCAGCAGTGGACAGATATAGGCTGATGATGATGATGATGATGAGGGTAACTTTAATTCCTTTGTAAGTATTAAAGGGGAAGTTATTTAACTTAATAAGAACTGAAGCCGTTATAGACATAATGCAGAAACAATGGCAGTAAATAGAACAATGCAAGTGGTCGATGTTGAAATAAAATGTAGGACAAAGAATAGTAAAAACATTTTGACGACAATTTCCTCTGCGCGCTGGCAGGGCTGTACAATAGTCTAGTATTGTCTTAGAAAACATAGATCTGGGTGCCTCTAACATATTGACGTAATCCAAGGGTGCACGTTGACTGATGAAAAGCTAGGTACGTTGCGGTTGTACATGAAATGAACGTTCAGAAGATTCTGTATTTGTTCTTGAAGACTTCAGATTATATTCAAAACAGAAGTGGACATTGAGGTTATTCGTAACAAGAATGAAGTCACTGAACTGACAATCCCAGTGATGTTCTAATTGAAAATGTATTCAATATCTAAACTAGAGGTTATTTAACCGCAAAGTGTGCCGTATTGAGTTTGACCGCAAAAGCCTCGATCTACAAAGAGTTCAGTAGCATCGGTAACTAAATATTAGAGGTCATGTTTTGACTGTTCAAACAGTCTAATAAACCTTCGCTATCTAGTTCAAACAACTTTGAAATCCTCAAATCTAAAATCTTTCAGACTAACCATGTAACAATGAGGAAATGCTCCGCGTGTCTCTGGCCTTTGTTCCGCGTCCAATGAATATGATTATAACACTAGCGCATACGTTTGAAGCAGTATGTACACATAATAGGTGCTTTGTCATTGACAATCGTGAAGGCCGGCGTTTTTTTTTTAAAAGTTACGACTGTTATATGAAAGACCACAACAATATATAAAAGTGAAACGTTGTCTGTTTGTTTGTTTGTTGAGTTTTAACGCGATAACGCCTGGACGGATCTTGATGAATTTTTATATTTAAGATACCTTATACCCTGGAATAAAACATATGATAATTTTCATCATCATCGTCATCATCATACTTCACTCTCAAACAGCTGAACGGATTTTGATAAAATTTGGAATGGAGATAGATTATACCATCTTATCATCATAATCATCATACTTCACTCTCAAACGGTTGAACGGATTTTGATAAAAGCTTATACTATGGAATAACAAATAGGGTGCTTTCATCATCACAAAGTCAAAGTATTTTATTGTAAATAGGCAAAAATAATAGCACTTTTACAGTTCACACTCTCAAACGGCTGTACGGATTTTGATAAAATTTGGAATGGAGATAGATTATACCATCTTATCATCATAATCATCATACTTCACTCTCAAACGGTTGAACGGATTTTGATAAAATTTGGAATGGAGATAGCTTATACCATGGAATAACACGCATGATACTTTTCATCATCAACATCACCATCATCCCTCACGCGGGTGAAGCCGCGGGGCGCAGCTAGTTCAATAATATAGCTCTCCTCGGATCGGTGCGCGGTGAACCGACGCGAACGACATTGTACAAGTATGCCATTACACTACAAGTGTAAGGGCGGCTCAAGTCGATTATACAGTTTCCGCAGCGAAACAAGATATAAGTTCAAAAACTATGCTCGGGTAAAAAATATCTTGCGATGAAGACGAATCAAATGATGCCACGTTTTCAAAATCGGACCATTGTGGGCGACGTTACACAATTAAGCTAAATGTTCATTTATTTCGGGTGTTTTGACCCTTAAAAACACAACACATTAACATTTAAAATATACACAAAATCTATACTTATAATAAAACTGTAACAGGTCCAATTCTGTACATTGAAAATATTTAGTAATTTTTTTTGGAGGCTGTTCTATATTTGTACTGAAGCCAAAACTGTTTTTTTTTCTGTTGTCTGTCTATCTGTCTGTCTGTATCTAGGACGCGCATCACGCCGAAACTACTGAACGAATTCAAATGAAACTTGGCATGATTTGAGTGCATACTGCGGGATTACATTGGATACTTTTCATACCGATAAATTAAAGGGTCTCCGCAGGATAGGGGTATTTTATTTGGAGTTGATATTCATGTTTTACGGTTTATAGTTACTTCCGTAGTTCACCTCTAGGATCATCATCATCATGTCAGCCTTTAGAAGTCCACTGCTGAACATAGGCCTCCCCCAAAGAGCGCCTTGACGAGCGATCTTGTGCCACCTCCATCCACCGACTTCCTGCGATGGCTACAATGTCGTCGGTCCATCGTGTGGGGAGTCTTCCCACACTTCGCTTGCTTGTTCGTGGTCGCCACTCGAAAACCTTTTTTCCACAGCGGTTGTCGGTTCTGTGAACTATATGGCCATTGCCACTTCAACTTGCAAACTCTGAGAGCTATGTCGGTAACCTTTGTTCTTCTACGGATTTCCTCATTTCGGATTCTATCACGTAGTGAAACACCGAGCATAGCTCTCTCCATTGCACGTTGCGTAACACTGAGCTTGTGTATGAGACCCATAGTTAGCGACCACGTCTCAGTGCCGTATGTCATCACTGGCAACACGCACTGATTATAAACTTTCGTCTTGAGGCTCTGCCGTATCTGCGACGAGAAGATATGGCGTAATTTCCCGAACGCTGCCCATCCGAGTTGGATTCGCTGGTTGACCTCTTTGACCCAGTTGGATCGTCTGACCTAAGTAGACATAGTGATCAACAGCTTCGATAATATCGTTCCCAACAAAAACCGCCATGGGTGCGACATGGGCATTTAACATGATGTTCGTCTTACCCATGTTCATTTGAAGACCCACCTGTTGGGAAAGAATATTGAGGTCACTGAGCATTGTGCCTAGGTCTTCCAGGGTTTCTGCCATGATGACTATATCATCAGCAAATCGAAGGTGTGTGATGTATTCGCCGTTGATGTTAACACCATATCCGTTCCAGTTCAGAACCTCTAGGATACTCAAGGAATATTCCTCCAAATTTTAAATACCTAGGTCCACCGGTTTAGAAAGAAAAAGAAGAAAAAAAAAACATTTATTCAACACACAACATTACAAAAAAAAACATAGATAAGATCATAAATAAAATGTGCTAATGAGTGTGTTGAAAGGGGCTTATAATCAGCACAAATGCCCAGTGCATCACACTAGACGCTGGTTTTCATATAAACCCCGCGGGGTGGTTTAGGTTGTGTGGTGTCTGTCAGTCAGTCAGTCAGTCAGTCACGGTTAGTAGGTATGTCAGATTACTGTTATATAGGCATGATTAATATATAATATAATGTAATAAAACACATAATTTTATTATTCTGCCTAAAAGTTAAGGGCATCTATACTCTATACTTAAAGCAGTAAGTACCAAAAAATATGTAAAAGTAAGATATTAAAAAAAAAACTAGGGTACTAAAAATAAGCTACTGAATACGAATAAAACCTTTTTAAAATTCGTGTGTCTGTTAGTCCTGTTAGTCCTGTTAGTCCAACAGGACTAACAAGTCCTGTTAGTCCTGTTCATGCAACACGTAAAAACTACTGGACCGATTGGACTGTTGGATAGCTTAGGGTTTGATTTAAAAACTGGTTTACTTATTATATTAATCCGATGAGTAAAAGCCGAGCAATCGATAGAAACTTTTTGACGGCTGAAGGCATTTTGTTTAAATGTTGGTATATTGGTATTTTAGGTCTTGGAATAGTAATAGAGTTCTTTTATCCTAGAGAAATGGCCACGCGTGCGAAGCCGCGGGTACAGCTAGTTTAAAATAAAATAAGAGAAACAAAGATTTAAAATTACATTATGAAAATTCTGTAACATTATGAAAGAACATCCAGTGGCCGAACATTGGACTATCCCATCGGGCGGCCAACGCGACCAGGACGTTGTTGGAGCTGCCACTAGCGGCCGAGTAAAGATGCACACCGCTTACGGTTGATGTCATGAAAACCTTCAACCTGAGCATCCGCAAATATACCCGACGCGCTGCAGAAACGTGGCAGCCCCAACAGCACCCTGAACGCGTTGTTGTACTGGACACGCAGATCGCTGTACACCCGCTGCGTATACTCCGCCCACAGGCTGCACGTGTAAAAGGATTGGCAATAAGCTTTAAACAGCGTCACCTTCACCTGTGCTGTACAACGTGCAAACCTGCGGGCTAACATGTTGAAGCGGACAGACAACGACCTGCGCTCCCTCTCAATATCCACGTTGTCTTTTAGATCCTCGGTGACCCATTGTCCTAGATACTTAAACTGCGACACTACAGTCATAGCAGCGCCGCAGAGAGTGACTTCCGGCAGAGTATATGTTTTATTGCGTGCTTTTAAGATCATCAGTTCACTCCTTTTTACATTGTACCTGACTGTGGCATACGACTCACAAACAGACAAAAGCCTTTTTAAAAAAGGAGGAGATTCTCAATTCGACCCGTATGTTTTTTTAAAGCCTTGATTGATGGGCTCAGCAGCAACATGTCGTCCGCGCAGCTTATGTTGTTCGCCATCGATATGACATCCAATGCCAATGTTGCTGAGCTCATCAATAAGCTTGTTCATGTACAAGTTGGACAACCTGGGGGGACGTCAATCCCCCTTGTCTCAACCCGCACTCTAACTCTTCGAACAACACACCACCCCACCTTACGCGGTTTGCTGGCTGACTGTACCAATATTTAAAAAGTGCTGTTCATGTGGTAAGGTAGTTTCCTGTTTTAACTTCTCCCAGAGGACCTCATAATACACGAGGTCAAATGCTTTTGAGAGATCTAAGAAACACGCGTAAACTGGAGTTTTCCTCTTTACATACATACATACATACATATACTGTTAAACTCAAAAACCTTTCCTTGCTTTGCCGTAGTCATTATTGTTATATTCCATTCAGTAGAATCAACTGCTTGACGATGAATGTTACTGGTGTTTTTTTATATTTTGTACTACTCGTTTCGAATTTGTATTATTTATATTCATCATCAATTATTTTTATTTAATTTGTATTATTTATATTCATCATCAATTATTTCTATTTAATCCATTACGTGGATTTGTCCAAATAAAGCCCGCTCCCAAAGAATTAAAGAAGTACAGTCTCTTTTAATCAACAATCGTTAGAAAGGTCAAGTGCGACAAGTATCAGCTGAGAATTAACAATTGTTCGAAACAGGGTTGCCGAAATACAACCGTTCAGCCTACATCTCTTTGACCGAGCGAGCGCGAAGCGTCTGTGTTTCAGCTTCGGCAAAAAATCTTTCGTATGTCCGGATTTCCGGCTGTTCTCCTCTACAGGTCGCATTTCTCAACCGATCTAGACGAAACTTGGTATACAAGCTAAGCGAATTTTTGGAATTTTTTAGTCGTCGGGGATTTTTTAAGGGGGGGGGGGTACTTCCCCCAAAAAAGGGCAAAAAGGGAGGCTACTGAATATCTCCGCCATATTAAATCCAATTTCGGTGGTTCTTTTTTCATTTGAAAGGTAACTTTAAGTTGGCGAAGATCTGATGAGGATCTTCGGCGGCGTGATGAGCAGAATAGCTCCCCAAAATGCAGTAAATTTCGGTTTCTACTAGTGGAATCAGTCCTTTACCTACTAGGTAGGGACAGATAGTTCACCTTGGTTATTAATGTTTGTGTAACAATGAAGTAACTAGATGGCGCTACTGTGCACCGCTAGATTGTTGGCAAAAAATTTTTTACGCGCGAGATCTACAGCTCACAGAGGCACTAGTAATATTTATGGGCTTGTGGCCTAAATACAAAATGATACCAATCACTATGTGAAAAATGAGAACTGAAGAATGAAGCCTCTCAAATGAAATTTTAGCAAAAATATTGCTCTAGCAGATAATTTTAAGTAGAGGGGCTTACCTAAGTGTTATTCCATATGAAAACTTTTATAAAACATGTCTCAGTAAAATCCGTAGTTTAGAAAAAGCCCTATTGTCGAGCCGAATCCACGTATAAACTTAGCAAAACGGCTGAAAATGTTTGACCTTTAGACCTACTGTCTCGCATTCATAATGGAGCTGGGAATCCGCCATACTACAGTTTTTGCTCCGTTAAGACGTGTAAAGTGTGCCTCATTTCGCTTTTATTATGACGAACATTAAAAACATTCGCCACAATGTATGGAATGGTCTCTTACAACAAGGATATCATGATACTGTTCGTTACTCGACTACGGCGAAGCAAGAGAAGGGTAATGAAGTTAACAGTCTATGTATGTATGTATGTATGTATGTATGTATGTATGTATGTATGTATGTATGTATGTATGTATGTACCTATGTGGGTATGTCGATGTTTCACCATAGCGTGGCCCCTATTGGTCCGATTTAGTTAGGCGAGGTGTCAATCGAGTCGTCTTCAGATATAGAGTGTCATAAGCTATTTCTTTAGCCGACTACTGCAAGGCAAAGTAAGGGTTATGTGTTCAAACTAAAAACTTGGTCCGATTATGACAAGCGAGTTGTCAATCGATTGTTCTTCATTGCAAGAGCGTCGTAGGCTATTTTTTACCCGACCCTAGTCGGGTTTTAGTTTTTGAACTTGTATCGTCATTATTATTTCTTTACTACAAGTATATATATATTTTTATTTTCTCATTCTATATCACGAATGCTTAAAAATATATAACCTTGTTCAAAGCGTAAAGTAACTTTTTCAAAAATACTCAAAGGGATAAACCTATCATGGAAATCTGTAGAAACACTTGATGTCCAAAATTTCATGCACAGATTTTAAAAATATATTTGCGAACAAAAATAGATTTATCTGATTATAATGACAGAAATAGTATAATGGATTTCTCCACACTCGTAAATCTTTGCTGATCATAATAATGTGGCATGCGGAAAACAGCTTAAAAAATAACTGCACTTATTATATCAGACAGGTTAACAATAATAATTTGATTTTAGAGTACAGTCCGTCCGCCCCAATCCGGCGCGGAAAATGAGGGTAGATCCCAAATAAATGAAAAAATAAACTAAAATCATTTATTGTGATGAAGCGGTGAATTTACTCTTTTAAGGGTACATACTTACTTGCAATGCACTCGTACATACATGTAAAGTGTGGGTAGAACTTCTTGGGCGCTTGTCCTCGCGTGGGACTGGGATGCCGTTGAACATATAATTTCTCCTTTGAAGGATCAGCTGGAACCTGGCGAGCTAACTTCATGTCTCCGACTGCATCTTATATTTCAAAATAAAAAATCTAAAGCGTGTAGGTATGTACGCCTCTTTATAGTTTTGTTCGCAGTCGAGTTATTGTTTTTATATTCATTTATAGATCCTAAATGGTCATTCGAAATGAAAAATAATAAGCGAAACCTAGAGATGATTTTCAAATACCTATTCAATGTTACTACTTGACATAGTTCGTCAACTTTATTATTTTTGCAATATGGCGTCTGGTTGTCCATAACTTAGAAAATTCACTGGTGCGGAGCCTAGGACCGAACCCGGTATCGTTGGATTCTAAGTTGCATATTGAACCGTTAGGCTGCCATCGCTCTTTGGGTAAAATTAAACTTTCCATGGATTTTGGGCTCACCACCACTAACAATGTTATGATGCTATTTCGAATACTTCACATTTTTTGATACTTTGAGCCGACTACCTCAACAATTATGCTAAAGAGGCTGCTAATTTCATCGGGAGACTCATTCATTTCTGCTAAATACAATCTAAAGAAGCTGTGCGCTGCAAATAATGCACCACGGCCACAACGCTTCCATCCTGCACCCACACAATGTAAACAGAGCGTGACCGGTGCATCCACGCTCGCCACACCTCGGCACCAGCTCAGCCGTCTCCCTCCCACCATATGTAGGTCATACCAGCTTATCGGTCACCTCACCGGTGCTCGCGGGCTCGCGCGCCAGTACCCTGCGAGACGCGGAGGGGCGCGCCCGTCACTGCCTGACATGAGCCCGCGCATGCGCTGCTACTACACGCGAACTATCAGCTGATTGTCATCTTCATCTTTGTGATCTCTTAGTGCTGTGATATCAAACATGGGGCAGGCGTTTGGAACAACCAGCTCTCACAATGGGGAGAGGCAGTACACCAGAAAAGAAATTGGTAAGTTTTATGCGAATGCAGTATGGAACAATGCTCAGCTGTGTAGTGCAGTGCGGACTGCAGCTACTGCGACGTGTTGGAAGCTGGCAGACGCATGGGAATCATTCGTAACTAGGGCAGCGCACACTTGTGGATATAATATGCACTGTGACTGCATTCATAAAAGTAATCAGCATATCTGTTAGCTAATTTTTAGGTTTATGTTTGTTGACGTCACTTTATTGCTGTTGTTGTTCCTTTCAATATGTTTCTATAATTAGTTGGTACCTAAAATACTGCGTCACTAATGAATGAGTTACTAAAGCTGCCCGAATCGTATTCATGCAATGTAGATCCACAGATTGTGACTATCCAGATTCACAACACAATTGATATATGAATTGAATAACATCTCAATTAATACGTAACAAAACAATGTAATATTTATGTTCACTTTTGCATTAATACATTGGGAAACATCATTGTGGTCGTTTAACCTTATCCGGGTTTGCGCGTGTCTGTTATATATATGTCGTAAAGTAGGAATCCTCGAGAAGTTTCGTTATCGACTTAACTCTGGATTGTGTAATCTTCTATCGGGATAAATACCATATGGCGTGACTTTCGTCGAGATTGTGTTCAAAACTAGATAAAAAGATTACGAATTGTCTTGATTCATCGTCGTTATTTTGTTGTTGAATATTTTCAAGAAAACTTCATGTTTTTATCAAATTTGGTATCGCTTGGTGGTTTCGGCGTTTAGTAGCCAACGTTTCTACTTAAAATTAGTGGCTTATACAATTATATGAAATAAAGTTATAGATGTAGTTTGTGGAGCATTACCATTCTGTTCGCAGACTCATTATCGAGGTTTACCATGTCCATTTCTTGCGTGAGCTTCGGCCTATCAAAGTCATTAGTTCAATAACACGATCTTTTATGCGAGTTAGGTTTTCTAGATGTCTCAATTTTGTATCGAATTATCGACTCGCAAGAACTCGTAACGAGGTAACTAATATATTTTTCATCCCATCTATTCGAAAAACGCTAATTGGTTCCTCGAAAAATGGTGCAAAGGACCAAAGTAGGTATTTTCTGTTCAAGACTTTCAGAGAGGGCAGTAATGAGTTTTAAATTTGAAACATGAATTTTGTTCATTGGGTCGTGAGCGCGTTGTTTGTATATAAAAAAACAATAGAATGTAAAATATTATTATTATTATATTATTTTGCTCCCTTGTCATTCAATCTACTATTCAAGTGGATAAAAATGAAAAGCGCGCTAATTACGATATCATCTTTACGGAGACAAGGAATATTGACAGTACAAAAACTAAATAATATCACAAAAATAGTGTACAAGGAACGACTTAATGCTAACAGCATTATTTACCAGTCATCCAGGTCGTGAGAGAAATAATAATAGGGCAAAGTACTGAACAATAAATACAAAAGAAACAAAATACAAAATAATAATAAGTAATATTAAATAAAAATAAAAATAATTATACATTAACCAGTACATACATAAATAACTGAATACTTTACTAAATATAATATACATAACCTATTACCTACCGTTATATGAATTAAATTAGTTAATGAAAATAACACAATATACTAGGTGGATGATTTAAGAGGATGATCAGGATAAAGATTTTTGACAAAATATTTTTGAGTTGCTTAAAGTTATCTTTGGTGCTGATGCTTTTTATATTTAAAGGTAGTTTATTGCGAACTGCCATCGAAGAAAATGATTTGGATAGGAAGGAAAGGATGTTTTGTGTTGTCCCTTGTCATTCAATCTACTATTCAAGTAGATCATCATCATCATCATCATCATTTCAGCCTTTAAAAGTCCACTGCTGAACATAGGCCTCCCACAAAGAGCGCCACGACGAACGGTCTTGTGAACGGTTTTGTGTCTTTGTGTGTTGTGTGCCGCCTCCATCCACCGACTCCCAGCGATGGCTACAATGTCGTCCGTCCAACGTGTGGTCTCCCTACACTTCGCTTGCTTGTTCGTGGTCGCCATTCGAGAACCTTTATTTCCCAGCAGTTTTAAATTTAAAGTGTGTTCAGTTTCAAGTGGATACTTATCGGCAAAGTACCTGCGGAATAGGTACTTACATTAGGTACTTTGATTTGTTTTTTTCCAATCCATACATAAAAATCGAAATGCTGCTAGACTGTGAGACTAGGAATAGGTATAGACTATGTGTGTGCTTATTAGATTTATAGAACCCAACCAAACATTGTGAGCGTTTATAGCCTTACAACAATCACTATGTTGACTTCCTCATGCGTATGTCTTCTCTTAATTACATTAGCTTAATGCTAAATGATTGGAACTTTCCTCCCATTATGATTAAATCCATTAAGAAGTACCTGCAAACATGTTTATTTATAAATATTACTATCTCTAAGTCGATACCTACTTTTGCTCTTTATCTGTCAACGTAACTCCGTAATGTGTTTTTCTGTATTGTTCGTAACTTATCTACCTGTTTGTTTGTCATTCCCTCGATAAATGCATCAAATCGTATTGTTAGTGCGCTGCTAACGGATGTCTATATTTTCTCTTTACGTTATCTTCATCATTATTATGAGCTTATGAATTCAAATGTTATTGTTCATTATTTCGTTCCTATTTAATAGATTCGTAGTACCTATTGCCGATAATGCAAAATTTACGAAGCATTTAGTTGACTATTCATTACTATGCGATTGAATTGTCTACCACTGGACAATGGAGTAGGTAGATTTAACAATGATTGCCTACATTTTTTTATTCTTTTACATTTACAGCTTATCGTCGGTGTATAGTTTGTATTCAAATTCTTGAGAGAATCCAGAGTTTCGAGGCATGAAGATTGTAAAAATCCATTTAGCTATTTTATTTATGAGAACTGTTGAATATTTGCAAAAAACTTTAGCAAAGCAGTACTTATAATTGTGCTAATAATGTTATTAATTTCTAAGTAAAATGTATGCTGATGTATTTTCTTTGTTTTATGATTGCCTAGTCACGGAGAAAACCGCGCGGTTTGTTTGGCTTTGGTACCAACTTACAGAACAATGTCAATGACAAATCATGCGCTCTATAATTTTAGAAATACGCGTTATCATGATTCATGACGTGAGGTGACTTGGGTTTTAGTATTTTCCTTAACTTATATTAAAGTTTATCATTGTACAATACAATACAATAAAATAGAAATACACTTTATTGCACACATAAAATAATACAGTCAAGGATACAAAATATAAATTTAGAGTACAATTGGCGGTCTTATCGCTAAAGAGCGATCTCTACCAGACAACCTTAGTATGGAGAGGATCAGGGATTAAATACCTTTCGGTCGGTGGCGCAATAATATAATAAATTGACATACATACTAATATTATAATTTTATAATACATATTTTATAAAATAATGAATTACTTATACTAAAACAATACATCAATATAATTATATATGTCAATTTAACACAATATGCAACAAAATGTAGTTGGTAATAAATATATTTTCACTATTGAGAACAGTTAAGATAGATATAAAATTTGAATTATTATCATTATTGTCACTTTTCCTTTTTGTTCTTTAATTAAAATATTATACATTTAATTTTTCAACTCTGTTATGTTCTACTACTCTTCTGCTACTTAATTGTTATCATGTTTTTGTATAGCTTTATGTTATAAAGTACTTGTTTGCTATTTCAAACAAATAAAATAAAAATAAAAACTTGGCTTTGTATTGTATTTTTAGTCGGCTGAATATTATATTATGATTTGTTCTGATCTGATCTTTTTGCGACGTACTCAATATTATCACTATTATCTTTGTTATTTATAAGATACATAATACGTTTGATGATTACATGCCAAACTTGGCTCCGCCGATATGTTAATATAAGTGGGTATTATTTATACAACTAGCATACTTTCAAAATAGATTAGCACTATATTCTGTTAAATTGTGTAATAGACAGGTAATTTACCTTTCTACGTAAACATGAGCCAGACGTAGAGAAAGTTCGACCGTTATGTTTAATCATTATAAATCTACCTATACTTTAATATTTGACGGCCTATTATTGTTTGATTGGCAACGAAAACGATTTTACATAAGCGTTTGATTCCATTACGCGATTTACGCAGTAATTAAATCGCTGGATTGTCTAGATGTCAACTAAACAGCTTGAAAACCGGTTGGTTCGTGTATATTTCGCAAGTGCATTCAGTTCGCAATCGAATCCGTCCGCTGTTCGCACTGGCCACTTGTCCAAGGAACGAGTTTCGCAGGGTGCTATATTAGGGCCCCTTGTTTATTTAGTAGACGCTGGCGAGCCGAGTAAATGGTCTCGTATCTTTTTTGTCTTGTTCGGTTACGCTAATGGCTTAGCTCTCTGAACGTATTTCAAAGTCCCATTTGCAAAATGGTGAAGTTACATTTTTGGTACTTTGTTTGTTTGTTGTATGAGGTAGTGCTGGCCTCTGATGTCAGAGTTTGTCAAGCCGCCCGAGGGTCTCAGGCCACATCAGGCTTAACGACTGCTATTAATCAATAGCAGCCGGGACCGACAGCTTAACGTGCACTCCGAAGCACGGAGCGATGGCAAACCGCACATAACTAAGAAAAATCATTGGTGCGGAGACTAGGTTTTGAACCAGGTAGAATCCCGGTCGTTGGATTCTAAATTGCACTATAGAACCGTTAAGCCACCATCACATTTTTGGTAGTGTTTTTAGCCGTCTATTTTTATCTGGGAGCTTTGCTTATTTTATTGGATATAGAACGTATCAATGTTTCGTTTAACGCGTTTTAAACTGACGTTAAATGTGGCTTGATTGACCGTGTTTATTTTTACAACCAATAGCGTAGAAATATTTACATATTCAGTACGTGTATTGAACGGTTGAACCTTGAAAACTGCGCAAAGGAAAATTCCTTTGTCGTGGTTGTTTATGTTTCTAAGTATTATACGTTTGTATATCATAGTACAGGAAGAAATTATCTTCTAACCCTGCCAATAAACACTGTACAGGAAATTGGAAGTCTTAATGAATTGCAGCGTTAACCATTTTCCTGGTCTAGAATTTTGTTACGTTCTCGGCAACAGGTGTTTCGAATTATTGAATGTTTGCTTTATTTCTTATAGTATAATGTTATTTGTATAAAGAACTTGAGTAAATACCAACGTACTTTTAAAGAGCATCGTTATATCGCCGAACTGGAGATAGTATACGTTTAACTTGAAAACTAGTCCAAATTTATACTTAGTTATTACATAGTCTTTTGTGATGTTCATATTTTTTAAAGTTTATCTCTTACTCGTACTTATCTGGGCTGCGTGTCATCCATCACAAATTTAAGCCTCATAACTATTTCAGACAACAATGAGCCAACCACCTACTTCGCACACTTTTTATTTGTGACCACCTCAGTGACATTATCGGATTCTTGAAATATAGTCGCCGAATCTTTATACACTTCCAAATCCCCGCATGTGAAAGAAAGTTCCGTTACTTAAACGAGTTTACTCTGTTTGTTATGTTATGTGAAAATAATTGAATACAATCATTTAGGTCCTTGGGAAAATTCTTCATTTGGATAAAATCTGATAAGAAAAAATATCAACATTAACATTAATTATTGTTGGCGTGATAAATTAGTGGTATATCTTCTAGTAATAGAAAGTTAAAAGACATGGTGATGAAAATGATAAGTTGTACGCAACTGCAAAAGTCAAAATAATATTTCAAGACTGTTTCTAACTAATAGTGTTCTTAACTTCATTAAGCCCCCTTTAATCTATTTCGAGTATATTTAAATCAGCACATAAATTCATCTGATTGGTGTTCTTTGTTCACGCCTGAATCATCGCGTGTCGCATCGACTCGTCGTCGTCGGCCGGATGTCGGCGTGTGTATGCGCTTGCGCAGTTAACCGAGCCGTTACAATGTGCGCTGTCAAGGTTATAGTTCTTAGCACCTCGTTGACGAGCACGAACGCTTCTCTTGCTTTTGTTTGTGTTTGTGGAAGCTTTTAGGTTTTTGGGTCGTTTGTCAAGTGGCTGGTGATATCTGTTTCAATTACCACTGTTATGTTATTGTATAATTTACGCACTTTCTTCAAGCATTTTTCTCCCATCCTGCTCTGTATAAATAGAAACATCGTATCTTATCTTTCGTTTGCTGAAATAAGACTAACTTTTCAATATTCGACCTGTCTAATATCATTTTATGTATTTTACTTGCGAGAACAATTGTGTTATTATGAACTGTGAAGCCACAGATAGCAACACAGCTTGTAATATTAGTTATGCTGTGATCACAGTTTATATTTGATACGTTATTTACTACTTATTACTTCAGGGTTCTAGTACCAATGGTAAGAAACTTCACGTTTTTTTTTGTTTTTTATGCGTCATTTTGTCTATGGCATTTTGTTAAGTATAATAAAAAAAAAATTAACTCACTCCACATTAAAAAAACAAAATCCAATACAAATATTGCTTTTATGAATGCCTTAGCATCAAAGGCGGCTATCTCCGTAAAAAGCACACGTTAATGGAAACAGCAATCACCTACAAATGACAATCAAAAGTAACAAACTGCAAACAAAACTCCAAACATTTGTAACAAAATCAGCAATCTCCACCCTATGTATGTGAACTATTCTTTAAGTTACGCTCATTCCTTTTAATTTTCATTATTTAAAGTTGGAATATATGCATTTCTATATGACCCAAATCTATAAACCAGTAAAATTTACTACAGCAGCTAAAAAATAAGATTTTCACCTCTCCAAAAATAAGATTTTCACCTCTCCAAAAATAAAGATTTTCACTTCTCCTAAAATTACATACTTTGGAGTTTGTTACTTTTGATACTCCCCCCTGACTTATTCTTCATAACTTAAAAAAAACGAGTTAATAATGCCAGAAATGGTTAATATGTTAAACTCTATAAAAAAATGACAGCTTTTGTACCATATCACATCAATAAATAATTGTATCATTGTATCATTAAACATAAGGTAGGTATTTAGGTAATTTGGGTTTAATATTAACAAATTTTAGGTATTTACTGTAAAATATGCACTAATTCTTTACCATAACGGTATCTCCCAAAATAACAGGTGACATTTGGAGCCCAGACTGGTTCAAGTGCTATTTAATTATATGTTTAGGTGGTCAGTGAGTCGTGAATATTAGTTATTCAGTGCTCTGGCGACGCTGCTCCTCAAGGAGAGCCGCTCGCCGGTGACCACATCACCAGCACACAGAATAAGCACCACTCACTACTGGTTTATGTACCGTGGAGCAATTGACTCGGCAGACATGAAAAATTTAATATATTTTGTAGGTGGTAAGGATAAAAGTATATTGTACCTTAGTTATTTGAAACCGTTTAATTGTCCGTTGCTAATTTGGAAATCTGAATAGAATTTTGGATAGTAAATTAAACCAAGGATTTATTTATTTTTTAAATTATTGATTTTGCTGCATTAATTTCGCAAGATTACACATAGAAAGACACACTACGTTATTTCAAATCTTTAACATCCTTCGCAGCCACTCATCCATAAAGAATATGATCAGATTTCGCTTTTACAATGCCATCAATATTGGTATTAGACCTTCGAATAATACTTATTGGTACTCGTAGACCAAGACACATAAAATCAGTTCACGAACCTAGTCCATGATGACATCTTGTCGCTGTTTCTTGATTGCTCTTACATGTCATCATCTCCAAACCGATTCTATGATGTCGATGTAAGTCTAGACTGTTTGAAAGAGATGTTCACGCAAAGATGGCATGTGCGGTATTCTAGTTTGGAGCAGTTTCATTTTTTTCCAGTTTAGTCCACATTTAGTAGCTAGACCGTGACTGAATCCGACATAACACGTGATTGGATGAGATTTCGGACCTAGTTTCAGTGATTTGAAATATTAAATTTGACTATTTCTGCAGATTCGATCTTTAGCAGCTTAAAACTCTAAATATGGGAAGAAATTTCGACTAAAATGTATCCTGCTAGTAGCTTTATTTTTCGTTTTTTGTTAAAACGCAATTAACAAAAAACGAAAAATAGTTCTTTAAAGTTCTTTAAAACAAGTTTAAACCTAGTCTCATACATAACCTGTGCACTCAATTAATTAGGAATTGCCACTACGTGTTAAGTTATTTAATATTTTATAGAGGTGTTGACGAGTAATGTGTATACTGTACAGCTGTATGTTGCAATATTACCTCCGTTTCATAAGCGGATTGTACAACTAAATTATTTAAGATCAAGCTGGTAAAATAACTTTTTGTTCGCAGAATTAAATGTACTTTTGTAAAATATCAGTACAATTTCCTATTACGTCTTGCTAGCCTCTGGAGGACTAAGCTCTTTGATCTCTCCATTCCAACTTCAAGTTTGAATTGAATATAGCCTCTAAAACTTTCCGACGCCATTGAAATGGACTTGTCATTCAATATTTAAGTGTTGTTTTTGTTGCGTAGGTACGCGTTTGAAGATAGGAATATTGAAAATTATAATCAATTTCAAAGTTTCTTCTTAATAAAATACTGTTTGTACAGTAGGTACTTACTCTTTTGGCAATAAATGTAACATTTTTGTACAGTTCAATAATTTGGTCTAAGGATGAGATTTCGAATTCACGTCCATAAATAACATCATCAGCACCATCAAATCACGAGTCACTATTTCAAAGTTACTCGATTTGAATAGGGGTTTTCCCATGTATTTTTGTTAATATTTATGAATGCACATTCAAATGGGTTTTTTTTTTTTGTTCACTACCTTACCTCGCTAATTCAATTTTCGGCGAATTCAATCCTATTTAAGTTAAACCTCTTTCCATATTACACCAACATTTGCTCCAATGAGGTTTCAGCCGTAAGTTGTTGGACTGTAGGTAACGTGACAATATCACGTGGGACACTCGGGATGACCTTGTCATTGACATTGCCTGAAGCCGTATCTATGACTGAATAGCTCTGATTGTCTAGGGAGATTAACGTTTGTTTTGGTGAAGATTTAGTTTCAGAGAGATTATTTATTATTATTGTAATGCCCAACTGCAGGGTTTAACTAGCTGCAATTTTCCAAAATACCTCTCCTAAAGTGGCGGTGTACAATTTCGGAGACAGCGCATCACCTTGCTTGACTCCCTTTTCGATGCGGAAAGAAGGTCTCTGTTGTGGCTAGTTTTGTTGATGCTGAGCTATTGTGATATATGTTTTTTAGTAATACACTTAATAAAAGTCATATATCAAAATAGCTCAGCATCAGTGTAGGTTTCCTTTATTTCTTGGTCCTGGAGCGCATGAAATATAGATGAATGTGTGATACTTTAAAATGCCCTGGAGTAATGAATGAATGCCAGATATATGGGAAGTTTAAATTCAGTAATGTTTTTTTCTATTATTTGACTGATGGAATGCAAATGGTCAGTGGTAGAGAGGCCACGGCGGAAACCAGCTGTTTCTGGAGGTTGGTGTTTATTTAACTGTCCAAATATTCTGCCTTCTAATACTTTTATGAAGGCTTTCAGAGAGATTACAAATTAATAATTTTCTTAACGAAAAATTATAATAATAATTAGATTATTTATGTTCTCGCTAAGCAGGCGTTAATGCTAAAATCATAAAAATATTAGATTACAAATCGTTTTAAAAGTATTACGAGAATAACAGTAACATAGTTTTGGCATAAAAAAAATTGGGAACCCCAGTTGTTACTCGTGTACTGGATGTAAAAAAGGTACATATAAAGTACTCCTGTCGATGCTTTTTGACACGGGTCCGAAAAGGTCCTAATACAAGTTAAATGTCAGTGTTCAGAACACAACATCTCAAGAACCGGCACAACATCTCAATCCTGAATCTAAAACATTGCAATATTTATATGACTGTGATGAGGCAAATCACACGATTGAACTAAGTTTTTGTCGTACCAATTACCTGCGTCGGGTGTAGACGGCTCAACCTTCCGTGACATTGTCTGTTTGGTGACGCAGCGCAGGTACCTACTTACATCTGGTTGTGATTGATCCCCGATGTAAAAAGAGGGGGTCTTATAAGTTTCAAGCCTTTGTCTGTCTTTGGTATAGAGTTACCAAACGCATCGATCAATTTTAATGCGTTTTTATTGAAAAATAGAGTTGGAGAAATGGTTGTAAGCTTTGCTTGGAAGAAATGTAGCCGTTCCCAAGAAAGAAGTAGAAAGTTGAAGAAGCTCTCATCACTATTTGTGAATAATAGATCTCCAGCTAGAAACTTTGAGTCTGTGCTCAAATGTTCAGTTTCGTTGGCATGCTGCTCTTCTTACGCATAAATGAGGGTCTGATGATGAGTAGCATATGAAGACCTGAACCTGAGTCATGAAAATCTTTGAAATGGAGGTGGACAACTCTCCGTTCAACTAAAGAGGTTCCCCGCGATTAGAATAATCTTATAAATTCTATAAACATTGAAACATTGTGTTTTCGGACAGAATAAATATAATAGTACTACATACGAGTACTTTCGCATAATTATAATTGTGCGCTGCATGTTCCTCTCGTGGAACGGACTCCGCCTGAATCCTTACAAAAATAATGCACGCGACGTGACAGTAGTGCAGTGCTAGCGCGGATGTCAATCAGATGTACATATTTTACATTGAAATTCGACAAAATTACCGATCAGTAAGATCCATGCTTGCATTGCAGAATCGAGATATCGCTGTTTTTATCAGTTGTTATTTTCACGCGGAAACAAAATATGATAATTCGTGACGTCGGAGACGAAAACGTAGCTCCTGTCCTGCTGATAAAATTATCAAAAACACGCTGCCCCAAATATGTGCTATTGACCTTTCGAGAGGTTTGACTTTATTTGTATTAAAACATATAAGAAAACTATTTTTAATGACATTCAAAACTGAGTTGGTTATGTCAAGCGTATTTTGTAGATAATAACAAAGTTTCAGGCACTGTTATCAAAAACATACATTAATACTCGTCTAATGCAATCATACAACAACCTTAAATGTTGTTAGTTATTTTAGATAAATGACTTTTTAATTATTATCCGTATAGGTTTTGTAATTTTCAGGGAATGGTTTATTGTTATTTAATTAAGAAAGAAAAGATAAGTAAGTTTTTTTGTCGGGAAAAGACAAATATTCAGTAGATTGCACATGAAATTATAAATATAAATATTCAGTAGATTGCACATGAAATTATAAATAACAAAAAACATTTAATATTTTGTAATAATGCAAGCAACTTTATTGTCAACTGGTCTCCTAACACTTGATTTTAGAAAGTCTCCAAGATTGTAATATAGAACGACTATACTTCGTTTACGTTAGGCATTTTAGAATCTTTAGGCTGCTATTGGAAAGTTAGAATCCATACCAATATATAAAAGTGAAACGTCTGTTTGTTTCGGGAGCTTTCACAGCATAACGGCTGGACGGATTTTGATGAAATGTGGAATGGCGATAGCTTGTACCCTGGAATAGAACATAGGATACTTTTATCCCGGAAAATTGTAAGTTTCCACAGGAATACTGTTTTTTTTTTACTCGCTGTAAGAAACGGTTGCCATGGAAACGAAATAATAAGTCGCGATAAACTGTAGTCCGCGCGTACGAAGTCGCGAGCGGGAAGCTAGTTCAAATGAAATACTATAAATATTTTTACATTTTCCATAACTTTTAAGTAACGATTCCGAATCTGAACGTAGTCGGAGAACCAACTCATAAAAATGCTCAAGTTCATCAGACTTGGTTGTTTGCCGGTTCAAGGTGACACGGAACGCGCGGTAGACGGTAGACCGTTGAGAAATATTATCATTGAGATTGGGTACTTTCCACCGGATCTCGAGATCTAAATTTCTCATTAACTGATCTGAATCGGCGTTCTCATTCGATCTTAAGGTTGCAACTCAAATATTATTCAAAATATTATTTCTCTTCTGAACCGATCTTAAGATCCGTTGCAACTTCAATAAATAATATATTCTCTTCTCAACCGATGTTAAGATCCGTTGCATCTCAAACAAATATTATTTTTGCGTTCTCAACGGATCATACGAACATGAACGTTCATGACCATGTCGTAAATCAATTACAAGTTTTGTGATCATTGGCAGAGCAGCGTCGTCCACACATATTTTAAGTTTGCCAAACACTTAATTCGCTTTGCTGGAATGCTTCGAACTCAAAACATTACTGCATGTTGCAGTTTTAACACATATTGTTCGAGAGTGAACGAAAACCAATCGATAACAATGCATTGCGAGATAAAAGTTCGTTTACAGTGCATTAGAGCGAGTTGCCTTGTAGCGGAGCGTTGACGCGAGTTTGACGAGTTTTGAAGGCTTCGAGAAGATAGCGTTCGTTTTCAAAGTTATTCACAAAATAAATAATACTAATCGATTTCTGCTTTACATTGAGATTGCATTGAATAAAGGTTTTAAATCCAGTTGGTTGCCTTGTGGCAGTATGTGCGGTTATCGGCTGCGGTCTCCAATGTCTCCGAGCCTTCTGTTTGGAAAAGCTTTGTTGATGAACAGCTTGATTGAGGGTTAAGACACCATAGATAACAGACATAGATAAGGAAATAATGAGGATGGTGTTACAAACTGTTTCGGATACACGGACCTGAATTATTATTAGTTGAAAATTATCGAACGGTTGAAAGAGTCCGTTATAAAGTTAGCCTTGATTGACCTCAGGCCTAGATTAAGTGATGATGTGTGTAGTTGTTGCCGAGTTGACGCGGTACTGTGGCGTCAACTGTAACACGATACAAACTGAGTTTTGACAGGGATCTCTGTCGCAGCTCTGACAAACGTTGAAGATAAGATGTGTTCTTAGAAATCCTTCTAAGGGTTTTAAACGCATTAAACCTGCTTTTAAAGATATAAGGAGAAAAAAGTGAAAGACTTCATACAACATTTTGTTCGTTTCGCAGCAGAATTAAATTTCGCAATTTTTTTATTTCTGTTTTTTCGATTTTTGTTAGAAAAATTCGTTTTTTCAAAAATTTTGTAAGTTTGAATACTTGTAGATGGATTTCTAAGAACACGTCTTCCTATCTTTAACAGCTTTCATAGTAGCCACAGAGATCCCCCTTAAAAACCACCCCCTGTAGTATCAGATTTAAAAAACAGATCCTAATAGATATTTGTTCTGTAGTTGTTTCACATTTGTGTATCTTGTGGAGATTGATTACAATCAAACGCCAACGCACTGGTTTCCCCTACAATCAACACGTTTCCACGGACCGTCACTGGGCGTCCGGGGACGAGGCTGGACGTTGGTTCCCTTGTCACTGGCGGGTAGGCACTAGGCGTATGTATAGAGATCAGTACACCGTGGGAATAAATAATGTACGTATGAATAAATACGTCTTCATTTATCGCGGTTCCGTTTTATACTAAAGAATTTTAAAGTAAGGGTTTCGTGTCATTCATGACCTTTATACCTACAAAATTGAGACTCAATACTTATATTAATTAGTAAATTAATTAAATATATGCGAAACTCCTATATTCCTGTATAGTGTCATCATCATCATCATGGGTATTTTTCATCTGTGAAGGAGGACTATGTGTGAGCTTAAAACAGTAATAAACTAAACGGAAACAAATTCACGTGATTGGCTCCTACGTCACACGGCACCAACTAACTTAATATATTGTACTGTTGAATTACAAAACCCATAGTGAAGAATTATAATTTTACGCTGGATGGAATTTCTTTGACGCACGAGGAATTGGTCTTCAATTATGTAGACTTTATTGTGATACGGACTACAGTAAGTACACAATAGCATTAACGGAAAGCGATTCCTGACTTTCTAACAAACAGAGGTATATAAGATGATTTCATAATTTTACTCAATCTATCAACAAGAGCGTTCTACATACTGCTTGATCGTTCTACATACTGCGAGAAACAAGAGGCCAGCATAGATCAATTACAATACAATGAGCAATAATGTATTCGCAAATAAAAGTTGTTGGTGGCGTGGCGCCTACCAACACTCGAAAATCCTACGTCTCCGCTCTAAGTACAGAAAATAATATTCCTGGCTAAACCCGAAATAAAATAACTGTCAGTTCCGTCACATCAGCATATCCGACTTCCGATATGCTGATGTGGACATCATATTCGGTCATCGCACCTAGGCCGAGGTTTCTATTTCCGCGGCTGACGTGCGGCGGAAACGCCATCGTTATTAGAACAGCATTATGTCGTGTTTACATTGGTTTATACTGTGACGCGTTTCTTAAGATCTGTTGAGTTAGTGTTTACTTTGTTGACGTTTTTGATTGGATCCAATAATATACGGTCGTTAGGTACTCGTATCATTCCATCCTATATTAATTGCATCTGCCAAGTCGATCATTCTTTAGTATCTAGCAGATGAGCTGGTGACTACTGACTGAGCATCTACCATCATATTACCTCCTTCAAGTATTGGAAAATAAATTACACTTTATAGAGCCTTTTCTTTATCTTTTAGTACAAAATATTGCATAATCAAATGACGTGTCTAATGACGTGTCTAATACTGCGCACAACTGCAAGACGCAGATGAGATCACTGCACGACTATCTCGAGCATCAATATTATAATAATACCTAATACTATCATCACGCGCTTAACTAGTACTGACTACTGACTTATAGCGCAGGAAGTGTGGCCTGATTCTAGCATTACGTAGGTGCGGGCTAGGTAGTAGTGAATTTCCTATTGTACTGTAATCTACACTCGCACCGGGCCAGTGTGGTCTTTCACGAAGAGGCATAGAAATGGGTTCTTTAGAATGATGAGGATATTGATGGAGGCAACTATCCAAGCCGTAAGCAACTTAGCTAAAAATCTACGACCCCAAATTAATCGCCTGCAACCTCACGATCTGCAAACTGGCATACGCAGTATTCACACCATCGATTGCACTGCCAACGCATTTTTTTTTAGCTCGTTAGATTAAACGCGATGTAGACAAAGGACGTTGGAAAAGCGGTCTAATCCATGGTCACAAAAAACACTAGTTTTGCTCCAAAAATTGGACTCTGAAAAAATATATGCATTTTATTTGAGTAATATAAACTGTGCAGTTCGTAAGTTTTATAAGAGTTCTTGTTTCTAACTAAAATCTATAACTGACAATTGCCTATTTCGGTTGATGTCCTTACCTTTTATAAACTTGAAACATTACCATAAAGATTATCGCGTATATAAGACGAGCTCAGTCTCTGACAACTTTCAAGCTGTTGTTTAAAAACTTCTACTTATCTGAAGACGTGCCTTGTTGATTAGAACTTATTGTAAGTCATCGGTCGACTTTCATATCTAAGTAATCCTTTCCATCCAAAGGTTGCCTGGAAGAGATTGCTATATAGCAATAAGGCCGCTCATTGTACCTGTCATTTCATGAGTTTATCCTATATATTACCTTCTTCTTGGTGTGCAATAAAGTGTTGTTGTATTGTATTGTATTGTATTGTATTGTATTGTATTGTATTATCAGTAAGTATTCAGCTAGTATTTGGCATTTTATAAGAACAAGCGCAACTAACCATTGCAAACATCGCCCGCCGTTCACGACACAGTTCTATTATTATTTTCTAATCTGTGCCCGTATACTAATACGTCTTACGTCTTCTCGTGACCACGGTCAATGCAACTAAATGAAAACGTCTAGGTTAATCATATTGGGATTTTAGTATCTACTAGAACTCCTCTTGCGCCATTCGTTTCGCTCCTAGTCTAATAAGATGTAATGAACTGCCTGTTCCACCGTTCCTATATCCTCCAGGAATTAAACGCTGCCTCGGGTTCCGTACTTACCTAGACTGAAAGTTTTTACCGTCGACGAGAGACGCAATTAAAGGGAACGCTTTACAGCGTTTTTATGCGGCCCCTTAAGTATTAATACGGGCTCTTTCAATTTTATTAGAGTTTTATGTGGAATTTAATGAAATTGGAGAGCGTGTACATTCGGTAGGGTTTCAATAACGTCAGTTCTTAGATTTGTTAGGACGTTCAACTGGAGCTCTACAGCTAGACCGCACATTAAGCACTGAAAATTAAGTTTGAAGTAGGTAATTGAGTGTGCATGACTTTCTGGCACCATTAAGTTTGAAGTAGGTAATTGAGTGTGCATGACTTTCTGGCACCATTAAGTTTGAAGTAGGTAATTGAGTGTGCATGACTTTCTGGCACCATTAAGTTTGAAGTAGTTAATTGAGTGTGCATGACTTTCTGGCACCATTAAGTTTGAAGTAGGTAATTGAGTGTGCATGACTTTCTGGCACCATTAAGTTTGAAGTAGGTAATTGAGTGTGCATGACTTTCTGGCACCATTAAGTTTGAAGTAGTTAATTGAGTGTGCATGACTTTCTGACACCATTAAGTTTGAAGTAGGTAATTGAGTGTGCATGACTTTCTGGCACCATTAAGTTTGAAGTAGGTAATTGAGTGTGCATGACTTTCTGGCACCATTAAGTTTGAAGTAGTTAATTGAGTGTGCATGACTTTCTGGCACCATTAAGTTTGAAGTAGGTAATTGAGTGTGCATGACTTTCTGGCACCATTAAGTTTGAAGTAGGTAATTGAGTGTGCATGACTTTCTGGCACCATTAAGTTTGAAGTAGTTAATTGAGTGTGCATGACTTTCTGGCACCATTAAGTTTGAAGTAGGTAATTGAGTGTGCATGACTTTCTGGCACCATTAAGTTTGAAGTAGGTAATTGAGTGTGCATGACTTTCTGGCACCATTAAGTTTGAAGTAGGTAATTGAGTTTGCATGACTTTCTGGCACCATTAAGTTTGAAGTAGGTAATTGAGTGTGCATGACTTTCTGGCACCATTAAGTTTGAAGTAGGTAATTGAGTGTGCATGACTTTCTGGCACCATTAAGTTTGAAGTAGGTAATTGAGTGTGCATGACTTTCTGGCACCATTAAGTTTGAAGTAGGTAATTGAGTGTGCATGACTTTCTGGCACCATTAAGTTTGAAGTAGGTAATTGAGTGTTTATGACTTTCTGGCACCATTAAGTTTGAAGTAGTTAATTGAGTGCGCATGACTTTCTGGCACCATTAAGCCCTACTACTATCTTTTATTAGTCACGTGAAAAAAAACCGGACAAGTGCGAGTTGAACTCGCGTGGAGACGGTTGCGTACGATGAATATACTTGTATTATCTGACAACATTGAGAGATTCACCTTGTTATTTTAAGACCATAGGCTTCTTGTACGTTTTCATGTAATCTATAAACAAGTAAAGAACTATATTTAATTTTTTCAACATTTTAGGTTCAGCAGTTTCGGAGATTAGTGGGAATGGTCTATTTTCATCTATTTTAAAAATAATTATAAAAAAAAAATAAAAAAAATTGAGACCCCTCACAATAAGCTCTTTCTTTTGATTTTCGGTACAGTTTGCATTTTTTTATTGTATAGTTTACGCCCCAAAAATGACCCTATTTTCAAAATTCACGTATTTACGTTTCACGTCTGTGTTTGTGTCACAGAAATAACATATTTTACTCTTGAGCCACGTCTAGTTGTTTTCGAGGGTCATCTCAAATCGTCTTGCAAGAAGACATGACGAATTCTAGCCTCTTGAGCAGGCCGGATTTCGCGGAGGATTTAGCACCATAGACCACATACACACAGTGAGGCAGGTTATACAGAAGTCTGAAGAGTATAATCAGCCCCATTGTCTTGCTTCTGTGGACTATGAGAAGGCCTTTGACTCCGTTGAAACCTGTGCGGTTCTGGAGTCTTTGCAGCGCTGTCAAGTGGACTGGCGATACATCGAAGTGCTGAGGTTTCTGTATGACGCCGCGACTATGAGTGTCCAAGTACAAAACCAGCAGTCTAAACATATCCAACTGCGCAGGGGAGTGAGACAGGGGGATGTTATATCCCCAAAACTGTTCACTAATGCCCTGGAAGATATGTTTAAGACACTGGATTGGAAAGGAATAGGCATTAATATCGATGGCGAGAACATCTCAGACTTACGATTTTTCGATGATATCGTCCTAATGGCGGAATCGCTGCAAGACTTGCAAAGAATGCTGATCAACCTAGATGATGCTTCTGGACGGATCAGTCTCGGAATGAACATATATAATACCAAGATCATGTTCAACGATCGTATTGACCCGGAACCGATTGCAGTTAATGGTGTGCCTCTTGAAATTGTCCAACAATATGTTAACCTTGGGAAAATATTACAATTGGGTAAGAACAACTTTGAGAAGGAAGCCAACAAAAGAATTCAGTTGGGTTGGGCAGCATTCGGTAAGCTTCGTCAAGTCTTCTCGTCGTCCATACCACAGTACCACAAAAGTCTTCAATCAGTGCGTCCTACCAGTCATGACCTACGGTGCCGAAACGTGGACACTCACGGTCAAACTAGTCCACTAATTTAAGGTCGCTCAGCGAGCTATAGAGAGAGCTATGCTTGGAGTTTCTCTGAAGGACAAGATTCGTAATTAAGATACCCGACGGAGAACCAAAATAACCGACATAGCTCAAAGGATAAGCAAACTGAAGTGGCAGTGGGCTGGTCACATTTCCCGAAGAACCGATAAGCGTTGGGGTAGACGAGTTCTCGAGTGGAGACCACGTTTAGGCAAATGTAGTGTAGGACGCCTTGTGGCCTGTGTGGAGTGACGACCTGCGAAAAGCGGCTGGAAGAAAATGGATGAGGAGAGCTGAAAACCGAGCTCAGTGGCGTGCATAAGGAGAGGCCTACGTCCAGCAGTGGACAGATATAGGCTGATGATGATGATGTCCGTGTTTGTTTCACAGAAATTCGTATGTTTACCATATATCAACTCAATCGGTCAAGTAAATTCGGAGCAAATTGCCTGTGACAGACGGTAAGACAGGCACACACACGAGTGATCCTATAAGGGTCCGTTTTTTTCATTCGGACGTACGGTACCTATAAACAAAGTGTTTACTCACTCGAAGATGCCAAAGTAAAATTAACAGTAATCGAAAGAAATACACTAACATGTTGACAAACATTAAAATATGCAAAGATAGAGTGAAGTACCGTTTCCTCTGCTCTCCCCACTCCAAAGATAGAGTGAAGTACCGTTTCCTCTGCTCTCCCCACTACAAAGATAGAGTGAAGTACCGTTTCCTCTGCTCTCCCCACTCCAAAGAGGACTTGGCATGAACATTTTAGTAGTTTAAAGAGATCATAATAACCACCATCTTCAAGCGATTTTACTGGATGGCCGAACAAAAATTTAGACAGTAACAAAACGGAGCTCAAAACTTCTGAAACGACATTATGCCATTGCACTGTACCACAATGCGGTAATTGAATTGTGAACTGCACTACAATGTGCGGACAATTTGACGGGTTATATGACAAAAGTGTCTTTATTGCCGCCGCAATAAGGCCGAGGAGTGGTGCTGCGATTGTGCTCTTTCATCTAGGTGTTACTGTTGTGATTTGGGTTATGTTGTTACTGGTGAGTTATTACGTGAACTTCTCTTTATAGTAGGCACTAGCACTATAAAGAGAGGCAGCTGTTGTCATTTACTTCTATCATCATCATCATCATCATCATGTCAGTCTTTAGAAATCCACTGCTAAACATAGGCCTCCTCCAAAGATCGCCATGACGAGCGATCTTGTGACACCTCCATCCACCGACATCCTGCGATGGCTACAATTTCGTCGGTCCATCGTGTCCCCCACATGTATTCCCCAGTGGTTGTCGGTTTTGCGAACTATATGGCCTGCCCATTGCCACTTCAACTTACAAACTCTGAGAGATATGTCGGCAACTTTGGTTCTTCTACGGATTTCCTCGTTTCGGATTCTATCACGTAGTGAAACACCGAGCTTGCTCTCTCCATTGCACGCTGCGCGATTTTGAGTTGGTGTATGAGACCAATAGTTAGCGACCACGTCTCTGTGCCGTATGTCATCACTGGCAACACGCACTGATTATAAACTTTCGTCTTGATTACTTGCATACATACTTACATTATGTACTCGCGTCATCAACATTCATCTAATTTGTATGCTGGTTAGTCAGGGGGACTAGCACCGGTGCAGTGCCGTGCAAATGCAATACATTGCAACCCAAGGCTCTGGGTGGTATTGTATTTGTGCAGGCGCCCTCCAGACTGATCCTACTTAACTCGACACTTTAAAAAAAAAACACCAATGTTGATATCTTAAATGTAAACAATCAGGTTTATTTAACCCCCGAACAAAGAGACGTTTAGGGTGTCTATCACTGTGTGTGTGTGTGTGTGTGGCGGGAGGCGGCTAAATGCTGCAGTTTTTTATGTTTCAATGATGAGGTTTTTAGCTATAAATTTGGGGGGGAAACGGGATGAGGATCCAAACGGATGGACCGATTATGATGCAGTTTTTATGTTTGGAAACTGATATGATCGAAATGCTTCTTAGGTATAATGCGAGGTCGGGGGTTATACATTTTTTTTAGTTGTGCTTGTTCTGAGTCTATCTATACCTATAATAAAGCAGTAATTTTAAACACAATGAAGATAATAAAAAAAATGGTCTAGGTTGATTTAAATTAAGCTACTGAACAAGAATATATCATTTTTATACGCTTTATATTAGCTTCACTTGTATGTTTGTAACCGACTCCTTTGGACGCTATTTTGACCCACTTTAAACGGTCAGCGTTTCGGTGCGCGAACAGACATCTAGAAAGACACCATTTAAAAATAAATAATAGTTTAAAAAAACTACAAAACACGCTTTATATAGAAAACCAAACTAAAAAATAGAAAATAAATTTTAATAGTGTAAATAAGAAAAAAATGTTTTATTTAAAAAAAAAGCGTGGGGTGCTTCTCATATCTGTCAATGAAATATTTATAACTATTGACCCAAGCACCCCACGTTTTTTTTTTAAATTATTCATTTTTTTCTTATTTACACTATTAACATTTATTTTCTATTTTTAACTACTAAAAACTACTAGACTGATTGTTTAAAAATCAAAATCTGTTGTATTTTTTATCTCAATCCATTGAGTAGAAGTCGAGCAATCGATAAAACTATTTGACGACTAAACAAATTTTGATGAAATATAGTATATTGTACTTTTTGATGCTGTATAATAATCATCACCTAGGTTACTTTTAAAACAGAGAAATGACCACGCGGGCAAAGCCGTGCACAGCTAGTATGTCATAACGTTGTGAAATTATTCTTGTTTGTACGTTTTATGAAATGACGTCCTTCTTTGATAACAGTTGTTACTCTTGTTTGAACATTTCATCAATTGACTTGTCCTTTCTCAGGTACGTACTCACCTACACGGAACACGTCGATAACCCTACTAGTGAGTACTAGCAAATGTGTAATTATTGCGCACCATTTTTTCCTTTTTCTTTGTATATTAGCTATCGTTGGGTCACTATCTAACCTGGTGTAAAGTGACGATGTAGGCGACCGTGATAAACGCACGGCACCTAGACAGGCTATGTTAAGGACTGGTGACGGAAGACCCCGAAGCGGGGATGTCGAAATATTTCTATTGGGTGGTAGAAGATAGCTAGCTACGCGGACAAAACTGTCCTTTCTGTTTTCTTCACCCTTGTCATCCTGCTGTACAAGCCTCCTCTTCTTGAAGCCACCCTTTTAAATGTTGTGGTGTCCTCAGAAATTGTCTTCCAGCAACGCTGTGTCATCACTCCACCGGGTGGGCTGCCCGTTGATCTTATTCGCACTCGGTGACTGCTTTGATTTACCTTCCGTCGCTCCGAAGTGCAACGTGTCCCGTCCATCTCCACTTAAGCTTGGCAATGCGCATACCGACAACCTCGAACATCGTCCATCACGAGTCTCGACATTTGGTACGTGGTCATTATTGTTTCCGGTAAAAGCTTGTCATCGCCGATAAATGTTTCTTACCGGATGACTCATACTGATAAAATATTTCTTTATGCGATGCAATATTTTTTCCCCAATATAAAGATCATACATAGTTACCGGGGTAGAAACGTAGAATTTAGAGGTATTTTGTAATATTTAATAACATCAGGGTTTACATCTCCATGCAAAACCTGATGATAATTCAAAGTTAAATTTATTCTAAGATGATATCGGGTAATTTTGAATAATTTCAGCGGGTTGCTTATCTTTCGTCCGAATACCAATGTTTAATTATGCTGCTCTAATCAATTTGGGGAATAATGTCTGAAACTGTTCCTCTACCTAGTTTCAAGAAGATGCTGTGTTGAATGGACCAGCGTGACTTTAACAACTAGTAGATATCAACACGCGTTCTTAAGTTGCGGGTGCGCTGGCCAATTGCCAGAAAACCGGGTTTACAGAACAATAAAAAAATACTAAAAAGACACGCACATTCCCCAAATGATCGATTCGATTGTACTCGAATTTTTAATCGAAGCCTTTTAATCGAATCCAAATGAAACACAATAGTACGAATATGTGGTGTGCATCCAACCGAGTCATTGGGCGCTGATTGTGGCGGCGGACCACAGACATGTTTCAGATAATTAAGCCTGCTTCAAAAGTTCGTGGCTGAAAACGAACACGAACGTTCAACGGACAGTTCAAACGGCCGTAGGTACTTCCATATCGCACTTCTATATGAATTCATGATTCAATATTTAACAATTACATACAATTAAGCAGGCGGCTCGCCTGTTCGACACCTGTAGCACTAAGCGTATATATTACTGATGCATTAAGAACACCTCCATTTGAAGCAATCTATGTATATCCATTTTTGTTTATTGTATCACAAAATTTTGACAGGACCTATTTACGGTAGTACTCGTACTTCATAAATACCACAGGATAAACTTTCTACCATTAAAGAGTCGCTACTGTATAAGCTTTCTCATCCTTAGCGCAGCGTTAGCTTCGTGCGTACATTTATTAAGTAAAGCATTTCCAATGTACAGAAATGACTCAGTTATAGTTAAAGGTAGATAATTGAAGCACCCAAACTTAGCGCAGCGTTAGCTTCGTGCGTACATTTATTAAGTAAAGCATTTCCAATGTACAGAAATGACTCAGTTATAGTTAAAGGTAGATAATTGAAGCACCCAAACTTAGCGCAGCGTTAGCTTCGTGCGTACATTTATTAAGTAAAGCATTTCCAATGTACAGAAATGACTCAGTTATAGTAAAAGGTAGATAATTGAAGCACCCAAACTATAAAATGATTGATAATGATAACCGATAAAGCATGACGCTGAGTCACGGCCGCTCTCCAATAAGGAAATGGCGAGTGCCGGTCACACTCGAGTTAATTTGAAGGATTTGCCTCGTCGTGTCGGTTGGGAGGCTGTTCACCCGGGAACCATCGTGCAAACTTTGCAGGAACAACTAAAGTTAAAAGACAACTTTTATTTTAGATTTCAACGTTTCTTTAGATTTCGTTTTCTCATTATATATATCTAAAGACACTTTAAAGTACAGTTGGCTCTGAAACGGTTTGAGAAGATAACATCATGCTGAAGGATTTTCAATCAAGCTATTATATCATTTGCTCCATACAATACAAATACACATAAGACCAGGCACTGCTTTTTAAGGGTTTTTTTTTCCATAAATATGCTGGGTCAACCACAAACCTGATAAATGTGAAACTTAACATATATGTTTTCAGATCTTTATCTCTCTAAGACTAAGACAAAAACATGATTAACAGTGAGGTGGCAGTGGGAAAATGTAACCTTGGAGCCTGGCCTTAATTGTACACCGTACAATAACTCACGCAAGGGAATAAATTATAAATTTAGGAGTACAATTGGCGGGCATAAGAGAGATCTCTTGCAGACTGAACTTTAAACATAGAGAGATTCATACTAACGAACAGAAAGGTTCAACTTTTTTTTAAGTATTTCTATCATGGTAATTACTTTTTACAATGCATCGGTGCATTGTAAAAGTAATTAGGTACGCATCTTAAAGTCTACTAAAAGCACTAAATTGTAAATTAATTGCGAGTAGATAATATAACTTCGCATATATACGAGTACTTTGATATTTACGAGCAGGCTCTCCTGTCTAGGCGGGGATTTTCGAGGAGTACAAATTACCGCCCCCGGATTACCTTACTGTACGACTGCAATCTACATCTCTAATATTAATTCATAAGAGAGAATATACAGCCATAAATAATTGAGATGTCTCATTTATTTTTTTCTGCTGGCGTCTAGATCCGTCTGCATGCCAAGATTCAGTTCGTTCCCCGAGGTCGGGCAACCTTCGCCGAGTTGGCTTTCCAATCATCTTTCTACGTCATTCGTTTTAGTTTGTTTTCGTTCGTCTTCTAATGTATGATAAAATAAAGCCATACATAAATACAATCGTGTTTTTTAGTAATGCATTTATATCTAAGCAGAATTTGGGGGCAAAGAACAAGATTGACTGATGACAAATATGATTAGCGAGCCAAAGTCCTCCCCCCTCCTCCACATTTAGTTATCTTTCTCTAAAGTGTTAAATTTAGACAATGGGGCTAGGTAATCTACATAATAGAGGGTAGCATAACAACGCGAACTGTTAACATCAAAAAATATAAATAAAAAAATATCATGATAAGATTTAGCATGTTTGTTAGAAACGCGAATGCAGCAAGCGTGGGATTTAAAATTGTTATTAAGAGAAAAAGCGAATGCTGTTCTTGAATCGTTTATTTCCGCTCTCAGCTGCTCGAGAGCGGAGATGTGCGGTCGGGTATTGTTTGCTGATCCGAAACTGACGAAGTATTTTGATGAGATGCGAGTTTTTATACGTTTAACCTAATCTGCGTAGTAATTTGGTAGTGGATATCAATTACTCATTTAACAATTCTAATTTAGGGCTGGACTATAACGAAGTTTAGTTTTACCAAGTATCATCTCTCTAATTTCCAGAGCTAAAAAGGTTCGTCTTTGATGGATTCATTCAGTCATCAGCAGGTTGGCCTCGCTGACGGAGTTCGTATTTCCCAGTCAAAACTTTTTACTTCCACAAGGATGACACTGTTTTCTTTGTATGCATGACTTGGCCAGTTTTTTATTCAAAGAGTTAGATTATACGCAGTCTCCATTGCATTAAATAAAAACATGACGCATGCTACATTGGAACATTGATGAAACCAGCTGAAAACGTGTAAATTGTATCAGCTCAGCTACGTTTCCTACTGTTCCAAAAGGCTACGTATTTCCACAATTTTTTCCGTTTTTAAAACTCGGCAAGAGATTTATACTCGGTGGCGCGAATTTATTAAACCGTTCATCATCCCTCGCGGACCATTACGAGGAACAACTCCTCGCAATCAACGGTTGGATGCTTTTATTTATATTTAACCGTCTTAACCCTCATTCCTATAAAAATAAAACGAGTCGTTTTTCCAACGCCTCGTTACTTTTTGACGTTTTTTGTATGGCGCTTATGTCAAAAGCTAACGGACAGTAAGCGAAAACGGTTCGTTTTAAGATATAGGGACCGGCCATTAGTCGTATCGTAAGCCATACCGGCTAAACCTAGTAAACTGTACAAACGGACCTGAGAGTTAAGTTAGTTATACCTACTGTGAGTTCTTGAAAGTTATGTAAAAGTATATTTTACTCTTTCTACGTCTCTTGAAGAGAAAAGATCTCCGTCCTAACCTAGCATCAGGAACAATAGTAGCCTGATGGTAAAAATAATATCTCTTACTGTTTCTACCTCTCTTGAAGAGAAAAGATCTCCGTCCTAACCTAGCATTAGGAACAATAGTAGCCTGATGGTAAAAATAATATCTCTTACTCTTTCTACCTCTCTTGAAGAGAAAAGATCTCCGTCCTAGCCTAGCATTAGGAACAATAGTAGCCTGATTGTAAAAAAAATATCTCTTACTGTTTCTACGTCTCTTGAAGAGAAAAGATCTCCGTCCTAACCTAGCATTAGGAACAATAGTAGCCTGATGGTAAAAATAATATCTCTTACTGTTTCTACCTCTCTTGAAGAGAAAAGATCTCCGTCCTAGCCTAGCATTAGGAACAATAGTAGCCTGATGGTAAAAATAATATCTCTTACTGTTTCTACCTCTCTTGAAGAGAAAAGATCTCCGTCCTAGCCTAGCATTAGGAACAATAGTAGCCTGATGGTAAAAATAATATCTCTTACTGTTTCTACCTCTCTTGAAGAGAAAAGATCTCCGTCCTAACCTAGCATTAGGAACAATAGTAGCCTGATGGTAAAAATAATATCTCTTACTCTTTCTACCTCTCTTGAAGAGAAAAGATCTCCGTCCTAGCCTAGCATTAGGAACAATAGTAGCCTGATTGTAAAAAAAATATCTCTTACTGTTTCTACCTCTCTTGAAGAGAAAAGATCTCCGTCCTAGCCTAGCATTAGGAACAGTAGTAGCCAGATGTAAACAAAGGAAATACTTTAAACGAGCAATTCGTGGAAGGTCCTACTCAACTTCCCCTCTGTTTTCCCACAATACAAAAATTCTAGATATTACTTACATTACTTAGCAGTTAACTATAGCACCCCAAACATAGATCTAGTTAAAGGGAGGAAGATACGGCGCGCATTGATGTTACTTAAATAATAACTGGACTAGACATAACAAAAATATGGAGTCTTAAAAACGAATGTCTCAGGATGACGAGCGCACTGCAGTGACGCGCATGATTTTGCAACCAAAGTTCTGGGTGGCACTGCAACTGTTGACGACGAGACCATCAGGCGAGCGACCTGCTCGACTCGTCACACAACGGAATAAAAAAAACTTCAGGAAAAATCTTCCACATGGCTACATTCCCACAGTCGTGCTTCATGTGCATCAATAACAAATAAAGACAGACATGACTGTAGCGCGAATGACATGCTACACAAACGCCAGTCCGATTATGACTAAGGCCAAAGAAGGCCAATTGTGTTCGTGGCACCTAATTTATGCGGTCTACGCCCGAGGAGTAGGTTCCTAATCTTCCCACTTTTAATTGGGACCAAAATCACTCCATTGTTAATCTAAATGAGCAGCCAGAAACCACAACATCATTAACACAGTTCACACACGACACTAAAACGAGTCGCAATTTTCTCGTGTTTTCCAACCAGCTCTGACGCATGTAACGGTACCTGGCATTTACCAAAATGTGCCATTGTCCGCACAAGCGTGCGAGTCGGACTGACGCACCGAGGTTTCCGTACAAAAATTGTTTTTGTTTCATGTCTCCAACTTTATGGTTTTCAGATTTTCCCCTTTAATTGTCTTTTTTTTTTTTAAAATACTGATTCTAGGT
Source organism: Alsophila aescularia (assembly GCA_946251855.1). Classification (NCBI taxonomy): domain Eukaryota; kingdom Metazoa; phylum Arthropoda; class Insecta; order Lepidoptera; family Geometridae; genus Alsophila; species Alsophila aescularia. The sequence continues at coordinate 60,739,179 of OX276374.1, forward strand.
CAACGGGAAATACCGTATAAGTTTTGATTCCCTTGAGAGTGCAAAATATGCGGCATAAACGTTCGTATCTTTTGATTGATTTGACTTAGAAGTTTGTTTTTTTTTTCACGTTACCAAGGGATTGCAGACCTTAGTATTTGATATTAATTACAATGTGATACCTCCACGCGTTCCAAGGGTCTTGACAGACAGACGGTCAACGAAGGGATTTTTTCCCTTTTGAGGTACTGAACCCTAAAAATGGTAAGAAATATACTTTCCTATTGAAATTCAAATAACAATATACAATTTGTTACTTAATTATCTGGTTGAAAAATATTGTCGTTTAAAAAAATATTAGTGTGCGAATCTAACATTTCGTTTCGTTCGTTTCCTTGTTATTATAACTGCTGACGCACAATGACTCAAATAGCGCGTGTCAGTTCAGTCCAAACAGTATATTCTGGTAGCGACCAGAATACACTGTTTGTTGACCTTTGCAGCACTACAGGGAATGGTAACTCCGGAGTCAGCGATACATTTATTCATCAAGGGTTTTCATCAAACACACACATAGAGCACTCCTTTATTCCAAGACAAGATTAGTCCTTTCAACCCACCCTCAGGTTTAACTAATCTTCCAGAACCAGACTTCTTCTTCAAAAAAGTGGTTTAAATGCATCCTATTCTGCAACTCCGTAGGATAAGAGGAAGTGGTTCTAATTCAGCTAGCAAGATTTGATCTAAACAAGCATATATACATACAGACAGACAGACATACATACATACATACATACATACATACATACATACATACATACATACATACATACATACATACATACATACATACATACATACATACATACATACATACATACATACAGATAGACAGACAGACAGACAGACATACAAACAATCATTGCAAGTTAAATAAAAGCTTTTTTGTTAAAAAATAGGCAAACTTGTTGTCAACAAAGTTTGCCAAGTTCCTTGCCTACACATTGTTGGCAGTGTTGTGATATTGTTTGATGAAGGTCTCCTAACCTGTGTTCTAATAAATACTGAGGAGGGTCATGTTGTATGTTTGTTTGTACGTTTCTTAGGCGCGTCCTACAGCCAGCGGCTTAATGGATTTTGATAAATGAGGTAAATGGTGTAAAAATTTTAGTGTTTCGGTTTTAAGGGCAATGTTTCCAGCGAAATTACTGGACAATAAGACTTAAAAACTAATATCTCAGGGTGACGAGCACAGTGCAGGGACGCGCAAGATTTTGTGATCAAAGTTCAGGGAGGCACTGCAACTGTTCTGGGCAGGCGGGACGCTTTCCGTCACTCAACCATCTGGAATTGTGTAGTAGTCTATAATCATCAGCCGTAAATCAAGACATAATTCAAAAACTAAAACCCGAATATGGTCGGGTAAAAAAACACCTATGACACTCTTGCAATGAAGTCGAATCGATTGATGCCTCGCTTGTCAAAATCGGACCAAGTTTTTAGTTTGAAAAACCCTTCCTTTCCTTCGCCGTAATCAGATAAAAATAAGCCTACGACACTATAAATGAAAACGAATCGATTAATACCTCGCTTGAAAAAAACGAACCAATAGGGGCGACGCTATGGTGGAACATCCAACATCCATGGAACATAAATGCATGGTCTGTTAAACTAATTACCCTTCCTTTGTTCACGGTTTTGCTAGAACTTGGCGCGTCTCACGCTATGGTCTTAGAACCTGGACAAGGTTGGTGTCTGCTGGGATGCGACAACTTGGCAATACGCCCGGTAGGAGTCGGGTGCAGCGTGTGCAATTAAATGTATGGGTATTGTCACGTACATAGACATAACCATAGACATAGCTTTATTACCGTACCGGCAAGGTTTAAAAAAAAGCGAATACGCCCCCAAACAAAAGAGTGAAGAATAGTAAATGTGTCATCATCATCATCATCATCATGTCAGCCTTTGGAAGTCCACTGCTGAACATAGGCCTCCCCAAAGAGCGCCACGACGTGCCACCTCCATCCACCGACTTCCTGCGATGGCTACAATGTCGTCGGTGTCGTGTGTTCGCTTGCTTATTCGTGGTCGCCATTCGAGAACCTTTATTCCCCAGCGGTTGTCGGTTCTGCCAACTATATGGCCTGACCATTGCCACTTCAACTTGCAAACTCTGAGAGCTATGTCGGTAACCTTGGTTCTTCTACGGATTCTATCACGTAGTGAAACACCGAGCATAGATCTCTCCATTGCACGCTGCGCGACTTTGAGCTTGTGTATGAGACCAATAGTTAGCGACCACGTCTAAGTGCCGTATGACATCACTGGAAACATGCACTGATTATAAACTTTTATCTTAAGGCCTGCGGTGTCTGCGACGAGAAGATATGGCGTAATTTCGCGAGACGGTTTGTAACTACTCTCGAAAACAGCTTATAGACATGGCTCAGCAGCGAAATGGGCCTATCATTCTTTAAGAGGGTGTTATCTTTCACCTTTCTTAAAGAACAAAACCACTACGCTATGACGGAGGATGACGGAGTTAAACAGCTTCTGAAGGACTTTAAGTATCGGTGTTCCACCCGCATTCAGTAGCTCTGTCGTTATTCCGTCCTCCCCTGGTGCCTTGTTGCTCTTAAGCTGTTTGAGAGCCATTCTGATCACGTATAGGCTGACGGCCGGGATATCTTCGGTATAATGTCGGGTCAAACGGGCTCTTGCATCGCTAGTCGTGCTAGGAAGGACTACGCGATGAGGTGTATAATTGCCGTATGTGTGCGTGAGTGGAAAAATTGTGGCTTTTTGTGGTCAGTTTCATCACAAAAGATGCATTATTTTTGAATTTCCTTGAGAACTTGACAGAATTATCACGACTAACAAGGACGAGATCTAGCTGAGATGCGGCGGCCGATCGGCATATATCGAATCTGTTTTAGATTCGGTTTTTTGAACCTTCTTATATACAGATAACAAATTCTAGGAAAATCACACGATGGCTGAGCTATTACTATTATAACTGTTCACGTTTGGTAACTGGTATACCTAAAAATAGTTAAAAAGTAACTATAGATACTAGCAACACTTGCAAAAAAAAGTCTCGTATCACCGCCCGCCATGAGAGGTGTTTGCAATTTTCGTTGGTGAATAATAAATTCAGTTTTCGAAGGGCAAAGCCCTATTTCGTGTGCTATCATAATCCAAAAGCTACCAGCTGCGTTAACTTAAGAAAGAACTATAACCCGCGAGTGATCCGTGAGTCATTCACCGTGTGCGCACTACTGAGGGAGTATCTCAAGGAATCTGGTAAGGTCTGTCTTAATAACGAAAGGGGGCCCTGGAGTAGTTGCAGAGCTTACCATATCAGCCTAAACTCGTCCTGAAGACCATTCGGTGAGTGCACGACTTCAATCCTATATGTTGCCATCAAAACCCTCGACTTAGTTTTCGTTTCGCCATACAGTCCACTAATTTGAATTTCTTTCGCGATATAAAAGCGGAGAAAATATAACAATAACCATTTACCATATTATCATATTATTTGTACGTGTTGATTATAGTCTAGTAAAAAGGTTCCAAAATTCTTGCTACAAGTCTGAGTTAAACTTTGAAGCTTAATATATTCTCAATCAAGTGGTTTTATAAGTGACAGCCCTAATCCTATTCCTAAACCCAAAAGTAGACTTACCAATACTAACTTACCAGCTTATTCCAATCGATTCTTTCAGACAGCTTTTGATGTCTAGAGCGACTTAACTCTGTCAGAAATACTGCCCTTTAATAATGTATTGTTTCCAATTTTCTAAAGCTGGGTTGATGTCTTTTTTAGACCAGGCTGGTTGATAAATGGTTTTTGCTAACCAGGCCTGGTGATTTATTGCAGAAGGTGAGGATGATCTCAGAGGGTTAAATTTACAGACGAGCAGGTCGTCGGCCAGGTTAGTATAACCACTACGCCTACTCATATTAATTGAAACTATCCAGAAGTCATGTTTGGTGTTTGGTACATCACTAATCGTTTTGGAAAAAATATCAAAAACCTTGCTTGTGCCACTTATGCTTAAAATCACTGGAATACATACTTATATATATAAACGGGACTTAATCGCGCTGAAAACTTTTTTTTATTTAATTTTTTATGTTGTTAGTGTTGTGTGTCGTGATAATTCTGTTTTTTTACAAAACCATATGCGGGTAGTTGGTTGGAGACAACGCTCGCTCTCGACGCTGACACCCGCTACTTCTTCAGTCTTCTCGTGACCACGATCAATGCAACTTGTTCGAAACGTCGAGGTAAATAAAATGTAAGTTTTCAGCGCGATTAAGTCCCGTTTAAATATATAACTATGTGTTCGAATCGCGAAAGTTACAATCACTAGAGTAAATCCAAGTTTATAAATTTCATTAATATTTATGGTAAACGAGTATATAAAACAAAAAACGTACTTTTTAAATCTGTCATTAGCTGTAAGTTAAATTAGAAGTTTCACATATTGCGTTATATTTAAGTGTCGTGGATTTTGTTGAATAAATAAATGTCTATTCATATAACTGTGAGTAGAAGCTAGACTAGGCTCTCCCTCAGGGTTGACGTCCCCTAAGCCTGCGGCGCAGCGGCTCGTGCGTAATGAGCTGGTTGCTAATAACGAGCCGGTGGTTACCCCTGAATAATGGCCGGCTTCAGTGCTAAGTGCGGGTACGATGTACAGGCATTCTGACGCGGCCATAGCCGAAAAGCTGACGTGATCTATGCCTGATAGGCCAAAATGAAGTTGGATAATTTCAAGTTCGCATAGGTTTGGAATGAAAAAGTGCAACATCTGAACCCTTTTCCAATATCTACTTTGCAATCGTTTGTCTAGTTAGACAGACCCGCGTACCTACATTTTACTTGAATCTTGGATGGTAACCATGTACCTACAATTGTACATATTTCCATGCAGAATAAAAGCTATTCAAATGTATTTTTACCCGTCTTAGGTGAAGCAAAAAGTAGGGTTATGATTTTGACCGGTACGTATGTATGTATGTGGATTGGATATATAATGTGTATGTATGTTCATATATTCCATCATAACTTCTAAACTACTTATCATAATTTGACAAATGAGGTATCGTTGGAAGCGTCTTGATCGTCCGCTGGTTATAGAAATTTCTTTGAAAGTCTACCAGGCGTCGCGTCGTCGGCAGCTGGATGTGGCGGAGACGACTCTTAAGAGCCTAAGCGCAATAATTTCAATGACTCCTGCGCCTGTGAGCAGCGCTGCTTCGAAGCAGTCGACAGTTACCGCCGACCGTTACTCTAAGAATGGCCCACGCGATATTCCGGGTAATCATTGTCAAATACTGTATAATAGCGTGAAAGTGCAAAAATATTTTGTGATTCTATTGGAATAGGTTCAGGCTGTTTAGTAAATATTTAGACGAATATGTAATGAACACATGCACAATGATGTTATATATAAAATGAAAATCTCATTGCACATGCATACCTAATATTTCATACTGTGAATTGATTAATTACAATGTTCGCTGGTTATACGACCTCCGAGGCTATCCCCTGAACATCACTATGAATATTTATTATTACAAATTCAGATGAGAATATTTTGTAATTCCATTGGAATAGGTCCAGGCTGTATTCTTAGTAAATATTTGGACGAATATGTAATAAACACATGCACAATGATGTTATATATAAACTGAAAATCTCATTGCACATGCATACCTAACATTTCATACTGTGAATTGATTAATTACATTGTTCGCTGGTTATACGACCACGGCTATCCCCTGAACATCACTATGAATATGTTTTATTACAAATTCAGATGAGAATATTTTCTTGGTTCTTACATTTTACAGGTCTGCCCAAAAAAGGAGTGTAATGTTTTCATGGTTCATGTATGTTTGTATGTATGTATGTATGTGAGATAGATAGATAGATAGATAGATGGATAGATAACACTTTATTGCACCAATATAAACGCAAATAAAAAAAATACTTAAAAAGTAATACAACCGGCGGCCTTATCGCTAAGCAGCGATCTCTTCCTGGCAACCGTAGATAAGAGGGAGTAGTGAGTTTATGTATTCTACCATAACTTTTAAATGCCTGAACAGATTTGGATGTATGGGGTATCGTTAGAATCCTTACATCATCCCGAGTAAAATAGTATTTTTTATTAAACTCCTTATTGCGGCAGTATGGCTACGAAAAAAAAACAATTTACAATATGGGTACCAGATTGAAGGTCTTGCACATAAGCATAAGCACATCCCAACAATATATAATTTATAGCCATAAGTTATTTTTTGGCAGGGCAAGAGTGTTTTTGATTTTTGAATTTATGGCTTATTACAGCGTGATTTTTCAGCAGTTGGGTTATAGTTTTTGAACTTACTTTTTATTCCATCAGCGCAACATTAACGAGTTAACATTTCATATGTATAGACTTGAGTTGTCGCGTACAAAGAAGAAGTACGTATACTATAGCCTCACTGTGCCGAACAAAGAACTCAAATGTGCGCCGGATATTGCATTATTGGAGCATGAATAAAGCATACGATATAGTGATCTTAAAATATACACTTTATACACGATTGGAAAATGGAAGTTGTGTATGTTATCTCCGAGAGGATGGAAGGTATTGCTTACTGCTTTTGTGCAATATGTTATATTTGTACCATATGTTGCTTTCTGCCGGAAGTTAGAAATGGTAACTGCTTACATCAAGAAAATAACATATGAAAATTATAAGTCTGTGTGATATATGACACCGGTAAATTGTAAAAATCGATAAATTATAATTTAACGGTTTCTTATTCATAAAATTATAAACTAACTAGCGACCAGCCCCGGCTTCGCACAGGTGTAATTTAGAAAAAAAGAGATGTTAAATGTAATTCTCGCACACTCGACCTTCACTCCGCTTCGGGGGACGGCGCCTCCCCCCTCGCTACGTTCAGTACCCCTAGTACGAGTTTTATAGTTTTCGAATTCGAAATGCAGTTTCGTTCAGTTCCATACATTTACTGGCAGCGCCACTAGCGGATACTTGCAGAAACTGAAATCGGTAGTACGGGTTTCAGCAAATCATAGTATTCGAATTCGATAAATAATAATATTTTAATATAAAATTATTTCGTATGTCCGGATGTCTATCCGACTGTTCTCCTCTACAGGTCGCATTTCTCAACCGATCTAGACGAAACTTCGTATACAGATTAAGCGAATTTTTAGTTTTTTTTTAAGTCGTCAGGAATTTTCGATTGGGGGGTACTTGCCCCAAAAAAAGGGTAAAAAGAGGGCTACTGAATATCTCCGCAATATTAAACACAATTTCAATGGTTCTATTTTTATTTCAAAGGTAGTCTCACATTAAGTTAGTCTCATAAAAATTTGGTAAAGATCTGATGAGGATCTTCGGCGTGATGAGCAAAATAGCTCCTCAAAGTGCAGTAAATTCCTCACTTTTAGGTTTCTACCAGTGGAATTAGCCCTTTTACCTACTAGGTAGGGATTGATGGAGCACCTTGGTTATTAATGTGAGTGTTACAATAAGGTAACTAGATGGCGCTACTGAGCACTGCTAGATTGTTTGCAAAAAAGTTTGTACGTGCGGTCTACAGCTCACAGAGCCACTAGTTTATTCATTCTTTAGCACACAAATAAAATGTACGAGGAGATAAATTTATTTTTTCGTGAGAGCTTGCGATTTTCTCATTTTCTTTTATATACGAGACGGTATTTTGCGTGAAGGTTAGCCTCGGAGGCTGTAGAAGCTGACCGTCGTGAAGAGGAGCGACAGGAGTTTGCAGCTGCTAGTGTATTAGATAATAATAATAATAAATCTCCCAACCGTCCTTCCGTTTCCGATATTATCGACTACACAAAGGAAGGTTCATTGCCCCTTAACATCCCTCACCACAAACAACTACCCTCAACTAGTGTAATTCATCTGCCGCTTCCGCGAGGCGCGTCTAGCCAGACGGCGGAACCGCTGCCGTCGCGACGTATCGATCGCAAACGACGCCAGGTGAGACGCAAAGCTAGATACGTACGTATATAGCGCAGACTGCACTCAAACATACATAACTATTGCATAATTTGTGCTCGTTCGGTGTTTGTATATCCGGATGTAGTATTGGATAATATAATGGAGCACTTGGTTATTAAAATGTGCTCATACTAGTGCTCGTGTTGGTGTGGACTGGTTAAGAGCATATTTAAAACAGTTTCTTCAATCAAGCAATTTATGTGGTTATGGGCAGGCGGCGGTTACCGTCAGTTGAACTGCCTGCTTGTCTTGACCGACTCGCTCGAACAGATGACACAAAACATCTTTTGATGTTTTTAGTCGTATATCTTGATCATGATGAGCATTAATTCTGGATTACCATGTTCTACTCTACCTTGGTAACTGCTTTTAAAGCATTTTTGGGATACTTTTTATTCGCCAGTGCAGCTTCCTGACCATCCACTAACACTGCTCTTTTGATGTACCGTCTTAACGCGTCTGCAACTCGGAACCAATTAATTTGTATGTCTGGCTTTCTTACTCACTTTGTTTATGTGTTACTTCATTTGTGTTCCTGTTCATTTCTGAGAGTGAATAAGTAATGCTGAAGTTTCGTAATTTGAAACGGTTTTTTTTTATTATACGGCATTCAAATGAACGATTAAGCCCAGGCCTATTGTGGTTCTCGCTCTGTAGTAAGAAATCTTTTCATTCATTGGTATATAAAGTAAAATTATTATAAAAATACAAAAAACCGGACTGCGAACAATATTATTGAATACGAGCTGACCGCCAAAATAATCACACTAATATTATAAAGGTGAAAGTTTGTATGTAAGTTAAATAAGTGTGTATATGTGTGTGTGTGTGTGTGTGTGTGTGTGTGTGTGTGTGTGTGTGTGTGGCTGTGTGTGTGTTTGTATGTTTGTTACTTCTTCACGCTTAAACGTCTGATCGGATTTGGATAAAATTTGGTATGGAGGTGGGTTATACCCTGGATTAACACATAGGCTACTTTTTATCCCGTAAAAATGCATGGTTCCTGAGGGACGCGGGTGAAACCGCGGGGCACAGCTAGTATTAATATAAATTTAATGTTTCGTTTTACTTACATAATATTTCACTTTTATATTTCACTATAGTGTAATGTTGCAATTGCAACATTACACTGTAGTATAATACAATAACTTGAATAATCATCATCACCATTTCAGCCTTTAGCAGTCCACTGCTGAACATAGGCCTCCCACAAAGAGCGCCATGACGAGCGATCTTGTGCCACCTCCATCCACCGACTTCCTGCGATGGGTACAATGTCGTCCGTCCATCGTGTGGGGGGACGACATTGCTTGCTCCCTACACTTAGATTGCTTGTTCGTGGTCGCCATTAGATAACCTTTATTCCCCAGCGGTTGTCGGCTCTGCGAATTATATGGCCTGCCCATTGCCACTTCAACTTGCAAATTCTGAGAGCTATGTCGTTAACCTTGGTTCTTTTACGGATTACCTCGTTACGGATTTTATCACGTAGTGAAACTCTGAGTATAGCTCTCTCCATTGCACGCTGCGTGCCTTTGTATGAGACCAATAGTTAGCGACTTCGTCTCAGTGCCGTATGTCACTGGCAACACTCACTGATTATAAACTTTCGTCTTGAGGCACTGCGGTATATGTGACGAGGATATATGGCGTAATTTCCCGAACGCTGCCCATCCGAGTTGGATTCGTTGGTTGACCTCTTTGTCGAAGTTGGATCTACCCAGTTAGATCGTCTGACCCAAGTAGACATAGTCAACAGCTTTGATAATATCGTTCCCGACATAGACCGGCATGGGTACGACATGGGCATTTGACATGATGTTTATCTACCCATGTAAATTTTAAGAGCATTGTGCTTAGGTCTTCCAGGGTTTCAGCCATGATGACTATATTATCAGCAAATCAAAGGTGAGTGATGTATTTGCCATTGATGCATTAATACCATATCCGTTCCAGTTCAGACGCTTGAATATTTCTTCCAGTGCAGAGGTGAACAGTTTCGGAGAAATAACGTGTCCCTTTCTCACCCCTTTTTTCAATTCGATAGAATTCGTGCTCTGATCCTGAAGATGGACTGTCATGGTGGCCTTGCTGTACAAACACTTCAAAACTTCGATGTACCGGTAGTCAATCTGGCACCGCTGTTATGACTGTAACACTGCCCAGCAGGCTGATTCCCTAAGAAGTGAGGTTGAGTGATTGCCATCGCCCATTGCGGGTGCTCTTGAAGATCGTGAAGGTTTTGGAATTCACTAAACAGTTAACGCGCACCCGTCAAGCACCCGCAATCAACACTAATACCGGGAAACCGGTAACTAGGTGGCAGAATTAAGCTAGCCTACAAATAATTCTATCAGAAATAGGACTGTGTATATAGTGAATTCGAAACGAGTGATCGGTGGCAATGAATGGTCAAAGTGGCATTAACCGAACCGCACTTTAACTCTACGGAATCAGGCCCCAGGTCTCGACTGAATCAAAGGCTTTCTCGTAGTCCACAAACTCTAGACATAGTGGCCGATTATACTCTTCGGTCTTCTGTATAATCTGCCGGAGGGTATGGATGTGGTCTACGGTGATAAAGCCCTTCCGGGATGCAGCTTGTTCGGGAGGCTGAAAGTCGTCGAACCTACGAGCCAGACGGTTTGTAACTACTCTCGAAAACAGCTTATAGATGTGGCTCAGCAGCAAAATGGGCATATAATTCTTCAAGAGGATGTTATCACCTTTCTTGAAGAACAACACCACCACACTCCTGTTCCACACCTCTCTCGTAGTACCCTCGACGATGACCGAGTTAAACAGCTTCTGAAGGACTTTAAGTACTGGTGTTCCAGCCGCTTTCCGTAGCTCTGTCGTTATTCCGTCCTCCCCTGGTGCCTCGTTGCTTTTAAGCTGTTTGGGAGCCATTCTGATCTCGTATAGGCTGACGTCCGGGATATCTTCGGCATAATATCGGGTCAAACGGGCTCTTGCACTTGAATAATATAAAAAAAATTAAGAAGCTTAAAAGACAATTGCTACTGCTAATTATAAGAATTATATATTTTTGAAATGGTCTTTTAAAGACCTTCATTCTGATAGGTTTTGGTCATTTTTGTTCCGTTGGAAATACAATAGTTTTCTTGACACTTCATATATCCTATAGCACTCTCGTGATGAAGACGAATCCAATGATACCTCATTTATAAAAATCCATCAAGCTGTTTAGGCTGTAGGAAGCGCCTAAGAAACGTACAAACAAACAAATATACATACGAATACATTGTTGTATGTATTCGTATGTATATTTGTTTGTTTGTACGTTATACACATAACCCTCTTCTGAGGTAAAAATCAATAAGAGGTACTTTTATTTGAGGTGAAATTCACCCTAAAGTATAACATAAGGTTCTGTCTTTTTCCCGTTCTTGAATATATTATTTAGCAGAACCGTTAAAACTTCGTTTATAATCCATACATCTTTAGCCCTCCCGTTTTAAACCGATGGCGTCATGCTCCTTCCCATTTCAAACCTTATTACCTGTACTTATGAGCCTCTAACATCATTTAAAGCCAGCATAAACATACCAACCTTACCGGACAGCTTAGAATTAGCGCAACTTCATTAGCTAAAACACACTGAAAGGCATGACATCAGTGATACCTAGCACTTCTTTGAATCTTGGAGAAAATTGACCATAAGTTACTTACGAGTATGCTTTCAGCATTGTAAACATGAAGCTCGTATGTCCGTCGGTTATAGACTTGCTTCCTGGTAGAATTGTTTGCAGCGAGCTAACAGTTGCGCTAATTCTAAGCTATTAAGCTGTCTGCCAAAGTGGGCATGTTTAAGCTGGCTTTAAATGCTGGATGAGGCTTGAGGCTGCTCTAAACTTTTTGGGTCGTCCGAATAATCAAATGCTCGTTGCATGATTCAATGCGTTGCTGCATTTTCATTTACTGTTTTTCGTTTCGATTGTACTGTTTCTCGAACATTCGCTACATGTTGCTTCTGTACAGAATTGGCTACTGTTAATAATTTAAAATGGTGTTAGAACCAGAGCTTGAGTCAGTTAAAAGCAAGAGTGAAAAAAAACGTGGTAATATTCCAGTGTCAGCGGGTGAAAAGGTCTGATGAAAGCGAAGACACCTAACAATTGAGTAACCCATGAGTTGAGAATGTCAACTCATGGGTTACTCAATTGTTAGGTTAGGTTAGGTTAGTCAAATAAATCTCTGAAGAGATCAGAGAAATCGTAGATATTGAAACTATAGAACACCACACAAATGTTACTATTTCTGTTCTGAGCGACGTTTAATTTTAATTTATTACCAGCCGCGTAACCAATTTATATAAAGAGTGATTTAAATTAAACACGCAACCGCGAAGGTCTTAAATATACAGGTCTACTGTAGTTAGAACTATAAATAAAATCACTGCTATTATTTGAAGCCAGTAATGGAAACGACGGTTATGATGATGTTAATGATGTACAAGTAGGACGAATAGAATTTTTGAAATCGGAGTGCTCTAAAGAACTTTATTGTATTATCAAGATCGTTAGAATCTGTTGTAAATGTTCTGTGTCTCCTGGACGTCCGGTGTCCACTAATCTGTTGGTCATAATTATTATCTGCACTTGCATATGATTACGTTACTAATAAACATAGTTAGACTCATTGCATTAATTGGTTTGTGCCAAACTCCCTAATGCAATCGGCTCGCAAATTAGATTGGCCGCCTGGTTACGCATTTCATGTCAGCAAGGCATTGTGCGTCCACTGCTGAATTGCATCGTTCATTTTGATTTATTGTTATTCCAGGATTATTTTCAAACGGAATTTGAGTTCGATTCTGTGTTGAATATATGAGGTGTTTTTTTTTGAAGTATTTCAATGAAAGATGTATTATACCTACTCGAATATTTTTCCGTAACATATCCTGTTTGGCTATGCAAAGGGAAAATCATCTTCTTACAAGCATTCTCGTTCTCTACAACTGCAGTGTATCAGATCATCACGCTAGCGTTCCGAGGTCTGCTAGTTTTTGGCGCATGTAATGCCATTATTGCGTAAAGAATATGACAAACCACAAGGCACAAGCTTCGGTTCAGGATGCATTTGCGCTGCGTATTAAAAAAGGAAAATGTGTGTACTACGCGGCAAAGGAAGATATCTTTGTTTGCTTATTATCCAAAAGGAGGTAGTTAAAGTATTCCAAATCACGAGTCAAAGGTCGAAAGATCCGGGCTCTTAAACAGATTGGTTCAGAAGTTGACAAAACGCCCGATTGGATCGGATAAGTGACGCCTCAGTCTGATAAAATGAGATGAAGTGGACAAGACACGAAATGGCTCTCTTTTCCGTTCATTGATTTAAGTACGGTCTTTTTTATGTAGCTGTATTCAGAATAGCTTCACAGTGGTGTAATGGAAAAACATGGTGCATTGAGGTCAAGCAATTGCCTTGAGTGTTTCCAGAAAAATGTCGTAACTCATGTGCCGTGAACGGCTTTGCGACTCGTTCTTGACCTTTCCTTCAATTCTGTTGTGGTAAATAATGGAGGTACTTTGAATAAGAGTTACAATTTTACTGTAAATGTTTTAAGATTACAGTCTCACAAAACTTATAATGATGATATTATCTTCTGTTTTCACGTCTTTAATTGTACGTTTGTTTGCTTCATTTCCAACTTCTTCTACTTATCCGATACTCATGAAACTTCGTACACAAACTCAGTTCCCATGACAATATAATAATAATTTGAACCTTCGATCCTTAAATCCTGATGATGCAGGGATGCTGCCCACCAAACACATGACACTTGAGGATGTGCTAATGTTGTATTCATTATCATCAACATCAGCCCGAAGACGCCCACAGTTGAACATGGGCCTCCCCCATAACAGGGGGGTTTCCCATAATCGCTGGGCAGGCGGCGTGATGATCGCAGTAGATGTTGATACTGACACCGGACGATACTGCTGCCCACTCCTTGAACTCCCTCGGCTGGTTCTCACAGCACGGATGTTCTATAAGTATTGAGGCTATCAAGCATCAGACACTTTATCAATGAGCTTCTTGTCGGGTTCCCACTCCTAAGTTCTGATGCTGCAGGGGGCTACTGCCTACCTAAACCGTAAGGTTTGAGGATCTTCTAGCTTTTAGTATATAATCTAACAAGTACAGTAATAGTAGTTTACGAAACTGTTGCATAACGAGGGCTATTAAAACACGAGAGTGATTTAAAAAACGAACCGTAGGCGAGTTTTTTAATAGTATCGCTAGTTATGTGCCGTTTCATACACTACTTTATCTACACTCATGCAATGGGAACATATATTTAATGAAAAAATATTTTCGTAATATTTTCTAGCTTTGTTGGTAAAAGCTCGTTCATCATATTCGTTGCTGTTTCCGTGAAAGTCAGGTGGAGTCAAATTGTCCTCACTATCGGACATTTTAAATCAGAATAAATTTATTTATCAACAAAAATATATTAAATTGGTTAGGTACTAATATAAATGGCGCCAAAATTCAGTCCACAGCGAATTCACGCGCTTACGGTCTAGCACGCGCCGCCATAGATAATAAATGGCGAAAACCCTTGTCGGAAGGAGCCAAACCGGTACTTTTATGGGAATGAAATTATATTATAACATTGATTAGTTCAAAAAACAGTGTTACAATGTTTTTTTTTTTGTTATTAGAGACATGCCATGCGTAAAGTATGTCATCATGCTACTGTTTTTGAATTATAAATTTGGATTTTAATTAATACATGCTATTATACCAATGACGAGTATTTAAATGATAAATCTACATATATAATTAATTGATATAATAGATAATGGCTCGGTCTGCTTGCTACTTTTTGCTATACCCTGTGAGGGTCATATGTTGACAATTACACCTTAATGCCTGTGTTTTTTACATATGTTTTTGCAATAAATAACTTAAATTGAAAAAAAATATGATGATTTTAAAGTTATCTTTGTTCTCTTGTTTTATTGTACGCTTGCGTTTCATCGCTGTGCCACCTGATCATTACTTAAGTTATGATGGGATTATGATATATTTTCATATTTAATTCTCCGAGTTAAAGGATGCCATCAAAGCGACTTGTACCTTCTACTTATTCTTCGTTTGTAGGGTAATGTTTTAGTAATATTACTCACAGTTACCCGCCTCCATGTACGGAGTACTATTATTTAATCTGTGCTCCAGGTTACTGTCAGGAACATCCCAATATTATGCCAGGAGATATTAGGCGAGTTTGCATCCTTCAGATTTTACTAGAAATACTGAGTTGTGCAGGTGGGGCTTGGATTATGTTCTACCTAATACGTGTGTTTCTTGAGAATTTTGATAATGTTGTGTTGGTGTTACAATTATTGTTGGTTGCTTTATTCGTTCTCTGCAATATAAACGACGATTAAAAAATGTCTTGTATTCCTATAGGTTTCCAACCATACCTAGATGATGAAACTAATTAAATTTGTTAATTTTATAAGACAAGAAAGAAAAGGCAAACCCCACATACTTGTAAATTAAACAGCTGAATTTCTAATAAAGATATTATACTATTCACGTCTTAATTATATTATTGACCTTGAATGTACCTTACTTAGTTACTAACACTACCATTTTTAAAGAAGCAGCTGATTTGCCATTCAAATATGTTGTTTTCCACAGTTTTGCTTAAATTAAGCGTATTTCTGTTTCAGGTAAGTAAGAATACGAAATGAGCTGCCAAGTTTCTACCGAGGAGCAGGTCAGTAACTGGGGATTGTTCCTCCACTTCAAAAACTGCGGGTGCAAGAATTCAGTTCTGTTTCCCCAACCAGAGGGAAATGTTATCAATTCCATCCAAGTTTCTCAAAAAAATCCCTTATCAACCTACTCCCTTTCCCCCCAAGATGTGTTTGATCCTGGCTCCAACACGTAACTTCATTCGTTATGTTAAACCACTGAGAGCTAAAGTTCAGGTGTAATGTAATTTGAAACGTCCTCGTGCGTCCACGTATGCGGTCTACAGAAACCTTCCTAACTTGGGAGTCGGGACGATGTTGTACTCATTAGGAATATGTCTGACGTCGACTGCTATGTTGGATGATTCGTGTTATGTAGCTGGCTTGGCTTGAAAAGATTATGAACTAACTAACGTCTTATCTATACTGACTTACGAGTTGCATCCGCAGATTTACTCATAAGATAACTAAACTTCTAACACCAATCACCAAGTTAAGAGCTTTCGTTTAACGCCAGCTCAAAAGTTGAATTGGAAATCAGAAAGAAGTGTTTAGAGAAACTTTTCTGGAACGCTCTATCTGGAAAAACGAATAATTATTAAATAAATTTTAAAAGACTAATTAAAATAATTTAAGGTAGTTGAATAGTATATATCTTTTGTTGAAGATATATATCTTTACTACAAAAAATATTGCAAATCAGTGACCTACCTTAAAACAGATTTCCGGTTTATAATTAACGTATTATATGTAAAGTTTCCTTGAAAATTCCCGCACATTTGAATTCGTATGACACATGCGGAATCAAATCGGAAATGAAAACGGCTATTGCTCTATTCCTAGCAACTTCATTTTACGGTTTATGAAATGAGTCTTACGGCTTTAGAAATAAGGTATATGAGGCCAGTTATTTTTTTGCATCCAAATCCTTAACCTGGTTTAAGAAAAGAAAACGTTATTTCAAAACGGTTTCTTAAACCAGGTTAAGGATTCTTTCTATAAAGGTTTTTTAGATGAATTATTTACCACGTCTAAACGTCATCATTTTATGAAACCGCATTGCACCCCCAACATTGTGCTTTCATTTCCTGTAACTGAATTGAGCAACATATCAGCGACCCGCATTCAATATCGTTGAGTGATATGTTTATAGCGGACTTTACGGCGGATTCCCAGCGTTATTAGCTATTTCGGGATTCCTATAAAAATGAAAAAGGAATGTAGCGAAGGTGTTTACTATGATCGAGAAAAGAAAGCCACATTCGCGTTTACGCGTGATTTTTATTAAGTTTTTTTTTGTTATTGTCTCAAATTCAAATCAATTTATGAAACCTAAAATATTGCCTAAAGAGGACTTTGATAATATTAGTTTTCTTAATAGCGGTAAAAATGAAATGAAGCCTGTATAAGTCGCGTGAAGAAGTCATAGTAGGACGCTTTAGCTCTGCAATAGCACATGGACAGTAGCTGTAAAATGAGTTATGCAAAACAAACATTATCTACCTTCGGTAGTCGGTAATAAATTGAAACGAGTGCCTATCAGAGCAATGTGCATCAATGTAATCCTCACTGCATGAATGCCGCCGAGGGTATCGAACCCGTGGCCGGAGTTTGGCACGCCGCCGGT
Source organism: Alsophila aescularia (assembly GCA_946251855.1). NCBI lineage: Eukaryota > Metazoa > Arthropoda > Insecta > Lepidoptera > Geometridae > Alsophila > Alsophila aescularia. The sequence goes on from OX276374.1 coordinate 60,756,578, forward strand.
GGCCCGCGCCAGCACTGACAGCGTCTGCGCCGGAATTTGCCGAACCGACATTGTTGATTACTATTAGTGGAAGTTTAGCCGGTCTGCAGATATGTTCCTTCCTATGTAAATTAATTGTTTGGATGGGTAGGTCTTACTGCTTTTAACCGAAGAAGATATTATAATTATTATAGCTCATACATGTAGTTAAAGGGGGTGGATAGCACGCTCGCTTTAATATCCAAACTAAACTAGATACAACTACAGGCATACACACACACACACACACACACAGCTACCATTCCCACCGGCTTTATCTGCATCAACAATAAACATTGAGAGACATACGCAGACTGTAGCGCGAATTAGTCACTGCTAACACTTGCTAAACAAACGCCACACAGATTGTGACAGAGGTCAAAGAAGGATGTGCGTTACACCTAATTTATGCGGTCCACGCACTATGACCCGGTACCTAATCTTTCCACTTATAGTTAGATCTAAGTTAAAAGTATAACAAATTAAATAACCACTAATGATGGGAGCCTACTCTGTATTGCTATAATAACCACTAATGATGGGAGCCTACTTACTTTTGGCCAGTTTAAAAGACTCATCGAGTTCGTACTAATATTTCTGTCGAAGTTAAAGGTCTTTCGAATTAGACCAAATTTTAATAGAGTTTTCATACATTTAATACTCCCTGCGAAATCGTATAGCGTCAAAATTCATCACATGTGGGACGATATAGAGTAGGCTCTACGTCGTAGAGCCGCTACAAGACCGACACAAACACGTCATATGAGCTTTCTCTCCCGAAGCTTCGTAGCAAAACTAGTTTTTCGTAGCAAATGGGATAGTCTCTCTTTTTATACGATATGAGGATGATATCTGGGATTTCCGTGAAGATTGAACTGCAAATATGTTGTACGGGATTGAGGAGAGAATCGTAATCGCCATCCGCCGCGGAAGCTGTTATATCTATCTCACTTTCGAGTTCGACTATTTCATTCCAGTATGTTATTTGTCTGGAAGATATCTCATTCACAACTTTAGTTACATATCAGAATTCGATTATTTTTCAGGACGTTTTAATCAAAATGATATGTAACTTCGTCTTACTTAACTATAACTAATTTATTATGTAATGTTCTTTATCGCTTCCGGTGTCCGTGTCAATTAACGTTTCTTTACTTAATTAGAATTATTGCTGTAAGTAGTAAATACCAAAAGAACAACAAATTGTAAGCAATCATTCAAGAGAGGTTCTCGCCGTGAAACAAATTGTTCTAATGATGACAGTGACAGCAAATAATGAGAACACTACAAAACAACGCCAAAAATAAATGGTGCGAGAAAAGCTCATTCCGAATCAAATAACTCCGAGTCAATCACCTCTGACCATTTTCCACCAATTTTTCCCTTACCCCGGTTTATTTTCCCTAGTTTTCCTTTACCCCGGCGTATTTTCCATCAATTTCCCCTTGCCACGGTGTATTTACCATAGCGTCGCCCCTTGGTCCGATTTTGAAAAGTGAGGTGTCAATCGATTTGTCTTAAGGTACAGAGAGTCAAATGCATTTTTATTTACCTGACTACGGTGAAACAAAGGAAGGGTTATGTGTTCAAACTAAAAACTTGGTCCGATGTCGATAAACGAGGTATCAATCGATTCGTATTCATCGCAAGAGTGTCATAGACTATTTTTTACCCGACCGTAGTAGAGTTTTAGTTTTTAAACTTATATCTTGGTCAAAAAATTAGAAATCCTTATGAAAATTGCAATAATTTATCAAAAAGTTATCAAAAATACAGAACGGAAGGATGTTGCAATGGAAACGAAATAATAACAAGTGTGACAAGTGTGTGAGCAATGATGCAGTTGTCTATGGTCAAAAAGCACTGCTGCCAATGATTTAGAATTACGGTTACTGAAAGAGTTTAGTGTTTAAATGTTTTGAAAAATAAAATACTGCCCATGTTACTTGCTGGTAATGTACTTGTAGCGCTACACAGGCGTTTTATTTAAATAAAATACTGCCCTTGTTACTTGCTGGTAATGTACTCGTAGCGCTACACAGGCGTTTTATTTAAATAAAATACTGCCCATGTTACTTGCTGGTAATGTACTCGTAGCGCTACACAGGCGTTTTATTTAAATAAAATACTGCCCATGTTACTTGCTGGTAATGTACTCGTAGCGCTACACAGGCGTTTTATTTAAATAAAATACTGCCCATGTTACTTGCTGGTAATGTACTCGTAGCGCTACACAGGCGTTTTATTTAAATAAAATACTGCCCATGTTACTTGCTGGTAATGTACTTGTAGCGCTACACAGGCGTTTTATTTAAATAAAATACTGCCCATGTTACTTGCTGGTAATGTACTCGTAGCGCTACACAGGTGTTTTATTTAAATAAAATACTGCCCATGTTACTTGCTGGTAATGTACTTGTAGCGCTACACAGGTGTTTTATTTTTTAAATTGGTTCCTTTATTTTAGTTTATCCATTACAAACAAACATACAAACAATCAAATCTTTTCTCTTATAATATTAGTTTAGATATAGATTATTGCTTCGTAAGATTTTCTACTATGGTCCGTGTTTTCTACTCTAGATACTATAGGCCAGCTAACTATTATCCAAAGGAGGCGAAACATCGCCGAGTCAAAAGTATTCGCGTAGTTCTTCTTGTTGTAATGCCACGCGGTCTTATTAAACAACTTTACTCAGTAGATAGTTTGGTAGTTGACGACACAGCGGATTTTGATGAAATTTGGAATGTAGATAGCTTATACCCTGGAATTAACACATAGGATTATTTTCATCATCATCATCATCATTTTACTTCACTCTCAAACGGCTGAACGGATTTTGATGAAATTTGAAATGGAGATATCTTATGACCTGGAATAACACATGATATTTTTCACCATCGTCGTCATCATTTTACTTCACACTCAAACGGCTGAACGGATTTTGATGAAATTTGTAATGGAGATAGCTTATACCCTGGAATAACACATATGATACTATTCATCATCATCATCATCATCATTATCATTTTACTTCACTCTCAAACGGCTGAACGGACTTTAATGAAATTTGTAATGGAGATAGCTTATACCCTGGAATAACACATAAGATACTTTTAACATCATCATAATCATTTTACTTCACTCTCAAATGGTTGAACGGGTTTTGGTGAAATTTGGAATAGAGGTAGTTTATACCCTGGAATAACACATACAATACATTTCATCATCATCATCATCATCTATTACGCGGGTGAAACCACGGGGTGCAGCTAGTATTGTAGTAGTATTCGTCCAATAGAGATTTAAAAATAGAATGTACTATTTTTTAAATTTGACCACGATGGAATTGGCGTGAATTTAAAAGTCAATGTGACTGAAAATTGTACTGTTCACATTTAGGTGAACAATTATGATATTACTTTGTAGTGGAAAGAAAAGCAGATTACTGACACGCTCAAGTGACTCCTTGCTGTACTCGTGGTTTTAGAGCCCACGCTAAAGCTCGGGCTCCAAACTAAACCTCGGTGCAGCAATGAGTAATCTACTATTATTATTAACACAGTGCTGTAATTTTATTCTTTTTCACACCAGCTTACATATTTAGTCATTCGGTAGTCTAGACTTCTAGGCCAGTCAAATTATGGACCATTTAGTAGCTCCTTAGTGGCCGACTCTTCCTGTGCCCGACTTCGCGACTGCTTTGATCTTCCTGCCAACGTCGGAGTCACGTATTTGGTGTGACTTAGTATCACAAATGAAGCCAGATAAAATAATGTTTTTTTCTCTTACTGAATATGTAACGGAAACGCTTCAAGCACATCCACGCTTGTTGTTTATTTTAAATATACTCGTGCTTCGGTGGCTTTGGCATGGGCTTGTCATTTCCGAAACCACACATTTGACGTTGAAATGGGTTATGATAAATGATTCTGACATTCATTTTTGTGGGACTCTGCCCTCGTGTTCTGCCATATTTAATAACGAGGACCTTTGTCATGTTCTGTTAAATTACGACTTTTGGTTACCAAGTCTACAGTTAATATTTAGGTAGCGCTTTGAGGTAAGTAGTTGACCACCCACGCTCTGATTACTGAGCCAAGAAGTAACTTGAATGGTTAAATGTTAAAGTTTACAGAAGTGGGTCACAAAAACATAAGTACAGAAGCTCACAATTCCGTGGAGTCCACACTGCGAGAAATATTAGCAAAATCTCGTGCAATAGAAAGAATCAACATACACACACAACTAGAACTCACTAGAAATATGGTATAAATTAGAATGGGAGGTAGATCCCCTAGGCCTCCCGGAATCACCACTATGTATGTTCTGCGATGAACTCAAGATTTAATCACAAACATGGGGCATCCTGTATATTCATCTGTTTATCTGTACATCTTTACTTTCCTTACGCCGCCTTCCCGGATCGCGTCCAAATTTAGCCTTCTCGAGAATGTATATCAATGTATAATATGCCAGTTGAAATGCCATACCAGATCATATCTGCAGACTATAAAATCATTTTTAAACCCTTTTATTTCAAAACCTTGGTTATCCTTTAAATACTTATTTCAATAATCTTCTAATTTAACAAAATTTGACGTCAATCAAAACGTTCGAAGCGTTGAAATATCTTTTCCATTCAATATATAGACCTATAATATATAACAGATAGATAGATAATACCTTCCATTGTATCTTAAATGAAGAGCGACAGTTGTTTATCTGGCAATCGTTCCAGAACCAGGCGAGTTGAACTGAGATAGTTCTGGAATGGAAACTGGAACCGACGCAAATTAGATCAGCGTTTTGATCACCTTTATCAAGTTTTTGCTGGCACGTGGCCTCATGTTATTTAGCATAAATGCTAAACTACTAAATGGAAATCAAAATACCTTTCTTTCCGATGATTTCTTTAAATAGATGTCTGTAGATGATATCTATTTAATGTTCCCGTGCTGTAATGAAATACTTGACATTGGCGTTAACAAAAGTTTATGTGAAATCTCTGCACGCCAGAACTAGACAAACAAACCTTTTCATTTTTAATATTAATAAAAAGCTAATGTAGTGGAAGTAATATTTGTTCACCGGGTCTGATTGAGTACAATCAAGTACTTCACATCGATCCAGTCCTCGAGTCTAGCAAGCCAGTACTGTGTCAAGTCAACTCGACGTCACTTGTGGCAACGTCTAAGTAATTTAGAGCAAATATTAGCATGTACGATTGTTTCCAGTCCTACCTCAGGCAACGTCTGTTGCTGACAGCTAGGCTTACTGTAACTGTGCAAACGTAACAAACAATTCAACTTGTAATTGGAGCAAGCGTTTAGAAAGGAGGATTCTACTAAGCTTGTTAATTTTCTGTGAAGCATTTTGTACCTATTGTAGTTTTCTTTGAGAAAATACATGATACTTATTACTCGCACTTATAAACTGTCTTGTTAAGCCCGATTTACACTATGATAAGTGCTTGTGCGAGTGAAGTGTCAAGTAGATAATGTCAAGTGTTAAGTGATAAGTTTGTATCCATTCGCACTTATCAATGCCAGTCCACACGGATTAAGCACTAAGCACTTGCACTTTTCACTGTGTAAATTAGACTTAACAAAGTACAAACAATTTAAGTTTCCAATTTTGGTTGTATTGTTTTCTTTGAGATACTGCTAGCTACTTGAAATCTGCTCTTGAACACATGCTCTCGCATTATATTCTAAAACTAGCTGTGCCCGCGGCTTTGACCGCGCGGTCATTTCTCTGGGATCCTGAGATATTCCAGAACAAAAAATACCAAAATCATCAAACTTCGTTCAGACGTCAAATGGTTGTTTATCGATTACTCGAATTCTACTTATCAGATTGAGATACCAAGTACACCAGTTTTTAAGTCAAACCCTAAGCTATTCAACAGTGAAAACCGCATCGTAACCGGTGCATTACTTTTTACGTGATGCGCGAACAAACATACAGACAAACAAATAAACAAACAGACTAACAGACTAAATTGTATATTCTTGTTCAATAGCTTATTTTAATTACCCTAGTCCATTTTTTTTAAATATCTTCGTTGTACAATTTTTTTGGTACTTACTGCTTTATTATAAGTATAGCTTGTGCACGGCTTTACTTGCAGCAGCATCTTACACGTACTTCAGTACAGAAAGCATGTAGCTCCCAGAACTCCGGACCTACCTCACGCTGCATCTGGAGCTGACGTCACTAAGTTTCCCCGGCGGGATGCACAAACGGGTCTAATTTTGTGCACAAACATATGGAGCTATTCAGATTGTAATTAGGTCACGACGGGCTTCACTGAGTGAACTCCGACCAAACGGAAACGCAGGTTCCAAATAAAATATCGCTTCTGAAGTTTTAATAAGTACGTAGAACTGGTACTTCCCTAATGTTTTGTTATGATTTTAGCATCAACGCCTGCTTAGCAAAGCAAAGCATGTGCCGCGCTGTAGATCCAATTTCTTCACTTATAAAAAATATTAGATTAGTAGCTGTGCCCGCGGCTTTGCCCGCGATCTCATTTTTCTGGGATAAAAGTATCCTATATGTTATTTCAGGACGAAAATTACCTATACTAAAGTACAATATAAATTTCGTTCAGCCTTCAAATAGTTTTTATCGATTGCTCGGCTTCTACCACCGGCTTGAGATACCAAGTAACCAGTTTTTAAGTCAAAACCTAAACTATCCAACAGTTAAACCGCATCGCAATCGGTCCAGTAGTTTTTACGTGATACTCGAACATACAGACACACAGACACCATTTTAAAATAAGTATATTTTTGATCAGTTGGCTTATCTTTATACGGACTTTTTGTCGGAAAAGAAAGAAGGAAAAAGAAATTGCTTTAAGCGATAAGACCGCCCATTGTACTCTATTTAAGTTAAATGTCTATTCTCGTGTATGATTTATTTTTGGTGTGCAATAAAGCGTTTATCTATCTATCTATAAGTAAAGATTGTGTGTATCATTGAAAATAGATTCATTTTTGAATAAAAATTATTTGCTGGAAAAATAGAGGAAACTTAAATAATCAAATCTAAGTATTTATCTTTGAATTACTTCGAGTATTAAGTTGTAGCTATTTACATTTTCGCCGATAAACCTCGGCGTGTTGCTTAGAAATAGAATTTAAATGGTTATTCTTTGTGCCGTGCGCCGGTTCTCTAGTCGTAGTTAAATGGTTATTCTTTGTGCCGTGCGCCGGTTCTCTAGTCGTAGTTAAATGGTTATTCTTTGTGCCGTGCGCAGGTTCTCTAGTCGTAGTTAAATGGTTATTCTTTGTGCCGTGCGCCGGTTCTCTAGTCGTAGTTAAATGGTTATTCTTTGTGCCGTGCGCCGGTTCTCTAGTCGTAGTTAAATGGTTATTCTTTGTGCCGTGCGCAGGTTCTCTAGTCGTAGTAAAAGTCACTCCGTTCTTGATTAAAATCGATTCAGTACACTCCGATTTAAACAAACTCGATAGTAAACGTTGTCTACCACTATTACTAACTATAATTTATTGATTGGGTCTATTCAGAACTTAAACTTGTCAAAGTGTTACCTTTTATCTATACTTATAATAAAACTGTATCGGGTCCAATTCTGTACATTGAAGATATTTTGAAATTTCCTTTTGGAGGGTACTCTATATTCGATTCTGAAGCCAAAACAGTTTTTTTTTTTTTTTTCATTTTTGTCTGTCTGTCTGTATCTTGGCTAGGCATCACGCCGAAGCTACTGAATGAATTTAAATGAAACTTGGTATGATTTGAGTTCATACTACGAGGTAGGACATAGGATACTTTTAATCCCGAAAAATTAAAGGGTTCCCGCAGGATAGGCGTTGAAAGTTATTTAAAAGAACACGTGTCACGCTGAAACTACTGAACGGATTTTGTTGCAACTTGGCACAGTCATAGTTTATATAATGGAAAAAAAATAAGGATAATTATTATCCCGAAAAAATAAAGAGTTCCTGCGGGATAATGTCCCAAATTCTGTAAATTGGAGATTTTTTTTTTGGAGGCCGTTCTATATTCAATACTAAAGCCAAAATTGTATTTTGGTAAGTTTTATCGGTTTGTCTGTCTGTCCGTTTGTCTGTCTGTACCTTGGCAGCGCATCACGCCGAAAATACTCACTGAATTCAAATGAAATTTGGTACGATTTGAGTTCATACTTCAAGGTAGGACACTGGATACTTTTCATCACGAAAAATTAAAGAGTTCCTGCAGGATAAGGGTGGAAAATTATTTAAAAGAACACGTAGCACGCTGAAAATATTGGACGGATGTTGATGCAACTTGGCACAGACATAGTTTATAAGATGGGTGAAAATTATTGATACTTTTTGTCCTGAAAAAATAAAGGGTTCCTGCGGGATATGGGTCCAAATTATGTACATTAAAGATATTGAGATTTTTTTTGGAGGTTTCTTTGTATTCGATAATGAAGCCTAAACTGAATGTTTTTTCATTTTTGTCTGTATGTCTGTCTGTCTGTATCTTGTACGCGCATCACGTCACTGGAACTACTGGATGAATTAAAATGAAATTTGGTATGATTTGAATTCATACTACACAAGTAGGACATAGGATACTTAACATCCCGAAAAATTAATGGGTTCTCGCAGGATAGGGGTTGAAACTTATTTAAAAGAACACGTACCACGCTGAAACTAATGGACGGGTTTTGATGCAACTTGGCACCGTCTTAATATATATGATGGGTTAAAATTGAGGACTCGTTTTATCCCGAAAAAAATAAAGGGCTTCTGCGGGATATGGGTCCAAAGTTATCTTAATATTTAAGTAAAAATTATATTTTTGGGTGGTTCTCTATATTCGATACTGAAGCCAAAACTGTTTTACTTTTTATTTTTATCTGTCTGTCTGTCTGTTTGTCCGTATCTTGACCGCGCATCGCACAGAAACTACTGAATGAATTCAAATGAAACTTGGTATGATTTGAGTTCATACTACGAGGTAGAACATTGGATACGTTTTATCCCGAAAAATTAAAGCGCAAATTCTATTTCTATTGCATTTCCGCAATAGAAATAGAAGAGAATAGAATAGATAGGGGTTGAAAGTTAAAAAAAATAATATCACATATCAGGCAGAAACTACTAGACGGATTATTGGATGCAAATTGACACAGTCATATATCTATACTTATAATAAAGCAATAGGTATGAAAAATACTGCAAAAAGAATATAAATAAAAAATGCTCTTGGGTGCTTAAAAAGGGTATTGAACACGAATAAAAATATCGTGTTGCTCTGTCTGTTCGTCTGTTTGTTTGTTCGCATCACGTAAAAACTAATGGACCGATTACAATGCGGTTTTCATTGTTAGATAGCTCAGGGTTTGGTTTAAAAACTGGTGTAAATGGTATCTCAATCTGGTGAGTTAGAAGCCGAGCAATTGATAAAAGTATTTTTGACTGCTAAATAAATTTTGATCAAATGTTGGTATATTGGTCCTGGAATAGCACATTATGGTTCTTTGAACCTAAAGAAAAGACCACGAGTGCGAAGCCGCGGGTAAAGCTATTTACAATAAAAAAAGAGTTTGAGTTACTGATAAAATACTGTAGTCTACTTTAATATTTTCTACATAAATACGGGAAAAGCTGGAATTAAAAAGTAGGATTATTCAAAACTCGTTGTAATCTGTACTTTCAACCTCCAGTAAAAGTTCCAACAAACAAGGTTATATTTTCGCCGAGCCAACTCGTTAGTCAAACAGTTGTAGCCTGTAACTACGAACCTTTTAGCGCTACTAACTTCGCCCGACGAAGCACTTCATAAAAAATGAACCGCGAAAATTTCAGCAAAAATCCACGGCAATAACTCGCATAGGTATAAAAATCGCCCGGCGCTCTCCTATTTAAAAGGCATCCCTATTTGCACGTAATATTTCCCGAGTTTTCCTTGAGCTTTCTTGCCTTTTCCGCTGCCTCCCCGGTGGGGCTCAGTCGCAGGCGGGCGCCCGGCCGGAGCGGACGCGTCCGTAGCGCTCCGCTCGTCTCTTTTCTCGTGTTTATTTTTCCGTCGTTGCTTCTGTGTTCTCTCTTTTAAACTCATGCTGTAAAGTGGTCGATGTGTTTTGATTACGTCTGGTATGTTTCTGGCCGTTGTGCGGTGAAGGTATATAACGGGTGGTTAGTTTTGATTACGTCTGGTATGTTTCTGGCCGTTGTGCGGTGAAGGTATATAACGGGTGGTTAGTTTTCTGTCTGAATTAGTGCTACGTTTAGCATACTAGAGCGACGTTGTATTTGCTCTATCAAAATGAATAACAAAACAAGAGAGATGTGAAGTAAATATTCTAGTTATTTGCCATGTTTCGGTTAGGAAAAGGCAATCTCATACATGTCGTGCATATGTAAATACATTATTAGTAGGCATAGAGGCAAGTCGCAATGATACATTGATTGAATATCGCTACATTGATCTGTCTTGTTGCTACTCTACTAAGCTCTATCAGGATGCAAATCCCGGAAACCAATCAGTGCTCTACTCGTGACTGAATCATTAAACAGTTTGCTTATACCATTGATATTTATCTCCTCTATTGTCCTCTATATCTAAATCTCATTCTCTCTAAAATGAATTTGTTGACCTGGGGTGCTAAGCATTAGTATCCGATAATTTTCTTCCCACTATATGCAAAGGGGAAAAAAACCTTTATCCCTAGTCCAAACCATCTATCATATATTAATCAGTGTTAATACACCGCTCTTTAAATCAAAGTTAATAAAATTGCGAGGTTTAATAAGTTCGTTATATATATTGTTGTAACATTCTATTTGGCTATTTGTTTAATAAGTTCGTTATATATATTGTTGTAACATTCCATTTAGCTATTTGTTTAATAAGTTCGTTATATATATTGTTGTAACATTCCATTTGGCTATTTGTTTAATAAGTTCTTTATATATATTGTTGTAATATTCCATTTGGCTATTTGTTTGGGCGTAACGAACACGGACGTTTATGGGGTGCTTACTGTAAGCTTAAAAATAACGCCGGGGATATGTCAACATGAGGTTAAATATAGCAACATTCCGAATATTAACATGACAATTTGAACGAGAGGGGTTCTTATGAAATACACCATCTTCCTTTTTATTTTACCTTTGCTGCATGGGTTAGGTTTGGCATTAAACATGTTATGTTATGGTAATGTTATGTTATGGTAATGTTATGTTATGCACATGCTTATTTTACCCCCTTTGCCCTTAAATATATTATATCCTTTTTTGTATCAATACTGTGTGCATTTAATTTGTTTCTTTTTTGTTGGCAATAAATATATTTTTCCAAGGATATAATAAACAAAATTTGAAATTGCTAGTAATATAATTCCCAGAGTTAATATTGTGTTAAGTTTGACCGCTCTGAAATGGTCAATTCCTATGGAAATCACGAAGACTGCAATATGTTTATTAATATTTTTGGAGAGCGTTTGCGATCACGTGACTATGTCACCGATATATATATATATATATATATATATATATATATATATATATCCATCCCAATATATAAAAGTGAAACGTTGTCTGTTTGTTTGTTTTTTTGTTTGGGGAGCTTTCACGCGATAACGGCTGGACGGATTTTGATGAAATTTAGAATGGAGATAGCTTATACCCTGGAATAAAACATAGGATACTTTTTATCCCGGAAAAATTTAAGTTTCCACGGGAAAACTAGTATATAATATATCAATATTTTTACTGAAGTCGTTTTAAGGAGTATGACTTCAGGTTGACATAATTGGGGATATGATTTTACCACAGACATCTAGCCTATTGTATTAAAATCAGTCAAAACGGAACGAATTCTGAAAACATAATTATGCAATTCGGGTAAAATTAGAACGACTGAATTTAGACTGTTTTGTAGGTTTACTCAAAGTTACCCAGCTCGCTGCATTGAGTTTCAAAACTAATCTGAATTTCAATAGCGTGAGTGCGGGACTTGGAAACCTACCGAAGTACACGTCTTAATAGTGCATCTGTTTACTTCAATACATTATATAAATAAACCTTTCTAATTTTAAACAACCTTTTTATGCTTGTAGCAACATCCCACAAACTCTCGTGGCTGTTTTCCCGGGATAAAATGAATCACTGTTGATCTCTATACATTTAGTGTACAACATCTACAGACAAAATTTCATCAAATTCGGTCGAGCTGTTTTGGCGTGGAAGCATTCCAAACAAACAATGTTTTACTTTTATAAATTAGGTGGGCATGGAGATATCTCAGATAATTTCCCACAAAGACGTTCTTACGTTGAACTGCAGAACTGCAGCTTTGTGACACTACTACGCAGATACTACATAATATATCGATCGACATCAACACCAAGTAAACCTACCCACACTACAATATCCAATCGCTACTTGAACGTATTGCAATAGTATCGGAGCCTAATTACACTGAGTGCATATTGTGTATTTTATTTGAAAATATTTTATATTACGTGAAGAGCACTTGAACAAAAAGCTTTCATTCGTAGAACGGTTATGTTGCATAAAACAATAGTGTTAACTAGATATAGAACAATAATCCTCAAGATAAATAGGACTAATGGAAACTTTGAAAAGTTTGATTCGATGTCATTTGTCCCTTGCTTTTCTTCTCAGACATTTTCTTTCACTTAATAAAAATAATCATCTCATTCCATCAAGCGAGATTGTTAAATTGTCTGTCTTCAATGGATTTAGTCAAGTTAATTATTTTTTCCTTCCTTTGTAACAGATGCCTCGAGGAATTTGTTAATTTGTATTTTTTTCAGTTCCTTTTAGCTATATTGGTTCTTTAATGAGATCCCACAAAGTATAAGAGTAATAACTATAATGTTCTGTACAATGTAGAGGTTCATTAATTCTGTTATCGATGTTTTATAGTGATAACTGCATAATATGTGTAACTTTGTTGCTCTAAGGCGGTTTCGTCTCTGTACACGATGAGTAAACCCAAGAGAAACCAAAGGAGATTTAATGTTTACAAAAAATTAGATGGAGATTTAATGTTTTAATGTTTACAGTTCCTTCTTCCGGAAAGTGTTAACTACATAAATATATATATATTTTTATCAACAGTATGTATTGTATTCTGCTAGACATAAACATCTCTCAGATAAGTCATCATCAGTCACTGATGCCGGCGACGTCTCCTAATCAGTGGCTGCTTATTTCATCATCATGATTTTATGATGCTCATGCTGTGCTGATGATGATGATGATGATGATGAAAATTATATGTGTTATTCCAGGGTATAAGCTATCTCCATTTCAAATTTCATCAAAATCCGTTCAGCCGTTTTAGCGTGAAAGAGTAAGAAACATACCACATATTTAACACATAAAAACTTTCGCTTTTTATAATATTAGTGTGATTAGAATTAAAAATTAATTAAATAATTTAATTTTGTAAAATACCCAAAAGCTTTCGCAAAACTATTCAAAAAATACTATTTAGTAGTACCTGTAGGTACCCTCTATAGTATAGGGCCTGAAAACATAAAGGAACCGTAGACACGCCCACAAACTTCCAATAACGAAGCAAACACAACATAGACGTAGCGTATTGTAGCGGGCGTCGCCCCAAGGTGGCCGCCGCCGACTTTATTTCCGCTTCCGGGGACGCTGGGCGGGCGGGATGCAAGAAGCTGCTCTCTTTAAAAGATTTTTAATAATTGCGTTTTCTATTTAAAATGTTTTTTTTTCTAGGCGATAGATTTCAGTATGAAAAAAAAAGAGTTTTTTTTCATGTCTTCAAATAAGTCGATGACAAAATATCGTTAGGAAAGTATTGAGGAAAAGCAACAATATCAGTAAGGTTTTTTTATTTGGGAATTTGTAAACGGATGTAGAATACAATATATTCAAAAGTCAACACTGGTTTCCTACAAAGTAGCTAGTTCATTCCAGCTGAAATGATCGTGTAGTTTCCGAAAGTTATGTTAATTATAATCTGACGTTTACGTAAAATGCCCTCCTCAGTCTGTTGCGCACCAAACAAAACGTAGCACGTAACGTTGTCGGAGGCTTTGCCGCGGGTCGGTCGCGGCGCGGCGCCCGGAGGTGTAGGTGGCTTCCTTTATTTCCGCTCGCCGACTTTATTTAGCCTTGTAAGCAAAATACTGATGGAGGTACAAACATACTTTTTTAGTTGATATATTCAGGCGTTACTTTACGGAAATCCTATTTTTTTTTAATAATAATTACTTTTACATGCTCATTTTATTCTTACAATAAATCAATGTTACTATGGTTGTACAAAATTGATATAAACTTATAATTTTCTTCTATTTTTTTATTTCTTACATTATATTCAAAGTCAAGTCAAAGTATTTTATTGTAAATAGGCAAATATAATAACACTTTTACAAGTCAAAATTAACATCTCATGACCAAAGAGAAATACATAAAATATTATAAATATGTATATCATTTCAATAAAATTTTGGTAAACTAGTATGCTTTGCGTTTGAAAACTTACTTGAAACCTACGTAGGTTGGTTGTGGGCTGCGGGCTCGGATACGTCTTCTGTCTACATAATAAAAGTCCATGAGGCTTGTTGGTAGTAGATGATTTCTGTAGCATGATAAATAAGAGTTTCGTGGCTACTGCCCTAAAACTATTGGCGCTGAAACTATTAGAATAAATAAAATAAACAATTCTGAAAGAATTGTACTTGTACATACAGTGTTTATAGTATTGCACTATAATGACAGTCTCAAAGGTGTCGGTGGCTCTATTTCCGGCTCAGGCGCTGGGCGGGCGGCGCATCCTTTGGGGATCACTTCCGCTCTTTATCTACGTGCTAGCATCACATTTCAATATACATATTTTTTGTTGTAGGTTTTTATGTTGTCTGGTATACCCGTATTTATAATATGCTAATGAACGCAACAAAACAAGCTTTTCGCGTAAAATGCAATTGGGCGTACAATTTACAGTTAATAGAATGAATAAACGTTAACTCTAACACAAAATCTTTATGATAATGATAACTTATACGATTTATATAATTATTATATCTAATATTATTTTAGATTAATTGGAAACGAAGCTCTATATGCCGATAGCATGTGTGCTATCAACAAAATTGACATGTTCATTATGTAAATTTATCTTAATACTAATTAGAGTAATTTGATATTTTATAAAATTCTTTTTAGTTAAACATAAGCCTCAAAAGAGGTAATTACCCACATAACAAATTATTCGTCTACACATGCGTTACAATCAATACATAGTTTGATTCCCCCATTGACGTCTCAACAAAGCGGACCATTGTCCATTGTGGCTGCCGCAGCGAGAGACGGCGAGATAACAGCCGTCAAATGTCCAACCCACATAATGGAGCAATCTGACAAGGTGGCTGATACGAGCCTGTAATAAAAATGTAACCTTCAAACATATCTATCCTGTGTTAAGCCCACCTAAGCCCAGTTACATATTCAAACATATCTATCATGTGTTAAGCCCACCTAAGCCCAGTTACATATTCAAACATATCTATCCTGTGTTAAGCCCACCTAAGCCCAGTTACATATTCAAACATATCTATCCTGTGTTAAGCCCACCTAAGCCCAGTTACATATTCAAACATCTATCCTGTGTTAAGCCCACCTAAGCCCAGTTACATATTCAAACATATCTATCCTGTGTTAAGCCCACCTAAGCCCAGTTACATATTCAAACATATCTATCCTGTGTTAAGCCCACCTAAGCCCAGTTACATATTCAAACTTATCTATCCTGTGTTAAGCCCACCTAAGCCCAGTTACATATTCAAACATATCTATCCTGTGTTAAGCCCACCTAAGCCCAGTTACATATTCAGGTAGGTATAAGTGGTATTTTTGCAGGTTTTTTTTTATTTTTTCAAATTATGTTTGTGCTATTTGTATGTTGCACTTTTAACAAAACTTTTATTACGTATCCTTTAGATTAGAAGGCTTATATTTGTATCCTTTATACCAGCTGTTGCAGTCAATATTAATTATACCATTACCAAATTTTTTTGAAGTCTGAGTAGCTACTTGCTTATTAATGATGTACATTAATGATGTGCAAACGTATTTAAACTTAAACTGACTTGGTCTCTAATACGTCACGGGTCTATAGTGTTAGCTTTTGCTTCTCCACCCCCCCGACTACCATTGAAGGCAAGCCGACGGACGGTCTGGGGTCATTTAGCCCCAGGGAGTGTCGAGGCCCATAGTGACACCAGTCACAGACGGGCCGCCACAAAGCCACCCTACTTTTTTGTTGTTGTTTTTTTGGTTCGCTTTAGAAATAAGTTTACAGCTGCCCATTACTACATTATTTACTAGTAAGTTTACAGCTGCCCATTACTACATTATTTACTAATAAGTTTACAGCTGCCCATTACTACATTATTTACTAATAAGTTTACAGCTGCCCATTACTACATTATTTACTAATAAGTTTACAGCTGCCCATTACTACATTATTTACTAATAAGTTTTGCTGTAGTCGCTGACCACAAGTGGCGGCTCAACTAAGTTTATTTAATGCCAAAACATTTTAGTGCTGACCACAATTTTCTGCTGACCGTTTCAGCGATAGCCGTATAATATGTATAGGACATAAATTACCGCTTCACAACATGTTATCTATTAATAAGTTAATTTATAGACATTTAAATGAAATATAAAAGTTTTTATAGCCTTAGTTTAGAAGCCATGTCAAGTCACGAGAACCAAACGCGTGTGCCAAATTTCAGCCCGATAGCTTCAGTAGAAGTGGATGAAATATTGATTGCAAAATTCCAGTACATACATTCAAGTGAAGTTAGATAAATGTTTTTAAAATACAGCTTAAACATGAATATAATCACTTTGCATATTCGTCGAAATAAAGAGAAAACAGCTCAAAAACATGCCTTTCATCAATGTAACAACCCGATATCATTTCATTACACTTTAAAACTTTTCCAAGTGATTAAAAAATGGAAAACCAGTTCGGTGCCACCTGCCACCAGGGCTTTCATTCGTGAAGTATCGCTTCAGTAAACATAATAATATATTTACTGCATAATATAAACACACATATATATACTTTAACTAGGGTTGTCGCTTCACACAATATGCCTGCTTATTAGCTTCTAGTTAACACGTTTTTATAAAAAACAACATTAAATTACACGCAACCATTGCGCAAGTCGTAAAAAGGCGATTTTACAATTCTTTGAATAAAGAGCTTAAGTGTATTAAAGGTTTTCCACTAGCGTCCCATATGTTAATTCAATATGTAAAAGCCTTTGATCCTTGTAAGTGTATTAAAGGTTTTCCACTAGCGTCCCATATGTTAATTCAATATGTAAAAGCCTTTGATCCTTGTAAGTGTATTAAAGGTTTTCCACTAGCGTCCCATATGTTAATTCAATATGTAAAAGCCTTTGATCCTTGTAAGTGTATTAAAGGTTTTCCACTAGCGTCCCATATGTTAATTCAATATGTAAAAGCCTTTGATTCTTGTAAGTTTATTAAAGGTTTTCCACTAGCGTCCCATATGTTAATTCAATATGTAAAAGCTTTTGATCCTTGTAAGTGTATTAAAGGTTTTCCACTAGCGTCCCATATGTTAATTCAATTTGTAAAAGCCTTTGATCCTTGTAAGTGTATTAAAGGTTTTCCACTAGCGTCCCATATGTTAATTCAATATGTAAAAGCCTTTGATCCTTGTAAGATACATTGTCAATTTAAAAGTGTTTTAGCAGCTTTAAAACGAAATGGAATAATTGAGTATGATTTTTATTTAAAGCTTTTAACTGGTATATAGGTTGTCCAACTGTTTCATACAGTAGTCCGTTCCACTTTTCTATCCAGAAAAAAATACAACTGTTTGCATGAAGGATATTTCTTCACGGTTCGAGTTCGGTTCGGTTCATTCCCAGAAGAAGATAGATTGATGCGTTCTTCCAAAATGCTTAATGGAATCTATTTGTATTTTCTTTAGTTGACAGAGGAAAATGTGCATTCTGCCATTAACATTACTAAAGAACTTATTAACCCAATTTTGCGCGGATATTATAAGCATCATCATCATGTCAGCCTTTAGAAATCCACTGCTGAACTCGCTCGTCATGTGCCACCTCCATCCATCGACTTCCTGCGATGGCTACAATGTCGTCGTTCCATCGTGTTGGTGGTCTCCCTACACTTCGCTTGCTTGTTCGTGGTCGCCATTCGAGAACCTTTATTACCCAGCGGTTGTCGGTTCTGCGAACTATATGGCCTGCCCATTGCCACTTCAACTTGCAAACTCTGAGAGCTATGTCGATAAACTTGGTTCTTCTACGGATTTCCTCATTACGGATCTTATCATGTATTGAAACTCCGAGCATAGTTCTCTCCATTGCACGTTGCGCGACTTTGAGTTTATGTATGAGACCAAGAGTTAGCGACCACGTCTCAGTGCTGTATGTCATCACTGGCAACACGCACTGATTATAAACTTTCGTCTTGAGGCTCTGCGGTATCTGCGACGAGAAGATATGGCGTAGTTTCCCGAACGCTGCCCATTCGAGTTGGATTCGTCGGTTGACCTCCTTGTCGAAGTTGGATCTTCCCAATTGGATCGTCTGACCCAAGTAGACATAGTGATCAACAGCTTCGATAATATAATAATAATAATAATAAAATGTATTTATTGCAAACAAACAAACAAAAAACAATCAACACAATAAAAAAAATTAGATATTCCACGATAACATGACTCGCGACAATTAGTAACATTAAATTTACCGTGCCGCGCGTCATGTTAGCATGCACATCTGATGTTTTTTTTTTACAATAATGAGCTTGTTTGACAATTGGGGTATACTCAGCACTGTACTGCGCAGACTAAGAGTCTACGCAGGGCTGGTTTACATATCGTTCCCTACATAAACCGGCATGGGTGCGACATGGGCATTTGATATGATATTCGTCTTACCCATGTTGATTTTAAGACTTATCTGTTGGGAAACAATATTGAGGTCAATGAGCATTGTGCTTAAATCTTCCAAGGTTTCTGCCATGATGACTATAACATCGGCAAATCGAAGGTGAGTAGTGATGCATACGCCATTGAAGTTAATACCATATACTTTCCAGTTCAGAAGCTTGAATATATCTCCCATTGCAGAGGTGAACAGTTTCGGAGAAATAACGTCTCCCTGTCTCACCCCTTTTTGCACCTGGATAGAATTCGTGCTCTGATCCTGAAGACGGACTGTCATGGTGGCCTTGCTGTATAAACACTTCAAAACTCGATGTACCTGTAGTCAATCTGGCCCGCTGTAATGCCTGTAGCACTGCCCAGGTCTCGACTGAATCAAAGGCTTTCTCGTAATCCAGAAACGCTAGACATAGTGGCCGATTATACTCTTCGGTCTTCTGTATAATCTGCCGGATCGTATGGATGTGGTCTACGGAGCTAAACCCTTTTTGGAATCTAGCTTGTTCGGGAGGCTGAAAGTCGTCAAACCTACGAGCGAGACGGTTTGTAACTACTCTCGAAAACAGCTTATAGACGTTGCTCAGCAGCGAAATGGGCCTATAATTCTTCAAGAGGGTGTTATCACCTTTCTTAAAGAACAACACCACTACGCTCCTGTGCCACACCTCTGGCGTAGTACCCTCGAGGTTGACGGAGTTCTGAAGGAAGGACTTAAAGTACCAGCTTCTGAAGGACTTAAAATACCGGTGTTCCACCTGCTTTCAGTAGCTCTGTCGTTATTCCGTCCTCCCCAGGTGCCTTGTTGCTCTTTAGCTGTGTGAGAGACATTCTGATCTCGTATAGGCTGATGTCCGGGATATCTTTGGTATAATGTAGGGTCAAAGGGGCTCTTGCATCGTTAGTTGTGCTAGAAGGACTTCGAGATGAGGTGTATAATTGCCCATAGAACTTCTCGAGCTCACTCAAAATCTCTGGCTTCGACGAAACGATGCTGCCACTGTCGGTCTTCAGCTTCGTCAATAGGCTTTGCCCAATAGACAGATCTCTCGAACACTTTGGAGCCCTTGTTCCGCTCTATTGTGTTCTTAATACAACTAGTATTATAGGAACGCTAATCGTGTCGCATCGACTTAGAGACCTGTTTATTATGCAAGCTGTAACGGGACATATCCACTGAAGACTGTAGCCTCATCTCGCCTCGTTCTGCCATAAGTTTGAATGTATGCTCAGAGAGTTTCCGTGTTCTATTTTTGTGGTGGATCTTAAAGAACTCCGACCCGACCACGTGAACAATTTCCACCAGCCCGTTGTTTAGTTCGTCCACTGTATCGCATTCGTCAAGGATTTGGAAGCAATTTTGGAGTTCCAACTGAAAGCTCTCGGGGTTTCGGATTTGAGCAGGACTTGGGCGAAGAGTAGATCTCATCAAACGGGACCTCTCCAGCTTTACGTTGATATTCAATGAGCCTCTTACCATGCGGTGATCACTGTCGGTACACTTAACGCTGTTGATCACAGAGATATCATTGAATATATGCCGATTGGTCGTCAAAATGAAATCTATCTCGTGCTTATGACCGCCGGGGTACGGCCACGTCCATTTCCTGGAGGGGCACTTCTTGAAAAAGGAGTTCATCATAAAGAGTCCCTCCTTCTCCATGAAGTTGGCCAATCGCTGACCCCTTTGGTTCCGCTGTCCAAATCCAAACTGCCCCACTCTCAGTTCATCGCCATTCCTCATGCCCAGCCGTGCGTTGAAGTCCCCCATCACCAATGTATCGCATTCGGTAAGGATTTAGAAGCGATTTTGGAGCTCCAACTGAAAGTTCTCGGGGTTTCGGATTTGAGCAGGACTTGGGCGAAGAGTAGATCTCATCAAACGGGACCTCTCCAGCTTTACGTTGATATTCAATGAGCCTCTTACCATGCGGTGATCACTGCCGGTACACTTAACGCTGTTGATCACAGAGATATCATTGAATATATGCCGATTGGTCGTCAAAATGAAATCTATCTCGTGCTTATGACCGCCGGGGTACGGCCACGTCCATTTCCTGGAGGGGCACTTCTTGAAAAAGGAGTTCATCATAAAGAGTCCCTCCTTCTCCATGAAGTTGGCCAATCGCTGACCCCTTTGGTTCCGCTGTCCAAATCCAAACTGCCCCACTCTCAGTTCATCGCCATTCCTCATGCCCAGCCGTGCGTTGAAGTCCCCCATCACCAATGGGAAGTGTGTTTTCGGGGCATGTATGGCATTGGAAATGTCGTCGTACATAGCTTCCACTTCATCGTCCGGGCATTTCGAGTGTGGGGCGTACACCTGTATGACCTTCAACGAATACCGTTCGGTAATTCTGAGTATAAGGTATGCCACCCTGCTCGAAACGCTTTCTATCTTCACAATATTTTTGACGAGGGACTTGTGGACGAGAAACCCGATACCGTGTTGGGACTGCTGGTCGTCCTCATCGTATCCTCTCCCTCTCTTCGGACTTCTGATAACCCTATAATACCCCAGCGCAACTTACTTACTATTTCTTCCTACTCTATCAGCTTCTCATCGGTCCTCAAGGTGCGTGCGTTATAAGTTGCCATGTCCAGAGATCGTAGGGGTTGGTAGCTGGGTCTCTGCCGGGGATTCTTAGCACCCCCTGCTCCGCCGTTACCATGGCTGCTACCGGTGCCAGGAATAACGGAGCCGCCGGGGACTGGGGGCCGTCGTTGCGGTGTGTCTATCATATTGGGGGGGTTTTGCAACATTCACCACGCTTAGCAGGTGGATTGGTGACCGCAGTGTTACAAATATGTATTCGGAGGATGCTGCTGCCCATCTTCCGGTGTGTGGGAATACACACTGGAAGATGGGCAGCAGCATTAGTCGCCTCTTACGACATCCACAGGAGGATTGGGAGGGTCTTATTCTAAGCCGAGACCACAACGGCGATTATAAGCATATACATTTATAAATAGCAGCGTATATATTTTTCGGATATTAGGCATATCGTATTCTAAAATTGATTGTTTTTCTTATTCGCTATTTCGGATTTATAAAATTAGTTAAGAAAACTTTCTACGAAATGAGAACCATGTACCTACTTAGAATTCAAATTAACATTTCTCTTAATTCGTAGTTTATGGTCTGTGCTTAGTACTGAAATAATTTGCGTATACTACTCCGTTGTTATTTGTGTTAATTTGTACCATTATATTATATTTGTACTAACTACATTATAGCATTTAAATAAATGAATGGAAGTTTTATCCAACACTTTCCATGGTAAGTCCTGCGAGGAACTGCATGGTGCAGATGTTCTAGACTCGTCACATAGAATTAACATGTTATATCCCTCCTGGACGCGTTATCATGACCTACTCTATTTATAGGTGATCGATCGAATCCGCTACCTAGCGATTACTGGTTATCGAAATGATGGGCCCAAACATCATGTTATTGAAATTACTACTTACTTAATGTATTGTTATTTTGAAGGTCGACAACATATTTAGATATCATTCAATATTCTAAGAGAGTTTTCAGTGCCGTGTAAACTGTATAAAGTCTCGATATGTATTGTTATTTCGATTGATGCATGACACTGCCTTACAGGTAGACCATTAATTGATTCACGAAAGGCCGACAAAGTTTAGTATCATACGGCGGAACCATGGTGAAATTTTAATACTGGAACCGGAAAGGTTAATCTCATCAAAAAGTAACAAGCACAAATTAAAAGTTTATATAACCCTCCCTAGCTATAATGGGGATAGCTAAGAACCATCTCGATCACATCAGCTAACAAACTGAAAAAAACGCATCAAAATTGGTCCATTCGTTTGGGAGCTACAATGCCAAAGACAATGCTTACAATGACATACGCACACATATGGACCCTAAACTTATAAAACCCCTCTTTTTTCGAGTTTGGGGGCCACGTTATTCAATTATGATATCCGTAAAAAAATACCAAGTTCGTGCCCAGCCTTGCCCGAGAAAATAAATAGATGAGTGATGTGACTCTCATGCTTACAACCAATTGAACGAGTCTATAATATTAATTTTAAACTTGTGTTCAAGCAGGTTTATTTCAATGACAAGCTGAGCCCCGCGGTTTCACCCGCGTGGATTATGATGACGGATGATGATGATTATGAAAAGGAGCCTATGTGTTAATCCAGGATATAAGGTATCCTGGTACCAAATTTCATCCAAATCCGATCAGCCGTTTGAGCATGAAGTAGTAACAAACATACACACACACACACACACACACACGAACTTCTAAAGATAAAGATAGATGGCGCTACTCGATTTTTATGCAACGTCCTGACGTTTTGTATGGACTGTCAGTTCTAATATAAGTTTTGAGTTCTGCATCGCGCATACGGAGTTTTGCGCTCGATAAGAGAGCATTCGTTTTTAAAACTTTAATCTCTGGTCTGTTTACGACAGTGGCTACACTTGTCTGATTTATAATATTAGTGTGATTGTAATAGTGAGGTAAATATTTCAAGATAAAGTAGAAAAAACATCTCTCTCAAACGTTTTTTTTTTCACAAGCGGCTGTGTGAGATAGAAATTAAAACAAGATTTTTGGAGAACATTTAAAACATTTAACTTAGACAAAGCTTCATTCTCATTGGGAAATACCCATTTTTCACTTCACCCTTCCCCAAAGCTTTGCATTTAAACTGTCCCCTTAAATAGAACAATGTTATTTGAAATTTCAATTGAACGGACATTTAAATTGAAGCACTGATTGAGCCCCCCGCACCCCCCTCACCTCCGCACGTTGTGACAGACCACTGGGCTCGAACATTGATTTTTTAACAACCCCTATGTGCCGGCGATCGATGGCTGGTTTCCCTTGTTCAGTTATTAGTGCGCTCTATAATGAAACTGACACTGCAGTGCTCGTTTGCGTTTTACGTTTATCCCTAGATATATTTAAAAGGGCACTTTTGTGAATATCTCGGGCATTGAATCAGTCACCAAGTATTAGCGTTGTGATCCGCTTTAACTCTTGCGGGTTATAAAAGGTTTTCTGGAAAATAAATGAGGTATCTTTATTCGTATCATTTCACAAGCCTTTTGTGGGATCCAGTTCAGAGCTCGCAGTGCCTTTTCTACATGAATAAGCCATCATTAAAGGAACATCTGCTCTCCCACACAATTTCCTGATAGTACCCCAATCATCCTCTGATAAGAAGTTCTATAAACAACCCTCAATTTGCGAATGTCAACGAACCCCTCTGAATAGAGCTAACGAGCGACTTCCCTGTTATCTGTAGGAGATGAATATTTTTGCAAAAGGATCGTTAGTCGCCGGCAGCTAACGGAGTAACTAGGGCTCAACCTCTGACGTCATTCGCGGCCCTGTCATTGGATGGAGTTGTGGTCAAAGCGACAACGGCTTACGCCGATGCAAATGGGTTCCTTCATTGTTTAGTCCGCATGAGCAGCTACTGTAGTGTAGTCGTCAATGTACGTCACTCAGATCTATCTAGTGTTCGCCTCAAGCAAAATAAGCAGTTCCCATACTATATGTTAGCGAAACCGTTGCTCTGAAACCTGTTTATTTCATTGACATTATATATTTACCCAAGTTCCTAGCAGTTTGATTTTTACCAGACTGCGCAACGCAAAGGTCGGTAATGTATTTATCAGCCTATATAATGTACTAGCTTTCCCGCCCGCGACTTCGTCCGCGCGGACTACGGTCTATCGCGAAAAGCATCCTATGTTCATAAAAGATACTAAAAACCAATGCAAAAGTAGAATACTAACGCACTTGATCTTTTTTGACAGAGTTGTTATTTCGTTTCCATGGCAACCGTTCCTTATAAGCGAGTAATCAAGATTTTTCAGTGTTCCCGTAGAAACTTTAAATTTTCTGGGATTTAAAGATTTCCTATGTTTTATTCCAGGGTGTAAGCTATCTCCATTCCAAATTTCATCAAAATCCGTTCAGCCGTAATCGCGTTAAAACTACCCAAACAAACAAACAAACAGACAACGTTTCACTTTTATATATTGGTATGGATGCCTGTTCCTTTGTGGCGCTCTAGAGACCAAACGCGTGACCCGATTTTGATGACGTCAATCGATTTGTCTTAACCTTACGAGTGTTACTAAAAACTAATCAAAATTCATATTATGGCCACAAGCGGACGCCATATAGGAAAAAAGTAATTGAAAACGAATTATGTTAAAGGATACCCCATTATTAAATAGGTATTTGAAAATAATCATTAGGTTTCTGTTATCATTTTTCATTTTGAATTACCATTTAGGATCTATAACGATTTAAAGTTCAACCTTTCTCACATATATTTAGGATCTATAACGATTTAAAGTTCAACCTTTCTCACATATATTTAGGATCTATAACGATTTAAAGTTCAACCATTCTCACATATATTTAGGATCTATAACGATTTAAAGTTCAACCTTTCTCACATATATTTAGGATCTATAACGATTTAAAGTTCAACCTTTCTCACATATATTTAGGATCTATAACGATTTAAAGTTCAACCAATCTCACATATATTTAGGATCTATAACGATTTAAAGTTCAACCATTCTCACATATATTTAGGATCTATAATGACTTAAAGTACAACCATTCTCACATATATTTAAAGTTCAACCATTCTCACATATATTTTTGTCTCTTTTTAGTTTTGTTCGCAGTCGTATTATTTTATCATTTTCTATTATGTCTTGTTACTCAATAGAGACAATACAGAGATGCTTTAGAGTCGAGAGCTTTAGTTTGACTTAACAGAAGGTGCATGTCTACCGCTATCTACCCGCTCTCCGCTCCCTGCTCGTACCGTGTCCAATAATCCTATCATTCGACATGCCCAATAGCGCTTGATATTCGCCAGTGACATATTGTTTGATTGTATGTTTGACTGCTTTTATAATCTAGATATTCTAGATGGTAGACGGCGTGTTTACTGGCAGACTCGAGTCAAGGCTGCTCTGGTGATAGTCGTTAATGTCTGTATGGTCGGTCTTGCTCTTTCGTTTATTGATACTTTGCTATTTCTGCTTTTCTCGCAATCCACTATTGTAACTACTGTTTCGTCTTCTTGGCTTTAATCTCGATGAGATACTGTGGCGTGCTGATGCTGAGTGCGCAACCTTATTTATAGCACTTATTTGTTGAGCTCCTCACTTTGTACTCGTACGTCGTTGTACTCGTACGTCGTTGTACGTACGTATGTCGTTGTACGTACGTACGTACGAAATAAAATTAATATTAGTTTATTTTTTCTTTTGGATTCTAGTTTTTGCTTTACTGATTCATTAGTTTCCTGATATATTGTAAGGGTGCTCTGAAGTAGCAATGTAGTATTCAATTAGTTGAAATACTCTTACGTTGGGATCTCAATGAAGTTAGTTACAGTCGCGCTCACGTCCCGCCGCCGCCGGCCCCGTCTCAATCACATATCCAGCAAATGGTATTGGCTGATTGAATCGCCTTCAAAAGGGTATGAAAATACTCACTTATGCCTCGAGTAGCAACAACCCCTTTTTTCTATTATTATCTAGAAAAGACACACAAAGGATTCGGCTTCGAGCTGAGAACAGCTATATTTAATCCGTATTTTTCTGTTATACTTCAACAATATCGTAACAATAAATGTATATTTTCGTATCCTAAGCAAATCAGAGCAAAAATCGCAGTGGCTTTTGTTTTAATATCCACGCATTAAGTTGTTTTATTACCCGACTACAGCAAAGCAAAGGAAGGGTAATGAGTTTAACAGTCTATGTATGTATGTGCTTATATGGATGTTCCACCATAGAGTTTTTTTTTACCCGTTTAAGGCAAGGTAAAGGAAGGATTATGTGTTCAAACTAAAATCTTGGTCCGATTTTGACAAGCGAAGTATCAATCAATTCGTCTTCATCGCAAGAGTGTCATAGGCTATTTTTTACCCGACCTTACCCGGGTTTTAGTTTTTTAACTTATATCTTATTTTTCATTTATAGATTACTTACAAATTTACAAACGTACACAAAGTAAACGCTTAAAGCTGTGGAGTTCACCAACATTAAAACCTTAGTTGAGCTACTGTTAACATTAAAGTTACATACATTGTTTAAGAATTGTGCTTTACCTATGTTTCAATTAAATGTTAGTGAACTTGAACACCAGTATAATCTAGCTTATCTTATATTTGTAATGCATCCATTCACGTCTCCTGGTACCATTTGTATTAGTCTACGTTCAGTAATGGTTCCGTTTTGCCAGTTCGTGTACGGCACTCTAAACGGAACAAACACTCCAGTTTCGGCCAACAAAGGCGATTCCTCAGTTGATTCACTCCCGTGATTGCTTGTAATAGTCCCGGAGGACTCCCCTCGGGAATAGTGGCCCAGGCCACAGAATATCACATAATACACGTCGCCAGGGCGCTGAGTAGCCCCTGAGCAGAGAGGTTTTGGTTACATGATGTTGCTTGCTTGCTTGTCGTGTAAGGTAGTGCTGGATTCTGGTGTCAGAGTCTGTCAGGCTGTGATGTGATTCCATTCGATTGCACTCTAGATATTTGAATTTAATTGCTCACTAACAGACAACATTTTGCTGTTATACTATTTAATAAATAATGTAATTAAATCTAAACACCACTGCCGCCAAAATGGAACTAAAAAATCATAAACAAGAGGTAATACAATTGTCATTAGGTACCTACTGCCTACTGCCGGGGGACCGTGCTGTGGAACACTTTTTATCTAATTGGTCCCCCGTCTGCAATGACAATTTTATTTATCTCTTGTTTTAAAAGCTTTTATTAAACTTGAAATGTTTGTATGTATGTATGTATGTATGTTTGTTTAGGTCAAATCTTGCAAGCTGAATTACAACCACTTCCTCTTAACCTAAGGAGTTGCATTTTTGCATGTTGGTTCAGTTCCGATGACAATGCATTTTTATGATAAGCATGACCTGAATCGACATACTGGATCAGCTCCAGACAGTTTATTTTTCGTAAAATAAGTTAATTCAAATCATTTAAACAAAGCTTTTACGAAGTAGCCATGTCATAATGAAAATTAAAACGGGCTATCACAATTAAATGCGTATACAACATTTCGTGTCTATGCTGTTAACCATTGAGGAGTCCCCTAATCAGAAGCCAACCCGGAGTACAGCAGCCATGTCATTGTAAAACATCCAACCGGCTATCATAATATAATGCGTACACAAAATTTCGTGTCTGTGCTATTAACCGTTGAGGAGTTCCCAAGTCAAGAGCCAAGTTGGAGTGCTGTAGCCATGTCATGGGGAAACTTCAAACCGACTATCATAATAGAATGTGTACAGAAAAATTCGTGACAGTGCTGCTGAAGAGTTCCTTTATCTGGAGCTGTTCCTGGATGTCGATTCAGGTCATGCTTACCATAAAAATGCATTGTCATCGGAATTGAACCAACATGCAAAAATTCAACTCCGTAGGATAAGAGGAAGTGGTTCTAATTCAGCTTGCAAGATTTGACCTTAACAAACATATACAGACATACATACAAACATTACAAGTTAAATAAAAGCTTTTAAAACCAGGGATTTTCTGGTATGCAGTATAATAGTATTTTATAAAAAATGTACTAACAAAATTACAAATTGATAGCTCCCATTTATTTTGAACATGACTGTCAATTGACCCATTTAACATCATAAGGTCAATATTGAGCTGGAAATTCACTGCGAAGCAATCATTCACGAGTGCCGCTAATTGAGCAGCCATCCCTCTCTACCATATTACGGGTGAAGAAGTGACTAAGTAGAAGCTTGCGTGACGGTAGCATACTACGAGGGGTTTGGGAGGTTACCTCAACACGGGTCGTAATAATGGGTATCCCTACGGACCGGTAGTCGGATACGGATACGGACTGGTTCGTATTAGCTTACAGCGGTAATTTCATAGTTCCTTGCTTCGCTCACTAATTACTGGCCTGTGTTTACTTAAATTGAGTATTTTTCTGATTTATAGTAGAACAAAAAAAAACTCGTTCTCGTAGGTAGTCTCCTATTGAGATTTCCGAGGTACTGTGTATTTTTCCAGACAAAACGTAATTTACTTTGAAATATGGGATTCTTAAAAAGTACAATACTCTATTTTTTCTATTTATGTTTCATTTTTTTCTTTCTTCGTATATTTCTACTCACAAACAACTTTCCCATGAACTCATAAGTGTAAAAAGTTATTGTTGAGTGCGTTTAACGATAGCGTTTATTATTCACGCGCCGAGTCCTCAGTCAGTAGTCGCCGGAACAAACTTTCGTGTTAAAAGTTAGTTGAGGCGTATTGGCTAGTTTATAATCTTCCAGTCGAATTGTGCTCGCGCTGATTTTATAATAATGGTCGGGTATCGTGACAAGTAAGCTGCGCAATAGTTAAAGTATATGGCCCATTGTTTATTAGTGTTTGATTTTAGACGTAGAAACTCACGACTGGCTATTTGACAATAATGTGTGTTGATATTTGTAATGTTTCCATTAGTAAACTAATTAGTCTAGCTGTCATCATCATTATTGTAATCAACTAAGCCTAGTCCTAGAAGTAGGCCTTTCCGAATGCCATTGAGCTAGCTTCGCTTCCAGGATTGTTAAGAGTATCGCCCGGAAGGCGTCCTGTCCTACACCACCTATACGTTTGCCAAATCCTGGTCAAAGTCGAAGTTACCAACGAAGTTACGGCCACTTGTTGAATCTTTCGTCACGGCGCGAAGCTTCGTCAATTATCATGTTACCTAATCTTCCGTCGGAGATCAAAAAACAAAACAACTCAAATAGTCTGTGAGTCAGCCCAACAAAACTACATGTTTATATTGCTTGAGAGAAATATGTATGTGTGAGTTCTGACGGGCCTATTATTGTTTCATTAAACGTAACCAAAGCCGACCATTGCAAAGCAAATATTGTGTTTGACTTTGGTTTTCAGAAAGACAGAAAGTCTAGTATTGAAACTCGTTGAAGATCGCACATTTGTTTTACTTACCATAACATAGTTTTTACAAATTTTCATGCCCAGCAGCTGAATCGACTTTGGTGGCTTACATTTGACATTGTTCATAATGATGTGAATCCAATTCAGTTCAACTTGAACTATATCGATCACTTGAACCACACTATCCGATTTGAAATAAGCACTACCGTCGCGGCGCGGGACTCGCGTCAGCTGTCGCTCGAATATCGGAAACGATGACCAAACAATACTTCTCTACTATCCATACACTTCGAAGCTCCGGTACAGAAATTCGACTTGCAACAGTTGCTCCATGTTCATGAACCGTATAGTTCATCATCAGCCCATTATGTCCCAGTTGATATAATTTGTCTTCTGAAAGATAACGTATAGGTACCAACTTGTAGTTCCCCTACTGATAGTATAGGTATGTTGTGTTGTGGTTAAGCTTACCACTTGAAGTGTAAATTGGAGACTAGCCGCACGCAACGCGCTCAACCTTTTGTGGTTTCCACGCCATTTCATCCGATTGGCCACTGGGAGCCACTGGGGGCCACTCGGGTCCACCCCAGGCTAGTACAAGCGGGGTGGTGGGAGTGACTGAGTACATCATTAGTGACGACAATGACGCCCTTGAACTAAGTCTTTTCCGGGTTTTCAAATTCGATTTTACTTACACCGTACGTTATTGTCTTTATATTTATTTTTGTTTCATGTCAGTTTTATACTTCCTGCCATGCTACGTGTGTTAGATTAGCTGTTCAAAAGTTTTTTTGGAGATGGTCTGTCTCTGCCCATGCGTGTCTCAATGATCGAATAGTCACGTTGCTTTAGACAAGAAGGTTCAAAAATATATGGTGTTGTGGGTCATTGGTTACGTACATCGCAGATTACGGTATGCTCCTCTTCTCTTCTCCCATCACTAACAGGCCCGCGAGGACAAGTTGCAACACCGCAATGGGAAACCAAATATATGGTGTTGTGGGTCATTGGTTACGTACATCGCAGATTACGGTATACTCCTCTTCTCTTCTCCCATCACTAACAGGCCAGCGAGGACAAGTTGCAACACCGCAATGGGAAACCAAATAAATGGTGTTGTGGGTCATTGGTTACGTACATCGCAGATTACGGTATGCTCCTCTTCTCTTCTCCCATCACTAACAGGCCCGCGAGGACAAGTTGCAACACCGCAATGGGAAACCAAATAAATGGTGTTGTGGG
Source organism: Alsophila aescularia (assembly GCA_946251855.1). Lineage (NCBI taxonomy): Eukaryota > Metazoa > Arthropoda > Insecta > Lepidoptera > Geometridae > Alsophila > Alsophila aescularia. The sequence goes on from OX276374.1 coordinate 60,787,797, forward strand.
TCATTGGTTACGTACATCGCAGATTACGGTATGCTCCTCTTCTCTTCTCCCATTACTAACAGGCCCGCGAGGACAAGTTGCAACACCGCAATGGGAAACCAAATATATGGTGTTGTGGGTCATTGGTTACGTACATCGCAGATTACGGTATGCTCCTCTTCTCTTCTCCCATCACTAACAGGCCCGCGAGGATAAGTTGCAACACCGCAATGGGAAACCAAATAAATGGTGTTGTGGGTCATTGGTTACGTACATCGCAGATTACGGTATGCTCCTCTTCTCTTCTCCCATCACTAACAGGCCCGCGAGGACAAGTTGCAACACCGCAATGGGAAACCAAATATATGGTGTTGTGGATCATTGGTTACGTACATCGCAGATTACGGTATGCTCCTCTTCTCTTCTCCCATCACTAACAGGCCCGCGAGGACAAGTTGCAACACCGCAATGGGAAACCAAATACAAACATCTAAGCAGTTAATATTCGTTCTACATTTATTATGCATGGCTCTATTTTCGAAGTTAATTTTTCGTGGCGTTAATATTCTATATTCCTCGTGTTGAACCAAGTGCCGATTGAATTACGTGACTTAATTAAAAGAAAAGCGTAGCGATGCATATTCATGTACTTTCGAAATTCGGCTGAAATAGAGAGTGGGGGAAAATGTTTGTTTTTCGCAACCAGTACTGTGTAGTATGGAACGTCTTGTATTGAGCAACTTCATTTTGTTGAAAGCCTCGCTTTCACGTAGTGTCACTTTGCAGGGGACATACATTTAACTGATACTAAATGGAACTTTTGTTCTGAGATTTCATGTAATGTTTCATTTTATCGTCATCTTCAGCTGTTATCACTTCTAGTGTTCAGTTCTTTTTCAGTGAGAAAATATATAGGAAAAGTCCACCAGCACGCGGGACCGATGTTCAAGGTGTAGCATGGAATGTTATATTCATCCATCAAATTTCAAAAGCTTGTATAATCCTATATTAATAATGTTATAAATTTGAAAGTTTGTGAGTTTGTTACCAATCAGGTCAGTAACGGCACAACGGATATTAATGAATTTTGTTAAAATTTGTCCAGCTAACACAAAAGATACTTTTCATCATAGACCAAGCGGGTGAAGCCGCAGGACACAGTTAGTGTGTTATATTTAATTTTATAGTCAACGTGTATTATGAAACAAGCCCTTATTATTCGCGCAAAATCAGTTTCTAACTTAAATCGCTCCGTAACCTACCAGGTTCTCCAAAATAGCGAACAATTTCCAACGAAGGGAATTCAATTTATTACGTACGATTATGTCTGTCAAACGTCTGCTTTCGAATAATATTCAGGAACGGGTTTCATACAGAACATGTTGAAAGTGAGTTTACATGGCGGACTGCGATAGCCGATACACATTTAGAAGGTGTAGATACTTGACTCTCGAGTGGCCATTATTGGCAGTGATAGATACCTAATTTAGTAGTGATTGTTAATGGACAGATAATAAAAACTTTATCGCACATGATACTTAATGCTAAGCGTTTCGTCAATATCATAATTGAATACATAACTAGCCATCGCATTTTAGAGTAGCAAGTAAAAACTAAAACACGTTATTAGAAAAATCTCAAACGAGTCTAATCCACTAGGTAGTCAGATTTGTCAAATCCAACAACGCACGGGAGGCACAGAGAAGGGTGTGTAGAGCAAATCTAATTAGGGTTATCGATCTCTATTTTAAGCTAGACAGACTTCTAATCCTATTAGCAAATACTTCATAAGTCGCTTCGTTTCTCTACAGATTGGGCTTCGCAATTCTACAATGGAAGTGATGGAACAATAGATATTTTTAAAGTATGAGCTGATATATAAGGCTTTTCGGGCGTATAAAACAGTTTAAATTAAACTTTCCAAAGATATAAACTAATCCTAACTTTCTAATTAAGCAGAGTATGTCTACTCAAAACTTGTTAAGTAATTCAACGTTGCTCATGTTCACCTGACGTTGGAAAGCTCTATCCAATTCACGACCCGTACCCGATTTACATATGAAAAGCTCATTATAAAACGCACAGCTAATATGCAACGAAATTGGATTTCTAAAACCCATTTCAGCTGCATAATAAATTCGCATGCAACAGGGAGCAGAAATAACAAATATACTTGCGTCTCTTCAAGGCTCTATATTTCTATTTTTACCCTATTTGTAGGGGAAACAGCTTCTATAAATGTGTCCTTATGAGGCTGACGCGCGCTAGCCGCTGTGACGTCACGAGACGCGTGCCAAATGTGACAGAAGGCTTGCGACCTCACGCGGTCACTCGTAGCGGCCAGTCACATTCCATCCGTCACAACAGACGCACGTACCGATCCAAATTAATAGGAAAAAATATATAAAGAAAAATAAGAAATAAACTTTCAGTTTTGATTTTGGAACCATATTTTTTTATTGATGCTTCAAATGTGCCATTATAAGTGCGACGCAGTGTTTACAATGACGCGATAGTGCAGCGACGTTGTGCGTAGTGTTGGACGCTGATAGTGGTGTGGTTGATGTATGGTGTGCGTAGTGGTATGGTGAGGATGGGCATCATCATAGGGACGTGCGTGCCTGATGCGGAGCAAGACGCGGCCGCGTACGGCGCTCAGGTCCGCCGCCCGCCCAGGAGGATACTCTATGGTAAATATTGAAGACTCTTATGATGCATATTGGAAACTGAAAGATAAATACATTTAGGATTGATTCGGCGCACGAGGTAGGATCAAGGATAGCTCAATTGCGAGAGCGATGGAACGGAATCCCGGAGGTTACAGGATCAACGATGCTCATGAGCATTTAATTAAAAATATAATTATTACTAAACATAGACTTTTGACCGGAGACGGCCTATTGAAATGTCAATTGTCATGACTACTCTTATTGTTGCTGCCACAGACGAACGGAACGTCCTCATGACTACAGACTATAAACTGTACTACCCTATGTTGTACGGTAGGTTGAACAGTTATAGCTACCTCGTAAAATATAAATAAAATCTATACTTATATAAAGCAGTGTAATAAAAAGTATAAGAATACAAACATAATTTAAAAAAATAACATCGAGGACTTAAGATGAGCCACAGAACAAGAATATTTATAAATTTTGTGTCTGTCTGTCTGTCTGTCTGTCTGTCTGTCTGTCTGTCTGTTCTGGCATCACGTAAAATCTACTGGACCGATTGAAATGCGGTTTTCACTTTTAGCTAGCTTAGGTTTTTTACTTAAAACTTGTACGTGTACTTGTGTGTGTGTGTGTGTGTGTGTGTGTGTGTGTGTGTGTGCGTGTGTACTTTATATCTCAATCCAATGAGATGAAGCTAAGCATTCGTAAAAAAAGATTTTTGATGGCTGAAGGAATTTTGATATATTTAAGTAGGTATTAGTATTTTAGGTCCTGGAATAACACATAGGGTACTTTTGAACCGTGAGAAATGATCACGCGGGCAAAGCCGAGTTTAGTTTAGAAGTGTACAAATTGACAGCAAAAAAATAACAGTTGATTAATGTCAGTAGTTTTAAAAGGATACATTTTAGTTAACATTTTACGGAATGCAAATGTTTTGTTAAATGTAACGATCTGAGTGATTTTTGCAGCACTTGCAACAAGTCCATAACAAATACCTCCTCGTATTACTAGCACTCCACAACAAGCTGGTTAACGCGTAGTATAAGACCAGTTGGTCTAGCTAGTGGCTAGTGACGCTAGGAACGAAATCAAACGGTCGCGGGCTCGAATCCTGCAAGGTTGTGTGATCATTTGTGTGATGAGCAGAAATGTTTGTTTCCGAGTCATGGATGTAATATTCGTATATAAGTATGATTATCCATTATTACAGGGTAGCCTAGTTTTGGGCTAGGTAATTGGTGTGGAATTGCCCCGAATATATTTATATATATTATTTTATTTTATATGATCTCTCTAATTAAATTTAAATATCGACCGTAATAATGTATTATTTTGGTGGAAAATACATTTTTTTCCCCTACTGAGTCAGTGACAGTATACTTACCAATGTTTTATAAGGTAAACAGAGCGGATATTTCGACAGAACATTACAGTAGTTTTGCTAATCACGTTTTCATGACTTTTATTTAAATATCAGTTTGTCGTGTCGTTTAAACTGTTAGGTACTGCACTTTAAGCCTCCTTCCTTTAAAGTTTAAAGAGCAATTGTTTAGCTGGCAATTGATACAATAATTATTGGTATCAAAAGGTCATTTAAAACAAAATAAAGAATACACAAAGACATAGCAACTATGGAGCCGATATCAGCAGCTGTACTTCTGATAACGTCTGTTGGGTCAGGCTGGGTGAGGCACGCCTCGAATAAGTCTTGCTATTAAAATATAACTTGTACGAAGTATCTACCCACGATGTCTATTTTATTGCTATAGAAGCACGTACGTTATAGCTTCTATCTACTTCATTTATAATTGTTGGAAATTGCTTACTTACCGAGCGGTAGGAATTTTCTGCGGGAATCTGTGTGCGTTACCATCGCTATGCTGGATATTCTGTTGCTGACAGTTGCGTGCGTGCAGGCGTTACTGTAAGGGCCTTAACTGTACCTAGATACATTAGTGGACAAATTGAGCTAAACAAGTGATGTCTCAGGGCAGCAGTCCAGTGCAGGGCCTCGCATTACTGCAAGTGATGTCTCAGGGCAGCAGCGCAGTGCAGGGCCTCGCATTACTGCAAGTCAAGTGTTCCGGTTGGCTCTGCTATTTGTATGGCTGCCTCGGCACTTACTGTCAGGCAGACGACCTGCTTCTCTCGTTACTTTATTAACATCAGGCTGTTAATAGAACGCTTTAGTATGTACCGCTCTGGGTAGGTCGTTCACAAGTACAAAAACTAAAACCCGACTACGGTCCGTTCAAAAATAGCATATTATGACACTCGCTTGTCAAAATCGGATCAATAAGGGCGACGCTATGGTGGAACATCCACATACCCACATACATAGATATATACCCACAAACATAGACTGTAAAACTCATTACCTTTCCCTTGCTTCGCCGTAGTCGGGTAATAAAGCCTACAGTTACAACTATTGTCAGCCTGTAGTGTCCCAATGTTGGGCAAAGCCTCCCCTCACGGCTCCAAAGCTTCGTAAGCTCATACATGCTTACCATTATATTATTATACTAGCTTCTGCTTGCGGCTTCATTTGCGCGGACTACAGTTTACCACGATACAGAGAATCATAGGTCCTTATATAATATTAGTATGGATTCGCAAGCCAATGTGGCTGGCCTATACGTACCTACTATTATATGTACATACAGTATGCCCATAGCATACACTGGGTGCACAGGTCGGTCGCGACCACCGAAGTGGGAAAGGATATGTAGAAAGGCTGCGAACCAAATGTTGCTGAAACCCAGTGTCACCTGTTGCATATCCGAACGGTATACTTCACTTACTTCTATTGACGCACAAATTGAACAAATATATAATTCTCCTATTTGTCACATTTTATTACTATTTTAAGCTCTAAACGCCATTCGTAACTATATATAAAGAATATACCTTAATATGAGATATAGCGATGATTTCCGCGTCTTTACGAACGGTCGCTTGCCGCTTTGTTCATTGAGACATGTCGCGCCGCGCCCGTAACGCAAAGGTTGGCCGCACGCGGCAGCCACAATCGCCGCCACCTGAAGTCAAAGCGGCGAGTCCATATCAAATGTATGAAAACTACAGGAAACACGTCGGTGGCGGCGTTTTGTGGTTGTGGTCGGTCGGTGGCCCGTGTGCGGCCGTGCAGGCTAACATAGCCTCTCTACATTCAACACAAAAAAACTTGTCTATGGTAGCGATTATTGACACGAAACACGAAGGGTATTCCAGTGCTGCGCGGAAACTCCAGACTCGCGTGAACTGCAACCAGATGCCAGTTGCACTGCACTGAACAAAACGTGTGTCGCCGTTGACATTTTGTGCGAAGTTGCTAAAATATTGCACCTAATCATTATCAATAAATCACAAATATAAAGTGGTGTATAATTAGTAATAGTAAAATTAAACACACATTATTTCAGTGAGCTCTTAACGAGTTCTTATTTGTCGATTAATAGTTTGTCGACAAAGTGATTTAAAAGTATGCAGAAGTTCACGAACGTAAATTCAACATCGAGTAAATGTCGAGGCGATCCAGCTCTTCGACCTCTCGGGTGTAGTTAACCCGTTCAAGAACACATGGGCCAAGTGTCTTCGCCTTAATAGAGACAATAAGAACATTGCTATCGGCCACATTCTGAAGATATTTTTAAAAGATAAAGTTAAAATTAAATTAATTAACCTAATTCAAACCTAGCCTTTCGCAATAACAATTGGGTACATCATTGTGATGTACTCTAGGAAAGAAAAACACATTATTGAACGAATCAAATATAACATTAGACAAGGATTCCATACCTAGACAGAGTTAAGCTGACCATCTTTGCCTAACTAATAACCTACCTTTATCCAACTATCTACACCTTACCTAAACTAATGAGGCTAGTGCATTCTAATCTGATTTCCTGCGCGGTACCTTTAGAAACTAAATGGACGTCCACGGACGCTCACTCAGATTGAATCCTAGTTACTATGTAAGGATATTCGATAGACCTCTTTAAACGGAATCGGTTAATTACTACAGTTTATATCTAGAGAGGAGTGGAATGCTAATGGGGTAGTAAGAACTAAAAGCGTGTTGTATGCCGACCGAGGGTGAGCTTCTTTCCCGACTGCGCAGAGGCTATTGTGTTTCTCAGCCTATGTATTTATGTTCCTTTGTGGCGATCTAGAGAATAAAAGCGTTGATAATTCTTACGTCAATCGATTTGTCTTAATCTTACGAGTGTCACTAAAGACATGACCGTAATCAAAAATCAATATGGTGACAACCTGACGCCACATTGTGAAAACGAGAAAATGATAGACGACGAACTGTTATGTGAGGTATCGTTGAATAGGTTTTTAAATATCATCTTTAGGTTTCTCTTATCATTTATCATTTCGATTTACCATTTAGGATCTTTAACGATTTAAAGTTGGTAAGCAACCATTCTCACTTTTTTTTGTCTCGTTTTAGTTTTGTTGGCAGTCGTTTTTTTAGCACTTTCGATGATGTCTTGTATAATTTATACTTACTATAGCAGCACATCGCGGCTTCATTTCCGTGGGCAATGATGATAAGCTGAGGTGGATGATGATGGATGATGGCGAAAAGTATCCTATGTGTTATCCCAGAACCCAAAGTATCTATATACCAAAAATCAAAATCCTTGGAGAGGTAACGGTGCTCAGTAGTAAGCAACATTAGTACATGCTTGGCTTACCTACATTAGACTCTAAAGTAATCTTACAGTACTGCTACTATTTCATTTAACTTATTATAATTGTCATAAATAAATTTTATCCGAACCCTAGCTCGTAACAATAATGATATGCCTGCACTATTATTTTGTTATTTGCGCCCTCTTATCTTACCAGTAACACTATTCTACAAACAACCTACAAGCCCAAAATAGTTCCCCTTATCTACCCCCACCTGAGCAATTCCAAAAGCTGCGATCCACCTGTCAAGTCTCATCAGCATCGATCGATTCGCCACTACCTCCTCGCAACAGCAACAAGTGCTCGCGTGCGATCGACTGTTACCTCGGTTGATCGGTGTTACAGGCTATCCTGTGGAGGCCCAAATTATCAGAGTGGCAGGCTGTTAAGATAAGTAGACTTTCCGTCGGTGTTGAGGATTCAGTCCTATCAGTCGAAAGCTTGGATCGTTTGCGTTATCTAGCCCTTAGCCGTGCCAAAAGGCAGCACTGTACGTTGATAATGTCTTTGCCGTAAAGAAATGGAAAGATACTGAATAGACAGTGTTTCTTGCGGCCGGCTTGTTACTTTATAAGATACTGAGTAGACAGTGTTTCTTGCGGCTGGCTTGTTACTTTATAAGATACTGAGTAGACAGTGTTTCTTGCGACCAGCTTGTTACTTTATAAGCGCAGTAAGTAAGAGTGAAGTTTAATCATGTTTCCCTAAAGCACTCGCTAAGCAGACATTGTCCCAACGCAAAACGGCTTTTACTTCGAACTTCGACTTGACAAACAGGCTGCAGTGATGCTTGCAAGTTCAATAAATTTGTTATAGCGATGTACTCGTTAACCGTTATTTATTATATGTCACTGTAAAACACCCGACCTACGTTAAATCCTAAGATTTACAATATCTTTTAAGTATAAGTCCGAACAGTTCTGTCATATCGAAGACACGGTAAATGTAGAAAAAGTTAGGTTAGGCTTTTTTTGATGTGTAATAATATCTTTCTGCTCGCTTTCCTGAAATCTATGGGAATGATTACATGAAAAGTGTTAGATAATGTGTAACCGGAAGTGTAGTAGGAAGCAGTGGAAGCGCGCGCTATTTGATTTGACCAATAAGCGCGCGCGGTGTTATCAAGCTAGAAGCCATCATATAAATTGTATATTGTGTAAAATAAACACTTCAGTCGGGAATAGAACTCGGGTACTTCAGATTATCAGCCAAACGGTTCCCGGCTGAGCTATCAAGACATACGATTTTCTGACGAAAAATAAGATCAGATAGGTCAGATGTAGTTACTCTAGCACCGCACGCGCTCATTGGTCACTGTGAATCACAGTTCACAGTGACCAAGAGCGCGTGCGGCGCTAGAGTATGTTAAGGTGATATGTCAGATATTACATATCATATGCGTCTACTGTAAGGCTCGCTCATATTTTTTTTCATTCATATCTAACCTATCCTAATCAAAACCAACATTTACCAGCCGTCATTGGTAAAACCTAGATATGCGAAATTGTAATGGTAAAAGCGCGAAATAATCGTTTCACAAGTTGATGTTGGTAAATCTTAAGATATCTTGATAAAACCTAAGATTAACCAATATTCTAGCTTTTATACCGTAACATAATGGGTAATATCGGTTAGCGATTTTAATATTGCTAAACCTTGGGAAAGCCGCATTAGGTTTACTCCGTTATTCCGTTACTCCGTTAATTTCAATCTCAGTTTTTTTGTCATTCAATGTTAAGGTAATTAACCTTATTTGAATGACAAAAACTCTTCACAATACTACGAAATAACTAATTACAGTACTTAGCTCGATTAATATTACTTATTAAAACAAGTTTTATTTTTATTTGCACAAATGAGTTTAAAACACAGACGCGTTCACTTTGTAGATATATGGATTAGAACCATCAAGAATGTTTATAAAAAAGGATTCCACACCGCCAAACAAACGAGTAAGCAAATGGCGGATGCGTATGTATGTGTGAGTGGATAATTTGTGTTTTTTTGTGGTTGATACAAAACACCAATTCAGCAGTTAATTTCATCACAAAAGACTGCATAGCTTTTGTTTTTTTTGTGAGATTTTGACAGAATCAACACGACTAACACGGACGAGATGCTGCGATGAAATATTCTTGAGGACCCCTCAGTTTATATATAACATCATTGTGAGGACCATCATGTTTTACTAAGGCTAGTGTAGGTAGACAGTGAATTAGTGGTATAACATCATTGTGAGGACCATCATGTTTTACTAAGGCTAGTGTAGGTAGACAGTGAATTAGTGATATAACATCATTGTGAGGACCATCATGTTTTACTAAGGCTAGTGTAGGTAGACAGTGAACTAGTGATATAACATCATTGTGAGGACCATCATGTTTTACTAAGGCTAGTGTAGGTAGACAGTGAATTAGTGATATAACATCATTGTGAGGACCATCATGTTTTACTAAGGCTAGTGTAGGTAGACAGTGAATTAGTGATATAACATCATTGTGAGGACCATCATGTTTTACTAAGGCTAGTGTAGGTAGACAGTGAATTAGTGATGAGCTACGTCAAAAAATATATAAACACTACTACGTATTAAAAATAACTTCCGCAACAATGTTCAAAATGTACATTACACAATACCAGAGCTTTTATCGCATCAAGTTCGAAGTTTAATGTACATTACACAATACCAGAGCTTTTATCGCATCAAGTTCGAAGTTTAATGTACATTACACAATACCAGAGCTTTTATCGCATCAAGTTCGAAGTTTAATGTACATTACACAATACCAGAGCTTTTATCGCATCAAGTTCGAAGTTTAATGTACATTACACAATACCAGAGCTTTTATCGCATCAAGTTCGAAGTTTAATGTACATTACGCAATACCAGAGCTTTTATCGCATCAAGTTCGCAGTTTAATCTCTTGATGGGATTCCATTTTATCAAGCTGTACCGTAGATCTAATTAAATTAACTAGATCTATGAGCTGCACGGCGCTGATTACAGTTTTATTTAAGTAGAACGCAATATAAACACATTACCTTAGGTCTGCATCGACGAGTCGTTGTCTATTGCTGAGTCTGTAACAGTGCCATGAGCAGGCAGTCACAGTGAGGCGGTAATGGACGACTAACTAATACAATAGGTCTCGTCTCATTCAACACGTATCTAGTAGGTGTTGAATCTTGCTAATAGGTTGTACTCAGCGGAGTATCTGCGTACTAAATTCCATGAAACGATTTAAGGAACAAGGAAAGTCTATCCGACAACCTGCTACAAATGTTACGCTATTATTACCATGTTACGCGAATATGGGCTGGTCGTTTTTTCCTGGATTCTCTTATACCTACATATATGTTTATTATTCCCGATATTCGCCGTTTTGTACGTCTCATCAAAATTAATGTATATTTGACCTATACTCAAAAAATATAGAAAAAAAAAAGAGCAGTTTCTCACAATATGACTGTTAGGTACCTCTTACGAATAATATTATTATCCTCCTACGTAGAGTAGGTACCTCTCATCTCCATGATTTCTAAACCGTTTGGATCATTCATTTTAAAGGTGACCTTCAGCCTCAGGATGATCCCATATAAGTTTCAGGAAAATTGGTTTATCAAAAAGGAGGAATTACTCAGTTTAATCGCATTTTTTTATGTACATCACAGTCTTCGGGATTTCTGAACCGATTTGGATGATACTTTTTTATTTATAGGGTTCCGTACGTCCAAGAAACGGAAACAGAAAAAACGGAACCCTTATAGGATCACTAGTGTGTCTGTCTGTCCGTCTGTCATAGTCAATTTGCTCCAAATCTACTGGACCAATTAAGTTGAAATCTAGTACACATATGAATATCTGTAACCCAGACACGGACGTGTAAAGTAAAGAAATGAATTTTGAATATGGGGGAAAATAGAACATTTAAAAAACTTTTGCAGACTGCACCATATCAAATGAAAGGGCTGGTCTCATATTTTTTTTAATTTGAATTAAGTGTATAGTTTTAAAGTTATTTAAGAAAATAGATGAATATTGAATCTTGGCATCTACTATGTAACCAAAGTCACAAAATGAAACAGCACATAAAAAGTGTCGATATCGATACTGCAGTGAATGGCGATCCCGATACGTTAACGCTACAGCTTGTATAACATAAGATAACATGTACAGCACCGCGGGCCATCAGCTAAATTAGAATGAGTGTGCGCCGACGTACGTGGGTCTATTCATGTACAGAGGTGTCGGAGGTGTTTACTTCGCCGTGGACAAGTTAGGTATCGCTACTGTTCTTATAGATGACACGTATTGGAGACTTGTACATATCTTTGTCGATAATAATGAAGACGCATATGAATAAATGTTTTCATTGAAGCTTGTTAATGGAATTGAGTAAGACCAGGTTATCCAAACTTGCCCTGGCTGGGGTCTGCACTTGTTAAAGTGTTAGAAGCCTCAGGCGAGAAAGAAAGAGAGAGAAAGAAGAATGTATATGAGAATAAAAATACAGTTGTCACACGTGGAACACGGAAGTGCAGCAAAAAAAGCAAATACAAAAAATACTGACTCGCAATTGTATTAGCTTTCAATTTATAATATCACTACCGGCGATGACTCACATGTTTATTGTCGAAAACATCAGCTTTCAATTTTGTATTAAATTTGGGTATTTTTTTGGCTTCATTCCGTGTTCGCGCAGGCCATTTGTCATTTTTTTCTAATCTGTTTTAAGTACCATCCACAATATAAAGTATAAACCATACATTTCAATAGAATAATAAAATATAATTTAATTTTACTAGACTTCCGTAGCGATCTTTACTTTTGTGGCAAGTGAGTTTTTGACATTTTCTTAATGTGACGGAGTACATGTTTGAGTGCATAGTTCAGTTTTGTTTGATTATTTTCATATCTTTGTTGGAATAGATTACCCTGTCAAAAAATAACATAAGCGTTTTACTAATATAAGCCATTTGTGAATTGGGAGCCTCTTGAACTCAAAGTAAATGCGTTATCGTATACCTGTAGTGAACCGATCGATAAATCAGTCTGGAAATAGAGTATGTGCGGGGTGCAGCTAACACGAATCGTCTTGTATACCGGCAATGCCGGGTGCCTGAGACATTGATCACACATTCGGGAACATCGCTACACTGTGTGCAAACGGACTGTTACAAAACTTATCCGAATTGCCTTTTAACTTGTATAAAACTTACTACTTATACTTGATATCAATTAATTAGAGCTTTGTCTAGCTAGTAGGAAGATTAAAAGAAATCTATAAACTTGGATTGTCTAACTTGATTTTTGTAAAATAGAGTTTAAATTCAATGTCGACATGCCAAACCTCTATCGTCAAATCATGTTCTATGACCAAATTATCTATTGTTCTGCGCTGACGCATTCATTTTTTAATAATCAATGGGCTTTTTTTAGCACTGTCACCTGATGCTGATGCGGAAAAAGCAATCTATTCACTAGTGACTTGACTAAGCACTGTCACCTGATGCTGATGCGGAAAAAGCAATCTATTCACTAGTGACTTGACTGAGCACTGTCACCTGATGCTGATGCGGAAAAAGCAATCTATTCACTAGTGACTTGACTAAGCACTGTCACCTGATGCTGATGCGGAAAAAGGAATCTATTCACTAGTGACTTGACTAAGCACTGTCACCTGATGCTGATGCGGAAAAAGCAATCTATTCACTAGTGACTTGACTAAGCACTGTCACCTGATGCTGATGCAGAAAAAGCAATCTATTCACTAGTGACTTGACTAAGCACTGTCATCTGATGCTGATGCGGAAAAAGCAATCTATTCACTAGTGACTTGACTAAGCACTGTCACCTGATGCTGATGCGGAAAAAGCAATCTATTCACTAGTGACTTGACTAAGCACTGTCACCTGATGCTGATGCGGAAAAAGGAATCTATTCACTAGTGACTTGACTAAGCACTGTCACCTGATGCTGATGCGGAAAAAGCAATCTATTCACTAGTGACTTGACTAAGCACTGTCACCTGATGCTGATGCAGAAAAAGCAATCTATTCACTAGTGACTTGACTAAGCACTGTCATCTGATGCTGATGCGGAAAAAGCAATCTATTCACTAGTGACTTGACTAAGAAACTATGCACTCAAATAATTATGTAGTAACACTTTGATATCTTCTCGAGCCTCACTTTTCATCTAATTTTTCGGAAGACCAACATACATGTAAATAAAGTTCTCATCTGTAGTCTTCGTCTCTCTATCTGAAAAAGGCGCGGCCCTCGGTGGACCCAGGAACTGGTGACCGTTGGGAGCTGGGAGTGGTGGTTGACACGGCGTTGGCCATTGTGGAGGAGGCGGTGCCATGTAATGTTGCATTGAGAACATAGGTATAGGAGGTGGCGGGCAAAGTGGTGGTGGATAGGCGCATGGTGGCGGCATTGGTGGCGGTGGTCTTGGAGTGATACAAGGCGGCGGCGGTGTTGGTGGCGGTGGTGTTGTCTTCTTGCTACACATCTTGGCTGGAGGACATGGCCTTTTTGTTGTTGTTGTTGATGCTGTGGTTGAAGTTGTAGTTCTATCAGTGGAAGGCTTGGTTTGCACGAAGACTTGTTCGCCGGAGCATGGCTCCGCCGTCGGACACCCTACTGGTATACCATCGTTTGACATCAGTTCTGATAATTCTATATTCTTTTCTGCATCGTGAAATTCTGTAAAGAAAGTTCAGAACTGTAATGCTATATTCTGCTGTGTAGGTACCTACATATGTCAATATCAACTCATGGCCTAACATAGGTAAGCTCAGGGTGAGGAGCTCAACAGAACGCAATACTTTGGAGTTTGACGCCATTCAAAATTAATTATTTGTATTTAATTTAAACGAAAATTCGTCTGGTATGTGATACGACGATATGGTTATTTTAAGACAATGTAAAAATAAGGGTAACTTATGCAAGTTGTTTTTTGCTCTGCAATTGTCTGTCTACGTGTGGCACGGCGCTTACAGATCATTCCATCACTTGTAAAAATAATAAAACATACCATTACTATTATGTCGAGGCGGGTCGACATTACTATTATGTCGAGGCGGGTCGACATCGATTCCATTCGGATTAAATAATGATACAGTAGTAGTAGCCAGTGTTTTAACTTTTTTCTTGGCATATTTCATCTTCAACTTGAACTTGAGCCGGTCCATCCGGCGTGCCTTGCACTCTTGACACATGGCGCAGTAAATCTCCAGCAGCGCTGCAGGCTGCTCCTTCCGCCGGCAGGACTGGCAGGCCGAGCGGCAGTCCACTTCGTCGGTCACCGGTGGTAGGAGGAACAGTACACTCAGGAAGATACGATGCATCGCATAGCTAGAAGAAAAATGACATCAAATATAGTAAAGGTTGCGTGGAAATATTTAGACTTTCTAAATTACTAGGTAGGTTAATATTAGATCTTGAAATCTATCTTTTCACAAAATAAAAAAGAGATACACAAATAAAAATGTTGACAAAATAATACAAGAAGATAAAAAAAGGATTGTGTTGGTGTTGAACAATAGCGCTGTAACTTACCATTTGACAGATCTTTAACTTAATAAGACATTGAATAACTTATTTCCTTTACTTGTTTTACTGAAAACGCTGAGATAATTTAAAAAAGTTACTAAGTTAGGATCGCCGCGGTAATTAATGTAGAAATATGATAGTCTTAAAACTAAAACTTTACGAGAACTTTTTAATGAACGTTTGTAACTTTGCTAATTGGATTTTAAGTTATTAATTTATTATTATATATTTTGCGGATTTTTCGTACACAGTTTTGTTTGAGCCATGGTTTATATTTCATACTTTATAGCAAGTTTTGCGCCAGCGAGTGGCGAAATGCAGGTTTTATACTTATTTTATGCGATATTATGCTGGAAACCAGCAGCATACCAATTTACTTTTATATGCCGGACACAGATTTACGATATCTACTTGAGCGAGTACAACATACATTTATTCTCTACGTTGCACATGTAGGTAGGTACGCTTCAATGTTTTAGCTCCTAAACTTTTGCAAATTCGCTAACGAAATATTTACTTGTTGTACCTTCTTATTAAACCTCACACAGTCGGCTAAAACAAACTCTACTCGACAATATTGTGGACTAATATCAGTACCTAAAACAAACCCGACTCGACAATATTGTGGACTAATATCAGTACCTAAAACAAACCCGACTCGACAATATTGTAGACTAATATCAGTACCTAAAACAAACCCGACTCGACAATATTGTGGACTAATATCAGTACCTAAAACAAACCCGACTCGACAATATTGTGGACTAATATCAGTACCTAAAACAAACCCGACTCGACAATATTGTGGACTAATATCAGTACCTAAAATTGCCTCGTGCGTGTACTATATGTACATTACAAACTAATTGTTATTCTGTGCTGTGCTGTGCTGTGGCTGTGAGACAAAATGAGCCTTACGTATGAGATTGTCATCAGCAGTAGCTCTTTCCAATCAATCCAGAAGGATACATGTACATAAAAGTGTTATATTTAATGAAACCATCAATGAAACTATTACACGAAAAAGACAAATTAAGTATCTCTACATCCCCATTCATTCATTCGATGACGATATTCCGATATTAGAAAGTTATAAAGTGCACTAAACTGTCCAAAAATGTGCAAATTATCATAATCATCGTCAGCCCGTGTCAGTCCACTGCTGGACACAAGCCTATCCTAAAGCGCGTCACTGAGCCCGGTGCAACTGCTGCCGGCCATTTTGCGTATATCGGCGCTCCACCTAGTTGGAGGGCGCGGGCGCCCTTCACTACGTTTGCCGGTCTCCACTTAAGAATACGTCTACCCCAACGGCTATCAGTCCTTCGAAAAATATGACCATCCCACTGCCACTTAAGTTTGCAATAGCTTTAATGTATTAACTAGCTTAAAAGCTAAAAAACACGCCTGCCCTGCCAAAAAAGAACTTTTGCCAATAAATTATATACTGTTGGAATGTGCTTATCAAGGCATTCAATTTGATACCCATATTGTAAATGTAGTTTTTCTTATAGTTAAATATTTAAACGGGACTTAATCGCGCTGAAAACTTTATATTTATTTACCTCGACGTTAGTTTTGTTAGTTATTCTTATTTGAAAATGGTGCCATACTGAATGTTTTCAAAAAATTATATAGCCTATGTTACTCAGGAGGATGTAAGGATTCTAACGATACCCCATGCATCAAAATCTGTTCAGGCATTTCAAAGTTATGGTGGAATAAAGCAACTCACATACATAGAAACATACATGAATGCTAAAAACATATAACTCCTTTTTTTGGGCAGTCGTGTAATAAAAGATGGAAAACTAGTTATTATATGTAAATTTCACGTATAAACTGCCTGGACATAATCAAAAATGTGCAGTTGAGTAAACGTTTCCATGCCACCTACCTACTAACAAGCTATCTTCCGCCACGCGCGTGAAACGAAGCCGGCCAATTAAACCTGACTTGACGACTCACTTGAAACAAAAGTTTCATGCAAATCACCCCCTCGGCGAACAAAGGGATGCATTATACATCTCTCCCAGGTCGCAGGTGCGCAGGGGGTGGTCACAAGTCAATTATCACGCGCGGCTCGGCCGAAACATTTGATTCTGACGGAATAAGGCACTCTATTGCTCTGTGGTCACTACACACAAACATCATTTCTTTCTGAATAGTGGCTTTGGCCCAAATTTTGCTTAGAATATAATTTATCCAATGTTCACTAGTTTTCTGTATTTTTTTTATTGGACAGCCTCTTGCTAATATTTGACTTGTCTAATTCGTTTCGTGGAATCTTTGGGAATCCAAGGTTTTTTATAATCATATTTTCAGTCTAATTTCATAATCCATACCAATAATATAAAAGTGAAACGTTGTCTGTTTGTTTGGGGAGTTTAAACGCGGCTGGACGGGTTTTGATCTAATTTGAAATGGAGATAGCTTCATCATTATCATTATACTTCACTCTCAAACAGCTGAACGGATTTTGATGAAATTTGGAATGGAGATAGCTTATACCCTGGATTATCACATGGGATACTTTTCATCATCATCATCATACTTTATTCTCAAACGGCTGAATGGATTTTGATTGAATTTGGAATAGAGATAGCTTGTACCCTGTAATAACACATAGGATAATTTTCACCAACATCATCATACTTCATTCTCAAACGGCTGAACGGATTTTGATGAAATTTGGAATGGAAATAGCTTATACCCTGGAATAAAACAAAGGATACTTTTCATCATCATCATCCCTCACGCGGTTGAAACCGCGGGGCGCAGCTAGTATAAAATAATACGTAAACTGGTGCTCTACTCTACCTTATTGCCATACAAACATTAAGTAAAACGACATTTGATAGATTCGATACACAATCAAATATTTGCCCTCTCGGTGCAGGAAAGGTTGCTTCTTATAACCCTGTATCCAGGAACCTCATTTCCGTGACATTGCTTACGATACCTGAACGTGTAGCGAGAAATTTCAATTTCCTGTAAAGGGGTATTCAGGAACTACGATGGCAAGGATCTATTTGTTGTGCAACTATTTTATAGTCAAGAGATTTCATTATACTGCTGAGTAACGGAATTAGAGTAACGCAAAAGATGAATAATATGCGAGACCTTGTTGTATCCGTGCGTTCTGTTATATCCTAATTGATGTTTTGTAACGATCGTTATTAGTCTAAAACCGACTCCAACATAGTCCTCAGTCAAATATATCTAAGTATACTTAACTGAATTTACAGCTAGCTTTGGCCTCAAGGACCTATTTAAATGTCTTCGTCCATGTCGAATTGTCGATATCTATATTAGTGGTATAAATTTGTAACACAATACGGCAGCTCGCCTAATATGTATCAAAGAATGCGTTATTTATATGCTGGTTCGCCGGTGCGAGGCGCGGAGTGCGGACCGCCGACCGACCGAAGGCTCTCATTTATCTCATTATCTCGAAGGTTATAGACTATTGTTATGGTTCGAAGTAATATACATCATGAGCGTTGACCATGTGGGGATGTCTTGACCAACGACTTTTCCTTCTTAGAAAAGGCTTTTCCATGAATATTCAGTATTTACTCAGTTAATGCCGTAAATAGTAATTTGGGTTGCAAGTAATGGAATTGACGAAATTGGTTTACTTTTACTATTTATCGAGGCCTAGGTTTAAGGTCGTTACTTATTTACAAGGGGCTCACTTTACACTTACTCATTTACTTTTACTATTTATCGAGGTCTAGGTTTAAGGTCGTTACTTATTTACAAGGGGCTCACTTTACACTTACTCATTTACTTTTACTATTTATCGAGGTCTAGGTTTAAGGTCGTTACTTATTTACAAGGGGCTCACTTTACACTTACTCATTTACTTTTACTATTTATCGAGGTCTAGGTTTAAGGTCGTTACTTATTTACAAGGGGCTCACTTTACACTTACTCATTTACTTTTACTATTTATCGAGGTCTAGGTTTAAGGTCGTTACTTATTTACATGGGGCTCACTTTACACTTACTCATTTACTTTTACTATTTATCGAGGCCTAGGTTTAAGGTCGTTACTTATTTACAAGGGGCTCACTTTACACTTACTCATTTACTTTTACTATTTATCGAGGCCTAGGTTTAAGGTCGTTACTTATTTACAAGGGGCTCACTTTACACTTACTCATTTACTTTTACTATTTATCGAGGTCTAGGTTTAAGGTCGTTACTTATTTACAAGGGGCTCACTTTACACTTACTCATTTACTTTTACTATTTATCGAGGTCTAGGTTTAAGGTCGTTACTTATTTACAAGGGGCTCACTTTACACTTACTCATTTACTTTTACTATTTATCGAGGTCTAGGTTTAAGGTCGTTACTTATTTACAAGGGGCTCACTTTACACTTACTCATTTACTTTTACTATTTATCGAGGTCTAGGTTTAAGGTCGTTACTTATTTACATGGGGCTCACTTTACACTTACTCATTTACTTTTACTATTTATCGAGGCCTAGGTTTAAGGTCGTTACTTATTTACAAGGGGCTCACTTTACACTTACTCATTTACTTTTACTATTTATCGAGGCCTAGTTTTAAGGTCGTTACTTATTTACAAGGGGCTCACTTTACACTTACTCATTTACTTTTACTATTTATCGAGGTCTAGGTTTAAGGTCGTTACTTATTTACAAGGGGCTCACTTTACACTTACTCATTTACTTTTACTATTTATCGAGGTCTAGGTTTAAGGTCGTTACTTATTTACAAGGGGCTCACTTTACACTTACTCATTTACTTTTACTATTTATCGAGGTCTAGGTTTAAGGTCGTTACTTATTTACATGGGGCTCACTTTACACTTACTCATTTACTTTTACTATTTATCGAGGCCTAGGTTTAAGGTCGTTACTTATTTACAAGGGGCTCACTTTACACTTACTCATTTACTTTTACTATTTATCGAGGCCTAGGTTTAAGGTCGTTACTTATTTACAAGGGGCTCACTTTACACTTACTCATTTACTTTTACTATTTATCGAGGCCTAGGTTTAAGGTCGTTACTTATTTACAAGGGACTCACTTTACACTTACTCATTTACTTTTACTATTTATCGAAGCCTAGGTTTAAGGTCGTTACTTATTTACAAGGGACTCACTTTACACTTACTCATTTACTTTTACTATTTATCGAGGTCTAGGTTTAAGGTCGTTACTTATTTACAAGGGACTCACTTTACACTTACTCATTTACTTTTACTATTTATCGAGGTCTAGGTTTAAGGTCGTTACTTATTTACAAGGGACTCACTTTACACTTACTCATTTACTTTTACTATTTATCGAGGTCTAGGTTTAAGGTCGTTACTTATTTACAAGGGACTCACTTTACACTTACTCATTTACTTTTACTATTTATCGAGGCCTAGGTTTAAAATCGTTACTTATTTACAAGGGACTCACTTTACACTTACTCATTTACTTTTACCATTTATCGAGGTCTAGGTTTAAGGTCGTTACTTATTTACAAGGGACTCACTTTACACTTACTCATTCACTTTTACTATTTATCGAGGTCTAGGTTTAAGGTCGTTACTTATTTACAAGGGACTCACTTTACACTTACTCATTTTCACTTTTTAAACACTCATTTTAATAAACGCGCTAGTAACGTTATTTTTTACCCGAATACGGCGAAGCAAGGGAAGGGAAATGAGTTTAACTATGTACTATCACATGTAGGTATTTATATATGTGGATGTACCACCACAGCGTCGCCCCTATTGCTCCGATAGATTTGTCTTCATGTATGCAGTGTCATATAGGCTATACACACTTGCCCGACTACGGAGAAGCAAAGGAAGGGTTATGATATCTTGTTTATTTACCTCGACGTTTCGATCAAGTTGAAGTGATCGTGGTCACGGGAAGCAACTGTGTGTTCGAATCACGAAAGTTAGCAAGCAAATAAAAATATTTTTCAATTCGTTTTGTCTCTACTCTGATGTAGCTGACCTAGTTACTCTGCGTCGTTTTAACAACGTTTGTAGCATTTAATTGCATTCCTGACCCTGAGACCATAGTTGGATTCCTGCACCTTTTTTTTTATATATAAGTGCTCCTTATACCTTAAAGAATTCAATTCGAACTTACCCAGCGGTCAATACCTACCTCATTCAACAACTTGGCCTTTTCAAGCAGTTTAAAGTGTTCGTACACTTGCACAGTAAGATAGTACCTACAGGCAGTAGCATAAAAACATGTAAATCGCTACATAAGTTAACTTGTTATCGCTATCTGTGAGTAATCAGAAGGAGGTCGACAGCGGCGACGCGTGACCAGACTACCGAGGGTCGGGTTATTTCATCATCTTAGGTATACTCAAAATATAGCTTTTATAAATCTCTGCCATAAGTATTCCTTTACATTTGAGCCATTTGCCGCAGTTTGACTGTTATCCAAGCCGTACAAACAAGCCGACACAACGAAATTCACTTGCCTGATCGTTGCATTTTATAAATATAACGTAGATACATACCTTGGCCTTGTGTACGTGCACAGTTCTCAGACTACCGTTGATTATAAGTTGTCATGCGTTAGTTTTGAGGGCCGTGGATTTATAAATATAACGTAGATACATACCTTGGCCTTGTGTACGTGCACAGTTCTCAGACTACCGTTGATTATAAGTTGTCATGCGTTAGTTTTGAGGGCCGTGGATTTATAAATATAACGTAGATACATACCTTGGCCTTGTGTACGTGCACAGTTCTCAGACTACCGTTGATTATAAGTTGTCATGCGTTAGTTTTGAGGGCCGTGGATTTATAAATATAACGTAGATACATACCTTGGCCTTGTGTACGTGCACAGTTCTCAGACTACCGTTAATTATAAGTTGTCATGCGTTAGTTTTGAGGGCCGTGGATTTTATTGCATAAATGAATAAATAAAATACCGATTTACACACGTACAACAAACTAGCAGGTAACATAATGACTGTACCTGCTCGTAACTGAAACAAAGAGCCGGCAGGCGTCAGCGTCGGCACTCGGAGATGGACGTGACCTGTTCCCTAATGAGGACCAGCTAGCTATTGATTTGTGACAAAAAACAACACCAACATTGTTTCGGGAATATTTTCAGCCAACGGTGACATGCATCTTTGATATCGGTGACATTTCTTACGTATTCAGGCAAAATGACAATTTTATTTCGGAAAATGGGTGCCTATTTTTGGTGCGAGCCTTTACTTATTCAGAACGTGAATACCTACTTAAGGTATTCACGTTCTCTTGAAGTTTCAGAACATCGTAATTTGAGCGTCTTGTCTGATACTAATTTATTTTATTTACGTAATAATGTACCTGTCAATACTGTACCAATGTCTTTTGCTCTTCTATTTCAAGCCAGAGCCAGTTAGGGATCTAGTCGAATTCTTTCGTTTGAGTTTAACCCGGTTCTGTCTATTGATAAAAATGTAATGAAATGACGCTATAACTAGTAGTGTAATCAGTATCAGTGTTAGTCACGGCACTGTATCCTGAGGAGTTTGCTAATACTGTGTGACTCGTGTGTGATTGAGTTCTGGCTTTATTCCTGTGGACCTTCACAATCAAGGAAATGTACGAGTCCCGTCCCAGAGCTGCAAACAATAAATGTACGAGTCCCGTCCCAGAGCTGCAAACAATAAATTCAAAATACTACAAAGAAAATAGCCGTGTGTATGGCCCTCATAATAACACATATCACTATTATTTAATTCTAGCCGAGATCGAATCTTCTTATATTTAATAACACATATCACTATTATTTAATTCTAGCCGAGATCGAATCTTCTTATATTTAATAACACATATCACTATTATTTAATTCTAGCCGAGATCGAATCTTCTTATATTTAATAACACATATCACTATTATTTAATTCTAGCCGAGATCGAATCCTCTTATATTTAATAACACATATCACTATTATTTAATTCTAGCCGAGATCGAATCTTCTTATATTTAATAACACATATCACTATTATTTAATTCTAGCCGAGATCGAATCTTCTTATATTTCGGGATGAAAATAAAAGAAGCCTATAAGCAACTAAATGTTAATATCTGAAACTAAAAAACTATCAAAACATTCAATCAATTATCAATAAATCAATTTAAACTATCCTGTGCAAAAAATTACAACAACATTCTTTGTAGTAGGGTTTTGTTGTAATTTTTTGAATAGGGTAGTTTTAGGGGTTCTATATCGATACGCATAAAATATAATGTCATAATTAAGAATGGCATAGTTTTACTTATACAAATAATTTGCAAGCTTATTAATAATTTCGCATAAATGTTTAGGCATAATCATCATGTTTACCATATCTGAAGTTAGCATAACGATAAACAAGCATATTATTTAGTAGCATACAAATTTCATTATTCACCGTGAGTGAAATAACTTTAAACAAAATTATTTTACGTACCTACCTATGTAAAACAAACCGCCGTACCTTAACCTATTGTCACAGTATAGTATCTAGATTATATTTTATGCGACTCCATAGTAGTCCAAAAGATCATTATGCCTACCTTAACAGTATGCCAAATACTGTTTGAGTAAAATTAATAATATGCCATTAAAAGTTATACCTAACCTATTATGCCAAAGTAAATTAGTATTAAAAAGTTTATACGAAACAAAGGGATACCAGTTTTAGGCCTTGCCATCTAGGCGTGTAACGAGGGAATGTGATTTTAATGTTGATATCTGAATTGTAAACTATCCTATGTAAACAATTACAACAAAGGCCCTGCCACGGAGACGTGACTGTGTTGTTATTGGAAAGAGTGCAACATGTTGTTTCGTTTGTTTGCAGGTATAAAATGTCCAGTGTGCAGCAAGTTCGTGCTGCCAGACGACATCGAGTGCCACCTCGTGATGTGCCTCACCAGGCCGAGGCTTTCCTACAACGGTACGTCGCATGCACACGATTACACATTAGTGAATCAACAATTACAATGCGCTCACCTCATGTACGATACATTTGAAGACAGTTCGGTGGGTGTCTTCAAATGTATTCGTACACGAGGCCAGTGAAAGGCCAGTTACTGAACTGTCAACAGAACTGACTCGCAGACTAGCCTCGTATCGTATTACAGGTGGACATCCTTTCAACAACATACGATCTTTCTACAAGACGGCAGGGCATAAGCCTCTTTTACACGAGTAATCCCTTCCTTGAGCTAATCTTAGTTTTTTTTCTTCATACTTATTTATTCATCGATCCATCGTTGCACCCAGCCTACTTTATTCATCGATCCATCGTTGCACCCAGCCTACTTTTGAAGACCTATTATTCATCGATCCATCGTTGCACCCAGCCTACTTTTGAAGACCTATTTATTATTCATCGATCCATCGTTGCACCCAGCCTACTTTTGAAGACCTATTATTCATCGATCCATCGTTGCACCCAGCCTACTTTTGAAGACCTATTTATTATTCATCGATCCATCGTTGCACCCAGCCTACTTTTGAAGACCTATTTATTATTAATCGATCCATCGTTGCACCCAGCCTACTTTTGAAGACCTATTTATTATTCATCGATCCATCGTTGCACCCAGCCTACTTTTGAAGACCTATTTATTATTCATCGATCCATCGTTGCACCCAGCCTACTTTTGAAGACCTATTATTCATCGATCCATCGTTGCACCCAGCCTACTTTTGAAGACCTATTTATTATTCATCGATACATCGTTGCACCCAGCCTACTTTTGAAGACCTATTATTCATCGATCCATCGTTGCACCCAGCCTACTTTTGAAGACCTATTATTGCCTCTTTATTTCTTTAAAAGATTACAGACTACTGAAAGTCTGGACAAAGATCGATAAATAAAAAGTCGAAACACCGAGGTAAATAAGCCGTACATGTCCAGACAAATCCGGACGTATGGTAAAGTTTCTCACGCACGGTATATCTAATAGCCTCGCGGTTTTATCTTTTGCTGTCCTAAACTTCGTTGCGACAATGTGACTGTATAACGAGAAATATAAATGGAAATCTGAAGAACACTGCAGTAGGCAACGCAACATTGTAACAGTGATGTAGAGTTTCAAAATCCTCTGTAATCATATTCCTTCAGGCGTATTAATTGTTCGTGTGCAATTCATATCCACCAACACGCGCGGGGCCGGAGGAGTATTCTGTACCAACACGCGCGGGGCCGGAGGAGTATTCTGTACCAACACGCGCGGGGCCGGAGGAGTATTCTGTACCAACACGCGCGGGGCCGGAGGAGTATTCTGTACCAACACGCGCGGGGCCGGAGGAGTATTCTGTACCAACACGCGCGGGGCCGGAGGAGTATTCTGTACCATCCTGTTGACTGTTTCATTTTTCTTTCTATGAATTTCCACTGGTCGTTTTTTTTTCATAAATTTCCACTGGCTATGCTACGAACTCCTAGTAAGCATAATGGAATGGTCTATGATCTCGTTCTGCAGATTCATGCCTTACCTATTATTTATACCTTACCTGCAGGACGCAAAAGGAATCATGACTGCTCAATCCAAAATCCAACTACTGCAGGGCATAAACCTTCTCCGTTTCCACAGAATAAATAATACCAATCATCTCTATCTTGAGCCAATCTTTGCCAGGTCTTTCTATTTTTTACCCGACTACGGCGAATCAAGGAATGGGTAATGACTTTAACAGTCTATGTATGTTTGTACATTTTGTGAATGTTCCATACATACCATAGCGTCGCCCCTATTGGTCTGATTTTGGGCAAGCGAGTTATCAATCGATTCGTCTTCATCGCAAGAGTGTCATATTCATAAGCTATCTTTTACCCGGCCGTACTCGGGCTTTAGTTTTTGAACTTAAGTCTTGTTAAAAGCTTGATATTACTACAATATCAAAATTAAAAAAAAAACAAAGTCAGCCGGCGGCGCGCGGCGCGCGGCTGGCGCCCTACACGTTTGTCTAAAAGTGCGCTTTCCACTATAATTAAATCACCAAAACAGTTGTCGGATCTGCGAGATACATGAACAACCCATCGCTGTTCAGCTTGCTAATTCTTTGATCTATTTTTATAGTATAGTGTATGCCCACGAGCCGTATTTGATAGTACCCTGTGTGGTGTTCCAGAGGATGTGCTGAGCGACTCCAAGGGCGAGTGCGTGATCTGTCTCGAAGAGCTGTCGGCCGGAGACACCATCGCGCGCCTGCCCTGCCTCTGCATCTACCACAAGGGGTGAGCATTACGTCTTCCTGTTTAATAACCACCACGAAGCTGGATTCGAACCTGGGACTAGAGTTACACTATTTTACCATTACATCGCTCTGCCAAATAATCTCTTTGTGTGTCGAATATTATTATATTTCTACTATATTCAGCAGCTTGGCAGTCAGTGTGGTCGCAGGTTCCAAGCTGCCCTCGGTCCTATTTTTTCCCTTCGAATATCATAAATTTGACAACCTAAATTTGTACTGACAGTAACATTTAACGCCCCCTGTAAAATATTACGCTAAAATCCGATGCAAGCCTTGCTTTCCATCGCTAAAGTGGGTACACTGTGCTACCAGCAACATACGTTACACAAAGGCACTATCGTACCGACGACAAAGCCCCTTTGCATCCCTTGTGCTCCAGTGGCGCCCTCTATCAAAGGGCCCACACAGTCGATACCTCGCTCTCGAAGTGCCTGGCCCTAGTGGAGGCTATCTACTTGTCTAGGGCCTAGATCTGGGGCGCGATACACATGTAGCGGGTGCAAGCAGCACTGATATCACCTAGTCAGTGCAAGTCGGCGCTATGGCTACTAGAATATCGGCTAAATTGAAACTAAGTTAAGTTTGCTGTTATCGGAAGAGAATCGGAGAATCGTGTTTAGTACTTCCAACAAAATGAAGGTTGATTTTGAAAACTAACGCGAGTGAAATTCCGATCTTCTATATCGTGAGATTTTAGCTGTTTTATTTATATTTTAAATGAAGTTTGTTTGTGTTTACCTAATACAAGGCTAAACACGAGCAGTAACTAATACAAGGCTAAACACGAGCAGTAACTAATACAAGGCTAAACACGAGCAGTAACTAATACAAGGCTAAACACGAGCAGTAACTAATACAAGGCTAAACACGAGCAGTAACTAATACAAGGCTAAACACGAGCAGTAACTAATACAAGGCTAAACACGAGCAGTAACTAATACAAGGCTAAACACGAGCAGTAACTAATACAAGGCTAAACACGGGCAGTAACTCTGATTCAAAAAACAGATTCTGCACGAGCGCGCTCGCTTTGAGCTAAAGGCTCAGTGCTAACTTCCAATGCACTTAAAACGGTAAGAAAAAGCATGTACACTGAAGATAATTTCAAAAGAAATAGTCTAGAGGACTTCAAATAAGCTGTGATCTAGAACAAGTATACCTTTTACGTCTGTCCCATCTTAATTTATTCATTTGTTACCTTATATAAAGAGGGGTACTGAACTGATTACTATTCTGTTTTCACTGCTGGAGAACATGCTGCATCTGAGTACATTTTAGTAGAAGTCGAGGAAACCGTAACGCGAACGAAGACGCGAACAACAGCAGCTAAAAATAATCCAACGAGTATTATGATAAGAAAATGGCTTCGATAAATTCTCATTCTCCAATGAAGTGGTGATAAATGACCTCATCCCACTTATTGCTTGCTCGCAAGAGGCGCCTGATGCGAACAAGTAATAAGTGGAGTGAGGCCCCTCGTCACCGGGTGACGCGATGTGACGCTTGTTGTCTCACTCAGGACTTATTGCTTGCTCGCAAGAGGCGCCTGATGCGAACAAGTAATAAGTGGAGTGAGGCCCCTCGTCACCGGGTGACGCGATGTGACGCTTGTTGTCTCACTCAGGACTTATTGCTTGCTCGCAAGAGGCGCCTGATGCGAACAAGTAATAAGTGGAGTGAGGCCCCTCTTCACCGAGTGACGCGATGTGACGCTTGTTGTCTCACTCAGGACTTATTGCTTGCTCGCAAGAGGCGCCTGATGCGAACAAGTAATAAGTGGAGTGAGGCCCCTCGTCACCGGGTGACGCGATGTGACGCTTGTTGTCTCACTCAGGACTTGGAGAAACATGAAAGAAATACGGACTTTTCTGTATACCTAAGTACTTTGTTTTCCACTATGTATCGACGTATGCGTTATAAAATGTGACATAGGTCTATGTACAGTGCATGTGTCTGAAAAACACAAATACGAATCATCGTTTTTTTTAATTGAATGAGTATCGAGACGAACAGGTCGCTCGCTTGATGGTATCGTCACGCCTGCCCACACATAACAGTAACAGTTGCAGAGCCACCGGAACTTTGGTTGCAAAACCTTGCGCGGCACTGCACTGCGCTCGTCACATAGTCTCATAGCCCAGTAAATTCGCTGGAAACATTGCCCCTAAAACCGAATCACATAAATGTTTACACATTACAGCTTGGCGGCTGAATGTCTGACAAAGGTGTGGTACTTCTTCAGGAGTATTCCTGCGTAAGAAGCCTACCACTACAAAATATATATGAATGTAGCCGTCAAGAATCACTCGTATTATAGAATATATCTACTATTAGTTATCTACCATAGAGAAGTTTTTTATACCTACCCTGAAATCCACTTCTATTTAATTATAGTAATAGTATATTCATAAAATTTCAGTTTAAAATAGATCCACATTGTATAACCCATGCATCACTTTGAAACTAATTACACCAACCGGCTGGAAGGTATAAACTAATTACACCAACCGGCTGGAAGGTATAACTCAGGTAGGTCAGTGTTTCATAGCTAATTGTGTGTTATTTTCCATTCCAGGTGCATAGACCAATGGTTCGAAGTGAACAGATCGTGCCCTGAGCACCCCGGGGATTAGAGTGCGGAGAGCGAAGCGGCCCGGCTCGGTTCCGGCTCCGTCGCGACACGTGCCATGTGCGAGTGATACTTTTATACAAGGAACAGACTGTGGCCTCTCGGCCTTGTAAATAAACCTATGATAGTGAGATGTTTTATCATTTAATGAAGTTAACGAAAATAAGTAAATAAACAAAGACAATGATAGAAGCGCTAACGGGAAACTCTCGGTGAAGTATTAATTGTAAATTTTACATCTTTAATATTATTTAGTTAAATGCGATTTATGAAAATGATGATTTGTTTATGTTTATGTATATGTAATATATAATACGTATGTATAGTGTCGTCGGTTTGTTTTGCAGTAAGTATATAAGCAAGGGTTATGTTAGTGCGGCCGCGACTGTCTCGCCGTATACATATCTGTTACGTAAGCTTATATTATTAAATATGATTTGATCTTTTTTCATCTTGATAAATAAAGTTGATTTGTTTCTAAATTTTCTACGATTGTTTTGTTTGTACCCCTCAGGGCTCATCCAACAGAAAACATGCTGTCTCTTTATATCCTGTGAAATTGGTGAATAGTGTTGCTTAACATACTGAACAGGCGTATGCTATGCACCATGTACTGCTATACAAAGATCTTTTACACGCTACGACAACCATAGTTACAAACTATGTTGTCGACCGGTTGGTCTAGTGCCTAGAGACCCTAAGTTCGAAATCAAACGGTCGTGGGTTCGAATCCTGCAAGGTGCAATCATTTGTGTGATGAGCGGAAATGTTAGTTTCCGACTCATGGATGTAATATTTGTATCTATGTATGTTTATCCATTATCTAGTACCCATAGTACAGGGTAGGTATCCTAGTTTGGAGCTAGGTAATAGGTGTGGAATTGCCCTGAATATATTATAATATAATATTACTTTCCCGCCCGCGCGGACTACTGTTTGTCGCGGAACAAAGCATACTGTTCTTCTAGGATATTAAAAACCAATGCAAAGGTAGGTATAGCATCAATGCTCTTGATGTTTTTTGACATACTTGTTATTTCGTTTCCATGGCAATCGTTTCTTACAGCGAGTAATGAACATTTTTCTAGTTTTCCCGTGGAAATTTTCAATTTTCCGGGACAAAAAGTATCCTATGTTTTATTCCAGCTCTCCATTTCAAATTTCATCAAAATCCGTCCAGCCGTAATCGCGTGAAAGCTCCCCAAACAAACAAATAGACGTTTCACTTTTATATATTGGTATGGATTAGTGATGCAACGAATAGTACTTTTACGAATACGAATACGGATATCAAACCTACTATTCGGCGAATACGAATACGAATATCTCGCCATGGTAATAAAATACTAATTTATTTGATAAATTTCTATTCTTCTAATAATTAAAATTTACAACAGGCAAATTTTTATTTAAAAAACATAAAATTTGTAGATTTTCTGGTTTAAGGCGATTTCTTTTTTCAGTCTGAATGTTCCCAGCCGTTGAAAAAAGTCTTTCTGAGGCGACTGTACATGGCTTCAGTGAAAAATATTTTTGGGCAAGTTTTTTCAGACTTGGAAAATGGACATCTTCTCGCCAAAAGGCCAGTGGATCAGCAGTCGGCGATAAATTTGGGAGCTTTAGATAAGCATCTATTTCGTTTTTAGTTTGCGAATCCCCTGTAAAAAGACATTTTGAAATTAAATTTAACTTTTAGTATACTATGTAGATGACAATGAGTACCTATCACCTATTAATAACTTTTCTAACTTTTTTCATACTCACCAGAAAATATTGAAATTGGCTCTTCCATTTCAGCCTCTTCAATTATTTCTTGGCATACTTGCCAAATTCCTCTACTTGTCGACGGTTGAGGTTCTTCTGGAGGTCTTGTCGGTCTTACGGCCTCTCTGCCATCAAAAGCAGCGTTAAGAACTGATCGAGCGGTTTCAGCGACCACTGTTGAGCTGAAAATCCTTGTTTTTAACCGTGGGCCAAGGATCGTTGCTAATAGATAAGTTTCATCACTTTCCATAAAGGCAAATCTATTCGAAAGTCCACTGAACAGGGAGTTTGCCAGATCATTTACATCAGGATGAGAAGAAGGATCATTTGAAATTTTATCGAGGCAAGATTTTAGACTTCGTATTATTGGGATTGCTTGAGATAACGTCGTTGATTCTTTGCTTAGCTCTTTAGTAGCTTCTTCAAAATTGGCCAGAATATCAATGATTTGGCTCATAAGAGCCCATTGCCTTGCTGTGATTTCATGACGACAATTTGGTAGAGATGGTAAAACATCTTGAATCGCTATGCGTTGTTCATGTAATCTCTTCAACATCTGATATGTCGAGTCCCATCTAGTTTCAACATCTTGAAACAAAACATGTTTCGGTATATTGTTAGCTTGTTGAGAATCTTTCAGTTGTTTGAGTGCGGAGGTTGAGTGATTAAAATGAGTAATAACTCCCCTGCATGTGGTTAACATTTCGGTCAAGCGTTCTTGACCAAATAAACTTTTTTTCAGCGCTAATTGGATGCTGTGTACCAAACAAGAAATATGTTTAATACTAAGATCAAGCTCATCATTTGCTTTAACCATATTCCGTGCGTTGTCCGTTACAACTGCTGCAACTTTACCCAATAGCTGCCATTCCAGAAACATCATATGCATATTGTGGGCAATATTTTCTTCTGAATGTGAGTCACCTTCAAAGGGAAACACTTCCAGACAATAAGATTTGAGCTGGAAATCTTCATTGACACCATGTCCAGTAAGACTTATAAAATCATTGACTTGTGAGGAAGCGTCACTGGTCCACATGTCTGTTGTGACAGAGAGATATGGGGTCTTTGTTAACTGCTCCTTCAATTTTATTTTAACACGTTCATTAATATCCGGCAGTTTTTTTTCTGTAAGGTGGGTTCTAGATATAATATTATATCTGTAAAAAAAAATAGCAGTCAGGAATTAAAAAGGGTTTTGTGAAAGTTGAAAGAAAATCCCACTGATATGTATGAATGAACAAATGTATAGCATTTTAATAAAAGCAAACAAACCTTGGAGCTAGTTCACTGAGCAAACGACGGTATCCCTGTTTATTTACCAAATTCAGGGGCTCCATGTCTAGACAAACTTGTTCAGCAATCAAATATGTGATTTTGACAGCCCGAGGATCACCCGTTTCATACGTAGTTCGCTTTTCCCATATTTCCTTTAAGGACGCTTGTTTCTTCGCTGGAGTTACTTCAACTTCAGTGCTTGTTTCGTCTACAGTACTTATACTGGCAGCAAGCTCATTTTCGTGAAATCTCTTCACATGAGTCCACAGTGCGGTCGTAGTAAATCCTTTAATATATGCATTTTTCCCTCCCCGAGACAATTCACAAGCACAATATCTGCATCTAGCTTTGCTTTCATTGTCTAAAATAAAAACAACACAATTTAAAATCCTATCCCACTATAATATTACATGTGATAGTAAAACCGATGTCTGCGCGGACGAAGTCGCGGGCAAAGTCTAGTACTACATTGACGCAGCCATTAACTACCAACGTTCGTCTAAGTTACTTACTTACTATCCTACCTTTTGTTGATACCAAAGAAATACAGACCATATAACTACTTACTCGGTAATTTATCGAAGTGTTTCCATATGTCACTTTGATCTCGTTTACGAGAAGACATTTTCAATTCAACTTTAACTTCTTTTACTTCGCAGCAACCTCAGAAAATAAATAAAACAATACTCTCTTGCTTGACTTCTGCTTTCGACTAACAAATGAAGTGAAAGAAATGAATCAATCAATCAACGGTTCGTAATTGTAATGATAGGGAAACTCCCGGCGCTGCGGTACTGTACAAACTATGGCCGGGGAGTCCCCCGTTGCGTCGTCGTTGCGGTTAAGGCCCTCTGCACACGTGCGTATTTTTACACGCGCGTTTTTCAAGTCTGCCAGTAATTAGAGTTGCGTTTGTACGTAAAATATTAGTTTTTAAATATTCGTATTAGTATTCGCCGAATACGAATATTCGGTAAATGTCTACTATTCGGCGAATACGAATATTCGTATTCGTATTCGTTGCATCACTAGTATGGATATATTATTATTATTAATAAAGGAACTGAACTTAGTTCTAGTGGTATCCATTTGAATCTTTGCAAATGTATGTAAGTCCGATGACGGTATAATAATAATGATTACCATCAAGTTGGTCTGACGATGGAGCAGAAAGGTGACGGAATCCTTGAATGCCTACAAGTATACTTCATTTTTTTCAAATTGCTGATGTATCTAAAACCTACCTACAATATTGCTTTATGCTTATTTTCACGACAAATATAAAATTCGCTTAGGAGGCCTATTGTAGGTAAATACGAGTATGACGAGCGCGATTTTAGTTTATTTAAACTATACGCGAAAACTGTTCGGCGGCTCTCTAATGCCCATTGTCATCAAACTATGTACGAGTACATGCGATTTAAATAAGAATAGGATTGAAAATGCGCCATCTTGAACATCGATTGTCAATAATTTCATATTTTTTAGAACAGTGTGCAAAAAAATAGACAAGGATGTAGGAACCAAAAATGTTTTTCTTTAGATTAAGTGAATACAACAGAATTTATTAGTTCCACTCAAACTAATGTCTTCTTCTCGTAGATTTATAACTAATGGAACGGACGTGTTTTTGTAATAGCTACGATCAATTAAACCTCTACATATGTTTTTCGATAAGGCGATCTGAAACATGATCTGAATCTCTTTTTAGCACATTTATATACAGTTTTTCAAGTAAAAAAGGACGGTAATAATGTTGTCAAGACAGCATTGGCAACATTTTAGGATGTAACGTCACACAATACCCACAATAAGAGTTATCTATCTATCTACCTGTCTAATACTCATTTGAGGTCGCATCTTTACATCCCTCATTCGTCAAGTTACTCATTTGTTAGGTCACTGGTTACTCAAGGGAATATTTTCCCTTCAAATTTAAAATCTCTCTGCCTGTCAGTCAGTAGGTGTGTCACGGTACTATTTCAGACATATAAGATTGAACTTTTTTAGAGCCGCTGCTCTAGTTCTAGTTGAATGTTTGTTTCAAGTTGATGGCAATATTATGTACTTAGTATTATCACTAGTATTACAACTATCGTTTTTTTACTGTTTCTACACTCCCAAATATTCTTCTTAACAAGAAACATCAGTTGATGGTATTCGAGATGAAGATGTGTGCAGAATTATATCACTCCTCTTGTGGAGTTTCCAGGTTGAGGGTACTTGTAAACAAATACTTAATGGGTGCAGGGATACCTGCAGTTCCCAACAGGGCCTGGATTCTGTATGACCACTCACGCCAATTCTCACTCACGCTGCCTGCGTGGAATCACGAACAAATTCCACGCAGGCGGCGTGGAAATGGCGTGGAATTGGCGTCTTAAAATTAGAGAATTAGGCCCCAGTACCTACACCACACTGTTGAAAGCTCCAGCATCAAACATCAAACGGAACAGCCTGAAAGATAAAAAAAGCATAATGTTAGTAAACCGGACACAATGAATTAATAAAAAATGCATGAGGTTGTAGCACTAACATGTATATACTAGTACACAGTAAAATACATGTCAGTGGGTTGTGGTCATTGCAGATATCATCTAAATATGGATTAGGTACATGAACAATTTTATTTTGGTTATTGTTTACTTGATAAATGAAGGATAAATGAACATAATGAAAACTTACCTACTTCTTGACGAGCTCAGAGCTGTAGTGAGTTATTTGCAACCAGGATATGTGGTGAAGTTGTTGTTCCTCCATCAGTAGAATGTCTTTTATCAGATGCACAATAGTTCTTGAGGGTTTGTGAAACGATTATTTTCCGTGTCAAGTCAGTTTAAATTGCAGCAAAATACATAAAACAAACAATCATAACCTCAAAAAAATTGCAACGTCAAAATAAACCAAAAGTAAACTAGGCCATTGATAGGTTTAATGATGTTACCATAGAAAAACCTAACATAAACCTTTAACGTTAATACCATTTCTTCTTGATTCGGGCCTGGGTTCAACTCAAAAACCTACCTTAGGCCATCAACCATAATAAGGCTGCTGATGTTTGTCTAGGTGTTAAGGTATTATCGTTTGCAAGAAAAATGCGTCCTAACTTTTTTTTTAGATCATTAATTAGAAGTAGTATTTTATACTTTGATTAGAAGCCGTCCATGCCTCTAAGCATACTCTTGGTTAATCGCTACCGTTAATCGGCCGGAACCACTACGCGCACCAGTTACCATTACCACTACGTCTTCAGTTTAAAATGTTACTTTAAACTTATCTACACTTATC
This sequence comes from Alsophila aescularia, assembly GCA_946251855.1. Taxonomy (NCBI): domain Eukaryota; kingdom Metazoa; phylum Arthropoda; class Insecta; order Lepidoptera; family Geometridae; genus Alsophila; species Alsophila aescularia. Next base: position 60,822,941 of record OX276374.1, read on the forward strand.
TATTTATAATTTAATGTTTTTAAAAGCTTTTATTTAACTTCACTTGTATGTATATATCTATGTTTGTATGTATCTATATATTTTGTCTGTCTTGCAATTCAAATTTCGAGCACACATTGGCTATCCGGCTGAAACTTTCACAAACCAATGTCAAAGCAATAAAATAAAAATATTACAAATTGCATATTTTTTTTATTACAAACGTAAAAAGTGAAAAAGCAATAAAAAAACAAAGAAAAATACATAAAAAGTGACATTCATTAAAAATAAAGCTCGTATTTTTTTATTGTACTTATTTTATAATCATTACATAATAAATTCAATACAAAAATTACAAGACACACACACACAGTACATAATATATATAGTTCCGTAAGGACTATATATTATGTACTGTGACATGGCAACACTGCTACAATCATAAGATAAACACAGCATAGTTATTAAATATTTATTTTAAAAGTATCCTAATTCTAAGCTTAGTATATTACTTAAATTTCAAATATAATACATCTGTATTTGTATGTCCATACAAAATGAAGTGACTTGTACATTGAGACACGTCGCGGCGCGCGGCACGTTAACGTGAATATGTACATTGAGACAAGTCGCGGCACGCTAGCGTGAATATGTACATTGAGACACGTCGCGGCGCGCGGCACGCTAACGTGAATATGTACATTGAGACACGTCGCGGCGCGCGGCACGCTAACGTGAATATGTACATTGAGTCACGTCGCGGCGCGCGGCACGCTAACGTGAATATGTACATTGAGTCACGTCGCGGCGCGCTAACATGGCCTCTCTACTATAAACAAAAAATACGTTTCTTGTCTATTTCCCACGCGACCTCCGACAGCCGACAAATGTATAGGCCGCCATATTGGGACAACAAATCGGTAGAAGTTATCGGTCAAACCGTCAAATAGCTTTAGTCGAATTATCTATCGACAAGTAGACGTATGTATTATGTGTACACAATCTCCTTTCTTGACTGGTCTATCTAACCACATGACATTGGCGAACTTTTGGTGGCTTCTCGACAATAACCACTCAGTAATAAGAAGTGGCAATGGGCAGGCCACAGCACGTAGAACCGATAACCATTGGGGAAGTAAGGTTCTCGAATGGCAACCACGGATGAGCTCCCCTCGAGGTGGGCCGACGCTGGGAGTAGTGCCTACCGCATGAAGGAGCGGTGCCGCGGGCCGCGGGGCATCCTGGCGCCGCCCCAGCCCATGCCGCCTGCAGCAGAGAACACGGTCACATCAATCATTTGTGTCTCAGGAGACATTCTTCTACATCTATACTTATAATGAAGCAGTAAGTGACAGTAAGTCTGTACAACGCAGATCATTTAAAACAATTGGTCGGGACTTTAAATACTCGTAAGCTACTCAACAAGACTTCAACGTTGTTTTAAATGGTGTCTGTCTGTATGTTCGCGCAACACGTACAAGCTAAACTATTGAAATGTGTTTTTTACTGTTGGATAGCTTAGAATTTGATTTAAAATCTGGAGTGCTTTGCACCACAATCCGACGAGTAGAAACCGAGCAGTCGATAAAGAACTATCTGAAGTGACGATCTGCGCAACGTAGCTGCCAGTCATTGGATGAGAAGAGCAGAAGATCGGCTCAGAGGCCGATGCCCAGCCTGGACGAGGCCTCTGACTCGGAGCCTCCAGCAGAGGACGAACAATACAGGTTGATAAAAGTATTGTAAACTTGAGTACGATATCAACTAGGGATCGTTCGTGATTATAAAACAAACTAATTAAAAATGAATATATATTAGAAAATCACATCCGCTTTCTAACAGAAAAAGCCGCATCAATATCGGTCCATTCGTTTGGGAGCTATAACGATGCCACAGCCCCTCTCTTTTCGCGTCGGGGGTTAATAATCTATACTTACAGTATACTTACTTTACTGTTAATAACTTAGAATATGACTTCAAATTCAAAATCTGTGCTTCGCAACTCAATGCGACGCCGCCACAGGGAGCAGAGAAATCGATAAAAACTATTTGTTGACTTAACAAATTTTCATAAATTTAATTAAGTTCATGTAGCTAGTGAAGAAGACAAAAACCCGCAGAGATTACATCCATTACACGAATCCTGGCCTATAAGTAGGGTTTCATTTATCTAGAGCATTGAACAACAACCGAGGATTGAAGTCGAGAACAACACTCCCTGGAGTGTTGTTCTCGACAGAAATCTCGACTAAAAATAGAAATCTCCATCAAATCTACGCCCAAGTGCACGTGAGCATCGTTCCGGAATAAGGGCCTCGAACATAGATTTAACCATACATACATTTTTAGTTGTGTACTGCACATGAATAGAACCAGCGACCTCCTTCCAACGAACTCCACCACTTCACGAAAACTGTGACTATGGATACTGCTAGCGCTATCTACCGTGTGGAGGTTAACTAAGAAATAGGGCGTCATAGAAAAGTACAATGCTTGCTCGCTTGTTGTAGGGGAAACGATATAGTTATTGGTCCCCATACAGTTATTGGCCATTTCAACTTTGGTATTATAAAATAAGCAATATAATGCAGAAAAGGTAGACATTAATAGTACATTACTGCTGTGGTCTGTAATGACTGCGTTCCTGGCAGCGATGGTGATGGTCGAGAGCGCAGCTAAGCTAAGCTCGAGGCCTTTATAGCGCGGACAGCAAGCGCTGCAATGATGGCCAAGCTTGAAGGCCGACAGCTTAGCTAAGCAAAGCTCGAGGCCATCATAGCGTGGCCAGCAGGGTAGTCATTGCGGACCAAGGCTTGTATAGTGCTTTACTCGAACAATGGAACAACAACGACAACAACGACATCGACAACGACCACAACAACAGAAACAGAAAAATAAACAACAACAACAATAACGATCACATCAGTTTTCAAACAGAAAAAAAAACCATCAAAATCGGTCCATTTGTCTGGGAGCTACAACGCCTCTCTTTTAACGTTCGGTGGTTAATAAAACCACAGAATAAATAATAGTACTAAGACAAAACACGACAATAATGAAATTCCATACAACTTTGCTGGCGCCTATTCAAGCAGCGCGGCAAGGTCGACTTTGCCCAAAGAAGGTTGTCGAAATAATGACCACATTACAAGCTTGTTTGAGTAAAAAATATATAATGTCAACATTTTTAATACCTGTACAAAAGTTTCAACAAAAAACCGCTACGTGAAGTGGTTCTTTTGAGATTTGTAATTTCTTGGCCCCGGGTCAGAAACAGGTAAGTCCGTTGTAAACATGTTAAGAGATTTTTTTCATTTGGGGTTTGAAAATAACCTAAAGAAGTGTAGTTACAGAAATCTTATAAAATGTACAGCTGATGCGCACACAATTAACTTATTTTAGGCGTAATTTTTTTAGGTCTTCCATAGCCTAAAAAATTGTGTGGCCAATAACTGACACGATTATTTTGTACATTTATAGTAATTGGTCCCATACGTCAATTACAGTATTCAGCCTTAACTTAGCAAACAACGGTAGTAATAATTATATTATCTTCGTATTTCAATGTTACGCGGTCTATCCAAATACCATGCATTATACAGCATTCTAAATAGTTACGGCCTCGGCCAATTACTATAATAGTTCTTACAGTACCCGGCGATAAATAATGCACATCGGCCTTTGGAAAGAGACAATTGTCTGTTTACGACCATTTCCGAACACTGACGACCGTCCATTAATCACCGTATTTATTAAGTTTCATTTCATATCAAATAAATACTGCACTTTATGGACTTTATTAGTTTACGTCAAATCGAGAGCTGTGGCAACTACTAGAAAAAGAATAGTATAGTATTACTAGGGAGCAAAATAATATTTTGACGGCGAGGGCGCTATTTTGAATCCAGAGCGGAGTGAATTATGTTCTAAAGTAGAATCCTGAACGTAGCGAGTGATTCAAAAATAATTATAAAAATAAAGGAAAAAAAACTTGCGTCCGAGTGATACACTCTACTATTCTTAGATACTTTGCAACTCATATTAGTTATATAAAAGGATATTAAATAGACTAAAAATAAACAACTTAAAATAAACTAGGTAATTACTAACACAACTAAAAATGTATATTAAATTTATACTTTTTTGATTTATTCGTCCTTCAGACCGTCTTTTCAGGTATTTTGATTTATTCGTCCTTCAGACTGTCTCTTCAGGTATTTTGATTTATTCGTCCTTCAGACTGTCTCTTCAGGTATTTTGATTTATTCGTCCTTCAGACTGTCTCTTCAGGTATTTTGATTTATTCATCCTTCAGACTGTCTCTTCAGGTATTTTGTTCTAAATTTTGTGTAGATCTCGATTTGAAAGTTACTGGTACATTATTGGTTACATTATTGGTACTTGCCGCCAACGTGTAAAGGTTGCTTACATTTGGTTAATTCTAGAAATTCATGTACAGGTTTCAAAAAAAAAACTTCGCTTCTTTTGCATATTCCCTCTCGATAAAATTGTTACCTATAAGCTTTCAAATATTTTTCCCGGGATTTAGTTGGTCATAGATTCTGTATCTCATTTATTTCGTAGTATTTTCAGGTGTAAGTAGGCTGTATAATACTTTCGCTACGCTTGCATTTTCGTGAAATTATTTAGTTTTTGCGCTGTCAATATTCCTTGTTTCCGTGATGATAATATAGTAATTCGCGCGCTTCTTATTTTTTCCTCTTCTCCGTACATATACATGATTCTTTTTTAAATACAGACAGCGCGCCATGTGAACCAATAAACAAAAAAAAGAGCTCATTGGTCAACTGTGAATCAGCAACACTTCATCTGATCTATGCTAAATTTTCGGCCTAATACCATAAGTCTGCATGTCTCGACGTACATCGTTCGACTCCTGATCTTTAGTAGCGGAGTTCAATTCCCAACTGGAGTGTTTAAGTTTTGCACATAAAAATAATATATGTGATGGCTTTTAACTTGAATATGGCCGAGCTGAGGCGGAAAGAGACGTCGAGCCACGAGCGCTCGCGTCGCGGAACCGTTAGATCGCCAACATTAAAAATTCACGTTCCAAATTCAAAAGTCATTACTGCCCTCTCTGAAAGTCTTGAACGGAAAATACCTACTTTGCCCCCTCTTTTCGAGGAACCAATCAGCGTTTTTCCAATAGATGTGATGAAAAAACAATTATGTATTATTTTGTAAATCAATAGATTTAATGTTGGGGGTTTTAAAACAACTCTATATTATATATTTTCAGCTAAATGCGACCGTACTCTACTGCATCCGACTGCACCTGTATAACGACTGACAAACAAATAATATAACTGACAAACGTCACACAGGCAGGGTGTGACAACGCTCTACGAAGCCGAAATTAGCAGTCTCTTTCCAAAGACCGATGTGCATTATTTATCGCCGGGTTCTGTAATTTATTTTGGCCCAGGTTACTAACGTTTCCTTTTTTCTATCAGGTCAAAATGAAAAAGTAGCAATACCAAAAATACCCCATTATACTAAAAAAACACTGGATGAGGCATTAAAAGACACAGACAGTAAAACAGGCAGACACCATTTTAAAAAATGTTATATTCTTGTTCAGTAGCTTATTTTATGTACCCTAGACCATTTATTTTTTAATTATCTTCTTTGTACAGACTAAAGTACTTATTACTTTATTATAACTATAGATTAAAAGTGGCTAATAAGTGTATTATTTCATGGCCAATAGCTGCATTAGTTCTAGTTGATACGGCCAATTACTGTGTTTTTTTTAAACATGCACAATAAATAAACATTCCATTTATTTGATGTTTACCCGTTTTAGTGTTAAATTTATTTAGAGATAACATGTTTTTTTTTAATGTAATCTACATTAACGAATAAACACAACATTATTGTAACGTGCAACATATTTTTTTATATATTTTTCAAATTATACTATTTTTCGGTTGCTTAAGGGGTCAATAACTATACCGTCTGTCAGCTGTTTTCAAACATAGTTACAAACCGTCTCGCTCGTAGGTTTGACGACTTTCAGCCTCCCGAACAAGCTGAATTCCGGAAAGGCTTTAGCACCGTAGACCACATCCATATGCTCCGGCAGATTATACAGAAGACCGAAGAGTATAATCGGCTACTATGTCTAGCGTTTGTGGACTACGAGAAAGCCTTTGATTCAGTCGAGACCTGGGCAGTGCTACAGTCATTACAGCGGTGCCAGGTTGATTACCGGTACATCGAAGTGTTGAAGTGTTTGTACAGCCAGGCCACCATGACAGTTCGTCTTCAGGATCAGAGCACGAATTCTATCCAGTTGCAAAAAGGGGTGAGACAGGGAGACGTTATTTCTCCGAAACTGTTCACCTCTGAACTGGAAGATATATTCAAGCTTCTGAACTGGAACGAATTTGGTGTTAACATCAATGGCGAATACATCACTCACCTTCGATTTGCTGATGATATAGTCATCATGGCTGAAACCCTGGAAGACGTAAGCACAATGCTCAGTGATCTCAATATTTTTTCCCAACAGGTGGGTCTTAAAATGAACATGGGCAAGACGAACATCATGTCAAATGCCCAGGCCGGTTTATGTTGGGAACGATATAATCGAAGCTGTTGATCACTATTTCTACTTGGGTCAGATGATCCAACTGGTTAGATCCAACTTCGACAAAGAGGTCAACCGACGAATCCAACTAGGATGGGCAGCATTCGGGAAAGTACGCCATATCTTCTCGTCGCAGATACCGCAGAGCCTCAAGACGAAAGTTTATAATCAGTGCGTGTTGCCAGTGATGACATACTCGGTGTTTCACTACGTGATAGAATCCGAAATGAGGAAATCCGTAGAAGAACGAAGGTTACCGACATAGCTCTCAGAGTTTGCAAGTTGAAGTGGCAATGGGCAGGCCATATAAGTCGCAGAACCGATAACCGTTGGGAAATAAAGGTTCTCGAATGGCGACCACGACCAAGCAAGCGAAGTGTGGGGAGACCCCCCACACGATGGAGCGAAATGAGGAAACATTGTACACAACGACATTGTACAACGACAACATTGTAGCCATCGCAGGAGGTCGGTGGATGGAGGTGGCTCAGGATCGCTTGTCATGGCGCTCTTTGGGGGAGGCCTATGTTCAGCAGTGGACTTCTAAAGGCTGACATGATGATGATGATGATGATGAACTATACCGGTTCCCCTTTTAGGTTGTCAGTTTGTCGGGCCGGCCGAGGGTCATTAAACGACTGCTAACAGCCGGGACCGACAGTTTAACGTTCCCTCCGAAGCCGCACATAACTTAAAATACTCGGTACGGACCAGAGGACCGAACCTGGTACCGATGGTTTTAAATGCGCACAGTAATATCACCAAAACACAATACTGAAAGTGGCTTACCCATCATGTACTGAGAAGAGGGCGGGAAGTGTCCGAAATGCGACGCTCCCATCTCCCACGCGCCGCGCCCGCGCCTGCAACACACGAATTATAATCGTTATACTTGATGACCAATGAACAATAAGTGTAGGACACTTCATCACTCTGATGTAAGACGAGTTTTTTTTTAATTGTTATGATTTATTTACTAAAGAAGCACAAATTTAAAAATAAATTAAATATAACAAAAACAACAGGGCGAGAGTAGGTCAAAAAGGGTGAAAGTTGACAACAGAACAGTTTTTGCCAACCATAGAGAATCTTCGTTTTTGAATGTATATTATCATCGACAATTTTTAAGTTATGAAATTATTTTTAGTAGTAGACGTGAACCGGCCGCGGTCCGGCGTCGGCATGCCGCGTCGTATGTCGTGACTGAAGTAGTTACTCACATGTGCCTGTAGTGCGAGTGCATGGGCTGCGCGGACGCGAACCGGCCGCGGTCCGGCGTCGGCATGCCGCGTCGTATGTCGTGACTGAAGTAGTTACTCACATGTGCCTGTAGTGCGAGTGCATGGGCTGCGCGGACGCGAACCGGCCGCGGTCCGGCGTCGGCATGCCGCGTCGTATGTCGTGACTGAAGTAGTTACTCACATGTGCCTGTAGTGCGAGTGCATGGGCTGCGCGGACGCGAACCGGCCGCGGTCCGGCGTCGGCATGCCGCGTCGTATGTCGTGACTGAAGTAGTTACTCACATGTGCCTGTAGAGCGTGTGCATGGGCTGCGCGGACGCGAACCGGCCGCGGTCCGGCGTCGGCATGCCGCGTCGTATGTCGTGACTGAAGTAGTTACTCACATGTGCCTGTAGTGCGAGTGCATGGGATGCGCGGACGCGAACCGGCCGCGGTCCAGCGTCGGCATGCCTCGTCGTATGTCGTGACTGAAGTAGTTACTCACATGTGCCTGTAGAGCGAGTGCATGGGCTGCGCGGACGCGAACCGGCCGCGGTCCGGCGTCGGCATGCCGCGTCGTATGTCGTGACTGAAGTAGTTACTCACATGTGCCTGTAGTGCGAGTGCATGGGCTGCGCGGACGCGAACCGGCCGCGGTCCGGCGTCGGCATGCCTCGTCGTATGTCGTGACTGAAGTAGTTACTCACATGTGCTTGTAGAGCGAGTGCATGGGCTGCGCGGACGCGAACCGGCCGCGGTCCGGCGTCGGCATGCCGCGTCGCATGCCGCGACTGAAGTAGTTACTCACATGTGCTTGTAGAGCGAGTGCATGGGCCGCGACTGAAGTAGTTACTCACATGTGCCTGTAGTGCGAGTGCATGGGCCGCGACTGAAGTAGTTACTCACATGTGCCTGTAGTGCGAGTGCATGGGCTGCGCGGACGCGAACCGGCCGCGGTCCGGCGTCGGCATGCCGCGTCGCATGCCGCGACTGAAATGTACATGGAAACTATATAAATGGTGTTTTATGTTGTTCGGTTGAGTGGCGAGACGAGCAGGTCGCTCGCCTGAGGGTAAGCGTCACACCTCACCATAACCATTGCAATGCCACTAGAACTTAGTATGTTAGCCAAATATTGCGCGTCACTGTACTGCGCTCGTCATCCTGAGACATTAGTTTTTAAGTCCAATTAAAAATTTACATTAATGTACCATAATTATAGTCTGGGACTCTTCAAAGCGAGAGCAACCCGGTATCTTTTAGGCAAGTGTGATCCTAGAGCATTAAATAATAATAATAATAATATATTCGGGACATTGCCACACCAATTATCTAGCCCCAAACTAGGATACCCTGTGCAAATGGCAACATAGCGTACTGTCAGGCAACCTAGATTCAAATGCATGCCTATAAATAATGGGTTTAACAGACAGATAGATAATACTTTATACAAACAGGTGTAATAGATTAAGATGCCGTCAAATTAAGCACCTATCACTTATTTAATAGAAATGTCTTCCACATAGAACCACACTTCCGTTGGTTGCCTCGCAAAATTAAGCACCTATCACTTATTTAATAGAAATGTCTTCCACATAGAACCACACTTCCGTTGGGTTGCCTCGCAAAATTAAGCACCTATCACTTATTTAATAGAAATGTCTTCCACATAGAACCTCACTTCCACATAGAACCACACTTCCGTTGGGTTGCCTAGCAAAATCTAGCAACAAGTACAAAAAAAATTTGTCGAAAAATAGCTAAATTTTAAATTAATTGCACCCATAAGTTTTTTAGGTAAATGAAGTAGCATCGGAAAGATACGCGCAATCACTGGACGCGGTGCAAAGGGGTTTTTCATCTAACAGTGCGCCTCTCATGTATTCACTTGATGTTTACACCAAATTGAAGCTACTGTCTTCCTCAACACGGTGGTATAATTAATCGATGAAAAAACTCCGCACGCGAGACAGGGACGGGCCACTGGACATGCAAATATATATTTTTCTTTTCACCTACCAACCAACTTTGGCTTTGGATTGCGTCTCTTTCCGATTTCATTTACCTAAAAACATATCATCATCACTAGCTGATGGGATTTCTATAACAATAAAGAGAGGTCATATTTTAACTCTTAAAATTTCATTGCTTTTTTTTGTGTAATGTGTCCCTCTGCGCTGCGCATCATGGAATGTTTCAAAGAGACGCACAATAACTTGCACCGAAAGTGAGCGCGGAACTTACAAATCGATCTTCAACTCTAGTGTTTTTGTGTAATGTGTCCCTCTGCGCTGCGCGTCATGGAATGTTTCAAAGAGACGCACAATAACTTGCACCGAACGTGAGCGCGGAACTTACAAATCGATCTTCAACTCTAGTGTTTTTGTGTAATGTGTCCCTCTGCGCTGCGCATCATGGAATGTTTCAAAGAGACGCACAATAACTTGCACCGAACGTGAGCGCGGAACTTACAAATCGATCTTCAACTCTAGTGTTTTTGTGTAATGTGTCCCTCTGCGCTGCGCATCATGGAATGTTTCAAAGAGACGCACAATAACTTGCACCGAAAGTGAGCGCGGAACTTACAAATCGATCTTCAACTCTAAGTGTTTTTCAAATGTTTTTTTTAATGTCTTCATGTGATTTACTAGCTGCGCCCCACGGCATTGCCCGCGTGCAAACTTTGCCACCCTCGTCACCCCCTTAGGGATGGACATAGTTTTGGATGTACTTTTAACAGTGGAAAGATCGCCTTTCGTCGTTTGAATAGAGAAGAGACCGATTAGCGTAGATTGTTCAATGTGACACAAGCACTGAGCAGGTGGTTTGTACTCACTTGTTGTGCGAGTAGACGTGGTGCATGGCGGTGAAGTCGTCCACGTGCAGCGAGGGCGGGCGCGACGTGTTGGGCGGGCGGCTGCGGAACGCGTCCACGAGGCCTTCGCACCGCACGCGGGACAGGGCCACTGGAAATGGAAATATATTTTTCTCAAACATATCATACTCGTGAACGGACGCTGCTAGTGGGGACTGGTCCAGCCTAGTTTCATTTTTATGTTTATTATTTTTATCAATGTGATGATTATGAGACGTCTCATAGGCAGTTTTATCTTTTGTGTTTGACATTCACATGTATTTATTATTATATCTGACATAAAAAATAAAATAGAATTCGGTACTTAAGTATATAAAGTTTAATTTTTGTATTTATTTTATATTTTTTACTGATATTAAACTTTATTTTATGAAAGTTATTACAATATTTTCGCTTTCTATGCGGTAATACGTTTTCAAACTATTTAATGCGATGACGCCATAAAGCAGGCTGAATATGTACGCCCTTGCGTACGTGTATGGAAGAAGTTGTTATGGCTGCCACGCGTAGCTGCCAAGCGTAGCTGCCACGCGTAGCTGCCACGCGTAGCTGCCACGTGGCTGCAGTTGACTTGACATTGACAGATTTTGTTTTTAGGCACTGAAACTACGCACTGAAAGTATATAGTATGTGACGTCCATTCTAATAGTATAGTCAACTATGTGACGTTCATTCTAAATGTCAAATGAAAGTAAAGTTTATTTTATGTATTAAAGAGTTTTAAAAGTAACAATAAGGTACAGGAATGTAATATTTTTTAAAAGTAACAATAAGGTACAGGAATGTAATATTTTTTAAAAGTAACAATAAGGTACAGGAATGTAATATGTTTTAAAAGTAACAATAAGGTACAGGAATGTAATATTTTTTAAAAGTAGCAATAAGGTACAGGAATGTAATATTTTTTAAAAGTAACAATAAGGTACAGGAATGTAATATGGTTTGAAATGGTTTTGGTATAGGCATCGTTATTTTTCTTTACATGCCGAATTGTTAAAAATAGAGAAAATTACATAACCATAGAGTTTTTTGGTGCTCTCTTCTCTAACGGGCGCATTTCCGAAGCACCGGTAGAGTCCGAAGGGTTTCCTTTTCCTGCGCAAGATTATACTCTGAGGCGACACATGAAAAAGAAATTTCCTTTTCAAACTTAAAGTTTAACTAATTTTATTCATTTGATCTTTTTTTATTTATTTTTTTATCTTTGTTGAGATGTTTGTTGTGCTATTTTGCCTATTTAAAATACTCTGAATTCAACATGCTCGGGTCTTTTGGTGTTCCTGTAATACACTTTTGGTGTTCCTGTAATACACTTTTGGTGTTCCTGTAATACACTTTTGGTGTTCCTGTAATACACTTTTGGTGTTCCTGTAATACACTTAAAGAAAATAGACAAAAAAAGTGGCATCGCCACCAGGTCGCGTGACCCTTGTTACCTGCGGGGCGCTTGTCGTCCGTGGGTCGGGGCTCCGTCCTCGCGTCGAGACAGCCCGCGAGGCGGCGCACGGCGGCGCACAGCGCATCGCCGCCGCCCGCGCCGCCCGACAGGTGACTGTTGGCAACCTCTATCAGGTCGCATGACACCTGTAACAAATAACCACCAGTTCGTAAGGATCAGAGTGGTATAGCGATGCGCCAAACATGGATTTCTAAATCAAACCCAATAACGAACATTGTTCGGTTCAGCGATTACCGAACCGAATGTTCGGCCGAACTATTCGGTTCCTTTAGGGCGCTTTGCCGCAATAAAGACGTTTGTACAGTACAGGAGCGCGAGGCGCCTGGCCGGCTAATCATTTGAAAACCGATATCTTTTTAAGATCACTCATGCTGTTTTTACATTTTCGTCAAACATAATTGTTTTTCGTATGATTAGAGAACCAATCAATCGTTCGAAACCAAGCCCAAAACTTCGTAATCTTGGATCAGAGTAGGACCCAGGGCCCTCTGCGACCTTATCAAAAACAAAACGCTGCTGGGATGGAGTTAATAAAAACAATTTTGCTTAATTAATTATAATTTGATTGATATTTATTTTCTATTTCATTGTTGTTGAGATTGAATGAATACATACTCATTTACTACTACCGATTGCGATGCAGTTTTCACTGTTAGACAGCTTAGGGTTTGACTTAAAAACTGGGGTACTTGGTATCTCAATCCGATGTGTAAAAGCCGAGCAATCGATAAAAACTTTTTGACGGCTGAAGGAATTTGATCAAATGTTGGTAAATTGGTGTTTAAGGTCTTGGAATAGTACTTTTAACTTAGAGAAATACCATGTGTGTGAAGCCGCGGGTGCAGCTAGTATTAATTGGTTAATATTTGATATGTATGCTAAATATTTTAAAGTCAATACAAGCTGTAGGTAGGCCTTAAAATTACATAACTTTAATATTCGGTCTATATTCGGCAAATCATCCGAATATTCGGCCGAATACCGAACATATAAAACCACGCCGAATAAGCCAAATACGAATATTTAACGAATATTCGGCGCATCTCTATTACTTACTAAATAAAAACTGAGTTGTTTATAAAGTAACACTTAATAATACAGAATTGGCGAGCGATGGTGGCCTAACGGTTCTATAGTGCAATTTGGAATCCAATGATACCGGGTTCAAAACCTAGGCTTCGCACCAATGACTTTTCTGAGTTATGTGCGGTTTTCCATCGCTCCGTGCTTCGGAGGGCACTTTAAGTTGTCGGTCCCGGTTGTTATGGATTAATAGCAGTCGTTAAGCCATGTCAGAGGCCCTCGAGTGGCCTGACAAACTCTGACAGCACTACCTCCTACGACAAATAAACAACATACAGAATTTTATTTTTGAATAAAAATTTAAGGATGTTTGCATAAAAGTAGTAAGTGCCTTTGCGTTAAGTAACGTAGCGTAGATCAACCTGCAAGTGAAATGTTTTGAAAGTGTCCAGGCATGAATGTCGCCGATTACCTTTCTATAGTACTAACCAACTCGCATTAGCGTCGTCTCCATTAACTACATCCAGGTTGAGCCAGGAGCTCACCATTGCACCAGCACATAAAAAGTGCGTCATAGTGGAACTAAATAGGAACAGCCCTGGATCAACATTTCCATAGTAGTGGTGACACACTTACCAGTTCACTCTCATTAGCGTCATCGTCCTCGTTGACTACAGGCAGGTTGAGCCAGTAGCTGGCGGTGAGGCGGTCGTCGGCGCCGCCGGGCGCGTGCACCGCGCGCGACAGGAACTGCGCGCGCAGCGGCGCCGGCGCCGGCGGCGGCTCCGGGGAGTCGCCGGCGCGCGGCGGCGTGCTGGGCAACGCCGACAGGTGGGACACTATGAACTGCGCCGCCAGGACGTCCTCGTCGGAGTTGCGCTCCTGGAATTAGTCAAGTAGTGTTCATGTTACCGCGCAATCTGCAATCTACTCTCGCTCTCTCTCTCTCTGAGAGAAGATCAGGCGTGACAAGTGCTGATGATGATGAATGACTAAATATTGATGAAATCTCAAAGTGACGAGCGCAGTGCAGTCTCTTATTATGAAGCTATAGACTAAAGTAAAACCTATTTAAAAAAAACAGGTATCCAACATTACAAAGAATAAAACAAAAGCTATGTAAACAACTATACAAACCTTCAAAACGCTCTCCAGCTTCATGATCGGATGGTCTGCGTCTCCGGCCGAGTACCCGACCATATCCGCCATCTCGTGCGCCGTCAGCACCGTCTTCCGTCCCACCGAGCTGCCCTCCCCCTCCTCCCCCCTCAGTATCCGCACCAGGTCTATGAACAAGCTGAGGCACTCCGCCCGATCCTCCGTGGAACTTTCCAGAGTCCACTTGAAGAACTTCCCTAACGCATCCCTCTTTTTAACTACGAATCTTCTGAATTGTTGGAAACCGTACTCGTGGTCTGTCAACACGAAAAACGCCCGCAAGATAGACTGAGCGACAGCGCACGTCTTCGTAGCAGACTCTAAACAGTCGGCCGAAGCTTCCAGAAACGCCGACAAGGCATCTCTGTTCGGCAACGAATTCGCGATCAAAAGATCCGCAACGGTTGCGGGCGTTAACGTGATTTCTACGTCGCAGAACGCCGCCAGAGCGTGCGCGGCGAACTCTTGAGCTGCTGCGTGGTCGTGGGAACCGTCTGCCAAGCTTAGGACGCCGCATAAGGCGTTTTGGGTTTCAGTGGCGCGAGGCCCTCCACTGTTCATGGCGTGGAGCACCGCACACTTCACCGGAGCGTGGGACACGAGGCACGCTAGAAAGCCCAGGACTCTCGCCGTACTAGCGGACGCCGGCTCTCCCTGCTTCAACTCCCTCGTGACTGCACCCACGGCTGCTCTCGCCACCGTCGCCGCAGTGTTCGGAGCCAAGTCGGCGATCTGAACGCAGACCCGCCGCAGCATGTGCACGACGGGTCTGTACGTCGACATGCATATTATTTGGATCATGTCTGTCAAATCGTTGGAAAGAGCGTGCAGATGAGCCGACCACAATCGTCTTTCATTGGCGGCATCGGCTAACTCTCTCTCTGTAGGTATGGTCTTGGTTTGCATCGGCAGCGGTAGCGGGAGCAGCTCGGAAAAGACTAAAAGTCCAGGGACGAACGTGTAGGGAGCCGTCATTGTGTACGATATAACTTCCGAGCAGAGAGACGTCCACGGTCCGCGGCGTATAGAATCTCCGCCGTTTGCGTCGTCGGCTATCGGTTGAGCGTACGCCAGTAAAGCTCTCACGGACGCTTCGGCCGCTTTTGCTGCAGTTCTGTATCCCACAGATCCCACGGGGAAAGCTTTGGCGATTCCGTACGTCTTCAGCAACACCGGCGCGGCGGTCAGGTCTCGGAAACGTGGTCCGCGGCAGCGCACGACTCTCGCCAACATTTCGTCGACGAGTCTCAGACAAGGCAGGACCATTTTAGCTAACTGCAATCCTTTGACGGACGCGAACAAAGATGTGTGCATGCTGGGTTGATCGAAGTGAATCACCAGTTTCTCCAGTATCCCCGTTAAGTGAGCCACTCCATCCAGCGAGAAGAGCTGCAGGACATTGTATTTGTACTTCAGCTCTACGTATTCCTCGGTCGCCGTCTCGTTTGCTATGGTGATGTTCTTGTCATAGTCTGATACGCAGAAATGTCTCAAAATTCTCAGGCAAGTGGTCAGCTCTCCCGGCAAGTCGGGAGCGTGCTCCGAGCTCACTTTTATGATCTCGATTAACTCTGTCATGTCCTCTCCAGTGAGAACTGTCGCTTTCTCTATGGGCTTTAGGTAAGGTATAACTTCTTGTAAGACGCTCGAGACGCTCGGTTCGAACCTGTCGTGTTCTCTGGAAACGTTGATCAGTCTCTGACCATATTTCTTTAGAAAAGGCACGTGGGCGGAGAAACGAATCGCTGACACGATCAGTTCTATGGCATATCCTTTAGCCGGCGACTTTTGCTTTGACGGAGTTTCATTCTTTCCTTTACTTTTTAAATCACATTCGAAGACATCCATTAGGCAATCAGCGTGGTCTCCCATCACGATAACGTCAGGGACGGCCGTCTTTCCGATACTTCCGAAGCCGAGGCAGTACAAAGATTGCAGTCTATCGATCAACTCATTTTCATCGGTTGCCCCCGCTTGCAAATCGCAGATTGACTGCAAATGATAAAGCGCTCTCAGTCTGTATGCCAACTCCAACCCCAAAATTTGTAAATCGGTGTAACTGCTCAAATCGTGAGGGAAGATGAATTCATCTGAACTTTGTTGCCCATACGGCTGGATTAAAGACTTGAAAAGCAATTCACTACTTTCCATGTTTCTGTACAGGAAGTTAAGACCATTTTCCGAATGGACCAGCTCATATATCAAGTCATGAATCGGACTGATCACCATCAAGTTGTTACATGTAGAAGGACATGTCAACATGTAAACACATACTTCCAAGATCTGGTGGATGTTGAAGAATTCGAGTAATGCTTCATTGGAGCATTCTTTGCTGATGTCGAACTGAGCCGAGACGGGAAGAAATCTTTTCGGTTGTGAGATATGGAAGCATTGAGACCGGAACATGTAGAGTACTTCGTCCAACGCATCAACGATGAAGTTGGTGTCACTTTCAGTAAGCTCCACTTCCTCTGGTTTTTTCTCTGATGCATTATTGACTTTTAAAACGATGTCCCGCAGCTTACCGAGCATCTCAAAAACGTTGAGTTTCTTGATGAGAGCACTGATGGAAAATTTAATCCTTGTCAGAGGGTTCGTTTGCATGATGGAAATAAGAGCTTGGTAGCCATTTTTCGGTTTCCTGTCTATCTCGTTTTTATCAAATTTGGGGAACAATGTTTCTTTCATAAAATGCTCTATGGCTAATTTGGATGACAGACACGCGTTCAACGCTTTTAGTATCATTAGACGAATGCTCAATGCCATGTATTCCTTGGAATAGATCCCCAAAAGCAACATTGGAAGATCCATTCCAGTATCGAGCAGAATCTTCGTGACTTGCTCGTTATGTCTGTGAGAGGTGAGCGCTTCGGCGAGACGAATGCCGCACTTCATGTGCCTGATTTTGTACGTGGGGTGTTGTTGCGCCAGCGCGAAATCGAACGTGAGCCCAATTTTGCAGAACGTCAACAGCAACTCGTATATGTCTGAGAATTCTTCATACTTCTCTTTACTTCGGTCTATTGGAAAGACTCTAAGAATAATATCACTATTCTTGCAAAGATTCGTCATTGAAATATATACTTGTTCACATTGATGGACCCAGTCTTCTCTCAAAGGATTCTCAATTTCGGTGAAAGTATTGATGGAGAATTTTTGCTCCTTCTTAGCTAATTTCGTCATTTCGGATAATTTTAACAGGTCAGGGCTCGCATCACACAGTTCTTCAAAAGAAGCCGTCAGTACATCTTTAGAATCATCTTTTTTAACATTAAGCAGATGGATTGTGTTTATATATTCATATCTGTTCCATTCAGTTTTGAATGGATTGTAGTACTTTATAATGTCATCTACTCCACAATACTCACTGACCTCATAATCGACTTCCATGTATGAGGAACCGTCGAGGTCATCACAAATGTCTTCATCGGAGAGAATGGGTTCAAATTGTTCTCCATCTATAGATCTTTCTTCTTCTTGACGAATAGGAGATTCAATCACTTTTGCAGGAGGATTATCGACGATTTGAACTGTGACCAGACTAGAATGCTGAGGCTCCACGTACGGTGGGCGTTCGCCTTCTTCAGATGGGCTCCTAATGGAACTTTTATGTCGGTAGCTTTGGTGGTAGAAGTCAACTCGTGGAATTTGCTTCCCACTCCTGTCAAAGTCCACAGCTTCTTCAGACCTGATTGAGTTAATCGGACTGGAAACTTCTCCTTCTCTAGGTGACAACGGTCTTCTGCTGCTTTCGCCAGGAGGCGTCCGTGGCCTCTTCCTCGGGTCGTCGCGACTTGGCGATCTGCTTCCGTAGCTCGATCCTCTAATTCGACTGTAGGGGGAATGTCGTTTTCTGTCATACGGACTCTGCTTTTCATATGATGGTGCACGCCTTTCGTAAGACGATCCGCGTTTCTCGTACGGCGACAGTCGTTTTTCGTATGGAGGTTTACGTTCATAAGAAGGCGCGCGTTTGTCGTATGGTGATCTACGGCCATAGGAAGCAGAGTCTTTATCGTAAGAACCGGCGCGAGAACGGTCGTACGATGCGTCCCTGTGTCTTCTGTAGTCATCTTTCTTATAAGATCCTCTATCCCAATCGCGATCTGCAGATGTGCCTCTGAGCCTGTCTATGCTGCGAGAACGAGAGCGGCTGATCGGTCTGTACTCGCCTTTGACGACGTAATCCCTTTCGCGACTCCTAGATCGTGAATGAATTCGATCAATCCTCTCTTCTCTGCTTCTATCGCGCAGTCTAGACGACTCGCGGCTGCGTCTGTCGATGGAACGTCTTCGACTTCTGCCGTCTCGTCTTTCTCTATCCCTCTCTAACTCCATAGACCGAGAACTGCGCCTCAACCTGTCACCTTCTCTCTCACAACTTATTTCCCGTTTCTCCCATTCCGTTTCTTCAATGTGATGGTATGTACGCGGATCCTTCGGTGCATCAGTTTCATAGTAATCAGGTCTGTATGGAGGAATATCGTAATTCTCTGGGTAGTTGTTAGGTCCGTACACTTCAGGGTTTGCAGTAGCTACGTTGCCGGTGTAAGCCGGTATGGGCGCGGGTGGTTCTTGGGTCCATTCCGGGTTTTGTACGACGGGCGGCGGTACAGGAGGCGGCTCTCGCGCGACCGAAGGCCTGGGTGCAACGGAAGGAGGGTTTACTCCAATGGGTGTCTCGGGTATGACTTGGGTCAGGTTGCCGTATACTGCGAGTGTGATTGTTGTGTACCAGCCTGGAAGACAAAAAAGATTTTCTGTAATAAAGAGATATTAGAATAATATTAAATGTATAATAAAAAACAAGTTAATTGTTTTGTGTACATGGCTGCAGGTGTTTTAATGTTTGAAAACGTAGTGTGACAGAGTCATCAACCACAGCCCTCATCATCATCAGCCTGCGTTCGACCACTGCTGGACATAGGCCTCTCCTAAGGCACTCCATTTGGCCCAATCTTCAGCTCTTCGCATCTATTTTCAGACAGAAAACTGGCACAGATTGACGTTTCATCTAGCTGGTGGGCGTACTACACTACGTTTGCCAATACGCGGTCTACACTCGAGAACACGTTTACTCCAAAGGCTATCAGCGAATATGGCCAGCCCAATGTCACTTCATGCTTGGTAATTCTTAGAGCTAAGCGGTAACCTTGGTACCGCTATACACTATGTACACTATGTGGTATGTATATACTATGTATATATATTTATATATGTATATATATATATATATATATATATATATATATATATATATATATATATATATATACTGTACTATATATTTACATATTTATGTGTAGGTATATTGGAATATATGTGTATATATGTTTATTCATTGTATTCAGTTTTTATTATTTATTTGTTAGATTATAATGCACCACCGTCTTTGCCGTATATTAATACCTTTCCATCCAAAGGTTGTCTGGAAGAGATCGCTTTTTAGCGATAAGACCGCCCATTGTCCCATTTATTTTGTATAAATGTTTTAGTTATTATTGTATTTTTTGTTCTATGTGGTGTACAATAAAGAGTTATCTATCTATCTATCTATCTATCTTGGTTCCCTGCTGGATCACCTCATTTCGGATTAGATCTTTTAAGTTTGTGAGTTAATGAAAACACAGTGTCTAACTGTGAACTGTGTATTGAGCTAGGTAGCCATTACTGAATGTGAGAATGTTCATAATGTTATCGTAATACCCACATTTATCCAAAAATTAACCAGTAATGTAGAAAAGTACTCCCACACTAACTTAATCAATCCTGAGAAACAACCTATCCACATTAACTTAGGACGCGATCCTTTAGAGAAACTCCAACTTTTTTTTTCATTCCATTGCCCATTAAGTGACTTGTAAGTGTGGACTAGCCGTACCGTAAGTGTCCACTTCTCAGCTCCGTAAGTCATTACTGGTAGGACGCACTGAGAAAATATCTTTGTCTTTAGGCTCTGAGGGATAGGCGACGAGAAATCCTGTCGTAGTTTCCTAATTGCTGCCCGCCCAGCTGAATTCTTCTATTGGCTTCTTTCTCGAAATTGTTCCGGCCCAGTTGTAAGATTTGCCCAAGGAAAATAAAGTCTGGAACAATTTCGAGAGCAATGCCGTTAACTGTAATCGGTAATGGAGGAACGTGCACGTTCAGCATGATCTTGGTTTTATCCAAGTTCATTCCGAGACCGATTTTCTTGGATGCTTCAACTAGGTTATCCAGCATCCACTGCAAGTCCTGCAATGATTAAGCCTTAGTGACGATGTCGTCTCTCAAGTGTGAGATGTTCTCGCCGTTTATGGACAGTATGGTAATGGACAGTCATAGTAGCCGCTTCATACTTGGATATATCGCGTCTACTTGGCATCGTTGCAGAGATTTTAGATCAGCCCAGGACCGGCGCCCAATGCCAGGATTCACATTATTCAATAAAACTTATAATTTGTCTGCAAAAGCATGGACAGGGCAGTTTCATATAGGCCTGTGGAAAGCATGGACAGGGCAGTTTTCATATAGGCCTGTGGAAAGCATGGACAGGGCAGTTTTCATATAGGCCTGTGGAAAGCAAGGACAGGGCAGTTTTCATATAGGCCGGTGGAAAGGGACATACTTAAAAATTAATATAGGTATCTGATTAAAATAACAATAAACACATTTATTTCTACGCTTGGTTGTTTTTCTACAGGTATAAATGCATGAAAACTTTAATGATATTTTCTACTGGATACCATTGTTTCCCACTCAATAGTGGTGTGGCGAAAACACGTCCAACCTTTTTAGTGTTGTTACCGACCTCCGTAGTGTTTGGTATATTCGAACACGATTCGAAAATGTAGACAGATTCTATGTTATATCTGACACATAATATAACAGTTCAACTAATTTGATCTGAATTGCGTTGTTTTCCTCCATCCTAATCGTGTGTTTCCCCAAGTAACTTTCTTCAGCTTCAACAAACACTTAGGAATCGTCCGGAAAGGCAGGGTCCAGAAACATTGGGAAGAAGAGTCCCACATCAATACTTTTCAATTGGAATCAATCTTGATTCAGCTGAGCCACATAATAAATAATATGGCTGCGCCAAGCTTTTCTTCTCTTGTGTTTACTTATACAAGGGGGATTTTTGAGATGGGGCAGTAGGAGCAAGTACCTTAACCGTTGTAGCTACAGGAAAACGTTTCATCATCGCTTTCCATTAGTTAAGAACGAGGAAAATAAAAGTAAAATAAAAAAAAATGGAAAGAGATACAACAGGAAAACATTCTAAGGAGACTTTTAATCCTTAGAAGGATAAACAGCATTGATTGGCATCTTAAAAAGTTTTTGGCATCTTAAAAAGTTTTTGTGTAAATTTTAAATTTTCTTGCTGACTGTACATTTCTTCCACAATCTGTGTATGCAGGTCAAAATATCTACAATAGTTAAGGATAGTTTCCTTTTTTTTATTGATTATGGTCAACCATCTGGACGTTTTTTTTTTGCTCAACATAAATCATACAAACTTATTCGTACAATGAGTGAGGTGAGGCGTACCCTTCTTATAAAACATACAAACTTATTCGTACAACGAGTGAGGTGAGGCGTACCCTTCTTATAAAACATACAAATTTATTCGTACAACGAGTGAGGTGAGGCGTACCCTTCTTATAAAACATACAAACTTATTCGTACAACGAGTGAGGTGAGGCGTACCCTTCTTATAAAACATACAAACTTATTCGTACAACGAGTGCGGTAAGGCGTACCCTTCTTATAAAACATACAAACTTATTCGTACAACGAGTGAGGTGAGGCGTACCCTTCTTATAAAACATACAAACTTATTCGTACAACGAGTGAGGTGAGGCGTACCCTTCTTATAAAACATACAAACTTATTCGTACAACGAGTGAGGTGAGGCGTACCCTTCTTGAGGTGAACAAAGCATGCCTATGAATGTTTTCCTTTAGCTACAACAGTTACAAGTACCTGCCATTACTGTCGCTCAAAAATATAAATCATTGATACTAAGGATTGTGTCTCACTTATTAAAAAGTCTTAAAAAGTATTCTAATTAAGTTACAAAACCAAATAATGTGCTAATGTGCTACTTTAATAATTATCTGAAAAACCTGTAAAGGCTTCTTCCATTAACATCATAATCAGCCTATATCAGTCCACTGCTGGACGTACGCCTCTCCTAATGCACGCCACTGAGCTCGGTCTTCAGCTCTCCTCATCCATTTTCTGCCAGCCACTTTTTGCAGGTCTTCACTCTACCTGGCCATAGGGCATCCTATACTAGGTTTGCCTAAACGTGGTCTCCACTCGAGAACTCATCTACCCCAACGGTTATCGGTTCTTCGGGAAGTGTGACCAGCCCACTGCCACTTTAGCTTGCTTATCTTTTGAGCAATATTGGTTACCTTGGTTCTCTGTCAGATATCTTCATCTTCATTTTCTTCTTTCAGTAGCTCAGTTGCAATCTTGTCTGAACCTGGTGCTTTGTCTGACTTTTGGCTTAGTATAGCTTTTCTGACTTCGCTTTGTAATATTTCTAGTTCTGAGTATGGAGGGTGTTATATGGTTTGTGTATTTTCTTTCTTCGCTTTCTTCGCTGCTACCTGGGTTGGAGTAAAGGTTCTGGTTGAATTCGGATGCTGTTTTGATTATGTTTTTGCGGTTTGTGATGTTATTTTGGTTGCTTTTCAGGTTAGGCACCTAAGGGGTTGTTACGCGGAGTTCTTTGAGAGCTTTTTTAGTTCCTCCTGATGCGAGGATGTGTTTCTCTTGAGTTTGTAGACTCGTGAATTTCCTGTCCTTTCATATGCCTTCTCTGATTTTCTTACTTAACTCTGTTATTTCAACTTAGGAGGCTCTATTTTAAGAGATGCTCTAACCAAGCAATGGTTCGTATTGGAGTTTAGTCTTTATATTACTGATGTGTCTACAAATAGTTTTGGGTGACTGCTTATAATATAATCTATCTATATAATATATTCTGTATTCTATATATATATATATATATATATATATATATCTTATTTTTTTGTTTGTGTAGGTTCTTTCCGTCTGGAGAGACCCATTTCCACTTGTTATTCTTTTTAATGGTGTCGTTAGTAATGGTAAGGTTATGTTCTAGTAAAAGACCAGTTAGTTGTTGTCCATTAGAACTCCATGGCCAAATTCTTCATATTCATCTTTATTCTGTCTAGCTCCTACTTGCGCATTGAAATCCCTAAGCTATTATGGAAGGATTTATGTTCAAGTTCATCGGCTTGTTCAGTTGGCGCATAGGCTTGGATAATTGTCCATATTTTCTTGTAGTAATGTATTTTAATGGGTAATACAGCAATTCGGTCTGTGACCCCGATGAAATCTTCTATGAACTTTTTTAGGTGTGTTTTAATCATTTATCCAATTCCTCTTTGACCTCCTACCTTTATGAATCTCAACCTTTATGGAACATTACATACTCATCATGTTCTTCAATTGATTGGCCTAGTCTGCGCACCGCACTTAGTCCCAATATATCCCATTTGAGGTCCTTCAATGCAACTTCAAGCTCCGATAGTGATTCAGGTGTCCTTAACTTCTAGTATTAAGAGGATAGGGCACACACACAGCTTCTACAGGTTTTGCCATACATTCGCGTTTTGGGAGAAAATGTTTCTACCATACTGAACCATAACCAAATCCAATAATTCTGGTCTCTTTTTATTAACCACAGAATAAACTATGTTTGTAGTTTTTTATTTTTATCATAATTTGTAAGCAATTTAAATTAAAGAGTGATTTAATACCGATATTTTCTCTCAAGTTTGTGTACTGTTTAAATGAAAAATAATAATAAATTAAGAGAAATTAAAAACTACAATCGTAGTTTATTCTGTGGTTAATAAAAAGAGACCTGAATTATTGGATTTGGTTATGGTTTAGTATGGTAGAAACGTTTTCTCCCAAAACACAAATTTCTGAAAAGTAAGGCAAAACCTGTAGAAGCTCCATGGGTGCCCTTCAGTCTTAAGAGTTGCAATAAATAGTTTATAGTTCTTTGTTAGAGGGAGGTGGTCTGACCTTCCCACGGTGACCAACCATGGTGGGAAGGTTTCCTGATAAGGTTGTTTCTTCTCTATTTTAAAGGACTTTTAGCGGCATTATTCGCAGCTATGCCAGTCCCATTGGTAAATTCAATAGCTATACGATGGATACTACATGAGAAGGGATCCATTGCAATCTCAGAGACATGTCCTTAGCATTAAATATTAGAATTTTCTCTAAAATCGCATAAGCTATCATAGCATCTCTGATTCCAGTGGCGCACCGAGCTATATGCTGCAAAGCACTTTTGCTGTCAGTCAGAATAAATAAATAAATATATTCGGGACAATTCCACTCCAATTACCTAACCCCAAACTAGGATACCCTGTAATATGGGCACTAGATAACTACATTACATGACTACATTCTTAGAACCAATTGTTTCAATATGTAACACTGCCTCTGAGATTGCAAACAGTTCAAGCATCATAATACAATGTACATCAGAAATAATTTTGTAACATTCCTTCACATTGTGACTGGGTTGTAGTAGGCTGCACCAATACCATCACAGCCTTTAGATCCATCTGTGTATATTTTAAGGCATCTTGCATATTTATTGTGTATCATTTGTAATGTATTATATTTTAGTACTCTTGTGTCATAGTGGCTTTTAGCATGAATTATCTGGTCTACCTCAGTTTCGATAAAATTGGTATTTATGTTAGATGTTGTTAAGTGGATTACTAGATTGAATACATTCCAACTTAACATCTGTATACACAGATACCAAAAGAGGTATCTTTTTATGTTGCCAATAATTCCGATTACAAAGGTTTGCTTTCAGACAATATTTTGTTGCCAAGTATCGTAGTCTTAACTCAAGAGGAGGGATGCACAATTCACGCTCCATCACATGAATGGGTGTGTTTTTAGGCTATATTCTGGATCCTATCTAATTTTATCCCATGTGTTTTTGCTGAATTATTGTACAAAAAGCTTCCAAAGTAACTTCTACTTTGAATTAATGAGATGTACATGCATTTATTAGTTTTTTGAAGATTCTGATATTGAAGTAGATCCATCTGTTCTCGGGTAATTAAGTGTGGTTTCAATATCTCTTTTTGACTAGTAATGTTTCCTTTGTTTGGTGGGTTTACAAAGACATTACATGTGTTTGGTTTTTCTGTGATATCCAGTTGGGAGATTCAGTCTTTTCTCTTTTCCTTTTTCCAGAAACTGTAAGAACAGAGGCTGTGGGAGGCAGAACTTGTAAGTTCTGCCTCCCTTTATTCATTTACATCTTTCTGTACTCCAAAAATGTTTTCAGCTTTTCATCTATTGCTTCCATAACGTTTTTAGTAACTGCTGATGTTAATGTGTAGGTTTGATAATTAAGTTTTTCATCAACTTTTGATAACAATATATCCAGCTGTTAGTTCATTTTTGAAATTAGTTCTGGTAAAACTGTATTTTTCGTATTTTTTACATTAACTTGGAATTTGTAATGGTACCTACATAATCAGTTAAAGCTTCATATAATGTGTGCACTAAACTGGGTTTTTAAAAACGAGTGATTGTGTGCATTAGTACTTATTTTTAATTTGTATCTTTCACAACCTGGATGACTAGTAGATAATGATGTTCAGCTTGAAGCCACTAAACTTCATGTTACACTACGCTATGCACCAGAATGTGATAACTGCTGTGTTTAATTTAACGAAAAGTGTAGTCACAAAATTGTTTGGTATGTATGACTATAATAATAAAAATACAGAAATTATAACCTTTGAGCACAAGTCCATCGGTAGGTATCCTTGGCTGCTCCAGCTCTGCACTACACTCCATATGTATCTGTCCATTCTGGCAGTATTCTAGGCTTCCTAGAGCCTCAAAAGTTGAAGCTCCCGGCTTGCTCAGGTCATTCACGAAGAAATCTATGTGAAACTTTGTAGGATTCGTCGCTCCGAGACGAACACCGCCTGGAAAATCACCTTCTACCCTCGCTCCCAGCGGGATTATCCGTATCTCCCGCACGTAAACTGATTTTGGAAACTGTACGAGGTCTAAATTCAGCTCCTGCAACACATTTACAAAAACAAAGTAGAGGAATTGTGGCAATGCAATCACGTTTCGTTTCGATTTATCGTTACCTCGCTGGTGTCGTGTGAGAATGTGTCGAAAAATAAAAGGTCCGGTGTTTCAGGAGTCGACATGATGTTCTTACAATGTTTTTATCTCATTTATTTCTGTTCTGCAAAACTGAAAAACAACACGACGGCGGTCGACGACTGACGGCGACGGGGAGACGATAATACACGACCAAAATAATGTACGACCAGTCTTGTACAGCCAATATTACGCCAGATATTACGTGTACATGGATTCGTAATAATTGGACGGCTAATACTGGCCGTGTATTATTGCCCGTACAAAATCTGTCCGGGTTGATAATGCACGGCCAGTATTACGCGACCAATATTACGTGTACAACTGGATACGTAATATCAGCCCGTACCGATTTTGTACGACCAATATTACACAGCCAATAATACGAAGCCAACCATAGACAAAGCTAGAATCACTCCTTGATGCCTCGTTTGTGTAGGCGAGTGTAAAGAAGAAAAAAACTGTCACAGAACCGAATCGGCCAACCCCCGACTCCACGTGGTCTTGTCTGCCCTACACTAGTGTTTTTAAAAATCCGGAGGCGCGGAGGGAGTGTAGCCCCTGTCCGCTCGCCTCCACAGCTTCGGCTTTTTGGTCGCCTTCAGCGACCAGCCTCCGCCGCTCCAGCTCACCCTGTGGTACCTGCACTTTGTTACGCAAGGACGGAGGGGCAGCACTTCCCGCAGCGCCGGAGCAATCGTGATTCATAATCTGTGGTAAAAGGATACTGAAACGTGCAGACGTGGCTTGGATTGTGTAATTTCTATATTTTAATCTGTGATGTACACGTAATATTGGATGTACATTATCGCCCGTACAAAAAGTGTCCAGCCCGTATTACACAGCCAATAATGGACAACCTGTTATTACATGTACATATTTTGGCTTCGTAATCCTGGCTACGTATTATCGCCTGTACAAAATCAGCACGGGGTGGGATATTACACGGCCAATAATACGCAACCAAATAATGTACACCCTGGGCCCTATTTCATAAAACTATAGTAGACTGACAAATGTCAATCGACGAATGTCAGTCAAACTACTGAAATGCGTTTCATAAAAACCCGACAATTCATTCAATGAATTGTCAAAATATTACTAAATGTGTTTCATAAAACAATAGTAGTGACCGGCAGTCAACCGACAATTGTCTAACAAATGTCAATAGAAAAACGTTTTATGAAACGGCGGTTGCTTAAAAATTACCATTATTTGTAGAATTGTCGTGACAATTGCGACAGCCGAAGCTTTACCCATCACACTACTATGACTCGCATTGTGAAATGCAATATGACTGGCAATCATCAGTCCTGTCGCGATTGTTTGTTATATGAAACGCAGGTTTGGCGTATTCGACTGACATTTGTAGTTTTATTATGATTTGTCGCTTTATGCAATAGGGCACTGATATTACGACGCCAATCCACGTAATATTGGCTGTACATTATTTGGTCGCCTAATACTGGCCGTGTAATCTATGGACTCCGGCGACGGACGAATATCTCTGATGGGCCGTTTTCTTTGGAACAATTGGCGAAAATAACTCTATAAAACGCTAACTATGAACACAATTTTGCAAAAATGCCAAAAGTGTTGAATATGTCCAAAGAAAACGGCTTGATAAAAATGTACATTTCGAAGTTGCCCACAACGCCACAGAATAAATAATAGTACAAGTACAGAAGGATAACTGAGTAAAGTCATTTAAATAAATAGCGACTCTCGCTACAACAATATAAAGTGCAATTTAACTCGCACAGCGCTGCGATCTTTAAAAATTATTAAATAAAAACATAACAAATGATATAGTGGAAAAAAAAAGAAAAGTTAATTGTATTTACAATATTTATAAAAGAGCCAATGAAATGTATTCCTAATGAGTTAATCTACAATATTCATGGAAAGGCTATGAAATCTATATCTAATGACAAAACGATAAAGTACTTCGAGGACGAAGCACAGTCAGTATGGCCGTGTTAGGTTATAACTTATTGATATGTTTAATCTGTCTAGTAACAACCATTTTTACAACATTAAAATAACAATGTAAGAGTTGACGATGTTCAGTTGCAGTACTGGACAAGACATTACAACTTGGTACTTACATTTTACGTATTTCACAATGAAATGAATATTCTCAGGTTATAACTTATTGATATGTGTAATCTATCTAGTACCAGCCATTTTTATAACAATGTAAGAGCTGACGATATTCAGTTGCGGTACTGGACGAGATAATAGAACTTGGTACTTACGTTTTACGTATTTAACAATGTCATGAATATTCTCACTGAATCACCTCACCACTGACGATATTATAATGTATTTATAAAATATTGCACTTCAAGACAAAAGTGACTACCGATTGAATCTTTTTGTAAATAATTATGTAATTTCTTAGATCTATGGCGAGTTTGTAATCTGTGATAATAATTATGATTTTTGTGATCTGTAATTATGTTTATGAACAAAAACTGATCTGCAGCCCGATTCCATAACTTGGCTTCAATCGAATTCTCAGTATCGCAGCCACTAATGCCTTGCGATAGAGTCGAATTTGCTATGAAAAAAGTGCAACAATAATACCGGGAAACCGGTAACTATGCGGCAGAATTAAGCTAAACCTAGCCTACAAATACTTATTATAGCAGAAATAGGACTTTTCAAATTCTGCCGGCTTTTATGTTCGAGTGATTATCTGTGGGTGGCACGCCAGCCAACCAATGGCGGCAATCGCACCAAAGACTAAAGTTTCATGAGTTTATCCTATATATTACCTTCTTCTTGGTGTGCAATAAAGTGTTGTTGTATTGTATTGTATAATGAATCGCCCTCCAACAATCATCGTCTGAATTTATTTTCTGTATTTTCTCTCTCGCTTTTAATCTATCTAAAAAAAAACCCGTGTAGATATTAAGTACAAAGAGAATACAATCAAGTATGATTAAAAGTTAATCGGCATCGTAAGTTTTGTAGAGATCTAAATAATATATGCCAATAACCTTTTTGTAGATTGTAGATCTCTGAAAGAAAATCTAAACATTGATATTATTTCTCAGCAATAATGTACTTACTAATAGTGTAATGTAATTACTTGAAATAATTATTACGACTGCCTATTTAAAAACCATGTTCCTATAGGTATAGTGACTATAGTGATTCTCAGGTAAAGTTAAACTTCCACTGAAAATAATCTTTGGCGTCGAGTAAAAATACTGTGAATGAAAACATGTCATTCCTTGTACACTACTTTTGTGCAAAAAAATAAATCAATAACAAATATTTGCGATTTAGAAAAGTATTTCTAGATGAAATCTCTTGCTTTGTACCGATATAGAAGTGTATTGTATCTACCTACGTCATATGTATCGTTGTAGATTCACAAAAATTATCAAGTCTTGATAGTAGATGGTGTAAATCTCAATTTATGTGAAAATTATAACATTATTACCTGATATTTAATACTTACACTTGACTTCGTTTCTTCATAAACTTGCATTGACCCCTCGTTGTTAGTAGAACTTCACATAATTAAGCTGTGTAAGAAAACTACTAGATTTTAAAACCAGTAGGTATTTATCTATTTTAGGGTTAAAATCCTACACTCTAGCTATGAAATAGATATGTAGGTTCTATGAAATACCACATACATACATGTCATTAAACCTACCTTTCACAAAAACAATACAATTTCATGGCACGATAAAACAGAAACAAAGTGTACTTAGGTAGGTGTTAGAACTATAAGTTTCATAGTAACTATGCATTATCAATGATTTTCACTACCCAAACACTGCTAGATAGTAAATGCAATGAACGCACCGGGTGCTCATCGGGTGACGAAAACTCATTGCTACTGAATTCCTTGTGAATTCTGATTTTGAATTACCGGTTTTATATTTCCTAGTAAAATGTCAGTTTCCATGCGGTTGAGTGCTCATCGCCTTGATGACGTCATTTTACATGCTCACTGAGCTTAGTGAATTCGAAACGAGTGATCGGTGGCAATGAATGGTCCAAGTGGCATTAACCGAACCTCAGCCTCACTTTAACTCTACGGAATCAGGCCGCTGATCGAAACATATATAGCGTTTCTAACTGTTATTTTTGATCATTTTGCATCAAAACGAACGGCCCCTACTTGGAATATACACGCTCCCCCCAAAGAGCGCCATGACGAGCGATCTTGTGCCACCTCCATCCACCGATTTCCTGCGATGGCTACAATGTCGTCGCTCCATCGTGTGGGGGGTCTCCCCACACTTCGCTTGATTGTTCGTGGTCGCCATTCGAGAACCTTTATTCCCGAGCGGTTGTCGGTTCTGCGAACTATATGGCCTGCCCATTGCCACTTCAACTTGCAAACTCTGAAAGCTATGTCGGTAACCTTCGTTCTTCTACGGATTTCCTCATTTCTGATTCTATCACGTAGTGAAACACCGAGCATAGCTCTCTTCATTGCTCGCTGCGCAACTCAGCTTTTGTATGAGACTAATAGTTAGCGACCACGTCTCAGTGCCGTACGCACTGGCTCATTGGCAACA
This sequence comes from Alsophila aescularia, assembly GCA_946251855.1. Taxonomy (NCBI): domain Eukaryota; kingdom Metazoa; phylum Arthropoda; class Insecta; order Lepidoptera; family Geometridae; genus Alsophila; species Alsophila aescularia. The sequence goes on from OX276374.1 coordinate 60,854,004, forward strand.
CGCACTGATTATAAACTTTCGTCTTGAACTCTTGGCTCTGCGGTATCTGCGACGAGAAGATATGGCGTAATTTCCCGAACGCTGCCCATCCGAGTTGGATTCGTCGGTTGACCTCTTTGTCGAAGTTGGATCTACCCAGTTGGATCGTCTGACCCAAGTAGACATAGTGATCAACAGCTTCGATAATATCGTTCCCAACATAAACCGGCGTGGGTACGACATGGGCATTTGACATGATGTTCGTCTTGCCCATGTTAATTTTAAGACCCACCTGTTGGGAAACAATATTGAGGTCTCTGAGCAATGTGCATATTTCATAGCTTTACAGATTTCGCAAGAGTTTATTATAGCCGCTACGATAATATCCATATTGTTCCAAAAATAAGTGCGTTTCAAGTGCATTATTGTTTCTTATATTCCCCGGTGGCACGTTTTACCTCCATGATATTTCAACACTATCTCACGCTGCTTACTTTCCTCATTCACATAAACTACCCTGTGCTTACATTCCAATAACTTAATTGTACCCTTCTTATATAACGCATTGTCACTTCTGCAAAAATTTTCGGTGTGTTTCATGTTCAAAATATATAAAGTGTTTTATTTTGGGTTTAATTTACTCTTTCAGGAATTGTTTAACTAATTCAGGTTTATTCAGACTTCAGCACTTCCAGAATCTTTTGTTTTGGTCGCCATATATCTTTCACAGACATTTCTTCCCTATACCAAGAATGGACAAGGATTTGATTTGGTTTTGTAACTATAGCTTCGTTTAAAATGGGAATGCCATCTGTGTCTACTTCGTATGCAGAATGTTCAGTAAATGTACGATTACTTCCAGATTTTTCAGAGACTGCTGAGATAGTACTACTTGTCGCGGATGGAATCGACAGACTTTATTTTCCGAATCTGTTGTAATATCTATAGGTTCTGGTTTTGGTGGTATTTCTGGGGTGCAACTACATTACATGTTTCCTGTCTATTTTCTCTTCCCAACCTTACTAATTCTCTCATCACTTCATCAAGATGTTCTTGTAATCTTTCTTCAGTGTCTACATTAACCTCCATTGAGCTTTGTCCATCTTTACCTAGCACATTTACCTTCATACGAGATAAGGGCATCCGTGACGCAATTTTGTTTCCCATTTTTGTAAACTGTATCGTAATCGAATTCTGCAAGACGCAGCTTCCATCTGGTAAGCTTACTATTTGGTCCTTTTATGGAATTTAGCCACGCCAACGGCATGTGGTCGGTGTATATAGTGAATTTCCTACCATACAGGCTTACCTGTATATTGGCTTAATTGTAGGCCTTAGCCTACAATTTTTTGCGGCCCAGACAATTACCAAAATTTCCTTTTCAATTGTACTATACCGAGTTTCTGCATTTAATGTCCTACTAGCGTAAGCTATAGGTTTATCTGTGCCAATCAGGCCTAGAGATAGTACTGCTCTGTGAGAATAATTTGACGCGTTGGTGGTTAGTATGAATGGTTGTGTGGAGAAGAAAAGTTGAAGAAGTTGTGTTGGACAGTCCAGGAAATGTAAGACGGAGGCGTTCACTAAAAGTTCTTTACATCGTTCGAAGGCTGCTACATATTGCTCAGTGATTTCTATTTTGTTTCTTTTCTTCAAGCAATTTATAAGGGGTTGAGCTAACTTTGCAAAATACTTAATAAATTTTCGGTAATAACCTACCAGGCCCAAGAAACTTTTAATTTCAGTTGAAGTTTTTGGAATCGGAAAATTTAAAACTGCCTAAATTTTGTAATCGTTTGGCCTGAGTCCTTCTCTAGTTATCATGTGTCCAAGATATACACTCCTATACCTCCTAGATATACCTCTTTTCTGAAAAAAATACACTTATCCAAAGTCGCCTTCAAATTTGTTTCTCTCAAACGGTCAAAAACCATACATGGTTCTTGCGAACTACTGGAATACACAATAATGTCGTCAAGGTAAACGAGACAATGCAGGCCTTGCAAGCCCCTCAGCACGTTGTCCATTGCGCGTTGAAACGTAGCTGGAGCGGTCTTAAGCCCGAAGGGCATGCGAGTAAATTCGAAATGTCCTGATTGTGTCGAAAATGCCGTTACGTTCCTAAAACCTCCTCCTCCTCTACTTCGAATTGGTGGTAGCCACTTGCCAAATTTATTGTACTAAAGTAAACCGACTTTCCTAATTTATCAAATAGGTCCGAGATGTTTGGCAAGGGGTATTTGTCATCAGTTGTTATCTCGTTTAATCTTCTATAATCTATTACCATCCGGAATTTCCTTTTGCCAGAAGCGTCAAGCTTTTTGGGGACTAAATGGACCGGCGAACTCCATGGAGAGTGTGATTCCCTTATCACGTCACTTTTAAGAAGTTTTTTTAATTGGTTCTTTATTTCATCGTTATGTGCGGGTGGATGTCTATACGTCCTGATAAAAATGGGATCCTCATTTATGGTCCTAATTTGATGCTTCAAATGATTTGTAAATGTAAGTGGCATCTTGTCGCAGTAAAATATGTCGCAATATTCGTAACACAGTTTTTTTTTATACATTCTCATTCTTCTTTGTTTGTATGTTCCAGCTTTCCAAATGTCATAGTTATTATGTCTTCAGATAAATTTTGTATCACCGTATATGCAATAGAATCAATACATTTTCCAATAGCGCTCGTCATTTTAATTCCCTGTCCAAAATCAACATAATCAATGATCGCATTTCCGTTCTGTAAATTAGTAGGCACTTTTGCCCGCATTTCTGACCTTGGTTCCAATGTAATTTTATATGGAGGATTGTATATAATAGGAATGTTCGTGTCGCGTGTGCGTAAAATTTGATGTTTCATGTCAATTGAAGCGTCAAGTTGTTTTAAAGGTCAGATCTTATTAAGACATCGTACCTGTCGTCTACGTCATATAGATAGAACTTGTTTCTCTGTACTCTTAAAAGTTTTTAAGAGTGGTATGTATATACCTACCTAGTCAATTTTTCACAAAAAAGCCATAGGATTTGACGTAAAACAGTTTTTTTTTGTCTTTTGGTAATTGAATAAGGAATATTTCCAACTAAGTTGATGATTCGTGTTTTGATAATTTCAGAGTAAAAAATAATACCACTTCTTTAAATTTTTCTGAAATTTATAAGCCCATTTGGCTTGACAATAAGTGACATAATGTCCTATTTTCAAGAAGGTAGTTATGCATTCCGGTATTAGGCATGAGACGGTCTATTAGACATTTCCTTCGCCATTGGTACCAATACACACGTAGCCTGGCGTAGGCGGCAAAACCGCTGAGTTGCGTCTGGAAGGTCGGCGCCTGGCCGGGATGTACAACTAGATAAGGCATGCATTTTGTACTCGTATTAGAATTAAGTTTTATTAGTCAGTCTTAGCGACACTCGAATGAAACGTACATTCAATAAATTTACACTTTATAATTTTTGTGCTTTTTAAAATCAGTTTCCCTCAACCCTAGACTTTGACTAGGTGTATACGCCATTAAAGTGTTTATTTCACAATAAAAAAAAATAACACTATAATCATAACATAATTTAACTATTAATATCTTCTATTCAATAATTAACTGCATACACGGTATGAGGTTGGTAAGTGAGGAGTGAGTGTGGTAAGTGAGTTGGGTAGGTAGTACCTATATGTGAACCAATTTGTATAATCAATAATAATAAATAATATTGATTAATTGATCAACACATTTCAAATGGATATCCTATGAATCATTATTATCATCATCCGCCCGTGTCAGTCCACTGCTGGAAATAGGCCTCTCCCAAAGCACGCTTCGTACGCACCTTCGGCTCTTCTCTTCCAACTGCTATCAGCCACTTTGAGTATATCGTCGCTCCACCTAGCCGGAGGGTGTCCTACACTAAGTTTGCCGAGACGTGGTCTCCACTCAAGAACACGTCTACCCCAACGGTTATCAGTCCTTCGACAGATATGACCAGCCCACTGTCAGTTTAGCTTACTAATCCTAAGGGCTATGTTGACGACTTTGGTTATCTGCTGGATCACCTCATTCTGGATAAAATCTTTCAGAGAAACTCCGAGCAAAGCCCTTTCCATTGCCCGCAGAGCGACTTTAAATTGGTGGACCAGTCGTACCGTGAGTGTTCACGACTTGGCTTAAACATATCTTCAATGTATCTCCAATGCATTTGAGAACAATTTCGGAGAAATAACTTCGCCTTGTCTCTCACCTTGATGCAGGAGGATATGCTTAGCTTGTTGGTTCTGTACTTGAAGGATCATTGTTGCGGCGTCATACAGACATCTCAACACTTGGATATACCGCCAGTTGACTTGGCATCGTTGCAGAGACTCCAAAACAGACCAAGTCTCGATAGAGTCAAAGGATTCCTCATAGTCCACAAACGCTAGGCACAGGGGCTGATTATACTCTTCTGTATAATCTGCCGCACTGTATGTAATGGTCTATGGTGCCATATCCTCCCCGACCTCGAAACCCAAATTGCTCTAATACGTCGAAATTTACGCAAGACGATTCGTGATGACTCTCGAAAACATCTTGTAGACATGGCTCAGGTTCAGGAGGGAAATTGACCGATAGTTTTTCAAAAGGGTCTTGTCACCCTTTTTGAAAAACAGGATGACCACACTCTTGTTACATACCTTTGGAGTTCTCCCAGAGTGAGAGTACCTCCTGCCGTCAGGAGCTCCGTTGTAATTCCATTCATACCCGGGGCTTTTCTATTTTTGAGTTGTTTTGGAGCCATCTCTATTTCGTCAAGGCTGACTTTTGGCAGCTCTTCAGTGTAGTGGCGGGTCAAAGTGTCAAAAATTGCTTCTTCGTTCAATGAATATGGAATGTAAAAAAACGGCCAAGTGAAAGTTAGACTCGCGTAAGAAGGGTTCCGTACAACCGAGCAAAAAACGTTTCTTGTATGGGGACCCCATTTAATTTTTAACTTTATTTTATTTTCATTATTTTTTGTACCTAATGCACACTCTGTAAAAATTTCAAGTGTCTATGATGGTTCAAAATATACAGCCCTTTGACAGACGTACGGACGGATAGCGGAGCCTTAGTAATAGGGTCCTGTTTTGGCACCCTTTGGGTACGGAACCCTAACAAAGTCACGGGCAACGGCCATGAATCAAATGTTAGTCATTTTTTGAAATGACCAAAATTATAATTTCTTCAAAAAACAAGATAATGTAGCTTTTGGGACCAACAAAATATATTTAAAAAAAACAGCAAATTATTATAATCACACGATATTACTTTACTTTAACTAATTTAACTAACTATTAAAAAACATACAAACAATAAAGACCTAAAACATTGTCTATGTATATAGATTCTTGCAAGAAAATATGTAGTTGTATGTTCTTAGGTCTTGTTGGCATGACACAATTCCTTGGGCCTTTCATTAAATGAATAGGCACATAAGCATACGTCTATATGGCATGTTTATTAGGCTTGAATCTAATAATATATTGCTCATACGCCTAAAATTCGCCTTTTTGGTTTGATAATAATTTCTGATTATAAATCATACGCCAAAATGTTTTTCATTAATTTCATAAAACATACTTAACATAAAATTACTAAAAAAATTGAGCTAACGTCTTGGCACTGAAAAAGAAAAATCATATTTTTGTTCATACGCCCCTTTGGTATGAAGCCCTCGATATGGATATACTGTGCCGTACTTGCATTTGTGCTGATTCAAAGCGCCCCACCGAGCGTCTATGGAACTAAAATTCTTTTTTTTTTCATCTGACGTTACTCACAAAATAAATAATAGTACAAAAACCTTAGTTCCGTGGATGCTCACTATTGCCAAACTACTACAAAATGGCGATATTCAAATGCTCTCATTGCGACGTTCGTCAAGAGCCTGTCTAGAGTTCGGAGTAATATGCAGTTGTCTATGACATAAGTACAATCCTTGATACTCTCTCTACGGTATAGAAGCAAAATGATCATTAATAACAGCTTTTTCATCGTTCTTGGTTTAAATCGCTAATTCATGTTTCGAAGTCCGTTCGTTTTGAACGGGACAGTTTAAGAACAATGGCGAACTCCCATACATACTTTTATGTCAGTTAAATTCACGGCGTCTTTAGACAAAAAATATCGCTACTAATTCAGCATAATTTCCTGAGATTGTTAGTCTAAGATGTTTTTTGGGGACGCCAGGTATAATTGTTATTAGGCTTAAAAGTTTTGTAAGTAATGTTACCGTTAATGACCTTTGAAACAAGTCTTAGAGATTTTAATTATTTTATCCGCTTAATTAGGTAGGCAAGTAAGTACTTATGCGTGATAAATATAATGTTTCAAGATATTGTGGGTACCTACCTATTCAATTACCTATCTAGTGTAACAGACTAGGCTTTTGAAAAAGAATTATTTTCAATCTGTTACATCCTGGCGAGATTACAAAACAATATATTTAGATATGTTGATGCCGTTTCACTGTGCAGGGAAACAGTTGTCCCATATTAGCACAAATATTTTGCAACAATTCCTTACACTTAATATTTTATTTACACAACCCTTTGTTTCTTTAGTATTAACTGTTCAATACTTTCACCAACACGCCCTTTGTACCTACAATTATTTCTTTCACGACCTGGATGACTGGTAGATAATGCCCCTTAAACATAAGGGGCAGAAATGGGCAAATGACACAAAGTAATCTCGATCCTGTTCAAAAACTACTCACTGTATCCTACTGAAATTAAAATAGATGATACTCGAGGATATAAGTAACAATATCTTTGTCCCAAAAACATGAATGCACTTATTTGTCTCGATGAAAAAAAAAAGCCAAACACACATCTGAAAATTAACAATTCCGTAAATATGTCCTACATTTAATGGTATTTCGATATGATATTGTACCTAAATATTACTTGTATATTAAGAAATCGTGTATTTATCCTATTTTTTTGGAAAGACTATCTATTTATGTGTAATTGGGATTTTTCTAGAATGTCGCTTACGCTCTTTAATTCGGAGCGATATCAATTTCGTGCCGCACTACTCTTTCACGGCAATCTACGTATTTTGCTTCGTGGTCTCTGCCAATTCTGCCATTCCACGGCGAGCCGCGTTGCTAGGTGGACCTGCACTCCTATTGTCCGTTTTGACTTGGAGCTTGTAAATGAATGAAAAAATTTTTGGTTTACAAAAGAAAAACACCCCAGATCTAGAAAGAAGCTTTACAAATATCGACACAAGCGTATGATTGCTAAAATGGTCTGTTCGGCGCTTGCCCCCTTTCTGATTTTGTCTATTATTTCTAGCCGTTCATAGAAACTGATGAACTTTGCCCCCTTTTTGAAATCCTGAATAAGTACGTAACACAATAGTTGCTGTTATTGACGATTATGTATTTTTTAATGAATATACCTATTGCAAGCCTTATCCCAATTTCATTAGGTACAAATTCACGTGTGAACTTCTGAAAATGTACAATACAAATTATATTACTTTTGTCGAACAAAAACAAGGAATCAGTTCACAGGACTGTGGTATTTTTTAAAGTCACAGTACAGAGTAACAGTAGGCAAAAACGCTACCCAAAACACACACTATACTTAGGCTGAAATTGGTAACACAACCACACATACTCAACTAGTCGAGAATAAAATACTATTATATTATCGTTTCATTCAGATCTAATAATTTCAATATCTTTTACAATGCATTACCAAGTAAAGTCTAATCATTGAGTTGGTGATAAAAATGTTCAAATCGTTGAAACGTAAATATATTTGTCTGTAGGTGTTTATGACCGCCGGGTGCAGCCACGTCCATTTCCTGGACGGGCGCTTCTTGATTCATCATAAAAAAATCCCTCCTCCATGAAATCAGCCAATAGCTGACTCCTTTGGTCCCGTTGCCCAAATCCAAACTGCCCCACTCTCAGTTCATCGCCATTCCTCTTGCCCAGCCGTGCGTGGATGGGCATGAGGAATGGCGATGAATGAAGTACCCAATCGCCACTGTGAAGTGCGTTTTCGGGGCATGTATGGCATTGGAAATGTCGTCGTACATAGCCTCGTCATACATAGCATAGTCGTAAATAGCATAGCTTCATCGTTCGGATGTTTCGAGTGTGGGCCGTACATCTGTAATACCTTCAACGAATACCGTTCGGTTATTCTGAGTATAAGGTATGCCACCCTGTTCGAAACGTTTTCAATCTTCACAATGTTGTTGATGAGGGACTTGTGGACGAGAAACCCGATACCGTGTTGGGACAGCTGGACACCTTCCCGGTAATAGAGTAAGTTGCCGGAATTGAGGGTTATCGTATCCTCTCCCTCTCCTCGGACCTGATAACCCTATAATACTCCAGCGCAACTCACTTACTACTTCTTCCAGCTCTATCAACTTCTCATCGGTCCTCAAGGTGCGTACGTTGTAGGTTGCCTGGTCCAGAGATCGTAGGGGTTGGTAGCTGAGTCCCTGCCGGGGGTTCTTAGCACCCCCTGCTCCGCCGTTACCATGGCTGCCACCGGTGCCAGGAATAACGGAGCCGCCGGGGACTGGGAGCAGTCTTTGCGGTGTGTTTATCATATATTTGGGGGTGTTGCCATAGTCACCATGCTTGGCAGGTTACAAATATGTACTCGGAGGACGCTGCTGCCCATCTTCTTATGTGTATTCCCTTAATCGACTCTTACGACATCCACGGGAGGATTGGGAGGGGTCCTAATCTAAGCCGAGACCACCACGGCACATAAAACTCATAGAAATATAATATAATATTGTAATATACTTCCGGCTCATATCATATTTTTGTAAATGTTCACTTGTGCCATATAATAAAAAAATACTTCCGAAATACTTAATAGTGAATCTTATGTAATTATTTTGTTGCTTTTGAATATTGTACAGTTTATCTTATATATTTTAATCATATTGCATTTTAATATCAATTTATAAATTATGATGACACGAATAATGATTCAATATTAATTACATCATTCCTTATGCATAACCGCGTTTGCTATACGTATGAAGTTTTAATTAAAAGTTACCTTTTAATAAATAATGTTTTACTTTCTTTGCCGAAAATGAATGGTAAGTTTTTGCTTTGATAATAAATCATACGGCTAAAATAAATCATACGTTTTAATACTTATAAAATATCTGTGTCTGCTAAGAGTAGTTGCTTAATAAAATAAAATTGTCGTTGTTGTTTCCTGGTAACAACTATCTTATTGTGTTCTATTTTAAGTAACATGGTCATAAAGACATTTCCTATGTACAATGGTAACATGCAAGAGTAACATGTCATTTTTTTATTTGTCATTACCAATACAGTTAAGTAATATTTTGAGTCGATCGGTTTTTTTCATTGCATGTTACCGTAACATTTTTCTACCTATAAACTTGGGTTAAACCTTCAGTAACCACCGGTTTGTTGTATATTATAAACAATATGTACAATCCTTATTTTAGTTAAATATGCCTATTAAAATAATATACAATGATAATTATTTGTTTATCAGGATACTTACTGAAACTAAATCAATAGTATATAAATCAGTCCGATCATACAATAAAAAAAAGTTTTTTTCTTTAATTTTGTGTACGGAAACATATTGTTTAACTTAACACTTTGCTCGTAAAAAGCCACCACTTTGCAATTTCCGTCGAAAAAAGTCCTAACGGCTTTTAAATTTACGCGTGCTAGTCATTTTCCGTAGAATAAAGCTCTTATGGCGATTGAGTTCATGTAAATACGCTAAAGTTCCGCGGAATACAGTCTTAAGGGACAATATATATATATATAAAATATTATAAAATTAGAAAAAACCTCCCCCTGAAAACCCGTGGTTTTGCAATAGTGGCTCTTTTCGACGGATAGGGCGTAAATGAACCATCTCCATAAGTTCGACATCAGAAAATTGCTCCATTTTAGCATCGAGCGTATCGTGGCGAGCTTGTGCCGCTGCCGACTAATTGACTGTGAGTGATCGAACAGCTGATTGCTCGGGCAACGACCGGGGCAATGACCCGCGCGCGTTCCGCCTTTTCCAAACGCCGCGCCGCTTACGCCGTGCCGCCTTTCTTTGAGGGTGCCGCCAGCCTTAGGGCGCCGCCGCACGCCGCGGCCGGCGCGTACTGCGCGTGAAAGAGGCAATACACGCGACAAGGCTTCATTAGTGTCTGTGGGCGCAGGCTCTTGTGACACTGGGTGATTTCAAATTAGGATCGCGTACACACATCGCTTTTTATAAACTTTTTTTAATAATTTTAATTTATTTTTTTGTACTTCTTTTATTAATGATTCGTGTTCTGTAAGTGGAGTATACCTACCTCTGCAAATATGGCGGGGATGCAAAACTACAACCTGTATTATGTGTTCAAACTTAAAACTTCGTCTTCATTTGTAGGGTCATAACATAAACATATATTTTTTTCGATTATGGCGAAACAAATGAAGGGCAATGTGTTCAAACTAAAAACTTAGTCCAATTTTGACAAGCGAGGTATCAATTGATTTGTCTTAATCGCAAGAGTGTCCTATGCTATTTTTTACCCGACCGTAGGCGGGTTTTAGTTTTGAACTTGTCTATATGTTGATCGCTTTTAGCGATAAGACCGCCTACTGTGCTTATTTTTAAATATTATTCTGTATATTTGTCCTTTAATTTTGGTATCAATAAAGTATTTATTATTATTATTATGTTGTTAGGATCCCTCGAGTGTTTATAGATAGGTACCCAAGTTTGCAACACTGAAAATCTTATGCTCTTCCCGTGGTGCTCGAAATTGTGGCACTTGTTTCAGTTTTTTCGTAAACACTACGTTATGAATATGATTTTTCGTAAACACTACGTTATGAATGTGATTTTTCGTAAACACTACGTTATGAATGTGATTTTTCGTAAACACTACCTTATGAATGTGATTTTTCGTAACACTACCTTATGAATGTGATTTTCGGGTATCTACACTTTTGTAAATTAGTTTTCTACAGTTTTGAGCTCGACTCTGGTTGTGGAGATGGAGCCATTCAAAGATGGGCAATTTAAAAAATACTGGATAGTTTTCGGTTTGGTCATTTCCAAGAAAAGAACTGGGTAAACTATTTTTATAAAATAGTCATGAGAGTGGAATTTGTAGAGAAATTAATTAGCTTCAATTTTATTCGATTAAAGATAAATGACCTACCCGAAAGCGTTTCCTTAAAGTAGAATTTTCGAAAAAACTGAAACAGTTGCCTGAATTTCAAGCACCACGGTAGTAGCACAGGATTTTCAGTTTTGCAAACTTGGATATAAACTACTCTCGCTCATGGGTACAATACAAAAAAAAACGTAGATACATTGCGATGTTTGATGGTTTTAGCAATCACCAAAAAACATTCAAAAAACAATAAATAAATACCAAAAACATTTAAAAAAATGAAATTAGAACGGCACCTTTACCTATAGTAATAAATAATTCATTATAAATTCAGCTCCAGTCTTTCCGTGTATAAAACGGTGGGTGATTTACTAAGGACCCCGCTGCCTATGGTCTTGCTTGCTTGCTTAACCGTATGTTTTGGTGTGACAGGACGTTGCACGTCAACAGTTTTTGAGTAAATTGGTAATTTTCTTGATTAATTATTTTTTCCAAAATCTGTGGAATGCAGGTCAAAAAGGGCAGAGTGACGCTTACCAACACGAGCGCTGATCATTAACAACATTCGGCTGTCAATTAACTACACTAGTAGACATAATACTACTATAATACAAAAGAATAAAAACCTTATTTGGGTTCAAACATTGAAATAAAACATGGTGATCACGCTAATATCTGAAGCAATTTATTGAGTAGGTACACTTTAATGCGCTAAATATAATATCTTTATTAATTTACATTATTAATTAAGACTTCCACTAAATTGGGCATTAGTATTTTAGTGATTCTATCGTACCATTACCACGATAGGAAAAGAATCAAATACCAAAAATAATTTACTTGTTTTGATAGAAATGATCTACTGCAACATCCAATATCTAAGTTTAGAACTAGAGTTTATTTTAAGCCAAACCATCTGTCAAATATTTGTGTACCTGACGTGGCTTAAACAAGGACGACTTAACGTGTCCTCCGAAGCATCATCTATACTTATAATAAAACAGTAAGTAACATAATCATCATCATCATCATCATCATCATAAGTCTATATCTGTCCACTGTTGGACGTTGGCATCTCCTAATAAATGCCACTAAGCTCGGTCTTCAGCTCCCCTTATCCATTTTCATCCAGCCGCGTTTCGCAGGTCGTCACTCCACCTGGCCACAGGGCAATCTACACTACGTTTGCTTAAACGTGGTCTCCAGTCGAGAACTCATCTACCCCAATGGTAATCGGTTCTTCGGGAAATGTGACCAGCCCACTGCCACTTTAGCGTGCTTATCCTTTGAGCTATGTCAGTTACCTTGGTTAGTAACAAAAACTCCAAAACAAGATCATAAATAAGTCCACAATATACAAGAATACCAACTTGGATTTAAAAAAAAAACACGAGCTCTACTCAAAATGAGCTACAGAACAAGAATATAAGGTCTTTTAAAATCGTACGCGCATCACGTAACAACTACTGGACGATAGAAATGCGGTTTCACTGATGGATGGCGTACATGAGTGGAGTCCGAGCAATCGTTTAAATCATTTTGACGGCTAAAGGAATTTTGATGTATTTAATAAGACTCAGGAAACTTTTAACCCGAGAAATTAACAAGCGGGCAAAGCTATTTAGCAATAAATGAATTGCTCTTGTGCAACATTGCCGCAGTAGTTTTGGCAGGCGCTTACTAATTATTTATACGAACATTTAACACTACTATAACAACGGACTTAAATAAGTTACCTACAAGATAGGAGTATATAAGAGATATATATATAGGGATATATATATATATAGGGATATATATATATAGTCATTATATGCTACAAGTACACAAATCAAATCCTTACATAGTGAGCTTTTCCTTTATATTGACGCATATCTATCAAAACCAGTAAAGTTCACAGATCTCGGCATTACGAACATCATTTTCTAAAGATGACTCGCCAGACAACAGAACGCTTGGTTTACGGCTGACGGTACAAACAGTCAGTACCTCATACATATGATAACACTATTGTTCTCAGGCCATTCGTTCGATTTGTGAGTCGGTGCATTCCGAGCTCGATTACCCAGCCAGCTTGGTACATTAGCATCGTGAACAAACGAACTCTTCCAACACATCAGTGTACCTAAAGTTATCATCTCTCTGTCAGTTTGTTAAGATGAAACGTCTGTGCCAATCTTGATGAAATTATACAAGGAAATTTTGTGTTTAATGAGGAAGGACATAAGCTATTTTTTTTACTCTTGACGCGGCAAAATGTCCACGCAGACAAAGCTGCGGGCGCTAGTATAAATCACCTCATCATCGGTAAATTATATCAAGCTATGTCTCGAATGTACCGTGAAGTACTGACTGACAGACAACGCACAGCCTACATCTTAATATTGCTCGAGTACCAGGGGTGCACAACAGTTTTTTTTTTGAAATTTCATCCCTGAAGGGTGGAGGGTTGGGTTTAAAGTCTGTATGAAACAACAGTTTTCTTTTGTCCCCGCGGGCGTGTCTATTCTATTATAAACCACAATGTAATGATTGCCTGGCGTGCCATGACGTTGTCTAGTGTAGAGCAAGATCCAGCGAACAGAAGTGTGCCCAATTTAGCGGTGGAAGAATCATAGATCGAGGGCGGGCGGCTGCCGCTGCGCGCGCCGCAGGGACTCCTCACGCTTCACGGCCACGCGGAGACGAGACGCCTTCAGGTGCCTGCGGACAAAGCACATTTTAACTAACCAATACTCCAAGGTTTTAGCATACCAACATTACCAACAGATAAGACATATTTCCTAACAGCAATCGATGCGAAGAAATTTGTTTTGAAGAAATCGAGGAGATGTTTCACGAGGGAGCGAGCGCTACAGGAACACAATCATTGTAGGTAATCGTGTTGCGCGCGCAGAGGTGATGCTGGAAAATCGACACACTCCCTACGTCGACAAGGTCTGCGGCCGGACTGACAAAGGCACACGTATTGATGACGTATTTTTGTGTATAAAAAGGCGAAACGAACATAATTTATATGTGAGACAACGAGATAACCTGTATTTATCTGTTGCTCGCGTGTGGCTTCTCTCACGGAACCAGACCGACTGAGACCAAGTAAACGCCGGCGCTCACTTTAAAATTCGCTGCTTAGGTCTATCCATTCATTTTATATTGATGGAAGGATAAATGTCCCCCCTTATCAAATTACATCTTTCAACAATGGGTGCACAACGTTATCTTGATTCCCTTTCTGTTCGTTTTAGTAACGAACAGTGACTTTTCTACCAGGCGTAAGCTGAACTGTTCCTATAAAAATAGCATGAGTGAGCTGTCAAAGTTACGTTGCGAAATTCGGTCAAACTACGGAATCTCAGGTCGTAATACACTTGTGGACCGCTATGTGACGCCTAGGCATTATATTATTAGGTTGATACGAAGGTTGCTGTGACAATGATGTATCGTTGATTATAGAAACCGGACTGTGCCCGCGGCTTTACTCGCGTGGTCATTTCATTTAAAAGTAGTCCATACGTGTCCATAGTAGTCCAGTTATCGATTGCTCGGCTTCTACTTATCGGATTGAGATACCAAGTACCCCAGTTTTTAAGACTAACCCTAAGCTATCCAACAGTAAACCGCATCGCAATCAGTCCAGTAGTTTTTACGTGATGCTCGAACAAACATACATACAAACAGACACCATATAAAAAATATAAAAACTTGTTAAAGAACGACTATGGTTAAAATATTAGATTTACAATTGCAAATTAAAATGGAATATTACAATAATATGAAAATATAGCCGCCAATAAACTTTTAAATCAAACCGGATTACATTTTAAGGAAAATATTGTCATTTAGCGCCATCTAGTGAAACTCAACTCACGTCGTGGACCATCCACTTTAATATATAACTAATCATGTTACCTTTGCCTGATCCTCTCGGTGGTCTCTGGAGAGGGTTGCTGCTGAGTGGTGGCGGCTGCACGCAGCACCTCTCGGAGCTTCCTCATGCAGTCCGCCAGGTTTAGCTGCTGCGACCGCGTCGCGTCCGACCGCATGACGAGGAAGCCCTCTTTAGTCAGCTTGTTGCCGTGCTGGAACCATTCACATCCCATGGAGTATGGACCTTTCATTTCACTCAAATAGATGTCAGTGCAAACAAGCTACATGGCCTGTTAAGGAGTGTGTTGTTTAAGGAGTGGCTTAATTAATTCTCAAGGGCACATTGTTGTGGAACGAAACAACATTGTCCATATATTATCTAGGAAGTGCAATTATTATTACAAAATATAACATCTCATGGACAAAGAATCGTTGTTCTCGTTGTTTCACGAGGAAATATGTCTATTTTTAAAACTATGCTTCCCTTTGATTAAAATTAAAATAAATCGTAACTCTATAAATCCTAACTGGGTTACAACACTGGGTTTTACTAAAAGAAAATTACAGTATAAATATTATAAGTATAAAAATAATGTAGATAAGCAGCAATACAGGAATTATACATACATATAATACATATACATATACAATAAATAGGAATTATACATACATATAATATATATACATATAGTACATATTTTTTTATTACGGTCATTCAGCAATCGTTTGACCACAATCTCACCTGATGGAAAGTGATGATGTGGTCGAAGGTGTAGCACTCTTGCCTAGTAGATACCTATTCACTCTTGACTTGAACACACCTAATAATTTTAATACTAAT
Source organism: Alsophila aescularia (assembly GCA_946251855.1). Taxonomy (NCBI): domain Eukaryota; kingdom Metazoa; phylum Arthropoda; class Insecta; order Lepidoptera; family Geometridae; genus Alsophila; species Alsophila aescularia. The sequence continues at coordinate 60,869,843 of OX276374.1, forward strand.
ACTAAAGGAATGTGTAATAAATATTCAGAAAGATAATAGCAAGAAATATACTGAAACAACCCTGTTTCAGTATATTTCTTGTCCACTGAAAATTCTAAAATAAATCCCTGACTTTCCCTGACCAACCATGCTCATTTTATACTCGTAGCAAGTTTTTCATCATTTTTCATAAAATAACGAAAAATAATCTAAATAATGAATCATTTCTTATCCTTCATATATTGTTATTTATTTTATTATCGGACTTATTTTAAGATAAAATCTTAAATAAAATTCCAATTCACAAAATGATAAGACACCATCATAAGCAGGAAGCGAAAACTTTCTGATATTTTTATTTGTGTAATAATGAAACATGATTATTCCAAATCACAAGCAAATGATCATCATCATCAGCCTTTTCTTGTTCACAGGACTGGCCTTAGCAATCAGCTTATAAATCAGCGCCCCTTTTTTATTTGAATATTTTGAGCTACTTATATACTTTTATATGTGAACAGTAAGAATGTTTATGATCGATTTTCTATGTGCGCATAACATGTATTATTACCAAGAAGGCGCGAGTTAAGCGAGCGCTAACATTTTCAGCTCCTTATATTTTTATTAGTTATGTGAAAAAACGAACGTTTACGGTCGATCTTTTATGAGTTAGAAACAAGCAATATTATCAAGATGCGAGCGAAGCGAGTGCAAAATTTTCGAGCTACTTATATTTTTATTTGAGTAATTATGTAAAAACAAGCCCAAATTAAAAATTTATATATATATATATATATACCCTTGATCCCCCCACCCCCCCAACTAAGAAGCATTTCGATCAAATCAGTTATCAAACATAAAAAACCGCAGCTAAATCGGTCCATTAGTTTGGAAGCAACGATTCTCCCCCCCCCCCCCCTACCTCACTCATATAGCTAAGAACCATCTCTACCACATCAGCTTTCAAACATAAATAACCGCTTCAAAATCGGTTCCTACGTGTGGGGTTTGGGAGTTGCGATCCTCAACAAATTCCCTCATTATAGCTAAAAACCATCTCAATAACCTAAATAAAAAATAAAACGCATCTATATCGGTTCATTCGTTTGGGAGCTACTAGTCTCACTCCCCTCCCCTCTTCCCCACATCACATCAGCTTTCAAACAGAACAAAACGCATCAATATCGATGCATTCGTTTGGGAGCTACGATGCTAGAGACAGACACACGGATACACATACACAGTGATACACAACCTAAACTTATAACACCCATCTCTTCGTTCGGGGGGTTAAAAAATAATGTTTACGATCGATCTTCTCTGTTTGCAAAACACGTAACATTACCAAGAAAGCGCGAGCTAAGGGAGCACGTAATAGTTGAGCTTCAAAAAAAAAGCTCGAAAAAGTTTGGTAAAAATTAGACATGAATTTATTTTTAGAATGGAATTCCTCAGCGAGCGAAAATAGGTAATATTACAAAGGCGCGATCAAAGCGAGCGCAAAAATTTCGAACTATTTGTGGACGTGAGGAGCCAATAATAATAGCAAGGCGCGAGCGTAGCTAGTTATTTCTTGCAGTGTTTGTTAAAAACTAAAGGAAAACAAGGTCCGCCTTATCCTTCATTCAACAGGCAATAACAGAACAAGTGTGTGAGTGTAGCGAGCGCAAGAATTTGGAGCTATTTATAATTTAATTGTGTGAATAAAGTAATATTAATAATTGACCTACTGTGTGTTTTTAAATACATAATATTATTATGAAGGCGCGAGCGAAGCGAGCGCGGTAATTTCGAGATTTTTCTTTCAGTGAAACAAATAAACATGATTACAAAACATAGTCAAACTAGAGCATGAAATATATCTCTCATTTTTCAAGAAAGTGAAGAAAGCAAACAGTGTAAAATTTATTTTTTTCCCTGACTTTCCCTGACCACCTTGAGATTCCCTGACTCTCCCTGACTTTCCAGAAAGTGGACACCCTGTGAAAGATCTGAGAAAAAATGTAACGCTACATGGAATATAATTAATGACAAGCTAAAGCAACACAATAAGAAAAATGACATTAAAGAAAATTTACGATGGAAAAAATATGTTAGGGCGATATTTCAACATATTCTAATAATTATTTAGTAAATATGTTAGGGCGATATTTCAACATATTTTAATAATTATTTAGTAAATATGTTAGGGCGATATTTCAACATATTTTAATAATTATTTAGTAAATATGTTAGGGCGATATTTCAACATATTCTAATAATTATTTAGTAAATATGTTAGGGCGATATTTCAACATATTCTAATAATTATTTAGTAAATATGTTAGGGCGATATTTCAACATACTCTAATAATTATTTAGTAAATATGTTAGGGCGATATTTCAACATATTCTAATAATTATTTAGTAAATATGTTAGGGCGATATTTCAACATATTTTAATAATTATTTAGTAAATGTTTCAAAAGCTGGGAATATTTCAAAACCTAACAATAAATTTGTAAATAATTCGAAATTATTAAACTCAATTTATCTGGAACCGGTTAGTTGTATAGAAACTTATTATAGAACAACAATTAATTTAAAAAACACAAATTCAGCTGGATTTGACGATATTACAACAAAAATGTTAAAGCAAAATGCTTCTGCTATAACTGAACCTCTAACATACATAAATTAATTTATCATTGGAAAACGGAGTGTTTCCCGTGTAAAACCTCTCTATAAAAAGGGTTCTCGATCAGAGACAGGTAACTATAGACCAATTACATTAGTACAGATACATTCAATTATTTTTTTGAAAAATTAAAGTGTTTAAGGATTACGATTTTAAAAAAAAAACGGTTTCATTAAGAAGAAGTCAACTTCATTAGCATGTTTTAAATTGGTTAGAGAAATTATTGATGCCATCAATAAAAAAGAAATCCCGGTTGCAGTATTTTTAAACATGACCAAAGCTTTTGATATGGTATGCCACGAAAGTCTACTACATAAACTGGAACAGTACGGTATAAGAGGGCCTACTTACAAATGGTTCGAAAGTTATTTAAGAGGTCGACATAAATGCACGGAGACAAAAAAAAGTACCATATCAAACACGCAGGAAGCCTTTAGGTTACCATATTTGGTTAACTATAATGGAGTGCCACAGGGGAGTCTTCTTGGTCCAACTGAACAACTCAACAGATCAATACACCGTATTATTTGCAGACGATACTGCCATCTTAAATAAAGAGAGGACGATTGAAAATGCAACCAGTGTTACAAATAAAGCACCGAGTGATATAGTTGACTGGCTAGAGGCAAATAATTTGTTAATATAAATACAAGTAAAGCTAAGTTTATGAGATACCTGACATACCAAAGTAATAATAGAGAAAAATGATTTTATCTATAAAATATAATGAAGATGACATTGAGGAAGTATCAGACATTAAATTTTTGGGAATATATATTGATAATTTTTGTAATTGGAAAGTTCAAGTTAATAAAGTGTGTAAGAAAATAAATAAAATCGTTTTTGTAATTCGGAAAATAAAAATCTGACAAACAGCAATTGTAATTTACCATAGCCATGTGTGTTCTATACTAAGGTATGGAATAACTATAGGGAAATTCAACAGATGCTCAGAGAGCATTTATCGCTCAAAAAAATAATTTAAATGTTCAATTTTTAATTTAAGATAGTCAGATTCTTGTAGACCTATATTTAAGGATGAAAAGCTGCTTACACTTCCATCTTTATATATCTTTGAAATGTGTAAAGTTTGTTAGAAAAACTACTCACTTTTTGAAATCGACGAAAAAACTCATTTAAAAAAGAAAATTGTACAGAAACCTCTAGTGATGCCACAAAACCGACTTAGAATGTGCGATAAAAACTGCTACACCATGGCAGTTAAAATATATAATAAAATATCAAAAGATTGTCAAGAAATGAGAGATGTAGAATTTAATAGTAAAACTTTATAATTGGCTAAATTATAATTTAAATATTTTCACGACTGAAAAGTTGAATATAGTGAATCCCTTACCTTATACCAACCCAATGTATATTCTGGCAAATAAAGATTTCATTTCATTTCAAGTCATTTCAAGAGAAAAACAGAAAAGTTATTGTAAATAGGCAAAATAACAGTTTTAATAATTTACAAAATATAACAAATCATGGACAAAGAGAACAACATAAAATATTATTAAATAGATCAATAAAATTAGGTAAACTAAGTATGCTTTGAGTTTGAAAAAGAAAATTTCCCTTTCATGTGCCGACTCAGAGTTGAATCTCACACTGGAAAAGGTGTGTGACCCTTCCGACTCTACCGGTGCTTCGGAAATACGCCCGTTAGAGCAGAGAAAACCAACAAACTGAATGGGGATTTCATTTTATTAATTTTTTGACAATTCTTTATATTATACACTAGCTGTAAACGCGGCTTCGCACGCGTGTTTTTCTCCAGGTTTGATCAAAACTTCTTCAGCCGTCAAACACCAGTTTTTAAGTTAAGCCCTAAGCTATCCAACAACAATAAATCATAGCAATCGGTCCAGTAGTTTTTACTTGACCACCATAACTTTTAAATGCCTGAACAGATATAGACGTATGGGGTATCGTTAGAATCCTTACACCCCCCCCCCCCCCCCCCGAGTAACATAGGCTTTTTTTTTAAATCATTCAGTATGGCGGCAGTATGATAAATTAATTTATCATTGGAAAACGGAGTGTTTCCCGTGTAAAATCTCTCTATAAAAAGGGTTCTCGATCAGAGACAGGTAACTATATACCAATTACATTAGTACAGATACATTCAATTATTTTTTTGAAAAATTAAAGTGTTTAAGGATTACGATTTAAAAAAAAAAGAACGGTTTCATTAAGAAGAAGTCAACTTCATTAGCATGTTTTAAATTAGTTAGAGAAATTCTTGATGCCATCAATAAAAAAGAAATCCCGGTTGCAGTATTTTTAAACATGACCAAAGCTTTTGATATGGTATGCCACGAAAGTCTACTACATAAACTGGAACAGTACGGTATAAGAGGGTCTGCTTACAAATGGTTCGAAAGTTATTTAAGAGGTCGACATAAATGCACGGAGACAAAAAAAAAAGTACCATATCAAACACGCAGAAAGCCTTTAGGTTACCATATTTGGTTAACTATAATGGAGTGCCACAGGGGAGTCTTCTTGGTCCAACTGAACAACTCAACAGATCAATACACCGTATTATTTGCAGACGATACTGCCATCTTAAATAAAGAGAGGACGATTGAAAATGCAACCAGTGTTACAAATAAAGCACTGATTGATATAGTTGACTGGCTAGAGGCAAATAATTTGTTAATATAAATACAAGTAAAGCTAAGTTTATGAGATACCTGACATACCAAAGTAATAATAGAGAAAAATGATTTTATCTATAAAATATAATGAAGATGACATTGAGGAAGTATCAGACATTACATTTTTGGGAATATATATTGATAATTTTTGTAATTGGAAAGTTCAAGTTAATAAAGTGTGTAAGAAAATAAATAAATTCGTTTTTGTAATTCGGAAAATAAAAAATCTGACAAACAGCAATTGTAGTTTACCATAGCCATGTGTGTTCTATACTAAGGTATGGAATAACTATAGGGAAATTCAACAGATGCTCAGAGAGCATTTCTCGCTCAAAAAAATAATTTTAATTATCAATAAAATTCGGTAAACCAAGTATGCTTTGAGTTTGAAAAAGAAAATTTCCCTTTCATGTGGCGACTCAGAGTTGAATCTCACACTGGAAAAGGTGTGTGACCCTTCCGACTCTACCGGTGCTTCGGAAATACGCCCGCTAGAGCAGAGAAAACCAACAAACTGAATGGGGATTTCATTTTATTAATTTTTTGACAATTCTTTATATTATGCACTAGCTGTAAACGCGGCTTCGCACGCGTGTTTTTCTCCAGGTTTGATCAAAACTTCTTCAGCCGTCAAACACCAGTTTTTAAGTTAAGCCCTAAGCTATCCAACAACAATAAATCATCGCAATCGGTCCAGTAGTTTTTACTTGACCACCATAACTTTTAAATGCCTGAACAGATATAGACGTATGGGGTATCGTTAGAATCCTTACACCCCACCCCCGAGTAACATAGGCTTTTTTTTTAAATCATTCAGTATGGCACCAGTTTCAAATTCGAAAAAAACTTCGGAATATACAATATGCTTATCAAATTGTAGTCTTTGATAGCACATTCCAACAGTATAATAATGTATTGGCAAAAGCTGTTTTTTGGCAAGGAAGGCGGGTTCTTTAGCTTTTAAGCTAGTACTTGTATTTATTGCTTTATTATAAGTACTAGCTGACACCCGCGGCTTCGTACGCGGCTTCTTTCATTTCGTTTTTTTCTATAGGTTAATAGTGCTATAAGTGCTATACCAGGATTTAAAATACCAATATACCAACATTTGATCAAAATTCCTTCAGCCGTCAAAAATATTTTTGTCGATTGCTCGGCTTCTACGGATCGGATTGAGATACCAAGTATCCCAGTTTTTAAGTCAAAACTTAAGCTATCCAACAGTGAAAACCGCATCGCAATCGGTCCAGTATTTTTTACGTGATGCGCGAACAAACATACAAACAAACAGACAGACACGAATATAAAAAATGTTATATTCTTGTTCAGTAGCTTATTTTAAGTACCCTAGGTTTTTTTAAATTATCTTCCTTGTACAGACTTTTTCGTTCTTATTGCTTTATTATAAGTATAGATAGATTGATATTTATTACTTCTAAATTAACATAACAATGAAAACTCAAGCGAAACGGATATGAGGTGACCAGACGTTGGCGTCCTAGACGCAGATGTAAAAAGAGAAGGACTGATGTCGATAGACAGCCGGCTTTCATGCCATACGTAAAAGGAGTGACGGACTTTAGTCCGTGCTTTATTAAAGGACTATTCTATCAAGACCGTTTATACTCCTTTATCCTAGTTAGCAAGGCATGTCAGAACACCTAAAGATGTCATTCCTTTTCAAAGTTCTGGCGTATATAAGATAGATTGCAGCTGCGTAGTTCCTACATTGGACAAACCAAGCGTACTATAGCGGAAAGGGTCAAAGAACACATTGCAGCTGTAAACAACCGCCAGATAAATAAATCTGCAATTGGATGAGCATTTGCTCGAATCGGGCCCTAATCACTGGATAGAACTCCATGACCCGAAGATCCTCTCCACGGAACGTCTCTACTACTCCAGGATTGTACGTGAAGCGGTTGAAATTAAAAAGTATCCCAATTTCAACCGAGAGGATGGTTTCAAGTTTGCTGCGTCCTGGAATCCCGTGATAAGCAAGTGTTCGCGTCGCGGTTTATGTCAGAAGATATCTGCAGATGTCATTAGTGTCGTGTGTCGTGACAATTCTGAATTTTTACAAAACCAAAGGCGGGTAGTTGACGACAACGCTCACCATTCTCCACGCTGACACCCGCTACTTCAGTCTTCTCGTGACCACGATCAATGCAACTTGTTCGAAACGTCGAGGTAAATAAAATATTTAGTTTTCAGCGCGATTAAGTCCCTTTTAAATATATAGGTATATACGTTTTGTCGAGGTCTTCAAAATAGCTGTTTACACTTGCGATGCAGTCCTCATTTGTCAAAAAAAAATGCCCTCCAAGCCATATTTTCAGATTTGGGAATAGGTAATAATCGCACGGAGCTAGGTCCGGCGAATACGGAGCATGCGGAACCAGCTCGAAGCCCAACTCGGGGATTTTGGCCGTTGCAATAGCTGAAGTGTGCACTGGGGCATTGTCTTGATGAAAGAAAACTTTCTTGGAGGACAATTTTGGTCGTTTTTCCAACAATTCGGCATTAAAACGGTCCAATAACCCTGCGTAATAACGGCCAGTGATAGTCTTTCCACTTCCAAGTAATCAATCATAATGATTCCTTCGCCATCCCAGAAAACTGTCGCCATCACCTTCCCAGCCGACAAAACAGTCTTGGCCTTCTTTGGGGCACGTTCAGCAGTCGCCATCCATTGTTTTGATTGCTGCTTTGATTCAGATGTATAATGATGGACCCAAGTTTCGTCCACAGTGACAAATCAACTCAAAAAATTCCGAGGATTACGCTTCATCATATCCAAACACAGTTTTGAAATTCGCTATCGTTCGCATTTTTGTTTGATTGTCAACAAACGTGGCACCCATCGTACTCGTACAGACAGCTTTGTCATACCCAAATCTTCATGCAGGATTTTATGTACTCGCTCAGTGGAGATGCCTGTGTTCTCAGCTATTTCACGCACCTTCACTCGGCGGTCGTCGAGTACAATATTATGGACTTCTTTAACAACATCCTCAGTAGTGACTTTGATTGGGCGACCAGAGCGTGGAGCATCAGATGTGCTTGACCGACCACGTTTAAAATCATTTATCCAGTTATAAACAGTCTGCAACGTTGGTGCGTTAATGCCATGAACAGAATCAAGTTCAGTTTTTATTGTGGCAGCACTGCAACCCATCATAAAAAAATGTTTTATAACAGCACGAAATTCAGATTGTTGCTTGATTGATTGTTGATAGTTGTTGAAAATTTACGAGTGATCACAGTTAAACAATGGTTAAACTGACAAAAACTTGTATTTTTTTGCTGAATTTTAGACAGTCTTCATTTAAAAGATTGTGCCTGCCAGTGTTAATGCCATTTACCAGAAAAAAGGTTTTATTAAGTGTTTAAAAGGACTTATCAAACAGCCCTCGTAATATGCGAAAAACGTAAGCGAGTGAGCGAGGCAGTTATACAATGCCGTCTTCACCTTCAACATTGGGATTAAGCCTGTAAAATAGCAGTTTGCGCAGCGACTAGCAGACAACTTCCGAGACACATACTTCCGCTGCGACTCTGTACGTGTTCTTTTAAATATCTTTCAACCAATATCCTGCGGGAACCCTTTAATTTTTAGGGATGAAAAGTATCAAATGTCCTACTTCGTAGTATGAACTCAAATCATACCAAGTTTCAGTTGAATTCATTCAGCCGTTTCAGCTTGATGCGCGGCCAAGATACAAACAAAAATGAAAAAAGAAGCAGTTTTGGCTTCAGTATAGAATATAGTGTACCCTCCAAAAAATATTATTTATTACTTCAAAATTAACATAACTTTGGTCCCCTGTCCTGCAGGAACCCTTTCTATTTTCGGGATAAAATGTAAGTGTAAATAAATTTAAACCCCTCATATAAACTATGACCATGCCAAGTTGCATCAAAATCCGTCCAGTAGTTTCAGCGTGGTACATGTTCTTTTAAATAACTTTCAACCCCTTTCCTGCGGGAACCCTTTAATTTTTCGGGATGAAAAATAGCCTGAGTCCTTCTCATAGTTTGAATTCAAATCATACCAAGTTTTATTGCAATTCATTCAGTAGTTTCGGCGTGATGCGCGGCCAAGATACAGAAAGACAAACAAAAATGTAAAAAATACAGTTTTGGCTTCAGTATCGAATATAGAGTTCACTCCAATTTCGAAATATTTCAAAATATCTTCAATGTACAGAATTGGACCTGTTACAGTTTTATTATAAGTATAGATGTGTTTAAATGACAGAAATTGTAACAAGACACATGTAAAGGTTAAATACAAAAGGTAAAAGTGCAAGTGAAACGTCCCACAATCATATAAAACTGATAAAAATACAAATGACTAATATGAACCTTGGCTGGACCAGTTCCCACGAGCAGCACCCATGCGCAAGCATGACTTGTGTACCAGCCATCACCCGCTTCAACCATTTTAGAGAGAAGGGAGTGACCCGGCACACAGAGCCGCCGCAAGTCAAGACATTTTAGTGAGCATGACCATCAAATCTAGTCTCTGTATATTTACTTTCTAACTAAATATGTTGTATGATGTGTCCTTTATTGACATTTACATTGCCACTTGTTAGTTGTTTGGGTTACCAGGGACTATCCTCCCCTCTCCCGAAAGCCTGCTCCAGGATTCTAAAGTTTCAATTTGGGTACTGGTCCATTTTGAGAAACGGACATCATGAGCTGAGATGGTCACTTCAATGTAGCAGATCAATATATACTAATACTAAGTATGAGTATCTAATTAATCATTACTACACCTTAATTTTACATTCAGTAAATGCATACCAGTTCAAGTATTTTCTGTTTGATCTCAGGATGCAACCAGTCCGCTTCGCTGGGCTTGAATCGCATATCCACTTTTGTGTGCACCTGCAAGTAGTTTTAATAGAATTCGAAATTATTGTGCCTATATCTAGGTAGCATATCTAGTATTCAAACTTATAAATCTATTTGTGATTTGTCTGATGAGATTTTGCAGTTTCAAAGCATAACCAATTTAAGTAGAAGTACAGCAATTTTGAACTGTCACACATATCTCTACAAATGCATGGGGGCAGAAGAAACGGCCTTGCATGTACTCCTCGAGTGCGAAAGTGTGACGCCACAAAGGAAACAACTTCCACCCTGAGGGAAGCCTGCGCCGGAATTCGTGAGCTGCTGGCCTTCCTGAGGAACATTGGGTGGCTGAACTAATTGTCGCAAAAGGGGCCGATGATCGGCCTAGTTGCGGAAAAGAAGCCCAACCACCAAGTATCTCTACATAGTATAAAACAAAGTCGCTTTCTGCGTCTGTTTGTTTGTATATCCGCTGACTCCTACTAAACGAAGCAACGGATTTTGATGCGGCTTTGATATGTATATGTGTATCATTTTTTTGTATGTATATCATCATCATCAGCCTTCATCTGTCCACTGCTGGAAGTAGACCTCTCCTAATGCACGCCACTAAACTCGGGTCTTCAGCTCTCCTCATCCATTCTCTTCCGGACGCTTTTCACAGATATGAAGTCAATTTCATTTTTAGTCCACTTCTTCTGGGGCTGCTTTTGAAGAATAAATTCATCAAAATAAGGGCCTCTTTATCCAAAAAGTTCACTAGTATTTGCCCTCTCTGATTCCTGTTTCCATTACCGTGTGGACCTATTTTTGATTCACTGCAGGCCCACTTTGGCGTTAAAGTCTGCCGGATTTGACGACCGGTTGGTCTAGTCTAGTGGCTACAAAATCCAGTAAAATACATAGTGGCTACCCAGGTATGAAATCAAATGGTTGCGGGTTTGAATCCTGCAAGGTGCAATCATGTGTGTGTTATTTAATGCCCATAGTACAGGGTATCCTAGTTTGAAGCAAGGAATTGTCCCGAATATATTATTATTATTATGATAACATTGTAGTGGGCCCTTATGGTGATTTGTAGGGCGAGCGAAGTGAGCTGCCATCCCACGAAGCGGAGTGATGGTTGAGTGGGCAAGAACTTCACATTTTCACCTCTTTTTTTTCTAAAATACACCCGTGCAAAGTCAGGGCGGGTCGCTAGTAACTTATAAAATATACATACATAAAACATACATTTATACAAACCTTGTTAACATTTTGTCCGCCAGGGCCGGAGCTAGCGCTGTAGGTAATATCTAATTTCTCTATAGGAATGAACCCATTGAACTTCTCTTTTGGATCTGCACTCTGGAACACAAGAGTTCATCATTATCATAGAATTCCTTCAAGCATTCAACCAACTTCGTTGAAATAATCTACAGGAAGTAAAGTCAGATAATCGAACACTAGAAGTATAATTCCCTTCAAATCTTGTCTACACTGTTTCAATACCTACTGGTTCAGCCTGACCTGAGCTAAGTTAAGCGCTTTAAATAACTACTTACAAATGAGGGAGTTGTAAGTTTCAGTGAACTATTCGGATAGAGGGTTTCTAGGGATATTGAGCTTTTGTATGCCATCGGCCTCTTCAGCATAGTGGTGTAACAGGCACTTTGCGCCATTCTCTGTAGACAACGCAACCTAAGCGCTGCAGATGCCATGGTTCTTGTGTATATTATGTCCACTATCCTAAAATATTGTACTCTTATTTTATTATTTTAATCAAAATTACTATCTCTTTCCACACCAAACTTCAACTAAATCGAGATAACCTCAACTCGACCCAACTCAAAATAAATAAAGGTAGATAAGGTGCATTCCGATTCACGATAATATCGCTGTGAGCGATCACAGCGCTAATTTGCGTTCCGATTCAGCAGCCCGATTCCATAACTTGGCTTCAATCAGATTGTCACTTTTTTCATAGCAAAATCGACTCTATCGCAAAGCATTATTGAATTTCACGGCTTGAAACCGTCATGATCAACATTACGTAATCGCAGTGCAGATATCGCGCTCACGGCAGTTGAGTGCTGCAGTTGATTCGGAACGCTCGTGAGCGTGATTACAAGATCACAACAACATAACCTCAAAATTTGCTCAATATACAAAGTATTACTCGTGGGCAAAGTAGTCTGTCTAAAAATTGGTCAATTGTCTGCAGTAATATATGGAAAACTGTACGAAAATCACACAACTGAATTCAAACAACAGTTTTCTTTGTAAACAACCGTCAGGCTGTCACTTTGACAGTAGCGCTCACGGTGATATCGGTTTGGGGCATGGTCGGTGTCAGTGTTGCCATGTGCACCGTAATTACGGTAAATGCACCGTAATCAGCACTAATTTACCACCTACCGTCGAAGCAGGACAACGGTGACAAAATCTACCGTAATTTGCTGAAGTACGAATATTAGCTAAAAAAAGCTACATCCACAACAATTTATTACTAAGTTTGCTTATATATATGAAAAAGACAACTCATATGCTTCGAAACCATAATAAAATTAACAATGATATCTTGGCAACGTTCGTGACTTTTATTTGTGAAATGTATTTTACTGTAAACAAAAACTAACCGCATTAATTACGTTTAGAACGCATCCATAACCTTATGATAGTTGATGCTCGGAGAAATACAATGCTACTAATTTTAGTGGGTGTAAAATTAGTCGTTTTAATTTCAAGTAATTTTACAAGTTTTTTTTTAGTTACATTGCGAGAATGTTTAAAAATACGGTTTCCACATCGCCAAATCGAATGTGAAGCACCCAATGTATGTCAACCCGCTCGCACGCACAGCAATTAGGTACACCATGTTATGCTAAACAAACTTGAGCGTCTTCAAAACTTCTGCATTCGATTGATATTTGGTTTGCGCAAATATGATCATGTCTCTGAATTTCGAACTAAGCTCAAGTGGCTTCCAATACGCCTTCGCCGAAATGCTCATATACTCTCTATTCTTTATATAATTTTGTTTAATCCCTCCTCCCCGCGATATCTTATGGAACGTTTTAATTTCCTGTCTGATTCTAACAAGTTGTCACTCAGGTCATCAGAAAATTTAGCATAGAAGCTCTTTTAATGGCAGTTCATTTACCATCCAAGCAGTTCGCCTATGGAGCGCTCTGCCAGTTACTATAAGGCGAGCCCAGTCACTCTCTGTTTTTAATGTTCAAGTAAAGAAGTTTGATCTTTCTAATTAATATCACTTCTTGCTATTTTGTTGTTATTCTGTTGTGGTTTCACTGTATATAATTTGTATTATGTGTATATATATTTTGTAAATGTATATGTAGTAAATGTAATTTTATTTTTTATTATAATGTATGTACTATATTTTGACATATTTATGTGTAGGTATATTGGAATATATGTGTATATATATTTATTAATATGTTTATTCATTGTATTCAGTTTTTATTATTTATTTATAATATTATAATGCACCACCGTCCACCACTGTCTTTGCCGTATATTAATTCCTTTCCATCCAAAGGTTGTCTGGAAGAGATCGCTTTTTAGCGATAAGACCGCCCATTGTCCCATATATTTTGTATAAATGTTTTAGTTATTTTTGTAATTTTGTTCTATGTGGTGTACAATAAAGAGTTATCTATCTATCTATCTATGTATGCCGATCGGTCGCCACATCGCAGCAAGATCTTGCCCTTGTTAGGTATATAGTCGTATTAATTCTGACAAGTTCTTGAGGAAAATCAAAATAAATCCAGTCTTTTGTGATGAAATTGTGTATCAGCACAAATTATCAACTCACGCACACATATTCATAAAAAATAAACGAGTAAAGCATAGCATATTTGCTATGCTTTACTCGTTTATTCAGCGGTGTAGCCTCCATCCTAGATATTTTAAGACTTCTTGTTACATTTCATTAAAATATGTTTTTTTATTAGCTATTTGTTCTAGGTTTTCCAATAAATAGTGATTTGTGCGGTAAATTTTTTGTATTGTTAACCATTAGTACTTTACACCGTATTTTTCCTGGTGCAGTTACCGTAATTTCTTAGAATCTACCGTATTTTTTAAAAGGATTCACCGTGGAACTGATTTTTGTCATGGCAACACTGGTTGGTGTAATCGCAAAATGGCGGATATAATGACGTAATCTGTGACGTCACAAGGGATATCAATGTTGCGCTCACGATGACTCGGTACGCGTTTTAGCGCGATAATAAAGATTTTATCGATTTTTGCGCGTCTCGGAATGCACCCTTAGTTACAAAAAGAATTCACTACGTTTATTTAGCTAAGGGCAGTGTTCTCGAACGTCAAAATGCGAAATCGGTAGAATTGCCCTCAAAAATCGGTAAATTTGTACATAAAATCGGTTTATAGGAAAAAATACAATATAATATTATTATTATTTTTATATAATTATGTTGAAAATTGTTACCTATGTATTTTTGAAATAAAATATTTACTTACAGAACAGGTGGGATTAGGTAAGAATACAAATCAAATCGTACGCAAATATACGACCTTTCCAAATCTTTCAATCTTCATGTTAAAAAAGAAAAATAATGTTACAACGGACTTGAACGAGCCATAAACTTCTTCTTTGTATTTTTTAAGAACGCATTCAATATTTTTTTTAACCCTCTGTCCAATTCGCACTTTAGAAATACGCAGCATGTCCACCTAATATCCTGTAGCCGTATCTTAGGCCAATGCGCTAGTTGCAATCAGATTTTCAAAGAAATATAGTAACTAAAATTAAAATAATACTTGTTATAAAATTGTGATTGGGGTTTGAAGCTATAATAATATTACGTATATAAATCATTAACTATTGTTTTCTTAAAATTTCCAAACGTACTAATTTTTTTCTTGAATTTTTAGTTAAATACGATTTTTCCTAGTCTATGGTACGATCCCCTAAAAAATAAAGTTGGCAACGCTGGAAGGGAGACGATAATACACGACCAAACTAATGTACGACCAGTATTGTTCAGCCAGTAATACACGGCTTGATATTACGTGTAAATCAATGGCGAAGGAAATGTCTATTAGGTGTACATGGATTCGTAATATTTGGACGGCTAATACCAACGACAGCAAGAAATGTCGTATGGCTAATACTGACCGTGTATTATTGCCCGTACAAAATCAGTCCGGGTTGATAATGCACGGCCAGTATTACGCAGCCAAAAATACGTGTCCAGGCTTCCAATTACTGTTTGCGTAATATCAGATCGTACTGATTTTGTACGACCAATATTACACAGCCAATAATACGAAGCCAACCATAGAATCCACTTCTTAATGCCTCGTTTATCTAAGCGAGTGTGGAGAAGAAAAAAACTGTCACAGAACCGAATCGGCCAACCCCGACTCCACGTGATCTTGTCTGCCCTACACTAGAGTGTTTTTAAAAAGCCGGAGGCGCGGAGGGAGTGCTGCCCCCGCCCGCTGTAACAAAGTGCCACCGATCACTCGTTTCGAATTCACTAAGCTCCAGTGAGCATGTGTAATGACGTCATCAAGGCGATGAGCACTCAACCGCACGGAAACTGTAATTTTACTAGGAAATACAAAACCGGTAATTCAAAATCAGAATTCATAAGGAATTCAGTAGCAATGAGTTTTCGTCGACCGAAGAGCACCCGGTGCGCTTATTGCATTTACTATCTAGCAGTGTTTGGTTAGTGAAGATCATTGATAATACATAGTTACTATGAAACTTATAGTTCTTACACCGGGTACACTTTGTTTCATGTTTTATCGTGTCATGAAATTGTGTTGTTTTTGTGAAAGTTAGGTTTAATGACATGTATGTATGTGGTATTTCATAAAACCTACCTAACTATTTCATAGCTAGAGTAGGATTTTAACCCTAAAATAGAAAAATACCTACTGGTTTTGAAATCTAGTAGTTTTCTTACAAAGCCTAATTATGTGAAGTTCTACTTACAACGAGGGGTCAATGCAAATATAAGCAAAACGAAATCAAGTGTAAGTATTAAATATCATGTAATAATGTTATAATTTTCACATAAATTGAGATTTAAACTATACTATGAGCCCGCAAAGCGGAGATCTATACATTTCTATGAACTGCAGTTCTGTGTGAAACAAAATGACCTGAAACAAAATGTATCATATTATTAGTATAATCAAGTAGATTCAACATAGTTAGGTACTTGTCTATCAAGTCCTAGGCTATAATTATCAACTGTCGAGCTCCCATTTGTCCTTGATCATTTTTGTGAATCTACAACGATACATACTCGTAAGACTTAGGTAGATACAATACATTTATATATAGGTACAAAACAAGAGATTTCATCTAGAAATACATTTCTAAATCGCAAATATATTTCTTTGTTTTTTGGCGTTTTAATTATTTATTGATTTAATTGTTTTGCACAAAAGTAGTGTACAAGGAATGACATGTTTTCATTCACAGCATTTTTACTCGATGGCAAAGATTATTTTCAGTTGAAGTTTAACTTTACCTGAGAAGCACTATAGTCACTATACCTATAGGAACATGGTATTTTTAAATAGGAAGTCGTAATAATTATTTGAAGTAGGTAAGTACATTATTGCTGAGAAATAATATCTATGTTTAGATTTTCTTTCAGAGACGTACAATCTACAAAAAGGTTATTGGCATTATATTAGATCACTACAAAACTTACGATGCTAATTAATTTTTAATTATACTTAATATCTACACGGGAATAAAATTTTAGATAGATAAAAAGCGAGAGAGAAAAAACAGAAAATAAATTCAGACTATGATTGTTGGAGAGTGAAAGCCGCCACTGGTTGGCTGGCGCACCGCCGACAGATAATCGCTCGAACATAAAACCCGGCAAAATTTGAAAGGTCCTATTCTGGTAGAAGTATTTGTAGGCTAGGTTTAGCTATATACTGCCGCATAGTTACCGGTTTCCCGGTATCAGCAGGGCCGTCTTTAAGACCAGGCTCTATTAATAATTTTCCCACGCTAGCTCCGCCTCTGCCACCCGCTACCCGCAACAAGCACTGTCTCTGTCGCGCGCGCGATCGAGAACGCGCGCGCGACTCAAGTACAGAGCGAACAGAGAAAGTACGGAGTCGTCCTAAGATCTTTATATTATTTGAAGACCAATATTATTTTATGTATCTATTGCAAAAATAATATATTATAATAATATAATATATTGTTTTATTTATATAATGTTATTTAATTGTTTTATACCTACTGGAATATTTTTTACATGTCTGCATCTTTTACTTTAGTAAAACTGAAACCGAATATGTACTTCATTGTGATTCTAATTATAAATAATACATTTACTATTTAAAGTTAAATAAAACTGCATTCAAAAATTTTACAAGTTTATTTAAAACAAATAAATAGGAATATTTTTATTTATTTTATAATTATTCTTTTGTTTTAACTAATTTATAATGTGGTTTAGCCTTTTCGATATACATGCCTAGACCCCGTATTGCCCGCACGGAATCGACGAAATTATTATGTACTACACATGGTAGATACGCTTCTCACCTACCTACATCAGTCAATACAATAAATCACTATCATTGTTGCGCTTGGAAAAGAAAAATAAATTATGCCACTTTGTGCTATGAATTGTCAGTCATCTTATACTATTTTTACGTAGTTGAGCACGTTGCGCAAGACGCACACAATAAGCCATTATCTTTGATAGACATATGATTGATTTTTTAAAACTGAGTAAAGTCCAACTTTCGTTTGAGAACTGGTGAAACTGATGAACTTGCAACTTCCGAGCAGTCTGACTGCAATTTACGTTTTTTGGCAGTTGTCAGATCTTTGGCAGTAGACACTGCTTGATTTGTGACATATACTGGATCCCGTATTATTTTTTTCCGTGTATGGCGTGGGTCTACTAACTCGGGCAGTAAACAGTCCATATAAAAACTTAATAATTTTGGCTCCATTTCTTTTCTCCAAAACTCGTCGTCTTTTTCTATGCATTCAACTTTTAATTTATCGTCTCCATACCATACCGCAAAAATGCATTTTGATTTCTTTGCAATATGCATCTGACCTCGGGCTTGGTAGTACCAGTCAGATTTTTTATTAAGGTATACCTGCAAAAAATTCATAATATTAGGTATGTAAGAAATTCTATAGTGTACAAAGTTTACATATTCATAAAATCAAATGCCATGACATGTGTGACTACGAGACGTTTCAAGTGCATGTCACCCTTTAAAAATAGCTTATACCCACTTGTCCTTTTTTGTTCTTTTTCCAAAAATTAACTTTGTTTTCATCAATTGCTGCATCAATACTTCCCATTTTGAAAGGAGCAATAGGGCATTTCACTTCTACTACCAAATCTTCAGTAATACCGTCAGGGGTGGCCCCTAAAAAATTATGTGTTTCGTCTATGAACAGACCACATTTAGTTATATTAATGTTATGTAATTTAGATAATTGATCCAGAGCTACTGCTTCATATTGTCTACCGTGCTGTATGGAGTTGACGTGGTCTATCGGAGTGGCGTAAAGCATGCTCTTTACCATGTTTCTACAGCTATGAGTCTTTCTTCGTTTTATGACTTTTCCACAATTAGAAGCTGTCAAAAGATTGCGTCTAAGCTCAAGCCATTCAGCACATTCACTTTGTAAAACTGTTTGTTTATTTATACGGTGACGTTCTTCTTCTGTCTTATGCAAATTATGCAGAAACGTTTTTTTGGCCATTTCAAAACTTTCCGGATCTAGGTCTGGTTGCTCCGCATTTTCTCCATAGTTCGTATCGTTTTTGTTAATATTCCTTTTTAAATAGCGCTTTCTTTTTGAATGTGTCACTAGTCGGTTTCTTTCTCTTTTTCGGCATATTCTATCTTCGTACTTTTTCAAGCTTTTCCTGGGTGTATTTTTGCTAACATTTCTGTGGACTGATGATAGAAGTTTTCCTGTGTTAAAAGATACGACAGCACCTGCGCATCTAGTTTGATAGCCACGTCGTTGTGAGTAATTGATACGTTTACCACCTACTAATTTTGCAATAACTCCGTTAAATTGTTCAACAACGTTGCTGTCAACATCCTCAATGAGACTTCTGGAATGTGAAGCAACATTGGCTGCAAGTATTTTTATTCTCTGCCAAAGGCTAGAAGTATTGAACTCCGTTCCGAAAAGTTTCATCAGTGTGCGAACATATCTGGTTATTACATTTTGCGTGATTTCCAAAGGCATGATAAACTGAATTATTAATGTCACTGTGCAAGTTCTCGTAGTTTTTGTCGGCTTTGTTTTGATGTTTAATGGCGTCACATATGTATTTGCGAGCGGATAAGATTTTCCCTTTTGTGATGAGCTTTCTATCTTTTACAGGGTATCGTGTGTCAGTTGTAAGTTTTTGCATGTTATTGCAGAATCGACGCATGATGTGGTTTCTGCAGTTAAGTTTCTCTACTGTTATGTTAGGGTATGGGCGTGATTCAATAATTTTGGCATAGGTGCTACTATCACCGTCTGCTATAAATCTTGCATATATAAGATTGTGCATTTGGATAGATCTTTTAAAACCTTCTGCTATTATCATTGCTTCCATTCCCGTAGATGGCCCCTCATAGTTTTTGTAGCACAGATGTTTCTTATAAATTTCTCCATTTTGTTGGCAGATGCAACAATATTTATTTTTCACTGCCATATACACAACCTTACCAGTGCGTCTGCCTATTATCGCTGCACATCCAGAATACGCAGCGTAGTTGGTTTGATACGACCTTTTGGACCAACAACCATCTACAATTACGTCGATCAGCGCTATGCCATCTTTGTTGACACGGCATTCCTTCAACGCAATTTCCCTTTCTATAGCACCAGCTTTGACCATTTCCTCCCACGCTGTACTCTCCCATTCATCGGCTACTTGATCTAGTAAGATAAGTATATATTTATTTGCTAAAACACGAGTAGGTAGTATAAACACATAAATAAGCATGCATTGATGAAGAAAGTTTTCAAAGATTAAAATTGTTTACTCATACCTTGTACTTTTAGATATTTTGTTTGTTTAATTTCGGGCAAGTCAATAGCGGCTGTGAGTTGCTGTAACTGAGCATATCCACTATCACTTGCCATAACTCCAGCTACAGCATCTTTATTTATATTTCGATTAGTAGTCTCAATCTGAAATTTTTTCTTGCACATCAAGCATTGCATGTTTAATCGAGAATAAAATCCAATTTGGTGTTCAGAAACAAGATCTATTGAGGTAAATCCACAATCAAAGAGAGACTTATGATTGGCGATGCTTTTCAATTTGTCAAAAAAGCTTTGTAAATCTATTATACGTCTGCCACTAAGTTTAGCGCATTCCTGAAATTATAATAAAAAATATAAATATATATATTTTTTACTAGGTACAAGTCATCTGACTTAAATATCGAGCACAATCAAAAACGTTAATCTTACAATTTGACCATAATCTTGCACTTCATAAGGACATTCCTCATCTGCATTTAGAGCATCTATTTCCTGAACTTCTAACTGAAACACAATATGGATATGGTCAATTAAATATTTGCGAAGTTAAAATAAATAAACTAATTATATAATTATTGTAAAAGTAGACGCACTAGTTCAGGTACGTTTGTGGACAACGGTGGCGAATTTGTACGACGCAAATTTATATTGTTCTCATGATTACCACAAGGAGACAAAAGTGCCGGGTCAATAGGACTTAAACTGAAAAAGTAAATAAATTATGTGGAGCCGTCTATTAGTACAAGACATTTAAAATAAAGTTTTTTTTTATTAATTTATGTTTTATGCATCAAATTTGACCAAACATCCTTATTGAAGCATTTGAAGCTATTGAAGCTGTTGAATCAAATTCGACCAAAAATCCTTAGAATTTTAAGCTTTTGAATCAATTTCGACCAAAAATATTTTTTGTCCAACCTGAAACGGAGACGCTCCGCTCGCACTTCGTGCTTGCTCGGTCAAAAATAAAGTATTAAAGTGGGAAAATTTGTATGGAGAAATCTAAATTATACACATAGACATACTTTTCATTAGCATCATTCCACGCGGGTGAACCCACAGGGCGCAGCTGGTATAATTATCTTACCCTTTAGTCTATTGCAAAAGTGATGAAAGGTATAGAATATTTTGTCATGCCAGATAGGTACGTGCAAAAAGAAAACCCGACCCCCATTATTATCTAAGAAGCATCTCGATCGAAGAACCATCTTGATCACATCAGCTTACAAACACAAAACAAAATCGGTCCATTCGTTTGGACTACGATTCTCACCCCCCCTCGCCTTTTCCTCCTTCCCCCATTATAGTTAAGACACATCTCGTTTACCCCAGCTTTCAAACATAAAAACCGCAGCTAAATCGGACCATTCATTTGGAAGCTACGATTCTCAACCCCCTTTCCCCCCACCCCTCTCCCCTTCCCCTACCCATATATCTAAGAACCATCTCGATCACATCAGCTTTCAAACAGAAAAAACAGCATCAAAATCGGTCCATTCGCTTCGGAGCTACGTTGCCACAGACAAACACACACACTCACACACATACACTAAACTTATAAACCCGTCTCTTTGTTCGGGGGTCAAAAACACCGACAAAGTGTGAGTAGCATGAGTGGTTGCTGAGTACAACAACATACATACATACGGACGGACGGATATACATATAGACAGACACTGAAGTCTCACCATAAGTTTACCAAGCATAGTATCCCAGTACGCGCTAGTGCAGCGAAGGGCCACCCGCCGCGCCTGCGCCGCGCCGTCCCACCTCGGCTAGATATGTATACCGCTTATATGTCTACATAATTATGTAGTTATTGTGTGCAGTTACAATAGAAATATGATGTAAGAGTAACTTACTTTTTTTCATAGATCTCGGGAAGCGAAACTATATTTAACTGTTCAAGTGGCGACTCCACTGGTTTTTCATGTTCCCGATACTCTAGCGAAGAATTTTTGTTCCTATGAAAGTAGGCAGGTAAAAATAATTATCAATGAATTCATTTTTAACAATCTAAATCTAAGTATAATTTTAGCTTATTTTACTCGGAAAATACTTACATCTTTGCTTCTCTCATTTTTCTTGCAAAATCTTTAAAACGATTTGCTTTCTTTCTTTTGCAAACATATTTGTAAATAGTTTTGTTTCCCATTGCGTAAATACGTCCGCTTGTCGTTGTGGCACAATCAATCACAGGTCCGTCTACTTCGGCGCACAGCGCTGCACTGGCAAGCCGCTCGTTTGAATAACTATTATAACGCGAGGTGCCTGCGTAATAAGGTTGAATATCGCGGGCGCTGTTTGTATACACTTTAGCTCGGAACTAAATGACGTATGTCTAAAAATTTATTTATTTTATTGGCAGGCTAATAATTTAGTTAGGTAATTTTTTTCTTAGTCTTAGATAATAAACTATATTTTCTTCCTGTGAGATTTATTTTAGAGATAAAACTTAAGCCGTTGAGTAGAAAAATGTAAACATTACCGAAAATAACGTAATTTTTGATAAGAAAATGTATCGAATGAAATTTTGTTAATCGTGTTTTTGACTTAGTCTTAGAGAGATAAAGATCTCAAAATCATATATGTTAAGTTTCACATTTATTAGGTTTGTGGTTCACCCAGCATATTTATGCAAAAAACCCTTAAAAAGCAGAGCCTGGTCTTAACCAATTGGAGGCCCTGGGCACATTAGGATAATGGGGCCCCTATGATCTTGACACAGCATTATTTTATTACAATATACAAAGAAAGTAGATAAAGTTCTAGATTTATTTTTATCCGACTGAGGAGGGTTGTGAGTTTGAGTTGTATACATACATGTATGTTTGTTTGTTTGTACGTTTCTTAGGCGTATCCTACAGCCTAAACGGCTTATCGGATTTTGATAAATGAGGTATCATCGGATTCGTCTTAGTCACGAGACTGCTATAAAAGACATGAAACGTCAAGAAAACTAATATGGCAGCTGTAAGCTGCCATATTGGAAATACAACGGAATGAAATATTGCCAAAACCTATCGAGTGAGGTACTAAAATGAAGGTCTTTAAAAGACAACTTCAAAAAAACCTAAACAGTAGCAATTGTCTGTCAAGTTTTTTTAAACCACCATAACTTTTAAATGCCTGAACTGATATTGATATTTATGGGGTATCGTTAGAATACTTCAATACTTCGTCAATTATTTTTCGGATTTTTAATTGTTAACGGATTGAGGTTCTTGTTTTCAAAAACAGACAACGCTAAGATCTGCTCGCAGAATCCATAGGTGACCGACAGACTTAAATAAATCGACCGATGATCGGGGTTTTCCCTGTGTTCAGTATTGCCAGATACACTACAGTAGATCTGTCGTACTTGAAAATTTTTCATAGTGGAAATGAAAGAACTAATAATATATTGGATTTGGACGACCGATTGGTCTCGTGGCTAGTGATCCTAGGTACGTAATCAAACGGTCGCGGATTCGAATCCTGCAAGGTGCATTCATTTGTGTGATGAGCAGAAATGTTTGTTTCCGAGTCATGGATGTTAAATATTCATATCTATGTATGTTTATCCGTTATTTAGTACCCATAGTGTATCCTAGTTTGGGGCTAGGTAATTGGTGTGGAATTGTCCCGAATATATTATTATTATTAATTATAAAATCTTTTGAAAGCAAACAAAAGAACAATGGCGAACCCCCATACATACTTTCATGTCAGCCAAATTCACGGAGTCTTTAGACAAAAAATATCGCCAGTAATTCAGCATCATTTCCTGAGATTGTTTGTCTAAGATTTTTTATTGGGGAGGCCAGGAATAATTGTTATTAGGCTTCAAAGTTTTGTAGGTGATGTTACTCTTACCTTTGAAACAAGTCTTAGATATTTTAATTATATTATCCGCTTAATTAGGTAGGCAAGTAAGTACTTATGCGTGATAGATATAATGTTTCAAGATATTCTATGTACCTACCTATTCAATTATCTACCTAGTGTAACAGACTAGGCTTTTGAATAAGAATTATTTTCAAACTGTTACTGCCTGCCGTGATTACAAAACAATATATTAAGATATATGTTGTTGCTGTTTCACTGTGCAGGGAAACAGTTGTCCCATATTAGGACAAATATTTTGCAACAATTCCTTACACTAAATATTTTAATTACACAAACCCTTGTTTCTTTCGTATTTATTGTTTAATACTTTAACCAACACGCCCTATGTACTATTACTTCTTTCACGACCTGGATGACTGGTAGGTAATGCTGTTTAGCATTAAGTCCTTCCTTGTACCTACACTATTTTTGTGCAAATCAATTAAATAAATTAACATACCCTATTACAACAACAATTCTTTACACTTCCTCTATAAACTATAATGCATTGTATTGTAGGAAGGAAATGAAGTTAGAATTTCATGATTTTTTAAATTGATTTGTTAACCTGAGTTTTTCTAGCTTACAGGCTATGTTGTAAAAACGTAGAAAAATAATTACTTAAGGTCTGTAGAAATGATATGTCAAGATGCTGCAAGATTTATCACATAAAATTCCGCCTATGTTCTTTAAGACACATTTCCAAATGTAGCAATCGCATTGAGAATCTTTTTAAGCATTATGGTAACTAACTGCAGTGGAGAACGTTCCTTTTCCAAATTGAAAAGAATTAAAATGAATTAAGAAGTACAATGCTTCAAGAGAGATAGTTCCAGTTTGTCGCTGATGTCCATAGAATGTTATATGCTCAAAAACATAGATTTTGAAGAAGTGATTAACTATTTGGTCCATCTCAAAGCTAGAAGGGTATGTACCTCTTCAATCAACATATATTTTTAAGCACTAACCTGTGAATGCTAAGAGTTAATTTTGTGGATTAAATTATATTAATAGCTTTTGCCCGCTACTTCATCCGCGTGGACTACAGTTTATCGCAAAAAAAGCATCCTATGTTCATCTAGGATATTAAAAACCAATGCAAAAGTATAGCACCCACGCTCTTGAAGCTTTTTGACAGTCTTGTTATTATTTCGTTTCTACGGCAACATACAATTTCGTTCCTTACAGCGAGTTATTGACCTTTACCCAGTTTTCCCGTGACAACTTACCATATTACGTGCTAAAAAGTATCCTATGTTGGTCTCTATATTGTACAGTACCTATTTACAATGTTTCATCAAAATCGGATGAGCCCTTTTAGCATGAAAGCTCCCCAAACAATGAAACAGACAACGTTTCAATTTTATAAATAGGTCTGTATCTGTTAATTTAATGTGACTAAAGAAATAACAAGTAAAAATTATTATAATAAAACAAAGAACCCGACAAAACTATTGAATAAAATTTTAAACTTTGTAAGAAGCTTGATAGACAATTGCTACTGTTTAGGTTAGGTTATGGTTTTTTGATGTGGTTTTTTAAAGACCTTCATTTTGGTACCTCAATTTTGGTAATAGGTTTTTGGTAATTTTTCGTTCCGTCGGAAATACAATATGGCAGTTGTAAGTTTAGGTTGTAGAATGCGCCTAAGAAACGTACGAACAAACAAATGTACAAAAAAACTTTGTATGTTTGTTTGTTTTTACGGTAACCTAACCTTCTAGATTTGATATAGACAAAATAGTTAATCACTTTTTCAAAATCTGTGTTTTGAGCATATAACATTCTATGGACATCAGCAACAAACTGGTTAATCTCTCTGAAAAAAACTAGAACCTCAGTCCGTTAACAATTAACAATCCGAAAAAATATTTTAACAAAGTTAATTAATTATTTATAATAAAATGACAATACATAATTAAGATTGCACTAATTCTGTTATTAAAGATTGGTGTAGTAAAACAATACTTATTTCATAAATTTCCCATAGATAAGTGTGTGCACATTAACATTTCTAATAATATACATTTGTAATTTTCTAAATTAAATTTTGCATTTTTATAGTAAACATGCGAATAATTGATGAAATGATAAATTTTAAACAAAATGAAATAAAACTTTTGAATCAATTTAATATGTACTTTCTTAATTAAAATGGTTAGTTCAAACTTGACGCTTCACGCTTCGCTTCGTTCGCCCGTAAGTCTTGATGAAAGACAAAAAAAACTATGAAATTTTAGTTCACTGATAATGTTTCTATTAAACATTGTTCTTATCTCCATTAAATTGTATTTTTATATATTTAAACTTATCCAAACATGCTGATATTGGAAATCCTGTTTTTCGGGCGAGAGTAAAGTAGCTTCGCGGATCCAAAATCTACTAAGCAAGTAGGTATTGTAGTCAGTCATTATTGTTTGTTTTTTCGTAATAAAAAGTAAATCGTTAATGTATGAGAAAATACACGACTGCCCTGAAAAAAAGGAACATTTCAAAAATGTTATTGCCTATTTCTCTCATAGATGGGGATGTTGTAAGTATTGTAACGATACGCCATAAATATCAATATCAGTTCAGGCATTTAAAAGTTATGGTGGAATAAAGAAACTCACATACCTACATACATGCACCCTTAACACATTAAGTACACTCATTTTTTGGGCAGTAATGTTTTTGGGTAATAAATATCGGTTATCATTGGGTGAACTGGCAGGAAATAGGGGGCCCCTATTGATCGCGGGGCCCTGGGCATGTGTCCAGAGTGCCCAGTGGGAAAGAGGGGCCTGGGTATCAGTGTTGATTGCGGGTGCTTGACGGGTGCGTGTTAACTGTTTAGTGAATTCCAAAACCTTCACGACCTTCAAGCGCACCCGCTATGGGTGCTCGGTGGCAATCACTCAACCTCACTCCATAGGGAATCAGCCTGCAGGGTGAGCTGGAGCGGCGGAGGCTGCTCCAAAAAGCCGAAGCTGTGGAGGCGAGCGTTGGTACCTGTGCTTTGTTACGCAAGGGCGGAGGGGTAGCACTTCCTGCAGTGCCGCAGCAATCAAGATTCATAATCTGTGGTAAAAGGATACTGGAACGGGCAAACGA
This sequence comes from Alsophila aescularia, assembly GCA_946251855.1. Classification (NCBI taxonomy): domain Eukaryota; kingdom Metazoa; phylum Arthropoda; class Insecta; order Lepidoptera; family Geometridae; genus Alsophila; species Alsophila aescularia. The sequence goes on from OX276374.1 coordinate 60,897,033, forward strand.
AGCTTTGACTATGACATTTCAATATTTTAGTCTGTGATGTACACCACAGTATGTATTGGCTGTACATTATCGCCCATAAAAAGACCGATTCGTATTACACAGCCAATAATGTACAGCCAATAATACGTGTACATAATTTGGCTTCGTAATCCTGGCTGCGTATTATCGCCTGCAAAATCTGCTCGGGGTGATATTACACGGCCAATAATACGCGACCAAATAATGTACACCCTAATGTTACCAAGCCAATCCACGTAATATTGGTCGCGTATTATTGGCCGTGTAATATAGGGACTCGTTAGATAGAACCTTATAATATCAGCGTAAATATTATACATAGGATTAAAGGATAGAACCTTAGACTATTTATATATACCTAGTACTATTATTTCTTCTTTCTTTCATTGTTTGGCTCCGCACGTTTAGTGCTTTAACCCAGTTTAAAGAAATGAGATATTATACTTATTAAGTTGTATGTTTTTTCAACAAATGGTAAAAATTTCGTGTCCTAGTCAAAGAGTATACAAATACTACGTGTCCCAGTCAGGTACAAAGAGAATACATCAACTGTGCTATTACGCAATGTTGATCATATCGGTTTCAATCTGTCAAATTCATTAGTGCGTTGCGATAGAGTCGAAATTGCTATGAAGAAAGTTATAATCTGATTGTAATATTATAATCTGAAGTAGTCCCTATCAAAACTCCGCCTAAAAATATCTTAAAATCCGCTTAACCTGGATACCAAGTTTCGTCTAATCATGTCTGATCGGTTGAGAAATGCGACCTGTAGAGGACTACGAAAGAATTTTTGCCCAAGTTGAAACAGAGGCGCTTCGCGCTCGCTAGGTTAAATATGCTTAGTTATAAATAATTTTAAAAATAACTATAAGACATATTATTTGTTCCGAGCCGATATCCGGAATCCATCTTGAGTCAAGCACCTGTCTTTTTACGGTTTTTGGTCTCAGCAACTCCTCCCTTCGGCTTCCGGCGCCACCGTCGCTTTAGTTTTGGCGGGCAAATGGCGGCACTCGGAATAGAGCGCGGCTTTTAGTTCATTATAGCGTCGTTTTTCATTGCGGTAAAGTCTTAGCAAAAATACGAAGTGAATTAAAATTAAAATAATAATTTTAAATACGCGAAATATTCCTCCCTTCATTATGGAGGACGAAAATTGTGATAACACGAAACAAAGTGATAGTGCTAATGATCGTGTGTCGCGAAAGAGAAGTCGTTCTCCAAGTTCAAGCAGTGAAGCAGCATCGCAGGATTCTAGTCCTGTAAGGAGGAGATCAAAAAGTTCCAGGAGCATAAACGTGAGTGACTTAAAATTTGAATTCTTATCCCAACAAGTGGCCTTCTTAACCAATTTAATTTCTCAAAAATGTGATCCACAAGCATGTGCATTGCCGGTCGTCTCAGAGGTTAGCAAATCCGTTCCGTGCACCAATGATGACCTGGCTTTGCGACCGCCGCAGGCCACAGAATTTGGATAAACAGCAACTGCAATTATCCGAGTTATCGACCACGCTGAAAGATCCACCTTTCCCAAAGTCAAAAAACTAACAGCTACTTTACAGACAACACAACAAACAAGAGCAACTACTGACCGGAAGCTTGTCTACGATAAAACACCGAAGCCAGTACACAAGCACAAGTAAGCAGGTAAACAATAACTTTTTCAAAGAAATTCTTCAGCCTCTAAGGACAAATTCAAAGGTCACGCAAAATCGTCTGGCAACAAAACATCCAACGCCAAAAACAAGCGCTATACAAAGAGTAAGAAACCAGCATCTCGCTCACCAATTAGAAATAATAGTTCATGACTCAAAATTATTTCGGGGTGGCTGTCTAAAGCAATATATACATGTATGGGAGAATCTGGGAGCCCCCAATCATATATGCAAACTACTGAGAGGAGTACGTATCCCATTCGTGATGAAGCCACCCTTAATTTACCCACATCAATCTTTAATGAAAAGTTTCGAGACAAAACGGAGCTATCCTATGACACAACAGATAAAACAAATGTTAGACACGCATGTACTAGAAAGAGCAGAGATCGGCCCCAGCTACCTCTCAACATTCTTTCTAGTTCCGAAAGCGGATGGATCGCTCCGCCCCATCTTCAATCTCAAGCAGTTGAACAAATTTGTCAGATTGAAGGATTTTCAAATGTTCAGTCACTTTCGAGTACCAACCTTTTTAGAGTGCAGATTGGATGGTGAAGGTAGATTTGAACCAAGCATACTTTCATCTTCCTATAGCCAACGAACACCGAAGGTTCCTGAGGCTCGTCTACAAAGGCGAGCTACTGCAGATGACTTGCCTGCCCTTTGGCCTTTCATCCGCGCCACGGACGTTCACCTCTGTAACGAACTGGATTGCAGAATACCTAAGGAGCCACAGTATAAGGTGCGTGGTATATCTAGACGATTTCTTGCTCGTGAATCAGTCTCACCATGTTTTACGCGACCACATTGCATTCATGGTGGATCTGATGAGACGACTCGGGTGGACTGTAAATATGGACAAGTCTGTTCTGGTTCCGACACAACGCTTGGAATTTCTAGGCGTTACATGGGACACCAAACTCAACACGAAGTCCCTGTCGGAACCAAAGTGCCTAACGCTACGCAGGGTACTTTACAGTCAGATGTCCAAAGGCAGTTGGTCCCTCAGACAGGCCCAGTCACTTCTGGGGCGACTCAACTTTGCCTCGTTCGTAGTACGCAGAGGGAGATTACACTGTCGAACCCTGCAGTACTACAGCCGTCAGCTTCCCAAAGCGCACCCCTACAGGCAGGTAGAATTACCGGAACCTGTACTTTCCGAAATGAAATGGTGGTGGGAGGCCGCACAGGGCTCTCTACCGATACATTCAGGACCGATTACACATCTACTCACTACGAATGCGTCGGACTTCGGCTGGGGCGCTCAAATAGGATTCACGAAGATGTCGGGACAGTGGACAGGACGGCAATTCTCGTGGCATGTGAACCTCAAGGAGCTGTACGCAGTATATGCAGCGATACAAGAAAACAGAGAGCTGCACAATGCTCATATATTGTTAGACAGACAACCGGACAGTCGTAGCCTGTATAAACAAGGAAGGTGGAACCAGATCAAAGAAACTACTGGACCTAACTCGACGGCTGTTGACAGTAATGGATCAGTTCAATATATTTTTGATCGCTCAGTATTTTCCGGGCAGATTCAATTGCGAAGTCGATGCCTTGTCTCGAGGCAAACCCTGCCCGGAACGGCACCTGACTACTGCGGCGACGGACGAAATTTTCAAGATGTGGGGCACGCCAGACGTGGACCTATTTGGCTCGGAAATGGCTCACGTGGTTCCGAGGTATGTGTCAGCAAATACGCAGGACCAGAAAGCGCTGTTTCACAACGCATTCCTACGACAGTGGGATTACAAACTGGCGTGGCTGTTTCCTCCCCCAAACCTAATTCCTCAGGTGTTATCCCACCTGAACACAGCAAGAGGTCAGTACATCCTGATTGCCCCGAAGTGGAAGATGGTGTTTTGGAGAGCAGACCTACAAGCCCGCACCATTCGAGAGCCTTACCAGATCCCTTACCTTCCACAAGTTTTAATCGACACGAGGACCGGGATGCATCCACCAGAGATTCGCAATATTTGTCTGGAAGCTTGGCTGATTTCGGGTGGATAGATGAGATCAAGGATTGGACAAACGACGAAAGATCCTTGTTGAGGTCAAGTTGACGAAAATCCACTATGAACACCTATAGACCGGCGTGGAATAAATGGAGAACATGGTGTATCTCACAAGACATCTCCTACAAAAATCCAAGTCCTGAGCAGGTAGCACGTTACCTGGCATATCTACACAACAGTGAAGGTTTGGCCTACCGGACAATACTAGTTCACAAATCGGTAATTAATACTTTTACAAATCTCACAGGAAATAATGACTTTTCATCTAACTTTTTCGTCAAACATATGCTTAAGGCTATTTCAGTTGCAAAGGAGAAGAAAGCCAAGCCACCTATCTGGGATGCAAGAATGCTATTACAGTACTTAGAGGAAAATGCACCAGTTGAGAATAACTTATACAATGTATCACGTCGTACTGCGATATTATTATTACTTGCATCGGGACGACGAGTACACGACCTCACGCTGTTAAGAGTCGATTCGGAAAGATACATAGACGAAGAAAGTGGGATTGTACTTTGGCCTTGCTTCGGATCAAAGACAGATAACATAAATTACCGACAGTCAGGTTGGAGACTTAAGATACATCCAAACAAAAATCTCGACTGCGTGTATTGGACTCGTCAACTAATAAGATCGTCACAAGACCGTCGAGAATCCAATAAGTTATCAGAACTTTTTATAACTGCTAGAGGAGAACCTAAGCCAGCATCCAGAACTGTGATTGGCGGCTGGATCAAATCCGTACTCAGAGACGCGGGTGTCAACGCCTCGCCAGGCTCGGTACGTTCTGCGGTAGCATCCCTCAACTGGTTAGAACATTTTTCTATCGATCAGATACTTGCAACTGGTAATTGGAGACAAGAACATACATTTAGAACATATTATCATAAGGAAATATTTAATCAATCTGCTGATCATGATTGTAATAATTCAGTTTCCTTGACAAATTTCTTTGACCTAGTGCGGTAATAATTTTGTGAATAATCAAATGCCAACTAGAAGTTTACGTTGTTTTCTTATTAATAATTTATGAAAATCTTGGTTTAATCTTGCTTTTTATTTTCATATCACATTATAGCATCAAAACTTTTGGCTACCAGGAGATAACAAACACATCACTCAAGATGGATTCCGGATATCGGCTCGGAACAAATAATAGAGAGTTTTAACTAACAATAAAACTTACCTATTATTTTTCCAACGATATCCGGAATCCAGGCAATGCCTACCTGGTACATCGTGAGTAAGTATAATGAACTAAAAGCCGCGCTCCATTCCGAGTGCCGCCATTTGCCCGCCAAAACTAAAGCGACGGTGGCGCCGGAAGCTGAAGGGAGGAGTTGCTGAGACCAAAAACCGTAAAAAGACAGGTGCTTGACTCAAGATGGATTCCGGATATCGTTGGAAAAATAATAGGAAAGTTTTATTGTTAGTTAAAACTCTCTATTTTTTTTAAACTTATATTTGCCATACATAAGTTATATAAGTTATATGCCATATGCTATAGCCATGTCATGGCGAAAATTAGAACGGGCTATCACAGTTAAATGCGTACACAACATTTCGTGTCTGTGCTGATAATCATTGAGGAAGGTCCCTAATCAGGAGCGGTCGGCTCCTGAGTGCAGCAACCATGTCATGGTAAAACTTAAAACCGGCTATCCTATTAAGATGGATACTCAAAATTTGACATTTCATGTCGTCCTGTTGATCTTTGAAGAAGTCCTTTATCTGGCTGGAGCTAATCCTAGATGTCGATTCAGGTCATGCTTACCATTGCATTGTCATCGGAACTGAATTAAACTGTAAAAATTCAACTCCGTAGGCTAAGAGAAAGAGGTTTTAATTTAGCTTGCAAGAGTCCACCTAAACAAACATAGGAACATTGCAAGTTAATTAAGAATGTGTCCTTTGAGTAAAATTCGGTATCATCAATACATACTTGCCCTTTAAATTCCACCCTGTCTGTATATCAACTTTTTCTCATGAATGAGAAACTGAAATGAACTGAGAAGACTGGCGAAGCAAACGATAAACTTACCTACAAAGATCAATGGTACTTACCTGTGCTATAGTCATGGCCTTAAATAATTCTGGTAGTTAAATGATTAAATACAATATTGCTGCGGCGATATGATGAGGCACTTTATGAAAAATAATCTTAGGCCGGACTTACATTTGTAAGTTTTACTCACGTAACTTACGTAATTAAGTTACGATAAATTTGTATTGTTTACATTCGCAAATTTATCGTAATTTAATTACGTAAGGTTACTTACGTGAGTATAACTTACAAGTGTAAGTCCGGCCTTAGTCTTTAGCATTTGTGAAGATGTGAAAAATTAAGTAAGTAGGTAATAATGAAAAATAGGTAAAATGTAATGATGAAAAATGTACATTACCAGCTAAGCCCGATATTAAAATTTAGTAAAATTTCCTAATTCCAAACAGCTTGTTTGCCCATTTTAACTGTTTGAAACGAGTAAAATGGAGTCACGCCACAGTATAACAAATAGGAGATCATAACGGCAAAACGGCCTCCAAAATTCTGACCCAGGACAAGAGTGTCTGTTTAGAACAATAAAAAATATATACACATCTAATAATTTTAGGACATAACAAGAATTTTCACCTAAAATAGTCTTGTAACATTATGATTTGTGGTCTATATGATTTGTGGTAGTGTAGGTCGCATTCTACCCACCTACAACAGCTCTTGCGGAGTAGTCATCGGGATTGAAGCACGAGGTGCTATCACGTACGAGCCTCGATAAGCAAGAAAACGCGCAAATGTGGCAGAAGAAGGCTCCATCAGAGGCTTAGCAAATCGCAGCTACCTGCTGCCGTTCTTTACTAACTATGCCTTAAGCTGTGTGCCCCACGACCACCTGTGTGAGCGCCTGGGTTGCTAGCAGGGTGACTTTCCCAGTTTCTTGGGGGAAATTTGGAATGCAGGCTGTAGGGGTGGGTACTCTAACTTGCGTAGGTAGATTACCTATTATTACTTACCTACCTATACTTAGCAAATATGAAAGCTTGGACTTTGGTAAGCGATTGTACAAGCAAGATAGAGTTGATTGAACTGTTGGGTAAATAAGACTGAAACATTAAATGACGAGAGTGTTGTACTATTATCAGTCGCGTGCTCAATAAGAGCGGTAACTATGGTTGCCAAAACGGTACTAAACTGGTAGCGATGCCGCTGGCTGGCTATTCATAATGATAGATCTACACTACACATCTATATTATATTGGCTCTTTACTAGATAATTATTTTAATTATTAATGTAAGCCTATTAGACTGACCCTAGTTAACTTACTTAGCTATACCTCAAATGGTGCAATAAAATTATCACACCCCTGACAACGTTTTCCCCGAAGGTTTTCCCAGCGTCTGTCAGCTGGCTGCGTTCCTACGCTCGCCACCCCACCTGAGCCGGCCGGCCTGCCAGTCGCTCACTCGCGCCCGCTCTGCTCGCTCGTTCCGTACAGAGCGCTTCGTTACGACACGTCACCAAACTTTCCAACGAGTGCCACTTTCAACGCGTCCCCAAAACTGTGTGTGTTCTGTGTGTGTAGTGTTGATGTGGTTTGAGGTGAAGTGAAGATGCGGGCCGCCTGGCAGGCGATCTGCCTGCTTCTGCTGGCTGCGGCGGCGGCAGCGCAGCAAGACACAAGGCATTTATCAGGTCAGTTCCAAACTTTTTAAACGCAACTTCGAAAGATTCACTTGTAGCCTGCATTTCATCCAACTTTTCAGAATAGGGTACCTACTATGATGTTTAAAAGTTCCAAATACCTAAAAAAGGAGTAGAGTGATCAAAATAACGGTAAACAATACGAATATTGTCTTAGCCCACTTTCTGAAATGTAAATTCGGCGTGAGACCTCCAATTCCTAGCGCGCAGCTAACGTAGCTTCACAGTTAAGTTAGACTTAAGTGATTCGTTCTAGAGTTCTAGATCGGAGGTAAGTAGGTAGGTAGGTTTTGTATAGAAGGAGGTCATTGCCAAGCCGCCGCTTCAGCCGAGTCAGCAAGAAAACTCTTGATCACTCGACATTTTCGTGCCGTTCTCGAGTGAAATCATTATTTAATATTTCCTGGTTGATATATCTTGGAAACTATTTAAAGTTAGCACTAACAAGATAGCACAACTTACCTAGCAAGTAATTTGTAACATTAACGAGATTGATCATACGGAAAATATCTTTTTCAGAATTTATAGCATTCGTATTTTCAGTTTAGGTAATTACTTAAATTATTTTACAAGTCTAAGATTTATAAAACCGAAATGGCAACTTCATGTAATGTAGGTACTTAAATTTATAGGAAGGATAGGCACAGGGTATAATGTGACTCGATAATTCCATTTTAGGATTAAAAGTTCTAGAACAAAAGTAACTAAACATACTTCAGAGAACTCTCAAGCTATAATGATACAGTTCTATAGAAAAAGCCCGCAGACAATGCGGTAAGTTTTTTGTATTGTAGGAGCCTGCCTATATATCACATTGAAATGATTCCATACCTCGATTGAATGTAGTACAATGACGCACCCATCTCGTATGTATATTGTATTAGAGGTACGTTGAACTTTTTCTTACCAATAAAGCACCAAGATAATACTTGAATACAAAACCTAAATAAACTATTTTATTAATAAATATTTTCTAAACATGTGATTTATTAACTCTAGTTCATAAGAAAATAAGTTTTGAATTAATACATTATCTATAATTTTCATTGCGCCCGTTGATGTCTTTTCAATAGAATAAAGAACGCGAGCGCGCGCGATCGCGCTCGCGCTCGTCGCGATGTTTCTATGATTATTAGATATTGATATACAGATAGATAATTAATTAATAGTTACTCATTAAATTTATTTATTTCTACCCACTGGTGGGAGAGCCAGTGGGGAGAAAGGCCCTCCTCTAATTTATGCATTACTACACCTAAAAAGTGGAAGCGCGGCTTTCTCAACCATCATCTTAGGTTCGCCACATCTCAAGGTGGAATATCCTACAACTATCTATTAAATCCATTCTCAGATTCCAAGTGGGCAACAATAAAATACAATTGACAGCGTGAAGAATACACTAGCAAACATGGTGATGTGACATTGACCGGCGGAAGTTGTTGAGTCGACGTGCTTGCCCGTCGAATGAGTAACTTCCGGTTTACGTTACGAAAAACAACAGTAGTTTTAATAAGTTGGGTTTTCAAATGAAGCAAGAATACATTTAATTTTGTATGAGCCGGTGGATTGTTTCAAATGAAATTAGTATAATATGGTAGAGTTGAGGTACTTTTTCTGCGTATTAAAATAAGCATTTCAATTTAATAGAAGTAAATAACGCGGAGGTTTAAACATATTTGAGTTACAACATGGAATATTTTACTCAAATATATGTATTTGCAAAATACCGTTTTTTTTTGTGATTGATGTCGTGTATATTTTTTTATAGATACCTAATAATATATTGATAATAATGTTTACAATTCGCCGGCCTTTTACAAGGGCCAAAGTTGCAGCTATTCTCTAACCGAATGGTCTGATGCGTAACGGTGGTAAAAGACCAGACGGAATGACCCTTGTCCCCTAGAAGATGGGATGCCTCTAGTGTTGAAAGTTACTTGTGTTGACACTATGGCCTGGCATCGTCACATCTTTCTGAGACACAGAGTGGGGCTGGTGCCGTGGCTACTTGAGCAGAGCAGATCAAGCGGCAGAAGTATGCAAACCTCGGAAGTGGTTACATTTGAGCCGTATGGTGTCGGGACCGTGGGGACCAGGAGCTCATCAAATGGTGTCGGGACCGTGGGGACCGGGAGCTCATCGTATGGTGTCGGGACCGTGGGGACCGGGAGCTCATCGTATGGTGTCGGGACCGTGGGGACCGGGAGCTCATCGTATGGTGTCGGGACCGTGGGGACCGGGAGCTCATCGTATGGTGTCGGGACCGTGGGGACCGGGAGCTCATCGTATTTTCAGACATCTATCTGAGCGCCTGGTCAACGCTACTCGTGACCAAAATGTTGGTGCTTATTTGGATCATTGAATTAGCATTACAATTCAACAGGGCAATGCCACCAGCATGGTGGGTACGCTGTCAACTGTTAGTGGGTTAGAACACTTGACTACCTATAAGCTTTTAATGACTAGTACCCACTACATCCCAATGTTTCATGTAGTAGTTATGTAGTAATATTTTATTGTTAGTAAAGGTTTTATAGTTAGTCCTGTAACGTAATGTTAAAGAAATGTGTTACTTAAATTATATTAATTAGTTCTTTTTTATTTCCAACAACATCTGTAGTTACTGATATTAATTCTCGAAACGTATTATTTACTTTTACAACAGAATTAGGTAAACCACAAAACTAACTACTTAACAAAACTAACTACTTAACAAAACTAACTACTTAACAAAACTAACTACTTAACAAAACTAACTACTTAACAAAACTAACTACTTAACAAAACTAACTACTTAACAAAACTAACTACTTAACAAAACTAACTACTTAACAAAATTAACTACTTAACAAAACTAAACTGTATTTGTAGAATTTAGTATGAGTAAAATAATTATAGCTAAATGATTTTGCAAAATTATTTTCTAATTGTTTAAATATGCTCGCAATGTGAGACGGTTTCATTCTAAGCCCTGAAAATGATAAAGTTAAAATAACAAATACAAGGAAAACATAAACAAACGAGACGACGAACAAAGAACACAGACATTTCCTTGTATAAATAAACAGTGCTTAAGATTTCCTCGTCGTCTTTGTAAGAAAAAATAAAATTACTGGCTCGGCGAGATGAGTTTTATTAAAAAGTAGGCAGACACGATGATAACAATTACAATGAAACTTGAGAAGTGCACTTTCTCTTAGTACACCTTCTATCGTAACAAAAAGAAATTGTGGAAATCGTATAAAGTTTGCGTGTTGCATGGTGTAATAAAAATATCATGGAGAAGGTTATATTTTTATAACATTATCTAAATGTAACTTATAACATAAAAAAATATAAAAAGGGTATGGTAAGGATATTAAGTGAGGCATTGCCCTTGATTGCCATTTGCAAAATTGAGAAAAAACAAGTCACCAATAAAAATATTTACGACAGGTAACACCGATAAAGTGTTAGCGCAATTAGATATCTCTGATAGCTTTCGCAAGTAATTAATTATAACCTCGACAGTTTTGATGAATACAGGTAATCAAAGGTTATTAAATTAACCCAACGTTAAAACCTTAGCCAATATGTTCCAAAAGTACGTAGGTATATTCCGCACATTAATCGTTTTATCTAAGCAATGCTTCTCTCTCGTTCTCGCACATGGCGTGAGACAGGGAGGGGTGTTGCGAAACGAGTTCTGCCGGTATCCCCTTGAACTTGTCAAACCGCTAGGCGACCGGTGCTTGTGCGTCCACTGGACCACTGATAACTACCTGTAGTATCTGTGCTACTTGCCTGTTTGCTACTTCGCAGTTTCACGCATTATTTAATGAGAAAATGTGTGAGCTGAGGAATGTTTTAGTATTTTTTCCTAACAGATGGGTATAAAGTTAAATGAAACACGATACAGAGAAAATAATACCTACCTACCTATTTTACTTAAGTATGTAGTTTTAGCAAAGTCATGTTATTTGTCGATAAGTAGGTGCTTTCTTTTTTATGATTGGTAAAGTAATATAAAACAATAGTTCAATCGACAAAAAATAATTCTTTTTTATGATTGGTAAAGTGATATAAAACAATAGTTCAATCGACAAAAAATAATTCTTTTTTATGATTGGTAAAGTAATATAAAACAGTAGTTCAATCGACAAAAAATAATTCTTTTTTATGATTGGTAAAGTAATATAAAACAATAGTTCAATCGACAAAAAATAATTATTTTTTATGATTGGTAAAGTAATATAAAACAATAGTTCAATCGATTCAAAGCGTTTTTCAATACATTGTCTTGTTACCTCGATTGCTGCTTTACAGATGAATAAAATTTACAATATCTACTACCCATGTAATTCTAATTACTAAGTAAATAGAACATTATCGATGAGCAGTGTTAGTATTACGGATTTCATAAGACGGGAAGTGTTCTCTCTTGCTGCTCGCTGCGCAATTATGTGAAAAGTGCAATTACGGCTCTATCCACGCAAGCAGAGGGTCGCGTGCTGCGAAACTTTTATTGATCGAAAAGTATTAACAAATCGGAAATCTGTTACAAGTTCCGGGGTTTATAAACTTTTACTTGTAAGATTCACTCTTACGTAGTAGTTGAGACCTTCGGCATTGGATTCATAATAGTATTAAAATACAAAAATTAAGATTTTACTCTAGTTTTCGCCAATCTTACGTAGTCACTAGTCATTCTTACAAAGATTTCTAAATGAGCAACTTTTTAAAGTAATATTGAATCACGGAGTTTCATCATCAGCCTATATTCGTCCACTGCTGGATGTGAGCCTCTCCCAGTGAACGTCACTGAGTCCGATCTTCGGCTCTTCTCGTCAAGTTCCTGCCAGCCGCTTTTCGCAAGTCGTCACTTCGTGTCACACACACACGACTACACATCACGAAGTATGCCTCGATCAAAATCCAACAAAATAAACCGTAATAGGTACATGAAACCAAAACGTTTTAAGTGATGAATCATATACCTACCTGTTTCTCATATCCTCATAACATTCCCAAAAGGTCCAATATTGACAAACAAGCCTCATCACACCTATATATAAACTTCACCTTCTACCTGCATGATTTTTTCCTGACTGCATTGTCAATGTCGAAAAACAGCCTCGAAACGCGATGCCTACTGAATGCACGTACGTAAAGAATGTCAACTAACCCTCTACTTACAACTCTTTCGCACTGCAAACTCAATTTAGGCTGCAACCATTGACGACTTGGAAAGAGCTACAGTAAGTATGTGGAGTAGGCGAAAGGCGATGGATGGACTGGTGAGTGAAAGTGTCACGTGGTGCTTCTGGGTCATTGACTGGGATCCGGATGGGTGCACTGGTGGAAAATAGTCGGCGTGTCCGTTGCTAACCGTCTGTCTGTTGGTGGATCAATCATGGTGCGTGATATTCGGAGGTTTGATTTGCCAGTTAGTGAAGTACAGTTATTGATGGCTTTTTATTTATTGGTTAAATATTTTTGTTGTATCTATTTTTATAATTAAGAAATAAGAACGAAAAAGTCTGTGCAAAGAAGATAATTTAAAAAAAAAAGATCTAGGGTACTTACCAACTGAACAAGAATATAACATTTTCTTAAATCATGTCTGCCTGTTTGTATGTTTGTTCACACATCACGTAAAACTACTGGACCGATTGCAATGCGTTTTTCACTATTTAATCGTTTAGGGTATGACTTAAAAACTGGTGTACTTGGTATCTCAATCCAATGAGTAGAAGCCGAGAAATAGATAAAAATCTTATTGACGGGTGAAGGAATTTTGATTAAATGTTGGTATATCAGTAATTTAGGTCCTTAAATAGCACATAGATTACTTTTTACCTAGATAAATGACCACGCGTGTGAAGCCGCGGGCACAGCTAGTCTATACCAATTTATAAAAGCGAATCGTTGTCTGTTTGTTTATTTGTTTGTTTGTTTGGGGAGCTTTCACGCGATAACAGCTGGACGGATTTTGATGAAATTTGGAATGGAGATAGCTTATACCCTGGAATAAAACATAGAATTTTATCCCGAAAAATTGTAATTTACCACGGGAAAACTGGAAAATGTTGATTACTCGCTATAAGGAACGGTTGCCATGGAAACGAAATAACAAGTCTGTCAAAAAACATCAATATAATTGGTGCTAGAACTAATTTTGCATTGGTTTTTAATATCCTAGAAGAACTTAGAATGCTTTTTTTCACGATAAACAGTTGTAACGATGTCAAACCTCTTTCATCATAACCATACTCATTTGATAGTTTGTCTATATTCATTCTAAATTCAAATAACAGGAAATAAATCATTTCCTGAACAATTTTGTATATTTTGTAAAGTTGTCAATAAAATCGAGAGAATACTGAGTAACCAAGAGCAAGATCTTTAAGCCACTTCAGCTGCAAGCCTATTATCTGCTTTGAGACAGAATCTACAATCCAAAGGTAAAAGGATGGCTCACACCACTAAGTTCGCACGCACTTCTTCTGCACCTACTAATTATATTATTGTGAGCTAGGAGTCCCTTTGAGCTGGTAGACACCCTCGGGGGGCTCCGGCCACACAGTAGTCCGCGCGGACGAAGTCGCGGGCGGGAAAGCTAGTTGGGAATAAAATGGAAGCAGGAAAGTTTTTTGAAAGTATCCATAATTAGTATCAGGTATCAGAATAAAAATCGATCTGAAACTTCAAGATCATCAATCAAAATTTGAAAAACAGAATAATACTAGTGATTGAAAAAGAGCTACACTTAGGTACATGTATTCATGTGATGAAATAAAAAAATGTACCTACCTAAGTAAACTTTTCTAATTCCATGTACAATTTTTAAGTGTCGGTCTTAAGATCGATAGTTCAATCGGATAGGTACTCCGACAGCTCAACTATTAGTTAATTTAACTTAATACTGAGTTCAAGTTAGTTTAAGTAAAGGGAAAAAATGTGCTGGCTCATCGGAAACGGGTTAAAGTTTAGTTTCGGATCAGTTAGGGGAGTAATTGATTGTGGAAGTTTAATTACTGTTTGTAGCACAGCTGTTTTCCACGGGAAATGATAAATAGTTTAGTGAGTTGAGAAAAGGCGTTGAAAGAAAAGTGACTCAATTGTGTTTGGAAATCCGAAAACATTTGAGAAATATGTAGAAGAGCCTAAAAAATTCAGGTGGATAGGAAATTATTTTATGATTAAAACAACTTTGCCTTCCGACATAATTATGCAAAATTGCTTAGAAGCATTGATGTGTTCCAGCCGTTGTATGTAATATGAGTCAAGTTCCCTGAGTCACAGAATAAATAATAGTACAAGTCCTGAGTGCAACATAGTGTCAAAAAAGAGTAAAATATTTCATCTGAAAGTTATACATAGGTACATATTAAGTAGATGCAGCAAAGTGACATTGGAATTAAAAGTGAGTTAAATTTGTAAACGATCTTATTTGTTGATCTAGCAGCAGCACGATGTCGCATTTAGATAAAAGAAAGAAAGTGTGTTTATGATGTTTTATTTTTTTACTTTTGATTCATGACCTAGAAAGTATAACGAGCAAATAACGACATTTTAAAAATACAGTTGCAGTGGAATATTTCAGTACGTAATAACTGTTGTCTCCGCCATTACATTAATGGTGGACGGAGTCGCGGAAAATCATTATAATAGCTGAATTATTTGAGCTACAACCATTTTTAAATTGAGTTTGTATGAGAAGGAGATAAGGCTCAATATATTCTGTATTTTGTTTGTATTGAAGTGCATGTTGCTGACCTCTGACTTTTAACACGCGAAGTTAGTAACGCCACTATTATAATACTTGGTCTTGCGTAGAGGTTGCCATAATATTTGTATACTTCGTGGTTACCATTTAGTGCTTGCAATTCAAAAAATTTGAAAAAGGGAAGGATTTAGATATCCCAACAACCAAAAAATATTTTTAATTTTGTGAACTTATAGTTGTTTTTTCAATACGCAATGTTTTCTTCCCTTCCTTTTGGATTCGTGTTAGTGTTACGAACATTCCCGTGCACGGCGCAACCAACTGCAACTGCTCTTTAAGCTCGCAGCTCAAAAATGCAACGAGAGGACACTACAACTATCAAAACTAAATACTAACTATAAAATGTTTATTTATATGATTTTAGCATTAACGCCTGCTTATCGAGAACATATCTAAAATATTTGATATATACTATAAGTTCGTTACCTACAACTAAAACTTGGTCTAATTTAGTAACTCAATCATTATTTTTATCTTGGTATGGCACAGCCCATTCTCTATACAAAGATTGTGATCCGAATCCTAGTGTTTGCATGGAACTGCACCGTTAGGTAATACAACACTGTTTAAACCCCTTTGTGTTTGACACATATTCCTGACTGCTCCGCTTCTAGCTTAACAATAACATGATGCTGAAGATTACTGACACCTGGCCATAGATCTAGTTATAGGGGGAAGATATGGCATGCTTTAATATCACGTAAACAAGAACTGGACTAGACACAACTACAGGCAAACACACACATACAGCTACATTTCCACCGTCGTGCTTCATGTGCATCAACAACAAAGATAGAGAGAAATAACGCAGACTATAGCGCGAATGAAAGTCACTATTAGAACGTGCTAAATAAGCGCCATTCAAAATGTGAGACCATAGTAGGTCAATTGTGTGCATTGCATCTAATTTATGTGGTCCACGCCTGAGGTAATGGTACCCAATCCACCCACTTTTAATTATATCTATGTAGTGGGCGATTATACTGGTAGGTACCTAGTACTTACCACTAGCCCAGATTGGTCACGAACGTCGTTACTCGAACCGTGCGTAAGTATATTGTATTTGTAGAGTTACAGATAATGTATTACGGTGGTTTCTACGAATCTAGGTTAAGAAGGCGTGTGATACGAAATAGATAGGTATTTATTTTTACCCAACAACGGAGAAGCATAGAAAGAGTTATGTGTTCAAACTTAAAACTTGGTCTACAGTGATATTCGGACAAGCGATGTATCAAACTATTCGTTTTCATTTATAGTGTCATAGACTTTTTTTTTACTTGACTACGGCGAAGCATATATAGGGTTATGTGTTCAAACAAAAAACTTGGTCCGATTTTGACAAATGAGGTATCAATAGATTCTTCTTCATCGCAAGAGGTATAGGTAATTATTAACCGACCGTAGTCGGGTTTTAGTTTTTGAACTTATGTCTTGTTCACTATTAATTTTAGGAAGCTGCTGGTGCTGTTACAGCACTGCTACGAGTGTTGCCATTAAAGTAAGTAAATACATTTCTGAACATGGGTAATAAGTAATAGTTCCAATCATAAGGCCTATTCAGATGTGAACTGATATGACAATTGAGTTGCCTAAAAGCAAAACCAGTTAACGCCACAGATGTTTAGGAATTAATTATTTTTTAAAGCTTTTATTTAATTTGCAATGTAAGTATTCTGTATACAACGTATGTGTGGAATGTATACGTAAAAAGGATTTCACTGCTCCAAGCCAACCTCACCTGCACGCGTTCATCCTGCTGGATAACGAACGAGGCTCTGGCGACCGACGGATGGCGGTATATCCATATCAAAATTAAGCGTATCCAAATGACACAGCTTAGGCCGGTGACGGGCAGTAGCTTCACCGGTGCGAGACGTTACGCCCTGTGATCGCCACCCTGCATGCCAAGCATGGTGATTATGGGCAAAACTCCTCATGAACGGCACACAAAAAATACCCCCCAGTTCCCAGTCGTCCTACTAGTCCTGACCAAGGTGGCGGTCAAGCAAATGCCAAATGCTAGTAAACTTTTGAAAAAAGAGAGGACTTATTTTTACCCGACTACAGCAAAGCAAGGGAAGGATAACCCTTCCCTTATTTTTTTAATTGACTACGGCGAAGCATATATAGGGTTATGTGTTCAAACTAAAAACTTGGTCCGATTTTGAGAAGCGAGGTATCAATCGATTCGATAATAAGCACATATTCAGGGATGTCTCAGTGATCAGCAGGTTCAGTTCCGGTACTGATTACCGACATGTCCGAGGCTCCTTGAATATCAACCACAAGCTTGAAAGATGCCGTCTGGTGAAGTCCACTTTCCGACCCGCTGTTCCAATTCAAGATGGAAAATCGATCCGCTGCCTTGGAAACCACATAGGATATGAATGAAGTACACCAAAAAATTGTGGAAATCCTTATGGAGGAAGGCATTATACTCGTTGGGGAGTGACGACCTGCGAAAAGCGGCTGGAAGAGAATGGATGAGGAGAGCTGAAGACCGAGCTCAGTGCCGTGCATTAGGAGAGGCCAACGTCCAGCATCTGTGGACAGATATAGGCTGATGAGGATGTATGTCTGTATGTGTTTGCTTAGGTGAAATCTTGCAAGTGAATTAGAACCACTTTCTCTTATCATACGGAGTTGAATTTTTGCATGTTGGTTCAGTTCCGATTACAATGCATTTTTATGGTAAGTATGACCTACCAGGAACAGGAACGGAACAGTTCCTGACTTGGGAACTCCTCAACGGTTAACAGCACGGCACGCATTATATTATGCTAGCCGGTTTGAAGTTTTACCACGACATGGCTGTAGGACTCCGGGTTGGCTCCTGTTTAGGGAACTCTTCAACGGTTAACAGCATAGACATGAAATGTTGTATACGCATTAAATTGCGTTAGCCCATTCTAAGTTTCAGCATGAGATGACTACTGCATAAAAGCTTCTTTTAAATGTTTTTATATTAAGGTGTGTGAGGTAGGACAATGGAGCTCTATTGGAACAGCAGCATCCTGGAGGTCGCGGGTTAAAGTCCTTTCCAAATTTCATGAATTTAATTATTGCTGAACAGAATGCAAATTGTATGTTCGATTCAATCCATAGTGGAGTCTTCAGCAAGCAATTTTAAAATCTATTTTCTAAGGAAAGTGATATTATTTCTTTATTTAAGAAACAAAATCCTGAATGTTATTGCGGTTGTCGGTTTTACAGTGGTATATAAAATGGAGTCATAAAAGAAAACGTTGGATAACAAGTATGTACATAAACATGTATAGGTATTAGGTTATTTTATACATGTAACTCTAAGTGTTACGTTTTCTTATAATGTTTTTGGTGACTAGGTACTGTATGTACTTAAGTACAACATTTTCATGTAGCTTAGCTTGCAATATTATAGTTACAATGTACTTCAAATCCCTAGGTCCAACAAAATCACAACAAAACTTCGACCATAATATAGAAAACAGTGTAATATTAGGTTGCTCTACTTCCTTTTTTTTATATCAAAAATTATTTATAAATATATTGTAATTGTGTCCCGACAAAATAAAATGTATACAAAAAGCTTATAACCAAAATATAAAGATTAATATACTGTCAGTTTCAGTTGCTGCAAGAAAAAACAATCTAAATAAAATACTTAAGTTCGCTCAGCGAGCTATAGATAGAGATGTGCTTGGAGTTTCTCTAAAGGACAGAACCAAGGTAACCGACATAGCTCTAAGTTCGCTCAGCGAGCTATAGATAGAGATGTGCTTGGAGTTTCTCTGAAGGACAGAGAACCAAGGTAACCGATATAGGTCTAAGTTCGCTCAGCGAGCTATAGATAGAGATGTGCTTGGAGTTTCTCTGAAGGACAGAACCAAGGTAACCGACATAGGTCTAAGTTCGCTCAGCGAGCTATGGATAGAGATGTGCTTGGAGTTTCTCTGAAGGACAGAGAACCAAGGTAACCGACATAGGTCTAAGTTCGCTCAGCGAGCTATAGATAGAGATGTGCTTGGAGTTTCTCTGAAGGACAGAGAACTAAGGTAACCGACATAGGTCTAAGTTCGCTCAGCGAGCTATAGATAGAGATGTGCTTGGAGTTTCTCTGAAGGACAGAGAACCAAGGTAACCGACATAGCTCTAAGTTCGCTCAGCGAGCTATGGATAGAGATGTGCTTGGAGTTTCTCTGAAGGACAGAGAACCAAGGTAACCGACACAGCTCTATGGATAAGCAAGCTAAAGTGGCAGTGAGCTGGTCACATATTCCGAAGAACCGATAACCGTTGATGACAGATATAGGCTAATGATGACATAGTTCATTTTATTAATGTAGACATACTTAACAAGTTTATTTTACCGTCGTTCATGTAATTAATTGTTTTAATAAGTAACTCATTCGCCATATTTATTCAACAGTGCCACAAGCCGCCATCGCTGCCATGTTGTTAAAACAACTGTTCAAATTTCAATGAAGAATACAAAATGAAACCTAGTTTTGACACTGAATACCTAGTGTTTCTCAGCTACACCTGCTGCTTTAGTTTGGGGAATATGACAATGAATTTTATATATTTTTTAGATGTAACAAAAACATTTCGACTCATTTTAACAACAAATCATTCGGACATAGCAGATAAAACAAACCTACAATGTGGGAAATTATAAACGTTGAATAAATGAATCTATCGAAGAATTAAATTGTTACTAACTTTAAAAATTAATTTAAAATTCAAAACGACTTAGATATTTTTCTTAAAATATAATTGAATTTCACCACACAATCTCCTCTCCAGCAAACCTAGAAATCCTAGAGCGTTGCTGCGTGTAATTTGTGGTCCTCAACAAATAGCTGGTGCTATTAAAATGAGCAAAAAAATCTTCGAATTTCTCGTCTATGTAAATGTCGGGGTATTCAACTCGCTTCATACATGGCTACTGTTAGCTATTCTGTGCTCCGGCGATTAGCGCGCCCGACTGGTCCCAGTACACAGAACAAATACTATAAATATAGCGAGACTGGTTCTCTGGAAGTGGCAGCCCTGCCGTAAGGTGATGCCGCTTTGAAATAATATTTCTGGGAAATGGCGGGAAGGGGATTTATAAACTGTTTACTTTACTGCATGTCGCTGAATTTACTAACCTAAGTTATAATTTAGCAACTAACGTTTCTAATTTGAACGGGACTTAATCACGCTTTACCTCGACGATTAGCTACTTTGTGAATGAAAGCCCCAAGTTTTACGTAGGTACCAGAAATTACATAAAATTATTATTATGGTACAGAAACCGTATCATCATCATCAGCCTATATCTGTCCACTGCTGGACGTAGGCCTCTCCTAATCCACGCCACTGAGCTCGGTATTCAGCTCTCCTCATCCATTTTCTTCCAGCCGCTTTCCACAGGTCGTCACTCCACCTGGCCACAGGGCGTCCTACACTACGTTTGACTAAACGTGGTCTCCACTCGAGAACTCGTCTATACACAGAACAAATACTATAAATATAGCGAGACTGGTTCTCTGGAAGTGGCAGCCCTGCCGTAAGGTGATGCCGCTTTGAAATAATATTTCTGGGAAATGGCGGGAAGGGGATTTATAAACTGTTTACTTTACTGCATGTCGCTGAATTTACTAACCTAAGTTATAATTTAGCAACTAACGTTTCTAATTTGAACGGGACTTAATCACGCTTTACCTCGACGATTAGCTACTTTGTGAATGAAAGCCCCAAGTTTTACGTAGGTACCAGAAATTACATAAAATTATTATTATGGTACAGAAACCGTATCATCATCATCAGCCTATATCTGTCCACTGCTGGACGTAGGCCTCTCCTAATCCACGCCACTGAGCTCGGTATTCAGCTCTCCTCATCCATTTTCTTCCAGCCGCTTTCCACAGGTCGTCACTCCACCTGGCCACAGGGCGTCCTACACTACGTTTGACTAAACGTGGTCTCCACTCGAGAACTCGTCTATCCCAACAGTTATCGGTTCTTCGGGAAATGTGACCAGCCCACTGCCACTTTAGCTTGCTTATCCTTAGAGCTATGTCGGTTACTTTGGTTCTCCGTCGGATATCTTCATTACGAATCTTGTCCGACCTTGAATTTGTGGACTAGTCTGACCGTGTTAGTGTTCACGTTTCGGCACCGTAGGTCATGACTGGTAGAACGCACTGATTAAAGACTTTTATCTTTGGGCACTGTGGTATGGACGAGAAGACTGAAGAAGCTTGCCAAATGCTGCCCAACCCAGCTGAATTCTTCTGTTGGCTTCCTTCTCAAAGTTGTTCTTACCCAATATTTGCCCAAGGTAAACATATTGTTGGACAACTTCAAGAGGCACACCATTAATTGCAATCAATTCCGGGTCAATAAGATCGTTGAACATGATCTTGGTATTACCTATGTTCATTCCGAGACCGATCCGTTGAGAAGCATCATCTAGGTTGGTCAGCATACTTTGCAAGTCTTGCAGCGACTCCGCCATTAGGACTGGTTCTGTACTTGGACACTCATAGTCCCGTGTGAAATGTTGTCTCCATTTATATAAATGACCACAGAACTGTATGAATTATATTTATTGAGTAGATTTTGCTTTACCATGATAATACGATTATATGATTCAAAATCAAATAGGTAACACTATCGCAAAGCAAAACAGCTGTACGCCGACATAAGGTGTTAAAAAAATAAAAACATTAATTTGTAGTGACAATAATTTACAATGCACATTAACCTAGGACTATTTCCACAGAAAAACCAATAGTACCAGTACCTAGGCACTATTACGTAATGTAGTGTCCGCGGCAGCCCTACGTAGGTACCTGCGGAGGCGAGGTGCGCGTGCGCCTGGCACGGGCCGGCACGGCTGCACGCACACAGCCACACCACGCATACAGCTTGTTGATGTTTAGCTGTACATACACACACACACACGCGCGCACGTGTCTATTGATTTGCCCAAGTTGTGCCTGTGCGGCCGTCCTTGCGATTGACTTTGACTTTGGAACACAGTTTTATGCTTCACTTTAATGCCTCTGTACTTATTGAATTGTTTTGGAGTGAAAATGTAATGAAAGGAAATGAAATATTTATTTGCCAGAATATAGGTGCATGTTTAATTGCTAGCTTTTATGCTTATTGTAGAGTTTCCTGTGTTTTTCTGTGCTAAAACTGATCCACAGTGAATAACTTAACCCATGGATATGGGCCGTATAGTCTATAACTATATGATAATTTTTGTGCCCGCGGCTTTGCCCGCGTGTTTTTTTTGTCTGGGTTGAAATAAACCTAGGTGTAATCGCAGGACCAAAAGTATCTACCCATGAAGCACATAATGTGACATAATACCACATTTTATTTAGCCGTCAGATAGTCATTTATCGATTGCTCGGCTTCTAATCATCGGATTAAGATATCAAGTACCCCAGCTTTTAAGCCAAAACCAACAAAGCTAATCTAAGCTATCCAACAGAGAAAAACTACTGGACCGAATGCGCCGAAATTACTGGACCGAATGCGCCGAAACAGACACCATTTAAAAAAATATTATAAAATTCTTGTTCAGTATATAATATTTTACGTTCACTTGTTTTTTTAAATTATTTTCATATTGCAGACTTTTAGTTACTTCTGCTTTATTATAAGTTATACTTATCTTCTAGATAAGGTTAATCACTCGCCACGACTATTGTTACCACGAAGTCCACGAACAATGCAATGTCTATTTCACTCAAGTTTTGGTCCACTTACCCAACGACAAGTATTTGCACTTAGGTGTGAGTAAAAATCGCAATCTGTGCGGTTCTGTCGCATGTGAAATAGAATAAAATGTGATGTTGCATACTATGCATACTCGAATGCATCATAGAAATCAAAACAATGATGAGAAATAGCTGTCCAGACTGAGTCTGCAAAGTCTGCCTGCCGCGATGTCAAACATGATGAGAAATAGCTGTCCAGACTGAGTCTGCAAAGTCTGCCTGCCGCGATGTCAAACATGATGAGAAATAGCTGTCCAGACTGAGTCTGCAAAGTCTGCCTGCCGCGATGTCAAACATGATGAGAAATAGCTGTCCAGACTGAGTCTGCAAAGTCTGCCTGCCGCGATGTCAAACATGATGAGAAATAGCTGTCCAGACTGAGTCTGCAAAGTCTGCCTGCCGCGATGTCAAACATGATGAGAAATAGCTGTCCAGACTGAGTCTGCAAAGTCTGCCTGCCGCGATGTCAAACATGATGAGAAATAGCGGTCCAGACTGAGTCTGCAAAGTCTGCCTGCCGCGATGTCAAACATGATGAGAAATAGCGGTCCAGACTGAGTCTGCAAAGTCTGCCTGCCGCGATGTCAAACATGATGAGAAATAGCGGTCCAGACTGAGTCTGCAAAGTCTGCCTGCCGCGATGTCAAACATGATGAGAAATA
Organism: Alsophila aescularia; assembly: GCA_946251855.1. Taxonomy (NCBI): domain Eukaryota; kingdom Metazoa; phylum Arthropoda; class Insecta; order Lepidoptera; family Geometridae; genus Alsophila; species Alsophila aescularia. The sequence continues at coordinate 60,920,624 of OX276374.1, forward strand.
GCGGTCCAGACTGAGTCTGCAAAGTCTGCCTGCCGCGATGTCAAACATGATGAGAAATAGCTGTCCCGACTGAGTCTGCAAAGTCTGCCTGCCGCGATGTCAAACATCGATTGACCTTGTGTTTTTCTTTTTGTGTGATTTATTCTAGATTATGTTCGCAAATAAACACTATTTACGATTTAGCTTGCAAGAACATCTGGGCGCTTATTCACTATGCCGCATAAAATTCCTTGCCGAAAACGTGGGACGTCAGTACGGGAACTGCCGTACGATTCCACGAAGATATCTTAACGCGGCGCGTTACTTGCGTGAATGCTCATAGCGAATAAGGGCCCTGAAGATTATGATTCCATCAACATTCATATAGCCTGTTTTGTTAAGTAGCTAAAGTTAGTTACAAAGATTAAAATTAAAAGCCAGTTTATGTTACAACACGAACTATTGTTGAATTTACAATAAAATGTCAGAGTTGAGACACATCGTGAGAATCAACTGCGAATTAAATTAGACGGAATATGACGCAAGGAATATAAAAGACGTTTTAATTGTTTTTGCTAAGTTTTTCTTAATCGCTAAAGCCGTGTTTATTGCAAACAAGTCACTGTTAGCAGTTTTATCAAAGTTTCTAAATCGCTTTATCTGTGCGTAATGTGAAGAAAGTAATGGAGCGGCAGAGGCCGCGCGGCGACTTGTGCGTTTCACATTCCAACGCGACTCGGTTCAAATCAATACATCGCGCAAGCACCAATGACTTATACCGCTCAAAAACGGTGAAACATAACATGATGAAAGTAGCATGTATAAAAAACAAAAATTTATTAAAAAACGACTGCGAACAGAACTATAAATGAGGCAAACAAGTTTTAGATTCTTGATTTTGAAATATAGGATGCTATCGGAGGCACGAGAGTAAGTAGCTCGCCAGGTTCCAGCTGATCCCGTCAAAGGAGAAATGAAATGAATGATGCCTCCTATTTATCAGAAAAAAAAGTATCCCTTTAAAAGGAAACTTTATTTTGATATCTCACTCGACAGGTTTTGGTCATTTTAAGTTCCGTCGGAAATACAATAATATGGCATCTTTAATACGCAATATTAGTTTTCTTGACACTTCATATATACTCCATTAATCAAAATCCGTCAAGGCGTTTAGGCTGTAGGACGCGCCAAAGAAACATACATAAAGCCCTAAAACGTAATTCTCCGCAGTCGGGTAAAAACCTCAAAAAGTAAGGACATGTGATATTTCAAATCAGCACCGAGCCACCGCGTGACGTGGTGGAGCCCATCTTTCTGAGAGAAGGTCATGTCCTAGCCGGAAACACGACGGGATGATGATGAATGTATTTAAGGTGATCTTCTAAATTATTACTTATTATGAAGCACTAAGTAACAAAAAGCGTGTCCAGTAAAGATAATAAAATATACAAAACCGGCCAAGTGCGAGTCGGACTCGCGCACCGAGGGTTCCGTACAAAATCTTCTTTTTTTGTTGTTTTGCATTTACTAATTTACGGTTTTTGTATTTTTCCCTTTACTTGTGCTATAAAGTCACTGCATTCTTGGTTGGGAAGTACTCTATGGTTTTGATTCCCTCGTGAGTGTCAACATATGCAGCATAAACGGCCGCATCTTTTGATTCCCTCGTGAGTGTCAACATATGCGGCATAAACGGCCGCATCTTTTGATTCCCTCGTGAGTGTCAACATATGCGGCATAAACGGCCGCATCTTTTGATTCCCTCGTGAGTGTCAACATATGCGGCATAAACGGCCGCATCTTTTGATTCCCTCGTGAGTGTCAACATATGCGGCATAAACGGCCGCATCTTTTGATTGCGTTGACTTAAAAGTTTGTTTTTTTCACAGCTCTAAGGGATTGCAGACCTAAATATTTGACATTAAGTTCAACTTGATATCCATGCGTTCCTTAGAGAAAGGGCCTTAACAGACAGACAGACGGACAACGAAGTGATCCTATACGCCTTCTTTTTGAGGCACAGAACCCTAAAAACAAAAATCTGTTTTAATTTATTTTCTAATGTATGAACTCGACCATTTCTCCAGGGATTGTTTGTTTAATAATTTTAATATCCTCAAGGATTCAAAACCTTTTAATACCAACGCTCAAACAAAACGGCGGCTTACCATCCAAATATGGCGAAATGTGGCGGAATGGGGAAACGGCGGAGGATGGCGTCTGTTATCTTGGCCTTGCAGCCCTCTGCAACTGTTGATATAATTCAGCCTGTAATTATACGTCTGTTTGTTTGTTTGTGTTAATGGAAGCTCTCGTTTAAGGAAGACTTAATTAATTTCATGGAGTTTGGAGAGTTTTAATAGAAAGACTGCTACATAATATAAGTGATAGGTTAGGAGACGTGATCACTGTTTATTGTGACATTGATCACTAATTCCCAAGGTAGTTATAATGATCAACAGGGCTTAATCCCTAACTGATTATCTCAGTCAACTTTGGTCACAAATATTTAAATCTTAATATTTTTGACGAAAATAAGGTCCTTAGATTCCAGATACAGAAACTTCAACCTACATGACATTGCACTTTACTATCTGTGAAGCTTGACTGCTACAAGTGAAACAACCGAAATGATTGCACAAACACGCCGTCTTTGAGCTCCAGTATCACAGAAACGCGCCACTCGAGGATCCTAGTGTTGTGGAATTAATAATCGACTTCAGAAAAAAAGGTGAACAACACTTTAAAACAAAACGTCGAACATAGAACATGTTCGACGTTTTGTTTTAAAGTGTTGTTCTCCAGGCTGGTCCCATACAAATTGTATCAAAAGTGATCGTGACTTTTCAATTTTTTCGCTTGTACATACCATTTGTATCTACCTATGCCACAAAGATTAGAAGGACCTGCAAGCCACAGTGCTTAGGTACCTAAACATACTACTAGTGATGCTAACTTCGAAATCAAACGATCGCGGGTTCGAATCCCGCAAGGTGCAATCATTTGTGTGATGAGCGGAAATGTTTGTTTCCGAGTCATGGATGCAATAGTTGTATCTATGTATGTTTATCCGTTATCTAGTGCCCATAGTACAAGGCACCCCAGTTTGGGACTAGGTAATTGGTGTGAATTGTCCCGATTATATTTATTTATATTTAATATACGTACGTCTTATTTTTATACTCTAGACAAACTATATAGCATGAATGACTAGATAAGACACCTTCACGGATCTTCAAGTTTAAGTAAATAAATGTGTTTTGTCATTTAAATTGTGTGGTGCTATTTAAAATTATAGCGATATTTTTAATAGAACATTATGTTAAACCTTCTTATTTTATGTACCTCAATGAAGATAACAATAGTTTACTGTGTTGTTTAAAAGTTTCTTGCAGATTCCATTACGTATATTTTACTTAAACGATGAATGTAATCTACCCTTCATTAGGTCACACTGTAAGTACATAACTTAGAAAAGTCATTGGTGCGGAGCCTAGGTTTTGAATCCGGTGTCGTTGGATTCTAAATTGCACTATAGAACCGTTAGGCCACCATCGCTTGATACCACTATATCGGTATTACGAAAATGTCAACCTTTCCACCTTTGAAGTCACTTTATGCTGTGTTGCCATAAGTTCAGTCCAATTAAGTGTATCAGTATTTTAGTGCCAGTGAATGAAGACATTTTTAAATAGGAACAAATCTAACTAATATTATTGAATATTATTGAACTTCATGTATATTGTAATAACTAAAATTTTAAGATGTATGCCATTTTACAGCATAAAAACATTTGAAAACAATTATTATCATATTATTATTAATATGATGAAACAATATTCTTAATTATAATGATGATTGTGACAAGACGAGCCATAGTGTAATCCGCATTACTGTTATTACTTTTATAAATAATGTATTGTGTTGATCTCTCTATGACAATAAAAATATTATATTCTATTCTAACTAACTCCCTATTTATGTTAGCGACCTCCAAACTTTGAATAGATATTTTACTTTGAACAAAATTCTAAGTTATTAATTTATTTTTCTTTTTAAATCACTACTGGACTACCAACATACAACAAATCAACACCGAATACTAGTATTAGAATGGAAAAAATTGCTATGTTTGCGTTGAAATCTGGAGATATGTAAAAAAACCAATGGAATAACTCCGAATATATCAAAAATCGCGAAAAATACACATGTGAAGGGAGATATTCGGGTGGCCCGAGGGGTGCTCTACCTTGGGATTTCCGCTTGTGACTACTTCTTCGGACAACCTGTATTATTCCTTGTACGGAACCCTCTCCACGCGAGTACAACTCGCACTTGTCCGGTTTTTGTTGAATTGTTCTTTTACTCGGGATTTATACAATCGTTCACTATTTTGTGCGCAATGGAATAAATACAAGCGCATTCGCTTGAAGCTCTTGACCAAGTTCAAGTAATGAGGTAAAACCTATGTAGGCAACTGTCTTGCTGTCACGTCTACCGGAAGTGGTGTGGGAAGCGCGCTCGCTTCCGCTGTGTATGCGCATATAATATCAACTGTTTGTAAATATTACGCGCGCTGTATAAATAATCTTAAGCGGCTAAGGGCGGATTCTACAGTTTTTGCCTTACATTTTCCGTGAAATTTGCGTTTTGAGTGAAAATGTTTCTACCATACTAAACTATAACATCATCATCATCATAATCATATCAGCCTTTAGAAGTCCACTGCTGAACATAGGCCTCCCCCATGAAAAAAACCCAGAGTTATTCGATTTTGTTATGGTTTAGTATGGTAGAAACGTTTTCTACCAAAACGCAAATTTCTCTGAAAATGTAAGGCAAAAAAAAAATGTAAGGTAGAAGCCGCGTTGGTTCCCTATCCTCTTAAAAGTTTAAGATGTGGTGGAACAGGCCGACAACTACTACTGGTTTGATTCCTCAATCGGGTCAAATGTTTTTACAATGAAATAAGTTTGGCAAAAATATTAGAACTCCCGACCAAACAGTCATCTTGCCGTCTCGTAATGTTCAAGGTTCCCTTCGACTCAAGTCTTCATAATATAAATCATCACCATCGAAACTGAACACTGGCGCACAAACTCTACAGTTTGTATCTGCAGCAGCGCCCGAGATCCCTTCGCAAAGAGTGGTCAGAACTGAATATTTTTAAGAACCGCTGCACAGATTTCTTTCAAACAAAGCTAAGAACCATCGCGCCAACTCAAGCTTTCAAATTAAAAACCGCATTGAAATTGGTCACTCCGTTCTGGAGCTACGATATCACAGAGAGACAGACAAAGGCATCTGTTTTCAAAAAAAAGTGCAATCGGCCTGTGATTTGTAAATACGTACTATGTCTTGTCAGTTGAACAGAACAAGCGAACCTTGAGGAAGAATCACGTCTAATTAGATAGTATACACAAAACTTAGTCTTATTGGTCTTAATTGTTATTCTCATGATAAAATCGGTATCTCCTGGCCGACGAGGTGACAGGTAACGACTCTGGAACCTTGACTCTGCCTCATTTCGTGCACGGTCATCAAACTGCATACAAGTTACAACAAAGCGCATTGACTGTCGGTTTGCCACCAGTTTTATAACTCACGTAAACCCAAAGATCATAGAAAGGCCGTAAACCTGATGTGTAGGTAATTTTTATTGCGTTTGTATAGTTAATGCATTTGCGATAACATGAAGGTCTACCTTCTCCTAGATACTTCGACTTTATTATCTTTGTCACATTAGTCTTGAGAAAGGACGATTGTCGTGCATCCTTTAATTACCTCAGTCTTTTTTTTTATTAATATGTAAACTAACGTGGTTTTTAAACATTTTAAAAGGCAAAATCGCGAGTTTTTCACGTATTAGTTGAATTATTTCAACTATAGCATCAACTACATCAGTATGTAGTGGTCCGGTGGTCTTTCTCAAGGTGAGTTCGGAACGCTCGCAAACGTGTCCAGCATCGCACTGCGGGCCACCGCTCGCAGCGCGCGCGGTGACTGCAAGTGGTGCGGGGGCCGAGGTGTCTGCTTCATCGGCGCATCTGCATCGCTCGAGTAATCTCGAGGAACACTTGAGTGTTCGTCGAACACACAGAACTCACACAGAACTCACACAGAACTCACTACATCTCCACCAGTCACATCCTTCACAATATCATATGCTCCACGAAGAGATATACATCCTTTTTTAGTTGTTTCTTCGCGGGGTTTTGCGAAAGAGGTTTCCCCGGGGAAAGGGATGGGGAAAAAATCTTGGATGAGCTTTTCCTGCTCAGAGTTGAAATTATTTAAGCGCGCACTTTGCGACAGAAGGCCGCAATCTAGCGCATATCGGACGAAGTCCTTCCAGGCATCCCTAGGGACAAAATACAATGCATTAAATACTAAAGCATATATTTAAGCGGAACCGTTCTAGGCTTGCTTGTCATAAGAGATAGTGCTGGACTCTATTGTCAGTGTTTGTCAGGCCGCCCGATGGCCTTTGTTTTGGCTAAACGATTGCTATCAATAAATAACATCGGAGGCCGAAGCTTAACGTGCCCTCCGAAGCATGAAAGTATGGAAACGTATACTACTCTAGAGCACTACTCTGTTTTGCTACATACAGATATAACGTATCCATTTTAACGAGACAGTCAGAGCTTTAAAGGGTATCGATTCTCGAAGTCAGTTCCGACCTATTAAGAAATCTCTACCCCTATTCAACCCTAAAAGTTATCCCAAGAGCACAAAGAATTCTCATTTTAAAGAACGGCCACAAAGGGTGGATTAAAAAGGTATTGTATCTTGAATTAATATCGCAGCTTGTGTATGAACAGGCATGCATCGGTGGTCAAAGACGAGGACTAGGGTGGGGAGCTAGCGGTAGCGACTAGCGGGCAGAATAAGACGAGGACTAGGGTGGGGAGCTAGCGGTAGCGACTAGCGGGCAGAATAAGTAGGGCTTTGAAAATTAGTTCACAAACACAAGCAACAAATAGTAGATTACTGCATCGAGCGGAATGTGTCTTATTGCTGCATCGAGGTAAGCATACGTTAATTCTAACTCGTAAAACTTTAGTTATGTTAATGTTTACCCGTTGTTTAATTCGAGTTTCGGAAGATCTGGTGGGAGTCTCGGGGACTCATTGTAGCGTTTTATGGAGAGGCCCATGTTCAGCTGTGGACATCTTCAAGCTCGTGATTATGTTCTATTCTGAAATCTAACATTACATTATCTTTAGTAAATTTGAAAAGCTACTGAGCCCGATCTATGCGTCTTAAATTATACCGAAAGTCTAAATAACCAGAAATAATAAAGTTGAACGGAACGGCTGGAAAATCTGTCAGATGCAAGACATTCTTGCGTCTTTCATTAAATCGCCATTTTTGACTAAAACGTGTACACTCGCCCGCAGAATGACCACAACTGCAATCAGTCGACTGAACGAAGTTAACCTTGTTGTAAAAAAGCTATCGGAGAGTGAGCGGAGATTAGTTTTTGTGGATCGTTTACAATTTATGAGGCCAAATATCTTTCAATCGCTTTCACAAAGGATTTATTTACAAAGAAAACTGTAAAGATAATGTTAGCAAAATAAAGTAGCGTCATATTAACCGCTATGTCTTGCGTCATCATCATCGTCAGCCTATACTTGACCACTGCTGGACGTAGGCCTCTCCTAATGCACGCCGCTGAGCTCGGTCTTCAGCTTTCTGCATCCAGTTTCTTCCAGCAGCTTTTCGCAGGTCATCTGGCCACAGGTCGTCCTACAATACGTTGGTCTATATTTAGTCTTCACTCGAGAACTCGTCTATACCAACGGTGATCGGTTTTCGGGAAATGTGACCAGTAGCCAGCCCACTGCCACACCAGGTTGCTTATCCTTAGAGCTATATGTCAGTTACCCTTGGTTCTCTGTCGGCTGACTTTATTTCGATTTTTGTCTTTCAGAGAATCTCCAAGCATAGCTCTCTCCCTCCTTAGCTCGCTGAGCAACCATTTTGCGAACTGGACCGACCATATTTCATTCTGCCGTCAGATAGTTTTACTTGGCTTTTAATCATTGGATTAAGATACCAAATACCCCAGTTTTTAAGTTAACCTTAAACTATCTAACAGTGAAAACCGCATCGCAATCGGTCCAGTTGTTTTTACGTGATGCGCAAATAGACAAACAGACAGACATACATACACTATTTTTTAAATGTTATGTATATCCTTCCTCAGTAGCTTATTTTAAGTACCGTAGGCAATTTTTAGGGTCCCGTACCTCAAAAGGAAAAACGAACCCTTATAGGATCACTTTGTTGTCCGTCCGTCTATGAAGTTGAATATAATATCAAATACACAGGTATGCATTCACTTGGAGCTGTGAAAAATCAACTTCTAAGTCAACGCAATCAAAAGATACGGCCGTTTATGCCTTATTTTGACACTCGCAAAGCAATCAATGCCTATAGGGTACTTCCCGTTGACCTTGAAAGAGTCTTGAAATTTGCCAAACAGGAATCAATATATTATAGCATATAATCAAAGGAAAAAATCCGAGCACCGTAAATTTGTAGTGAAATAAAAAAAAAACGACACTTAATTCCCGTAATGGATGAATTATTTCACACCTACAAGTATGTACGGAACCCTCGGTGCTCGAGTCTGACTCACACTTGGCCGCTTTTTTTATTACAGACTTTGTTGTTACTGCTTTATTATTAGTATTATTATAAGTATAGATAAGTAGAGAGATAGAAGATTATGTTCTCGCTGAGCAGAAAAACATTGGAGCGTGAGTATCCATGTTACATGTAATAAATAATGACTTTTACATTATAAAATGTTGTTAATATATTATTTGGAAAAAACATCATACGGAATAAAAATATAATTTCTTTCACCCGCTGCATCTAGTGTTACATAGAAGTCTTTGTCCCATCCATCAGGCGAGATCTGTGAGCAAACCGACAGCTCCGTTTAACGGTGGTTGTTTGCTAGCAGAGCGAGATGGTGGTCTACTGTAGATCTCTAAAGTGATCCAAACAAAAATATCAAATACTGCACCTATTATGGAATTATTTACTTCGGCACAATTTTCTATACTAAAGAAGCCTTTTCTTTTTATCGTTCGAAAATCCAACATAATGGAAATCAGCCTTTACTTTAGGCAATACACAATTGAAAACAAGCACGGTCAAACATCTTCACAAAAACAAGCACGGTCAAACATCTTCACAAAAACAAGCACGATCAAACATCTTCACAAAAACAAGCACGGTCAAACATCTTCACAAAAACAAGCACGATCAAACATCTTCACAAAAACAAGCACGGTCAAACATCTTCACAAAAACAAGCACGATCAAACATCTTCACAAAAACAAGCACGGTCAAACATCTTCACAAAAACAAGCACGGTCAAACATCTTCACAAAAACAAGCACGATCAAACATCTTCACAAAAACAAGCACGGTCAAACATCTTCACAAAAACAAGCACGATCAAACATCTTCACAAAAACAAGCACGGTCAAACATCTTCACAAAAACAAGCACGATCAAACATGTTCACAAAAACAAGCACGGTCAAACATCTTCCCAAAAACAAGCACGGTCAAACATCTTCACAAAAACAAGCACGGTCAAACATCTTCACAAAAACAAGCACGGTCAAACATCTTCACAAAAACAAGCACGGTCAAACATCTTCACAAAAAACCCGACTGCGAACAAAACTAACATGAGCTAAACAAATTAGTGAGAATCATTGACGTCAAAATCGGTTCACACGTTTGGTTTATATATTGCCACAAAGGAACAGTAAAACATACATAAAATAGGCTGATAAACACAATACCTTCCGCTCATTTTGGTAATTAATAGCTCAATGGGAACACAAGATAAATGTAGTGTTAATTATTTCCTGCTTCTTTGAATTTTATGCTGGCTGCATAAGTAACCGATGTCTGCATAAGTAACCGATGTCTGCATAAGTAACCGATTAGTCGATTACTAATAAACCACACAGGTAGGTATTTTGCATATTCCTACATCATATCTAGACAAATTGGACGGAGCCGAGATTTTAATAAAATAAACAACAAATTAAATTTGAAGTTAATTTTATTGGTCTTACTTTTGACCGTACAATTCAAGCGAAGATAAAATAATGACAATTTGTACTTAGTAACTTCCTTATATAATTTTTATAAATGCGTAGGCGATTTCTAGTTCATTCTTCATTTGCAATAACAACTAAGTAGTTACATTTCTCATAATTTATCGAGAAAAACATCTAAGTACATAAATGCTTATTCAGCTATGCGCAATTAAATCAAAACAACATGTAGAGTACCTGTACTGCGCATTATTCATAGAAAAACAACATACGTACAAAAAGTGCTTAATTGGTACTTTCACAATCTAAGTACCTACTTGTATGATTAAATATGTCGCAATTGGACTTCGGTAAACAACGGTGGGTTTGTGGTACATATAACTTCTCCACCCTGAGATTGAAAATTATCTGAAAGTTCATTTTCTGAAGTCAGATTATTTTCAATTTTACATAATTTCAAAATCTTATTTTTATATTTTATAATAAAGTATACAATAGTAAAAATCATTATAATATAAAGTATTAATGTCCATAAACTAACACTTTTTATTTGCACTTTATTGACCATTTCACTCATTTCACTATATTCACTGTTTTCACTTTTCTTCAAAATATAATTCAGCATTTGTAGATTTTCCATGTTTACTCCATCTAAGTTAACAGGTTTCCTTTTGAAATTATTTGTAACTGGAACACTTGGTAAATTTATCAATGGTAGTTTAGGAATATGTAAGTTCATTCCTCTAAACAATTTCTTCCGTAGAGTAATATCTTCAACTTGTATTTTACAATTATCGTCCAAGGTTAAAATATAAGTACCAAGGATTTTCTCTCGAGTAATCTCATTTTCACAGGTTTTTGTCAAGTACGTTTGGTAACTTGCAAAAATTATCCATATGTTCATTTCAATTTGTTGAACTTTTATCTCTGAAGTTTCGATTAAAATTGGAGAACACGACGTAATATTCAACGTAAATTTCATTAAATCAGTTATACATTTATCTTGTTCCAATACGACTGCACAACTTTCTTTACAAAGAAATAATTTCTCATCAATCTCGTCGCATGGCTTGGAGAGCAATGTAATAGAGTTCAAATCCTTCACGAGGATAAAAGGATGTTTAGGAAGTATCAAGGATGTAATATTATTAGAAGTATCAAGGATAGGTAAGGGGAATAACTGGTAATATTTGTAAGTGTTTTTGCGTACAATTGGAATTGCCAGTACATATGTAATTTGCCTACCCTTAATATAAGCTTTTATCTCTATATTTTGCTCTATGTTTACTAAATTTTCATAATTAACAGGGAAAATTAACTTATCTGTTCTCTCAATATTTTTTAACAATTCAAATAATTCATTAGTATCAATTATTGATCTATGTAATATCTTATTTTTACTTAATGCGATTGCTGTATCAATCTCATCTAACTTAGAAAGAATTATTTGAAAATTATGAGTTAACAAACTATAAGCATGAGATACTTTATTTTCAAAATCATTTATTTTACTTCTATTCAATGCTTTCTCTATATCAATTAAATTATTCTCAAATTGTATAAAATTATAATAAGAAGTATTAGTGAAATAGCATCTTAGTTTTAATATCAATAATTAATTCATCTTGATTGCATCAATTAATTTCTTTGTTCTTGATGCATACGATTTAATCTAAGTTTCATAAGATTTTCAGACAATATATCATCTAATTCACAATCTGTTTCCATTTTCAATTATATTATTAATTTGAATAAAAAGATTTTCAATTGTAGCCATGTCGCTACTTTCATTTAATAGTGAGGCTGCTCTGCCTACAACTCTACTTAAAATTACATAAAATAAATATAATTATTGTGCTGCTGTTACTTCAGATCCACTTTAGTTACGCACATATTCACATTTTGAAATAAATAAATTTAATAATTTTTCATTCCCATCAAATTTAGGAATTAATTTCACAATTTCATTCGTTATAATCCTCATAGGTTCCATTTTAAATTATTATTTAAAATCAATTCAAAATATTAAAATAAAGTATGTGTTTGTACAATATAACACGTATAACACACAAATTCAAAATATAATTAAACATAAGCACATAAAAGTTCAATAAAAACACAAAAATCAATAAAGACACATTAAAATCAATAAATTCACATAAAATCAATTATGACGCATAAAAGTCAAGAAATTCACATAAAAATCAATTATGACGCATAAGAATCAATAAATTCACATAAAATTCAAATAAAAACGCATAAAATGACAATACATTCACATAAAAATCAATAAAGACACATAAATTCACATAAAAATCAATAAAAACGCATAAAACGTCAAAAAAAAACACATAAAAATCAATAAAAACGCATAAAACGTCAAAAAATTCACATAAAAATCAATAAAAACACATAAAATCAATAAGTTCACATAAAAATCATAAATTCGCATACAATAAATCAAAAATAACAAGTGTATTGGCAATTTTTGTCCAAAAACACTAAGGGTCGAATAGCAGGGCAAGAATACGGAAAGTGAATGATTTTCGACTCACTTAAAACCGCTCGATCCCATGCCTCGGTGATTATTCCACTCGCTGAATTATTTCTCAACTCCTTTTTCCAATACAGTCGTATTTGTTTGGTTCGAGTATTTTTTTACGTGGATTTGTCAGGAACACACGAAGTTATTCAGGACAGCTGCACCAGATATGTAGGTTGCGCCAGACAAATTATATTTCACAATTTTTGAAGTAAGCGCCGGACAAATTAAATTTCCACGACTTTAAAAAAAAAAAATACAACCGGCTGCGCCAGACAAATTGGACGGAGCCGAGATTTTAATAAAATAAACAACAAATTAAATTTGAAGTTAATTTTATTGGTCTTACTTTTGACCGTACAATTCAAGCGAAGATAAAATAATGACAATTTGTACTTAGTAACTTCCTTATATAATTTTTATAAATGCGTAGGCGATTTCTAGTTCATTCTTCATTTGCAATAACAACTAAGTAGTTACATTTCTCATAATTTATCGAGAAAAACATCTAAGTACATAAATGCTTATTCAGCTATGCGCAATTAAATCAAAACAACATGTAGAGTACCTCTACTGCGCATTATTCATAGAAAAACAACATAAGTACAAAAAGTGCTTAATTGGTACTTTCACAATCTAAGTACCTACTTGTATGATTAAATATGTCGCAATTGGACTTCGGTAAACAACGGTGGGTTTGTGGTACATATAACTATCTACATTACACGATCATAAATTCATAATATTGCAAGTACGGAAATATCATTATCAGTAAATAGGTATTTCAAAAAGACTAACGTCGAGAACCATATGATGAAACAACTTTATGCAAACCAATAAATACTGTGGATAGAAACGTGTACTACTAAACAAATAACCGAACAGAACTTCGAGACTTGGCTTGGTATCCTTGGAAAAAAAACACGAACTACCACATGAAAATAACTTGTAAAATAGCTGTTCTCGTTGTTTTCAGCGAAAGAAACTTTTTTTAAATTAATTGAGGTAAAGGCACCTATTTTCATCAAAACTCGAAAGGACGTTGAAAATTAAGCATTTACTGAACCTTTCTGACGGTTTGGCTATTTTAATCAGAAGCTAGATTGTTGTTACTTATTAAATACACTAAATGTTTGATTATTGGGTTAAATTTTTATTCAAAATTAAATTAAATCTGAAAAAGTCCTAGGCACCTTATTCTGATGTAAAAATCCTTAATTCCGATGTATTTGGTCCCTAATTCTGAGAGCACAATATACTAATTGAAAAGTGTAATTATTGTAAAAAGAAAATAGTAATTTTATTATATTTAATTAGTTTTCGTATTATTGAACTAAAGAAAACTGCATAGTAACCTTTACAATGTTGTGAAAAAAAAACTGAAAGCTTATTTTAGTTGTGTTTATGCCACGGAATAACGTGTACATCTGAATAGCGTTTCATATAAAAAAAACACGTTTTCTAATTCCGACTAGATACTAAAATATATAAGATTTTTGCATATCTTATGTACAGAAAAATGCTAAATTGCAATTTCGTCGCAATTATATATAATACTTGCTAATACTTATATTGGATTGTGTATGAACTTTTTTTTTTTTATCTTTTATCTTTTCCATACAACGAATTAATAAAAGACTAAAATTGATCACCTATGTTATAATTAGTGAATGCGACGCAAACACGTACCTCGGAAATAGATTTTAATATTTAAGCACTATTTAAGTTGTTACCATAGAAGTACTAGGGATCGAAGGTAGGTACCGACAAGCACTCGTCCAAAAAGTAAGGCACAAACTAGATTTATGTACGCGTAAGGACCACGTATTCACGCTCAGCGACACACACACAAGTAGAGATATAATGTTGCTAGAGGAATCATATTGACCATTTCTAGCAAATTTCTTAATTGATTAATATTTTTAATGATACCGTATATTAAAGATTGGACAGTTACTAAATACAATAGAACGTAATAAGGAAACTATATGGGTAGATAGGTAAGAGAAAGTTGATGGATGAGTTATTGATTCGCGGACAATAGAATGAGCTTTGATATTACTGGATAACGGGGTGCTTGGTCGAATAAAAGTAAACCATCTATTTAAAAACCAGCCAAATGCAAGTTGGACTCGCGCGGTTCCGAACTAAAAACGAAGAAAAAATAATAATGTAATACCATGGCAATAACCATCTTTGGTTAACAATACCAAAGTACCTACTTGGGTACCTATGTAAACAAAATGTATTTTATAAATTTCATCAGCTGTGCCCCGCGGTTACCCGTGTAAGGGATGATGATGATGATGATGATGATGAAAAGTATCCTGTGTGTTATTCCAGGGTAAAAGCAGGGCGGTCGCACTCCGCAACAAGTACAAATAAATTCAAGGACCCAATATTCGGGTCCGTTCAGTGTCAAGTCAACTTACGTAAAGTTATTGACAAACTTTATTCGTGTTTTAATTATGAGTACCAAGAAGATAGCTAGAAAGTACTGCATAGCATTCGGCTGTTTGAATAGTGATAGAAATGACGAATTGTCATTCTTTACGCTTCCAAAGGATATTGAAAGGTAATAAATTGTAATACCTATAATAGGTCCTAGTTATGTAGTTAGATATTGATATTTTTTTATTACGTAGGTTCCTATAGTTTTATGTTATTTCATTTGTGTTCCATACCGAAGCTACGCATATTTAAGGTTTTTCCGCAAGAAATAAAGTCTTTTATTAAATCGATCAACGTAATTTTATAATTGATTATAGTAGGTATTGTTGATCGGAAAATGAATTACTGTGCTGACTTAGTAAGTAGCCTACATACCTTTTATTACGTAGGTAGCAATTTATTTTTCACTCATTAAAAAGCATGGAATTCAGACAGGCACCTTTATTCATCAAACTGCAATACCTATTGGATATAATCATAATCAACCAACGACACGTAGGAAGGTATCTCACTAAACTTATCGGCGTTCTGAAAAAGGGATAGGTAGGTAGTAAAAATGAGGTAGACGGTCTATTCTGATAAGAATGTCATTGTATGTAATAGAACTATTTTAATTTATAATAATAAGTAATAACATAATACATTATTACTTATTTATTCTGTTACAATATCTAAGTCATAACATATCACAGAATAATTAGTAGTACAAGTACCTAGTCATATCTTAATACAACCCTACCGAGCGAAAAAGGGACAGAGCGATTCTGAAACGGTTAGAGCAATGGAAGTTCTCGCGCGTTGTGATACGGTGCATTCTAGTCTGCACGCGGTAGGCGAGCGCCTTCTAGGTAAATATAATTGAAAGCTCGCAGCGCCGTGCGAGTTAAATTGCACTTTATAGCGTTGTAGCGAGAGTCGCTATTTATTTAAATGACTTTACTCAGTTAGCCTTCTGTACTTGTACTATTATTTATTCTGTGGTAAAAGTTATCTCCATTCCAATTTACATCAAAATCCGTTTCTCCCGTTTGAGAGTGAAGTATGATGATGATGATGATGATGATGAAAGTATCCTATGTGTTATTCCATGGTATAAGCTATCTCAATTCCAAATTTCATCAAAATCCGTTCAGCCATTTGAGAGTGAAGTATGAAGATGATGATGATGATGATGGTGATGATGATGAAAGTATACAATGTGTTATTCTAAGGTATAAGCTATCTCCATTCCAAATTTTATCAAAATCAGTCCAGCCGTTTTCGCGTTAAAATTCCCCAAACAACACATTTACTAATTGATTTTGAAAACTAACGCGAGTGATATTCATATTAAATATAAATAAAACGGCTAAAAACTCACGAAAAAGAAGATCGGAAATACTCATGTGAGGTCATGAGCCGGACACAATGAGCGCAGTGTGCCAACAATCAAAGTTAACGGAAGTGAGTGACAGATGGCCGCCGGCTAGATGGAGCGACGACCTGCGTAAAGTAGCTGACAGCAATTACATAAGAGCCGTAGATCGGGCTCAGTAGCGCGCATTAGGAGAGGCCTATGTCCAGCAGTGGACGAGTACAGGCTGATGATGATGAAAATACGTAAGTAAAAAAGAAACATGAAATTTATTTAAATACTAGCTGTGCCCCAAGGTTTCACCCACGGCCCTCAGGAACTGTACATTTTTCCGGAATAAAAACTAGCCTAAGTGTTAATTCAGGGTAAAAGCTACCTCCATATCAAATTTCATCCAAATCCGTTCAGCCGTTTAAGCATGAAGAAGTATCACACATACACATACATACAAACTGTTGCCTTTATAATTTTAGTGTGATTATTTTTGTGGGCGGTCAGCTCGTAGTCAATAATTCTGTACGCAGTCGGTTTTTTTTTTATAATAATTTTACTTATTATGATAATGCTGTGAATTATATGACGCGATATGTACTTAATTATATGACGCTATATGTACTTAATTATATGACGCTATATGTACTTAATTCTACATACAGTTTTTTTTTTAAAGAGGTGGTCTTTTTTCCTTTGGCGGCGTCCGGTACACTATCTTCATTTGAAAGTGTACCTATGAATAATATACCGTCCTTGTTGTTTCTACAAGTTCCTGCCGAGTTTCGTAGGAACACACGCAGAAAGTGTAACGACACATCTAAACAATACCACAGATGTACGAATTGCAATCTTCCCCACAAACAGAACGAAGCTACAAACTAGAGGAGTTTGTTTAGCGCTCCGCGGTGCAAGCAGGGCTGCAATTCTCGCCTGACAATCTCGACGCAGACATTTGTCTATTTTCGACTGTATGCGGCACGAATGCCTTCACTTAGGTTAAGGAATCACACACACAGACACACACACACACACACGCACACACTTCACACACACACACACACAAACACACACAAACACACACACACACACACACACACACACACACACACAGTAAATTTTCATGCGTTTTCATTAGCTAGAAAAACTATTAAAAAATAATGCTGTGTTATTAACAAACAGGTCCCAGTTCAGCAAACGCTTAAGCCTTGCATAGAGCTGTGCTTGCTTGCTGCATAGAGATTATGTCTAACAAGGGAGAATTGCCCCCAGAAAGCTGTTTCAACTTACCCGACTTCGCGGAGAGTGTCAGTAAACATCGCAGACAATGCCACTCTGAATGTAATTGTTTACTTTGTGCGCTAAGTTATCGGTTTAATATCGGGGAGAACGCTTTGTCTCATGGTGGAGGAGTTCAGAAGGAATCATTGAATATAATATGTTCCGTTTACGATAAGAATGTAACCCAAATTTAAGTTTAAGTTTGGAAAATACAGCCAAAATCTGCCACTAAGATCTTAGAAGGAAATTCTACGAAATATTTTCCCGATTCTTCCCCCAAGCACTACCGGTGGCAACTTTGTTACCATTTTCCTCATCAAATCGACGCCCACGACGCGCGACGCGCAACTCTACACGTGTTGTAAATGCCGTTCGCCACTAATTGCGACTATTTGCGACGAGTGGCGATGGCTGTTCTTGGGAGTCGAGAGGCTTCGTGGGTTCTGATTGCGTCGTGATCGGGGAAGTGCGGTTACTTTCAATTATGAGAAGCTTTGTTTGGTTAGAAAATCATTTTAATTGTCTTGGAAAGTGAATGCTGCCATGCCATTCTGAATGAAGGGTAGGTAATTTGAAATTTACATATATAAATAAATGTAGGGCTCGTTTCGTTGTTTAGAATTTGATTATGCGATACTGCACTTACAGGGGAACAAAGAAACATCCAACTTTGGTAGCTAATAATCAATGGTCATTGGATTGATCGTGTTTTACTTAGTATAAAGATTATTTTTAACAGCCTCCCTCAGCATAAGTTTCTCTGACACCAGAGGCGAGCACTCTCTCAAACGACAAGCAAGCAAGCACAAGTTGAGCATTCGATACGATAATATGTGAGTTCGATTTCCGACAGAGAACAAAATAAAGGGGAAAAAAGCACAAATATTGATTTTGTGTCTGTGTGATCACTGAGAATGTTACAGACGAGCCAGAGGCTTGAGATACTTTGGTAGAGATTGCGGTAGGTATCTTTAGTTTCCAACCTACATGGATACAAATAATATTTACGAACACGATTTGTAATTAAAACTTGCATTTTAACATAAACACTTTATTTATTACCAACCAAGATTAGCCGCGTCACAACGATTAGCAAACTTGGATACTCGACTCATTAATGCACCACCGGTGGTTGGTTACGTCACTAGTCCTTTAGCTTGTGGCTGGCACCAACTGGTACCACTTCCTTTCAAAATATACAACTTTATGTTTAACTAATAGAGCCTTTTTTCCTTTGCAGGTATGGACGTTTTTCTTAGAATTTGATGAGGAATCAGGAAAAATAAAGGATTTCAAATGAGGTAAGCACTAGGCATTGTCGCTGTAGTCGTGATACCTAGCTATATGTTAGGTATAGCTTAGTATACTTGTTGTCTTGGTTCCTTTATGAAGAGGAAAACTATATTTAGTTTGAGGTTGTCTAATAAGTACAAAGATTAATTCGACATAGTGTTACGTAATATTATTATACTTGATGGTTTCATCCGCAATAGTTTGTCAACATAATTATTGGTATCCCTTCCATTATAATAACGCTAACATCTTTATTTTATAAAGACAGGACATTTTTTTTTTCTTTTTTTTTTTAACTAGACCACCACCATCCACCACCATCTCGTCTGATGGTAAGCGACGATCTGGCTAAAGATGGAGCACACATTTCAGGAAAAAAGGAAGATGATAAGGAATTTAATTCCTTAGCAGTATACACGATACATGTTGGAGCTAAAACACATAGTGCTACAATTAATAATAATTACAATTGCTTAGACAGATAAACTGGATATCATAGTTATCGTTGTCGTCATCAACAGCCTTCATTAGTCCATTGTTAGACATGAGCTTGCTATTTATTTGAAACTAGCTGTACGCGCGGCTTCGCACGCGTGTTCTTTTCTTTAGGTTCAAAGTACCATAATGTGCTATTCCAGGACCAATATACCAACATTTGAACATAATTTATTCAGCCGTCAAAATACTTATTCAATTGCTCGGCTTCTAACTCACCGGATTGAGATACCAATTACACCAGATTTAAATCAAATCCTAAGCTATCTAACAATGAAAACCGCATCGCAATCGGTTCAGTAGTTTTTACGTGATGCGTGAACAAACAAACATACAGAAAAACAGAAAGAAAGAAAAGAATAATAAAAAAAATGTTCAATACTTTTTTTAAGCACCTAAGAGCATTTTTTTTATTTGAATTCATTTAGTAGTTTGGGTTCGATGCGCGGTCAAGATACGGAAAAACAGACAGACAAAATTAAAAAGTAAAACAGTTTGGCTTCAGTATCGAATATAGAGAACCATCCAAAAAATATTTTTATTACTTAAATATTAACATAACTTTGGACCCATATCCCACAGAAACCCTTTACTTTTTCGGGATAAAACGTGTCCTCAATTTTAACCCATCACATAATTTAAGACAGTGCCAAGTTGCATCAAAACCTGTCCATTACTTTCAGCGTGGTACGTGTTCTTTTAAATAAGTTTCAACCCTTAATAACCCATAAATTTTTCGATATGTAAAGTATCCTATGTCCTACCTCGTAGTATGAACTCAAATCATACCAAGTTGTATTTTGAATACATCCAGTAGTTCCGGCGGCGTGATGCGCGGCTAAGATACAGACTGACAGACACACAGACAAAAATGAAAAAAACATACAGTTTAGGCTTCATAATCGAATATAGAGAAATTTCCAAAAAAAAACACTATATCTTTAATGTACAGAATTTAGACCCACATCCCACAGGAACCCTTTATTTTTTGGGGACAAAATGTATCCATAATTTTCACCTATCTTATAAACTATGTCTGTGTCAAATTGCATCAACATCCGTCCAATAGTTTCAGCATGCTAAGTGTTCTTTTAAATAATTTTCCACCCCTGTTTGTTTGTTTATCGTATGAGGTATTGCTGGCCTCTGATGTCAGAGTTTGTCAAGCCGCCCGAGGGCCTCTGACATGGCACGGAGCGATGGAAAACCGCACATAACTCAGAAAAGTCATTGGTGCGGAGCCTAGGTTTTGAACCCGGTATCGTTGGATTCTAAATTGCACTATAGAACCGTTAGGCCACCATCGCTTCCACGCCTATCCTGCAGGAACACTTATTTTTTTCGGGATGAAAAGTAGCCTATGTCCTACCTCGTAGTATGAACTCAAATCATACCAAGTTTCATTTAAATTCATTCAGTAGTTTCGGCGTGATGCCTAGCCAAGATACAGACAGACAGACAGACAGACAAAAATGAAAAAAAAAAAATAGGTTTGGCTTCAGTATCGAATCTAGAGTAAGGTCCAAAAAAAAATATCTAAATATCTTCAATGTACAGAATTGGACCCGTTACAGTTTTATTATAAGTAATAATATAGATAGTTCAACTGCTAAGTTGGAGGCTTTCGGTACGTTAGTACTATTCTGTGCTTTCGGCGTAGCACTATTATTTATTCTGTGCTTTCGGTCTCTGCTGGATTATCTCATTAAAGATTCCATGCTTTGTAGAGAGACCATCATATTAGGTGGATAGACGTCTAACCGTTATCACAAGTTTTCATGTGATACCCAGGACGGTGAGCCGCGGTGACAATGTTCAGGATAAGGTGCGCCGATAGATGGATTCCTCGTTAAGTCGATAAAAGTCTAAGTAGCAAGCAGAAGCTGTTACGTGCGCAAAAATGAGACGAACTTTGAACATAAAAGAATATTTATTTAAGAAATTAGTCCTAAGTTAAATTACGGGTCTTACTTAACTCTAAGACGAGCTGATGTGGGGTGATGATGAACTGAGCTTACAATGGCTTTTTGTCTTATTTATATACTTGGTGTGATTACGTGGTCATCATGTGACAAGCTACCACGAATTCCTAATACAATAGTTCTTAACAAATGTAAGTCTTTGCTTTAACTTCAATTCCCGAAAAAGTACAAATAAACTATGAGAGATTAGTTTATCTAATTTGTCAGGTCAAAAGATCAAGACGTTCTAACAATATTGCGGAAATTAAAGTATGGTGTCTTTGTTTACACAGTGATTCTTTGTTTTAAGTAATATTTAAGACTTCTGGCTAATTGAATACAATAATATAGTTGTCATATGAATAAAGTATTGTTTACATTATATATATTTTATTTTATAAGGGTTTGGGCCTAAGCAATGAGCCTTTAACAAAGCGTGACCAGGAAATTCTTGGTTTCTTACCAGGCACATTACACCATGGACCACGCAGCGTTTTTAGAATATGCTTCTGATTGACCTCTATTCTATCGGAAAAATGGTGTTGCGAGAGTAAACAGATAATTAATGCGTCCTTGTAATACGTAATGCTTAACGACAAAAACAAAACGGCGACGTACGAGCAAAATAATTTAATAAATAAATGTTTCAATAACATTTGTCTACGAAACGGATCTAATTAAATTAATTATTAAATAATCTTGGCTTTAATCCACTATAGAACACTAACCAGTGTAACGGAATTTAGTAGGTGTTTGTCGCTCCTGACTTGCTGCTGGTATTGTCTGTGTCGCGTGTCGCATCCTTTCCCGATGATTAGGCCCGTCTGCCGTTATTTAAATTTTACGTCGTCCTGTCGATGGTGCCAACAATAAATCCGTGGTGCCAACGAACTGAATGACTAGTTCTGTACTGTTTTCTATTTAACAAGCCTGCAGCGCGTTGAACTTACTAACAATGATATAAATAGTTTTACTTGACTGTCTGGCAACAGCGACAGGAGACATACTCAGCCAAGGACTACGTGCCGAAAATTATGAAGATGATGAATCTGACTTCTCGTCATCAACAAAATTGACAGGTCAATTCTGCGTATAGTTTAGACTATTATTTATTCTGTGGTATGTGTAAAACTATCCATTTCTTAAGCTATTCTTAACATGGATATGCAAATAATTTACATCGTCCCTCCATTTAGTCATTCCTCTTGAGGTTTAGTATTATTAAGACAAGAAAGATCTACTTAGTTTTGTCTAGTCAAAGAGTATATGAGAACAATATCGCTCAATTCTTGAACTGTCAAGAACTGTCAGTGCTAAGCGAACGTCCTATACTAATCTTGTAATTTCCTGCTTTATATAGATACACTTTAGATAGCAAGTCCCTTGACTAACTTGGTGAGTTTTTGTGGATGCGTGAAAGTCGATGAACTATCTGGATGAATAATTTAAAAAATGAAAATAAGTCGTCTAGATATTAGTAGGCGATTATTAATAATTCAAGCATTAGTAATCTGTCTGTTGAATTTATACGCAAAGATTTTATTGAAAACTAGAGACATGCCCCGACTTCGCACGGCTAGTTAAGGGTTTCTCTTTATTTGTCATAGACATATATATTTATTTCTATGTTATTTGTAAACGATTCTACCCGTATTTTGATGGACTGATTTAAATAAAAAAGGGTTATTGTAACTAAGATATAGCCTTGCGATGTATGATGCGAAACACATTAAAGTAAGTAAATACATTTCTGACATGGGTAATACGTAATAGTTAAAATCATAGGGCCTATTCAGATGTGAACTGATATGACAAATGAGTTGCCCAAAAACAAAATCAGTTAACGCCACTGAGATGTCACTGAGGAATTAATTATTTTTTAAAGCTTTTATTTAACTTACAATGTAAGTATGGTTGTATACAATGTATGTGTATACGTAAAAAGGATCTCACTGCTCCAAGCCAACGTACCTCACGCGGTCATACTGCTAGATAACGAACGAGACACTGGCGACCGACGGATGCCGGTATATCAATCCCAAAAACAAGGGTAGCCAAATGACACAGGCCGGTGACGGGCAGCAGCGTCACCGGTACGAGAAGCTATGCCCTGAGATCGCCAACCCACATGCCCAGCATGGCGACTATTGGCAAAACCTCCTCATGAACGGCACAAATAAAAAATGGCCCCCAGTTCACGGTCGCCCTTGCTACCAAGGTGGCGGTCACGGAAATGGCAGGGCATGGGGTGCCAAGAATTATCGGGCTACCGTAGGCCACCCAAAACAAAAACAAATGACCCTGACTACGTACAACGGATGAACGATTAGGCTTGACGAACACATGGCACAACTCGAGATGGAGCTTACAAAGATCAGGTGGCATATTCTGGGGTTAAGTGAAGTCCGAAGAGAGGGGGAGGACACAATGATCGATAGAGGGCGATCAGCAGTCTCAGGGTGGCAAGGGGTTCCTCGTCAATAAGGTCATCATTGATAATGTTGTGTCGACTAGGGTAGCGTACCTGATTTTTAAGCTGACCTTTCGGTCAGCTTAAGAACCAGATCCTCGGCACCTCGGATGATGTCGTAGAAGCGGTAGAAGATATGTTTGATAACATATCTTCAGCTCTATTTAACACCACAAGAGCCCACTACAACGTTATCATGGGAGACTTTAACGCCAAATTAAAAAAAAACAGTATTTGTAATACAAAATCTTTGTCAACCACTATCATGTTGCTTTTTGACCCTATACAACTGCATTATAACTCAAATACTTGACAGACTTGTTATTATTTCATTTCCGCGGCAACATATCAATCCGATCCTTGCAATGAGAAATCGTGAAACTTGCAAGGAACGGATTCATATGTTGCCGCGGAATCGCTAATTTTTGATTTGAAGGTTTACATTATTGCAATGTTGGTAAGGATTTCCAATTTTTTGATAAAATGCTACTCGCTGATAATGTAGCTTTCTATAGGGGAAGAATTTTAAAAACAGGTTAATTATTTTTTTAATTTATCCATTACACACAAACATACAAAAATAAACTTTTCTGTTTATAATATTAGTGTAGACATGTCTATTATTATATTAGTATTATTGCTGAAAGAGGGAAGGAAAAAAAGGAATTGCATTCGAGAGACTAAGTTGGATCCCGAGAGCAGCGACTGTTAATCCTTTTTCCCCTTGGACGATTTTACATCGCCCGTCCCGTACCACGACTGACTACTATTGTTATAAAAATGTCCGGTACTGGAAAGATAACGAAAATGAATAAAAGAGTTCCTTAAATTTTTATAGTGTTTGTTATATATAATTATATTATTTAAAGATTTGCTTTGGTAAGAATTTTCCCAACATTTCATTTCGCTTGACATGTTTGACGATACATAAAGTTGTTAATACGCGTCGCGAAAATATAAGAGTGTGTGTATGTTATTAGCATTCATCCGACGGACGAAGTGACTGACCCAAAACAATGTGACTGTGGTATTTGCATAGGCGAGGTCGTTGACCCTCGAACCATGGAATTTTATGATGGAAGGGATTGGCTGCTGTCTCGTGTGATAGATGATGCTCACGTATATAAAAAAATATCAACTGTTTATGGAGGACTTAAGAATGTAACAGTACCTACCAAATGGAAAACGAGATTACGAGACAGATCCAATCTATTATGGAGACCAAATTTAACGTGGACTCAATATATATCGAAGACCTATGCACATTTGTTTTCAAACATACCAATAAATTCACCAGAGTAAAAGAAACTCATAACATAAATACTCGCTATAAAAACCAACTCTACTTACCACCCTCCAGAATAAAAATGTTAAACAACAGCCTATGGCGGTTAAAATCTTTAATAAATTACCTACATATATTTAAATTGAATAAAATTTCCCCTCTTTTAACAATAAGCTTATAATACCTGGCCCAAAATTGTTTCTAATCATTAGATGTATATTTTGAATCTAACCAAAAAAATATTATGACTATGACTATGACGTTTTCTATACTTTTAGATATATTTATTCCTTAATTTTAACGAGTTATAAATACCTAGTATTAATAGTAGATACTTTAAATAATAATAATGTTAATTAGCATAATCAACAAACATGCAGTACAGCGCCCTAAACTTTTGCGATGCCTGAAAAGGGCTACTAAGTTGAAAGTACTAAACTAGAATAAGACCTTGTGTATGCTGTACACTTAGTTATGTATGCTGTACACTTAGTTATGCAAATAAAGATACTGAATACTGAATTATTTAGGAACAAGAATTGACATGAAGTTTAAATACCTACTAGTTTAGTAAGTACAATACAAATAAAATTACACCCGTATTCACAAACGTTACTATGAGATCTCACAGTGCTCACGAACGCACAACACACAATCCTATTCATAAACGACACTTGAGTGCCGAACAACACTGTGCGTTCACTTGAAGCAGCGCATACGTAAAGTAGCTAGCGAGCTGTTTTAAGCAACGCATAGTGTCGAGCTGCCAAAAAAGTTAGGTTTTATTTGCAATAGTAATGAAAGGGCATGAAAATAGAATTCAATAGTGTGGGTTTATGATCAGTATTTATCTATAAATCCTACTTACCACTTGGCGGTTGATATATTAATAGATAAATCCTTAGATATAACTGATGTAGACATGTCCATAGATACTTGCCACATTCACCTCGCACAAAAATATTATTTAGAAATTTTATAGTACAACAAACATGAACTGCCAAAAACATTCTGTTTGAAATTGTTGGCGAACAATTTCGAGTAATAACGACCACAAATGCAAAAATGTCACTAGCTATACCCGCGGCTTAGCACGCGTGGTCATTTCTCTGGGTTAAAAGTACTCATATGTACTATTCCAAGACCTAAAATTACAATATCAAAACATTTGATCAAAATTCCTTCAGCCGTCAAATTTTTTTTATCGTATGCTCTCATCGGATTTAAGTCAAAACCTAAGCTATCCAACAATAAAAACCGCATCGCAATCGGTCCAGTAGTTTTTACGTGATGTGTGAACAAACATACAGATAAACAGACAAACAAACAGACAGACACGAATTTAAACAATGTTATATTCTTTGTTCAGTAACTTGTTTTAGGTATCCTAGACTTTTTTTCAATTATCTTCTTTGTACAGACTTTTTCGTTCTTATTGCTTTATTATGTGTAAAGATAGAGATTATAATGTCATCAGCACACCTGCCAAATAGAAGAATGAACATAATATTACACGGACCAATCAGAACCCAGTATTGGATGCACTGCGTTCTCATAGTAAAGCGTCGACTAAGTATCGTTTGTGAATTAGAAGGCTCGCAATGACGAACGCATAGTGAAATGGCTTACTTTGCATAGTGTCGCTGCTTTACTTAGGCACGTATTGTTTGTGAATACAGCTGATTTATTTCCAAAATACTTAGCCTATCTAAGTAAGTGAATACCTTATAACAAAGATAAATAATTTTATTATTTATAGCATACATAAATGTATTATTTATCTATGCTTATACTTTTTTCTTGACATTTACAGTTTTATTATTACTGCTTATTTACTGCAATCATTGTTTTGTACGTCTTATGAGGTAGTGCTGGCCTCTGGTGTCAGAGTTTGTCAGGCCACCCGAGGGCCTTTAATCAATAATAGCCGGGGCCGACAGCATAGAAAACCGCACATAACTTAGGAAAGTAATTGGTGCGGAGCCTAGGACCGAACTCGGTATAGTTGGATTGTAAGTTTTAATTCAGCGTTTAAATAAAGATTTATGCCTAATGACATTGTCTGCCATTAATCAGTTATGGTATGTAATCCACTGAAGTCGCGCCACTGACACCCAGTGCAACGGGCCAAATCCAAACCATTTTCTATTTGCATGTATGTTTATAGTACTGAGTATATGTAGTGTACCTACTTTATTTACATATATAGGTTTTAAACTGAGTCTTATCGCATATGTTTGACATAATTTTCAATTTGCGTTTCAATATTCGACGTTTCAATCCTTATTATGGTCATTCTAAGTGCACATTGCATATTTATAAAGCGCCCAGTTTTTCATTATATGGCTTATGGAATTTAATTTTCATAAATAAATACGTTACCCGACTTCGACGGCTTACATCGCCATAATTTTGATTGCATCTCATTTAACATTTATCCCATATACTTCAAAACCAAATATAAATAACATGGATTGTATAAAGGAATGAATACAATGTCATACATTCAGAACCTTATTGCATTGGCATAAAGTCAACTCAGTCTGCGAGCTCAAGTATTGGTACATGTAGTATTTTGGGCGAAGAAAATAGCGATTTAACAGCATTACTTAGTAGTGAGTCGTAATGTCGGTCCGTAGGTTTAGAGAGGGCTACAGTAAAACGCAGCCGATGTCTGCGCTAAACGATTATTAAGTGGCCCTTAGGGCGCGTTCCTCCCCGGACTCGGACATCCGCGGGTGTTGATGGTGGACGATTGTGTGAAGGGGACCACTATATACTGAAATATAGGCTGATGAAAATCAACTAAAATTACAAAGCTAAAGAAAGCGTGGAAAGAAGCCCTATAAAGTTGAAGTATGTACCTAAGATAAATTGATTCGTAGGTTATTTCTATTCCTGAGTCGTTATTCGCAATGACCATGCAGACACGTAAGATACGTGTTCGGCAATTGTCGCGATGACGTCGTATGTTTTCTGCAAGTAATTTTGTGTGGCGTAGCGAATATTACCCTGATAACATCTTTACGACAGCTATGTAATTAGAATAATTAACAGAAGACATACGTTCAAAAACTAATTCCCGACTACGGTCGGATAAAAATAGCCTACGACACTCTTGCGATGTAGACGAATTGAGTCAAACCTGGCTTGTCAAAATCAGACTAAATTTTTAGTTTGAACACAATAATCTTTCATTTGCTTCGCCGTAGTTGGGTAAAAAAATAGCCTTTGACTTAGCTTAAAAATAGCTTTCTATACCTGAAGACAAATCGATAGATAATTCGCTTCTCAAAATAGCCTTTGACTTTCTATACCTGAAGACAAATCGATAGATAACTCGCTTCTCAAAATAGCCTTTGACTTTCTATACCTGAAGACAAATCGATTGATAACTCGCTTCTCAAAACGGACCAATAGGGGCGACACTGTAGTGGAACATCCACAAAATCCACACGCAACAATTACATATATAGACTGTTAAACTCATTACCCTTCCCTTGCTTCGCCGTAGTTGGCTAAAAAGACTTGACGAAAAGTTTATGTGCTTGAATATTTTTATCAATAAAGATAGGTAGTGGTAGTGTTCATGTTTATAAGATAACATCGGATCGGGTCTATTCGTACACAGAATACCTCACATTAACTTAAAATTGTGGTTTATATTCACGGAAGTTTAAAAGACTACACTCGTATGTATCTACATAATACCACAGAATAAATAATAGATAATACTAAATTTGATAGCACACAAACACAAACACATATCCGGCTTAACATTATATTACATTTGAATTTACATTCGCAGAATTTAATTCCGCAGAAACATTTTCTCTTCTTTGTAAAAATGTATCTCACAAGCACTCGACGTAACTCAATTTGGTGATTGTTTGTGCATGCTCGCCAACGCTATAGTAATTGGCTTAGCATTCTATTTGAATTATGTTCTCTCGGGGAATTGGGGGCATTTAAATAATTGTTTTGTACATGCTAATGTTTTCAATGGAATGAAAATTGAGAACAGTTTTGGATTATGGTTTTAACGTTTAATTGCTTAACTTTTAACCTGAAAGCTGAGATTGGGACGGCAATGCACTGAATTCTACTCTCAAATCCCCGGTCAAATCAGAGTCAAAAAAAATTCTAACTAACGTTGTTGGATCAAAAAAAAAAACCCTAAGACATTTACCTCAGGGTTCTGGAACGTTTGTTAACGTTGAGAACAGGGCCATTATTCTCTATTGCCAATAAGACACGTTACGCGCCGCGTTAAGATATCTGCGAGGAATTGTACGGCAATTGCCGTACTGACGTCACACGTTTTCGGCAAGGAATTTCATGCGGCATAGTGAATAAGCGCCCAGATTAAGTCTATTGCTGTCTTTGTCATTTGGTTAGTGCCAGACAAAGGCAGCATTATAATTAATCTATTGTCAAAGCTAACAAACGTTTCAGAAACCCGAGGTTAGTTTGTTTAGAAACATCTAAATATGTCGTCAAAAGTTTTATTTTATTATAAAATTAATCACAAAGATGCGTAGTGCAAACTGAAAGGAGATCACCATAATAGTTTAACATCAGCTTTTGAAATTGATTCCAATTCTATAGTCATTTAACTTTCATGGGCGCCCTCTTGGGGCTAATGTGAGTTAAACTATTGGTATGTTGTATTGGTTTGATTTGAGACATAATTTAGAAAAAAAATATTATAATCTCTACATATAATAAAGCACTACGAACGAAAAAGTCTGTACAAAGAAGATAATAAAAAAAGTATGGTCAAAGGTACTTAAAATAAGCCACTGAACAAAAATATATTATTTTTAAAAAACGTATCTGTCTGTTTGTTTGTCTGTCTGTTTGTCTGTATGTTTGTTTGCGCATCACGTAAAAACTAGACCGATTGCGATGCAGTTCACGGTTGGATAGCTTAGGGTTTGATTTTAAAACTGGGGTACTTGGTATCTTAATCTTTAATGTTCCAAAAAAAATACATACAAGGAGGTACATTATATTTAACATTATACCTATATAAAATATGAAAAATAACTAGTAGGTAGCTATAATGCTTGGTCACATATTTTCACATAACTAAACTAAAATCACAATTAATCCGCTATAAAATAGCAGATTAATTGTGATTTGTCACTAAACTTGTTCAACATTATACTAACCTTGCAACGGACACACAATAGAATCAAAAATAGTAACACATCTAAAGCCTTCTTGATATAACAAGCTTACCATTTCAAAATTTACACCAGAATATGGAGTTCAAACAAACAATGACAAATGCTGAATACAATGTAGGTAATCACTTAAATCACTTAAAGTCAGAATTACAGGCTAAGACTTCATTACTAACAAAATATATCATTTAGAACATTACTAACAAATTTGAGTACCTACAAACAAACCCTGTCACAAGTAGTGATTTTGTGTAGATCAATTGATATTTATAGGCTTTTACACTATGGGATTACGAAATTAATAGGAACTAAAATCACAATATTATGACAAAAGTTGTGAAACAATGAAAGCTTAAAAGTAAAAACGGCCACTGCTGACTCTCTATTCCAAAACTACTTGAAAAGTATAATTATAAAACTCAATACCTGTCAGTCCCTTTCCTTTTTTTTTCAGTGCTTTCAGTGCTCCAGTATTGTCCAAATTCGATCTAGAATTGATCACACTTTAAATAGCTATACAATATTGATGACAATCTACATTCTGCGAATGAAAAAACCTAGTTTCCAACTGTTGGATCGAATCACAAACTTATATACTTTGAACACTTGTTTGAACTGACATATTACAGAGAAAGCTATTATTGGCAAGTTGCATTGATACTTTACGTGCAAAGAAGATAATTACCTAATAATTCACTTATACTCTATTAAATTTGTTACAACGAGAATACAATTTAAAATATTTAAATAAACGCTAGGTATAGTAAACGTGTATGTATATTTTGTATTTGTTTGTTTCATTCATTTCATGTTTGTTTGACAACACAGTGTTGCCAATGGTGGAATTGAAATTTACAAAGTAGATCAAAGAAAATCCTGTTTAGATGCCGAGAAATCGATAAAAACCATTTGACGGCTGAACAAATTTTGAAGATATGTAGTATATTGTACTTTATAGGTACTTTTGGTCTTGGAATAACACGTAAGGGCTATTTTTAAATAAAATTACCACGTGGGCAAAGCCGCGAGTACAGGTAGTAATCAAAATATAATAGAAACTACGATTATGCAACAAAAGCACATCAGCCTCTACGTAACCAACAAACTGGCTCTGTTTGGCACTTGGCAACCCTCCAGGAGCTCTGGGGACATGCATTACACAAATGAGCACATACATATACAAAATACAATATGCTCCTCCTTACACGTTTCTCTTTTCTTCGATAGACACTTACGAGTATATTGGCTGATATCAAGCTATTTCTATACGAACGAAAGTTTAATTATTTATGATGTTTGAATTAAAATTCCGTCCTTATAATTTTAGGTATTTCTCCAAAAAGTCTAATAGGTACTGAAAATAACAGTCTAACTGAGTTTGCAGATACTGGAATGAATTGATGATTATGAATGGATCAGTATTTTTCCACTGTAATATATATAAGTATATGAAAAGAAAAAGTGTTGAATTTGTCTGGATTTAGTATTTAGGACAAAATAAATAAATAACTTATATCAGATATTACCTATAAGTTATACTAAATTTAAAGAACATGAATTGGAAAATTTAAATAAACTATAAATTAAGATTATGTCAATTGATTTGTTTTTTTTTATGTCGACGATATAATTGCTAGACAAATAACGAAACATGTTGAAGCTATCGTATGTCTTAATATATACCAAATGGCATTGCATATTGAGAAACATGTTATTCCTATTCAACTCGTCGCAATAAAAAATCATTCATTAAAAAACTGTTACAACAGGCTACGGCTCAAAGGTATCATTTAATTAATCATATATGCCGTACGCATAATCACCATATAATCCCCAGCGCATTACTGTCAGACTGGAGGTCTCCCAGAGATTTCAATGGCAATTGTTCATCTGTCTCACTCACACACGTGTTCTAAAGCCAGAACGAAAGAGAAAGGTGGAGTGCAATGATTCTCGGCTGCGCGTGCGCTGCGAACCGTTAACAGTGCTTTTGGTGTGGTATAAATTGAAAAAGAAACTTGGCTTAAAACCATAAATTAATTATTGGTTTAGTAGTTTTCGCGATTATAAAACATATTGCGAAGGTTTTGAAGAGGACTGAAAAATTTTGTAAGAGGATTTTACATGGAGTAGTTTAAGAAAAATAATGAATAAGCGCTATCATCGTGATTACATCAGATAGATAGATAGATAGATAGATTAACTCTTTATTGACACCAAGAAAATAAAACGATACAGACAGGAAAACACTTAGACTATAGGCACAATGGGCTTTGATGACTTTAATTAAAACCAAACAGATAAACACCCTTTGATGATCTCCATCGGTGATGCTTTGAACAATGAAGCGACCGAAACGATTATTGGTATACTCGTAATATGCTTTTCGCACGTAGTCCTCGCTCCGGTCCGTTATCATAATCAGCATTGAGTGAATAGGCGCACTATAAGGACTATGGTGTATTATTAAGTTAATATATTCTACACATAAACATGCATATTACAAATTAGTTTACCTGTCGCCTTTAACTTGTCCACAAAGTAAAATTCTATGTCCCGTTACTGCGTCGCTTCGGACAGTGATTTGGTTTTAGTCTTATTTGTCGGCAAACAGGTCAATTTCGTGGTTCCAATGTGGTCGATGTGGGTTACCAGTCGCAGGCCGATTGTGGTCGTTTGTGGCTTTTTTTGAAAGTGAAGAAGGGCGCGAATTGTTAGGCGTTGTTTTTTTAATGAGTTGCAGTAAAGGTTTTATGGTGAAATTGATTCATGACCCATGAGCATTCTGTATCCGTTTGTTGTTATCAAATGTGCAAGAGTTTTTTTAGGAGCTTTAAGACTTCACTGTCACTTTTGGAAGTCATTTATGTTGTTTTTAATACGTACTTATTTATGGTGAAATAAATCTGGAAATGTATTATGTAATACAAATACGAGTAGTTAAACCAATTAGGGTTTTTTTAGAATGTCTTCTTACGCCATATAGGTCTTGAAAGCATAATAAATGTCAAATATGTTCTTCGTTTCAAAACCGGTTCCGCAGTTTTTTAAGCGTTTGGAGAAAATGTGACATTTGGCGAGATCAGGTCGATGAACTACTAAGATACGAGTAGATGACACGACCGGAGAATATTCTAGAGGTTTGAAATATGACTTCCTTCGCACTTAATTGGTGGTAAACGGAATATAAAATGATTTATCCATGCTTAATAAAGTTTTTATTTTAATTAATTTTGGAAAACCCAATGTAAGGTAGGCCTATACTTGACCATAATATTGATTGCGACAATGCAGTCAACGATCACATGGTAATAATTTAGTTCGCTGTCAATTTTAAGCTTCCCAAAAAACATAACTGTGTGTTAATAGCCCTCAGATGAATAACCTATATTTCAACAGACACACCAGCCGGAACCCAGAATTCTATTTTATCTTATATACATTTTTTATTCAAGCTAGGTGGTTTTTTTTTTCGTATTCAGCTAATCAATGCCCTAGGGTTTGTAAAGGCGAGCTAACCCCCTTAACCTTGAGCCTAAAATAAAATAATTTAGCAACATCTGAACAATTTTCGCGGACTTGAATCTAGACCGAGATATTGGTCTTGTTTTTCTAGACTTTCTGTAACAATGTCTTTAACGGTTCACTGAAAACTGAAAATTGGGACGGTTTCACTGCGGAGAGAGTCTAAAAGTAATTTATGCTTAGAGGGACTTCTTTTACTTTCTCTTATAAAACATTAGATGACAATTTCCTTAGCGGTGATGCTGTTTTAAAGCCGTATTTGGTTGACCCTAGGTATCATGTGTATTGTGATACGTTTCTTTTGTATAATGAGCGATGCTAGCCGAGCGGTTTACTAGCGGTCATTCTGAGGCTCGTCCCAATGACTTTAAAGTTTTATGTGTGGTTTTCTATCGCTCCGTGCTTCGGATGGCACGTTAAGCTGTCGGTTCCGGCTGTTATTGATTAGTAACATTCGTTAAGCCATGTTAGAGGCCCACGGCCGTCCTGACAAACTCTGACACCAGAGGCTAGTACTACCTCATACGATTATAAAGAACGTTTATTTTTGAGTATTTTATTAGCTATTTTGTTCTGCAGCTTTACCTACCAGTTTTCTAGATTTCTCCATGGGAATCAGTCATCGATGCGTTTCTGCCTCAAAAATTTTGGCTAAGGTACTTATGTGTACAATACAGTCACCGAGCAAATTCTCAGATTACTTTAAGAAATATAGATAAAAAAAAATATAGATAGATATAAGCAAATATAGATGAATGCCGATTTGATCCACGTTACCCAAGAACAAAAGGAATCTGTCTCTATTTAGGTATCAGCTATGACATTATGTGTAATTATGATATCAGTTTTGTTCTTAAAAGATTCGAGTAAGTAAATAAGTTTTTGCACTGAAGTGCACACATTACCGTCAACATGTTATCTAGCTTTTATACAAAGAGAAACTGAATACAGTCTGAATAAGATGACATCCTGATAATAAAAATATTTAATTTCAGCTTATTCCACGTGTTGTCCTCAGAATTACTTTGAGATAAGCGTGTGGTGTTCGAACTTTATGCTTATCGCAGTGCAAATACGTAGAGATATATTAACAAATAATGTTACTTGGTTCGAGGGCAGTTGAATAGACTTTGTCTAATGAATCAAGGTTTCAGGAAATAACCTAGGTTGAACATTAATTAAGTGCACTAAACATGAGACAAAATGATAAAATACCTACTTACGTGATATGAAATGTAAGCGAATTGTATGTTTGTCGTGAAAATATGCAAAAAGGAATATTCGCTTTCATTTCATTGTATGTTAGCATTTAAAAGAAAACTGTTGGGAACCTAGATAAATACTATCTGAGTAATATCATAATATGGTGTAAATATGCTTCAATTTCAAATTATTTTGCTATTACGTTCGTTTTGTATGGACAACTGGACAATTGGACAATTCATCCTTCGCTGGCCTCTTTATATTTCAACCATGGAGGAGATAGTATATTTTATAAATTATTTTAAATAGGTAGGTATGTACTTAGGAATTCTATTCTATTAGCATCAATTTACAGCAGCACAACCACCGCGCCGTTAGTAATATAATTTTATTATGGAAGCCAGTCAGAACGCTTGCAAACATTTGCTAATAAGGTAGTGTCGGGAACTGGGACGTCATCGCATTAATGGGTTTAGTTGAATTAACACTATTACCACCCCCCGGGATGGCTCTATTATGAGCCGCTAATTGCTTGTTAAGGCTATTACCTTGGAAGCTTTCTTGGATGTTTGGGATGAGGGTAGAAATGCTGACAGAAATGATGAATGGAGGACAGGTTCTGTTTGATGGGTTCTATTCCATTCCTATAGTATAACATTAAAATTACAATTACATTAGTTAAGACCTGCAGTAATCATATTAAAAAATAACTTCAAATAAATCATGTTAAAGATTTATTGGTACACAACCATGCTAGGAGAGCCGGCAAAAATATTTTGAATTATATTTTGAATATTTTGTCCGATGACCCAATAAATTGCAGAAACTAGTGAAGACTGATTTTAAACATGAAACGTTGTGGAAGAAAAGCTCTTTAAAGTAGCAGCAGTCACTTACTATTCACTACGTAACTATAATCAGAATAATCAATTTATTGGTAAGAGTTATTACACGTAAAAATATATAAATATATACTGTTAGGATTGAATTGACGGAAGATCTATGTCTAAAGGGTACTGAGTTGCAATGAAGCATAATTACACAACGCAATGATATAACTAGACCAAAATCAACCCTTCACTATTGCACTATATTTCCTGTCAACATATTTAAACCACAGAACTACAATGACAGCAAGACCGCGTCCTAACAACCCATTCATCATCTCAGTATCAACCCTTCATCTTAGATTCACATCACTTAGAATAGACCTTAATTCAATTGTTTTAGATTTCATTATTGTATAAATACTAATGGAATCATATTGGGGCTTCTGTTTTAGTTAAATTGGGCTTTATCAAGCTCAAAATAGAGTATATTTTATAGGTAGGGTTAATGGTATCTCGTGTTAATAGATCTTAGTTAGATTAGTGTTGATGTACACGAGTTGATGCGTCGCGAAATGGATGTTGCGGTAGAATTGGATTGTGGGACAGAAGAGCCGACTGGAGTAGGTAGCTGTTGGAGGGCTTGGATGGCATGGGATATTAGACATTATTAAGGCATTAGTTAGTAATGTACTTGTGTAGTTTGTAGATGTAGTTTGGTGTTAGTTAAACTATTACGATAAGTAGGTCATACGTATCCGACTCATTCTTGTTAAATTTACTAATGTGTCTTTTACGAGCAACTATATTTTGTTATTCTGTCACAAGATCTTTTTCTTCTGAGTAGTTAATTCTTCCGATCAAATAATTATGACGTATCACACAGCTTTTTAAAATGAATACTTACTAGTAATTTATTATTGCATTGAAAACTTATAACAAACAAAAAAAACACTTCCAAAGATGTACCTACTTAGTACAAACTTACTTAAACGCTGAAAAATATTTTTTTATTCTCAAAGAATAAGGTCAAGGAAGATAGGTACAATAATATTATATCAGGACTTTTTTGAATTAATTACCATTATTCGGGAAAGTTGTAAATGGCTTATCATTTTTAAAGGGTCGTCCGAGAATAAAAACTGATAGATATATATCATCGTTATTTTAATATTTAAAAATGTCGTCTCTTTGTTGTATTATAATTATAAACGGATAGTGTGGCGACCCTGTGTATGTTGCTTGACAACCGTTTGAAAAATATCTTGTAGAGTTTTGTTTCCCGCGTTTCGGCCGTGTTGTTACTTCAGAGGCAGGTTTCACGTAAATAATGGTTTGTTGTAGCTAACTCAGCGTTGAGGAAAAGCATGCAATATTAGAATGCTTCGTCGTCTAATCGACGGCGGCTCTATTGGTGAATAGGCAGGTTAGAAGGTACCCGAACATTGAAAGATGAAGCTGTCTTCAAAATTCTTCTTAAAATTTGTATTTATGTTGGTTACCACTCAAGGCTGAAACGGCTGAACGGATTTTGATGACATTTGTTATGTAGGTCATGTTATAACACGTATGATACTTGATAGCTGGTTGTACGTACGAGTACATATATTCAAATCAAGTAAATAGAAATGTATTGTTAACAGCGGCTGAACTGAACAAATAACAATAAAGTGGAAACCAGTACAGTACAGTGCAGTGCTCGTGCAGTACTGGGTTCCGGTAACGCACTAATCGACAGCCATTCCCGACCACTTACCGGTTAATCGGATTGCACAGATTTGCCGATACACGGACGGAGGCTTATCCTATTTTGTTCTATATTATATGCGGTTTCACTAACGACTGGCACAGGTTTTAACCTTGTTTTATAACATACTTTTAAACAATAAATTTAATAAAAATTGCTTTGAAATTATCGTTCAAGAGATTATAAAACTCAGTGACGGTTTCTGGGACCAATGGTATTAACACTTTTAATATTTGTCCAGCTACAGTGAAAACGCGTTTACGTAGCACGGGGAGGATTTTATATATATATATCAGGGTATCCTAGTTTGGGGCTAGGTAATTGGTGTGAATTGTCCAGAATATATTTATTTATATTTATATAAGTACTAGCTGTATGGTGTCATACGAAAGGGCTTTATTTCTCAATTTCACCATTAATATTAAAGAAAAAAGGTAAAAAAAAGGTACGATGAAGAGTAAGTTCTGAACAATTTTTATGTTAACAGATATTTAATTTGATTTTTATCACAGAATATGTATGCTTTACGCCAACTTTCTTTGTTTTATTTCAGGTAAGACTATCAAATGACTACCATCAGTATACAGTACAGACAACTTCAATCGGTACACTGCCAAAGGTTTCCAGAATGTGTCTACTAAACAAAGATCGCTCCCATACTCCCGTGCCACGTATCAGACGATAAAAGGAAGTACTTATTTCTGCTCAAAACGAACGTAACGAGTAACGGCCACAATTCCACACTGAAATACCGCTTTTAGAGAACCGGAACAATACCCGTTGTGATGCACTCGATTTTTTAGCATTGTTTTGTGTTGAAAGTGAAACTTTTGGAGCACGTGTATTGTTATAAAATGGGAATATTTCGTTGTTAAATTGTATGTAGCCTTTGGAGCTGTAAAGGAAAAACAGGTTTTACTATTGTAATGATCGGCACAGTGAAATATTTTATTTCGTGCATTTCTTTGTTCGGCTTGCTAAATGTACACAACTTTTTCAACTTAACTAAGTGTGTACAAAATGTACAACTATAACTTTTATTAAATAATAATGCAGAAACAACCCGTTACAAAACGTAATTTAGCTCTAGGGCTCTACCTACCTCATATGAAAAGCAACTTATTCATCTATATTTATTATTAATTCGAATGAATTAATAATTTAATTACGTGATGTGAAATTACATTACTTTTATTAAACGATTAATTTAAGTTTTGTCACTATTTCTGGAAATAAATTCACAAATAAGTAAACAAACGGCTCTTCGTTAGAATCGGTATATGTACATATGTACTTAGGGAAAGGGAGGGGCTTGAAGAGGGAAATGCATGACCCTCGCCTTGTAAGGTGAAGGGTCCACACACACACACACCACACTACACCACAGCTGCACAGGTGAAGGGCCCACACACGCACACACACTAACACACACGCTCACACACACACACACACACACACACACACACACAAACCACACTACACCACAGCTGCACAGGTGAAGGGTCCACATACGCACACACACTACACCACACTACACCACAGCTGCACAGGTGAAGGGTCCACACACGCACACACACTACACCACACTACAACACAGCTGCACAGGTGAAGGGTCCACACACGCGCACACACACTACACCACACTACACCACAGCTGCACAGGTGACGGAAACTCACAGTTTTTGAGAAAAAGCAACAACGAAAAAATTTACGAAGAAATAACTTACGAAATTAATGTTTAATGTAGGGATAATTTCTGCGGAAGCACTGACCTACTAGCAATGTCACCAATGTCAAGTTTAGTTTATTGTAAGTATTGTCAAGTCACAGTCAATAATTGTCAAAGTCACGAATCAGTAAAATGGTTCTATTCGCTTCGTGAAATGTTTGACAGCTGTGGACAGCTATTTGTGACGGCGTTTCGTTATTACAAGTATATTTAACAATACATTCATAGAATAATGCACTTTTTCTTTGTATAATTTCAGTTCGTATAAAATCATTATTCACCGCTAGAGGCGCTAGGCGGGATTCCGACTTGGCCGTGATAGGTTAGAAGACGACAGGTTTTTGCCTTCGTGTTTTTTTTTAGCCTTGAAATCCTTACGTTTTTATACGCTTTATATTAGCTTCACTTGTATGTTTGTAACCCACTCCTTTGGACGCTATTTTGACCCACTTTAAACGGTCAGATTTCATTCAAATTTTGCACACCTGTCAAAGACCGATGACAATGCAATAATTCGAAGAAAAAAAAACACTCTCATGAATAAACCAAACTAAAAAATAGTAAAATAATTTATAATAATTTTGAATTAAGAATAGTGTAAAAAAATCTAATAAATAAGAAAAAAATGTTTTATTTAAAAAAAACGTGGGGTACTTTTTAAGATATTATCAAAATGATAATCCTTCTTCATCTCATATCTGTCAATGAAATATTTATAACTATTGACCCATGCACTCCACGATTTTTTTGAAACAAAACATTTCTTCTTGTTTATTAGATTTTTTTACACTATTCTTAATTCAAAATTATTAAAATTTATTTACTATTTTTTAGTTTGGTTTTCTATATAAAGCGTGTTTTTTAGTTTTTTAAACTACATATTATTTATTTCATACTTAACCTCAAATTATTTTTTTGCTCTTACAGGGGTAGGGTCATTCCCCCTGCCCGTCCCACCCCCTCCCCTCCCCTAAGTTCATATGTACATATTATTATACCGTCTATAAAGTCCTTCCAAACAAACGAATAAATACACAGTTCACTTTCCAGATTATATTTTGTTCAATTTTGTGGCATACATTGTAAGACTTTGATAAGACTTTGGCTACAAAGATTTCCATTAAAAACAGATTGAATTATTCAAATTACTGGCTTGTTAGAAACCACACCGAGTTATTACCTGAAATAAAAAATGTAAGACCAGAGCCTCATACGGCATTAAATCTTTATTCTAGACTGTGAATAGTCTTAATTGCCCGCAAGAAGACGGCGGTAATTTCAGGAATTAACATAGAACACCGTATCGAAAAATTATAGCGGCGTGTCTGGAATAAATTACATAGAGCAAGAAGGCTGACCAGCAACGTGTCTATTAGTGGTTTAATGGCAAAGTTGTGAATTGTGCAAGTGCACTGAAAGTAATGAATAGCCAGCCTGTCAATGACATGGTGTGCTGTGGAGACAAGTGCTTATTAATCTGATTACTTTTCGTGGGAAAAATAAACAATGGCGGAAGGAAACCCCCTATACATGAATCGTTTTTTATTTTTTATTACGGACTAGGCAATCGTTTGACCACAATCTGGAATCACAGGATGGAAAGCGATGATGCGGTCGAAGGTGTAGCGCGCTTGCCTAGTAGATACCTATTCACTCTTGACTTGAACACACCAGGGTTATAATTTACCGGAAACAGTGACGAGGGTAGGGGATTCCACTCCTTTGCAGTTCTTATAATAAACTAGCTGTGCCCGTGGCTTCGCATGCGTGGTCATTTCTCTAGGTTAAAAGTAATCGATGAGCTATGTAAGACCTAAAATAACAGTACACCAACATTTGACCAAATTTCTTGAGCCATTAAAAACACAGTTTTTACGTCAAACCTTAAGCTATCCAACAGTGAAAACCGCATCGCAATCTATCCAGTAGGTATTACGTGATGCGCGAACAAACAAACAGAGAACACGACTTTTAAAAATGTTATATTCTTGTTCGGTGGCTTATTTTATGTACGCTAAACCATTTAGTTTTAATTATGTTCTTTGTACAAACTTTTTCGTACATATAGTTTTATTATAAGTATAGATATATACATGAAGAAGCGAAACGCTTCGTTCTTGTGCGAGCTATTTCAACCATAAAAGGATGGCGCTTTGCCGATCACCTAGTCGTAGTCAAACGATGATAGGGGAATCAGATTGTGCAATTCTTGCGCACACTCTCCATAAGTGAAATCTTTAGAATACCGACAGGCTTTCGACCTCACGTCTATGCGCCAGACTTTGAAGCTTACTCTTTACCAGAGTGTCATCCCCAATGAGCCTCATAGCATGCTCTCAAATGAATCCAAAGCCTCGAGCAGATAGTTGGCAGAACCGTCCCAGAGGTGGTAGCAGTACTCCATACAAGATCTGACCTGTGCTTGATAAAGATTCAATAGCTTTCCCAGCGTGAAGTACCGCCTAACCTTAGACAAAAATACCAAGTTCCTTTGCAGCTACCTTGGTTTTGGATTCAATGTAAGACCCAAAATTCAGGTTCAATGTGAGTTCGACTCCCAAAAGTTCCAGATGGTCGCCTATTGGTATTGGTACACTACGGAAAGTCGGAGATCGTTTTAGAGGACTCTTTTTAGCAGAGAACAAACATACCGTATTAGTAGCATTAAACTCAACCAATCGGACAAGTCTTCTAAGGCTAAATTCAAAAGGTCCACCAGAGCCTCTCTCTGAAGCTTTATGTCTGTCCGTGTGTAGTTTTGTCAAAGATATTTATTCGTCTATCTGCTTTGAGTAATTTATTGCCTGGGTTATATACAAAATATAAACTTTCACCAATTAACTAACAGAATTTAAATTTAAATTGTTTTTTAGTTATATATTTACACGGGAATTAATCGCGCTGAAAACTTAAATAATTATTGATTAAGTTTTCAGCGCGATTAAGTACCGTTTAAATATATAACTATATGTGATCGTTTCGCGAAAGTTTAAAAGGTAAATTGTTTCATATTCGTTTTATGAATGTATCATTTTACTTACTGCTTAACCGGACATCCTGTTCTAATCCTCCTATTTTATTAAAACAAGCGCCGGATAAGAGCCTGTTCATAAACATCCATACTAACAACAATAGATCGTCCCGGTCATCGTAAATACGCACAGAAGTGCACTAAACACCGGTACATAAACGAACCGGTACACAGAGGGACCAATAAATAAATAACGGTACAGGAGCAGTAGATGGCGCAAGCTGAGCCAATACTACATGCAAGCTATTTCAGTTTTTTATCCAAACATCAAATATAAAAATCCAATTTTTGCTTTAAACTGTAAAAAAATATCTATCTGTAAAGTTATGCTGTAGTGACTAGTGCAATTATTTATTTACTAAATTGCGGTCCTTGAATAATCTAACTAAAGTATTTTTTTGGAAATAATTATATTATCAAAATTCATTAAAATGGAGTTCATATACAGTTTTTTCAATTTATCAGCTTCAATACGTCGTTTTAAATGTTGTATCAAATCCTAAGTTATCCAACAGTGAAAACGGATTTTCAATACGTCGCTTTAAATGTTGTATCAAATCCTAAGTTATCCAACAGTGAAAACGGATTTTCAATACGTCGCTTTAAATGTTGTATCAAATCCTAAGTTATCCAACAGTGAAAACGGATTTTCAATCGGTCTAGCAGTTTTTAGTGATGCGGAACTAAGACAGACACCATTCATAATAATGATGTGTTCATGTTCTGTAAGTCCCTTAGGGCCGATTTTTCAATGCTCAGATAAGCAATCTGATAGCGTTTAGTCGACTCATAGCATAAGACTGAATTTTTCAATCGTCAGATAGGCTTTATTCGACGGACAACTCGCTTATAAACTGAAGAATAAATTTATCTACCCGTTCGACGGCCAGATAACTGCTTATTCGACTGTTTATTTGACATTTAGACGTTGATGTCACAAGCACAACAAAAAAAATACGTAAAATATCACCACAGTACCAAGGAGGTTGAATTACGCTTACTGGTCACGGTACAATCAACTAAACATACCCTCGAAATAAATGACAAACAAAACAATGACATTTGATTGGTTTAAATTAAACTGTTCTGCTCTAAAATTAGTTTTATCAATATATTTGTTTCACCTATCTGAAGTTAGTGACGCCTGATTTGCTTTATTCAGCCAGATAGCTATCCATGGAATGAATGACAATTGAAAAATAGGTAACTAAATATCAGACCGATAAACTGTCTAATAAATTTATTCCTCGAACAGTATTTAGCTTGTTATCTGAGCATTGAAAAGTCAGCCCTTAGGCATCCGTAAATGCGAATGAAAATAAAAACGAAAACCTTATAGGATCACTCGTTTGTCTTTCTGTCTGTCTGTCTGTCTGTCACAGCCAATGTCCTTCGAATCTACTGGACTGACTAAGTTATTTGGTACACATAAGAATTTCTGTGACCCCAAACACAGATATGTAACGTAAATAAATGAATTTTGAATATGGGGGGCGCTTTTGAGGGAAAATTAGAAAATGAACATAATAAGTTTTGCAAACTGTAGCGAGTGACTATCAAATGAAATGTCACACGGTTTTTGTGAGGGTCTCATTTTTGTATGCCTGGTTTTATACAATTTTACGAACTTAAGATATCCGTTCCTTTTAAGTGTGTGGTTACTATTATTATTATTTGATTCTGTGACAGGAGATAGGAATACATTGCAAGCACAGTACACATAATTGTCCTTACGAAAGGATAATGTTACTGTGGGATACATGTGTACTGCGTTGCGGTGCTCTTAGTTACTGTGATCGGTGACAGGGGGCTGTATAGGTTATAGGGCTAGCGGGGTGTTTTTCCGGTCTAGGGGAAGCTACGAGCGAACTTGGAAAGGTAGAGCAATGGAGCCTTTTTTGGTTAGCTATAGAGGTCTGATATCCCAGATTAAAATTGAGCTTAATGTTTTAAAACAACTGTGAAAAACATTAATTGTGAATTTACAAATAATTTTTACCTCATGGGCTTTGCTCGCATGGTTATATTTCTGGGATAGAAGAATCTGATTATGTTATTCCAGGTCCTAAATTATTTTTTTAGACTCCTAGCGAGTGCTCGTGCATAACCAGTTTTTTGTATAGTGTAACGGTAACCAGAACTACCGCTGGTATTTAGCCTTTATACCAAGTTTAATCAAAATCCATTCAGCCGTTACGGAGAAGAGTGGGTAATAAAATAAAC
This sequence comes from Alsophila aescularia, assembly GCA_946251855.1. Lineage (NCBI taxonomy): Eukaryota > Metazoa > Arthropoda > Insecta > Lepidoptera > Geometridae > Alsophila > Alsophila aescularia. Next base: position 60,965,297 of record OX276374.1, read on the forward strand.
ATAAGTACATATTATGATATACACAAACATTCACCCTCATTATATTACTAGCTATGCCCTCGGCTTTGCCCGTGTGTGTATTTTTATGTGGAAAAAGTATCTTGATGTGTGATATTCCAGAACCAAAAGTACCTATAAAGTACAGTATACCAAATTGCGTTCCGAGGGATAAATAATATTTTATCGATTGCTTCGCTTCTACTCGTCGCATTAAGAATCAGAAAAACAGACAGATACCATTTATAAATGATATATTCTTGTGCAGTAGCATATTTTTAGTACCATAGACCATTTACTTATTATTTATCTTCAGTGTACAGACTTTTAGTTAGTTACTGCTTCATATAAGTATAGATGTAGGATTAAGTTTAAATTATTAACACAATCATTTTAGTCGCCTTGTCCTATCATATTTTCTTCAACAAGCACAAATAAAAAAAATATAAAAGCCCGACCCCTCTCCCCCATTACATCGCCCTCCGTAGACGTCCCCGCGATGTCCTGGACGATCCGGACGACGCCATCGCAGTCAAAGTACTGGCAGCGATGGCCTCGTCCAATTCGACCACCTCTGGCAACCCGCCAGGGGGTATCAACACACTTAGACACAGACACCGACCTCGCCGGCGAGGTCGAAGGTCCCATAACACATAGTCAGATATTATTCGCTTTCGAGTTTCTTGCCGATTCTTCTCGAAGGTGTATTACGAATCGGCGGTCAGTTATAATAATCAATGAAAGGGCACCTAGCCATTGTTCAGGGCCCCCTCGATCACTACTTAACGGTAGCGATCCAGGGGTGTTTAGTTCGTTACCCCCGTAATCAGACGGCCGTCCAAGCCGAGGGCCGTACCCCCTGGGTACCCTCGTGCGGGTCGTCTAAATTTTAACTTTGGCGTGCGCCTTCTGCGTCACGCATTGCGGCGGAGTGCTTGTAAGCGCCCGCCCCACCGTCCGGTTCAAGCTGTAGAGGCCAATAAGGCCAACAGCATTAGTCATTCCTAAAAAAAAAAAAAACAAAAAAAAACCCATTACAGCTAAGAACTGTCTCGATCACATAAGCTTTCAAACAGATAATAACCGCATCAAAATCGGTCCATTCGTTTGGGAGCTACGATGCCTGAGACAGACACACATACACATACCCTAAACTTATAAAACCCTTCTCTTTTCGCGTTCGGAGGTTAAAATGGACATTACGTATCCTCAAAGTGATAGATATGATGTATGTCCCATAACAGAGTCATGGTGTGCCCTATATTTAACATCTGTATCGTGTCCCGCAGGTCGTCTTGCAAATCCGCAACCGCAGCGACATCTGTACTCGTAATAAAATGTCTTGTCTCCGTTCTGCTACATCGTATTTTAAGGTGGCGTTACTCACTGCGTCCGATTCGATCTAACGATTCAATAGGATCCGAATGTATGTTTTCATTTGTGTCAATATTGGCAGTAGACAGTATTAATCAAGTTAACAGCCATTTTACATCACTTCTCACCGACGTGCTATGCGTGAAGCCGACCAAAATGTTCTGTTGTACAGAAGAGGCAGACCGATTAAAGACATCCATGAGTAGGTGGATTACCTATTGAAGGCTGTGATGTCTTTATAGATCACTCATATTCTAAACTTGGTGATGTCTATCTCTTAACACCGTTGTTTATGCGTTTCAATGTTTAAACCTATTAAATTGTGCTATCTCACACACACACCGGCCCCGAAGAATTATGCTACATACCTACCTAGTATATAACATTATACTTATTACGCTACAGACTCACGGATTAAATGCAGGAAAATTGCTCTTACCCGGTTTCCCATTTTATCCGTGAGTTTATAGAAGTTAGAATTAATGAATCAAATAAGATTAACAATTGCGATAGTTTTTAAAATCAAATGCAAATAATTAATTGATTGATGTTACAGCTGCTGATTATAATAATATGAGGATCATCAACTTCTGCATCAGACTGAAATAGACCAGGACTTCTTAGTCTTTTATTCTAGTCTAGATCGAAGCCAGCATTCACACTTTCTGCAGAATTCAATCTTTCGTTTTTTTGCTGTGCAGATTGCACATTTGGATCGGATTGGGTGCAGTAGGTAGGTTGGGTGGAATATCTTTGTACCACGAGTTATTGATGCGAGTGATGTGATTTAGCTGAATACGTTGTTTCAATGTATTGTTTTCGTTTGCAGAGCGATTTATATATTTTTATTCTTGTCTCATTGTCTTAATCAGATCGAATCAGCTAAAAGCAATACCCTCCATTTGACCTCGCTATAGTCGGGTACATTGAGGTGAAAGATAGGACATGACATACACTAACACATGTATGTTTTTGCGTAAAACATTCCAAAGTATTTTTACATATATTTATTGTTGACTGTACGTTTGTTACAGCTCATAATTTATACGTAATCGAATGGCTCACCGATAAACATCACTATAATGTTTTATTTTCACGATTTGTAATGCTAACAGACCCGAGGTATAGTGGCTCTGGTTTTGGCGGTGATCTAACAGAGTCATGACATGACGGCTAGGAAATTTTGGAATTTGTATGGAATAGCACAGCGCCCGTCACACCTGAGTATGTTTGTACTTTACTATCAAATTCTCAACGTTCATTCGAAAAACATTATAGCTTTGATATCCGAGGCGTGGCATACATACCTACCTATTATTTTAAGTTATCATTTCAAAAAGTTAAGCTTAAGTAATCAGTTTTTTCCGAATCACAATCTGTTATTACTAACTCTTATCCACACCAATATCTATAAGTGAAACGTTTCTTTGGGGAGCTTTCACGCTAGAACGGCTTATCCAATTTTGATGAAACTTTGTAAATAAGTACTGTACAATATAGAGACTGACACAGGATACTTTTTATTCCCGAAAACGGTAAGTTGTCACGGGAAAACTGGAAAATGTCCATTACTCGCTCTACGGAAAGGATGTTGCCTTGTAAACGAAATAATAACAAGTCTTTGTAACTTTTAAACTTAGCGATAAACAACTGACAACTTGATTTTACTTATTTTTTTCGCTTTCGTGATAATAACAAGTCTGTCAAAAATCATCAATAGCGTTGTTGCTATACTTTTACATTGGTTTTTAAATTTCCTAGATGAATAAGGATGCTTTTTTTCGCGATAACTGTAGTCCGCGCGGACAAAGTCGCGGGCGACAGCTAGTTTTTAATAATCTGCGAAATATGAATATACAAAGACAAACCGCCGCAAATGAATTCAGCGTTGATTTTAGAGCCTCGTATCTTTATTACAGGCTTTCAGCCGCTGAAAGCTAAATTAACTACAACTGATTTCAAATTGGAAGGACTAGTTTGGACTGTTTCTCACTTTTCTTTGGAAGCTCTGTCGCATCTGTCGGCAGACGTTGCTCTTTGACAAAATTAATTGTTTAACTAGCCGTCAGCTTGTTGTACGGCGGCGGTCCCAAACAGAATAAAAATCTAGTTTCTGGAATTGTGACACAAAAAGGGATGTTGTAGATCCTACGAGATTAATGCAGATAGTTGTTTGTAGCAGATAACTTTCAGTTTGATGATAATCTCATTGATATATTGTAGTAACGAGCTGAAAATAGAGTTTGCTCGCCTTTGAATTTTGTGTCTTATCTTTTGTGTTTAGATTATTCTTACGTCAATCAATTTGTCTTATTCTTGCGAGTGCTACTAGAGACATGACAGTAGCCAAAATTCAAAGACGACCACATACTGACATTAGACGCCATATTGTGAAAAAGAAAAAAATGTCGACGAAGAACAGGTAGGTATTTGAAAATCATCTCTGGGTTTCTGTTATCATTTTTCATTTCGAATAACGATTTAGGATCTATAACGATTTAAAGTTCGCTGACAGATTTTATCATTGTGCGTAAATTTTCTTGTTTCAATTCACGTTTTCAAGAGACAAAGATGTTGTTGAGGAAATGATGTTTTAACTCGTTTGCTTATAAAGCATTGGATTTTAACGTGTTTTTAATAAAATATTTAGCATCATGCTCCGTCAATCTATCAATCAGCTTGGACAATCAAGAACAAGCCAATCACGTCGTGACAATAATTAATATCGGCGCTCGTGGCACCGTGGCATCGTCCAATATCAAATCCATGGTGGATTTGCCATAATTAATTTGTGACATAATTTATTCTGTAATCAATTGATAATGCTATGTTATATTAATGCTTTAGATTAGGAATTTATGAATTTTTTTTTATGACTGACTAGGCAATCGTTTGACCAACATCTCAATTGAAGGAAAGCCATGATGTGGGCAAGGGTGTAGCGCGCTTGTCTAGTAGACACTTATTTAATCTTGATTTAAACACACCTGGGTTATCATTTACTTGAAACACTGACGAGGGCAGAGCAATCCACTCCTTTGCAGTTCTTATAATAAATGAAGAAGCGACCAGAAACTTGTCACCATTTGGAAACATTATGAACTTCCGTGAAATAGTTATCATGAAACCCGATACAATTACACAAACAAGTGAAGAATTGTTTGGTAGGTACTCTTGAAATATGTTTGTTGTACGTCAACCAAGAAGATAAACGTGGAAATCGTTATACCGTAACATCATTACATCTAAGTTCTACAATTTCCAAAGGTGTAACAAAGACAGATATAGGTACGTGTTTACTTTTAAAAAAAAAACTCCAGGGTCTATTACACTGTCTTAAGGTTCAAATTCTTTGGCAAAGACGCCGTTGTCTACATCTACAACACTAATATTATAAAGAGAATAGATTAGTTCTTTTTGTATGTTTGTTTGTTTGTAATAGATAAACTCAAAAATACAAGCCGATTTTTTAAATTCTTTCACCTATAGAAAGTTACATTATCTGCGAGTGACATGGGTTGTAAATTATTTATCAAAAAACTGAGATAAAAAGCACCACGAGCGCTGCTACCAAAGATTTTGAATTACGCGAAAAATGCTACAGTGTGAGCGCTACCCATACGAAGCCGGGGCGAGTCACTAGTGTTAAATATAATTGAATAATTTATTTCAGGAATGAATATCCAATAAGATATTATGTAGAACGCGGATGCACTGGATTAAATAAATGGAATGAAAACTAAATACGGCTTGTTCAGCAGTGCGACGCGGTGCACCTTAACACGATGTGAAACCTCTTTCTTAAATTCTTAATTCTTTCATAATCATACCCATTTGATAGTTTGTCATTATTAATTCTAAATTCAAATAACCTGTCATTCCTAGATTGTCATTCATGCTTTGGCTCATGTCGATGGTTTTTACAAAATATCTGATAAAAAGTGGTAAATAAATTATTATTTTATCTATTTATATCTGGCAGTTTAAGTTAATACTTAAATACTACCTACCTAAAATAGCGGCCGGTAGAATGCCCACCAAAATGCTGACTTCTAGCTTGGGGCGTGTTGGTGTTCAGTAAGGAAGGACCAGCTCGACTAGCAGAGTCCTGCAACCGTTGCTGATAGGCCAGCTATCTCTGTACAATTGTACATGGTCATCTTCTGCTACAATAAGTCCATGAAGGTGACACCGCTGTTTATGAACATCTCCAAGTGCTCCTAATTGTTCCTGTATTTTTATGTTGTCCACTGAGATTTGGTCCCTGGGCTAGTGGAACAAACCCAAACCCTAGGACCGCCTCGTGACAACCTTATCTCGCATATAAACTCACTAAAAAGTGAAAGGAAAACCAAAATTCGTGCGGGAAATTCACGTGGAAACTTGTTTTTCTGCGCCACTTTGCACTGGGTCCAGTGGCTGGGTTTGATTACAAGCATTCCATTAATTTTGTTTCGATTTAACACCTCACGGGCTTAGCTCTTTGTTCACTGATCGAGGGGGTTCGTTTACAGCTTGCGGAGTTTTTGTCGAATTTGCCAACCTTTTTGATCAATTGAATTTACTTTGAAGTCATTCAATGGTGACTATACTAATTTATCAATCTGATCAGATTGTATATGTACCCATTTGTTTTTTGGTCCTTCAAGCTTTCAAATTCAATTCCAGGGCCTGCAGTCTCGTCTGTCGTTCCGGGTGGAATCTTGCAACTCAAATTTCGAGCACTTTCTGATTAGCTATCTGGCTGAAACTTTCAGTGTAGGTAGCTTACAAAGCGATGACGATGCAATCTAAAAAAAAAAACTGCATTTTTACGTTAGTTTTGTTAATTTACATTTGGTGCTTGTTAATGTATTGTCGGAGTGAGTTTCTGAATGTACGACTTCCGAATAAGCTTCGTTCTTTATTGCACTTTTTACATTCTGAAAAATTGGAGCGTGAACCATAAAAGTTTTTAATTATTTTGTAGCAAATGAAATCTCAATGTAGGTACCGGAACATTTTGAACTTTCAAATAGTTTACAATGTTTGCACGTTTTATCACCTATTGTTCTCAAGACTTCACAAAAGCCAGACGAAAATTATTCTTATTTCTTGAGGCTTAAGATTCATGAAGTTAGCGATGGTGGTGCGTATCAGAAAGTAAACTTAAGTTAGTTTACGTCGATACCGTAAAATGTAAACAGCCTAATCAGGCTACTTGACTATTAAAGGCCAAAGGCCTCTCATGTATTTGAGTGACACTGTAAAATGTCGATTAAACCGATGATCCTAATGGATATTGGGTTTTAGAAACTATTAATGACTTAAAGCCTAAAAGTTCGGGTACCCGCAGGGTTTGTGGTCGTATGCGATACTTCAGCTAAGTGGATTAGTGAAAATCTAACATGGACCACTTAAAATTAAAAGCTGATACTAGTATCTAACTAAGGTTTCAAGTTAAAATATATTTTTGGATCATAAATCAATTTACCTGCTTACTAAAAAAATTATTACGGTACCAATTTTGATGATGTCCTTTCCAAACCTTTCTATTGTAGTAGGCCCCTTTTGTAGCGGTAGGCCTCTTATCACAGCTCTTACGCAAGAGTCTGCCTGGGGAAGTACCACACCTTTGTCAGATATTCAACCGCCAAGCAGTAGTGTGTAAACATTTCAGTTTCGGTTTGAAGAAAAATGTTGCCAACGAAATTGCTGGGTAATGAGACTTAAAAACCAATGTCTCAGGGTGACGAGTGTTATGACGCGCAAGGTTTTCAAACAAAGTTCTGGGTGGCATTGCAACTGTTATGGGAAGTCGTGAGGCTTACCGTCAGGCCAGCGACCTTCCCGTCTCGTCACTAAAAGAAAAAAAAAAAGTTTTCGGTGGCACTGCAACTGGCATGGGCAGGCGTGACGATTACCATCAGGTGAGCGTTCTGTTCTACTAGTCACTCAAAGGAATAAGAAAAATAAAAACCAAATCAGAGATGACTGAACACACAAAAAAACAATCGATTTTTGAACCTCCTTCTTTTGGAAGTCAATTAAAAATACCTTCAATGTAAATCTTATTTTGAAAATAATTTATTATTATTTATGACTAGCTGTACCCCGCGGCTTCGCACGCTTGGTCATTTCTCTAGGTTAGAAGTTCTACATGTTCTTATCCAGGATCTAAAATACCAATATACCAACGTTAGATCTAAATTTCTTCAGCTTTCAAAAATATTTTAGTTCAATGCTCGCCTTCTACTCATCAGATTAAGATACCAATTACACCAGTTTTTAAGTCAAACTCTAAGATATCTAAAGCTACGCTAAGCGACCGTTTTCGGATGTAAATCAATCGTATCTATGTCGATACTTCATGCCCAGCTCCTGTACAGCCGCTTTAATATCTTTTTATTATTTTCCATTAAAATGACATGTATTTTTTAAATTGTTTACTTTTCGTACCTGACAAAGCCCCTTTACAGATGCATTAAATTGATATTATCATTATGTTTTAATACTATCGTATTTAAAAATTATGTTCGTGACGAAATCAAATGTTCACAATATTCTAATGGTCCGAATAAATGAGTTAGTATGAATAATCAGCTCGCTTCCAGTTCGACAATGTGGAGTGAGGGAGTGAGCATCTACAATTTCTTCCCGCTTATAACTTTAACACTAATAATGAGCAACTTAACTAAATTCAGCTTCCGAGCTAAGTCAACTGCCGATCGCGTTGTAACTTCCGCTCAACTTGTACAAATCCTGTGTTTGACGCTTTGTTCTACGTATTAGCTATTCTGTGGCTTTGTCTCAACCAGTGTGAACTTTGGGGCGAACTCGTCATTTCTGTACCTATTTGCTTTCTTGTTGTTGATAATGTTATGAAGTAGAATTATGTGTGGCTGACGTTATTGTGTAATGGAGTTTAAGATATTAATGACTTTTAACAGTGGTTAAACCTTCATCTGTGCCAAAACCACAGTACATATATATAGTCCTATGTACTGTGCCAAAACTACCAAAGTTACGAACGCTGATTTATCTATCTATACTTATAATACAGCAGTCAGTAACAAAAAGTACAAAGGAGATAATTAAAAATAAAAGGCCTCGATGACTTTAAATGAGCAAAAGAACAAGAATATAACGTTATTAAAATCGTGGGGTTTTCTATCTGTCTGGATGTTTGTTCGCGCGTCAAATAAAACTACTAAAGTGATTGAAATTCGGTTTTCACTGTTGGAAAGTTTACGATTTGGCTTAAAATCTGGTGTACTTTTTTTTCTCAATGCGATGAGTAGAAGCCGAACAATCTAAAAAATATTTTTGATGGCTGGATGAACTTTGATTTATTTGTATCTGGAATAGCACATAGTAAAGTACCCTAACTTTAACCTAGAGAAATGGCTATGCGAGCAAAGCCGCGGGAACAGCTGTTACGTAAATATAATTAAAAATGTACAAATCCTAAATTAATAGAGACAGGTAAAAATTAAATAGAGAATAATTAAATACAATTAACTCGTTCCAACCCCCGGCGTGTAAACAGCCCTCTGGTACACCCCCCCCCCCCCCGCCCTTCCCCGCTTACATAACCAAATTAAATACCCTCTTAATTAAAAAGTTTTTAGGGTTCCTTGGATAGTGACAGGAATCGCCACAGCTACGAGGTACTTTCAATTACATTAAACACAGCGTTAACATAAAAAAGTACAAAACCTTATTTTCATATTTCTAAATGAAAGATCTGTGATAGTTATTGGCCGCAGCTTGGGCAACAAATTATTTCGTATGTCCGGATGTCTGTCCGGCTATTCTCCTCTACAGGTCACATTTTTCAACCGATCTAGACGAAACTTGGTATACAGATTTAGCGAATTTTTAGAATTTTTAGTTGATTTTTGATGGGGGAGGGAGGAGGGGGTGGGGTGGCGCTACTAGCTACTGCGTTATACAGATTTAGCGAATTTTTAGAATTTTTAGTTGATTTTTGATGGGGGAGGGAGGAGGGGGGGGGGGGGGTGGCGCTACTAGCTACTGCGTACTGCGACTTTTCTGAGTTATGTGCGCTTTTCCATCGCTCCGTGCTAAGCCATGTCGGCGGCGACACCAGAGGCCAGCACTACCTCATACGACAAACAGACAAACAAACAAACAGCTCAAAGAGCCGCTACTATTACTACTATTATACGTAATTTTTACGGAATCTACGCCCATTCTGCGAATATGCGTGCTTGTGCAAACGCGCTGCTATAGGATAATAAATGGCCACTCAGAATATAAAACTTCCCTGGTCGGGTCAACAAACTGTACTATTATGGGGAAAAAATAGCCAAAAGCCTTGTTGTTCGGGGCCATATCGGTGCTTTAATGAAGAAAAAACAAATTAAAGCATTGATTTGTTCAAAATACAGTGTTATAATATATTTAATATTTTTTTCTTATTAAAGACGTGCCGTGCGTAAAGTATGTCATTATGCCACAATTTTTGAGTTCATAATCCGAATTTTACGATATGAGTGTAGATAAACAGTTTAAACGGTTAACTCACAGATAAAATGAGGCAGAGATTAGACGCACTGAAATAAAAATAAATTAAATTGTCCAAAACTGGATCGAGCGGTATTTTATCCGTAATTTAGTAGCCTGTTTTGGGTTCAGTATTCCGACAAGAAACTCGTATCTATAGATTTTCCATGTCTGTCTGTCCATCTATATGTTATGTCACAGGCATTTTATTCAGGCACTATTAAAAGCACAAGCACATAAAGAGGCACTTGTAGATATTTATATTTATAGCCATTACATAGGTGTGAAAACAAAATTGTAAAATATTTTTTTGATTGGTATTCATGTAGTTAGGTTAGGTTAGGTTACATAAATGCAAAGTGAAGATACCTACCCCATCAAGTGTACTTAAGAACTTTCGCTTTTCTAATATTAGTATGGATTGTGCGGGATGCAAATATACAAACACACATTTTACAATCACAACAATGCCTACACGTTAAAACTAACGCAAGGAGTGCATTTCAAATTTTTAGAGACCCATCACACACGCAAGGAAAAAATATTTTTATTAAACTCACTTCTACATAAAACTTTTTTGTTTTCCCCGTAACATCATCTATTTGTATCGGCGCTTTTTTCCTTTTTCCGTCATGTGAACTGCGTCTATTCGGAGAACAAGCGATTAAATTATACGACATGTTAGAAAACTCGATGGTAACTGTTAACTTTAAAATATGAGCGACAAATAAAAGTTCAGCGGAGCGAAATCGCACCGAAAAAATCTTCGAAGTAGCCGGTCGTATCACGGAAAGTTTTATCATCGTAACTTAGCTGTAGCTACGCCCATTACTCAAACACCGGATTAGGTAAATAAATAAAACTCATTTGACCGCCAACTTCCTCATTTCTGAACTTGTTCTTGGCAGCGGATGCGAGAATCGACGAGTTTTAAGCAGCAGCGGTTTGCAATGTTGCGGGTTCAAGAGAACCACATTTGGGCCGGTGTTGCCAGACGTTGCCTTCCTGACGGATTTTCAGAACCCATTCTTCAAGGAGGAGGTTCTCAAGCCATCCGTATTTTTGCTTTTGTATTAGGATATGGGTGCTTAGCGAGATCTTGGCTTGAAAAGATTGCGGTTTGTAGATAGTTTGATCGCTATGCTTCGCCCCCGCTTTTGTCTTCTAACCTATCAGGGCCATTTCGGATCGCCACTGAAGGTTACAGATATGTGACAGATATCTATCTGTGTTGCAATAGCGTTGTGTGGAGGTATAATTTCAAAATACGCCACGCAAAATCTTAAATTTGAAAGTATACTCGATCTCAGCTCGGTCAATGACTCGCGTTGCTCGCCCTCACGCACGGCTGTGACAGTTCTGTTAGTACAAAATGTAAAACAGTAAGCAGTTTGGTTACCAATAAAAACAACCGCAAGAGGGTGCTTTTTTATGAGGGATTGTAAAGTATAAATGATAACTTATTTCTTTTATAAACATGCACTTCAGCTTGCACTATTATTTATACTGTGCTTCAGGTAAAACTAACAAATTTACAAAGTAAAAAAAAAACGAAGTAAATTGTCAGAATTGTTTATTGTTTTTGAGTTTTTTCTAAATAATCCGAACTGGTATTGTGACCGATTTTGTTGTAACGATTTGGATGATTTTATAAAACATTGGAACATTGGGCAAGTGCTATAAATTATCAATATCCCATATTATAACAAAGGCGCAATCGTCTGTATATGTTTGTCTCCTTGTTTTCAAAGAAAAGTTGATGGTTTACTTCAGGAAATTACAGGAGCCTTCAAAATATCAAGGAAAATGTAAAAATAACGCATATAATATGTAAATGCTTAAAAATATGCAGCAAAACATTTTAAGAAGCGCGTGATTTCGATCCACGCACCTTTGAGTTAGAATGCTTCCACTGCGTCACACAGCTTCGTGGCGGGAAAGTTATATTGATACCGATACCGATAGGAAATTATGATACCGTTTTAATCTATTATTTTTATTACATTCAAACTAACATAACTTTGAACACAAATCCCGCAGAAATCCTTAATTTTTTCGGGTTAAAAAGAATCCGTAACTTTAACACATAATATGAACTTTGACTGTGCCAAGTTACATCACAATCCGTCTAGTTGTTTCAATTTTTTATTTTATTTTTGATGGGTATATGTTGGTCGGTATTTTGGTCTATAACTGACCCCTACAGCGTCTCAGCACCACCGACGGTAGGGAGGGCGCGAAAGCGCTCCGCCACAATGCGTGACGCAGAAAGCGCACGCCAAAGCTAAGTTTTGCCTACTTGCTTGAGCAAGCCAAGCCGAGGTTTTTTCCAGGAGGTAAAAACCTCGGCTTGGACAGTTGCCATTGATTATTTGGGGAGCATCGAACTAAAACACCCCTGGATCTCTACTGTTAGGTAGTGATCGAGGGGGCCCTAATGAAATGGCTGGAGCTCTTTGAATTATTTGCATAACTGACCACCGATTCGGAATACACCTTCGAGAAGAATCGGCAAGAAGCTCGAAGGCGAATAAAATAGACTTTAATAACGGGATCATCGACCTCGCCGGCGAGGTCGGTGTCTGTTTCTAATTGTGTTGAAGGGTGGTAAGGAATGGTTGGTCAAATCTATCGCTGCCTGCACTGCGTCAGCGATTTCATCGTCCGTATCACTCAAGATGTCTCTAGGGCGTCTACGGAGAGGTCTAGTTGTTTCAGCGTGATATGTGTTCTTTTAAATACCTTTCAACCCTTATCCTGCTGGAACCCATGTTTTTTTCCTGATAAAAAGTATCTTAAATGTTAATCCATAGCATCATGAATGTTAATCATCAGCTTGGATTGTGCCAAGTTGCATCAAAATCCGTCTGGTACTTTCAGCGTGATGCGTGTTCAAAGAGACAGAAAGAACGTCATTTTTTTTTTGTAAGATTGTATTTTTCTCATTGAAGCTGGCAACCCCACGGGGAGCATGCAAGGAGCGTTGTGGTCTGCACTCCATTTGTCAAGAGATCCGGCTGCGAACTGACCGCTGTTCATTGAAGCAAAATAAAATGGATTCGAGCAGTCCACCATGTTAATGCTTTGTTATTTCTTTTGAAATACAAGAATCAGTTGCCTCAGTCTTGTTTAGCTACTCCTGCCCAAATTGACTGTTATTTTCTGTATTTGTATTGCACGATGACGTCTAGTACCTAACTATTATTATTAGCGAGCAAGATGACATATCTTTGCTCGAAATCTCAAAGTTGTAAGGTTCCGAAGTCAGGGTTCTAGCTCATAACCTTAATAGGAATTTACTAACAAAATGATCACGATTATCTAGAATGTACGAGCTGCAGCCGACCAAGATAACGCAAGTTTTGTCCGCGTCGACTCTGAATTCCATAGTATATAGAATCCAACCGTAAAACCAATTTTGTTGGCGTATTACTTAAAAACTACTCGGTCGATTGCAATGCGGTTTTTATAGTTGGGTAGCTTCGGATACTGATACTGAACCCTATATCTATTGTCTATGCGAGTCCGATATGCACTTAGCCAGGTTTTACTAGAAATTTAAACAATTCGCAGATCATTGTTAAATAAGCGACATTTGCAATAAAAGGTTGCAATTTGCTGTCATAATTATAACAATTTCTGATGTATGCGAGTGAACATTTTTAATTAATATCTTTATTTGCAAATTATCTCCTTTTTTCAGGCATTATATTGATTAAATCTCACCCTACTGAGATGCCGAGCCAATAAGTCACGGGTACTTGACCTGAGCCAAGTGGCCAAACTCTTGAGGGTCTGTCTTTGAGAGTTTTAAGTAGCGGCCGCCAGAGTTCGCGACTGAAGTTTTCGGAGATTGGAAACTTAGAAGTTGGAAACGCTGGCGGTTTCGTAATAGGATTTCGGAGATATTTCTTATGGCAGTGGTTTGGTTGAATTGTAATTCCTATCCCGAAACACGTTTCGTGGGAAATAATGAATAGTTGTTGTTTAGGGACCAAACTACTTTCAACGGACTCTTCGCAAATATTAATTATATTAGTAATTTTATTTCTTGTGTTATTGGGAGGGCCTACTTGATGATTGAAATACTTTATCCCCATGTAACCTAATGTACTGTAAATTATCTGTGCTATGTTAGGACGGTAACTGTACAATTAAGCAGCAAACATTGCTCCGGAATATGTGAACCTAAATCTTCTTACAAACTCCAACTTTAGTTTTAGTATTATGCTGAACTATTTTAGTTCTCCACATCCAAATCAGTGCTGTCACACCTGACAAGGCTAATTATCCCACCAAGAGCCAAGACAAACCTTAATTACCATGAATTTATAACTGAGAACCCTAATCTGAGAAGATTAAAACCGCATCAGAACCATTCGAGGCACCAGGTGTCCGAAACTTGGACGGCTAACTTCTGGAACTTTAGGGTGGGAATGGTGAGATGACCTCAAGGATAGAAACGTACTAGGTTTGCAAGATACGGTGTACATGCCAGGAAAGACAGTGACATATTTGCAAGACTATTATATTGCAGTTATTGCTTAGATCACGTCACACATATTATATTCGATTTCGATAACAGTTCGAGGCAACTGGTGACTAAATCGCCTCGCCTTATCATTGATAGCATAGGAGTTGATCAAAATTGAGAAAAATACGATCCATTTCTGACACGAATGGTGTAGCTGTATTATCCTGGTAGGTTTTCTGCCTAATTCTGGTCTTTTGGTCAACGGATTAGTTGTTGGTCGGTCCGATAGTTATGTAACGAAATGTTTACGTTGACTAATGGCCATTCCATTGGCCAGAAGTTTGGCGATTCCATTAGAGCAGCTTTTGATTATTTTACTATCAATTGTTTGACTCGTTTTTGATTTGCATTGAATCGGGATTTTGTGGCTAAATTGGTGGTAAGCCAAACGGCTTCACGCCTAATACCTCCCAAACTTATTTAGAAAATATTTAAAAAAAAAAATAGAAAAATCTGTTAGCGACAAAATGTTCAAATTGTAAGTAGTTCAACGTTTCTTTAATTAAAATTGTTATAAAAAAATATATTCAAAAACAACTACCAAACTAAAAGAATTTCCCGCGAGAACTTTCTTCAACTATTTCTAATTGAGTCCCCAAATCCCAAAACTTGCTCGCAAATATTTTAAACCTAACTAGCAAATAATTTAAACCGCGCAACCTTATTTGCGAATAATTTAAACTTCACAAAGTGGCCGCACGTTAAACTGTTGTTTACGATTGTTACAACATCTCTTTAAGCGCCTGTTACAGTTTGCTTTATCTTGGAACTTTTAACCGAGAATTTGCTTTAATTAACTTGCAACAACTCGGAGAACTATCCCGGGTACTAGTATCTGGTAGATGGAAATTATTCGATAATTAACTCAAAGCGGAGCGGATTCTTAGTTAGGATTATTTGGGACCGTTATTACATTAAATTCCGTTTTTAACATATTATTAGATACGAGGAAAAAAGAGACGCTAGATTTAATGATTGCCGGTCGTGTGCCGATAAACTGCCGTATAACTAAGTTATAGCCTAAAAGTTTACTTGACAACGTGCGCTACATCTTCGGCAGGTAAGTTTACTTGACAACGTGTGCTACATCTTCGGCAGGTAAGTTAGTTTACTTGACAACGTGTGCTACATCTTCGGCAGGTAAGTTAGTTTACTTGACAACGTGCGCTACATCTTCGGCAGGTAAGTTTACTTGACAACGTGTGCTACATCTTCGGCAGGTAAGTTAGTTTACTTGACAACGTGTGCTACATCTTCGGCAGGTAAGTTAGTTTACTTGACAACGTGCGCTACATCTTCGGCAGGTAAGTTTACTTGACAACGTGTGCTACATCTTCGGCAGGTAAGTTAGTTTACTTGACAACGTGCGCTACATCTTCGGCAGGTAAGTTAGTCTAACGCAAGCCTTAAAAACAATCACAAACAGTATCTTAGAACTACATATCGAACTGTACATAAATAAAAGTACAGGTCATAAGAATATTAATCATAATCTGTTTGCGCGCTGAATTATTTCTTATTTTACTAACGCAAATATGTAGCGACAATATTTTTATTCAATACCGTTTTTAAAGTTTTTTTTTATAGAAACATTTCTAATTTTTTATAAAATTACCACGACGTGATTTTTTTGCCATTTCCTAAGAAAGTGTTGTATCTAGTTATGATTGTTTTAATTAAGTTAAAGTAGACATTATGCTGACTTGCTTGGAGGGAAACAAGTGAGACGAATATACGAGTACAAAAATCCCGTATGGCAAATGGGATAGAATACAATGTGACTTACTAAACATTAACTAAGAGTCTATGAATGAAAAATTACGCGACGGTAAAAAAGATAATATACACATAGGTTGACTATAATAAGTCGCCGTAAAGCCCCGCCGCATCCAGCGCTAATTGAATCTACATCATTAATTCGGTCTGCCAGTCTGTCTAAATTCAATTCTGACGTTATCCCTTCACCTGTCAGATTTGTCTGAACAAACAGTTTGGCCTGAACTAGACCTTCGCCAAGGTCTATGTCACGTTACTTTTTGAACCATTCCTGACAGGCCTGTGTTGGTCGTGACTCGTGACGAATGGGTGAGGGTAGGATTAGGTTGGAACCCTTTTTTTTTTGTTGTGATAGCTTTTTTGTGTAATTATATCTACACGTATATATCTATATACGTATAAAGTCAGTAATAAAAAGTCCGTATAAAGAAAACAAAAGTATTGCGAACTTAAATAAAGAGAATGAACAAAAATACAACATTTATGAAAATGGTGTTTGTCTGTATGTTCGCATCACGTAGAAACAACTGTACCGATAGAAATGTTTTATGTTTGATAGCTTACGTTTTGACATAAAATCTGGTGTAATTTGAATCAAAATCCGATGAGAATTCGAGCAATCCATATAAAACTATAAACTATGTATCGGCTGATTTAGTTTTGAAGAAATTTAGTACTTTTAGTTCTGGAATATAATAACATGAAATAAATGACCATGCGGGCAAAGCCGTGGGCACAGCTAGTAAAATAGTACCTAGACATAATTGACCGATTGACAGAAAAACGCACAGCCTAAACTACGGGGAGGAGCTAGTGTAATTATTACATTATTTGTTAGCAGCCTGTCACGAAAACTATTAGATTGTGATGTGACCATATTCTTAACAAATTCGCACCTTAGCTAATCTAATTCTAGCACCCTCGACCGTTCGTACCTTCTGACTCAGAATGTACGAACGGTTAAGGGTGCTCCGAATGTCTGAGCTAGTACGACAGTCAAGTATTCCGAAGACAAAGTTCCATAGCCGGCAATCTGCAAGGTACTGTCGCGAGGGTAACTATACTGCATAATGCAAGAGGTGACTTCATCCGTGGCGACTGAACCACAAGTTTTGTTTATACTACTGTAAGTTTGAAGAGTACCTACTCGTACCTTGAGGGTATTGAATAACACTGAGTGTAAACAGTGGTAAAGCCAATGTTATTTGTAATGATAATAGTGTAAAGTTGAAAAATTATGCACATAGAGCACCATCTTAGTAAGTAAAAAAGGAACCTTCAAAGACTCCTTTTAAAGTTAAGTTACTTAATCTTTGAAATTTTCATTGGCAAAGCCCCAACGAAGCGTAACGCTTCGATCAAAATTCGATATCCAAAAAACTAAAAATACGGCTTTGTTTTAATATCTTATCACCACCACGGTTACAGCTTTGTTGGAAGGTTGAATCCCCTGAAATTGCCAAAAAGTTTCCATCAAAAAGGCCTAAGCCCAGTAAAAAACCTTTTCCAAAACAAAGTTCGGTAACGAACCCCCAGCGACTGCAGCCAGCGAAGGAGGTAACATAAGCTGGTTAATTGAAAACTACGTCGATCACGTCCCTTCCTCTCTATTTTGTCTCTTTATTTGCTGAAAGGAACGAAATGGACTATAAACGGTTATTTCTTTGAAAGAAATCCTGAGCGAGTGTGGAGGACAAAGCGGGTGATAATAAATGCAGAAAAAATACTTATACGACTGATCAAATGAAAACCAGTGAGAAATGTTCAAAGCATACGAGACAATCTGTATAAACACGATCCAATCCATGTAGATATGATTACTCGTATTTAAGTAGGCTAGTTTGTTATTGAAATTGCAAAACATCTCAGAAAAAGGTTAATAAAAATGTACGTCTGGAAGCATTGCTCAGTACGGAAGCGAGACTTGGACAATGACACAGAAAGACCGGGAAAGGTTGGAAGCGTTTGAAATGTGGTGTTGGAGGCGCATGGAGAAAATAAGCTGGACTGAAAGAAAGACGAACGAAGCCATACTCCGTCTCGTCCAAGAAAAATGAAACTTAATAGTGACCATAGAAAGCAGAAGAGGAAAGATGTTTGGCCACCTTATACGACATGACAACTTCATAAAAACCATCATAGAAGGGAAGGTAGAAGGGAAGAGAGGCAGAGGAACATCTATAAGGGAATTTACAGATCAAATAAAGGAAAAGATAAATGTCATGTCGTATAGGGAAGTCAAAGCTTTGGCTGAAGATAGGGAACAATGGAAATAAAATAAAATAAGAAGAAGTTTGTTATATCTTATGTGACATTGCAGTCAGTTTTACTCCACGCCTTTAAACCAGTATTTTTTATTCAGTTTAGTAACGAGACAAGCAGCTCTCTTGCCTGGTGGTAAGCGTCACGCCCACCCAAGACAATTGTAGTGCCACCAAGAACTTCGGTTGCAAAATCTTGCGCCTCCCTGCACTGCGCTCGTCACCCTGAGACACTGGTTTTAAGTCTCGTTGCCCATTAATTTTGCTGGAAACATTACCCTTCAAACCGGAAAACAGTAATGTTTTGCACACTACTGCTTTGCGGTTGAATACTTGACAAAGATATTGTTATCGATTTCTTCATAACTAGGTAATTATAAAATTGTCTGGCGTGAGTCAGTGCCTTTTTTATCGATCGCCAGTAATGAAGTTCATTAGGTATGACACTGTAATTACCATTTTACATTTTAATGCATTCATTTACAATGGTTCTAATGACTTTAGCGTCCCGATAACTGCTCAAAGGCAGCTGTAGAGTTTTGCACTACGGGACAAGCATTTTATAAGTCATATATTGTGGTGATTATAACGAAATAAAAGTTGTTTTTTTTCTAAAGTTTTTACAACTTAAAATGAACAAAATAAAAATATGTAGCTTACTTGGCGGAAGTAAGCTACTTGTTCATTTTAAATATGGATTTCCGCAAAGTAACGCCTGAATCTATCAATTTTTACAACTTCATGAAAATCTACATTAACATTTTCTCTGAGAAAATCAGAATGTTGATTCTTATGAAATTGTAGCAACATTAGATAATGTGTTCATAAAAGAATATCTGTTTGTAGAAGTTTAAGCTGCTCATGCGGTTAAAACTTCTTTGTGGGGACTGCAACAGTATATATCACACGCTCCATCTGTAAAGCGAGTTATATGTTAGCCCGCGGCGCTGCGGATGCACCCGCTAGCGCCGCGCGGCGTGGTTACAAGTGTGGTAGAAAGCTTTTATGATCTGCTTTGGACTGGATTTAGATCGATAGCTATTATTGCATCTGTTTAGTCAGTTATGGAGACAAATAATGTTCTCTAGTCTAAGTACATACTATGTGAACGAAATACTTATCTGTGACAATAAAATGGTGTTACCTGCTATTAAATCTCATCCTGTCTGTAATGTGATTTTAATGTTCGCCCGCGGCTGCTGAATGCACGGATACCCAGCGCTCGCATGCTCTCGATTATGCTGTTAGTTTACTTAAAATCTTTAGATTTTCTTTTGATCCAAAACTGATTATGATAGTGAAATAATTTTAATTTTATGTTGATTAATATTTTTAAAGTCTTTATTGTGCTTTTTTTTTAGTTTCATAAAAGATATTCGATTTACGATGCTGACTAATATGGGTTATCGCGGCCCACTTTCTTAGACCACAGTAATTTTATTAAAAAAAATATGTGATTTTTGTATAATTTTTATTTATTACATTTTGAACGAAAGACGGAAAATGCTTCGACTTGTTACTAATTATACAACTCTGAAAATTTCACATTAATGTGATTGTTATCAATAATTTATTTAATTTGTTTCAGGTATGCAATCATTTGTATTATTCGCTTGTTTTGTTCACACCGGAATTGAATCAGTTTTATAAGGTGAGTTATTTGTATTGTTTCCTGAAAGTATATAAATGTAAAATCATTTAAGTTAATCTCATTAAAAATGTGAGTTTTAATTATTTCGTTTCCAATCAATTTCCTTTCATAACAGGTTATATGGTTTTGGTAATTTATTTTTAAATTGTCTGTAAATTCTGTAATTATAAGAATAACGGAGATGAATGTAGATTTAATAAAAATCTGATAGACTTTATCAATATGGGATTAGAACATGAAACCGAATCGCAGGGATGGTAGGAAATGTTATTATATTTGTTCAATATACATTAATACAAAATAGCCTTGATTAACTCAGAATCGACAAGTCTATCAAATAGGTATCACTTTTTATTGATATTGGGACTCAGTTCAATTGTGAAAGAAATAATACAAAATGGAATTGCGCGTAGATTCGATAGGTACTTATCAATAAATTCATAATGATATATTGTTATAGTTTTGAGTTCTAGACTCGATCGGTGTCTCGATTACTTTATGGCATGTGAATATTTTAATGCTAAATTGAACATTAAAGTCGATTGCAGATATATGATGCGGTGCCATTTTGACTTTATTTTAATTTAGTCCCCTGGAGATAATCATAAGTAGTCGCAAAACATTCACCAAGTCTCATGTAATTATTTAGTCTGCTGCAAAGAGAGTTACACAGTTGGCAACTGAAGGCAACCAGCAACTTGCTTTATGCATAATGCATGCGCCCTGTTTGGATGTTTAGTCTACGAATAATGTATTATGCTGACGTAATAAGACAGCTCAGGGGAGAGCACTTGGCGTTTAATAAAAAGTTAATTTTAGGTACAATATTGTCCTGAAGTGACTTATTGTAGGCGTTAACAATAACATATTTTACAATAATATTAGTAGTAATATTGTTTTTTATCAATAACATAATAATATGACACCCCTTCTAATCCGCGGGGGCTGTGAGACCCAGCAGCGAACATCTATATAGAGAATAAACTTTTGTATGTTTTGGTAGTGGTAGGCCTCTTGCGCAAGAGTCCGCCTGGGGAGGTACCACACCTGCAGTCAGATATTCAGCCGCCAAGCAGTACCTAGTGTTTAAACATTTCTGAATTTCAGTTTGAAGGGCAATGTTTCCAGCGAAGTTACTGGGCAATGAGACTTAACAACCAATGTCTCAGGGTGACGAGCGCAGTGCAGTGACGCGCAAGACTTTGCAACCAAAGTTCTGGGTGGCACTGCAACTGTTATGGACAGGCGTGACGCTTACCATCAGGCGAGCGACCTGCCCATCTCGTAATTCAACGTAATAAAAAATAAAAAAAGTATGACTATGGTAGCGTACCGGGCACGCCACGACTTGTTCTTAATGTTCCATGTACGAGTACAGATTCAAGTCAAGGTTGTAACTATTATTTATTCTGTGGTCAAGGCGACAAGCGACCGATCGTACAAACGCGTAGGGAAACCATCCGATATCCCATAATAATGACTGTTCCCTTTTTTAGAAATTAACTTCTTTCCATCCTAGGGTTGTCTGGAAGATATCGCTATGAGCGATAATACCACCCATTGTATTGATTGTATATATTATTTCTATTTTCCTAAATTATTTTAACTATGATGTGTCAATAAAGTGTTATTGTATTGTATTCATAAGAGTTACAAAAAGTTGTTAAAGTTGTTAAAGCTTTTAAATTAGTTACGAACGTGACGAATAGGAGAATTATTTATATTTGTGCAGTTCGTGCGTCAACTGAGACAATATACCAAGCGAGTATGCAGCCGGCGACAAGGTTTATACAAAATTTGGTTCGCAGCCTTTCCATCTGGAACAACAGTATTTTTCTGTGCACCGATACCAAGTACTTCAACGACCAAGAATCCTGCTAAGCGCGGTGATTAGGTAAACCCGTCTATAAATAGGAGAGGCCTATGTTCAGGCTTGTGTTCGGTGGACGACTTCCTGCTAAATAGATTAAGAAAATAAAATAAAAAATAGCAAATGCTGTCCTCACTTACCGTCTCTTCTGACGGTAAGCAGAACGCAGTAAAATGATGGTACAGACTTACTAGAAGATACCTACCTATTCACTCCTTGTCTTGAAGATTCACTTCATGAGGGTGACCGAGGGCGACAAGCGCAGCGCCGGTGCCGTGCCGATGTCTGCAAACTAAAGTTATTGCCTGGAACCCTGGAAAAGATTGCTGTTTATCAATAAGTAAATTCAATTTTATGAATAATGGTGTGCAATAGTGGTATTGCGTTGTTATTATTAACGCTATAAACTGCGACATGTACCGGTCATTATTGGAATTAAATGATCACTTTTATTTTGTTTTATCATTTTCACGTCCGCCTTCCAAGTTGACGTCATTAAATTTATTATTTTCCAGTAAACTAATGCTTTTACGTGCATTTTAAATGGGTAGATATGATACATCAACCATGGGACATAACAGCATGGTTTGAATATACATAGGTATTCCGAAATATTGTATTTTCGTAACAAAATAGAAAATTACCTAAATTTTAAAATAAAATAGCCTCATCGCATTACTGCCAGTATTTCAGTTTAAATTATAATGTTAAATTGGCTCATCACGAATAGCTGTGCTAATAGCAGAGCACTTGGGTATAACTCCTACACCTGTGTTTAAATAGTAGAGCACTTGGGTATAACTCCTACACCTGTGTTTAAAAATACAAATACAATAAATAATGTAAGACACCTACGCATCTGTTACTTTATCGTGGGCTTAGAGCATTTTAGCTACCTGTAGACGTATGTAGTCACTAAACAAAGACACTTGCGCGTCATAAAATACGAATTTATAAACATTGCCAAGTACCTACAACATATGGCGCTACATCCACTACGTCGCTTGCTCCGCGTCTGCTGGAGGCTACAGTACTGTAAACTGCTCCCCATTACACTAATGCACTCAAAGTGCGCGTCTAGCGTGTCTTGCAAACATCGCGTTTCTGTTCTATCTGGCTGAGAGATGTTGTCTCTGGTTTCTATGAAATAAAGCTCTTATGCCTCAGCGCTATGTTAATGTTTGTAGAGATAAATGAAACGTATACACCAACTTTACCTACTTAAGAGTGCTACAAGTTCAAACAGTTCAAGGTTAATGATAATTAGCCGTAAGCTTTGTGGCAAGCCGTTAGTTCATGGCGATAATGCGAACCCCGAGGCACTCCCTGGGGCTAATAGAGGGCCTTACCTTAACTGGCCGTCTGGGGTGGAGACGTAAGCCCTAAAAAACTAAGTTTCAAGGGTTGAAACGTTAACGCTTACGCTTAGTCGAATTGCAGCACTCCTCTTCACATACTTTAGCCATCTTCACTACAATGTTGCCCCTTATGTCGCCACCACTAGCGGCCCTTGTGGGACACCTGTTTAGTGGATAACAAGTCGCCACCTGCTTGAATACATTTGCCTGAGGCGACATTCACTTCCATAGCCAGAAGCTCATAACATTTAAATTATTCAAAACACAATACAAATTTCAACTTATTCTTACATACATACCGCATGTAATTATACCGAAATGCCTGTGACTGTTGGGTGTTGGCTACGGTTCTACTAAGGACCGGGGCTTAATTAAGCCCGAGCACCAAAATCAATACGTAGAATAATAATAAATTATATGCTACCCTAGTATTTTGTTGCAGTAGGAGTGATTTGGATTCGATGACTTCAGTCAGAAGCAGTCTTTTACTCGAAGTCATAATTATGCGGGCCTGATAGATACTTAGGATAAGGCAATGGTGGCTTTAGAACTTTTCTGTATAGCCGACGGAGGTCACCGGACTTGAAGGGAAACAAAAGTATTATTTGGTGGCGGCTGCGAAGGCGGTCACTTGTTTTTGAACAAATCGCATCACAGCAATGGTTTTGGTAAAGGTCGAATCAAACCCAATATTGGATATTTAATGCCTAACCGACTTTTCATCCGATGACAGTCGGATATGAGCCAAGAGCCGAAATTGCCGAATCCGATATATTGGCCAATCAGACGGGAGTAGGAGCACCATACACTTCGAGGGTCCGGGATAGTTCGAAAGTAATTACAATCTTGTTAGACTATCTAGTCTAGGCGGAATATAAATCAAACTTGTAACAAACTATTCAAAAAACTTTACTTATTAAATTCTTACTAACCTATTTCCCCTTCTTGGGGTTTCGGCCCTATCAGAAGCTGGATGGACTACAACATGACCATGCTTACTTTAAAAACAGCCGAGATGAAGACCGAGGTGGTACCTACTGCAGCCAACCTGTTTCCGCAGGTTGTTTGTTGACGCAACAAAGAATACAAAATGCTGCCCATAATACACAAGGAAGTAGGAGCAGCGAGGGTCTCGTACTGCTAGTTTTCTACATGCTCCTAATCTAACTTCATGCAAAGTGTTGTTGGTAGTACACGGTGGAGTTTTCGTTGTATTCCGACGTTTTCATAAAGCCTGATGGAGCCTCTTGGCTGTCCAGGCCAGGCCTTTCATTCGACTGTGAGGCTGAATTCTGTATTTATTCAAGTGTACGAGCGTCGGGATAGGTTTCTGGCTGTAGTTGGCTAGTTGGGTTTAATCGGTTCCGTTTATAGGTGGTAAAGGAAAAGGGCCGAACGGTAATTGGTGTATGACAAAGTTGTTACGGCATGTGGAACTAAATACAAATTTACAACTGACATGACTAAAGTTATCATTAGAAAACAAAATAAATACATTAAATGACCCGTTTCTAATGTTGACTAATTGTGTCAAATACCAATTGAGAAGATCAAAAGAGTTACTATGATATTTATATTTAGGTATCACAGGTTCGAATAATTCGATGATTGTATCCCATAAATTTGGAGGGTTTAACGATCATTACGGGTAAACTTTCTTCTAATCTGAGAGTAAACTAATAGCATTTCAACTAAACTAATTGTAATTGTGTGAAACTAATTGTAAATATGTTTTTTGTACAATTTACTGACAATTTTTAGAGCCTCTGCTTGTTATCCCAAACGCTCTCTTAACCCGAACCTCCTCAAGGTCAGTGAGGCAAATACGCCGGCCCGGTTTAAGAAAATTAACTGTACTTGTAATTTGTACCTTAAAAACTTAAAATATAAAAGCAATATTGGGAAACTTTGGTCGTATTACTTCGGTTCGTGTAAAAGGTTACTGTTTGGAAGCTCATTATATTTGTAAGTAGATTTGTTGTGAAGGTTTACAAAATGTTCGGCATTTTTTTTTATTTTTAATCAAAACTGATAGAATAAAAAATAAGTTCTAGCAAAATTAATTTTAAGCTGACTGTACTGTACTGACTTGAGCTTGTGGCTGACTTACAGCTTTTAAGTAATTGCTTACAACTGTACCCAATCCAAAATCGATTAGATCAGCTATTATCCTCAACTACGAGTATGTACTTAGACCATGGTCTATCACGCACCGAATCGCTCATCCAACAACAATGATAGATATCGCCGGTTAGTTAGACATAGACAGACAGAAAAACGAACGGTTGCGTGACAACAACCGCGCGAGTAACATGGAGGATGACCCGGAAACCTCGCTGGCTTGCGCCGGCGCAGGCTAAGTTATAAGCGGAGTGTGTTAGGGTGACGGTAAGATTATTTCTTGGCGACCACGCTCAATATTTACATTCTCATTTTACCTTTCTTGGCAGTTCGTGGTAAGTCTCTGCGAGTCTGATGTTTCTTTGTAAGTTTCAATCAAATTCAAACATGAGAAGATACTCAATTCGTTCGTATATATTTTTTGTGTATGTTCACTTACATTTCCGGAGTCATTACTTGCATCTTCTTAATAATTTCTTTTAAATATATTTGATACTAGTTGCGCCCCGCGGCTTTGCCTGCGTGGACAGTGATAAAAATTAAAAAGCATCCTCCATGTTTCTTAAAATCTGTTAAAATACAAAAAACCAATAGAAAAAAACACCATCAGGTTTTCCCGAATTTCCCAACTTTCCGGGGAACTTTCCCGAATTTCCCAACTTTCCGGGAACTTTCGCAATTTTTGTTTCACTAAAAACCACATCAGATCATTAAAAAAATGTAGCTAAATCGGCCCAGTGATGTGCTTATTTAAACAACAGCATTTCATTTTTATTTTTAGATTAGATTGTAGAACTTCGAGGATATCTCGCCGCCGTTATTAGGTCCATGACGTCGGACTAATTCGGTATATAGTGGCCATTAGGTGACTGGCATCTGATGGCATTCGATAACCACTGGCTCTGTTTTTAATCAGGTCAATGCTATCTATATCACTCCTGTTGTTATTCTTAACTTTCGTTCTGTTACTGTACATTATTAGCTTGACGATACGGCTGATAAAAATGCGGCAATTGCGGTTGAGAAATCATCAAAAATTATGACTCCTCCCGTTCTATTCACCAGCAAAGCTCACTCCCCAAAAATTATGACGGAACATATGTTTTTCTTTAAAATATCTAAAATATCCACCCGAAAACACTGTTATCTTGTACTCTACACAGCGTCACATAAACCGAGGCTGCAGTCGTGAGAACACTTTCACTGAGACGTCGGGACTTAACGTTTCCACTCTTCGCAGTGATGGGTATAATTTATGGACAGTTCACTAGAATGCAACTACTGAGAAACTAGCTCATGAAGTTAATAGCTTAATTTCCTCTTGAAGCTTGTTTTTAGCAAGATGCAAGTCGAGCGGATGAAAATCGGATTGTTGACACAATTCCCAACCACGCAAATCGGCACGAAAACAGGAGACACAAACCAATGAGAGGGCAATAGTGATTATAAAAAATGGAAAAATATTTTGAGTTTCAATACATCACATACAATACAATACAATACAATACAATACAATACAATACAATACAATACAGTACAATACAATACAATACAATACAATACAATACAATACAATACAATACAATACAATACAATACAATACAATACAATACAATACAACAACTCTTTATTGCACACCAAGAAGAAGGTAATATAAAGAATAAACTTATGGAATGAAAGATACAATGGGCGGCCTTATTTATCGATTTGAGAGCAAATCTTCCTGAAAATGCAAAGGTATACTATCTTTAAATTGAACAAATGTTGGCTCCAAGTGTATATAGAGTATCAGTGACCTAGACTAACTAAAGCTGCTTATACAACCTGGTGTTCAATTGAATTTAACACATTAAAGCAGAACCAGCAAAATCGAAATGCACTCTGCTTTTCTTAAAACAACACATTAGAAGACCAATTCTATAGTTACACCACATAGTAAGTAATGCCTATGGTGGTTATACACATAAACATTACATATTAAAACAGTGAATATCTTACTTAGAAACTGATAACGATGTGGATTTTTTATCTTCTTGGTCGACTTATGAGATCGCTCGGCTGCTGAATTTAGTAGGATTGGAAAGATGATGACTGCTTGTGACAGTCTTGGATCTGTCTTTTAATTAAATTGTACGAAAATATTTTTTTATCGTCTATGGAAAAACTCGCCCTTTTACGACATAATCTTAAAAGAGACATTTGTCTAATTAACACCATATCTCATGAAAATCGAAGATAACACAAAATTTTGAGTTCGATCCATGAGACAAAAAGTCTACAATAGACAGTGTCTGTTACAGAGATGAATGGCCCCCTACTACAAATTGAATTCAAGTTAGTAGGGTAAAAATTGAACCACACAGCATCAAAGGTAAGTACAACCACAAATAAAATATAATATGTAACCCCTGACCCCTCCTCCCCCATTATAGCTAAGATCACATCAGCTTTCAAACAGAATAAAACCGCATCAAAATCGGTCCATTCGTTTGGGAGCAACGATGCCACAGAGAGACACACGGATACATACATACACACACATCCTAAATTTATAAAAACCCTCTCTTTTCAAAAGTGGATAGTAAATACAGATTAGTTGAAAGTCAGTAGGAGGCTCGCATCTTGCGACCAGTTGCACAAGCCGGCCGTCGGCCCGCCAGCTCGCTAAATGTCATGAGAAGCACCCGCCGCGTTGCAACAGAGCTTCTGTACGATTTATTTTGTAATTTAGAGATATTTGAGTTTCGGCTTGATGTTGCCAGTGATAGAACGGAGTAGATTGCGGTTGTTTTATTACTCAAATTGTGTATGGATTTGTGGTACTGATGTGCTCGGCTTCATTTATTGTGAAAGAATAATCTCAGTATATATTGAGATGAGTAAGTTTTTATTTTAGGGGACTGGTCCAGCCTGATTTCTTATTTTATGGTCAAAGTAATTGTACATTTTTTTGTCACATTATTATTAGTGATTGTGGGACATTTCATAGTTACTACAAGTTTTTGATACATAGTTAGATTTTACAATAAGTTTTATACGTATAATAATTAGGTACTGCAACATTTTCAAAAAAAGATTGTTTTAGTGACGATCATCTTCGAATTGTTTCTTGGCGTTATCTTTTCTAACGTGCGTATTTACGAAGCACTGGTAGAACTGGATTAATGTACTTGAAATGCTGGATTCCACCGGTATACTTATTTTTCACGTTTAAACGTTAGAGAAGTCCGAACAGTATGTTTTTTCTCTCCGCTTCCCTTTTCGACACGTAGTTTTTTTTATCACACAAACCGTTTACAACTCTTTTTATTGACCTATCAGCAATTCCGCCAAACGTAGGAAGCAAACACAGCAGCACCCGTTTACGGCGAACATAAAGTACATAAAAAAGGACAGACAAGCTGTTTCCAAACTTTGCTAATAGTACCCTGGAGACGAGTAATTCTGTATCTCTCGTAAATCAAAGTTTATATATACTCGTTATTTTAAACATCAACGAAATTTACGAGTCTTTTAAAGTGGGATTAAGACATATTTGTGTTTCCTAAAGAGACTTTTGGGAATAACAAGTTTTTCAGACATAAACTAATTCAACTTTAATTGGAACAATTGATATACTCACCTAACGTTACAAATGGGATATATGTATAATATCATGTAGCGCTGCTCTTACGTTAGCATGTTAAATATACCGTTTATAACGTTAGTAATTATATTATTGTGTAAGTGACTATATCAGTTTGTCCTGTAACGAGGTTTTAGAACTACTTAGTAGGTCTTTATAGACCGTATGTAAACATCAGTACTTTTCAAAAATCTCAAAGCATGTGAATCTTATAGCAGTTTTTGTTGGGTATGCCAAGGACTACAGCTGCTCCAGTACAAAACTAACTAGTAGCCACTACAATGGCACTGACTGCCCATTATAGCATCTGCAAGTGCTGCCCATTACCGAATAACACGCGCGTCCCAGCAATGGACTCGCTACATTTGGCAGCCGCGCAGATTTGGCGCCCAACCGGGGCCGCTCGGATCTCTATTCGCAGCTGCATCATGTGTGCTGCAGCGCTGTATATACAATTGTAGTGTTTGCATAAATGTAGTTTGTAATTTGTTATGTTAGTTTAAGTTTAGCGCAGTGTTACTGAACAACACGCGCGTCTAAGCTCTGAACACGCCACATTTTGGCAGCGATGCGGATTTGGTGCCTAAATCGTAGCCGCCGGAGTTTCCATTCGCAGCTGCATCACGTGTACTGCATCACTGAATACATATTCAGATGTAGTCTTTGTAAACATATTTATGTTTAGCTGTTTGTGTTACTGAATCACACGCGCTTCTAAGCAATAAACACGCAACTTGTCGCTCCCAAGTCTCCGAACAGTCCCAACGCAAGGTGCCCTAAACGTATCTGTTAATTACATACAGGCTGCAAAGCTATGCTATTTTGGTCCTAAACTTGAAAGCCTACTTTTTTACCCGACTACGGCGAAGCAAGGAAAGGGTAATGAGTTTAACAGTCTATGTATGTATGTATGTATGTATGTATGTATGTGGGTATTTTATTTTATGATGGGTATGGAAGCTAGGTATCAATCAATTCGTCTTCAGGTATAGAGTGTCTTAGGCATTTATTTTACCCGACTACGGCGAAGCAAAGGAAGGTTTATGTGTTCAAACTAAAAAAATGGTCCGATTTTGACAAGCGAGGTGTCAATCGATTCGTCTTAATTTATAGGCTATTTTTAACCAACCATATTCAGCTTTTAGTTTTTGAACATATGTCTTATTATACTAATTATTCAAAATCATATTGATGGTCGAAATACACAGACATATATTTTAATAGCGTGCTCTTTATACAGAACGGTATCAGATACCCAAAAAACCCAAACAATCCCATAATACGTCCTAACAAATGCCCGATTTCAATGGACTATCTATTAAAAGGTTCAATTGAAAACCTCCTAAAGCCGTAAACGGCCTTCGTATTACGGACCTTCGAATCCAACGCAACCTGCGTGACTGTACAGCTTATTCGTATTACGGACCTTCGAATCCAACGCAACCTGCGTGACTGTAGAGCGTATTACGGACCTTCGAATGCAACGCAACCTGCGTGACTGTACAGCTTATTAGTAACTAATGCGTGAATGGCTGCGTTCATTGTGAGTGTCTGTAAAGCGAACTAGAGCTAAATTGCCCATGGTTGTATAGAGCTGATGGAATGAAGACCTAACGCTCACAGTAAAGATAGACCCTGACCACTAACTATGCGTGCCTTGCATACAGGCGAAATAGAAACTACTCTACCTGATATCAGATAAGTGTCTCTGGCCGGTGTCCACTAGGAGTTACGAAACAAAACACAGTCCATCCACTGTTCTGTTACTCTACTGCCTGTAGTAAACCGTGTATATTCACGTTAAAATTGAGCTAAATTTGTCGCTCTTTTGCTTTCCAGTTGGCAGTCTTGCCACTCGTGCAGGTCCACACGAAGCTGTGACGGGTTCCCGCGGAAGAACGAGTGCCGGAGACGTTTCCATTAAACCCCGTCCTTTATGCTTATCCGCGGTGATCGCCTTTTACACAAAACCCGCGCCGAGCCGTAATTGCTATTGATAGGGACGGTTCATGATTTAGTACAATCTACCTTTTGTAAAAATATTTTAGAATTGGAGATAATGCTTTTGTAAAGAGTTAATTTAGCTATTCCTGGAAATGTTATCAATTTGTTTAGATTCTGAAAAATTATCTGAATTCAATTAATTGAAACATAATGTTCAAAACCACAGAGAGTTTTGGCACAGTATAAAATAGTACTGAATGGACAAAATAAAAATATGTAGCTTACTTCCGCCAAAACTGTAAGTCAGACAAATGATAAATGGTAAAATTAACACAAGTAAAACCCCACGCTAAACAAAACCCTACCCCAGATTGAACTAATGAAAAATATAAATGAAAGAAAAGCTAAGGCCTGGTGGCCAAAAAAAAAAAAAAAAAAACAAACAAAGGCAAGGCGCAAAGTAACGCCTGAATCTATCAATTAGTACTGAATGGTCCAAATAATTTCTCAATGTTTTTTGTGTGAGCCCGCCTTGTAATTTGTAGAATTAGCTGAACTTCAACTTTTTTTTTACTTTATTGCACAATTGACGGAGTACAAATAGCGGACTTAATACTAAGAGCATTATCTACCAGTCAACCAAACAATGCGTAAGAGAGAGAGAGGGGTTGACGGCGTGAGGCGTGAAACAAAAAAAAATTGTTTGTAATTGTAAAGTAATTATTTACTGCATATTACAACATCGCATATCGGCCACTCAGAAGTAAGTTCTACTGTGCGTGTTAATAATGAACGCACTGATTTATATTTTTGTACCAGAGCGAAGGACCATTAAAATGCTCGTATTATGCAACATAGTGAAAATGGTTCGTTAGAAACAAGAGGTTGTATAAACCAGCTTTAGTGGCTCTATTGTAAATCGGAAATGGAGTGGTTTTCTTTGTCTAATTGAGATTTAAGATGGTGTTGATGACTCAAGTGAATTAAGTTAAGCTTCGCAGAGGCACTTAAACCCGGCGCTAAGTATCCTGAACTTGGCTAAATATCTCGAGATAAATAAATAAAATAAATATATTCGGGACATTTCCACACCAATTATCTAGCCCCAAACTAGGATACCCTGTGCTATGGGCACTAGGTAACGGATAAACATACATATATAAGAATATTACATCCATGACTCGAAAACAAACATTTCTGCTCATCACACAAATGATTGCACCTTGCAGGATTCGAACCCGCGACCGTTCGATTTCGTACCTAGGATCTCTAGCCACGAGACCAACCGGTCATCATTTTAAACCTTAATCGTTTTGGTACCCACATTCTCTATAGCAATAGGGAAAATTAGTTTTAGAGGAACAATCTATTAGAGACTGCTATCCACAGTTTTAATATTTCGTGTGTTTCATCACAAGGTTTCTCGTCTGATGGCAAGCGCTGAGCTTGAACACGTTGCCTAAAGTATTACCTATTTACTCCAGACTTGAAGACTCGATTACTGTTACTGGACATTAGACGTGGATCTCGCCCCAGAAGCCATTTCTATTGTAGCATTATCTTGTTTACTAACTTCAATCAAATCGTCCGTTACCTGGTACTGCTGAATACTGCCGGTGTTTTTCCTGTATGTTAATAAATAATATTAAACTAAAAAAAAAACGTAATTTTCGCACTCACATCAGCTTCCCATGCTAGTCGTGAGATCCGTGAAGTGTGGTGGTCAGTCTAAATGCAATATAGGTATACCTACAATAAATAAAATACACTTTCCCTCGTCTCAAAATCCAGTCTTGCATGACATGTCATAAAGCAACGACACCACCGACGCTTACGTCGGAAGCCTGCCCAAAGTTACTACGAACCCAGTGACTGTTTGTAATCACTAACTGTAATGACACCCTGATGTCATTGATGAGCACGCGGTCGCGTCGTCGCGGGCCGTACCAGTCAGTGCCATGCGCGCGCGCCGCTGTCTGTCCCACTCTACCGGTGCCGCCTCGCTCGCGAACACGTGATCAGGGTGACTGACTAACCTTGTAGTTTTTACTTGTCTCTCGTCTGCTTATTAACGATTTTGATGATGATATTTAGAAAATATTAAGATTGGGTTGCTAACTTGCTGTTTCATTTTGGTTTCTTGGAAACTTAATTTAGCAATTTACCTACCTATTATGACTACCCGACTGAGGAAGGTTGTGTGTTTGGGTTGTCAGTTTTTTTGTACGTTTCTTAGGCGCATCCTACAGCCTAAACAGCTTGATGGATTTTGATAAATGAGGTGTCATTGGATTTGTAGTAATCACGAAAGTGCTATAGGATATATAAAGTGTCGAGAAAACTAATATGGCGGCGTACAGCTGCCATATTATATTTCCGACGGATCAAAAAATTATCAAAACCTATCGAGTGAGGTATCAAAATAAATAATAGTTTTAAAAAACTAAAAAACACGCTTTATATAGAAAACCAAACTAAAAAATAGAAAATAAATTTTAATAGTGTAAACAAGAAAAAAATGATTTATTTCAAAAAATCGTGGGGTGCATGGGTCGATAGTTATAAATATTTCATTGACAGATATGAGAAGCACCCCACGTTTTTTTTTAAATAAAACATTTTTGTCTTATTTACACTATTAACATTTATGTTTCTATATAAAGCGTGTTTTTTTAGTTTTTTTTAACTATTATATATTTTCTACTTTCTTTTTTTTTCTTTTTTTTTTTCGAATTATTGCATTGTCATCGGTCTTTGACAGATGTGCAAAATTTGAATGAAATCTGTCTGTTTAAAGTGGGTCAAAATAGCGTCCAAAGGAGTCGGTAACAAACATACAGACATACAAGTGAAGCTAATATAAAGCGTATAATTAAGGTCTTTAAAAGACCATTCTAAAAATATATAATTCTTTTACCTAAACAGTAGCGATCGTCATTCAACCTTCTTACAAAATTTTCAATTTGAAATCATTTAATTAAGTTATATAAGTCCAGTGTTGCAATTGCAACTATTAAAGTAAAGTAAAATATGTAAGAAAATATGAAATGTTAAAATTATATTAGTATTATTTCTGCGAGC
Organism: Alsophila aescularia; assembly: GCA_946251855.1. NCBI lineage: Eukaryota > Metazoa > Arthropoda > Insecta > Lepidoptera > Geometridae > Alsophila > Alsophila aescularia. Next base: position 60,999,397 of record OX276374.1, read on the forward strand.
GGTGCGTCCGTCCGCTATTGCAGCTGAAAAGCAATAACCCGAGGATATTATGTTTGCGTCGTGCGTACCGCGCCCCACGCCTGCACGCCATTCGGTTGTTTTATATTTTTATAATAATTTTAGTTGTTTTGTTTTAATAATTGTTTATTTAACCCTGTTAGGTCTCTGTTGAACTTTTCTGATAAAGTTGATATAAATAAAAGCTTTATTGTTTTATACATAGGCATATAATAATTATATATAAGCATAGGTTACTTTACATAGCTAATTACCATCTGTTTATAAAGTAGATTGTTAATATTTCTACAAAAACACTTTTCTAACATTAATATTAAAGTGTTTCTTACATTTACAGGTAATGTTCTATGTCCAGCGGGCGGCCTCATTTGAATAACAAAGTAAAATATTAAAGTTGATTTAAAAAGACGCAAAACTTTAAGCAAGTTTCGTCAACTTCTGAAGAAATTATCTAATATTTTTAGTCATTCACATCAAATTTTGGTACTCCTGCTCCAATATGCTAAATAGATATGTGATTACATTAAAATTATTGAGAGTGAAAGCTGTTTCAACATGAATTTAAATAAATAAATTATAAATATATCCAGGACAATTCACACCAATAATTACCTAGCCCCAAACTAGGATACCCTGTACCACGCGTACAGATAACGGATAAACATACATAGATACCAATATTACATCCATGACTCGCAAACAATAATTTCTGCTCATCACACAAATGATTGCACCTTGCGGGATTCGAACCTGTTCAGAAATCTTAGGGAACTGACTTAAATACAGACTGTTAGGAGCTAACAGTCTGTATTTACAAGCGGATCGCACATTCGTATTTATTATGTTCCTATAGTTTTCATCGACTGCACACAGAACTCGTCCATCATGAATATACCAAACTGCTTTTAGGCTTGACTTTGGAATCGCGAGATCACCTCCAATTTTTCAACCATCAGATCTTTTCTGTAACAATTCCACGGATAATCTTCATGAATAATAATTATGAATTTTTTCGCCAGAAATTGTCTGTGACGAATTAGCAAGAAGTGTCCCCCAGTCGGATTTGCATACATTTGCATTTTGTAACACCATAGCCTCTTGAGATGGTTATTCAGCTTGAAATAGCCGAGATATTCGGGAGAATAAGACTGATGAGCCTAATTTGTCAAAATTATTACTTAGTGGAGTTTTAAGTTGTGCAACTTTTAAACACACAGTATAATTTGCATTTTGTACATTGGAAACTACGTCCGTGAGAACTGAGCATTATACAAAAGTATTATATATTATATTCCAACAACAACAAAAAAACATACATAAGTCGAACATACTCGTACGAGTATAACATACATAAGTCGAACATACTCGTACGAGTATAACATACATAAGTCGAACATACTCGTACGAGTATAACATACATAAGTCGAACATACTCGTACGAGTATAACATACATAAGTCGAACATACTCGTACGAGTATAACCGTCTCCTTTTGTGAAGTCGATTAAAAATTAGCTCAGAAGTTCTGTAAAAGGCCTCGAGCAATATAGACCACACTAATGCACTGAACACAACCTTCATTATCATAATTATAGGTTCATATAAAATTGCCGATAATAAACGGTTTTATTTAGCTTGCCCTGTTTGTTGTTGTTTTTTGGGTCAATTCTAGTAATTGAAATTTTACCCCCTTCCTGTTGACCGATTGATCTGAATTTTGATACACACCTTTAGATTAGATGACAATACAATTCTGTATATTCAATATCATTTTACATTTTATATTAAACATATATATGTTTCGAAAATATGTATATTAATTAAAAAAATATATTACCAGAAACAATAAAAGAAGCTAAATCTCTGAATTCCTTTAAAAAACTATTAAAGGTATTATATTAAGCAACCAATATTCATATCTGTAACCTCCACACTCTTTGACCAGTTTGTGCGAATGTTTTTATTTACCTACCTCCTTTATTCGCACTGACCTGCACATACGTACACGTACACACGTACACACCCTGCACGTACTCACTCGCAGCTCACTGTTTATTCGTAATAATAATCACAATCATTAATTTAATAAAGTAAATTTGTATACTTCCATAATAGTGATGATACTGATGATTAAGCGTACAGCATGTCATTGTTTACACTTGATAGACATAATTACATTTAGTGTGTAATGCAATGATGTTAATATAAATTATAAACTGAGGTAGATACGTTGTAGCCCGCTCTGCGTGGCAAAGCAAACACAAGCTAATCAACCTGTGTAGTCCCAAACAGAGTGGCAACGACGCAACACGTAAATACACGCGACTTCCGAAACTTGAAAAATAATTAAAAATGCCATCTTGTGTATTTAGAAAGCAGGAAGAATGTGTCTTTTCATTTTAAGTAATGTTTACGGTATTGAAAATGGAAAATAATAAATTTCATTTTACTCTAAATCAACTGTTGCGATGTTGTCGCTTCGCCACCTACTCGAAGCGAGTAAAAGACAAGTAGTGGGTTACGTGTAAGAGTGACAGAGAGAACGCGCTAATGGCGCGCAGCGTTGTTAGTTCTTATGATGCTAGGGGATGTTGGGGCTTACCAACGGCTGACAATCGTTCTTCAGTCGGGGAGTCTAGCGGAGTTGCGACCCTATTTGTATTAGATTAGGATAGAGTATTTGTGTTACATATATTTGAAAACAGCTTGAAACGAGCGATTTTATTGGATAACAAAGTGGTTCGGTCCCAATCGTTTTTTTTGTAAGTTGAGGCAGTTAGAACATGAAACTTGACCGAGCGAGTTCATGGACCGCGTAGTGAGTGATTGTGATTGTTGATTTGTGTTGTCTTTATATAACAACACAAATAAACAATCACATGATTTATATATAGCTTGTATTTTATGATATTTCGTCTAAGAATACTGTAAGTAACATATTAAAATAATTTTGTGTATATTGTCCCGTTAGTGACGATTGTTACGAAGTGATTCAAAGAACACAGTAGAACACAGTAGAATACAGTACATTAGAGTAGAACAGAGTAGAATAGAGTAGAAAAGAGTAGAAAACAGTAGAAAACAGTAGAACACAATAGAACACAGTAGAATACAGTAGAATACAGTAGAATACAGTAGAATACAGTAGAATACAGTAGAATACAGTAGAATACAGTAGAATACAGTAGAATACAGTAGAATAGAGTAGAACAGAGTAGAAAATAATTGATAATGAAAAGAGACGGATAGAGTCGAGTAGAGTGGAGTAGAGTCAAAAAGAGGCGAATAGAGACGAATAGAGTCAAGTAGCGTAGAATCGAATCGGATAATAATATAATATAAATTAGTAATAAAGTATTTTCAGTGGATTGTCGGTATAGAAAATGATTGAATAGAAAGGTTCGAATTTTAAAAACTCTTTCCACGCTAGCGGGTAAAATGCACTTTTGCACTCAGATTTCGAATGACAAACAGAATCTTTCCGAGCTTGTGAGGTGAAAATATATATTTACATCAAACTAAGGCTATATTGATATTTTAAGTTACAGAAAGTTAATCGGTAGTAGATAAATATAAATATATATATATATATATATATATATATATATATATATATTTACATCAAAGTAAGGCTATATTGATAGATAGATAGATAACTCTTTATTGTACACCACATAGAACAAAAATACAATATCAACTAAAACAAACTGCATTTGGTCACTTTTGGCGGGAAAATGTTAACATGAGTATATTTTTAATAGTTTAATAGTATTTTTTTCGATACTCTTTATTGTTTTAGCTATAAAATGGTATATAACATTATGTAATTTATTCTATAAGCAATTCACAAAAAAAGTTTTAAGCGGGGGTACTGTCCGGCGAACATACGGGTGTTCTCCGGGATATAAAGAACTATTATTATGAAAGTATTTATTCTTAAAAAAACCTTTTTATTTTCATCTTGAATAAACCCTTCTATCTATTTTACCCCGGTTTACTCTAGCTGCTAGCCGATACACGTAACTTCACAGGCCGTCATCGGCAGTGATTGGCGATCGGCCGCTCACTGCACTGTAACTGAGAACATATATATTGTTTATCTCTTTTTGACAACGTGGTTCTGTATATGTCTGTGATCTTTTAGCCTCTTCAGTGATGCAAATATAGTTGCATAAGTTCTATGTAAGTAGCTATAGTAAAATTTCGCCGTGTTTTTAGTGTTTTATCACACAATAAATTGGTTGGTTTTTTAATGGGTATGACGTCTCTATTGGTAAAATCTCATTGGTGTAATGTAAAATTGTAACAAAATATTGCCTACGCCTGCATGCTCAAAGGCAATAAACTTAACTATTAAATTAAGTTTTGTAAATTCTCTTATAAGTGAACTTTATGTTCTTTAGAGAAATATCGTATCTTCTTTACAATAAAACCAGTATACTTTTTTAAATTTATATTTAGAAGAAATAAAACATATTTTTTGGAATAAAATGTATATATTTAATTAATCGAAGTATTGAGAAACTCTGACATCAGAGGCCAGCACTACCCCATATGACAAACAAACAAAACAATCGAAGTATTGGCCATTTTTGACGATGCACTTTTGCCATTTTAATGGAAGTTCATTGATGTCTTTGTTATAATAGAAATCCTGGGGACGGGAACCGATAAACTCTTTAAAGGCGTTTTTCACCGCCATATAGCATTCAAAATTTTTCCCCTGTAAAATATTGTCCAAGTTCGGAATAACTCCTGTAGTTTTGAGACGGACTGTTGTGCGGTGTGTGGACGAGCGTTATCGTGAATAAGTTGTGGACTAGAGCAATTGACAAGTCTCGATTGTTGGACAGCGAGCTTGTCCATCATCATTTGAAATTCTTCACAGTACGCCTCTGCAGTAATTGTTCCAGTTTGTTTGTGCCAGCTCTCAAGAAGCTATAATGAACAATGTCGGCACAGGTCCACCATACGCTCACAAGAAGAAGTTCTTTTGACTCAATTTGCGTTCGGGACATGGCTTAGCTGCCTCCCCTTTGTCCAACCAGGGCGAAGGACTTATTCGATTGTCATTCAAAAAAAAGTTTTTGTTCATCGGGGGGATGTAAGGATTCTAACGATGCATACGTCTAAATCATACGTCTAAATCTGTTCAGGCATTTAAAAGTTATGGTGCAATAAATAAATTCACATACATACAAACATACATAAGGTCAGTCGGGGTAAGTGCGATATACTTTTAACAAAGATGAATTCAACTGCAAATATTTAGGTTTCTTTAGTAGTTTGGCCATCAAATTAAGTATTATGTGATAATTTGTTTCCTTGGCAACGAATGTATATATAGCTTGTGTAATCTGGACCATTTTTACTAAGATATTTACTTGTTTATATTAAGTTACTCCACTAGACGCACTTACCCAACCAAATGAGGCAATTGCGTCAGTTCGATAAAACACTTCTAAAATCTTCATTTTAACATTTTGTTAAAAATTTACCATTAGACGTATATGAGCCCTACTAGATTATGCATTGTGATCTTTTCTGCGATCAATATTGGGTTGAATACAAGCTAAAAAAAAAATTAGGGGCAAGTGCGCCACACTTTTTCATGACAGGGGTAGAAACCTTTTTTCGAGTAGTGCATGTACTTAAATTTTATAATTTTTGCTATAGTTGGGAGCACCAAAATAGAAGCATTAGGTATAAAACTAGTTTGGAATCTATTATCGATTCCGAACCTTCCAATAAAAGTTTTTTTTCTTTTATCTTGTACCGGGATTGAAAAAAGAAAACATCGACATATTCAGATTTCTTTGAAAGTACAAGTACTTATTTGGAACTGGAAATCGAACGAAGGAACTACATAGTAACAAATAATGGTTCTTTTAGATTGTTGATGAACATTGAATTACCTAGTTAGGTACTTATGTATCTAAAACAATAACTGTATCCAAACATATGAATTTGCATAGCTAGGTACTGCATACAACCCGTAATATGCAAAGTAAAAGTTATTATGAACTTACCAAAAAATGTTTGCTATTTCTGACTTGAGGGAAGTGCGTGATAAAGACGCGCTTGCCCCAAAAAGGTGTGACGCACTTTCCTCTTTGTATAATTTAAAAGCTATAATTTTCAAATTACAAAAACTCGATATTTCACTAAGTATTAGAAAAATAATTACATAAAATGTGAAGAATAACATTTATTAAATAACCTTATCTTAATTGATTCACAGAAAATACCAATAATGTAAAGATTTTTACAGTTTTATGTCACGTTACTTATATCTGAAGCTTAGTTCATATGACACTGGAAACACAATGGCTTTTTATGTTAACCCAAGACGAGATACGTCATCTAGGATTTAATTTTCAAACTAAATTTGTGTCGGGCTTTAAGGAAAGATGTCGTTTTATTGAAATACTCAACTGGTTTCTGAGATTTTGGTGGTGGAGGCACTTGCCCCGTAGAGGCACTTGCCCCGATTGACCTTACATGAATGCTAAAAATATTACACCCCTTTTTTTTGCGCAGTCGTGTAATAATGCGCAATTTCTTATTTTCCATGATCACAGAAACAGCGATATGAAAGAAAAATCGAAAGGCAGAAGGGAAAAAGATAGGAAAAACTGATTTAAAAACAATATATGGCATAGTATATTATAAAATTTCTTTAAGTTTGAAATTCATAAAAGATATCGATCTTCACACTAGCCAGTATTAAAAATCAGCAATTTGATAGGTCCTAATAATATTTGATGACCGGTTGGTCTAGCGGCTAGAAAACCTACTACGAAATCAAACGGTCGTGGGTTCGAATCCCGCAAGGTGCAATCATTTGTGTGATGAGCAGAAATGATTGTTTCCGAGTCATGATGTAATTAATCTATGTATGTTTATCCGTTGTCTAGTACCCATAGTACAGGGTATCCTAGTTTGGCGTTAGGCAATTGGTGTGAAATGTCAAAATAAAAAATAAAAATAGGTGCCTATATAAAAGCACAGTCTTGTACACTTAAAAGGTAAAAATTAGCTTAAATCTTCATTATGTCAATAATTAATTAATTTACATGATTTATTAACAAAAAACGGAACACAAACGCTTGTGCATTGTTGTTGCTTTTCGTATCGGATGCATGAAATTACAGCGCACTGACGACCACCGACCATCCGCACCGACGAAGGATGCTGGAGAATTACAGCGCACTGACGACCACCGACCATCCGCACCGACGAAGGATGCTGGAGAATTACAGCGCACTGACGACCACCGACCATCCGCACCGACGAAGGATGCTGGAGAATTACAGCGCACTGACGACCACCGACCATCCGCACCGACGAAGGATGCTGGAGAATTATAGCGCACTGACGACCACCGACCATCCGCACCGACGAAGGATGCTGGAGAATTTCCAAAGCAGATGCTTTGGAAATTAGTAGCTGCTTTTCATGCCTTGTCAAAGCATTGCACAATCATCTTATCAGACCCTCGGCGGATTGCAGACTCATCAGAAACGGATGTTAATACAGTGGTACCGACGTGATTATGGACTATCCATTTAGAAAAGGCCCGATAGCCAACCCGGTGGAAATGAAGCCTTACTCGCTCTGTAAGTACCAAATAAATCCATAAAAAAACCTCTAGACTGCCCGCTGATACAATTCTCCAGACAGCCTCCTGATTGAACCCCACTTAAGGGCTGGCAGCCGTCAGACCCCAAGTTTCAGGAGCACCGGATTTAAATAAAATCCGTTAGCGGCAGAACTCAGTGAGGTTGGGATTCCGCGGGGTCCGGTAAATATTTGATATGACCCACTGACGCCGCCCGAGCGTAAATACGCGTGAGTTGTGAGGATTGTCGGTCAACGAGAGTGATGAGCTGATGGCGGATGGAACACCATACGGATGAACATACTGTACCCAATCATCACATGCATTAATCGAGCGCAGTAATGAAAGTTCCAATTATCGGGTCATGGTTTGCTGAAATATTTTTATTGCTATGTTGTTTGACGACCAGTTGGTCTAGTGCCTAGTGACCCTATGGTCGCAGGTTCAAATCCCGCAATAATTTGTGTTATAAGCAGAAATGTTTGTTTCCGAATCATGGATATAATATTCGTATCTATGTATATTTATCCGTTGTCTAGTGCCCATAGCACAGGGAATCCTAGTTTGGGGCTAGGCACCTAATGTTTTAGTTTTCCCACCCGCGACTTCGTCCGCGCGGACTACAGTTAATCGCGAAGAAGAGCATCCTATGTTCTTCTAGGATATTAAAAACCAATGCAAAAGTTGGTATAACACCAATGCTCTTGAAGTTTTTGTCAGACTTGTAAACGAAATATCGTTTCCATAGCAACCGTTTATTACAGCCAGTAATCAACATTTTCCAGTTTTACCACAGAAACAGACAATTTTCCGGGATAAAAAGTATCCTATGTTTTATTCCAAGGTACAAGCTATCTCCATTCCAAATTTCATCATCCAAGCCGTTATCGCGTGAAAGCTCCCCAAACAAAAAAACAAACAAACAGACAACGTTTCACTTTTATACGAGTATATTGGTATGCATTTGGATGCAGAACCCGTACCCACGTCCAATTTGGTGTATATTGTGCATTTCCTTGTGCCAGCTTCTTGCAAGCCACTCTATTACTTCATGTTGTGGAGGAGTATGGTTTCAATGTTGCCTTATTTATCACTTTAAAATAATTTGTGACCAAGTGTTTTAGCCTTTTACAACCAAAATCGCTAAAAGCCTTTGCTTCGCAGTAGGCAGTCTAACCGCGAGCTAACGAATCGCCGGTGACCATCGTTTGCGACACAAACGCGCTAATTACGACCTAACAGCCCAACCGCACCCTTACTAAGCATGCAAGGATGAAAAGAAAGATACTGTATGCCGATACGTAGGGTGACCCAGATGTTAACTTCCACACAGTATTCAGTTGCACAGAAATACACAAACTCAAATAATTAGTGACCAAGTGTTTAATTTCCAATCAAAAATAATATTAGATATGTTCTGCTGACGCGAACACCTTGACAAACACTAACAGTACCACAGTTTCGAAAATGGTCTGTTTTAAAACCACCATAAAACCAGCTTCATTTAAAATAATTAGTGACCAAGTGTTTAATTTCCATTCAAAAATATTAGATATGTTCTGCTGACGCAAACACCTTGATAAACACTAACAGTACCACAGTTTCGAAAATGGACTGTTTAAAACAACAAAAAACCAGCTTCATTTAAAAAAAACCTCATTTTTTGTACCTCTTCGGAGGTACTTTGAGGCAGTCCCTTTCTTCCCAAGGTCCTGTGTTTTCGCCAGATTTCACAATCTTTCACTACATTGATATAAATCAAGGGAAAAGTTCAATTATTGAAACAATCTGAAAGGATGTTCATACGTGATGTATTTTTTACACGAAAATCGGAGTGATTTGTGTGTCAGGCAGGGTACAAATAATTTTATTTTTGTTACAAAAACCTTTTGCGTCGCGTCGGTCAGTAGGGGAATTGTTTTTTTCACGTTCGTGTATTTTTAATACGGAAGTATATTTTTATTTAATTTACGTTTCTAGAACACCTATGTACCGAAACGTCATTTATTTTTGCGACTGAATAAAATACTTCATATTTTATTTATTTATTGGACAGAAGACCAGAACCGACAATAAAGGTTCTCTAATAGCGACCACGAACAAGCAAGAGAAGTGTGGGGAGACCCCCCACACGATGGACCGACGACATTGTAGCCATGGCAGGAAGTCGGTGGATGGAGATGGAGATTGGAAAAAATATGATTGGAAAAAATACAACATTGGATCATACATTAAAATATTAGCAGAACCAACAACAGATGCTGCAATATCATTGTACAAGTTATTTTTGCATCAGTGATTTTCCGCTTACGTAATTATAGGTTGAATGGGTATGGACATGTTTAGGATACGATGGGGCTGACATGCCAATAATTGTAAAAGCCCCAAATTAAAAATAGAATAAAAAAAAAAAGAAGTTTTTGTTACTAATCATGTTTATGTAGGTACATGTCGTCTCATCTACGTACATACAATTGATTGGTACTTTGTTTTATGATAAGTAAACAACAACGTACGAAAGCTTGTTATATTTTCTCTAACGTCATTATTTTTCTACCACACTGCTCTGTTCTCTAGAGCGTTTACAATCGGCAACGTATGTTTTTTATTCCCTCTACCTTTCTCTACGTAATTGTCTACTATCTTACACATAAGTTAGTATGAAACGAGGACAGTCCGGAAATTAAATCAATCAGCGACAGAGCGCACCGCCGCCGCGGCGCGCCGGCACCGGCACCGGCACCGGCACCGGCTGACTCTACCCGTACCCGTACGGAGACGTTTTAGGCTACGTTAATACTACGAAGCTGCAAAACGAGATTTCTGTGAGATTGCCAAGGAGGTACTGACATTCTGATCAGCTGGGCATCTGAAACTAGGTATGCATTGAATTATATTTATCACTTCTTGGAAGGACTCCATGTTGAGACTGTCAGTATATTGTAAAGTAATAATAACAAGACAAGCATAAATAAAAATGTATATAACCCCACCCCCCCCCCTTATAGCTAAGAACCATCTCGACCACATCAGCTTTCAAACATTAAAAACCGCATTTAAATCGACCCATTCGTTTGGGAGCTAGGATCCTCACCCCCTCCCTCCTATTATAGCTAAGAACATTCTCGACCACATCAGCTTTCAAACAGAAATAACTAGCTTAGAAGCTAAAAAACACGCCTGCGCTGCCAAAAAAAGAACATATGCCAATACATTATATACTGTTGGAGTGTGCTTATCAAGGCCTTCAATTTGATACCCATATTGTAAAAAAGTAAGAAAATAAAATATTTTCGCCTTTTTAAATGGAGCCATACTGCAGCCATATAGGATTTATTAAAAAAAAAAAATAACCTATGTTATGCTACAGACAGACACACGGATACATACAATGATTCACACCCTAAACTTATAACCCTCTCTTTTCGAGTTCGGAGGTTAAAAAAAAATTTGTTAATAGTAGATTGTATTACTAGAGAACGAAATAATATTTTGCCGGTGAGGGCGCTATTTTGAATCCAGAGCAGAGTGAAGGTCCCTCGCTTCGCTCGGGATTCTTAAGTAGAATCCTGAAAGTAGCGAGGGATTCAATATACGTCGCCCGAAGGAAAAATTATTTTGCGCCCGAGTGATACACTCTACTTTTCATCCCCCTCTATGAGAAAAATAAATATATGGTGCTTGTAGATACTTTACAGCTCATATATTTATTTACAAGCACAAATTAATAATGTATACCCCAGCTCTCAAACATAAAAAAACACAGCTAAATCAGTCCATCCGTGTGGAAGCTACGTTTGTCACCCCCTTTTCTCACTGCGCTACGTAACCCAATTTGCACCACGCGCTCTCATTGGTCAGCTGTGAATTAGCAACCCTTCATTTATTTCGTGCGATATATATTCTAACTTTTCGGCATATTACAATATGTCAGGAAAGCCTCGGCTAGACATAAGGTTGACTCCGGATCTTAAGCCAAAAAAATGCTGTTTGTGCTGTGTTGGAGTGTTTACATTTTGCACATAAAAAAAAATGTGATGGCAATAAAAATAACTTGAGTATGGCCAAGCTAAGGCGGAAAGAGCCGACGAGCCACGGAAATTCATTACTGCCCTCTCGGAAAGTCTTGAACAGAAAATACCTACTTTGCTCCCACTTTTCCAGGAACCCATCAGTGTTTTTCGAATAGATGGGATGAAAAATTACTTGCGAACAAAGGGCATTTCACATTAAAGAAATATGTAGGATGGAACTTGTAATTTGGGTAGCGATCTAAAATCTGGGAGTAAAAGCGAGCGCGAAGCGTCTCAAAAATGCTTTCGTATGTCCGGCGGATTTCCGGCTGTACGGCTGTTCTCCTCTACAGGTCGCATTTCTCAACCGATTCTCGTGAAATTTTGTGAGCAGGTTCGATAATTATATGGATATTTATTTGGATTCAGCTTTAAGTTTTTTTTTTAAATGGCAGTGATATGAGGGTTGTAACGTAAAATAAAACATATTTCTGCCATTTCAAAAATGTTCAAAAATGACACAGAACTTTTTTGTTACCCTTATTAAGACGCATAAACTTCAAGGGGTCGGGGGTGGGAGGGGGGGGGGGGGGGAAATAATGGAACAAAACGCAAACAGACTCGCGCGGTCTACAGCTCAGAGAGCCACTAGTTTTTTAAGCTTCTAAAATGTAGCTAATACACATTTTCCATTGCTCTTTATAATATGTCGTCTCATCAGGTCTTAAGTCGATATTACAAAAGTGTGACCTCGTCGCGCCAGCACTAGATGACTTGGTTCTTTTCACGTTATAAATTGATAGAGCTCAAAATAACTGGTCCACGAAGAGAATGATTTAGCTAATATTAATAGGGTTTTTTTTGTGGTGAATAGCATTATTTGTGGCAAAAAACAGATACACAAAACAAAAAACTAAAGAAATAAGCAAGTAAGTAAGTACTATACCTACGTAATTATGTTTTTTGCCACAAGCCGGCTCGAACTCAGCATAATGCTTGTTGATAACAACCAGCGCTGGTCTTCCGTAGGGAACGGAAGGTGACGTCACGCACGGAAATACAATTAAAATACAACACACATAACATAAGAAAAATGAAACAAATAAAAGTTACACATTACGTACAAAAATACAATGTATAGTGAAAAGTTACACATTAGGTACAAAAATACATTGTATAGTGAAAAGTTACACATTACGTGCAAAAATACAATGTATAGTGAAAAGTTACACATTACGTGCAAAAATACAATGTATAGTGAAAAGTTACACATTACGTGCAAAAATACAATGTATAGTGAAAAGTTACACATTACGTGCAAAAATACAATGTATAGTGAAAAGTTACACATTACGTGCAAAAATACAATGTATAGTGAAAAGTTACACATTACGTACAAAAATACAATGTATAGTGAAAAGTTACACATTACGTGCAAAAATACAATGTATAGTGAAAAGTTACACATTACGTACAAAAATACAATGTATAGTGAAAAGTTACACATTACGTACAAAAATACAATGTATAGTGAAAAGTTACACATTACGAGGAAAAATACAATGTATAGTGAAAAGTTACACATTACGTGCAAAAATACAATGTATAGTGAAAAGTTACACATTACGTGCAAAAATACAATGTATAGTGAAAAGTTACACATTACGTGCAAAAATACAATGTATAGTGAAAAGTTACACATTACGTGCAGAAATACAATGTATAGTGCAAAGTTACACATTACGTGCAAAAATACAATGTATAGTGAAAAAATACACATTACGTACAAAAATACAATAGTGAAAAGTCCCTAAAAACAAACAAAGTAACATATACGTGTAACTAGCTTATACTGTTGGAATGTGTTTATAAAAGCCTTCAATTTGATACCCGTATTGTAAAATTCAAAGTTTTTTTTTCGATTTTGAAAATGGAGCCATACTATAACCATACTGTAGTATGGTTGTAGTATGTTTTAAAAAAAATAGCCTATACGAGTATTACTCGGGGGATGAAAGGATTCTAACGATCCCCATACGTTTAAATCTGTACAGGCATTTAAAAGTTATAGTGGAATAAAGAAACTCACATACATACATGAATGCTAAAAACAATACACTCCTCTTTTGGGCAGTCGTGTAATATATTGGCAACACTATTCCAACACAAAACCTAGAAGTGAAGCTAATAATGAGACAAGACTTCAAAAATAAAAAACTAATTATTTTGATTTATAAATAATATATAATAAGTGAGCATCTCGATCGTCTAGCCTTACAGTAATAGAAAGGTGATGGGGGAATCAGATTGTGCAGTTCTTGGCACATACGGCATATATGGTGGCACACTCACCATAGTGCAATCTGTAGAATACCGACAGGCTTGCGATCTCACGTCGATGCGCCAGATATTCAAGCAGCTTTTTGAATTGCAGTTCGCCGTCCAAAAGTAAGTCCAAGTTACGAGCCTAGTATACGCTCGATAGGTTCACCCATGAGCATGACACTCACTGATGAACGGATACTAGCAATCTGATGGTTGTTGCCGAATATAAGATATTCTGTTTTAGCTGGATTAAGTAACATACCTTTATTATGCAGCTATTCTAACGAGATCTTCGTTGCGTTTGGAAATTGCCAAATCTACGACGTAGATTTGCAAGATACCTGAATATCATCCGCATATATATGAAACATGCAGTTCTTAATATGAGTTACAATTTCATAACTGTTGAACCACTGTACCGCTTCAGAATCAAACCCGTAATATCTTAATTTAGACAATTGAAGATTTATATTCAAACAATCAAATGCTCTGGAAAAATCTAACTATCCTAAAATTGTACACATTCCTTTGTGTTGAGACGAATATTATCAATAACATCAAGTAAAACGGTAGTTGTACTACGCCCTTTCCTAAAACCCGACTGTTCTTCAGGCAAGATGTTATTGTTTCGAGGAACTCTGTCAACTGTGAGAATACCGCCATTTCCAAAAAAAATAATACAAAGTCGTTAATATACTGATTGCAATCTACAGTTATTGAAAACGTCATTATTAGCATATCCAAACTCTTTAATATACTGATGGCAATCTACAGTTATTGAAAACGTCATTATTAGCATATCCAAACTCGTTAATGTACTGATTGCAATCTACAGTTATTGAAAACGTCATTATTAGCATATCCAAACTCTTTAATATACTGATTGCAATCTACAGTTATTGAAAACGTCATTATTAGCATATCCAAACTCGTTAATATACTGATTGCAATCTACAGTTATTGAAAACGTCATTATTAGCATATCCAAACTCGTTAATATACTGATTGCAATCTACAGTTATTGAAAATGTCATTATTAGCATATCCAAACTCGTTAATATACTGATTGCAATCTACAGTTATTGAAAACGTCATTATTAGCATATACAAACTAATACCATCCCAACCTTCAGCATTCGATTTTAAGCTTCTGATAATTTTAATCAGGAGTGTCTAGACCAATTTGTTTGATATGGAACACTGCATCATTAAATCGATGATGCTCAAAGAAAGTGAAGTGGGAAATAGAAGAATTTGAACTGGTATTCTTAAAAAGTGATTATTTATGATATCAGGGTTATTGAAAATTCATGTTGATCAAGTGTGTAATAAATTGGAACGCTATCTATGTGTTTGCACTAAAAAAACTCAGGCATAATGTTTCTATGGAAGCAGGTCTTACAGCTTACCATGATATGTGTCATCTCTTCTCAGCTATGGCCTTATAATGTGGGGTAACTGATTTCAGTTGGACAGAGTTTTCAAAATACAAAAGAGATGTATTCGGGTGATGAACAAGGCCTGGTTTTTGGATAGTTGTAGACCACTGTTTAAAAAATGCAACATTCTTCCGCTACCGTGCATCTATAGGAAATTTGACTTTTTATCAAAACTCATCCGGTTTTTTTTATGAAACTTAGTGAAATCATTACCCGGCAAAAACGAGTAAAGTTTACGAACCTACTATACCAACCTCCTTGTCATAAAGAAATTTATAAGAAAAATGTATTTAATATGTGTATTTCAATTTATAATATAATTCCCAATGATTTTAAAATATTAGAAGGCAACAGGTTTAAGAAACTTTTTTTTTGCAAAGGAGTGGAATGCCCTGCCCTCGTCTGTTTTTTCCGGTAAATTATAACCCCGGTGTGTTCAAGTCAAGAGTGAATAGGTATCTACTAGGCAAGCGTGCTACACCTTAAACCTTAATCGCTTTCCATCAGGTGAGATCGTGGTCAAACGATTGCCTAGTCCGAAATAAAAAAATGACTGGCTCATAAGTAACTGTTTTTATAGTATTAAGGAGTTTGTAGATTTTTTGTCAAAAAACTTGTTAATATTTACACGTCTGAATGCAGGCTGAATGCACTTTACCTACTTTTTAATATTAAGAACTTTATGTT
Organism: Alsophila aescularia; assembly: GCA_946251855.1. Lineage (NCBI taxonomy): Eukaryota > Metazoa > Arthropoda > Insecta > Lepidoptera > Geometridae > Alsophila > Alsophila aescularia. The sequence continues at coordinate 61,015,499 of OX276374.1, forward strand.
ATGTATTAGAGTTCTTTAATACATAAATTAAGCAAATAAATTATTGATTTGATTTGAAAAATGACGGTAATTCTATCGTTTTTAGATAATAAAGTATTGTAAAATTATATTATATTTATTATTATATTATATTTATTTATATTGTATTGTATTGTTGTGTATTGTTGTTTTTGCAAGATTTTTCCAAAGGTGCTTAGATTTTCCTATGTTATTATTAATGTTTTGTTTGAAATAAGCAGGGTTTTCTCGAAAAATTGCTTTATTTACTGTGGATTTTAAGGATTTGTAATAAAAAAAAACTATAACAATTCGTTTTATGGTAATCCGCTGCAGCATCATTACGTAACTTCATCATGAGTTTTATGGTATCTGTGATCCAAGGATAGGAACGATCTCTGATAACCCCTGACGTAACAGGTGCATGGATGTCAAGAGTTAAGAAATCGAGGTTAAACATTGCAACCATTTCGTTAATATCAGTGCTGGGATATAAGATCCCAGCTTAGAGTTTACAAATCATTGTTAAAATTATCAACACATATATTTTTCTTAGGCCTATAAATTATAATAGGTACGAGGAGCAGTTTTTAAACTTATAATATTAGACTCACAAATCACCAGACAGTGACCAAAAAGTGTTCCTACGAGTTCCAAACTTATCTTCTGTGTACGCAAATGGGTATATACTACATCAATCAGTTTTTGGCTAGTTTCAGTGAAGTGAGTAGGTTGAGGTACTAATTGTTCTAAGTTAAAATAATACCGTAGGTATGATACCGGCACGGATTTAGACTCCTGACCATGGATATAATTAAAATTAGGGAGATAAGGTACCAGCTCCTATGGCGTGGACCGCTTAAATTAGGTGCAACGCACACAATTGGCCCTCTTGGGCTTTAGTTACAATCGGAGTGGCATTTGTGAAGCATGTGTTTGCAGAGACTTTAATTCGCGCTACAGTCTGCGTATGTCTATCTATCTTTGTTGTTGATGCACGTCATGCAGGTGATGCACGACGGTGGGAATGTAGCTGTGTGGGTGTGTTTATCCGTAGTTGTATCTAGTCCAGTTCTCATATACGTCAAAACGTGATATTAAAGCGTTCCGTATCTTCCTCTGTTTAACTAGATCTATGCTAGTAACTAAACTTTTACGTTTTTCATTACACAAAAAAATCAAAAGTGTAAAAATGACGAAAGTTCCTCGCTATAACGGAAAAGGTGATAGGAGGGTGAGATAGAATATTTATTGAATGAGACCCCGTCTGAAGGGAGGTTATTAAATAACTCGCACAATCGGGAGAATCACCCCCTTTGCGTAATAGCATCTTTAGCGGCTATTGTGGGGTGACCACGTGAGAGAGTCTGTTATTTTAGAGATGGTATGTTGGTATGTTTCATGCCAGGATATGTGTATTTTATTCGACTTCACAAAAACACAGACAGAGACAGCAAGTTTTTTTTTAAATTCACTGATTTCTCCGTCAATTGCAGACTGATTATGAAAATTCATGTTTTATTTGAAAGAGATCGGATTGAGATACCAATTTATTCAGTTTTTAAGTCAAACCCTAATCTATCTAACTGTGAAAACCGCATTTCAATCGGCCCAGTAGTTTTTACGTGATGCGCGAACAAACATACAAACATACAGACATACAGAGAAAAAAGAATTAAAAAAATAACTTGTTTAGTGGCTTATTTTAAGTACCCTAGACCATTCTTACCATGTTTTTATTAAGTTACTTCTTATTTGTCTGTTATTTATTTTAAGTACCCTAGACCATTCTTACCATGTTTTTATTAAGTTACTTCTTGTTTGTCTGTTATTTAGTTTAAGTACCCTAGACCATTCTTACCATGTTTTTATTAAGTTACTTCTTGTTTGTCTGTTATTTAGTTTAAGTACCCTAGACCATTCTTACCATGTTTTTATTAAGTTACTTCTTGTTTGTCTGTTATTTATTTTAAGTACCCTAGACCATTCTTACCATGTTTTTATTAAGTTACTTCTTGTTTGTCTGTTATTTATTTTAAGTACCCTAGACCATTCTTACCATGTTTTTATTAAGTTACTTCTTGTTTGTCTGTTATTTAGTTTAAGTACCCTAGACCATTCTTACCATGTTTTTATTAAGTTACTTCTTGTTTGTCTGTTATTTATTTTAAGTACCCTAGACCATTCTTACCATGTTTTTATTAAGTTACTTCTTGTTTGTCTGTTATTTATTTTAAGTACCCTAGACCATTCTTACCATGTTTTTATTAAGTTACTTCTTGTTTGTCTGTTATTTATTTTAAGTACCCTAGACCATTCTTACCATGTTTTTATTAAGTTACTTCTTGTTTGTCTGTTATTTATTTTAAGTACCCTAGACCATTCTTACCATGTTTTTATTAAGTTACTTCTTGTTTGTCTGTTATTTATTTTAAGTACCCTAGACCATTCTTACCATGTTTTTATTAAGCTACTTCTTGTTTGTCTGTTATTTATTTTAAGTACCCTAGACCATTCTTACCATGTTTTTATTAAGTTACTTCTTGTTTGTCTGTTATTTATTTATTTAATACTTTATGCACAGAAACAGTGTACAGAGGAGGACTTAATGCTATGACAGCATTTTCTGCCAGTCATCCTGGTTGTGCAAGAAATATGTGTATAGGCGTGCACTCTGTTGTTCCGGGCGGAATCTAGCAACTCAAATTTCGAGCATTTCCCGATTAGCTATCCTTCTGACTTTCAGGTTACAGACTTTTGTTACATACTGATTTATTATAAGTATAGATAGATACCTCAGAGAATGCTATAAGTATTTATAATTTGCACGCTCGTGCAGCTAAACAGCTCGCGGTGGACGGTCACCGGCTGCCCCGCAGCGATAACTGCAATGCCACGCGGGAAGCCTCAAAGCAGTTATTTATGTGCAGTGAGCATTGCATTTCGTTAAATTAATAATACAGTTCTGAAATGAAAAATTTTAACAACTTTTAATGGGTTTTTTACACAAATCGTTTTACAATGGGCACTGCCTACTATGATCAAATAAAACCCTCGAGCGCTATACAAGTTTCACGTACTTACATTAAAATATCACAAAATATCATCTTCAGATGATCATGGAGGGTTTTGAAGGTTATTTCGTGGGTTTTGAAGGTTATTTCGAGAGTTTTTTTATATCGGTTAAGGCATCATGCTCACTCTACAAAAAAATGCGAATTGTGAACATGTTTTGTATACGTGAATAATATCGTTATTCTATGGCTCTCAGAGAAGCTTCTGAAAGCCTGTCTCGGGTGGGGGCTCTTTGGAGCCCTATTAGAAGATTAAGCGCCTTCCTACTTCCTTCTCGATTTGCTCTTGAGTTTACAATGAGGCTTTTATGATGATTAAGGATTTGAGGATCGACGCGCCTATTAATATGCAGGCATTATTATTTCAACAGCGGGAAATTAAACACTTCACCAGAGCCCTTGTTTCCTTATAACGTTATTTATTCTGTGCCTGGGACTTTACAAAAGAAATGATAACTCAAAATTAATTCACTTTTTGCTTTTCTCAAATGTAGATCATAATGCTAAACTGTTAGCATAATCGCTAGCATACCAAGAAACGTATACGTCAGCTAGTTTAATATGTAATCTTATCAAAATACTAATTAAAATAAACACAATTTAATTATTCTCCATTTCTTGTACTTTTTTTTGGGAACAGACAACGTGTTAACTTACATAGATACGAATATTACTTCCATGACTCGGATACAAACGTTTCTGCTCATCAAATATTAATGATAGCACCTTGCGGAATTCGAACCCGCGACCGTTTGTTGACGTCGCAGGCAGGGTCCCTTAACACTAGGCCAACTGGTAATCAAAATAAATAAATTAACAAGTGTAAAGAAAGAAAAGAAAGAATAAATATATTCTAAGCGAGTAGACCATTTCATTTTTTGATATAGTAGAACTATTCCCAGTTCTACGATGATGCAACCTTTAAAAACTGCACCATAAGTCACCAGTCAGTGCACTAATTTTGTCACGACCGCCATGACGCATCTCCCAAGTTATTTAAACAAACGCGTCTTCCGGTCAAAACCAAAGAGTATACAAATCCTGTCAAAATAGTACTGTCTTAGTTGTCTGACGTACTATGTTGGTACTAGACGGTACTGCCTTCCACTTTGTTGATAACTACCTTGCTATCACCGGACAGCGGACCAGTGACTCACATTGTCATGACCTCGTTGATGCTGTTGTAGGATGTTTAGACTTTAGACACGTGTTGTAGTTATAATAGTCACGGTAATATGTATCGGTATAGTCCCGTTTCATTGATGTAGCGGTAGACATACGTGAACTTAAAAATTGATTTGGATTTCGCATCACGTCAGATTTTGCTTCCAGGTTAGATAGGTACACAAGCTTAAAGACACTATCATAGCTCTAAGCAAGGCACCAAGCACCACCATTGTTCGCGGTGAGATTGTACATTGGAATGTCCAGAATGAAAATTGCTGTGGTTTTCTGTTTCATTAGCTCTACTTTGACTTAACGTTACAGCGTGAGTTTCTGTAAGGACAGTCTAAGATCAGTGGCGTTCACATCGAGCAGTAGACTAATTACAGCACGACTAAATGGTTTGCGCTGCGTCGTTCCAGACCATATGATCTCCCAAGTGTCCTGTGTTTATAAGTCACCCAGTCCAGTGCACTGGCACTGTCATTGACCCCGTTATTCACCTCGGTGGAAGCCTAGGGGCCGGCAATTGAATTGATTGCGCATCCGGCGGGTCTCTTCACACATGGTCGGCGGTGGTCACCAACACTCGGGCGCCGGACGACCGGGGATCAGTACACTGATGTGATATTATTCTCACTAGATGCACACAATAAATAATAGTCTAGATGGTTAGCAAGTTAAGTTAGCATGATCGTAAAAACTAAGATCACCAACGTGTATTTTAAAAGTCGCCCGCCCGCGCTGGTTTCTGTGTATATTGTGTTTGTTACACGTTTACGTTTGCGGAGGGAGTTGTTTGTGATTAAACAAACCGTCCGCAGGTATTAAGAAGGAAATATTTTCTGAGGAGTTTGCTGACCATATAAGCCGTGGGTTAAAGCTGTTAAACATTATTAAAAAATAAAGTAAATAAAAAACATTAAAAAATAATCTTTTTGCCGTATCCAAGTCATGGTGAAACTAAGAACGCTAAGCTACACTATTAAATGCTTATACAACATTTTGTATCTGTGCTGTTAACTGTTGAGGAGTCAGGACCCAACCCTGAGTGCAGCAACCATGTCATAGTAAATCTTAAACCAGCTATCATCATAAAATACGTAGATAATATATCGTGTCTGTGCTGTTGACCGTTGAACAGTTCCTTTATCTGGAGCTAATCCTGGATGTCGATTCAGGTCATACTTACCATAAATATGCAGTCATTGGAACTGAACTAACAAGCAAACATTCAACTCCGTAAGAGAAAAGAAGAAAGTGTTTATAATTCAGCGTGCTAGATTTGACCTACATAAACTAAACATACAGACATTGCAAGTTAAACAAAAGCTTTTTCACCTCACAAGCTCGGAAAGATTCTGTTTGTCATTCGAAATCTGAGTGCAAAATTGCATTTTACCCGCTAGCGTGGAAAGAGTTTTTAAAATTCGAACCTTTCTATTCAATAATTTTCTATACCGACAATTCACTGAAAATACTTTATTACTAATTTATATTATATTATCATCCGGTTCGATTCTACTCTACTTGACTCTATTCGTCTCTATTCACCTCTTTTTGACTCTACTCGACACTACTCGACTCTAATCAACTCTACTCGACTCTAATCGACTCTACTCGACTCTAATCGGCTCTACTCGGCTCTACTCGACTCTCTTCGACTCTACTTGACTCTACGCAACTCTACGTGACTCTACTCCACTCTACTCGACTCTATTCATCTCTTTTCATTTTCAAGTCTATTCTTCTCTGTTCTACTCCATTCTACTATGTTCTACTCTGTTCTACGCTATTCTACTCTGTTCTACTCTATTATACTCTGTTCAACTCTATTATACTCAGTTCTACTCTATTCTACTCTATTATACTGTGTTCTACTCTATTCTACTCTGTACTACTCTGTTCTACTCTATTCTACTGTGTTCTACTCTGTTCTACTATAGTCTACTCTATTCTACTGTGTTCTACTGTGTTCTACTGTGTTCTACTGTGTTCTACTGTGTTCTACTGTGTTCTACTCTGTTCTACTATATTCTACTCTGTTCTACTCTGTTCTACTCTATTCTACTCTGTTCTACTCTGTTCTACTCTGTTCTACTCTGTTCTACTGTGTTCTACTCTATTCTACTCTGTTCTACTGTATTCTACTCTATTCTACTCTACTCGACTCTTCTTTACTCTTTTCAACTTTACTCGACTCTACTGTTCTCTACTCGACCCTACTGTTCTCTACTCGACTCTTCTCGACTCTAATCGACTCTTTTCTTTTTCTATTCTATTCTATTCGATTCTGTTCGACTCTATTCTATTATGTTTACACGTCTGCCAGGCATCCCGCGACGGCCCATTTTTTATTATTATTATAAACACTAATATAATATATTATTTTAGCTGTTTTTCTTGCACCTAGCATTTTCCTCGCTGTAGTGAGGTGAAAAGTTTTGTGTTGCGCACGGCAGCAAAGTTATTTGGCGTCTCGTACTTTTGAAACACACTGTACACTGTTTAAACAGTGTTATAATATATATTTTTTTACATTAAAGGCACCGGTTTGGCTTCGTACAACGAGGGTTTTCGCCATTTATTATATTCTATGGCGGCGCGTGTTAGGACGTATGCGCACGAATTCTCTGTGGACTGGATTTTGGCGCCATAATTTACTTTACATTAGTAGGTACCTAACCAATTTAATGTGTTATGTGTTTTTGTTGATCAAAAGTTTTATCCATACCAATATATACAAGTGAAACGTTGTCTGTTTGTTTATTTGTTTGTTTGTTTGTTTGGGGAACTTTCGCGCGATAACGACTGGACGGATTTTGATGATATTTGGAATGGAGATAGCTTATATTCCCTGGAATAAAACATAGGATACTTTTTATCCCGGAATATTGTAAGTTTTACGAGAAAACTGGAAAATGTTGATGACTCGCTATAAGGGACGGTTGCCATGGAAACGAAATAACAAGTCTGTTAAAAAAATCAAGAGTGTTGATGCTATACCTACTTTTCCATTGGTTTTTAATATCCTAGAAGAACATAAGATGTTTTTTTCGCGATAAACTGTAGTCCGCGCGGACGAAGTCGCGGGCGGGAAAGCTAGTTCTGATTAAAAATGTCCGACATGACTGTTAGTGAGGAGAATTTGACTCCACCTGACATCACGGAAACAGCAACGAACAAGACAAACGAGCCTTTACCAGCAAAATCAAGAAAATATTACGACAATATTGACTGTTGCATGAGTGTAGATCAAGTATTGTATGAAACGGCTCATACTTAGGTATTAAAACACTCGAGTGATACTATTAAAGAACTCACTCTCCTGTTTGAATAATCTTCGTTATGCAACCGTTTCATAAACTAGCATTAATTAAAGCCCCGCGAATGTTTGAAAAGAAGAAAGAAAAGTGAAAATTCACCATTGATTATTGATTCTTCTTCTTCTTCTAAGGGTGCCTCCAACAAGAAAAGGTTAGTAATAATGATGACGACCCCAATCTTGCTTTAATGAAAATTAATAAAAGATAACTTTCTCCAAGTCTTAATACGACAAATTAATAAAAGATTACTTTCTCCAAGTCTTAATACGACAAATTAATAATTAATTATACCGAAAAAAATATCATGAAACAAATTAAACATTCATAAAAATATTGAATTTCTTAACAAAGCTTTCAAAGCCCACACAAAGTGGGTAAGTACATCAAAAATAATGAAAACAGTTTCTTTTCCACGTTTCAAATAAATAATGAGTTCAGGCATTACTGAAGCTGAAACAATGAAAGCGTTACCATTAAGGAAAACAAAATATAATTAAGATAAAGTTAAAAAGATCCCATTGATGAAACCACTTCGGGAAACAATTACTCGGAAAAGCGCCGGTGTTGACACAGAGGAATTTCTATTGGAAAAGTGACCTGAATTTATTTGTAAAGATCTCGGCTGAATGGAACTTTGTGGATTTCCGATTCCCTTGGATTTTCAGCTGATCTGAATAGTGTTTTTTTGTATCTATCTGTGAGCATGTGACAATGTGCAATACAGACAACGACTGGTCTCGGCGAGGCTTCAGAACCTTGAGCAGCGACGCAGACTTAGCCTAGAAATTCCTTATTTTTACCCGACTGAGGAGGGTATGTGTTTGGGTTGTATGTATGTTTGTTTGTTTGTACGTTTCTTAGGCACATCCTACAGCCTAAATGGATTGATGGATTTTGATAAATGAGGTATCATTGGATTCGTCTTAGTCAACGAGAATGCTATAGGATATATGAAGTGTCAATAAAACTAATATGGCGGCTTACAGCTGCCATTTTGTATTTCCAACGGAACAAAAAATGACCATAACCTATCAAGTGAGGTATCAAAATGAAGGTCTTTTAAAAGACCATTCCAAAATAATAATGTTAACCCGTACTGTAGCAATTGTCTTTCAAGCTTCTTACAAAGTTTAAAATTTTATTCAATAGTTCTGTTCGCAGTTGTTTTTTTTGTAATTATATTTACGTAGTCGCCACTATTATAATGGTGGACAGTTACTAGGTGTAGATATACATAGTAAATGTCCACCATTTACCACGAAGCGTTTCCTGTCCAATAACAATATTCCATATATACAATATTCCAAAATCAGCATGCGCTATGGAAAGGCCCTTGCCGAAGTGTGTTTCTCTATAGTTGTCCAATTCATGGCTAAATATGTAACTTTTAGGTAAATAGTTTTAAACTTTGTGCTCTAAAAACGGTCCTCATTACAAGGTCGATAATCTAGACTTGTATGCCGTGTGCCAAATTGGGATTATTAAATGTAGTACGCAGTAGAAATGCCTTGAAGTATATTTTCCTTATTTTCCAATCTGTTTCACCGAAAGGAGGTAGAACAGTTTGATCCATGTTTTTAAGCAGTTCTTGGTGAAGGTGGAACAAGCGCGTACCATCGTCGACCAACATTACTTAACATGAAGTGAGAGCGTGATCACATCAGACACCTAACCTATAGACTATAAACCAGCCTACTGCAGAGCGGACGCTTGCCTTTAGTTTATCTGAGTCTTTCCCTCTGCTGGTCTGTTTGCACCTTCCATGAAGTGCTGAGCTGACTGAAACGTTTCGGAACCTGTAATTCCCGAAGTCATTCCCGTTATTATGCGTAACGTATCATAAATTACGTCGGAAACTCAGGCGCAAAGAATTTTAATTTTTGAAGTGTCACGGAGAAATTACACGTCGTCCATAACTTGTGATGTGATAACGTGAGATTACATCCTTTGGAGGGCAGGGAAGGACTCGGGTGGGCGAAAAGTTACAGTCAATGGGTGAAATGGTGTTTTTGCACGGGTATCGTTTTGGAGTTTAATAATTTGAACTAGCTGTACCCCTGGCTTCGCACGCGTGCCATTTCTTTCATTACGCATTTCTCTACGTTAAAAGTACTATATGTACTATTCCAAGGCCTAAAATACCAATATACTAACATTTGATCAAAATTCCCTCAGCCGTCGAAAAGTTTTTATCGATTGCTCGGTTTCTACTCATCAGTTTGAGATACCAAGTAGGTACACCAGTTTTTATAAAATCCCAAGCAATCCAACAGTGAAAACCGCAATGCAATTGGTGCAGTAGTTTTTACGTGATGCGCGAACAAACATACACACAAATAGATAAACAGACAAATAGATACACAGACAAACAGACAATCGGACAGACAAGAAATTTAAAAATGTTTTATTCTTTTTCAATAGCTTATTTTAAGCCCCCTAGACTTTTTTGTTTAATTATCTTCTTTGTACAGACTTTTTGTAACTCACTACTTTCCTATTAGTCGTTACTCCCTCGCCCTGTCCTTACTCCTCCCTCTCGTTCCCTACAGGAGACGCCAAATGAAAACCCCGGCACGTCAGTGATTTACGTGGCCGTTAATTTCCATATGAATATGAAAGGGCACGCGGAGGGCACTTCCGCCGTGATTAATACACGTGTATGAGTTGTATGGTTGAAGAGTGCGGTTGTTTGTGTACAAATGGAGTGGTTGAAAGAAAATAATGTTTTTCTTTCTTCACTGAAGTTAGCTTTTTGATGAAAAGAGCTTGCTGTTTCGTCATCTGATTGAAATTGCGATTCCTGCTCTTACCGAGAAGTTTTTAGATGTTAGTCACTGGACTCGTCACCTGTTCCTTGAATTCATTTGAACAGGTTATTCAGCGTAGGTAACAATGTTCTTGGAAAATACTATTTGGGGAAGATTTGTAGGGAAATCGCATTGCGTACTCCACTTAGGGTTTACAAGAGGCCATGTTTTCGAGAATCAAATGTAATCATAATTTGTATCAAGTAGGTATGGTAATTATGAAAGTGGTAAGACTGAGTGAGCTTAAGCTATTGATGGCCAATCTAAAAAGGTCAGTATTTAATTAATATTCAAGATCACGTTCTTCAAACCTGATAGCTCATTTAATAATTAGAAGCAGACAGTTTATCTCCAAAATTAATATTATTGCGCCATTACCGAGCACAAATAAACCATAAATAATTTGAGGAAGGACAACAATTAATTGCAAATTTATAAGAAAAAAATAAAAACAGGATATTCCAAACCTCCAAAGACCATGATGACTTTAGAATTTATGACCAAGTACTTGCTTTTCAATTGCAAAACATGTTTTACTAAGAATTTTGTTACATTTTCCTTCCCTTTGAGAAATAGTTGACGACAAATCAACAGAAAAAAACTCACCGCAGTTACCTCAGCAGTTGAATCACAATGCTGACTGTTTCAAAAAACATCTTTTTTGTCACTGTAATTCCTGAGACAATGCCTTTACAAAAGAACTGATAAGATTCTCCCACCTAGAGTGTATTTATCATAATAACAAGAGCGCAATACGTAAAGTACGTATTACGTAAAGTATGGGTACTGTAGTTAAAAACACTGGGATTTCAACTCATTTCAACGCACCCATGCATGTATGTGGCCAGGCAATAAAATGTGTAGTCAGATATATTATTTTAATCTATCATTTTCCTAAGTTATATGCGGTTTTCCATTGCTCCGTGCTTCGGAGGGCACATTAAGCTGTTGGTCCCGGCTGTTATTGATTAACAGCAGTCGTTAAGCCATGTTAGAGGCCCTCAGGCGGCCTGACAAACTCTGACACCAGAGGCCAGGACTACCTCATACGACAAACAAACATATATCACATAAATCATTGGCTATACAGCATCCTGAAAACTTTCTTTCGATCTATTGCTTCGAGCAGTTCGAGCTATAGAGGGACTATGAAAAAATTATCGTAATAAAATATGTGAAACTGTAATAGTAATTGTGTTGTTGAAAAATTGTTCATATTTTCTGCCCAATCTTAATATGGGTATTTTTATTGAGTATTTAATCATTTTCCAAAAATAAGGAGCTTTTCAATTTTTATACGTCTGTTATTGTCGTGAAATGTCTTTAAAATCACTCTGATACATGATATGGAATACCATGATTAAAAAAGGGACTGTCACGAAAGGGGTTACAGAGTCTTGACTTTTATAACTCTAGTTATAACCTCCAAAGATCTAATTTAAGTGAAATTTTTAGCTTATATAGTCAGTTCGAGAAGTTAGAGATGAGGGAGTGGGGGAGGACGCACAGAGCAAAATGAGCAAAATTGATGTTTTAGTGATCTTTAATTCGGTATAACTCGCGACTTAGATAGGGTAACTTACTGATTTGGGTGTTGTTAATAAGATCTCGTTCAGACAATTCGATTCAATATGAAAAAGTTTACAAAAGTCTACTTAATATTAAGTAAAAAGGTGGTTGAAAAAGGGGGTAGGCACATTCTTGGAATGAAGAAGTTCTGGAGTTCTTAACGGCACCTTTAACTTCAGCACAGTGTGAACGAGAGGGTTCCAGTACCGGGTCAAATTGTATGTGTCGTAGACGTTTCACGACAAACAATCGGCCGTGCACCCCGACACAGCCCCACCTGTTTTTTTATATGTAACTAGGTATGACGTTCACGCATATCTCCGAGATTTCTGATTCGTTTTCATTCTTTCCTTTTTTTATTTTAAAATGTAGGGTGCCATTATCATTTTATTAGAATGATAAAGAAGTATTCTTTACCGTATCAATAGTGTATCAATAGTAAGGTTTCTATTGTATGGTTTTTATCAAGCTTCTATTCATATGCCGCTATAGCAAGTTGCCATACTGTTAACACAAGGAGGTGTTATAACAAAAGGCAGCGACGGCAATTTGTCAAGCCCACTATCTCTTTGAAATATGCCCTGTTCTGCTCTTCATATGCCTTCATAAAGTCGGTTCGTAATTACGCGTCGCGATGTAGACAATAAGAAACACGTTGTAAATCCTTATTACTTGCGAATGTGGTTAAAATGATACAAGAACTTAAGAAATGTGGTTCTTATGTCCCCGTTATAAGGTTCACGGATTGTTTGTGGAATGTGCATTTCTTTTCATCAAGCCATGTACAAATGTGGTTAGTTTATTCATGTTTATGGAGATGAGTTCCATTCTGTGTCTTTCTTGTGTGTATGTGTGTGTAATAACAGGTGGAGTGCTACGTGCTACTGTTAGATTGAAACTAACGGCGTGTTTTCTTGTGTTTTGGATTGAGTTTATATCTCACTAGCTTAGATTCACAGAAAAACTGTAAAGACCGAACTGTACAGATAATTCTATCTATTATAGGATAGCCTACATGGTCAGACTTTGGTTGCGGTCAATTTATAACAAGCAGGTTGTTCTAAAATCGGATTCCAGAATTTCCAGTACGGGATACACAAATTTAACTTTCAATAATAATAATTTCTTTGCAATATAGTTATCATTTAAGCATTAAATACATGTGAGAACAGACAATTATTATATAATACTTATTTTCGTTGTAATATGGAAGCAAATTGATACGCAGTCAAATTAGCGTTTAGCCAGCTAACTCATTACCGAATAGTAATACTCCTCGTGTAGAACTAATTGTGCAATCAACAAAAAGATTGGCTGTCGATTGATTCCGCCGTAACGTGCAAGAACATAAGTTATGTTGTGAAACAATTACTTCGTAAGCAGTTGAGGATCCAGTGGCCCTATTACAGAACTTGGCTTCAATCAGATTGTCACTTTTTTCATAGGAAAATCGACTCTATCGCAAAACATTATTGAATTTGACGTCTTGGAACCGTCATGATCAACATTACGTAATCGCACTGCTATTGATGCCCCTAGTATGTGTAGAAACAGTCTGTCGCGTCGTACTCTATGGCACTGGGTTCTTATGTCACAAAATAAATAATAGTATATAGTTTGAGGGGTCACTCCCCCAACGGCATCCAACCTCCCCTTATCCATCCCAAGCCTCGCAAGACTTGGTCTGCACCTGAAATACCTAATATACCTAGTAGTGATCACTATAATCTATCTTTAACATTGGATAGGTCTTACCCCATTCCTTTTATCTCATCGCTGTCTCTCCGCACCATGGCACGTAACACCAAAACTCGTAGCCACACTGAAGTGTGGCCCCTCGAAGATTCTGGAGGCAGCATTCTTCTCTCCATCCGGTCCATGGTCTTGTTCGCGCCATTGAAGGTTAGCACCGACAATCCTCTCTATCCGCCGTCATACCATCGACTACTCTTCTCAGATAATGTTCTTAAATCCCTCGTCAACCACAGACATTCGACAGTGATTCCATAAACTAACACATCTCCATCATGAGACACTTGACGCCTCCATTTGTTATTAAGCTTTCGTTCAGTGTCGCAGCGTGATATATATTCAAATGTACCAAAGTTAAAGGAAACAATAGTAATTAGTCTAAAATATGTCGGATGGTGAACTGATTAATATCATTGTCATCATCATCATCATCAGCCGCAAGACGTTCACTGCTGGACGTAGGCCTCCCCCACAGAACGCCACAAAGATCAGTTGGCTGTTTGTACCCAGCGCCTCCCCGCGATTCTTACCAAGTCGTCGCGTCGGTTCACCTCTTTGGGGCCGTCTTACACTCTGTCTCTGTCTTACACTCTGTCTTCTAATCCGTAGAAGACGACCAACAACCTTTCTTCAACAGTTTTCGGTTCTATGAATTTGCGCTCTGACCATTGCCACTTCAACTTGCTACTTTTGACAGTTATGTCGGTAACCTTAGTGCTTCTACGAATTAATGGATAGGTTCGGTATTCGTTAACACAGAATAATTGTAAGTTGGTGTTCAGCGGCTGGCCCACGTGTGGCTTGATGCTAACGGTTGCAATGAGATTTACATTATAAATTTTCTTAATTGGTAAGAGACAACTTTAAATTGTTATCTATCGATTGAAAATGTATGAAAGTGGGGCGAGACAAGTTGTGTAATGTCAATACAAACAAAATTAATCCCAATCCACTAATTAATTTGGATTTAAATTTTAGGTTAAAAGTTACGTAATACGGGCATGACCTCAATAGGAACCTCATTGAACTAGAGTTACATACCGTCACCTTGTAGTTATTCGATTGAATCGTATACAGCGTGTGGCTGTAATGGCGACATTAAATTGACACACGAGTAGATCTACTTATCAGAAATCATTAAAAAAAAATGTGTTAAAAATAATCCATAATTTAAATATTAAAATGTTTAAACAAAATAAATAACAAATACTGAAACAAAATGTCTATCATCCTGTAGTAAGTGACCAAAAGATTCATTTATGCAGCTTACCATCTACGTGTTCTACTCGTACGAAACGGAACGGCAACGTCGCGTCAGTTGCCGCCCGCGTCGCCGTTGCCAAGGCGCGGGCGCGGGGGCGTGGCGCGCGTCCCTCCGCGCGTGCGCTGCGAAGCGCCAGGAGTCGCGGCGGGCGCGATCCTTTGACGCGAAATCAAACGACACAAACAAGAGGCGCACGTTGTAGGTAGGTTTATAACAGAACTAGTATGAAAGTTTAAAAGTTCACATCACTTCACTTCACATACCTATTAATCCAACTACAAGTCTTTATTAAATTTTCAAGTTTTCAATCTGACCACCGCTACATCGGACGCAAAGGTCTAATCGGCGCTTAATATTCGCCCTCACTTTTGTTAAAACATGTCCAGCTGAAGTCATTGCCCTCAGTTTCTCAAACGCGTTAGTTATTCGAAGACGTAGTTCTTCCACCGAGTCAATATTTTCTTCCGCATACACTTCGTCATTCACCAGAATAATAGTGAAACCAGATACGTGTGTCAATTTAATATATGTCGCCATAACAGCCACACGCTGTTTAAGAATGTGTAAACTTTCTTAACCTGGATAGAGCTTGGATAAAACTCCTTCAATTAAGACTCCAACAATTTTTCCATATTTTCACGGAATCCAACGTAGTTTGTTATACAAGCACACCCGCACAAACACACGCACCTTTAGTTGTATATACGTTCCCTTTTGCAAAAACCTATTTCCTTGTCACTCCCCAACAGTAGGTAATGTTTGTAAATAGGCAATTGAGTTAAATTCAATTATGTAACGCGATTGTGAACGAGCAAAAAGTCGGCGAAGGACGGTGAACGGTCACCGTCACCTTTTACGACGATAAGGGAGGTCGCAAACGGTACACTTAATTTTATCACGTTTTATCTGATAATTATCTCTAGTGTGTAAGTAGAGAAAAAGGGTTAGTTTTCAGTTAGTCGGACCAATGTATCTCGAATGAGGTACTTAGAGACAAACTCTGCTGTCTGGGCTTATCAGACCCGACGACTAACTGCCCCTGACATGGCTTGATCATCATCATCTATGAAACCCTACTACGAAATCAAACGGTCGTGGGTTCGAATCCCGTATGGTGCAATCATTTTTGTGGAGAGTAGAAATGTTTGTTTCCGAGTCATGGATAAATATTCGTATCTATGTATGTTTATCCGTTATCTAGTGCCCATAGTATAGGGTATCCTAGTTTGGGGCTAGGTGTAAATAAAATTGTCCTATAAATATTATTATTATAATCACCAATCAAATATATATCCAAGCGACTATATATTTGTGCCGCTTGGTTTTGAAACATTTGGTCCATGGGGTCCCAGTACGAAACAATTTTTTAACCAAATTTCTCCCCGCGTTATCGACTTCGCTGGTGACAAGAGAGCTGGCTCATTTCTCGCACCAGAGAATAGCTATTGCTATTCAACGCGGAAATGCAGCTAGCGTTCTTGGAACCATGCGACATGAACACCAATTATTGCTATTCAACGCGGAAATGCAGCTAGCGTTCTTGGAACCATGCCACATGAACACCAATTATTGCTATTCAACGCGGAAATGCAGCTAGCGTTCTTGGAACCATGCCACATGAGCACCAATTATTGCTATTCAACGCGGAAATGCAGCTAGCGTTCTTGGAACCATGCCACATGAACACCAATTATTTTTAGATTATTAGTTTAGTTTTTTGGTTTAGGTGTAGGTTTAATTGTTTATGTTGGTTTAGGTTTTTGCTTTTTTATACTTGAAATTTCATAAGTGTATATATTTTTTTGGTGTGAAATAAAGTGGCTACCAATAAATATTACATATAAAACATTTCAACATTTTAATATTATTCTAAATTTTGTTTCAGGTAAATTCAACAAAGTTAAAACTGCTCGATCTTCAGCCACGTCGTCTATTTGAAATGGTTCCAAATGAAAAGGCCTTCCCCAGTAAGTTCGTTCTGGTGTTAGTTCTAAGTTCTAATCATTCTACTTCGCTATTTCCACTATATAATTAAAGTCAGTCCAAACCTATGTTTTGTACTAGCAACATAGCTAGATGTCCATAAATCAATTGCTTAGAGAACACTTAAAATTCTCTTACATTAATATGAACCATACATACATTTATATGTGGAGGTTTTAAAGGTATTTTCTGCACGTGTCTGTCTGCGCCATCGATTTAATGATGGTCACAAAATAAATAATAGTACAGGGCATATAACAATGGCATTACTGTGTCTCTGGAAAGTCCAGTAAAAACAAAATGCTGCATTGTCCAAACAATGGTGACAATGCTCCACATGACTGTACAGTACTAGGTTTACATTGCAATAAACAACTTGTTTATCTAGTAGCTAAAATGTATAAACCATTTTCGTGATTCTAACGTCCTTTTCGTTACGTTTAATTTTAACTAAAACTTCACGCGGCGCATGTTCCAGCTAATTACCTCGCCTTGTTAGTTGTGTTGTAAGTACACATGGTCAGCAAAAACCCAGCGTGACGGCGCGGCGGCGGCGCGGCGGTTCTGTGGCGGTACCGTCCGCATAAAAACTTAATGACGCATTTAATTGAAGTTTTTCCCGGTTGGAGGCCTTGGCACCTTTTTGCTGAATCTGCTTTTGTTGTGCATACATCATGTTTAGGATGAATGATGATTAGAAGTTTCTGGTAGGTATGTTGCAATAGTACCTGTTACAAGTACCTAGTTGATTACGTTGTTTCAATTTTGGTTATTTCTTTGACAAGCGTCTTATTTTGTCTTCCCACTTTCTCCGACGGAAGACACCTAGTACGAGTATAATGTAGGCGATGGATCGCAAGGTCTACACGATGTACTGGATGGAGACTTCGGTTCGTAGCTCCTAGTAGTTCAGGTTCCTGGTTCGATGTGGACTGTAGTTCAATTAAACACTGTTGCTTGTTCAAGTTCCGTTGATTGAATGGTCGGATCCAATCACTTTGACTACTTCAGTTCAACTACATTTATTTAGCAAAACTTATCGCTATATATACAGTTATACGGTCTTAAAACTAATGCGGTACACACGGCGCAGTTTAAAGGGGCGTGGCCTATTTTGCATGTTGTCTGCGTTCATGCTGTCGCGGGCAGGCTCGGCGTCCACAACATCTCTCCCCCCGGCGCAGCTCGCGTAGCCTCTTCTTCCCTTAGCAGGACGGCGAGTTTGCTGGTAGGGCGTCGGAAGGTACCGCTCTTAGTTTTTACGTCGGCGACTCGAACGCCGCCATCTGGACCGGGATAGGTGCGCTCAACAATTCCGATTGGCCAGACGTTCCGGGGCAGCGTGTGGTCGACCACAACCACGATGTCGCCGGCTTGCAGTTGTCGTCGGAGGTTAGCTGGCTCCCCCCGTGGTACAAGCGTGGGGAGGTATTCCCGCAGCCAGCGCTTCCAGAAATGGTCAGCGAGCGCTTGGCTTGCTCGCCAAGTTCGTCGGTCAGCTTCATCGCAGGGGCCTGTGGTAGGTAGGCCGATCGATGATCCCAGCAGGAAATGGTTCGGTGTGAGTGCTTCTGGGTCAAGTGCACTCACGCTGACGTAGGTGAGGGGGCGAGCATTGATCGAATGTTCGGCCTCGGTCAGGTGGGTCTGCAGGACCTCCTCAGATAGCACCTCTTCACGTAGCGTTGTGTGCAGAGCGGTCTTCACGGAGCGTACTTGCTGCTCCCTCGCTCCGCCCGGGTCAGGTGGCCAACGCTCGCTTTGCTCTGTTTCCATGTGCGTTGTTCGTTGCTGGCATATGTCGTTCAATGCCAGCACACGCGCGGACACCCGTATCAACGTCTCGTGTTTCGAGAAGCGGGTGGGTTCAGGCAGCCATCGGTCGCTGTGTTCATCCCGCTCGTTCGTGTGCGGGATCTCTAAATGTTCGTCCTGCTCGCTCGTGTGCAGGACCTCTTGTTGGTCAGTGAACGCTTGGTGTGTGGGCCATTCTTCTTCGGGTTCGCGAAGGAAGCTGGGCCCCTGGAACCAGCGATCGCTAGCGGCTATGGGCGTGCGGCTCAGTCTCGTCGCGTCGTCGGCTACGTTATGTTCGGTAGGCAGCCATCTCCACTCACGTCGGTGAGTTAACTCCGCTAACTCGCCCAGCCGGTGCGCTACAAAGGGCGTGTAGCGCTTCGCGTCGTTGTGCACCCAATGGACTACGGTCGCAGAGTCGGTCCAGTAGGTGGTTTTTGTTACTTGCACGCGATGCTCCTTTTTTATAACGTCCGCGAGCCTCGCGCCGATGACCGCTGCCTGAAGTTCTAGGCGCGGTATGCTCTGCGCGCGTCGCGGCGCTACCTTGGCTTTAGCAGCCACCAAGGCAATGGTCACGCTGCCGTCGTGGTGGATGGCCCTCCAAAAGGCCACCGTAGAGAATGCCTGCTCGCTCGCATCGCATAGTATGTGCAGGTCTACGCGCTTGTGTCCCTCTAGCGCGTAGCTACGGCGTAGGCGCAAGCGAGTTATCTCGCTCAGCTGGCGTAGCCATTCTGCGAAATGTTCGGCTTCTTCTGCAGGTATCGGCTCGTCCCATGGCATGTGAAGACGCCACAGGCTCTGCAGGATGATCTTCGCTCGAATGGTGTACTGACTGAGGAGACCAAGCGGGTCATAAATGGACATGACCGCGCTGAGGGCCTCTCTCTTCGTGGGTGCGCGGATCTGCGCGCGCACCTCAGCCGGTACGCGGTGCATTGCGGTGTTGAACCCCAGTTCGTCTCTGTTGGAGTCCCAGCAGAGCCCGAGTATCTTGCTCTCAGGGCTCCCTGCTCCCAACTGAGTGGGCGTAGTCGCTCGTAGCTCTGGCGGTACGTCTCGTAGCACGTTCGTGTTGCTAGCACTCCAACTGCGCAGAGTGAAGCCAGCGGCCGCGTGCACCTCGCGTAGCTCTTGTATGGTGCTACGGGCCTCCTCTTCATTGGCGTAGCTGTCTACTAGATCATCCATATAGTGGCTGTTCGTGATGGCCACTAGAGCGCGTGGGTGAGTCTGTGCATGTGCGCGCGCATTGTGGTTGCGCACGCTGTGCGCCATAAACGGTGAGCTGGCGGCGCCGAAAATCATGCTCGCCATCTTGTAGTGGCGAGGCGGGTTAGTTCGGTCCCGGCCTCGCCATAAGAACTGCTGTGCGGGCTGGTCTTCAGGTCGGATCTTCACTCGTAGAAACATCTCTTGTATGTCGGCGGTGACGGCGATCGGCCGTTCTCTGAATCTGAAGACGATTCCTTGTAGTGATAGTAGAAGGTCCGGGCCCTCCAGCAGCTGGTCGTTCAAGCTCACGCCGTGACATTGGTGAGCTGCGTCAAAAACAAGCCGTTGTTTACCAGGCTTGTTTGGGTTCTGTACTGCGAAGTGCGGGAGGTACCAGCAGATGGGGCTCCGTCGTTCAGTCCCGTCGCATGGCACCGCATAATTCTTAGCCAACAGATTTTCTATTTGCGCGGCGTATTGGTCCGCGAAGTCTGGGTAGGCGTCCATCTTTCGTTCGATGCTTTGTAGACGCCGTAGAGCCGCGCCGTAGTTCGACGGCATGGTGACGTCATCTCGCCGCCAAGGCAAGCCCACTTCGTAGCCGCTGTCTGTTTTCTTTATTGTTTCTTCGAAGATCTTCGTAGCTCGTAGATCTGCGTCGCTCACTCTCGAATGGATAGCGACGCCGAGCGCGTCGATGCGGAAGTGCGCCTCCACAAGCTCGTGTAGGCGCTGGTCGTGCTCGTTCGTACGCTGGTCGGGCGCGTATACGTGCAGCACGCTTTCGTTTTCGTAGATCAGGCTGCGAGGTGCGGTTCCATGCATCACCCAGCCAAGTCGGGTCCTCGACGCGGCCGGTTCATTTGGCCCGCCAAGACGAAGCTCACGGGATACAATGAGCTCCCAGTGGTCGGCGCCTACTAAGATGAGGGGGTGTGCCAGGTCGTAGCACACCTCTGCCTCCATCAAGTCCCGCAGATGATTGTGTCGAAGAAGCGAGCTTGGGACGGACTGCCGGTGTAGCTTCAGATCGCGCACCGTGCGCGCTTTGATGTCGTGACGTGTCGCCTCCTTAGCTCCCCTTATAGAGAGAGAGACGGTTTGGCTGTCTCCCTCTCGCTGCGACATGTTCACGCCGTTCAGATGTAGGGGCTGCGTAGGGCCTTCTGCGCCGATCTTCTTCGCTAGTTCATGGTCGATGAGCGTGATGGTGGCGCCTTCGTCCAGCAGCGCGTAAGTGTCGACCTCCCCCCGTGGACCGGTGACGACCACGGGGCAGATCTTAAGCATCACGGTCTTCAGGCCAGTAGCATTGGTGGGTGCTACCGACAAGACCGCTGCGTTGTGGCTCGGTGAATGTTTGGGTTGCGCAGCAGATGGCTCGTTAGGTCGCGCAGCTGATCGCGTATTATGTCGCGTGTCTTCGTGCAGTGTTGAGTGGTGCGGCCGGTGGCATTGGTTAATGCCGCACAGGTTCGCCTTGCATTGGTACCGACGATGTTTCTTGTCGGCGCATCGGAAGCATACGCCTTTCTCTTTGACCAGCTCCCAGCGCTTATCGACGGTCAGTGCCCGGTAGGTTGGGCACTGATGTAGCGCATGGGCTTGGTTGCAGCTCTGGCATAGGTCAGTCTTTGTTTCTTGTTCCGCGCCCTCGTCGGTAGTGTACACGGCGTTCCCTTTCTTCTTAAATGCCGCTGGTCTCGTCTCACGGGCGGCAGAGGTCGCTGCCGGTGCGTATGTAAAACGCAGTGCCATGTCTGCTTCTCGCATGAGGAATCGAGACAGCATGACAATTTCTGGCTCCGAAGGTGACTGGTGTTCGTTGGCGTAGTGGCACCACTGCGTTTTGATGTGCGGGCTTAGCTTCTCCAGCACCTCACGCGCCAGCATCGGGTTATACAGGTACCCCCGCCGGTCGATGTTCTGTAGCACGCAGACGACGTTCTGAAGTTTGACAGCGAACGTGTTGAGGTCGGTCGCTGTCATCCCTGGCTTCGGGAACCTTCTTAGCTCTTCTAATGCTCGGTCGATGATGAGCTCCGGTCTCCCAAAGCTCTGTTCCAATGTTTTGATGATGACGTCAGGATCAGTGGCTGTGTGCAGTAATGCAGCCACGGCGTCACGTGCGTCGCCCTTGAGGCAACTTCTCAGCCGCTGTAAGTTCTCAGCGGCTGAGATGTGGTACAGGGCTGTGGAGTCCCGTACTGCTGCCTTGAATGGCAGCCACTCGTTTGGTGCCCCAGTGAAGACGGGCAGGTCGGAGTTGTAGCGGGCCCGAGGTCTGGCCATTCGTTCAATGGCCTCGGCGAGTTGTTCGATCCCGGATCTGCGGTCAGATCGACCCGGGGTAGGTGATCTTGTAGAACGCTCAAAGCGTGCTCGTCGTGGTTCTTCTTGTTGCCTCTCGGTGTTGAGGCGCGGCACATCCCCGCTCTCCCCCCGTAGGGTGGAGGGGTTTGTGCGTTGCAACCAATCGTCCACCTTCTGGTGGTTGTCGTTGTTCCGCACGGTTGGCTCGTCGTGAAGGCTCTGATCTTCTTCAATATTCGCGATCTGAGCCGCCAATCGCTTCTTCACTAGGTCCGCTTCCATTTCCAACTCCTTTCTCTTCAATTCAGCAAGTTTCTCGGCCGCCTCTAACTCCGCCAGCCGCAGCCTTAGGGTGGAGTTCGCAGTTCGTTGCGAGTGCGCCGGTGACTTGCTTCGTTCGATGTTGCCGGACGGGCCGGCGGTCGTGCCAGCAGCCGTGCCAGCGGCCGGCACAGATGGCGATGCCGGCGGCTCTAGGGATAGCCTTCGAAGGCGCTCTTCGTCCAACCGCTTCCGCTCTTCCAGCTCTGCCAGGTCGCTTTGGCTCCTCGTGACCACCATGTTCGATGGGCGGCAGACGTTCACTGGATAAGCTGTTGGTCGCTTAAGTTCTTCTTCTATCCGGCTCCGATGGACCAAGATGTAGGCGATGGATCGCAAGGTCTACACGATGTACTGGATGGAGACTTCGGTTCGTAGCTCCTAGTAGTTCAGGTTCCTGGTTCGATGTGGACTGTAGTTCAATTAAACACTGTTGCTTGTTCAAGTTCCGTTGATTGAATGGTCGGATCCAATCACTTTGACTACTTCAGTTCAACTACATTTATTTACCAAAACTTATCGCTATATATACAGTTATACGGTCTTAAAACTAATGCGGTACACACGGCGCAGTTTAAAGGGGCGTGGCCTATTTTGCATGTTGTCTGCGTTCATGCTGTCGCGGGCAGGCTCGGCGTCCACAACATATAAATATAATATAATATTTATAGTATTAGTATTGACGTTGGAGGAAGTGACAATGGGGCCGAATATATATCAATCTATGTTTTTAATAGATAACAAACAGTAAACGTCAATTATATGAAGATGGTATGGATTTATGTCATACGGTCAAGTCAAATAATGCAGTGAAATCTTTAAATTGAATCAACTTTTGAAATATTATGCACCGACCGAACCACTCACTGAAGCTTCTAATCATATTTGTTGTTCCCACTTGGCAAATGAACTCTCCTTCATCATTAAGAGAGCTATGAGTGCTAACACCGCATCTAATAAAATAACCGTGGTTTTTTAGTGTGGAAGCCACCGGTGTATTTGGTCCCAATTGGAAGATTTAAAACATTATGTATTACTTGTAAGTGCGTGTGTATCTGTTTTGCAGTTGTTTGGCAATCTGTTAATTTTTCAATTTAATTTAATTTCTCCTTTTTACCCACACAAAAACAGAAAATAAATTCAGAAATCAAAAAAGAAGACTACAGCGAAGCAAGGGAAGAGTAATGAATTTAACAGTCTATATGTCTACATGTATAATCTACAAGCTTTCCCACCCGCGACTTCGTCCGCGCGGACTACAGTTGATCGCGAAAAAACATCCTATGTTCTTCTAGGATATTAAAAACCAATGCAAAAGTAGGTATAGCACCAATGCTCCTGATGTTTTTTGACAGACTTGTTATTTCGTTTCCATGGCAACCGTTCCTTACTGCTGCGAGTAATCAACATTTCAAAACAGAACACTCTCAATATAAACATGATAGATAGGTAGGTACAAAATAATTTTGGACTAGACAGTGCCCCTAAAAATGTGCACTCAGCATGAAACAATTTTTGTTAACAAGCAGCTAGGTACTTTAGGTAACTGCTTGTTAACAAAAATAGTTGTCTAATGATAACTTATATATTTTGAATAATTAAAAATATATTCAAATGTATATAGGTCCTAAAAATGTGCACTCAGCATGAAACAATTTTTGTTAACAAGCAGCTAGGTACTTTAGGTAACTGCTTGTTAACAAAAATAGTTGTCTAATGATAACTTATTGATTTTTAATAATATTAAAAATATATTCAAATGTATACAGGTCCAAACTTAAAGACGCAGCCGTAATACAAATCATTTTATAGCATTATTTTATAACTTTTATAAATCAAATCGTCACACATCGGCGTCGTGTTTCTTTGTATCAAAATAAAAAAATAACCTGTGATTTGTGCAGCTGTGAAGAGATGAGTTTCGTGATCAAATCTTACACTAGGTCCTACACTACCTGTCGGACATGACTCGCCGGCCTTCCGCAAATAGTTTTAAATTGCAAATGCTATTATTGCAGCGCCGCCGTGCCCGTGCAGTGCGAGCGGGTGCAAGTTTTAATTACTCGCATGCATAATTGCAAGAATTGAAACTTGACACTAAGTGCTTGTATATGGGGGATTTTCTGAGACAAAATAATTAGTTAAATAGCACTCAACAACTTGCAGACTAGAAGGATCCCTTGTAAATAGAGAGTTAAGTATGTCTTATGAGGATCATGGTGTATTTTTTGTGCCATCATACCATATTTAAAAAAGATAATTAGAGCGGTGGTAGCTGCCGACCCAAAAACACCGGGTTCGAACCCAGCCCGCTAATTACTTTTCATAAGTTTCGTGCAGATTTACCATTATTCCGTGGTTTGAGGGGAATTCGTACGAAATTACGAAATTTGTTGAGATGGCTCATCGTGGTATTACTTACTCAAGATGTTGTTTATTGTACTGTGTACTTTATTACCCATATGTGGAAACTTTTGTAACCTGCATGTATAACCATACTTTTTATCCTAAGTACTATCCGTGGCTGTAGTTTTCTAAAGAATAATAAAATAAAATATGTAGACTACATTAGCTCGTTTATTAAAATATTCGAGCAAACGACCCTTCGTATTTTTGACCTTTCGAGTAAACGTACCTTTCGCAGAAATGATCCTTCGACGATTACCTAAGCATTCGATGAATAGACTTCGAGGAATAGACCGTCGCACTAACGGCATTCGGAGTTGACTACGTATCCCGCTTCAAGGTTACCTCGATTGCTTAATTGATGTTCGCCACGTCATACGCCCTTGGGCGGCTTGATATACTCTGCTCTGATACCAGAGATCAGCACTACCTCATCAGACGTCATTAAACAGAATGATTTGGATCTGACGCACAGCTGTAGTTGCCTTGATCATTTTAGCCTATTCATTTCAGCGAACTTGACAATATATCGCCAAACCAAGTACTGCGAAACCGGTTATAACGGTAAAGCTTGGCGCACGCGATTATTATAACTTATACCTCGTCTTAAGTGTAGTGCTTGAGAAGTAGTATCTCCACAAATTACTTAATATTCGCGACGCCTATCACGGTACACAGTCTCAATCATTCCACTCACTAAGCACCACTCTCACACGAAACTACACCGCAGTGTGCGAACGCAGCTTTATCTGAGTGAACCCTAAGGGTGGCAGGTTGCCAGGCATAAATGCACTCTATGTCCAATTATCGCTTTTCTAGTTGACATTTTGGGTATTTAAGTCATACACAACTTATATTTATAAATATATTGACGCTGGTTTTAGTAAATTAAACCCAGCCAGAGCAAGAAACAGTTTGTTCCCCCGAGTCAGGTCATGAGGTAATATCTCCGATGTTTGTATCGAATGACTTGACCACTAGACCGTGTCATACGAACGTAGGCATTGTACAGTCGACTCATTATAATTAACTGTCTTTGTGTACGAATAAAGGTAAGGCAACAACAGTCATAACAATAAGGACTTAAATATTCGAATAATCGTTTTTTGGAATACGGACTACGGAAACTTAACAGTTTTTAGGTCAGTTTCGGGTACCAAAAGAAACGTTTAATATTCTATGCAACTTAAATTTCCATTGAGAGACACTCTTTTGTTTCGATTAACAATAACGAAAAGTATGTACTTACCTAAAATTATTAATTAATTTTGTGAATTTGAGCATCACAAATAAACACAGGCTGTTCACATTTACCACTGTCATTATGGTATGACATAGCGGAATATGCGCACAAATGGCGCCGCGTCGCAAATGGCTCAACATCACAAATTGCGGAGGTCATCCAGTTAGCGACGTCTCGTTGCACTCCAGTAATAGCTGTTTGCACTCGGGACGCGGCCGTTCACATTGTAATTGGCTCCCTAATTAGAAGCGCGACGAGGCACCATCCAAGGAAGATTTCGAAGTGATTAGTCTGATTACAAAAGCTTAGCTTCCCATACGGCGCTGATCTTGTTACTGAAATTGAGGAGTTGTGTTATTAGGTTACTGGAACTAATTGGTACTAATCCTGTAATTAAATTCTAAAATGTTTACTCATATGGGCCTTGAGAGAGCAAGAACACTCATGAACGTATAATGGTTATAACACTGGATTTCGAGAATATAGATAGAAAATACTTGACTATAGTTACACCATTTTACAAAAGTGTAAGAAAAGTCATTAGTAACAATTTAAGTTAGCGAAGATACAAAATCAGTTTTAAAAGCCATATGTCATATAAACAGCTGACATCAGGTGTTCATTAGAAAATAGAAACCATGCGTTTTTTCAGCATTTATACAAGAAATCAGAAATAACTGAATGAAACAGCTCTCCTATTTGCGCTTTTAACGAGGCGGCACGGATGCATTTTCCTACGAACGTAAAAAATAACAACGTGCGAAGGAGACAGCAGCACACACCTAAGTAAGCAGTGCAAAAGGGACAAAAGTTCGGAAAAGGGTGTCGAAGCTCAAATTGCGGTATTCCCATCGACATTACCACTACACGTGGCACTTGGGTTTTATGTAATGAAAACGAGCTTGTACTACGGAGTTTACTGCGACATAGTTTTTCAACAGCCTGTAAAGTTTGATATTGTTAATTGGGGGAATGCCAATGAATTGGAAAAGGAAATTAATGGTTTTAGTGATAATTTTATGTGAAGTTTCTTCGTTTTGTAGGTAATTTAGCTTTTTATTTACTGGAGAAATCAAGCAGGTTGATTGCTTGGTGGTTAATTCCACGGACGTCAGAAGGTCTGCTCCAAGTGGTTGAAGCAACATTCCTGGTCTATTTAACTCTTTATAGAAGATTTAACGTTAAAACTATTTCGACCCCACAACAACAAGCACGGCACAACACGCAGAACAACAACAACAAACTCAACAGGATCGAGATAACAATTCCTGGATAGGGCGGCTGCCGCACAAACATCACGTATGTGCTCCCGCCTGTTGCTGCTTGTTTACATCCAGGCCGTCTCGATATGTGGAACGTGACCGATCTGGCACGATGTGACGTGACTGGGTGCTTGTGATAACCTGATTACTTGGAGATAGACACTTGGTGGATACAAGTTTTATTTTTGTTCCATGTTTGCTTACGCTATGATATTGTGATACATCGGAGGACGATGGACATGATATGGGCAGGGTTGGAAATAATAATGGTGCTCCATCCAGTGCCAGTATAAGGCACTGGATGGATACACACCAATAAGTTTTAAAGACTAGGAGAGCCTCAAGAAGAGGGGGGGGGGGGGGGGGTTTGTCATAGTCACCACGCTTGGCTGATTGGTGACCGCAGTGTTACAAGAATGTACTCTGAGGACGCTGCTGCCCATCTTCCGGTGTGTATTCCTTTAGTCGCCTCTTAAGACATCCACGGGAGGATTGGGAGGAGTCTTATTCTAAGCCGAGACCGCCACGGCAACTATTTGTATATTGTTTAAAATTGCTATTTTATTAAATTTTATATATATGGTTATAGGCAAAACCAATAAATCTTTAAACTTCCGTGAAACTTGTAAACAATGAAAATTCATGCTATTATGAAGGAAACTTTGCATCTGCCTCGGGATCATGCATGACATTTGAAGAGACTTCCATTCCCAATAAGGCCATCGTTGACCTATTCATTAGTAAATTGTGTAAAACATTGTTATAAGGAAAGGGTTCTATGCACATTAAAACTAATTGGTGTATCCCTTTGAGTATCCATTACTAACCGTATCAAAATAAGTCCATTCGTTTGCGAGCTACGATCCCGGTCCCCCAATATAGCTAAGAACCATTTCGATCACATCAGGGCCATTATTCTCTATGAACAGGGTTTAAAAAGACGAAAGAAACATCACAAAATTCGTCTTAACCCCTATTCTTTAATTTATTGAGCACAGTAACCGAATAGAAATATGATCATTACGCGCGTCGCCGCGCCGGCGGCGCCGTCGCCGCGGAATTTACTTTGCGCTCGCCTGAGAGTGCTTCAGGAGTGACAGGTACAAAGAGGCTGCAAAGGGAGCGCTAAAATGTGGTCTAAATGCACAAAAGATAGCTTGTACCTTACTACTGTACTACACACACACACACACTTTCCCCCGCATAAAGTCTGTTTATTAGGGTTCAGTACTTCAAAAGCTACAAATGAACCGTTATAGGATCACTTCTTTGTCCGTCAGTCTGTCTGTCTGTCAAGACCCTTTTTCTCAGGAAAGCATGGAGGTATCAAGTTGAAATTAATATCAAATACTAAGGTCTGCAATCTCTTAGAGCTGTGAAAAACAATCTTCGAAGTCAACACAATCTAAAGAAACAAACTTCGAAGTCAACACAATCTAAAGAAACAAAATTCGAAGTCAACACAATCTAAAGAAACAAACTTCGAAGTCAACACAATCTAAAGAAACAAACTTCGAAGTCAACACAATCTAAAGAAACAAACTTCGAAGTCAACACAATCTAAAGAAACAAACTCGAAGTCAACACAATCTAAAGAAACAAACTTCGAAGTCAACACAATCTAAAGAAACAAACATCGAAGTCAACACAATCTAAAGACCGTATAACGGCCGTACCGTTTATGCCACATATTTTTGACACTCGCGAGGGAATCAAAACCTATACAATACTCCCGTTGACCGAGAATCGATTAATTTTTTATTATCCTTTTATAATTTATTTATCTTTAAATTTGAAAATAATAGTTATTTATGTTAGTTTAATGGGTTTATTATTAGGCTATATTATTTTCAAACTCAAAGAATACTTAGTTTATCTAAATTTGGATTGATTTGTTATAGGATCACTTCTTTGTCCGTCAGTCTGTCTGTCTGTCAAGACCCTTTTTCTCAGGAGGTATCAAGTTGAAATTAATATCAAATACTAAGGTCTGCAATCTCTTAGAGCTGTGAAAAACAATCTTCGAAGTCAACACAATCTAAAGAAACAAACTTCGAAGTCAACACAATCTAAAGAAACAAAATTCGAAGTCAACACAATCTAAAGAAACAAACTTCGAAGTCAACACAATCTAAAGAAACAAACTTCGAAGTCAACACAATCTAAAGAAACAAACTTCGAAGTCAACACAATCTAAAGAAACAAACTTCAAAGTCAACACAATCTAAAGAAACAAACTTCGAAGTCAACACAATCTAAAGACCGTATAACGGCCGTACCGTTTATGCCACATATTTTTGACACTCGCGAGGGAATCAAAACCTATACAATACTCCCGTTGACCGAGAATTGATTAATTTTTTATTATCCTTTTATAATTTATTTATCTTTAAATTTGAAAATAATAGTTATTTATGTTAGTTTAATGGGTTTATTATTAGGCTATATTATTTTCAAACTCAAAGAATACTTAGTTTATCTAAATTTGGATTGATTTGATCTTTTTATAATATTTTATGTATATCTCTTTGTTCAGGAGATGTTAATTTTGACTTGTAAAAGTGCTATTATTTTTGCCTATTTACAATAAAATACTTTGACTTTTGACTTTTTGAATCATGAAATTTGGCAAGAGGGAATGTCTTATAGCACAAGTAAGGGGGAAAATCCGAAAACCGTAAATTAGTAGTTACATCACAAAAAAATACAAGTTTGTACGGTACCCTCGGTGCGCGAGTCCGACTCGCACTTCGCCGTTTTTTTATGTTAAGTATTATAAGTTTAGGTAAATTGTTATAGAATGCAGTCACCGTTTTCAGGAACATCTGTAACCCCAGAGGTACTAGCGGTTTGTTGGACGGCAACATGGAGGCCTGCAAGCTACAGGCCTCCATGTTGTGTGTTGTCATCAATTGAAACGGTAGCTTTACCGTAGCATATAGTAACAACTCACTACTATAAAAGATACCTGTACTCATTATTTCTCAATATTATCTCATTCTCTTACATATTGTGCCAAACCGCAAGAGTTCCGGAAATATACAAGTCCCATTGAGCGGTGGCGCGCTCGCCTGCAACTTTTAAAAAACAAACTGGAAACATTTTTGTATCGACAATTCTACATTGTATGCTCCTTAATGCAAATGTACCTGACATTATTTAATAGGGTTGTTCTATTATACGTTTTGTCTTATCCATCATCCGTATAATAGGATTCTTTATTAGGTAATAGCCGTATTTGAAACCACCTGATATTGAAAATAAAAATATGTATTTCCATAAGTCCCGAATAAATCTATCGCATAGTTTTGGATATTCATACCGATAATTGCACATTTTTAGTTATAGATTAAAAAATACACAGGAAATACTCGTGTAATATAGGATACCAATAATACAATAAAAATATAATTTACTATAATTTACCAACGGCTCAATTTGACATTATCTGGAAGAGATTGCTTTGAGCGATAGGACTAGGGTTATGTTACACTTGTAAACTGCATTTTATTATCAACCTGATGTGTCACACAGCTGGGCAAATGTTTAATTTTAATTAATTTGATAAAAAGTATGGTTTTTAGAAAAGTGTTTATTTATATATCTATTATCCACATCCAAAATTATTTGCAACATAGTAATGTCCAATTTAAATAATAATACCCTAATAATATCCACATCCGAATCAATACTTTTATAACCGTCTTCAAAAAAGGTAGTTATTTCTATGTCCGAAAGTCCACAATGTCCCTAGCTCCAAGAATATTGTTTAATTATGCCCCCACGCGGTCGCCACAAACTGGATAACCTAGAGCTAGTTACTATACACGAAGTGATTTCATGTTCAAAAACTATGAAACTCTTGCGATGAAGACGAATCGATTGATACCTCGCTTGTTAGAATCCGACCAATAGTGGCGACGCTATGGTGGAACATCCTTCCTTCCTCATCCTTCTGAAGCCCGGTACCTTTGGGTATGCAGATGACAGTACTGTAGTTGAGAGATACATACACTTCCAATACTCATGCCAGCTGCGAGGCTGTCCAGCTTCACAGTCTTGCGATGAAGATGAATCGATTGATACCTCGCTTGTTAGAATCCGACCAATAGTGGCGAAGCTATGGTGGAACATCCTTCCTTCCTCATCCTTCTGAAGCCCGGTACTTTTGGGTATGCAGATGACAGTACTGTAGTTGAGAGATATACTTCCGATACTCATGCCAGCTGCGACGCTGTCCAGCTTCACACTCTTGCGATAAAGACGAATCGATTGATACCTCGCTTGTTAGAATCCGACCAATAGTGGCGACGCTATGGTGGAACATCCTTCCTT
This sequence comes from Alsophila aescularia, assembly GCA_946251855.1. Classification (NCBI taxonomy): domain Eukaryota; kingdom Metazoa; phylum Arthropoda; class Insecta; order Lepidoptera; family Geometridae; genus Alsophila; species Alsophila aescularia. The sequence goes on from OX276374.1 coordinate 61,047,330, forward strand.
CCTCATCCTTCTGAAGCCCGGTACCTTTGGGTATGCAGATGACAGTACTGTAGATGAGAGATACACTTCCAATACTCATGCCAGCTGCGACGCTGTCCAGCTTCACACTCTTGCGATGAAGACGAATCGATTGATACCTCGCTTGTTAGAATCCGACCAATAGTGGCGACGCTATGGTGGAACATCCTTCCTTCCTCATCCTTCTGAAGCCCGGTACCTTTGGGTATGCAGATGACAGTACTGTAGTTGAGAGATACACTTCCAATACTCATGCCAGCTGCGACGCTGTCCAGCTTAACACTCTTGCGATGAAGACGAATCGATTGATACCTCGCTTGTTAAAATCCGACTAATAGTGGCGACGCTATGGTGGAACATCCTTCCTTCCTCAACCTTCTGAAGCCCGGTACCTTTGGGTATGCAGATGACAGTACTGTATTTGAGAGATACACTTCCAATACTCATGCCAGCTGCGACACTGTCCAGGTTCAGAGAGAAGCTATGGTAGACCGTTTGAATTGAGCCTTAGAAGTCGTGTCTGATTGAAGGCGATGCTAACCTGGTTAAGTGCATAATGCTACTAATATGCAGGAGTGTTTGTTCTCTGATAAAAAGAGTCCTCTAAACCGATCTCCTGCTTTCCGTAGTGTGACAATACCAATAGACGACCATTTGGAGCTTTTGGATGTTGAACTCACATCGAAACTGAATTTTGGGTCTTACATTCAATCCAAAGCCAAGGTAGCTGTAAAAAAACTTGGTATTTTGTCTAAGGTTAGGCGGTACTTCACACCGGGACAGCTTTTGAATCTTTATCAAGCACAGGCCGATCTTGTATGGAGTACTGCTGCCACCTCTGGGACGGTTCTGCCAAGTATCAGCTCGAGGCTTTTGATTCAATTGTGAGACGCTGTGCTATGAGGCTTATTGGAGATGACACTCTGGTAAAGAGTAAGCTTCAAAGTCTGGCGCATCGACGTGAGGTCGCAAGCCTGTCGGTATTCTACAGATTGCACTATGGAGAGTGTGCTCATGAACTGCACAATCTGATTCCCCCATAACCGTACGACTGGACGATCGGCAAAGCGCCACCCTTTTATGGATGAAATATCTCGCACAAGAACGAAGCGTTAAGCTTCTTAATTTATTATAAGAACTCCAAAGGAGTGCAATACTCTGGCCTCGTCAGTGTTTCCGGTAAAATATAATATAACGCAGGTGTGTTCAAGTCAAGAGTCAATAGGTATCTACTATGCAACCGTGCTAAACCTTCGATCTCATCATCGCTTTCCATCAGGTGAGATTGTCAACGATTGCCTAGAAAGTATTAAAAATAAATAAATAAAACATACATACATACATACATACATAGATTGTTAAATTCATTACCCTTCCCTTGTTTCGTCCCTTGTAGTCGGTTAAAAACTAGTCAAAAAGAGCCTTTTCGGGCCCTAGTCGCACGCAAAAGATCATTTTCCCACGCGCTAGCGAGCTGCGTACACGCGCGCGTCAATGACCCCGCAGCCTTCGTAACCTAGCAACGGTACTTGAGCCTTCAACCTCCTTGAAATGCTTTTAACTATTCTAAGCCCTATTTCTGAGGTTGTAAGGTTTTTATTTATCTGATGTTTAATCTATATGTCAAACGATATCGGATATAGCAATCATTCTATTTTCAATTCTTTTTCTCTTTGTTTAGAATTCACTTTCATTTGACGATGTTGTTTATTTGGAAGAGATTTTTGATCTGTTGGAAATTGAAGTTTATTTTCCATGTGAGAAGGGCGGTTTCTTGTTACTTGTGAGGCGTGTCCGTTCATTCATTAGGTGCGGACTGAGATGTAGTATGTTTCGCGTATTGTTTTCTGATAGCTTTGATTGACAGTCTCGCTAAGTTGAACAAGTTCTTCTTTTATGATTTTAAAATGGCGCTCGCTATGGCTATTTGTAAATAATATTGAAGTTAATAAGTTGGATTTGGACACCATTTCGTAACGTTCTAAACTTATACTAACCTACTCCGCTTTAGTGTTGTTGCCAATTCGTTTTCTATGTTCGCGGTGGTACTCTGTGGCGATTAATCGTTCATGCTAGAGGGATGTTTTGAGTAGTTATTGCGGATACGGATAATTAGCATATTTTATTAGTAGGTACCTATATATTTTGTAATTACTAAAAGGTTGAAATGGTTCGCGCACAAATCGATAAATATTTTGAATTTAAAAAAAACAGAGAGCTTTGCGATACCATCCATACCAACGTATAAAGTGAAACGTTGTCTGTTTGTTTGTTTGGGGAGCTTTCACGCGATAACGGCTGGACGGATTTTGATGAAATTTGGAATAGAGATAGCTTATACCCTGGAATAAAACATAGGATACTTTTTATGCCGGAAAATTGCACGGGAAAAATGGGAAAATGTTGATTACTCGCTGTTAGAAACGGTTGCCATGGAAACAAAATGAAAAGTATGTCAATAACATCAAGAGCATTGGTGGTATACCAACTTTTGCATTGGTTTTTAATATCCTAGAACATAAAACCAATACGAAGTCGCGGGCGGGAATACTATATATTATAAATATTTCTGACGGAAAGAATTGTGTTACGGAAGGGTCGGGTTTCGAAACCGCGCTGCGCTATCCATGTCTATGCGCGGCAAACGCATTAATATATATGTCATATATTATATGCGCACAAATTGTCCACGCAAAAACAACTTAAGTAGTATTTTGTTGTTTCTGCACTCAGTCGGCGTGGGCGTAGTACTTGTTCTTTAGCGTGAAGCGCAACGTGTCTGTTGAGACGCAGATAAAAGAGCTGTCTGTCTGTCCGTCTGTCTGTTTGTACCTTGGCAGCGCATCACGCCAAAAATACTCAATGAATTCAAATAAACTTTGTGTATGATTTGAGTTCATACTTCGAGGTAGGACATTGGATACTTTTCATTCCGAAAAATTAAAGGGATGCAGGAAGCATTATAGGGGTGGAAAATTATTTAAAAGAACACGTAGCACGCTGAAACTATTATACGGATGTTGATGCAACTTGGCACAGACATAGTTTATAAGATGGGTGAAAATTGTAGAAACTATTTGCCCCGAAAAAAAAATATTGTTCCTGCGGGATATGGGTCCAAATTCTGTACATTAAATATATTGTGAATTTTTTTTTGGAGGTGATTCTATGTTCGATAATAAAGCCTAAACTGCATGTTTTTTCATTTTTGTCTGTATGTCTGTCTGTCTGTATCTTGGCCGCGCATCAAGCCGCCGGAACTACTGGATGAATTCAAATGAAACTTGGTTTGATTTGAGTTCATACTACGTGGTAGGACATAGGATACTTTAAATCCCGAACAATTAATGGGTTCTCACAGGATAGGGGTGAAACTTATTTAAAAGAACACTTACCACGCTGAAACTAATGGACGGGGTTTGATGCAACTTGGCACCGTCTTAAGTTATATGATGGGTTAAATGGAGGGCACGTTTTATCCCGAAAAAGTAAAGAGTTTCTTCGGGATATGGGTCCAAAGTTATGTTTATATTGAAGTAATAAATATTATTTTTGGATGGTTTTTTATATTTGATACTGAAGCCTGTTTTACTTTTTATTTTTGTCTGTTTGTCTGTTTTGTCCGTATCTTGACCGCGCATCGCACTGAAACTACTGAATGAATTCAAATGAAACTTGGTATAATTTGAATTCATACTACGAGATAGGACATTGGATACATTTCATCCCGATAAATTAAAGGGTTTCTGCAAGATATGGGTTGAAAAGAAGAAATTTTGATCAAATGTTGGTATATTGGTCCTGGAATAGCACATTATGGTACTTTGAACCTAAAGAAAAGAGCATGCGTGCGAAGCCGCGGGTACAGCTAGTAGTAAATAAAAATAAACTTCAACTGCTTGTTTCTGTATAAAACGATAACGATTACCAAATGTTGTAGGTATTTGAAAAAATATATGAGAAATTATATCTAAAAATAAAGTATTACAATGAGTGTCACAAGAGGTTATAATATCCGAAACTAAATAAAGTATAACAATGAGTGTCACAAGGGGTTATAATATCCGAAACTAAATAAAGTATAACAATGAGTGTCACAAGGGGTTATAATATCCGAAACTAAATAAAGTACAACAATGAGTGTCACAAGGGGTTATAATATCCGAAACTAAATAAAGTATAACAATGAGTGTCACAAGGGGTTACAATATCCGAAACTAAATAAAGTATAACAATGAGTGTCATAAGGGGTTATAATATCCGAAACTAAATAAAGTATAACAATGAGTGTCACAAGGGGTTATAATATCCGAAACTAAATAAAGTACTACAATGAGTGTCACAAGGGGTTATAATATCCGAAACTAAATAAATTATAATAATGAGTGTCACAAGGGGTTATAATATCCGAAACTAAATAAAGTATAACAATGAAGTGTCACAAGGGGTTATAATATCCGAAACTAAATAAATTATAACAATGAGTGTCACAAGGGGTTATATATATCCGAAACTAAATAAAGTATAACAATGAGTGTCACAAGGGGTTATAATATCCGAAACTAAATAAAGTATAACAATGAGTGTCATAAGGGGTTATAATATCCGAAACTAAATAAAGTACTACAATGATTGTCACAAGGGGTTATAATATCCGAAACTAAATAAAGTATAATAATGAGTGTCATAAGGGGTTATAATATCCGAAACTAAATAAAGTATAACAATGAGTGTCACAAGGGGTTATAATATCCGAAACTAAATAAATTATAACAATGAGTGTCACAAGGGGTTATAATATCCGAAACTAAATAAAGTATAACAATGAGTGTCACAAGGGGTTATAATATCCGAAACTATACAAAACTTATTTTTTTCGGATATGGAGGTTTTTATATTTCAGATAGACCAGTTAGCTTCGGATATGAATATAGATATCCATCACAGCTAAGTATACATATAAAAAAACAATGAAAAAATGATTTCCTCTAAATTTTGTGGTTCTTTGGAAGAAATCGCTTCAAGCGATAAGCTATCCAATGTACTATTAATACTAATACAATAATAAAGTAAGTAATAAAAACGGGTTTGTTTGTACTAAAAGCTAAAAATTAAAATAAAATCGTGTCTAGTTGAATTTCTATTTCTCAGGGTACGCTAAGCCCTACTATTTTATTTTATTTTTTATCTTTTACTACATATAAAAAGGATTAACTTAACAAAATATACTTACATATTTTATTTTCAAGTATTTAGTTTTTGATTTAGTTATTCCTAAAGTGTACTGTGTTCTACTTGTCAAGCCCTTTAATTTGATACCCATATTGAGGGTAGGTACTGAAAAGAAGTAATCCGCCATTTTGTGGTGGCGGCCATCTTACATTTGGAATTTTCATGGTGTACTGTATTCCTTTCATTCGATACCCATACAGAGAGGATTGAAAAAAAAAGAAAGTTATATGCCATTTTGTGGTGGCGGCCGTCTTAGATTTGGAATTTTCATGGCCATCTTGGATTTGGAATTTGGATTTGGTGTGCTGTAGGTATTAAGTTATTAACTTAACTTATTAAGTTTTCAGCGCGATAAAGTCCCGTTTAAATATTATATAACTATGTATTCTACAAGTTAAGCCTTTCATTTGATACCCATATTGAGGGTGAAAATGTATATGAAAAGATATATGTAACCCACCTCATTCTGGTGGCGGCCATCTTAGAATTACAATGATACTGAATATACATAATTGTATTGTCATCAGAACTAAAGGCGTGTACCAAATTTCAGATCAATCGGTCAACTGTTGACTTCAATTACCAGATTTGTCCCAAACCAATAATCAAAAAACAAAAAATAAAACCGTTTAAAAAACACTTTATTGCACACCAAAATAAATACAAGCACGGATACAAAATATATAAAAATTAGAGTACAATTGGTATCGAGACAACCTTATATTGTTTATTATTATATAGAATAAGTAAGTTAAATTTGTATAAAGTTAAGTTTGTTCTATTTATTTGATTCTTACTCAGACAGCTGTGTTAGTTCGTGCAAAGAAAATTTGTTCGAGTGACGCATCCACCGCTGCGTACTCAGGTTGAACGCTTTGGTTTGTTCCACCATTTTATACACCGAAAAAGTGGAGCTCGATTTTATACCCAGGCTTGTACTATTATTCATTCTGTGACCTAGGTAACAAGGTTATTTTTTGATGTCTAAGTAATCCTTTCCATCCAAAGCTTGCCTGGAAGAGATTGCTATATAGCAATAAGGCCACCCATTGTACCTTTCATTTCATGAGTTTATCCTATATATTACCTTCTTCTTGGTGTGCAATAAAATGTTGTTGTATTGTATTGTATTGTATTGTATTGTATTGTAACATTGCAGTTAAAATTACAAAAAAATTAATGCAAACTGGAAACGACATGGATTTTTTTGGCAGAGAAAGTAAAATAAAGTAGTACAAATAATGTATACACTATATTAATTACACCAGTCAGCTAAAAACTATCATTCATCGCAATGTATCTTGTTTATATTATATGAAAATAAAAAAGGTCGATTTTCACGAAGTGACAACTTTTAGTTTGTTATCAGCAGAGAGAGAGAGAGAGTATATATACATCTCGTCTAGAATTTATCTCATTTATTGCATGGATTTTAAGTGTTTCGGTATAAAAATCAGAAAAAAATAATTTAGTTATTTACATGTTCAGATGTTTCGATGACTGGACTGAATTTGATAGACAGTCCTGAATTAACATAAAGTGCATTCAAGATGGATAAAGTGAGTGTAAAGCCGCGAGTACAATTTGTTGGAAATACATTCGCGCTAGTGTAATACGATCCGACCACATACATAACATAGCAATTAGCGTCAACCGCATGTGTGACATCGCTCCTGCTCCTGACTGCGATTGATATAATTACGCATCATTTTCGGTGAATGATAACGTCACATTCACAGACTCTTAGTGAGATTGATGTATGTAAATCAATTTACAGCACGTTGCCACTCTGTCGTATGTAGGGAGTGAGACAGGGGGATGTTATTTCCACGAAAATGTTCACTAATGCCTTGGAAGGTATGTTTAAGATGCTTGATTGGAAAGGAATGAGCATTAATGCTAATGGCGAGAACATCTCTCGCTTACGATTTGCCGATGATATTGTCCTAGTCGCTGCAAGACATGCAAAGTATGCTGAACAACCTAATTGATGCTTCTCAGCGCATCAAAATACCTAATTGATCCCAATTTGAGATTCCCAAACGATTTCTAAAAACGTCAGACACACACGCACCGTGGGTTGACTGCATCATGCATACTGTCTAATCCTGTCCTATCACCATGACGTTTTAACTAAACCTCATCTCTGCGCTAGATGGTTGAAACATAGACCTATAAGACGGATAAAGCCTGAATACGAGCGGTTGCCGTTACACTATAATATACAATACACCGGTTCTACGCTCGCGCTCGCTTTGAGCCTATAAGAAGATATGTAAAGTTTTTAGCTTAACTATGTAGATCCATCATTTTCGCGGCTGGTCTCGTTACTCTTTTCCCAACTGTATGTGTAACGAAGTTTGAATGGGTGCTTATGGAAATTGGTATAGCCGTTGAGATGAAGATGCAAGATCGTCATCCTACCAGAAATACATTTTTCTTCAATATACTCATCGTCACTTCGTGTAGGTAGTGAAATAGTATTCATACCATAATATGGCTAAAAATAAAGGTGTCATCGAGGTATGTACATATAAAATAACAACATTGAAAAATAACCCAGAAAATCGCGAGTTGATCTCGCATGGAGAGGGTTCCGTATGATATGTCATACGTTACAGTTTCCAACACTTTTCTTTAATATTTCCCGTTTGGCCCCTGAAAATGACCCCCATATTCAAAATTCACGTTTACACATCCGTGTTTGGTCACAGAAATTCATATGTGTACCAAATATGACTGTGTTTTAACTTAATCGTTCCTGTAGATTCTGAGTAAGTTGTCTGTGACAGACGGAAAGACAGACATACAGACCGACACTCGTGTGATCCTATAAGGGTTCATGTTTTCATTCAGACGTACAGAACCCTAAAAACGGACGGGCCACCGAGTGTTTTTTCCCCCTCTCATATCCTGTTAAACATTAATTTTAATAATATCATGATGTTTTAACAAAATTATTTAACAAATGATGACGTTAGTTGTAAAAGGAAATATCAGGGACCAGACCACCAGTTTTGTTTAACTGCATCCAACTGAATTGCATCATTTAATTTGAAAAGCTGCAATTTGGGGTTTCCAGATGACAAAAGTTGTGTGGCATAAGATTTTTTCCTTTTCCTAGAGTTCACAAGAATAACAATAATCTTATTACATTCGAAGAGTCTCGAATTATTATTATACTAATAAACAAATCAGTTTTTTTTTAAATTGTCTTACCAAGAATGTGTCCAATATTTCTTAATTATTTAACACACAAATATAATGTAGATAGATGCAGGTAGATGTTCTTTATTGTGACTTTTTAATTAAGGCGTTTGGAAGGATCTTGTTGACTCTTTCAAACGCCTTCCGGAATTCACACTACTACTAATACTGCTGGCTAAGCTGGCATAGGTTTTGCCCCGGGTCTTCTCCGGCTACTTGCGGACTATCTGCGCGAACGTCAGCAGTTTATCAGACTTGGGCTGTACGAGTATTGTCAGGCCCTATCATACGCAATCTGGAGTAAGTCAGGGCTCTATACTTGGATCTTTGCTGTTTGTTTAATGGAGAATGACATTCCTTCAGTCCTCTACCGCGTAAGAAGCCTTTTGTACGCGGATGATCTAAAACTTTATACTGAAGTTAAATCAGCTGCTCAGAGCTGAAATAGGATCTTGACGCGAAATATGAGCGGAGCGTGGTTAACAAGGTGAACTTTAACTCCAGCAAATGTTATGTGATGACTTTCGGCCGAATGTGGCATTACTAGAACTTTTGCAATGAAGGATTTGGGAGTTACATTCAACTGAAAGCTCACGTTCCACGACCACATCAATACTTTGGCAAAGGAATCGTTTAGGCGCTTAGCATTTGTGTTAAGCAACGCGTGGGACTTCCATAACATCAGTGTGATAAGGTTGATTTTTAGTGCTTCAGTTAGTACCATGCTTGAAACCAGTGCATGCGTGTTCAATACGCAATACGTCGTTCAATACGTGTTCAATATACCTCACGAAAGACGTTTGCACTGGTACTAGAGAAGGTCCAAAAGGTATTTTTGAGGTACCTCTTCAAGAGATTGTATGGATAATATCCCTTTAAGTATCAGGTTCCTTTTGGGATATCTAGGAACAACTCCCTCGAAGTTCGCAGCGCAAACGATCAAATGTTTTGAGTTGGTAAAAAAATCCATGGTAAGGTAGATGCTTCGGAGTTAAGTGATGAGTTGTGCCGTTTTTATGTACAGAAAACTACTGCAGGTGCAGGAAACACAGACTATTTGCCGTGCCATTCTATCACACTGTTGCGCGCACTAGCTCTCCCCTTCCCCGCACCATCTATGCGCTCAACTCTTTCTTGGATGCTTAATCCTAATGTGTTTATGTATGTGTTTGAATGGATGGAAATACTGACAGTAGATTTATATAATTTGACGTATTTAATTGGCTCCAATAATAATACTGAAATCTGTGTACTTTAAAGTTAACTGCATTTTATGTGACTTATTGTATTTATTGTAATGTTTTCTTGTTAAACATTTAATTCTTACTACTTATTTAATAAATTTGATATGTTATGTAATTAATTATAGTAATTTACCACCGTTAAATTAATTGAATAAATAAATGTACACGGAGTTTTATTTTTATTTACGGACTAAGCAATCGTTTGACCATAATCTCACCTGACGGAAAGTGATGATGTGGTCGAAGGTGTAGCACGCTTGCCTAGTAGATACCTATTCACTCTTGACTTGAACACACCTGGGTTATATTTTACCGGAAACACTAACGAGGGCAGGGCCATTATTCTCTACGAACAGTCACACGCGTAACGCGTCTTGCTGTGGAATCGTTCGGAAAATTACGTCAATTCTCGAACATGCACAAACAATTCCACGCAGATATCTTAACGCGGCGCGTTACGTGGCCGAGTGGCAATAGAGAATAAGGTCCCAGAGCATTCCACTCCTTTTCAGATCTTATAATAAATGAAGAAGCATAATGCTTCGTTCCTGTGCGAGGTAATTTAATCATAAAAGGGTGGCGCTTTGCCGATCGTCTATTCGTACTGTGGACAGGTGATGGGGGAATAAAATTGTGCAGTTCTTGTGCACACTTTCCATAGTGCAATCTGTAGAATACCGACAGGCTTACGAGTTTACGTCGATGTGCCAGACTTTGAAGCTTAAGCTTTACCAGTGTCATTCCCAATGAGCCTCATAGCACGTATCTCAAATGAATCCAAAGCCTCGACCTGATACTTGGCAGAACCGTCCCAGAGGTGGCAGCAGTACTCCATACAAGAACGGAGCTGTGCTTGATAAAGATTTAAAAGCTGTCCCGGTGTGAAGTACCTTAAACAAAATACCAAGTTTCTTTGCGGATACCTTGGCTTTACTAAATAGCATTTTCTACCAGCCAATATATTTTTTCTTACTTATCTATTATTTTGTGATTAGAGAAAGACAGTTTAATGCACATTCTACTTGAATCATTATAAACTTGAAAGTCGGTTTGTAGGTTTTATCTTCTTTACCACTTTGTTCTACAATGGATAAAAGGATATTTTTGAAACTTGGTATTATAGATTATGTTATGTCCTGGAATGAATAGCACATACACTTTATATCTTCTATGTTTTTATCTCAGAGATATGCAGCAGGCAAAGCCACGACCACGAGCTGCTGACCTGTAAATTCTATAACAGATTGGAGTTTTTGTCTAATAATATTTACCGGTAGATTTTTGTCCTAGCCAGTATAAAAAAAAACCTAATCTATAGAACATAGGGAAAATGCTGCTTTAACCAAGTGATAAATTTTAAAGAAAATAAAAGTGTTACTAAAGGGATTATTTTGAAAAAAAAAAAGTATTTTCAGCGACAAAAAGTTGTATTTTATTTTTTCTAAATTTGCGACAATTTCATGGAAAAAAAATCCTTACCTATAGCACGTAGGGGAAAATGCTGAAAGGAACCATGGGCTCAATTTTAAAGAAAATGAAAGAGCCCAATTATTATTTTGATAAATATATGTTTTCACAGATACGCAAATTTAAGTATAAAAAAAATATGGGCTAGAAAATACTCACCCGTATATTTATATTATCTTAACAGCTTCAAATAAAACATACTCGTAAGCCCAGTAGACCTTGAGACGGCGAGTCGTGACTGCGGCACCATACCGCTCACCATCAACTGTAAACAGCTATCACGAACGCGATGGTAGCCATTTGCTTTACCTAATACCTACCTGTCCAGTCACAGATACGCATTTGCACTAGCATTTCACTTCTACTCAACAAAGTTTCACATTCTGTCAGTAGACCACAATCTATCTATATATACTACCTACTAGCTGAACCCGCGGCTTCGCTCGCGTGGTCATTTCTCTAGATTAAAAGTACTCTATGTACTAAGACCTAAAAATACCAGTATAACAACATTCGATCAAAATTCCTACACCCGTCAAAAAGTTTTTATCTATTGCTCGGCTTCTACTCATTGGATTGAGATACCAATTACACAAGTTTTAAGTCAAACCCTAAGCTATCCAACAGAGAAAACTACATCGCAAAAGGTCCAGTAGTTTTTACGTGATGCGCGAACAAGCAAACATACAGACTGTATTTTTTTTTAAATGTTTTATTTTAGTACCCTAGTTTTTTTTAAATTATCTTCTTTGTACAGAATTTTTCGTACTTATTACTTTATTATGGGTATAAAAAGATAATAACGTAATAAGATATACACGTAAAAGATAATAAGATATACACGTATAATAAAGCAGTAAGTACCAAAAAAACTGTACAATGAAGATATTAAAAAAAAGGTCTTGGACTATTGGACCGATTGCGATACGGTTTTCACTGTTGGATAGCTAAGGGTTTGAGTTAAAACTGGTGCACTTGGTATCTCAATCTGATGAGTAGAATTCGGGCAATTGATAATAACACATTTACCGTCTGAACGATGTTTGTCGATTTTGGTACTTTTGGTTCTGAAATGTCACATGATCCTTACATCCTAGAAAAAATAAAACGCGGGCAAAGCCACAGGCACAGCTGGTATCTTAACATGATCAACATCATATCTTCCTTTCATATTTACTTCAAATTTTAGATAATGTTGTTCGTGTCTCATATATACTATCGTGCATATTATTGGCAATGACATGTTCATAACTAAACAAACATTTTAGATAATGTTGTTCGTGTCTCATATATACTATCGTGCATATTATTGGCAATGACATGTTCATAACTAAACAAACATTTTAGATAATGTTGTTCGTGTCTCATATATACTATCGTGCATATTATTGGCAATGACATGTTCATAACTAAACAAACATTTTATTTACTTTACTATAAATAAATAAAAATCTACTCAATAGTATCTACTTCGTATGGGATTAAACTACTCAATCAATATCGGTGAAATCCATATGGTACCACATTAAACTACTTAATCAATATCGGTGAAATCCATATGGTACCACATTAAACTACTCAATCAATATCGGTGAAATCCATATGGTACCACATTAAACTACTTAATCAATATCGGTGAAATCCATATGGTACCACATTAAACTACTCAATCAATATCGGTGAAATCCATATGGTACCACATTAAACTACTCAATCAGTATCGGTGAAATCCATATGGTAGCACATTGGAGTAAGGGTCTACCCTTTTAAATTAAAAGTTATCTAGTTATAACGATACATTTGACCCCGCTATATTACAATCTAGTCATAACTTTAGTTTTGACCTTGCTATATTAGAATCTAGTTATAACGATACGTTTGACCCCGCTATATTACAATCTAGTCATAACTTTAGATTTGACCCCGCTATATTAGAATCTAGTTATAACGATACATTTGACCCCGCTATATTACAATCTAGTTATAACGATACATTTGACCCCGCTTTATTACAATCTAGTTATAACAATACATTTTACCCCGCTATATTAAAATCTAGTTATAACGATACATTTTACCCGGCTATATTACAATCAAGTTATAACTATACATTTAAGAAATATAGCAATTGTTGTGAAAGTGAATGTAATATGCTTTATAAATAAATAAAATAAAAATAAGTCTCCTCTCCTTGATGCCACGCCTTTCGATCTTTTGCTTGTACTATTATTTATTCTGTGCTTTTGCTGACTAGGAAACTATTTCCCAGTATAATAAATCGAAGTAGGTAGGTATAAGTATTTATTTACCTTAATTAAATTCAGTGGAATCATTGCTAAGTTTTTTACTGACGTAAGGTCTAATTGGATGTTTGCATCAGATATTGCATTTATGATATTCTGAAGAATTTTAGATAACTTGTTCGATAATTATTAACGTCTAATTAATGCTAATTTCTATTATTTTCCGCCACCGCCATTCGAAGCAGTGCATACAGAATTAATGGAAAAATATCTTGTTACTGATATTTCGTTTTGTTATTTTATTTCACAATTTAGTTGTTGTTTTATGATTTCAATTACCTTTTTTTCCCTCTTTTTGTTTGGCTCAATACTAGCAGTACCTGTGGTAACCAAAACTCAGTTTATCATCTTCCACCTGTTCTAGTATGGTTGCGTTGGATCATGGAACAAAAAGATGCAGCCGTTCCTAAGATATTCAGCTCGCATTCTTTGTGAAGGAATCTTGGGCGAGATTGGAGCAGTAACTTTGTGAAGGGATCTTGGGTGAGATTGGAGCAGTAACTTTGTGAAGGGATCTTGGGTGAGATTGGAGCAGTAACTTTGTGAAGGAATCTTGGGTGAGATTGGAGCAGTAACTTTGTGAAGGGATCTTGGGTGAGACTGGAGCAGTAACTTTGTGAAGGGATCTTGGGTGAGATTGGAGCAGTAACTTTGAAGGGATCTTGGGTGAGATTGGAGCAGTAACTTTTGAGTTTATGTTCAAATGTTCAGTTTTTATGGCATTATTCGTATTATAAACAAGACATACGTTCAAAAACTAAAACCCGACTACGGTTGGGTAATTTACGGGTGCAAGCAAGTAAACCCGCGAGAAATATATATTTTTGATATATGCTAATTAAGCCCTCTCATTTGATACCCAACACGACAACATTAAAAAAATACTTTTGGTTCATGACTTTATAGATACATAGAATAAAGCAATATGAACGAAAAAGTCTGTACAAAAAAGATAGCTAAAAAAATATGGTCTAGGGTAGGTACTTAAAATAAGCTACTAAACAAAAATAAAACATTTTTAAAATTCGTGTTTGTCTGTTTGTTTGTTAGATTGTCTGTATGTTTGTTCGCGCCTCACGTAAAAACTACTACACCGATTGCGATGCGGTTTTCACTGTTAGATAGTTTAGGGTTTGACTTAAAAACTGGGGTACTTGGTATTTTAATACGAAGAGTAGAAGCCGAGAAATAGATAAAAACTTTTATACGGCTGAAGTAATTTTGATCAAATGTTGGTATATTGGTATTTTAGGTCTTAGAATAGTACATAAAGCACTTTTAACCTAGAGAAATGACCACGCGGGCGAAGCCGCGGGTTCAGCTAGTTAGTATATTATTGGTTGAATTAGATATATACAAATTGTTTATAGATATTTTAGTAATTAGCTAAAACAATTTATTTGCAAAACATGCAGCATCCAGTGAATCCATATTAGTAATTCTGTTGATGTTAATGTTATGTAGTTATTGTTAATATTTTGTATACACCTAGCATAAAGGCCCTGAAAAATACAGTTTTTTTAAAATAAGTACTGGAAAAATTACGAAAATTACAAAGACGCAAGACACCAAGTCCTACGTATATATTCCTGATTATACTTTACTTTCTGTGTCCTTGGCATTGCCCGAGGGCAAGATCTCTTTGACCCTTTATTTAATTTCCTTAAAAGCCTCAATTTATAAGCTCTACTCTTTTTCCTGCTTTGATAAATTGTTATTCATTTTTTCCAAATGTAATTTGAATATTTTACTTTTAAATATATACCTACCTACTGCGATTCAATTCCTAATAAATAATATGTCTTACTAGCGACTCGCCCCGGCTTCGCTCGGGAGCGCTCACACCGCGCCATTTTTCATACTTTTAGCATTTATATACCCGTCGTAACTTCAAAATTAAATGTCCATTTCGAATAATTTAAAGAGGAATTGACATGAACATAAACAACCACGATTATGAAACTATTTAGTTGGATAAGGATTAATATTATGATACGAATGTCATCATCTTTCGAATCTACCCGTGTTTTGACTAATTTGAACAAAAAACTGTTATTGTGACTTATCTATAATAGTTAGACATATAGCCTCGTGGACTTTTTTCTGGGTAATATTGAGTACTATATACATATAGTATCTATTATTTAATGTATCAATAGCTTTCGACCGCGACTTTGTCCGTGCGGACAACAGTTTAACGCGAAAAAAAACATCCTATGTTCATCTAGGATATTAAAATAAAAACCAATGCAAAACTATAGCACCAACGCTCTTGATGCTTTTTGACAGACTTGTTATTATTTCGTTTCCACGGCAACGGCAAGTCATTACGTTCCTAACAGCGAATAATCGTCATTTTCCAGTTTTCCCGTGGCAAATTACCTTTTTCCGGAATAAAAAGTATCGTATGTTGGTCTCTATATTGTACAGTACCTATTTAAAAAGTTTCATCGAAATCTGATCAGCTGTTTTGGCGTGAAAGCTCCCCAAAAAACAAACAAACAGACAACGTTTCAGTTTTTTTATATATTGGTGTGGATTAATAGTTTTCACAAATAGCGCATGCCAAATATTGACTTTAGAGGCAAATTTTTGATACATAAGTTCATAGTTCATTTGTTGATAACACGTATAAAACATAAAAAACATGTAAAAAAAGGTAATTTTTTAATAAACTCATTTCTAATCATTTTTAATTCGAACACTTACAACACGATCTTACTAAAATAAATCAATATTAATATTTAACTACTTACTTAAATAAAATTTATTAATAAAATGTAGTTAATCTGATTGTTAGGCACACAGTTAAAACAAAAAATCACAGAATTTTAATTTATTCTTACAAGTATATTATCTTAATGGCTTGGTAAACCTTGAAACCTTGGGTTACATTATTGCAATTTTCGTAGGAATCACAAATTTTTGAAAAAATAATTTGTTGTTCATTTACTCGTCCGTCTGTCATTCTCTATACAAACATGCACATTAACACATTACCGTTACTTCACACATGCATTCACAGATTCACGCTAATTCAATGAGTGTCACCTTTACCTTGTCGATGCATGTTTAGCTTCGAAATAAGACTTTGTTGTCTTATGCAAAAAGTACAAATTTGTGTATTAGTAAACTACAGCGGTGTCTTCTCGCGAGCGGAACAATTTGTCTTCGATTTTGTCCGGAACAGTTTAAAGTTCAAATTCGATTTCTACGGCCTGTTTTCCGACGCGTCTTAATGAATTTGAGCTTTGTTTCCGCAGGGTTAAAGTATTGTTTCGTATGTGGTGGCCCGCCGACAGCCGTACCAAGTGGTGCCAGGCTCGTAAGAATGCGCCGGAGTTGTGCCGGAGTACTGTAACCAATAACTAAGGCCCGTATTCGTAGGGTTTTCTGAATAATAAAATACAACAGCAATATTCTTGTTTTCATTGAAAGAAGGCTTAGAAGTGTTTGAAAACAAGCATTACTATTCAAATTGAAGATACACAATATATAATTATCTATACTTTGACATGACATACTTATGTCTCCTATAAATAGAGATAAGTATGTATTTCCTAGGTAAATTTTATTATAATATTAATAAATATTATGTAATCTATTTTTAATTACTTGAAATTAATAATAATTGGTAAAATTTATTACAGTATATGAGTGACACGTGCATGTTATGTAACTTTTTTTTAATGATTTTAATGTTTGCCCGCCTTCATAGGTAAAATACGTAACAAATCTATTGTAATAATATTAACAATTTCTATAGTATACCTGTATTGTGCAAATAAATGAATCTGAATCATTGTCTTATAAAATCATATACCTGGGTGTCGCTATCATTTCTACATAGCGTCTAAGTAGGTGTAATGGAATGGCCACCTTCGATGTTATACGACACACGATGTACATATTTTAAATTTATAAGCTTAATATAAGCTCTAATTTGTAATTTTTAGGTAACTTTACGACTCATTAGTGCTGAATAATTGTAACCCTTTCAAAGGACACAAATAAGTTGTCCAATTGTTTTATGTAACATCATGTGAAGTTGCACTTAGTAGATAAGGGCAATTGATTGAAGCGTTGAGATAAAACTCAATATTTTAAAATCAATTATTTTATGTGCTCACCTCACCATAGATTCCGATTGCAACTTGCGTTTTTTCTGTTATAGTTTAACTTAGTTTTAACTTGTCTTTGCTTGCTATTTTGTATTTAGGAAGTAAAGTTACCTACATCATACCGTGGAGAGTTTTATCAGCCTGCAAGTGCGGTAGATCACTACCTTACTTGTGGCTATATTCACACAATAATTAGCAGTGTATCTAAACTGTCGCTAACCTAGGGCTATTGATATGGGCCTAAGTTTATACTTAGAAGCTGATTGCCGTTTGCTTATGTTACTTCCTTGGTTGTTTTGCTAAGCTGAGTAGGTAACTACGAGGTATTTTCGACGTGACCTTGAGGATGATATATTGAAGAGGAAAACTATGCCATCTACAATTTTTACATCGATGGGGATTTTATATTGGCAAATTTTATGACTTGCTGTTTTTTTGCGTCAATTTATTGTTTCGAGTTTTTTATGGCTTAAAGAGTTTTATATATTTTTGAAGTTTTTGATGGCAACGATAATATCTAAGATATTTTACGTCTTTAATAGTCTGGCTTCTATAATTTATTAGTAAGTAACAAAAGTAATTTACTCAAACAATACTAGTAATGTGGTCATTATTTCGACAACCTTCTTTGGGCAAAGTCGACCTTGCCGCGCTGCTTGAATAGGCGCCAGCAAAGTTGTATGGAATTTCATTATTGTCGTGTTTTGCGGCCAGCAATTTCCTTTGAAAATCCATTATTGTCGTCTTTTGTCGTAGCACTATTATTATTATTCCGTGGATTCGTTAACCCCGAACGCAAAAAGAGAGGCGTTGTAGCTCCCAGACGAATGGACCGATTTTGATGTTTGAAAGTTGATGTGATCGTGATTGTTGTTGTTGTTTCTGTTTCTGTTTCTGTTTTGGTTTTGGTTTCGGTTTCGGTTTCGATTTCGATTTCGGTTTCGGTTTCGGTTTCTGTTTCTGTTTCGGTTTCGGTTTCGGTTTCGGTTTCGGTTTCGGTTTCGGTTTCGGTTTCGGTTTCGGTTTCGGTTTCGGTTTCGGTTTCGGTTTCGGTTTCGGTTTCTGTTTCTGTTTCTGTTTCTGTTTTTGATTCTGTTTTTTTTTTCTGTTTCTGTTACTGTTTCTGTTTCTGTTGTTGTGGTCGTTGTTGTTGTCGTTGTCGTTGTTGTTTTCGTTGTTGTTGCATTGTTTGAGTAAATTCTTATTATACTAAGCTGGTTTTATTTAAATTCCTCGCATTGTTTGAGTAAAGCACTATACAAGCCTTGGTCCCTGCTGGCCACGCTATGATGGCCTCGAGCTTTGCTTAGTTAAGTTCTCGACCATCATCGTCGCTGCCAGCAACGCAGTCATTACCGATCGCGGCAGTAATGTACTATATTTCAAATATTAAAATAATATAATTCTTACAATATAAGTTTAATAACTTTTACAGACTCAGGCAAATCCTCGTAGCGTGGAAGAAAATACTCTCCTCCACCTCTTCAGAAGAATTGGAGGAGTGTTAGTGCAGATTGTTTTCAAATATTTTTTTCATGCCCTTACTGAAAAAACTACGGGTGTGTTTGACATAGATTAGGGTGTTTGTGTGTGTGTGAGTGAGTCCACATACAATAGCTATTGATGCGTTATTTAACCTTGTCTTCTTCTTAAATAATAATAAAACTTAGACGCAGTCGGGGGCTAAATTAAAATTTTGCTTTAGAAACTTGTTAAAAAGTAGTCTTACACTCTTACACTATTTAAAATTTAAAGACCTCTATCTGCTCGATCATTTCCTCTTTCACCAAAAAGCAGATGACCTTTATACCGACCAGCGTCTGGCGTCACTTTCACTCCGCATAATTAAGTGCTCTTATCTCTTATCAGAGTTTTTATATTTCCGGAAAAGACGCTCATTTCTCATAAAAATTGCTTATCTTGTCCATAAAGATGTACTAAGTAGGTAGAGGTAGGTGGCCGCCCTGGACCTGATAAGGGCGTTCTTTTCTGTGTCTGGAAGCTTACTTGAGTCACGGGGAACTGCTGGATTTAAACAGCGAGAAATCGATCTTTTCACCCGACTGCACGGAGGGTTAAGTTTTTGTGTTGTATGTTTGTTTGTTTGTTTGTACGTTTCTTCGGCGCATCGGCTTGATGGATTCTGATAAATGAGGTATCCTTGGATTCGTTTTGATCACGAGAGAGCTATAGGATATAAGAAGTGTCAAGAAAACTAATATGGCGGCTTATAGCTGCCATATTGTATTTCCGACGGAACAAAAAATTACCAAAACCTATAGAGTGAGGTAACATAATGAAGTTCTTTTGAAGACCATATCAAAAATAAATAATTATAATAACTAAACAGTAGCAATTGTCGTTTAAACTTCTTACACAATTTTCAATTTTAGATTATTCAAGTTAATGTAAATACTCTAGTCTAATGTTGCAACTATTAAAGAAAAGTAAAATATGATAGTATATAAGAAACTTTAAATTTCTACATACTAGCTGCACCTCGTGGTTTCACCCGCGTACCTAAGGAACCGTTAATTTTTCCGGGATAAAAAGTGGCCTATGTGTTAATCCAGGATATAAGCTACCTCCATACTAAATTTCATCCAAATCCGTTCAGCCGTTTAAAAGTGAAGAAGTAACAAATATACACACACATACCCTTACATATATACAAAGTTTTGCCTTTATGATATTAGTGTGTTTATTTTTGCAGTCTGTCAGTTCATATTCAATAATTTTGTTCGTAGTCGGGTTTATTGTATTTCCATAATATTTGTACTTGTTGGACTCTACAATCTTTCGACCACGACATCATCTGGAAAGCGAATCATGTGGTCGAAGGTGTAGCAAGGTACCTATTCACTCTAGACTTGAACATACCTGGGCTATTATTTACCGGAATCACTGGAGAGACAATAAATCATCAATAAAAACAAAGTAGTCGAGACATAAATTAAGTTAATAATATTCATTGCAACCGGATTCAAAGGAATACTTCACAATAACATTATTTTTGCATAAAATACCTACTTTGTTTAAATGTTTGTGGATCTTGTCTCATAAATGAAATGAGCTTATGATCTTATGCGAGGCATAAATATTAATATAATATCCATTTGTTTTAAAAGAAAAAAAAAACATCCTGAAGCTTGGTGATGAATTCAATTTAATACCAACTGTACTATTTTTTATTACGGACGGCAATCGTTTGACCACGATCGCTCCTGATGGGGGGAGATGAGAGCCTGTAAAGTTATATTTATTCATATTCAGAAGTCAAGCTGCGTCACTCACACGTAAATATTCGCTTGCGGTGGCTAAGATACAGTTAATAGTTAAATATTTATTTATTCAGTAACTCGCCCAAAATAGCTTTGTCAGTATGCAGCTTGAGACTTTATTGCCCCGTGTATCTTCTAAAATACGCCGCACGCGGTCTGTAATATGATGCCAGTACAGGAGCGGCAGCAGAGCTCATTAGACCTTAATCACTGGCCGCGGGGTTACACCGTAATGGCCAACGCTTGGGATACAATCATTATTGGGATAACATCTCTATTAAAATCTAAAGGTTGCTTCTTTGAACTAAGTACAGGAATGTATTCAATTTTACCCGACTAAGGCGAAGCAGGGGAAGGCTTATGAGTTTAACAGTCTATTTAATGTATGTATGTGGATGTTCCACCATAGCATCGCCCCCCTATTGAACCGATTTTGACAAGCGAGGTAACAATCGATTCGTCTTCATGTACCTATAGAGTATCATGTACCTATAGAGTATCATGTACCTATAGAGTATCATGTACCTATAGAGTATCATGTACCTATAGAGTATCATGTACCTATAGAGTATCATGGGCACATTGAGTATTGTAGGGTTCTTGTATTTGAACTCTCTCAAACAAAAGTTGTAAATTGTTGTATGTGAGAGATTTTATGATAACCGACAGCCAACCTTGTGGTTAGCGATCACTTTCACCTGCCGACATCAGCAATAACCGACAGCCAACAATGTGGTTAGCGATCACTTTCACCTGCCGACATCAGCAATAACCGACAGCCAACCTTGTGGTTAGCGATCACTTTCACCTGCCGACATCAGCAATAACCGACAGCCAACCTTGTGGTTAGCGATCACTTTCACCTGCCGACATCAGCAATAACCGACAGCCAACCTTGTGGTTAGCGATCACTTTCACCTGCCGACATCAGCAATAACCGACAGTTAATTGTTACCTATTCTAGAACTTCCACTGTAAGAAAAGAACACAAAGCTATTTTAACCAAAATAGGTACTTCCAAAACTATATTAACAAAGACCCCGCAGATTAAACTTACCATAAATCAACCACAGATTATTAAAATACCCCCAAATTGGCGGAGAATTAAACCCCACTATTGACATATCGGGGCCCCTAAGGGTTGTACCAATTACGCACCCCTGTAACAGGGACCGAAAATTCGCATAAATTTTCCGCTTCTGCGTTAATTAAATCTAGGGGTGTGATAGTATCAAGAAAAATATCCATATCAAAATCTGTATATGTATCGTGTCAATATTACTATGGCTCTGTGAGCTGTAGACCTAGCGTGCACAAACTTTTTTGCAAACAATCTAGCGGTGCACAGTAGCGTAATCTAGTTACCTTCATGTAAAACTAAAATTAATAACCAAGGTGCTCCATCAATCCCCACCTAGTGGCAAAGGGCTGATTCTACTGGTAGAAACCTAAAAGTGAGAAATTTACTGCATTTTGAGGAGCTATTCTGTTCATCACACTGAAGATCCCGATCAGATCTTCACCAAATTTTTATGAGACCAATTTCAAGTTACTTCCTTTCAAATAAAAAAGAACCATCGAAATCGGATGTAATAAGGCAGAGATATTCAGTAGCCCCCTTGTTGCCTCTTTCTGGGGGAAATACCCCCCAATCAAAAATCTCCGACGAGTGAAAAATTCTAAAAATTCGCTCAACCTGTATACCAAGTTTCATCTAGATCAGTTGAGAAATGCGACCTGTAGAAGAGAACAGAGGTCCGGCCTGACATCCAGACATACGAAAGCATTTTTGCCCAAGCTGAAATGGAGACGCTTCGCTCGCGCTTTGCGCTCGCTCGGTCAATAATATACTCAAATATATTATTGTTAAACTTGTTTACACGTCACAAATATCAAAATATCAATGTCAGCCGTATTTTTATTGTGAAGGTGTACCGTCCATCCGTCTTTACTTACATACTCGCCTTTTCATTATTAAAATTTATCTATCATAGAAATATAGCGTGGCAATTGACAGTTTATTTTTGTTATATTCAATGAACACAATAATCATGTAAGGTGAAAAGATTGTGTAGAAATATTTCTGCATAGTTATATTACTAAACTAGTTGTGCCCGCGGTTTTGCACGCGTGGTCATTTCTCCAGGATAAAAGTATTCTATGTGCTATTCCAAGACCTAAAATACCAGCATTTGATCAAAATTTCTTCAGCCGTCAATAAGATTTTTATTGATTGCTCAGCTTCTACTCATCTAATTGAGATACTAATAACACCAGTTTGTAAGTTAAATCCTTAGCTATCCAACAGTGAAAATTGCAATTGCATTGCAATCGGTCCGTTAGTTTTTACGTGATGCGTGAACAAACAAACAAACATACAGACAGACAGACCTGCCTCCTTACTTTCGAACACTATTCAATCACGATCCCAACAGTGCGTTTCAGTTAGAAAACCTAATCTGCACTGCAGTGTGATCGTTACCTTTCGGTGTGGCAACATGTCCACCATCTTGGTATGAAAATAATAACTTCCCCCTTTCTTCCTATCCTTCCCTTATGTCTTCCCTACCTTACTCCACTTACCCTCACTCTTTCTCCACTTCCCCTACTCCTTTTCAATTTCACCCCTTTTCACTGTCTCCGCCCTCCCTTCAGTCTTCCCCCACTTCACACGACCTGCCCCACTTCCCGCATCTTTTCCCCGACATCCCCCACCATTCATCCACTTCCCCCAACTCTCCCCTCACTTTCCCTCAACCCTCCCCTTACTTTCCCCCACGTTCCCTCACTTCTCCAAACCTTCCAGAAATAGAAACAGAAACAAAAACAGAAACAGAAACAGAAACAACAACAAAAACAACAATCACGATCACGATCACATCAGCTTTCAAACAGGAAAAAACCATCAAAATCGGTCCATTCGTCTGGGAGCTACAACGCCTCTCTTTTCGCGTTCGGGGTTAACGAACCCACGGAATAAATAATAGTGCTACGACAAAAGACGACAATAATGGATTTTCAAAGGAAATTGCTGGCCGCAAAACACGACAATAATGAAATTCCATACAACTTTGCTGGCGCCTATTCAAGCAGCGCGGCAAGGTCGACTTTGCCCAAAGAAGGTTGTCGAAATAATGACCACATTACTAGTATTGTTTGAGTAAACATTCTTACTTTGATCCCCTCTCTTATAGAACCACGTTAAATATCGAGATTAAAGTATACTCGTAGTATGAAATCAAATCTTACCAAGTTTCATTTGAATTCATTCAGTAGTTTCGACGTGATGCGCGGCCAAAATACAGACAGACAGACAGACAGACAGACAGACAGAAAGACAAAAACAAAGAAAGACAAAGTTTTTGCGTCAGTATCGAACAAAAAGTACCTTCCTTCCAAAAAAATATTTCAAAATATCTTCCTTGTACAGAATTGAGAATTGTTTTTTGAATGTTGCATAGCTATAAAGCAACGTAGGTAAATTTTAACGCAAAAATGTGATTTATATATTCATATTATCATGTCTAAGAAGGCAAAGAAAGCTCATCTCTAGCGAAACCTGGAGCAACGTTCTATGACTCCTACATACAGGCTATGCAAGAAGGGTGAAGGTCGCAAAAATTACAGGGCGGTAGAGTTATATGCCTATATATCAGAGCAGGAGTTTGCAAGATTAAGGAGGAGGCAGGTTGTAATGAAAACGTTCGCGAAAAAATAGTGGAGTATATGAACTTAAAATGATAACAAGTGTTCACGAACACTAAGGCGGTTTGTAACATATTTGTTTGATTACTAATAAGCACAGAACAGCTTTTCCTTAGAGGTGATAAGATTGGCAAAATACATAATCACATGACACCATCCAGCGGAAGAAGTCCACAGCACAACATTAACCATAGGTTTTATAACCACTTTTTTGGCTGGCGTGTTGGTGATCGCAGTAGTTGGTGATGATACGCAGGAATATATGCTGTCTGTTCCTGAATTCCCTTCTCCTGGTTCTCACAGCACCCGCGGGGTGATAAAGAATGGTCCTACTAGTATGTCGGGCACCACACAGCAAATTAAAGCGTGGGTCAAACCGCATGCAGCACAGCGCAGCGCAGCTTATTGTTGTAATGTAGGGAATATGGGATGGGATATGATACACTAAACGCACGATGCTGTACAGCGCTGCGAATCTACGCGCGTCACCACATGTCAAGCCACGCAGAGACAAACCGAATGCGTGAACGCAGCAGGCGGTCTTGCACGGTCTGGCAACGTCGCGCGTGTGATATTTATAACCATATGTATAATAATTATACGTACTGTAAGGTTATCAAAACCTAAGTTTTGTAATGTTGGCCTTCAGTTGGTTAGGTTTGTTGAGTAGGAGATAAAACTTATCTGCACCAACTATAGTACCTAGTAGCTACAGCTGCAGAATAAATAACTTAAGGAGTATTCATAGAAACAAAGAAATGTAATTCTTATATTTTTATTAATTCTACCACCAGATTCGGAATACACTACATATAAGAACTGGCAAGAAACTATGTAGCAAATATATTTTTATCATCATTATTTACAATTATAATTAACACATTATTATTATCATACTAACCTAAACCTATAAGTGATACTTGGTCATTGTGATGTTTTATTATCATTTTACAATTACCACAGTTACACCTGGCACAATAATAACATTTAAACAAAGTGATCCTGACCTAATCATTTCGGACACAATCACATTGACCATATTGGTTATAATAACATCACATTGAACCGACAGTACCTATGTAGTATTTGTATACTCTTTGGTACCTATTTGCAAAATACTCCGTTACACACAATAAATATGAGACAAGGAAACAGTAGCAGAACAATAAAGTAATATAAATAGTACTTAACTTGCCAAGGTCCTCTCGGTACGGCGGCCACAAGAACATTAAACATTGTCTTTTTTTTTTCTTTTTTTTTTTTAGTAAGGACTAATGCTGTTGGCCTTATCGGCCTCTACAGCTTGAACCGGACTTGGGGGCGGGCGCTAACAAGCACTCGGCCGCAATGCGTGACACAGAAGGCGCACGCCAAAGTTAAAATTTAGACGACCCGCACGAGGGTACCCAGGGAGTACGGCCCTCGGCTTGGACGGCCGTCTGATTACTGGGGTATCGAACTAAACACCCCTGGATCGCTACCGTTAGGTAGTGATCGAGGGGGCCCTGAACAATGGCTAGGTGCCCTTTGATTGACTTTTATAACTGACCGCCGATTCATAATACACCTTCGAGAAGAATCGGCAAGAAACTCGAAGGCGAATAATATCTGACTATGTGTTATGGGACCTTCGACCTCGCCGGCGAGGTCGGTGTCTGTGTCTAAGTGTGTTGATCCCCCTGGCGGGTTGCCAGGGGTGGTCGGATTGGGCGAGGCCATCGCTGCCAGTACTTTGACTGCGATGGCGTCGTCCGGATCGTCCAGGACATCGCGGGGACGTCTACGGAGGGCAATACTGTCTGTCGTATAGTCGGAGGCTTTTAGTACGAGCGGGTTGGGGTGATGGGGCGTCGCCCGCATCAAAGTAGCGGCGAGAGGCATCTTTCGTGAATTGACTGATCGAGGGAAGCTCGATATCGCGTGCAGGTCGGCGTTCCTCTGATACCAGGGAGCGCCTACTGCATTTCGAAGGAATTTATTTTTAACTCTCTGGAGCGGTTCCAGGATTGACGGAGGGGCGTGCGCGAATGCTATGGATGCGTAAGTCATGACGGGGCGGATGCAGACTTTGTAAAGTGTCACCTTATTTCTAAGGGACATTTTACTGCGCTTGCCTAAGAGGTGGTAAAGGCGGCCTTGGAAGAAGGACACCCTGTCGCGGACTACTTTGACGTGTTTGTCGAATCTCAGTCGATAATCAAGGGTAACTCCTAGGTATTTGGTTTGTTTTGCCCATTGGCTTGGTCGAACATCGTAAGGCGCCCGGCGCGCTTGATATCCTCAGTAAAGCGCATTGCTGCGCTTTTCTCAGGGTTCACCAAGATGCGCCACATCGGAACCACTCTCCGAGGGCGACGAGCACCCGTTGGATGCGTTTCCGAAGATGGGTTGGCTTCCTTCCGGTCGCATAGATCGCGGTGTCGTCGGTGAAGAGGGAGATCTCTACGTTGAGAGGGCGCGGAAAATTGCTAGTGTACAGTGAGAACAGAAGCGGGGAAAGCGCGGAGCCCTGAGGGACTCCGGCTCTGATGGGGTGCGGGGCGGATTTGAGTCCCTTGACACGATAGCGAAAGCTGCGGCTCTTGAGGTAGACCTGTACTATGACCACAAGACGATCTGGCAATCCGAGCTGATACAACTTGTATATCAGCCCGGCGTGCCAGACTTTGTCAAAAGCCTTAGCCACGTCTAGGAAGACGGCTATCGTGGTTTGGGGTTTCGTATATCTGTTGAAGCTAGCGAGAATGTGCTCCGTGATGCGGTGCACCTGTTGGGGGCAAGAGTATTTGGCTCTAAAGCCAAACTGTTCGTTTGGAATGAGATTTTTTGAATTTACAATGAACCAAAGTCGACTCAGCATGAGTCGCTCGTAGATCTTCCCCAGAGAGCTGAGGAAACTGATTGGACGGTAGCTAGAGGGCATGGTAGATTTCTTGCCTGGTTTGTGAATGCCGATGACGTTGGCACTCTTCGAGGGGTCGGGGAACGAGTGATTCTTCATAGCGGCATTGAAGATGCTGACTAGGAGGTAAACTAATGGGACAGAGAGGTGCTTGAGCACCCTGTTGCTGCGTCCGCGCCAGGGGCTTTCCGCACCTTGAGACCTTTGATTATCGACTTGACCTCGGCCTCTTTCACGGGCTCGAGGGGTGGGTCTGTCGGAGGTTGGGCATTTCTACGCTCGATTTCGCGGTCCACCGCGGCGATGTGGACATAATCTACGTGATCATCGGTGGGGGTGCATTGGGCTTCGAGGCTCTCGGCCAAGCACTCGGCCTTCTCGTATGACGCCGCGGAGAAGTTTCTCCTCGTCGAGCACATACGTGAAAAAATATATGTCCTCGTCGTCGAGAATCTTAGTGAACCGACGGTGGTCGTCCGAGGTCGGCACCTGGACTTTAATACCTTGAGAGGTGTTTTGCGCGGAGGTGAAGTTTATCCTTTTAGCGGAAAGGATACGCAAAACTTCGTCCCACTTGGCCTTGTCTTTGATAAAGAACGGGGGCGGGAGTTTGGTTGACACCCAACCGGCAGCGGCCTGAGGGGCAGCTCTGGTTGGAGGAGCGGGCTGGGATTAAACATTGTCATGTCGAGAGAGCCTTTATATAACATTTTCGAACATCCGACGCCGTCAGAAGTCATCCGAGACGAAGACTACCGACATCGTCCGAGCTATTTAAGTCGTTTGAAAACAGATCAACGAATATCTACCATTTACTTTATTAATTACATTAGTCATGTCTGATAGTTGTATTGGAATACATTATAATAATTATGGCATAATAATACAGATGTTTCATAGTGATGGATGACGTAACGTACGTGATCGTAAGTTTACACGTGGTACTTTACTTTTCTTTAAAGTAGTCAGTACTTCGTTTCAGAACGAATATTTCGTTCTGAAAGCTGGATATATAACATTTACATGTACCAAGTATTATTTTTATACATTTCTATATTTACAATAAGTAGTAATCTAACACGCGCGTTTCGTGCCCTAATGACGTTATATTATATGACTTTCTGTAGTTAATGTCACACCGCGGACGACTACGTGTGTCGATGTGCAGCACTGCGCGACTCCTTGCTGCACGAAAATGGTCTCTAGTATTCAAATACAAAACTGGATGCGGAATATAAAGAAGAAAAAAATATCAGATGAGATACTGAACAGCCATCCTTCATTAGAAAACTCAGAAATGCTAACGCTGTGCTCACTGTGTTCCATTTAAAATGAAAATGGCAGATGTCCAGAACGTTGTAGCGTAGAGCGTTGCAGCACCGCAGAACACGACAAATATGATGCCGGTGTGACATCCTACGCACACGCATCCGGTTTGACCCACGCTTTAGTCGAAATCTATACTTTTAATACAGCAATAAGTAGAAAAAGTCTGTACAAAGAAGATAAATAAAAAAGAATTGGTATACGGTCTAGGGTACTTAATATAAGTTACTGGACAAGTATATTTCATCTTTCAGATCATGTCTGTCTGTTTGTCTGTATGTTTTTTTATTTACGCATCCCGTTAAAACTAATGGACTGATTGCGATGCGGTTTTCACTGTTATATAGCTTATGGTTCGTCTTAAAATCTGGTGTACTTGATATCTCTATCTGATGAGTAGAAGCCGAGCAACCGATAAAATCTTTTTGACGTTGAATGAAATTTTGATCAAACGTTGGTTTATTGGTATTTTAGGTCTTGGAATAGCACATAGAGTACTTTTAACCCACATAAATGACCTCACGTGTCAGTACACACCTTGCGATTGTACTCATAGCTGCGGGCACAGCTAGTACATAATAAATGACCTCGCGTGTGTACTCGTAGCTGAGGGCACAGCTAGTACATAATAAATGACCTCGCGTGTGTACTCGTAGCTGCGGGCACAGCTAGTACATAATAAATGACCTCGCGTGTGTACTCGTAGCTGCGGGCACAGCTAGTACATAATAAATGACCTCGCGATTGTACTCGTAGCTGCGGGCACAGCTAGTACATAATAAATGACCTCGCGTGTGTACTCGTAGCTGCGGGCACAGCTAGTACATAATAAATGACCTCGCGTGTGTACTCGTAGCTGCGGGCACAGCTAGTACATAATAAATGACCTCGCGTGTGTACTCGTAGCTGCGGGCACAGCTAGTACATAATAAATGACCTCGCGTGTGTACTCGTAGCTGCGGGCACAGCTAGTACATAATAAATGACCTCGCGTGTGTACTCGTAGCTGCGGGCACAGCTAGTACATAATAAATGACCTCGCGTGTGTACTCGTAGCTGCGGGCACAGCTAGTACATAATAAATGACCTCGCGTGTGTACTCGTAGCTGCGGGCACAGCTAGTACATAATAAATGAACTCGCGTGTGTACTCGTAGCTGCAGGCACAGCTAGTACATAATAAATGACCTCGCGTGTGTACTCGTAGCTGCGGGCACAGCTAGTACATAATAAATGACCTCGCGTGTGTACTCGTAGCTGCGGGCACAGCTAGTACATAATAAATGACCTCGCGTGTGTACTCGTAGCTGCGGGTACAGCTAGTACATACAAAAAGGAACTCGCGAGTGTACTCGTAGCTGCGGGTACAGCTAGTACATAATAAATGACCTCGCGTGTGTACTCGTAGCTGCGGGCACAGCTAGTACATAATAAATGACCTCGCGTGTGTACTCGTAGCTGCGGGTACAGCTAGTACATAATAAAAGCCCAAAAATTCTAACAAGTTAATCATCAAAGTAAGAGAAACAAACACAAATTAAAAATTATATATTACCCCCGACCCCCCACCTCCTATTATAGCTAAGAATCATCTCGATCACATCAGTTTTAATCAGTTTTAATAAAAACCGCATCAATGTCGGACAATTCGTTTGGGAGCTACGATACTCACCCTCATTCCCCCCTCCCGTTATAGCTAAGATCCATCACGTTACCTCAGCTTTGAAACATTATAAACTGCAGCTAAATCGGTCCATTCCTTTTCTCACACCCCTTTTTTCAACTACTCCCCCATGTAGCTAGCTAAGAACCATCTCGATCACTTCAGTTTTCAAACATAAAGAAACACATCGTACATTCGTTTGGAAGCTACGATCGTCACTCCCCCCCCCTCTTCCCTCCCTCTCCCCATTATAGCTAAGAACCATCTCGATTACCCCAGTTTTTAAAATAAAAAACCACAGCTAATTCGGTCCATTCGTTTCCAAGCTACGACTCTCACCCCCCTTTTCTCACCTCCTCCCTCTTCATATATCTAAGAACCATCTCGATCACATCAGCTTTCAAACAGAAAAAACTGCATCTTAATTGGTCCATTCGTTTGGGAGCTACGATGCCAAAGACCTACACACACCCACACACACAGAAACACATACGCACACACACATACACACACGCAGTGATACAAACCCTAAACTTATAACACCCGTCTCTTTGTTAGAGGGTTAAAAACACGGCAGCCGAGCCAAAAAACAAAACGTTAAAAAAATATAGCTTGATGCCACTCGGGATGATGTACAGATTCTAACGATACCCCAGACATCCAAATCTGTTCAGGCATTTCAAAGTTATGGTGGAATAAAAAACTCACACACATGCATACAAACATGAACCCTAAAGGCTGCTTTTTGGGCAGCCGTGTAAAAAGGCATTCATCCACAAGTTAATAAAAATAACTTATCAATGTTTGATGTTTGATGTCATTATTTATTTTGATTGTTTCAGGTACTTACATTTTTGAACAAACCAACAACAAAAAGGAACTAGCTGCGCCCGGCAGCTTTACCCGCGTGCACACTTTGCCACCTCGCAAACCCTTTCAAGAGATGAATTTTCAAAAAAAACTGTCCGGAGCACCAAGGATCTCAAGGAATATATCCACTGGTTTGAGAAGTCCTTCTGCCTTGACAAGTGTCTTGTTATCCATAAACATTTTAATTTGTTAGTCCATTTCAAAATCGGGAAATGCAGCAACGTCACGAGTTTCAAACGTCCTCGAGCTACTTGAATTAGTGAACCGACTCGAAATATTTCATCCTTTCAAGTGGTTATTTGCACAAGTGCCGGAACACTTCAGATTAAATTATTTCGTTGATAATTTTATTTATTCATTAATAGCTTGGCTGTATTTTATCTTATTAAAAAGTTTCAAATGAAAATTTAAGCATATATATTTGTGGGGAATATATTTAAGCAAAATTATATTATAATATTTTATATATTATATTTTTTATATTTGTATATTATATATTTTTTTATACCATTTTTATTAATTATTTTGATTTATTATTTAATCTCTATTTTGCATTAGTTGTTAGAAACTGATGTATGATGTTGAAACTTTTAAACTTTCATGATTTGAACACATAGTTAAATATTAAACGGGACAACTTAATTTTGATATACCTCGACGTTTCGAACAAGTTGCATTGATCGTGGTCACGAGAAGACTGAAGTAGCGGGTGTCAGCGTCTTGAAGGGCGAGCGTTGTCACCAACTACCCGTATTTGGTTTTGTAACAAGACATAAGTTCAAAAACTAAAACCCGACTACGATCGGGTAAAAAATTGCCTATGACACTCTTGCTATGAAAACGAATCGATTGATATCTCGCTTTTCAAAATCGGGCTTGAACATATAACCCTTCCTTTGCTTTGCCGTAGTCGGATAAAAAAATAGCCTACGGCGCTCTACAAATGAAGACGAATCGATTGACAGCTCGCTTGTCAAAATCGGACCAAATTTTTAGTTTGAACACATAAGCCTTCCTTTACTTCGCCGTAGTTGGATAAAAATAAAATAAATAGCCTATGATGAACTATATCTGAAGATGAATCGATTAAAACCTCGCTTGTCATCATCTGACAAATAGGAGCGACTCTATAGTGGGACGTCCACATACCCACATACATACATACATACATACATACATACATACTTACATAGACTGTTAAACTAATTACCCTTCTCTTGCTTCGCCGTAGTTGGGTAAAAACCAAATGCGGGTAATGTCGTTAGTGTGTGTGTGTGTGTGTGTGTGTGTGTGTGTCGTGAAAATTATAAATTTTTACTAATCCAAATGCGGGTTGTTGGAGACGACGCTCGCCCTTCTCGACGCTGAAGACTGAAATAGCATGCTTCAGTCTTCTCGTGACCAAGACCAATGCAACTTTATCGAAACGTTGAGGTTAATAAATATTAAGTTTTCAGCGCGATTAAGTCCTGTTTAAATATTTAAATAAGATGTAGCTGTGTCTATAAGATTTTTATCTTCATCACTAGGGTACTAACTTCCAGACTAAGGAAACTGAAAACAAACATATACCTACTAAAACCATTGAAAACATACATATTTACTACTATCAATGGCTTTAGTAAAAAAGTTACAACATTTTGGTGATATGTCACATTTAAGACTGTGACATATCACCAATGAAATGCTGAATCCAAAGATGTTACGACTGTTACTTTTACTTTTATACCCTTTTCATAAAATATATACTTTATTCGTTCATAGAAGGTCAACGACTTCAACCGACAAAGCATCTACACAGAGGTCCTGAGTCCGCGTAAAATAACTTATTTTTTAAACTCTACATGTATAGTTGTAAACTGTACAGATTTTCGAACATTTCACCAATGTGACCATCGTTACATCAAACATGTTGTGTCCTTGCTCTTGACAAAGTTGATGGCGGAACTAATGTGCCTGGTATTTACTATTACAATGGTGTATGTATGTACCGCCGTGCGTGACCAGAACACTTACATTATTTTGGATTACCAAGTTAATGATTTCAACATGAAATTTTCATGTGATAACAATTTTCGGACTTCTATTATGTGTAAAAACTTCTAAGCACTTGATGTGACTCTTCTTCGTGGAGTTAACACTTATTCCTGTGACACAACTACACTTATTGCTGTGACACAACTACACTTGACATAATTATTCCTATGACTCTAATCTTGACAAGACTAGATACTTGGTAAAGTTAATATTTATTCCTATGACTCTACTCTTGACATAATTCTACCTCATAGGACTAATACTTATTCCTGTGAATAAAATATAAATAGCAAATAGCATGAACCCTCAACAATAACAGTAACGGTCAGTATCAAGTTTAAGCTGGACTTGAATACAATTACCAAATTATTAAAATAACATTTATTATTCATTTCCTCAATGGAAACCATAAATGAACAATTCAAAATGTACAAAAGATAGCTTTATGAAGAAAAATAAAACTTTCTTTCTAATATACATCATAAAAGGATTACGCGAAGAAAATTCGCAATTAATTCAATAAAAAACAACTTTCTGGAATTGCGAAGACTGACCCACGAGCAAACTCGCAGCAGACTTGCTCGTTGTTTTACTCGTCCACGTTGATAATTCTTCTTCTACTCGTTCCTTCTTCTATCGAGTCGAGTGTTACAACTTACAATTGTTTTTACAGACACTTTGACCAGTACGTGGCCATACCCACAGCATTGTTAGCGTTGTCCATTAGTTCCTCCAATGTGCAGGTGTTAGGTGTTAGGACAAGATGGGCTGGCAGGTATGTGTTATTATTAAACTATATATACTTATAATAAAACTGTAACAGGACCAATTCTGTACATTGAAGATATTTAGTAATTTTTTTGGGGGGCTGTTCTATATTTGATACTGAAGCCAAAACTGTTTTTTTTTCATTTTTGTCTGTCTGTCTGTCTGCCTGTATCTTGGCTAGGCATCACGCCGAAAGTACTGAATGTATTCAAATGAAACTTGGCATAATTTGAGCTCATACTACGAAGTAGGACATAGAATACTTTTCATCCCGAAAAGTTAAAGGGTTCCTGTAGGAAAAGGGTTAAAGATGTTTTTAAGAACACGTATCACGCTGAAACTACTAAACGGATTTTGATGCAACTTGGCACAGTTATAGTCTATATGATGATTGAAAACTAAAGATACTTTTTATCCCGAGAATATAAAGATTTCCTGTGGGATAGGGGTCTAAATTCTGTAAATTAAATAATTTTTTAATTTTTTTTGAGTCTGTTTTATATTAGGTACTGAAGCCAAAACTGTTTTATGTTTCTTTTTTTCTGTCGGTCTGTCTGTCCGTCTGTCTGTATCTTGGCATAGCATCACGCCGCTGGAACTACTGAATGAATTTAAATGAAACTTGATCTGAGTTGACACTACGAGGTAGGACATAAAAAAAAAAACATAGCAAATAGTAAAAATTAAAGTAGGTTTTGTAAAGTTCCGCAGGAAAGTTATTTAAAAGAACACGTATCACGCTGAAACTACTGGACGGATTTTGATGTAACTGGAAATAGTCAAAGTTTACATTATCTGCTAAAATTTAGAATACTTTTACTCCCGAAAAATAAAGGCTTTTTAAGGGATAAGGGTCCAAAGTTTATGTTAAATTAAAGTAATAAACATCCGTTTATATAACGGTACCAAATTTCGTTGTTTGTTCACGTAACAAGTGGCCAAGCGGTAACATACGTGGAGTTGTAATCCAGACATCTGTGGATCGAAACCACGCGCTTCTAGTTTTTTTGCTCCATAATTATAAGCATTTACATATCTTATGCGTTATTTTTACATTTGTTAACCCCCGAACAAACAGACGGGTGTTATAAGTTTAGGGTGTGTATCACTGTATGTGTGAGTGTGTGTGTGTGTATGTGTGTGTTTTTTTTTGGTAGTACATTAAGCTCTTATTGCTTATTGTTTTAAAAAAACTACACGAAAAATACTACAAATATAATTTACCAGCATCAACAACCAAACGCATAAACCAAACATCAAAGTTCTGCCTCCGATTTAACTAAATGGCGCTGATTGACCTTAAAACACGCAAGCATTTCATTTATACAGATTTGAATTTAGCGGGACGCTAAATTAAATTTTTTGAATTCGGCTCACACTAGCTTTAGCGCTTTGCCTCATCACGACCTCCAGCTCTCAAGTCCTTGCGAGTCTTGCGACTGGAAGTTGTCTCAGTTGTCTGTTGAATTGCCTACTGTCCGGTTGATATCAAATTACTCTGCGCATATATATATATATATATATACAGATCAACCTATTCTGTATATTCGTAACTTATACGAATTACGTATTTTCTTCGCTTCATCTGCACGCTGCACGTCATTCGTTTACCGCCTGTCGCACTACGACGCCTTACCAGTGCCCTATTTCATAAAGCGACAAATCATAATAAAACTACAAATGTCAGTCAAATACGCCAAACCTGTGTTTCATATAACAAACAATCACGACAGGACTGATGATTGTTAGTCATATTGCATTTCATAATGCCAGTCATAGTGGTGTGATGGGTAAAGCTTCGGCTGTCACAATTGTCACGACAATTCTACAAATCGTGGTAATTTTTAAGCAACTGCCGTTTCATAAAACGTTTTTCTATTGACATTTGTTAGACAATTGTCGGTTGACTGCCGGTTACTACTACTGTTTTATGAAACACATTTAGTAATATTTTGACAATTCATTGAATGAATTGTCGGGTTTTTATGAAACGCATTTCGGTAGTTTGACTGACATTTGTCGATTGACATTAATTGTCAGTCTACTATAGTTTTATAAAATAGGGCCCAGGGCCCCTATTTCAGTCATACTATCGAAATATAGTACATTTTTGTTATATGAAACGCAGGTTTGGCGTATTCGACTGACATTTGTAGGTTTATTATGATTTGTCGCTTTATGAAATAGGGCCCTGGTTTTATTTAAAAACTGGGGTACTTGGTATCGTAGGCCTTGCATGCACTGCCTTGCGGTGGAACGCGGTGCGTTTATTCTAGAGTTTATTTCATATTGTATTATATGCGTTTATTTCATCTCAATACGTGCACTTCTATGACACTCCGTACTTCACCGAACATGCGTTATAAAAACGCAATGCAATGCGCGCTAGCCTTATCCCGATGATTAGATGCCGAGCAATCGATAAAATACTATTTGACCTGAACGAATTTTAAAGAAATGTAGTATAATATTGTACTTTGTAGGTAATTTTGGTCCTGGAATAACACGTGTGGGCTACTTTTAAATGAAATGACCACGCGAGCAAAGCCGCGGGCATAGCTAGTTTAGACATAAAAACAGCTAGGTAGGTAGTTTATGTTGTTAAATGAAGACGCTAGTAAGATGCTCCATCCTCGGCTGTTCTCATAATTATTGATGTAATATTTATAATCTCAGCCTACTTCTTCTAAATTTAAAAGACTTTATAACAACAATTATTTCATTCAATTTAACCCTCTTATTTCATTGTATCTGATTGTTAACTTTTTATTTTAATTTGCGTGCTCTTTATTATTGTATAATTTATAACATACCAGTGAAAACTTGTAAGTGGCCATCTGTTAAATGTCCTTTCTACTTATTACTGTATCTAGCTGTTAGTTTTCCGAATACAACAAAATAAAATAAAATAAAATAAAATAAAATAATTGGGACCATGGCGAGTATTACTGGCGAGCCAACAAGCTCGCGAACTTACTCGCAAGTGGATCCCAAGATTCTCGCTTCGGGAGAAAAAAAAATACAGTTTTTTTCCTTCAAAGCCACAAAAGACCTAATTGAATTTCACGTCGTTATTATTCACAAAGGCTCGGAATTGATTAAAATAATGGATTTGGTTGAAATGATGCAAAAGTTGTGTAAAAAGTCGTCCTAAAAAGCATTATCGAATGTACATAGTTCCGATAAAAAGTGATGGCCCTATTGATTCTAATTTCTAATTTTTCATCTTGAAACTGACTTGAACTTAGGCTTCAACAATTCTGATAAATTGTTACCTTTATTTACAAAACTGATTAATATGCGCTACAAATACGTACACACAACCCAAAATTCCACAAATCGCACCGCAATTGTTGACCTCAGGGTCGGAATGACCCCATCTTGGCTCAGTGAGATGTATGACCGCTATTAAGGGAAATTGTGGAAGGTCTAAGGTCGAAATTAGAACAAGTTTGAGAAGTTAGACGAGTTTTATAAGGCTTCCGTGGCTGAGATCAACTTTAGATTAGGAAGTTTAACTGCAGGTAACTACAGATTTAAATTTTAAAGTAGTAATGTATGAAGTTAACCAAGTTTCCTGTTCATGTTCCAAGTTTTCTAATCTTAGCATTCTGTTTCTTAACTATAATGCTGTGGTAAAGAAAACTAATTGTCGATTTTGATCTATAATATATCTATATAAGTTTGGCTTATATTGGGGTATATCAAGTCTATTTACCATATTTAACGGTTGGTTATCCGCCAGATGTTTATTTATGACACTTAACAGCCGAAATATTTAAATTGTAAAAAGCATAGATCTTCAAAGCGGATATTTTTGACGAAGTTTTTGGAATGCTCTAAAAATATAGGGCGAACAATTTTCGCGAAAAACGTGGACGGAACGAGCACTAACGTTACCAAGTGTAGATTAGGTTCACAATACGGCTAACTGCAACTATTTAGTTGGATCAGGTACTTCAACGAGATTGTGTGGCGTCAGTCCTAGCAATATGTCTCCACTTTACATGAATAATCTGTGCATCGAGACGAATGAAGTCCAGCGGAAATAGAATTGCAGACGGTGACGGCATGTCCGGTCTGTGACATCACTGAAATATTTACGACATGTCTCAAATATTGCGACTAGCGTGTTAGTTGTATCCCACGTAAATTAATAAACAACACGTGACTATATAGTTGCATCCCACTATATTAATAAACAACACGTGACTATATAGTTGCATTCCACGTATGTTAATAAACAACACGTGACTATATAGTTGCATCCCACGTATGTTAATAAACAACACTTGACTATATAGTTGCATCCCACGTATGTTAATAAACAACACGTGACTGTATAGTTGCATCCCACGTATGTTAATAAACAATACGTGACTATATAAGATCCTTTATCTTTTTTGACCGTGCTCTATTTTAGAAATGAAAATGATGATTTTAATTACAGGTTTTGCCCGCTATCTGTTTCAAACAGATAGCAGCACTCGCTGTAAAATTAAAAAATAATTTCTTTGAATTTTACAGCGAAACATTCTAAAATAATTTTTTCAACATCAACAACCGAATGAACCGAATCAGAAGTTGCAAATTCATAGCGAATCTGGAAATTGAATGGAAGGAGACATAAGACAGCTATTATTCCCAATCTATTTATTCTCCATCTGTAAATCTAGACTTGGATTTCTCAGTATTGGCGAATATATTGTCCTGGTATTTCATTTCAGAATCTAAGATATATCAGTATTCAGTATTAAAGTGCCAATAATTTAGGTTTAGAGCTGAGCTGCAGATGTTAATTACTTAACCAATTTATATTATGTTACTGCACCTAACACACAAAAAATGTTTTTTAAGTCGTGTTTTTGTAAAAAAATAATTTAAACATCATGCATGATATGATGTAAGGATGCTAAATGGATAATATGTTGTTTTACACGACATATCTATTTGGAATTATTGCTTTATTTTTCCCAGTTTGATTGTTAGATGTTTGTGGGTCATCATTGTCTCTTTATATGTAGTTTACGTAAGTTTTGTTATAAA
Organism: Alsophila aescularia; assembly: GCA_946251855.1. Taxonomy (NCBI): domain Eukaryota; kingdom Metazoa; phylum Arthropoda; class Insecta; order Lepidoptera; family Geometridae; genus Alsophila; species Alsophila aescularia. Next base: position 61,086,519 of record OX276374.1, read on the forward strand.
ATGTGACATTTGGAAAAAACATAAAAAACAAATATGAAAAAAAAATACATCCCTGTAGAGTTTCTTGGTGTTCTCTTCTCTAACGGGCGTATTTCCGAAGCACCGGTAGAGTCCGAAGGGTATTTCCTTTTCCAGTGTGAGATTTAACTTTGTTGGCACATGAAAGGGAAATTTCCTTTTCAAACTCAAAGAATACTTAGTTCACCAAATTTTTTATTGATTTGATCTTTTCATAATATTTTATGTATTTCTCCTTGTTCATGAGATGTTAATGTTGACTTGTAAAAGTGCTATTATTTTGCCTAATTACAATAAAATACTTTGACTTTGACTTTGAATAAAGAATCGTTTGATGTATACATATGCAAAAGGTTAAGCAAAAATAATACATACCCTCTTTCACCAAATAGACTCAGAAATTTTCAGTAAAAAAAGTTTCCAATTAACTACCACCCGATCAAAATCTGGAGCACAATCTGGAAGCCATTAATCAACTTCAACCTTCAACCTCTGAAGCTCTGGTTGTGGAAAAGTGCATTGTGTTCGTCGGCAATCCCGTGCGAGTCGCTGCCGTATAAATCTGCCACAGTGCAGCTGTTCCGCTATCCCTGGATATTGGAGCCCTGGATAGGCATTCATCTAGCGTTTGTATTTGAAATATATTTAAAAGAAGTTTGGAATACTATGATCTCAATTGATCTTGTCAAAGTCAAACAGGAAATTATAATAGCACTTTCAAATAAACATCTCATGAACAAGGAGAAATACATAAAATATTATCAATCAATAAAATATTTGTTAACTAAGTATGCTTTGAGTTTGAAAAGGAAGTTTCCCTTACATGTTGAGTTTGAAAAGGAAGTTTCCCTTACATGTTCCGACAGAGTTAAATGTCTCACTGGAAAAGGAGATAACTCTACCCTTCTAACTCTACCGATGCTTCGAAAATACGCCAATCAGAGAAGGGAGCACCAAGAAAGTCTACGGGGATATAATTTTTTTCCACATTTGTTAAATAATTATTTGCAAAAACTCTACGGGGTTTGTCATTTTTTCCACTTGATTGATGGTCTTCCAGCAGTCAACCTACACTGCGTTTTAAAAACAAGTTGTTTGCCTGCTTAAAGTTGATGGTACAATAATGCACTATGATATCAATAAACATGGATCACGTTGCCGACATAGTTAAATTTATGACACTATCACATCACCGTCAACTATTTTTTTGTGAAAGAATTAATATTTACAATCATTTTGTTCCAGTTCTGTGCATCTGGAATGATTATATATTCTCTTATAGCTTTCGCTTGAGTAAATAACAATGTAGGTAGTACCTAATGTAGGTAGTACACCACAGACAGCAGTAGAAGTATCTCGAAGTAAACGAAGCTAGTTATTTTGGTCTGTGTCGCCCTTGTAAGCCACGATGATGTGGATGTGGCTGATCCTTGAGCCACATCCAGATTCCCAATAGTAATAAATTCAATCGGTGTGTGTGCGGCGGACATCTGCAATAGTGCACTGAGTTATTGCGGCACGCGGACAGAATATTGATGTATATGTATTCTGAACTCCGCGACACAGAATAAATAATAACTCCGCAGACAGCCCTGGCTTGACTAATAATTGTGTGCAAATTACTAGAGCAATTAATGTCCAATATCTTGAAGTATTGATTTACAGAAATACAGGATAAATAATAAATAATAGTACTATGAGTGTACTATTATTAATTCTGTGGTAATGATACGAAAATTAATGACCCAAATAGGTATTGTCTGTATGATATAACTAGTGACTCGCCCCTGCTTCGCACGGGTTGCTAAGGGTTTCTCTTTATTTTAACATAATTCTACCCATGATATGATTAAAAAATAACAATAAAAGGGCTCCTAGCCATTGTTCAGGGCCCTCTCGATCACTACCTAACAGTAGCGATCCAGGGGTGTTTAGTTCGATACCCTCGTAATCAGACGACCGTCCAAGCTGAGGTCCGTGCCGCCTTGTGCCGGTCGTCAGACTTTAACTTTGGCGTGCGTCTTCTGCGTCACGCATTGCGGCGGAGCGCTTTAGCGCCCGCCCCCACGCCTGGTTCAAGCTGTAGAGGCCGGTAAAGGCCAACAGCATTTAATCATTCCTAATGAAATATAAAAAAATGAACTTTTTTGATTGATTAGAAGAAAAAACTTCAAACATGTTATTATTTCGTTTCCACGGCAACAAGTCCTTCATTTCGTACAGCGAGTAATCGATATAATGTAGTAGCAAGCAAATTTTTGATATATTATAAAAATATAATATTATAACGCTAATAATGTAGCTTCCTATAGGTGAAATATTTTTTTAAAATCGGTTCATTATTTTTTGAGTTTATCCATTACAAACAAACATACAAACATACAAAAATATCAAATCCTTCCTCTTTATAATATTAGTGTAGATAAGTACTTTGCAATGGTGACAAAGAAGGATTTGAATCCAAATAAGTAGAAAAGTATTGTCTAGGATAATCAACTATGCTATAAGAGGACTATTTCAGTCTACCCATCCGTGGTCATGTGTCCTACAGAGACCACCCTATCCTTAGTTATTATGAAAAATTAGTAATACGATACATATTTTTAGGAATAGAAGGAAAATCTTCATTCAATGTATGCTATTCAAAAATATTGTTTATCTTTGCCCAACTTTGCCATTATCCATTACATGTGGAGCACTAACCGTGAGAGAACAATCCAGACACGAGACCTTCTGCACGTTCGGATTGAAAATTCCCGAGTTATTAGCACACGCGGGTAGTATTAAATTCCTCTAATTCTCGTCTGAAGCAGAGATGACGATTTTTAAAATTGCACGCCGCTGCATTTCACCAACATTTTCTTCGTGGATGGGTTTTAATATTCGCTGCTCGTGCTTAGCGAGGTGAGGATGAAGAGAGGGGGGAAGGGGTAGCGTGATACAGGCTTTGAAAGATACATTTCTTGGGACATGTTGCCAAAAAACTACAAATTAGCTTGAAACTTTTGTTCATCAATCCATGAGACGATAAATGTTATGTTTCCTATCAGTCTATCAAAGGCAATGCTTAAAGATTTCTGAGTCTGACTTAATGGAGTGAATGGTTTGGTTTACACGAAGCCCTGCTTCTAATGTCATTGTTACTCAGGACCCGCGCCAAACGTAGGGGAAGTAAATAATCGGCAAAAGTTAGAGAGTTAGTAGTTCAAGCGCAGTCAACATATAATATTAACGTCTAGCATGTGTTCTGCAACAGCGAGCAAGCCAAAACAGCTCCAGTGAAATCGGTAACTTTACACTCTAGATCGCAGCCTAACCGCTGACGGCGCGTCGCGGAATCCGTGGTGTTGCTAAGACACATTTAGAGTCCGCCTGGGAAAGTACCACACCTTTGTCAGATATTCAACCGCCAAGCAGTAGTATGTAAACATTTCTGTTTAGGTTTGAAGGGCCATGTTTCCAGCAAAATAACTGGGCAATGAGACTTAAAACCAATGTCTCGGGGTGACGAGCGCAGTGCAGTGATGCTCAAGGATTGCAACTAAAGTTCTGGGTGGCACTGCAACTGTTATGGGCAGGCGTGACGCAGCCTGCAGGGCAACCTGCGCTAAACTGCAATGACATAGTCTAACTGACTAATAGGGTGATGGTGGTCTAGCGTTTTACTAGAGTCGTGCTAATCCACCATAAAGGGCTCGATCCTCGGTTCCATTGATTATGTCTGGATTTCCATAGCTCCGTTCTTCCATGTTAAGCCATGTCACAGGCCCTACGACGGCTTGACAAACTCCCACACCAGAGGCCAGCACTACTTCATACGTCAAGCAAGCAAGCTGACTAAAGCTGTCACCACGATATTTAAAAAATATAAGTTCAAAAACTAAAACCCGACTACGACCTTAATCGACTAAAAAGTCACAAACAAGAATATTCAAACGTTTTAGGAATTTTAAACTCTAGCCGGGGAGTGCGCTTTACCTACTTGGTTTAATACTGGTAAATGTATATCGCATTTCTTGACTTTATGTTCTCTAGAGGGTGCCATATTCAATTTAATCTTAATGTTTCGCCGTAGACTTCATTATGCTTATCTAAGCACAATTTATGAACTGAAAAAAAAGAAGAAAGAAAAAAAGAAAGAAGGCGAAGATTTCCAGAAAAGAAATGCCATTGCAAACCTTAGTTCCACCATCTAAAGGGTCACCGCACGTACACTAACTCTTATCTGACCTTACCATATTATGTTACCGTATCACATACGGAAGGTATGTACAGAAGGCACAGAACACCGTATCACACTGTGCTAGACCGGATTCTTTTGTCGTGTCGTTCATTACGGCGTGCGCTCGGAATGCCTAATGAGCATTGCCAGCATTTTAGTGCTCATCTGTTTCAATGATTTACTCACTGAGAATGTCTTTAAATACTGCTGTGATTTATTTTGTGGAACTTGGGTTTTTGTTAGCTCTACAATATTCATTTTTTACCACGTTCTTTGCTAAACCTGTTAAAATTAAACTGGTAGCAGTCACATTTTTTAATATGTTGTTCTTTAAGTGTTCTATCAGATTGCTTAGAAAAAATAAACAATTTATTGCTGGTAAGTCTTCCATTAACTTCCCTAGACGATATTTGACTTGGTTCAGTGTTACGAAGAGTTTCATTAGGCTCGATATTCCCAGCAAGTCAATGGTTGGTCAATAAAAATCCCATGATTTTGTTGATACCCAAAATAATGCAGAAACTCAATTCACTAAAGGTGTACATTTGAAATAATACCACAGAATAAATAATAGTACAGTACTAATACCTACATAGAACTGGTTGGTGGTCAAAATAGCGCAAATCAGGATTGTCATAATAATATGTATACATAAATAACCCGCATTGCATGTGCCCTTCGCACGCGGTCACAACATTACCGTGGTCACGGCGTGATGCTCTCCAAGGTCTCGGTAACCATTACTATTTGTTACAGGAAGTTTACATGCAATTACTTTTATTTGATGCCATTTTATTTGTTATCTAGGTAAACTTCTCTATTTTCAACCTAAAAAACAGGAAGCATTCAAAGGTTCTCTCAGATCTATTCAAAGTTTGTGTGTATCTTTTGAATTGCAAATGTATCTATCCTGCCATTTGTATCTCATGAGATCTTAAGAGGCAGGTAGATGACCTAAATCTTGATGGGTCAACAGGCTGCTGCAGCTAGGTCAAGGTCATACCAATGCCTCTCTGATCCTTCTAATACTCGAAAGTTATCATTCTAACAGGCATTAAAAGTATTACAATACGCTATGAAACTCCTCAAATTACAGCACACGTGTTGTATATTGAAGAAGAATTCATTATATTAAATTTGAAGTTAGTTTAAAGTTCGGTTACATATAGAGATATAGAGTATGCTTGACGCCATTGTCATTCTGCCACTGTTGTTTAACAAATACCAATTGTTCGCAATGCAATCAATCTCGCATTGTTGTTAATCGCGTATCACGTTGGATTGACCAATAAAAACCTTTATCCTCTGCAACTGGACATTTCGAGCTTGTACGAGTATACGAACAATGTTACGGCGAATGTTCGCCACGCAACTAATTGCGAGCTGAATGACGAGACGGGCACAGTGCAGTTACCCAACATGAACAAGCAAATTAAAATTTATATAACCCCCATCCCCCTACCCCCCATTAAAGCTAAGAAGCATCTCGATAACATCAGCTTTATAAAATAAAAACCGCATCAAAATCGATCCATTCGTTTGGGAGCTACAATACCACATACATACACTCGAATACAATACAATACAATACAATACAACAACACTTTATTGCACACCAAGAAGAAGGTAATATATAGGAAAAACTCATGAAATGAAAGGTACAATGGGTGGCCTTATTGCTATATAGCAATCTCTTCCAGGTTTGGGAGCCAAAAACAGGAGTAGTAGAGACTATGAAGACTCGCTGTTTTTGCGGAAATTAGACTGACCACCAGCCTACTATTTATTGCTACAGACCGATCTGAGGCAAGCCAGTGCTACTTGATGTATGGCACATCTAATAGCACACGAAGCCCACCACAAGGGACAGTGAGGGGGATTGTGACTCGCTGAGAGAAGTTTCAAGGATGGTAGCTGGTAGCAACCGACGGACATACTACACTAAACTTGTTTCATAACCAGGACGTTCACACAAGATCTATCAAGTAGAGTAGTAGTAAATGATCCGCCTGATAACTTCCGCTATGCAAGTGCAACTGATTGATCCTTCAATTTCCGCAGCCGTCAGCCGCGCCTGATTACGGCACTGGGGTTGCTGATCCGATCAGTGTTGTCACGAGGTTGTACTGACACGGTGACGTGCAATCAGGTCTCTCATGTTATAGGTTATCCTCAATGGATGGAACAAGTATGACGACGTGGTTTATATTGACGGCTGGTTGGCCGAATGGTTAGTGACGAATGGTTAGTTTGAATTCGTATCTATCTATGTTTATTCGTTGTCTAGTACCCAAAATCCATAGTCAGGGTATCCCAGTTTGGGGCTAGGTAATTGGTGTGAATTGGCCCGAATATATTTATTTTAAGTGTGACGGAGTTTTCTGGTCAGCTCCTTTTTATCTATCTCAAGCTAGAAAATATATTCTCGATTGCGTTTATTTGATTTCTGATTTAAAAATTTGTGGATTTTAGGACGCACTTACCATATACATTTTATGAATAGGAGTTTTTAATAAGTCCATTTGAAGTCGGTTTTTGATTCATAAGTTATTTTATCTTTTATCCAATTTCTGTTTATTTATTTTCTGGGCTTACGTGAGCAAGGAGGTTTTCACTAACATGGAAACATATTTAACAGCACTACACGCAGCAATCGAAGCTGCAAATAACTTGTAGAAACTTAAACAGAAACTATGTATGAGTTAAACAGAACACAACGAGTAAACAGCGCGGAACAAAAGTTAAAATGAAAGAGACTTACTTATAAAGGACAATATCACGTGCACACGTCGCGGGAAATAGTGCGGGATGCGACACAGGGGCGGAGCAAGGACAAGTAGATATGGGCACTTCGGAGTCCTTATTGTGGCTCAACCCGTAAACGCTTGTATTAATTTTCTTCTCGCTATCTGTTTTCATTCCGTTTTATTTAGCCTGTGCCTCTGTACCTGCCAAAAAACGAACTTTTTAAAATTGTTTATAGCCTATGTCACTCGGGATTATGTAAAAATTTAGACCGATGCTGGCCTAACGGTTCTATAGTGCAAATTAGAATCCAACGATACCGGGTTCAAAACCTAGGCCCCGCACCATGACTTTTCTAAGTTATGTGCTGTTTTCTATCGCTCCGTGCTTCGGATGGCACGTTAATACAATACAACAATACAATACAATAACTCTTTATTGAACACATTACAATAAAAAAACAACATAACATTAATTATATATAAAATCGAAGAAAATTGCGCAGTCTTCTAAGTGAACCCGCTGACGCATAAACTTTACGGCTTACCTCACTTAACTGAGGTCCCCAAGATAGTTGTCTATCAATAAGCACACCCAAGTTTTTAACAGTTTCACTTATTTTGATATGTGTGCCATCGAAAAGTGGAAGATGAAACCAGTCAATCTTAGATATTAGTCTTGAACTACCGATTACAATAACTTGGGTCTTTAAGGGATTTACACTAAGGCCATATGATTTACTCCAGTCTGAAATACGTTTGAGGTCATAATTGATTGTTTCAATAGCTGTATGCAACGTCTAAAGGAGCTTGTGTATAAATTTGCAAATCATCTGCATAGAGATGGTAGGAAGAAGATATTTGGTGAGAAATTGAGTTTATGAAAATAGCAAAAAGTAAAGGAGATAATACGCCGCCCTGAATAGCCGTTGGAGATACGTTAAGAGAGCGAAGAAGTCCAAGAAGAATGTCAAAATCAACGTTGTTAAAAGCGTTACTGAAGTCAAGTAGTGATAAAACAGACAGTTTTCCGTTAACCATGCCATATCGGATGTCGTCAGTAATTTTAACTAATGCGGAGACAGTGCTATGCCCAGGACGGAAACCAGATTGGAAATTATTAAGAAGAGAGTTTCTGTTAAGAAAGGAAGACATTTGCTGATGAACAAGGCGCTCGAGCACTTTTGATAAAAAAGAAAGAATGGAGATAGGGCGAAATTCTGAGAAAGAAGAAGGATTAGACTTTTTGGGGAGAGGAGTAATTAGGGCTTCTTCCATAAAGATGGGAATGTACCACTGGATATAGAAAAATTGAGAATGTATCGGATAACAGGGATGACTTCATCAAGTATGGGTAGGATCATCTTACGACTAATGCTATCACTACCAACCGCGTTAGATGAAATAGAAGCAATGCCTCTCTTAACGTCACAATCGGTAAATTGAATGAAAATAAAAGAAGGGTGGTCGGGAGGTGGAAAAGAAGAAAGATAGTTAAGCGTAACAAGTTTTGTAGGTCCATCAAAGTTGGAGGAAGAGGAAAAGTGTCTATTTAAGAGATCCATATTTAAGTTATAAGGAATATTATCTTGTCGTGACTTTCCAACTCCCATCGACCTAAGGAATTTCCAAACTTTAGCGGGGTCTTCATTTTCTACTGAGTCATGGAAATGTGGGCGCTGTGTATTCCTACAAACTCTGTTGCAGTGATTTCGGCGTTCAATGTATTTTTCTTTATTGTACTCGGTTGGGCAAAATCTAAGCTTGGCCTTGGCCACTAACTTTTTGTGCATTAAAGATCTTAACTCACTTGTAAGCCAAGGTGCAGGGAGATGTTTTAACTTGACAGGTCGGATAGGTGCATGTTCATCATATAATTTTGTCAAAGTACGATTGAAACCCTCAACTTTGTCATCAATTGATACTCCATCCAAGACAGCTGACCAGTTCAACTCCTGAGCATCCTTGCGCAAGAATTCCAAATCCATACCACCAAAATTACGCAGCAGAAGAACTTTGGGTTTCGCTTTCGGCGGACGGATTTTATAAGAAAGGAAAAGCAAATCATTATGACAGAAAGCGTCCGCCGAACACTGACCATGCTTACCAACGAGATTTTGGGAATAGACTAGAATAAGGTCAAGAAGAAAGGGGACTCACGGGAGAGGGGACGACGTTAATCTGTCGGTCCCGGTTGTTATTGATTAATAGCAGTCGTTAAGCCATGTCAAAGACCCTCGGGCGGCTTGACAAACTCTGACATCAGAGGCCAGCACTACCTCATACGACAAACAAACAAATGTAAAGATTCTAACGATACCCCATACAGGTATTTATAGGTTATAGTGGAACAAAAAACTCACATATATACATACAAACATACATACACACAATCATGAACCCTGAAACCATTAGACTCCTTTTTTGGGCAGTCGTGCAATAATTGAGTGTAACTAATGCTTTTTCTTAATAAATAATGCGATAACTTTTTCTATCTATAAAATAACTACTATTGTCTTAGCATTTATTGAGTTTGGAAAATGTTTTTCTGCAATTAAAGGTGCACTAGCAACCACTAAACATGAGCACTCCTCTCTATTAAATAATCCCCTGGCTCTAATCACAATGAAATGATGTCTCATCCTTGTTTCGTCCCTGGAACAACTTCACCCGAGTCCGCACAGACGGACGGTCGTTATAAACTTTCCCAGCTTATTATTTGTTCTGTGACATGTGTACGTGTCACTTGTTGAATCTACTACCTTTATTCGTACTATTTGATATTTATAAACAAGTAATAGCGTTTGCTCCCGACTTGGTCCGCGCGGCATACAGTTTATCGCAGTAAAAAATATCGTATGCCCTTCGCCAGGGTCCAAACTATATCCTTACCAATTTTTATCTTATCAAGATCGGTTCATCCGTTTAGTCGTCAAATGGTAACAGACAGACAGATACAGTTACTTTGGATTTTATGATATTGTTATAGATATGTCAAGATAAGCAGGTCTGAGGCCCGATTGCAAGCGCAGCTGCCGTCCACGTTAGAAACTGCACTGTCAGCCAGAGTCTACTGGTATATTTTCGTTTTTTCAATTTATTAATGATTCATTCAAATTTGGCTAATTTGTTAAATCTACTAAAAGGTCATCAAGTACTACCCAAGATTGGGTACCCAAGATGGTATGGGCAAGATTATCCCAGAGGATTTCTAATGATAATTTAATTAAAATCTTAGATATGTTAATATTAAATAAATATTACAAAAGTAATGACGATTATAAGGTATGAAGTACCTTATAATCTATATTAATTCTGGTCTGACCTTTCAGGCTTGAGCCGTCATGTGGGTACGCAGATTATTTTTGTTAAAATATTCTAGTAAGAAAAGTATTACAGAATAAAATGATAACTGTACAATATGAACTGTATCCAGTGGTATTATTTGGTATCATCCCCAGCAGAGGAATAATATATTTTTATAGTGCCCGAGGTCACTTAACGAACTGATGGTTGCACCGATTTCTGCCAAACAAAGCATAAAAAGAACCATTACGCTATTAACTCAATCTTTTAAATAAAAAGTTGCATTGAAATCGGTGTATCCGTTTGGGAGCTACGGTACCACAAACAGAAAGGCATCAAACTTGTGAAACATGACACTTATTGCGTCGGGGGTTAAAAATAATAACCTCAACCAAGAAACAACTCTACGAGGGGGTTACTCCGGGAGGTAGCCGATTTGCATGAGATGCCACCCACATCACAGAGTAACTAATACTTAGTTGATGCCCACACGCGCTCGGAACAATGGCCGCCATGAGCTGACTCGTGAGAACAATACTGATGCAGGATCGAAGAACGTAGCAGAACACGACGTGCATGCAGCTTCATCACCGGATTCGCAGTATAAAGGATCAATTTGCAACTTTAATTTGGCCTGTAATTTTACGCTGTTGTATTAGTATCAGAATTTAGATCTCGGAATAGAAGTCGAATAGCATCAAATCTTTAATGAATTGGCAGGTAGCACGACAAATTTGCCGTCTATCGAGACTTTCGATGGTCAAGTTTTGACGTATAAACCTTAATAAACTACCTTTACCCGCGGCTATGCCCGCGTGGTCAAAATTTAAGGGTTTTATTTTTTTGCGCGAATACCTATTTCTTTTTCGAAAATAAAAATAGCCTAGGTTACTCCTTATAACATCAGCTATCTGCAAGTGAAATTCCCGTCGAATTTGGTTCAGTCGTTTCGGAGATTAGCCGGAACAAACAGAAAGAGAGACAATAAAAAAATGGCCTTTTTGTTAAAGTTCCGTATACACTTTCATAGGCATTAAGTAAAAAGCTGTTATGTCTGCTGACATTACAAACAGACACTTAGTCATTTTTCAGGGCCCCCTCGATCACCACTAACACTAGCGATCCAGGGTTAGTTCGATATTCTCGTAATCAAGACGACCGCCCAAGCCGAGGTCCGTACCCCCTGGGTGCCCTTATGCCAGTCGTCATAAATTTAACTTTGGCGTGCGCTTCCTTCGTCACGCATTGAGGCGAAGCGCTCTAGCGAAGGTTCAAGCTGTAGAGGCTGACAGCAAATATCCTTATTAAAAAAAAAACTTCATTTTATTTATTTGTATTATGTATGGATGAGTATTTGAGGATTTTGTATCAAAATAGTCCTCAAAGTGAATGCATGTTACGCAGGACAGGATGGCATTAGGCACCACCTATTGGACCCATGTTTCTGTCGTCTTGAGAGCAATGCTGGCTTATCATATATTGTATCGAATATCTGAATACATCAAAATAGGCGGCTTTGAGCTCCTTATATTTTTTTTCCATTTTTTGCCAGAGCGTGATTTGTATTTTGGTATCTATAGGTAACGACACTGATGTTGCACTGAGTATATCACAACAAAGATATCGTAATTCTATATACCTATTCGGATACCTACATACGTTGAAGAACTAATAAAGCTGAGGAAATAGAAACCTCCCGCTGTTTCCTCCCCTCAATCACAATAAACCTAGTCTCACGTTGAATTACCTCAATCAATATAAAATGTCGCAGTTGCACCGGAAGAAGTGCCCACTGCACTTCCGGCTTATCCCGTACCGGATGTGTCTGACGTTGATGTTTCATCGGAAAACGGAGGAAAAACGTGACTGGTTGAGTATAATGATGCAAAATGTAAGTATTAATTGGAAATGTAAGGCTGGTTATCCATTGCTGTGCACAGACATGATTTGTGATCGCTTCGCGGACCACGTATGATTTGCAAATCTTGCAAGAGAATTCTCGTGCGCTACCGTTATTGAGCTATTCCGTGCAAATTTTCGTACCTAATAACTGCTTACATGTAACTTAAGCTTTGGTTATGTTTGGCCTAAAAAAATACAAGGTGGGGCTGTGTCGGGGCGCACGGCCGTTTGTTTTTCGTGATACGTCTACGCCACGTACAATTTGATCCGGTCCTGGAAACGTTAAAGACATTTCACGTTAAAAAGTGATCATTATTATTTTTCGATGACATTGATTTTTATAAATGGAAACGCGCCATGCTTCTAAATCGGATTCGAAATGCAAGTGGGTCAATAGTGCTCCAAGCAAGACCACCTGCTCCACGGAATGCTAACCACCATCTGCTTTAGCTCTGTCACCTGTACCTTGTAGGTGGTACCCACTGAAAGTGTACCTGCCAAACTTTAATTAAACCTCTTCTAACTTAAACTCATTAGGTAGTAGTTAAATACAGTTGTTGTCAGGAAAGGAAATGAGTTTCAGTTCTATGTCATAATTTGAATTTTAGTAACTCAACAGCGTGATGAGCAATGTAAAGTTCGAGTCCCAAGAACTAGCGTCAGCTATTGTTAGAGGCATTTATTTTTGAACTTATCTTTTCAAGATTATAGTTAGATCGGGTGAACGTGCCAAAATTGCTTCGACCTAACTTAGAGTCTTCCTAACTTAGGCGTCGGCTAAAGCTTTGGAATAAATGCGTGTAAAATGCATTTGCGTTGCGAGTTGCGACTCGAGCATTAGCTAGTGCCTAAATAGAGGTACAGACAGACACTGCGCTGCTGGTGGACAGATTGCAAAAGAGGTCCATACAACAACAACAAAAATAAATGTATTATTCTAACTATTTATCATTTAGGAGCACTGGTTGATGGCCAAGTCAAACTTCTACGGCGAGATAAAAGCCCATAGACTTCTCTGGCCACATCGAAACAATGGGAGAAGATTGGACTACGAAGCGTGCGTACGGTCATGTGGCTGACGTCCGGTCGACCGTCCAGGTCTCCTGGGCCCCAATTCTACTAAATCAATCGTTATGACAATTATCAACAATTTTCGCGAAATTTTCGCTTTTATCTCTTAAAAGTGGCAGAAGAGTTCTTCAGATGACAATTAAAAAAAAAGTGATAAATGTTCACAAAATTTTCGGTTCGACTACTAAACAAAAAAAATGTTGGTGATTGTAATTACAAAGAAGTCGGGAAGGGCGCGAGCTCCAGGAAAAGGCCTGCAGGAGGAGGCGCAGGACAGACTCAAGAGGCGGCCCTCATCGTCGGTGGCCAAGACTCATGGCACACTGCGTTGTCCTAGTTTGTTTCACTAATAATGAATCCATACATAATCTCATATTCGAATCCATGTACTGAATAGTGAAACCGATGGAGAGTTCACTCTAGAACACACTCTATCGCAGGTTCAGTATCTGGCATGGTAGGAGTACATATAGGCCAGCAGGGCACCTTCAGGTCCAGCGTACATTACAAGTAGTCTCAGGTACACTCAGACCAGTCTAAAGTACTAAACTAACATAAGTTTCGCCGTCCCCAATTCAGTCCAATTTAAACTTTGGCAGCGTTCCACTCTCACAAAATGTTAAGTATCATAACAAGGTAAAACATTGCGAAACAGCTTTGTAAGTCATTTTGTACGTAGCAATGTTGTATTATAGATGCATTTCTGTATTTACAAAAGGAAAAAGCTCTCGCTGAGCTACCGTCAATACTAAAATCATAAAAACATTATTTCATATGATTCTTTGAAGCTTTATCCTACTTCCTACTAATATTATAAACGCGAAAGTTTGTAAGTATGGATGTATGGATGTTTGTTACTCTTTCACGCAAAAACTACTGAACGGATTTGGATGATATTTGGTATGGAGGTAGCTTATACCCTGGATTAATACATAGGCTACTTCTTACTCCGAAATAGGAGAAAAAAATATTATCGTTTTCTTTAAGAAGTTGGAGATACAAAATTGACAAATATAGTTATTAAAAGTGAGTATACTTACCTCCCCCATGAACATTAAATGGTGTGATTTTATTAAAAAAAGTATGTCTGAGTGAGTACCAGGAGAACAGAAACACTTAAGATGTTGGAGACATAATATTGAAAAAAAATAAATTAAGTGAGTATACCTCCCCATGAACATTAAATAGTGTGATAATAATATTTAAAAAAAAGTATTTCTAAGTACCAGGAGAGTAGAAACACTTAAGAAGTTGGAGATACAAAATTGCCAAATAAAGTTATTAAAAGTGATTATATATCCCCATGAACATCAATTAAACGGTGTGATTATATTTAAAAAAATATTTCTAAGTACCAGGAGAAAAGAAACACCTGAAGTTGTATATATATCCTACTAATATTATAAACGCGAAAGTTTGTAAGTATGGATGGATGAATGGATGTTTGTTACTCTTTCACGCAAAAACTACTGAACGGATTTGGATAAAATTTGGTATGGAGGTAGCTTATACCCTGGATTAACACATAGGCTACTTCTTACCCCGAAATATGCAGGGGTTCTGAGGGACGCGGGTGAAACCGCGGGGTGCAGCTAGTCCAAAATACAACACAACATGATTAAATAATTCTTTATTATTATCTCAGAGTTCTTTTTTCCAGAAAATTAATAATAGCGAAGAGTTTTCAGTATGTGAATACAATAAGACTTTAATTAATAATACTTTACAATTCAAATTGTTCCTCCTGTCCATTCACAAATCCATTTATCGCTTGCATTGCAAATCCTCTGCACCGGACGTCCTGCTACAGTGTAGTGAATACAGAAGAATATTTTGAATAATAAGTTACACACCTTACGCACATCTAACGCACTCGTCATCACAAAATCTACAATTTCAGGAAGTGTCTGTCTGCCACCATAAAAAATCAGAGAAGTTTGACCGTGCCTAGAGCAGATAACGTATTATCTTTACTGTGACATGATCACAACATCTTCGATAATATGTTCAGGACAATTCACACCAATTACCTAGCCCCACTAGGATACCCCGTAGGGTGCTAGGCAACGGATAAACCTACGACTACACGAATAATACATCCATGACTCGGAAACAAACATTTATGCTCATTACACAAATGATTGCACCATTCGGGATTCAAACCCGCGACCGTTTGACTGTGTAGTCAGGAACGCAGGGTCACAGTCACACTCGGTCGTCGGTGATTGATGTGAATTGTATATTTGAATGTACATCTTAGATAATAAGCTTCCGATAGAAGCCCATTTATTCAACTCTCAGAATCGTTCCTTTATAATTATGTACTCGTAGGAGGTTAGCGTAAGTTTTTCAAAAAGTGTAGGTACTACATTTACTGTGGCTCCGCATAATAGCAGTACAGACACCTCCTACGAAGCGCTGTCGACTTCATAAAGGCTGTATTATAAGTATTAAAGTTACTTATTTCGCGGTATTCACGACGGCTTACGGGAAAGTTATGGGTTTCCATACCTTTTGTTTTCGCTTAAATTTTTAATATACCGTAGATGATCCCGCTAAGCCGCCCTTTGTTTTGCTGTATCTTTCAGTTACGCTTAATCTGGCCTGCGGAGGTGGGCTTAAGTGTAAATATGCTGGGAACATAGTTAAATGGGTATACCGTGTGGAATATCTCCTGGACTTTGGCCTGGATAGATGATAAATTATGGCAGAAGCAACAAGTTATTAAGGCCAAACTTAAAAACCTCGACCATACATACATAGCGACATACATAGCCGTATTACCGTATTTATTAGTAATGTACTAAATTCAATGTTTTTTAATCGACTTCACAAAAGGAGACGCTTATATGTTTGGCTGTATGTATGTTTTTTTTTTATGTATATCGGTCCATATCTCCGTCAATGGCGGACCGATTTTAAAAATTCTTTTTTTGTTTGAAATGGGTATACTCTCCAGGCGGTCCCATATAAATTGTATCAAAGTTGGTTTACCAGTTTTTCGAGAATAAATCCATTCGATTTTGTGTTTATATTGCCTTTATTTTGTGTTTATCTCTAAGATTTCTAAACTGATTTAGATGGTTATTTTTTTAATCAAAAGGGTAATCTTTGTGCGTTGTGCCCCATAAATTTCATCAAAATTTTATTTTTTATTTGAAAATCTATTTGTTTTCTAGTTTATGTTCTCTAATATCTTAGGATTTCTGAAACGAATTAGATGATTGTTTTTACTTCAGTAAGAGGGTATGACCGACGACACGATGGACCGAAGACATTGTAGCCATCGCAGGAAGTCGGTGGATAGAGGTGGCACAGGATCGCTCGTCATGGCGCTCTTTGGGGCAGGCCTATGTTCAGCAGTGGACTTCTAAAGGCTGTCATGATGATGATGATGATGAAGAGGGTATTTCTCTGATTTGGTGCAAATCATATGTCCGTCAAAAAATAAACGAATCTACCTGCTCCAAATGAACCAAATATTTTTTATATGATAATTGAGTTCTATAAATAAGTAAATCTTGCACCTAAAACTATTTTTTCAATTGGCAAACAAGAACGAAAAAAATAAAATGTATCCTCTAAATCTCATTACCTTCAGTGTCCTTTGCACGAATTATGGGAATGATATTAAAATAAAATACAATTAGATGTTTTAACTATGTAGTGTTATTTGGTGGGTCATAAAGTACATGGTGAAAATGTGATTTAAAAAAGAAATACGATTGTTATTAATGATCAATATGGTATAAAATACATTTGTCACGAAAAAAACTAATTACCTTCAGCCCAAATTGAAATATCAAAAATCATACTTTTACATACACGTAATGGAGTAGCTACCCCCCTTCCTATATGCACGTTGCTCATCCATTCAGCCAATGAACAGTAAACAGGGCGGACTCTTGCAGATTTTTCTAAAACTAATTGCAAAGACGCGATCGTGAACCATGGTAAGCAAATTTTTTCATTACCGTGAGTGTGATTTTGAGATAAGTACTAATTGTTTTTTTTGTATTGTTTATTTTAACATAATTGTAATTAAGTTCGAATACTTAGGAAAAAATTATACCTTCGTATTGTAATTATTTTCTGGGTAAATCTAAAATAGGTAAAAAAATATCATTACCCTCAGTTTCATTACCATCTATTTCCTTCAGCTAATAAGGCGATGGTAATTAGAATAAGGGGATGTTAATTATTTTTCAGTGTGTTTACTATCTGAAAAGTCGTGGAAAAACAGTTTTTTTGTCATTATTCAACAAGACTTTCCATACACTAAATATCCAGACTTCAACAAGTGGAGTTTCTCAAAGTAAAAAAGTACTTTCTGATATTTTATTTTTATTTATTTTTATTTTATTGATAGGCCTATATCCTCGTAAATTTTAGGTATAATATAGTATTATTTACATACAAATGTATATTTTTTACGTACTTTTTCATGGGCACAGGAAAAAAGAAAATTTATTTTTTTCTCTCAAATTCCTTTTTTTTTGCACTAAATCAGAGAATCACCCAAGAAGACCTCTAGTGTGGTACTGTATAAATTTCATCAAAATTGGCTTAGTAGCTTTAAACAAGCTTTAATATAATTCACTGTCACAGTCCTTCGACAGATACGACCAGCCCCACCACCTGCCACTAATTCACCACTTACCACTTACTAATTCTAAGAGCTATGTCGACAACTTTGGTTCTCTGCCGGATCACCTCATTCCGGATACTACTCCGAGTATAGCCCTTTCCATAGCATGCTGAGCGACCATAAATTGGTGGACTAGTCGTACCAAATTCTATATTCAATGGGAAATAATTAATCCGACGGTGGATTATAATTTTGTTTTTGAAGGTAGGTACGTATTTCTAATCGTTATGATAAAATACAAAACACACAAAACGAAAAGGGAATATATATTTTTCGAAAATAAAGTATTTATTTCACGAAGACATTTTAATATCATTATCCGTTCACTGTGTCGACGCAACTAGTAATGTTATCCCTTAGTACATTTTATCGAGCAACCTTTAATAAGGCTCCTCCTCTAACATTTTACGTATATATAAAAGTTGCGCCGCTAGCATTACCTATGAACTCCTTCCGGCACAAGCGCGGTAAGGAACGTCGGGAGGACGCCCTTAAAATTTTACGGTGGTTTTCCTCCTCAAAGTTCGATTCTTGGAAAAAAGTTACCGCTAGATACGAGTTGGAAGGTATTCATTTTATCATTGAGGACTCAGCTCAGTAGAGGAGTAATGTGCATAATAATATGCTACAAGTCTGACAACAGCTCCAAGTTACGGAGGTACGAACGCGCATGTTCAATCAAAACTCCTTCCGATAGGAATACTGATGTTATGATAGCTAACGCAGATAAAGGCGTAAAAGGCGAAAGGCGTATTTAGTAGTTTAAAAAAAACTACTAAATACGCCTTTTCCGTGGTTTGATTTATTGTGATTTAGTATCAGCGCTGAATTTAGAAAATGCATATATAATATGCATTTTCTGTGACATTTCATTAATGCATAGCCAGAATTTATCGGTAGGTGTTTTGCTTCTATTAAGCTGTTTACTGAGTGAGGTATTAATAAGCTTCTTTGGGAACAGGTGTACCTATGGTTTGTTTACATTTTAGTGGCAGAGCTGCCGGTTTATGGGGAAACTTGCCGTGTTTCGGGACTTGGTTTTATCGTCCTGTTGTTTATTAAGGAGCGATTAGGTAAGTTGGTGAATGCTTGTATTAAATAATGCGAGCATCTTGAGAAAAACTTGCAAATATTTCTGAGAGTAACAGGTATAAACAAAACTGTAGATTATTAATTGAATTAAATTGAATTGACTTCCTAGGAAAGGATGATCTACAAAGTTAAATGAAAAATACCTAGTGCCTGGAACACTAATCATATCTAAAGTTTTAATATTAATGAATGACAGTTAATACAATCTGATTACTTCACAAAATATATTTAATGGGCCACCCTAATCACTTTCCGAAAGCCCCGCAAACTAAAATCAATCACATACCCTCAGAGTAAGCTCATAATCTGTCGCGTCCAGCGCGGCGGGCCTGTGACGGGCTTACAATGATGGATTGGATTCACTAGGCTCGATTCCTGAAACACTGGAGAACATGTTTGACAGCCTTTGAAACCACCGACTACAGAAGACATAATCCTTTTTGCACATTCTGCTCTGGAACTTTAAACAATTTTCCAAAACAGCACAGCAAGCCTCGAGTTTATGACCAACAGCAAAACACGTAGTGGCAAGAGATACACTATGTCGATGAGTACATCTACTTGGGCGATATAGTTTCTTTCGAAAACAGGCAAGACAAGTAAATCGATCGCCGCATCGAAAACGCCTGGAAAACCTACTGGTCCATAAAGACGCTGATGATGGGAGATATTCCAATATCTCTGAGGCGCAGACTCATCGACATGTGCATCCAGCCCACGGTGCTCAGACACGGTCACTCACTGAATCGCAAAAGTTCCGCCGTCTGCCAAAAAGCAATGAAGCGCAGTATCTTGGGCGTTTGGGGGTGGTGGGGGGGTGAACCCCCAAACCCCCCCTGCCTACGGTCTTTTATATATCGGGTAACATCAGGGGTATACTGGACTTAAGAGCTTTACTAAATTACTTGTCTGGATGTGTGAAAACGCTTACTAGAAATGAAGTCACTTAAAATTAAGATAAAATTTACTTATCTACTTAACAACTTAATACGTGTAAATTAGGCTTTAGAGTGACTCTATCTTTTAGTGCAAGTTATTGTGTATATTTCTTGGAATATACCTACAAGTTTGTATATTTCTTGGAACATTCCTACAAGTTTGTATATTTCTTGGAATATACCTACAAGTTTGTATATTTCTTGGAACATTCCTACAAGTTTGTATATTTCTTGGAATATACCTACAAGTTTGTATATTTCTAGGAACATTCCTACAAGTTTGTAATGCAAAATAACGGACCCACTGGAACTGAAAAACTGGACTTTACTGAGTTTGAGTTTGTGTTGTTTTTTATATAACATATAGAAACTCTTCTTTAACCTTATCATAGGAGTATATTATATAGTTATACTATGCCTTATCTCAAGGTACCAACAAAAAATGGATTCAGCTCAAATAACGTTCGGAAAGTTTACTGTGAGATGAATTACGGAGTCGAAACGTGGCCACTCAAGGTAAAACTAGTCCACAAATTTAAGGTCGCTCAGCGAGCTATGTTTGGAGTTTCTGTGAAGGAGAAGATTCGTAATGAAGATATCCGACAGAGAACCAAGGTAACCGACATAGCTCTGAGAATATGCAAGCTAAAATGGCAGTGGGCTGGCCTTATTTCCCGAAGAACCATTAATCGTTGCAGTAAAACGAGTTCTCGAGTTAAGACCACGTTTAGGCAAACGTAGTGTAGGACTCCCTGTGAAAAAAAAAGGGTAGAGTGCGCAAAAAAACGCCGCTCTAATAGACGGGCATTATAGACGTGGGCAACAAGGCTATCAGGCTGAAGTTGGATCTGGCGGGTCATGTTAACCGCATGCATCCCGACCGTTGGACATAGCTAGCAAAACATTGGGTGCCTGAAGATGGACGACGACGTCTGAACGAAGTAATATAGATACTTTTAGTTTTGGAATAACACATGCAGGATCATTAAATCCTAGAAAAATTACCTCGCGTAAAATAAGTTTTTTCGAAGAAGTGTCTTTTATTGTTCCGGTTTGTTTGTATCTTCTTTACAATCCAACTACTCAACAAAATCACAAACATCTACAACATAAGTTCATGCAGCACAACCGCTGTAAAGTACAAAGCCATTATATTCCACTCTACCTGCAGCAAGATCCAATAGCCTAATGTGCTATTTGCCGATACCCGGAACTAGCCGGATCAAACTAGAACCAACTAGGATTCCCCGTTTCAAACGAGGTGGGGAGAATCGTGATCTTCGAAGCTACTGGGGTTTATTGTGTGAAGTGTAATGCGCACACTTAGCAGCTTCTAGTCTAGGGTTTCAATGCAGTGTCACATACCATACGCATCTATTCAAAAATACCTTCTATAAAATATAGTAGCCAAGTTAGAATAGAATACGTTTTGAGTTCACGACGTCTATCTCAATTCAACCCAAAACTAAACTGTGCACAATGGTGGAATTAAATGCAAATTCAATCATTGCCGCTCGTCGGCCGGTTTGGGCGAAGATACGAATGAAATTTTCATCTGTCTCGGAATCAATAGGTGTAAGGGGATAAACTAAATCTGGTTACGGAATGACGTATTTGATAGTAATGTTCAAATAGAGCTCAAAATATTAGGTAACCATTGGACTTAACAAATCGTAAAGAATTGAGGCAACAGACATTCGATTACATATTATGTACTTTTTAGGGTTCCGTAGTCAAACAAGGAACCCTTATAATTTCGTTATGTCCGTCTGTCCGTCCGTCTGTATGTCACAGCCATTTTATTAGAACATTTATAGCCCCATACACTCTCAGTGTAATTAGAGTTTTGTTCCGAAAATTCTGTAAGTTTATTGCTTAAAGTTTATTCCCTAGTGCAATGGACATACTTGCCCCGGGAGTCAGTTAAATGTAGGAACACCCGGCGCCGGAGCCCGGTGTATTCATTTTCATAATATTAATTGTTTAGAGCGCCTGATGTTGATTTACTGGCGTTCTCGGTAATGGAAACGAATCGCTAGCGATTTATAGTTAGCCTTGAGTGGTGAAAAGTATCTATATGAATGCTCTGAGGACTATTTCTTTAACAAGCCATGGCGTTGGCTTTCTTTTGAAGACTATTTGACTATTTGATAAAAGATTTAGGTATGTAGGTACTACAATTTCACGGTTTAAGGTTTACATCAATGTTTTTTTCTGTATCTAGCTGCGTCCCGGGGCTTAGCTCGCGTCTGCGTGTTTTTTTCCTGGGATAAAATTATCCTGAGTTATTCCAGCACGTAATGTACCTATGTACTTATTTACCATTTTTTTAGACACAAATAGTTTTTATCAATTGCTCAGCTTGCACTCGTAGAATTGAGATGCTACATTAGATTTAAACTCTCGTCAATCGATATTTATGTGACCTAAAAGTGACAAGCGCATTTCATTCAGTACAGTACAGTATTTAAGAAGAGACCAGAAGTAGACACTAGGTACCTCATACGTACCTAGTACGTATGTGTACATACATTTGAAGCAGTTATTACCGTTTGATGTGAAGCGTGTGCATCTAATGACGAGTACAAACAGGAGCAATGTCTCGGATCAGGAGATAGAACGCGATTCCGATGTAACCAACATTACAAACGTTCCTTGTGTTCACTGGCATACATACTTCCATTCTAATATTAGAAAAGCGAAAGTAACTAGTCTATTTGTAACCCTTTCACGACTAAACGGCTGTACCGATCTTGATGAAATTTGGTATGGATATAGATTGAACGCCGATGAAGGGCATAAGATATTGGTATCGCGATAAAATTTAATCCGCACGGACAAAGTCACGGGAAAACCTAGTAGTTAATAAAATATCTCATGCCTATTGTGCTGTTAAGGTGCGAACATAATGAATGGAATGGGCGGCGACAGTAGCTATCTTACCAAATAAGAATAAACCGCGCTTTTGGATATCCAAACCCACAGACAGAATTCGCAAGACAATAAGATTCTTAAAGAGCTAAAAGCCTTATTCCCTAGAGACAGAAATAATTAGAATCATAATTATTGCCACAAAGACACAGACAGAATTCAACATATTATTGTGATGTCAGGCGCGCATAGAGGTGTTTTCAGGCAGTTGAACCGCAGTATTCGAAACTGTGCCCACGGCTTTGCCCGCATGGTCATTTCTCTGGGTTAAAGTATCCGAAGTGTTATTCCAGGACCTAAAGTATCTACACACCAAATTTCATCAAAATCAGTTGAGCCGTTTCAGAGCGAGGAAGTAACAAACATACACACACACACACACACACACTCATATATTTAATATTAGTGTGCCTAAGCTCATTCCAATATCCTTTAGTCAGCACCACCATTTCGTAACCCACGAACCAAGTTGCACCCCCGTTAAACCAGCATCTCTGTAATGCGATTCCACCTGCGTCGCTACTCGCGAGCCAACTCACTGGCAACTCGTGATAAATGTGGGACGGCTGACAGCTAGCCGGGAGATGCAAGAAACTTTGCGGGACTATCGACTTGGAAACATGCCGTGCATTTTCTGTTTGGGGCATAAATCAAGGTTATAATTAATAACATTAAGATATGAACAACGAGCTCAGGGAGTGCATTAAGAGAGGCCTGCGTCCAGCAGTGGACAAGTATTGGCGGATGATGTGTGTGATGTGAATAATTAATAATAATAATTGTACATTTAATGTGAACACGTCGACAGGCGTTGGCCCGTACGGGACAAAAGCGACTATTTTAAAAGCTTTTATTTAACTTGCAATGTTTGTATGTATTTATGTATGTATGTCTGTATGTATGTTTGTTTCGGTCAAATCTTGCAAGTAAAACCACTTGCTCTTATCCTATTATGAATTATTGCATATTGGTTCAGTTACGATGACAATGCATTTTAATGGTACGCATGACTTGAATTGACTTCAGGAACAGCTCCAGATAAAGGAACTCTTCAACAGTCAACAGCACAGACATGAAATTTTGTGTACGCATTATATTAGGCTAGGTGGTTTGAAGTTTTACCATGATATAGTTGCTGCACTCCGGGTTGGCTCCTGATTAAGGAACTCGTCAATGGATAACAGCAGGCCTAACGATTCTATAGTGCAATTTAGAATCCAACGATACCGGGTTCAAATCCTAGGCCCCGCACCAATGACTTTTTTGAGTTATGTGCGGTTTTCCATCGCTCCGTGCTTCGGAGGGCACGTTAAACTGTCGGTCCCGGCTGTTATTGATTAATAGCAGTCGTTAATCCATGTCAGAGGCCCTCGGGCGGCTTGACACCAGACTCCAGCAAACTCTGACACCAGAGGCCAGCACTACCTCATACGACAAACAAACAAACAGCAGACACGAAATGTTGTATACGCATTTCGTTCTAAGGTTCATCATGACATGGCAATTTAATATAAACTTTTTTTAAATGTTTTTTAATTAACTTATTGCAAATATTTAAGAAAATCTTTTTGTTTTATTAACCTTCGTAATATGTAAATTGTGTGTATGACTTTTAATTACATTACATTCCTAAAAAGCCCAGAAACGCCAAAAACGCATTAATTATAATCTGGTAGAGCGATGGTAGCCTAACAGTTCAAAGTGCAACATCGAATCCAACGATACTGGGTTCGGTCCTAGACTTCGCCCAATGACTTATCTTAGTTGTATGCAGTTTTTCATTTACAAATTCTACACAACTGCAGAAACAAACTAGTACTCTTTCAAGTTTCATGCTCAAACTTGGCACCAACTTGGGCATTGCTGGACCTGCACGGTATCCATTGCTGGCCCTGCACGGTATCCATTGCTGGACCTGCACGGTATCCATTGCTGGACCTGCACGGTATCCATTGCTGGACCTGCACGGTATCCATTGCTGGACCTGCACGGTATCCATTGCTGGACCTGCACGGTATCCATATTGCACTGATGACTGCTGAATGACAGATGTGTCTATGGCAACATTTATAATTTATCTTGAACTCAGAGCATCTTGGGTTATTTGTCTTTCTATATCATGGGTTAAATTCCAATATGTACCGTACCTATCAATATTTTTGGGGAATTATAAAACATTTTTGTACTTGTTTGTTTTCCAAACTTTGAAAATTGTATGAATAAGAAAATAAATTGCAAAACCTATAATGACGGTAATAGTTAGAATGCGTCATTTCACGATCTGTAACATGTACTTTGTACCTGTGGATTATCTGTTCACTCTATTGCATACTCATCACTGAAATCACAGACATCCTTCCATCCCTCTTATTAATTCGTTAATTTTAACATGTCAAAGTCAATAAATTATTGTAAAGAATATATTGTAAATAAGCAAAATAATGGCACTTTTACAAGTCAAAATTGACGTCTCATGATCAAGGAGATATACATAAAATATTATAAAAAGATCAATTCAATAAAATTTAGGTAAACTAAGTATGCTTTGAGTTTGAGTATGCATGAATTGGTTACAATCAATTTACAGTAACGTAATTAAAAATTATATCTCGGCCTTTCAGTCATAGTCACTGAAAGATGTGTTATATATCTTGTTATTCCCTAGGCTCTTCGCATCAAGTTACCGTCAGCATGAAAGCAAATTTTCCAGTGCATTTGTGGTGCAATTTAAACTCGCTGCAGAAGTAATTCCCGAGCTTAGCGAGCCGTAAGGGCGGGGACGTGTGAAGACTCAGCCTTCAGGCGGGCGTTGCTGTCGGTCGTGCGGTATTACCTTAGTATGGTAAATTTATTGTAAAAAAGGGCGGTGGTAGCCTAACGGTTCAATAGTGCAACATAAAAGGGCGGTGGTAGCCTAACGGTTCAATAGTGCAACATAAAAGGGCGGTGGTAGCTTAACGGTTCAATAGTGCAACATAAAATCCAACGATACCGGGTTCGGTCCTAGACTACGCACCAATTACTTTTTTCTGAGTTATGTGCGGTTATCACTCCTTCCGAAGCACGAAGCGATAAAATATAATAATATATGTGATGATAATATATGATATTGATTAATACCAGTCGTTAAGACATGTCAGAGGAAATCGGGCGGCCTGTCAAACTCTAAAACCAGAGGCCAGCTAGTAATGACCTCATACGACAAACAAAACCAGAGGCCAGCTAGTAATGACCTCATACGACAAACAAAACAAATTGTAAATTTTGGGTTGGTTGCATTATTGGTATGAATGAGTGTTGACACGAACCTACTTGTGTGCATTTGTGAAATAAGGTGAAATTTTAACCGACTTCATTGTATATTAGATATTTCAGTAGACACCCATTTTTTTACGAATCACTACTTTTATGTTCCGTTGGATCCGTTATTATTCGTAAAATAATCTATACCTATAATAAAACGGTAAGGTCCAATTCTGTACATTGAAGATATTTTGAAATATTTTTTTGGAGGGTACTCTATATTCTATACTAAAGACAAAACTGTATTTTTTTAATTTTTGTCTGTCTGTCTGTATCTTGGCCGCGCATCACGCCGGAACTACTGAATGAATTCAAATGAAAGTTGGTATGGTTTGAGTTCATACGACGAGGTGAACATAGGTTACTTTTCTCCCGAAAAATTAAAGGGTTCCCGCAGGATAGGGGTTGAAAAATATACAAATGTGGGCTTGTCTCGGATCAAACCTGCAAATGTATGGAGATTGCAAGAATTGAGGATTTAAGATACCTAGGAGTTATTATAGTTAACCTTGTAAGTGGAACCCGCATGTTGATCTCATTGCTACTAGGGTTCGTAAGTTGTCGTGGGTCTTCAGAAAGTGGAGATATATTGCTAAAAATGACTTAACCTGTCGGCTATCGGTATTCCGTACGGGATATTTGAGGTTATTTTTGCAAATTTCGCAAAAAATAAATAAAAAATCAATAAGTAAAAAAAATATGTTTTCTATGTTTTGGTTCATTAACCTTCCTCAAATACAGATTTTGTGTATGGCGAACCTTAATAATTCTATATTAAAAAAATAGCCCAATAACTCTAGTTACGCATTCGTCCACAGCTTAATTAGTCTTATTTATAAAGCTATTTGTCAGTCAATCTTTTAGTACTGCATATCTATATGGGGACGAACGCATAAAACACATTTGCTGAAATTAGAAAGAGCCCAAAGACGTATTCTGAAAATCATGTTCTGGAAGACATTCAGATTTTCAACGGAACAACTTTATAGCGAATGTCAACTTTTAACACACAGACTTACAAATATAACATACAGTACTTAGGAAACATTAAATAACACCCTATCAGAAATTACAATTAACTAAAAGGAGAAAGGATAAATTTTGTGCTATTGCTTATTTATAATACCAGACCACATATATGTTTAATTTTATGTTTAGTAAAGTTAACAAAATTAATAATATTTATGAACTCATTCACTCGGAAAGTAAATTTAAAATATATACATGGTTATTAACTATGAACTACGACAAGACGGAGGAATTCATTACCTTACTTAGTTAGGGTATTGAGCTCTTTCAGCTACCTCATAGGTAATGTTCATTCACATTCAACACACACACACGGATACACCCTTACACACAACACACACCCTTACACACATATTACTTATTAATTTAAAAAGGGGAGAAAAAGGGGATTAAAGAAGGGAGTGTTCCCTTCTTTTTGCGTGTTTCAATTGGAAGCATCGCATCATTTATGTCGTATTTATGTAATTTTAGGTTCCATAAAGAATTGTGTCATACAGAAAGGAGGTCCCAAGATACAAGTTAACGTAGTTTGGGGACCAATGATTGATATGTTTTGTAACCGGAGCTTATTTCATTAAAAACTTATTATTATTATTTATTCTGTGCCTTATTACCTTTCTGACTCTAACAACGCAGTATATACGAAATTATACATTTTATGTTTACATACGTACTACAAACGTGTTACAACAGTTCTCAAACACTAATTACATATAATGGGCGACGCAAGAACACTGATTGCATTTCAACTTGAACTTAATACTAACTTAGTCAGATAGGAGCTAGAGCAAATAGTTAACTTAATACTATGTCTAAATAGATAACAGAGAGTTACTACGTCTAAAAGATAATTTATAATAGAATCTAACTATAACTATAATTTCCCTTAGATTTCCTGAAAATTATTTTTAGGTTGTCTCAAAGGGAGTAATGAAACAATACAATGAATGGGAGTATGTAATGAGTGTGTAAAAGTCATTTATTTATTTTTACCCAACCGAGGAGGGTTATGTGTTTGATTTATATGTATGTTTGTTTGTTTGTTTGTTTGTTTGTTTGTACGCTTCTTAGGCGCATCCTACAGCCTAAACGGTTTGATAAATAAATGAGGTATCATTTGATTCGTCTTAGTCACGAGAGTGCTATAGGATATATGAAGTATCAAGAAAAGTAATATGGCGGCTCACAGCTGCCATTTTTTTTTGCAGTAGCAAGTGTCTTTCAAGCTCCTTATAAAGTCTAAAATTGTATTTAATAGTTTTGTTCGCAGCCTGTTTTTTTTATAATAATTTTTACTTGTTACTTACTTAATTGTGTCATTTTATTTGATTTGATCAAATCGTTTTTTACCAGACTAAGGTGAAGCAAGGGAAGGGTGATGAAGTTAACAGTCTATGTATGCATTAGTGTATGTATGTATGTATATATTTATGTAGATGTTCCACCATAGCGTTGCCCCTTTACTTGGTCCGATTTTGACAAGCGAGGTGTCAATCGATTCATCTTCAGGTTTAAAGTGTCATAAGTTATTATTTTTTACCCGACTACTTCGAAGCAAAGGAAGTGTTATGTATTGACTACAGTGTGTGTTGGAAGTGTTTTGTATTGTATTGTATGCCGTTTTCGGCTACAGCGACTTTACTCTTCTGCTTTCATCAATTATGAGCTTGGGTGTGTAGCTCTTAAATGGCTTATATACCCTATTTTTGCGGTAAATACGCGTACACAACGTGCGCAAGTTAGGGCACCGTTGATGTAATTATATTGTACATTTGGAGGCGGTCTCATCGTCAGTTGGTCACGCTTTGCATCTAGTTTACGCCTCCTCTCATTTTAAAATGAGTGTACATTACGCTGCACCACACGAAGCCATTCAGGGCGATGCCCAGCTAGCGATTCCCAACGAGAGGGCTCAATACTGCATTTCTTCATATGTTTTTTCTGAACGTTCTTGTACCTGAGGAACTGGCCACCACTTTTTCGCTTACCGTAAATTTGGTCCGACTTTGACAAACGAGGTATCAATCGATTCGTCAAAAGTGTATTTTTTTATTTTTTACCCGACCGTAGTCGGTTTTGTTATTTTCTAATTAATTAATTAGCAAATAACAAAGGCCTTCAACTTAACGATATTTTTTTGCAGAAATTAATGTAGCCTCAGTTATGACGCCAACAGTATCCTCTTCAGTATCCCGCGTCAGTTGTAATCTGACTTTGTTGTTCCGTGAACTAAGTTACCAGGAGTTGCCGACGCCGGAGAACATTAACACTGTTAGTTACTCTGTACCGACAGTTTGTCGCATCACTTCTCTTTTTTAAATACATAACGAGAAGGTTGTTTTTCTGATAGAAGCGCCTTGCCTCCCTGTAGCAATTGCAGCGCCTCCCAGAACATCGGATAGCAAAATGTCGAACGTGACTGCATTGCGCCCGACCACCCTGAGACATTAGCGTAGCTGGAAACGGTATCCTTCCAACCGGAACACAGTAATGTTCGATTGTTGCAGTTGAATATATGATCTGATCTGCACTAATATTATAAAGAGGATAGATATGATTTTTGTATATTTGTTTGTATATAATCGATTTTAAAAATTCTACCACCTATTTATTCAAAGCTAGTAGCTTTGTATAATATATGAGTGAAAAAACATGAGCTGTATTTTATTTTTAAATAAATTAGAGTTCCCTACGAAAATTGCAATTTTGTAACAAAATGTATCAAAATTTGGCTGCAAAAATGACGATTACTAGATGTAAGGAACGGAATGACATGTTACCGTTGAAACGAAATAATAACAAGTAATTGCTGCGAAAGGTTTTAGATTTTGAACTACGTTTACTGGCGTATTTTTTTTTAAGTTACGACTGGTTTTATAATTTTAAAAGTAAGAAAAATTCCTCGGTGTGAGCGCTACGAGGGCGATTCCGGGGCAGTCACTAGTATCTGATAAAGATATCTCCGTCAAGCTTCAGAAGTCTTTCATGTAGAAGAGAAAAAACCGTCATCTCTTCGTTTTTTTACCCGACTGCGGAGGGCTATATTTTTGGCCTCTAAGGTATGTTTGTATGTTCCTTTGGCGTGTCCTACAGCCTACAGCCTAAACGGTTTAACGGATTTTGATAAATGACGTATCATTTGATGTCTTAGTCACGAAAGTGACATAGGATATATGAAGTGTCAATAAAATCGTCGTAATATAACTGCCATATTGTATTTTCGACGGAACAAAAAATGACCTGATGCTAACTGTTATGTAATATTGATAGAAAGAACTGGAACTATTGTGTCCGCCACAAAACTGTAATATAACACAAAGAAACACGGAAGGATGGTGATATTATTTCCACCCAATGATGGCATTCTTCTTTTCCAAGGTTATAACTTCTATAACGCACTAACAAGTGCGTTTTTTTGTCTTCGTTGTGATAAAGTTTATCCAAATTATTATCTTCGTTGTGTTTTTTATCTCTCTCGTAACATATCCACGGAAAGAAAACCGCACTGTGTTTATGATGAGCAGTAACGAGGTACTTTCTGCTTACGTTTTAGGTGAACAATGGTGATATTACTGTGCAGTGGGGAGAAAAACTAATTGTTTTAGGTGAACAATGGTGATATTACTGTGCAGTGGGGAGAAAAACTAATTGTTTTAGGTGAACAATGGTGATATTACTGTGCAGTGGGGAGAAAGACTAATTGTTTTAGGTGAACAATGGTGATATTACTGTGCAGTGGGGAGAAAAACTAATTGTTTTAGGTGAACAATGGTGATATTACTGTGCAGTGGGGAGAAAAACTAATTGTTTTAGGTGAACAATGGTGATATTACTGTGCAGTGGGGAGAACAACTAATTGTTTTAGGTGAACAATGGTGATATTACTGTGCAGTGGGGAGAAAAACTAATTGTTTTAGGTGAACAATGGTGATATTACTGTGCAGTGGGGAGAACAACTAATTGTTTTAGGTGAACAATGGTGATATTACTGTGCAGTGGGGAGAAAAACTAATTGTTGATTTGTCAACAAGATATGACAGTGTTCTAAAATTTCTGTTCACTGACAATTTGAGTATTATATTCTTTTACTTAAAATAAGCTATTGAACAAGAATATAACATTTTTAAAATTCGTGCCTGTCTGTTTGTTTATCTGTTTGTCTGTATATTTGTTCGCGCATCACGTAAAAACTACTAGACCGATTGCGATGCAGTTTTCACTGTTATACCAACATTTGATCAAAATTCCTTCAGCCGTCAACAGTATTTTTATCGATTGCTCGGCTTTTACTCAACGGATTGAGATACCAAGTGAGTCAAACCCTAAGCTATCTAACAGTGAAAACCACATCGCAATCGTAGTTTTAACGTGATGCGTGAAAATACAGACAAACAAACTAACAAACGGACAGACACGATTTTAAAACATGTTCTATTCTTATTTAGTAGCTTATTTTAAGTACCCTAGACATATATTTTTTCAGTTATCTCTTGTGTACAGTTTTTTTCGTTCCTATTGCTTTATTATATGTATAGATAAAATCTATCTATCTGTATAGACAGTTTTTTTTTTTTTTATTAAATAAGTGTTTATAATAATAATAAAACATGAGCCGTCGTTCTATTATTAATAGAAGAGAATAGAATTGGATAGAATCGGATAGAATCGAACAGAATCGAACAGAATCGAACAGTATGAAACAGAATCGAGCAGAATCGAAAATAATCGAATAGAATCGCACAGAATCAAACGGACTCGAACAGAATCGAACAGAATCGAACAGAATCGAACAGAATCGAACAGAATCAAACAGAATCGAACAGAATCGAACAGAATCGAACAGAATCGAACAGAATCGAACAGGATCGCACAGAATCGAACAGAATCGAACAGAATCGAACAGAATCGAACAGAATCGAACAGTATCGAACAGAATCGAACAGAATCGAACAGAATCGAACAGAATCGAACAGAATCGAACAGAATCGAACAGAATCGAACAGAATCGAACAGAATCGAACAGAATCGAACAGAATCGAACAGAATCGAACAGAATCTAACAGAATCGAACAGAATCGAACAGAATCGAACAGAATCGAACAGAATCGAACAGAATCGAACAGAATCGAACAGAATCGAACAGAATCGAACAGAATCGAACAGAATCGAACAGAATCGAACAGAATCGAACAGAATCGAACAGAATCGAACAGAATCGAACAGAATCGAACAGAATCGAACAGAATCGAACAGAATCGAACAGAATCGAACAGAATCGAACAGAATCGAACAGAATCGAACAGAATCGAACAGAATCGAACAGATTCTAACAGAAACGAACAGAATCGAATAGAATCGAATCAAATAATAATATAATATATTTATAATATAAGTAAGTATAGTAATTAGATGTACACGATGGACCGGCAAAATTGTGGTCATCGCAGGAAGTCGATGGATGGATGTAGTACAAGGTCGCTCGTCATGGCGCTCTTTGGGGGCGGCCTATGTTCAGCAGTGGACTTCTAAAGGCTGACATGATGATGGACGAAGTAAGTATTAATTTATTTTCAGTGGACTGGCGGTGTAGGGTTCGAATTCTAAAAATTCTTTCCACGCTAGCGAATAAAATGCACTTTAGAAATCAGATTTCGAATGACAAACAGAATCTTTCCAAGCTTTTGGCTCTGTGATCTGTAAACCTCGGGCGTACAAACTTTTTTGCACTATCTATATATTTTTATCTAGCAGTGCACAGAAGGGCCGGGCCGTCTAGTGACCTTATTGTAAAACTAACAATAATAACTAAGGTGCTCCATCAATCCCTATCTAGTAGGTAAAGGGCGGATTCCACTGGTAGAAACATAAAGTGAGAAATTTACTGAATTTTGAGGAGCTATTCTGCTCATCGTACCAAAGATCCTCATCGTACCAAAGATCCTCATCGTACCAAAGATCCTCATCAGATCTTCACCAAATTTTTATGAGACCAATTTAAAGTAACTACCTACCTTTCAAATAAAAAAAGAACCATCGAAATCGGATCTAATGAGGCGGAGATATTCAGTAGCCCCCTTTTTGTCCCTTTTTCGGGGAACCCCCTCCCCCAAATCAAAAATCCCAGAAAATCACAAAATAAAAAATAAAAAGTTTAACCTGTATTTAAGTCTCGTCTAACCTGTATTTAAGTCTCGTCTAACCTGTATTTAAGTCTCGTCTAACCTGTATTTAAGCAGCAGAAATTGTAGATGTTTTTGTACAAGACTTCGATAGGAATCTAATGTTTTTTTAAATCCCAATTCTAAAAATTAAGTTATTTTTGTGGAAACATAGTTCCCAAACGGATGGACCGATGGCAATGCGGGATTACTACAGTTGTAGATATGGTTCTTAGCTTTATTTGAACGGAGCCTCCCTCTGAGTAATAATCGATCCCTAGCTATGCATCACAGAACTAATAATAGTAGTACTCCGTACTAATATTATAAATGTCAATGTAACTCTATCTGTCTGTTACCTTTTCACGACTAAACGGCTGAACCGATCTTCTTTTTTTTTTTATTACTGACTAGGCAATCGTTTGACCACAATCTCACCTGATGGAGAGCGTTGATGTGGTCGAAGGTGTAGCACGCTTGCCTAGTAGATACCTATTCACTCTTGACTTGAACACACCGGGGTTATAATTTACCGGAAACACTGACGAGGGCAGGGCATTCCACTCCTTTGCAGTAAAATTCTTTGTGATCTTGGTAAAATTTTGATATTAAGATAGTTTGAACCTTGACGATACTACATACAAAGGATACTTCTTAACGCGATAAACTGTAGTCTGCGCTGCGACAATTGCGTTGTGGATTCTACAAAATTCGGCACAGCCTGGGCAACTAGGGTGTCTTGGTTAGGGCAGTTAAGCTACCATACCTACTTCAATTCTGCTTACACTATGAATTTCTTTAATTATGGGTAACGAGACGAACTGGCCACAAATAAATCTCTAAGCCATTTCTTAGAGACTATCTTTTTACAGACAGCAGTTGTTTTTTATCCACAAACAACTAATATGAGGTATTATTATACAATTATTTATTCTGTGGTATTATCTAACATACGAAAATCTATATGTAAGTATGTTCGTTGCCACTCAGCTCCATAACGGCTGAACGGATGTTGAAACTTATTTTATACAGATACTTTAGATCTTGGATTAAAATACTGATACTTATAGATACTTTTTAGCGCTGTCCAAGCGGGCAAAGCCGCGGGGCGCAGCTAGTACACAATAACACAACACAAAACAGTCTAAATGGGAATCTCATATTTTTTTAGAAGTCTATTAATAACTGCTTTGATTTTGTTTCGATGACTAACGACGCCTCAAAGTGTCCTTATCTTCAAGGCCTATCCACAGCCTATCCACAGCCAGTTGAAGAAAACTTTAATAGAGAAGGAATAAGGTAGAGATTGCTTCAACCACACGACTAGCTGTACAGCCGCATAGGTAATAGCCAACAAGGAACACGTCGTGATAGGTAAAGTTAGATGAACAGTTGTTACGTGTTCAATGGATTCCCTCTCAACCATCAACGACTTAATCCTCAAAGCTCTTAAAAGGCGATATCCAAATCGGCTCAACTCCGATCGCTGATTGTGGCACTTTGTACAATTTGCGGCGAGGATCAAAGGAAGGGTGCGCAAAATCTGGGAAAAAATGACTACCGGAGGTAATGACGCCTTTTAGGGCGGATAACAATTGTAGCAATTGAGTGTAATTGTTGTCATAGGGGTTGATTAGTTAAATTGATATCCAATATTGTGTCAAAATCATCATTTCAATTCGTGGAAGATGAAAGCGCGGATTTTAAAAATATTGTATCGAAAATTTATGAAAGCCACAAAAAAACATATTGATATTACGTGTAGGAATAGGTATAGCAAAAAATAGTTGGGCTGGAGCTGGCGTGTGACACCATCAGGTGATCGCTTTGCTCGATCGCCGCTCTTTATTCAGAGTATAAAAAAAAAACTGATTTTGAATGTTACTATGTTTCAACTTTACTTGTAAACAACATTCAACAAAGAAATAAGCTCAACCAAACTTCCAACGAGTTCAGACACGAGCTCGCGAAACCGACACGACGACCAACTAACTCGAAAGTAATTGATCACATTCGCGAGTTACTTAACTGCAACTCAACCGAAACGGGAAGTTAACTCGCGGCAATACTCAGCTATCGAACTGAAGTTGAGCTCGCTGGTTTAATGGGCTCGGTGACAAGTGGATGAAGTATAACTATATAAACTAGCACATCATAGAACCGCTCTTGATTCAGTTTATACACGTCTGCCCGAAAAAAGGAGTGTAATGCTTTTAGGATTCATGTATGTTTGTATGTATGTATGTATGTTTGTAAGTATGTGAGTTTCTTTATTCCACCATAACTTTTAAATGCCTGAATAAATTTAGACATATGGGTAGAATCCTTATATCCCCCCGAGTAACAAAGGCGTTTTTTTTAAATTAATGTTGCGGCTGTATGGCTCCATTTTTCAGGGAGCAAAAACATAATTTTCTTCTTATTTTACAATACGGGTATCAATTTGAAGGCCGTGCTATGCACATTGCAAGAGTATATAATTTATTATGTATATATATATATATATATATATATATTTAAATTATTATAATGTATATAATTTATTAACAGTTATTTTTTGGAAGGTCAGGCGTGTTTTTTTTAGCTTTTAAGCTAGTTTTTTAATCGAGTTTGATACAATATTACAGCGTTTGTAAAATTCGCTAAAACGTTACGTTACAATGTAATTATGTTTTATTTATTAGTTACTTTACGTTATACATAACGAAATTCTATAGAAATTTTATAGATATTGTATATTTGTACTGTTATTTATTCTGTGGCAGAGCGGTACTATGTCCCCGAGGACTTTGGGCGGCTTGAAACCCCAGAGACGAAGGAGTTGACCATAATAATCACACTAAACGGTTGATTAAATTTGGTATGGAGATAATTTGAACCAGGTTACTTTTAGTTAAATATTTAAACGGGACTTAATCGCGCTGAAAACTTAATATTTATTTACCTCGACGTTTCGATCAAGTTCCATTGTTAGTTTTCTACTTTTTTTAGTTATACTTTTCTTTTGCGTCAAAATGTAGTGAGTCGTGAGAAAAAGCTTATTAATAAACTTTCTTAAAAGAAGCTTGTGTTTCATCTATAATTTACCAGTATCTTACGCTATGATCGAGAATGAAATGTAAGATACGGTTTCTATCATGTTTTATGCCAAAATACAGCACTTTACTACTTAGTTACTCCTTAGCTGTCAATACTACAGATATAATATCTATCTATCTATCTACAATGCAGACAACATGATTCAATCTGCGTTAATATGTAAAGCAGCTCTAAGAGCGGAGTAAGAGGAGTCGGCCCCGTCAGCGTACCTAATGTTAAGGTGTGGACGGGTGATGAGCTCCACTCCAGTTTGAGTGACGGCTGCTGCCCTTTTGGTGGATTGGTTTTGATAAGGATTAAATTATTTGGGCTGAGATTAAAGGCATGTAGAAATGTCTGCGGTAGAGAGCGCGGTGGCTTTGATGGTGGTATCCATAAATATTCAGAAGACATTTATTTGCTACTTCCTGCTGCATCGTACGAGCATGTGTGTACCTTCAAGAGAAAAAAGATATATTAAAAAAAAACACATTAACAAAATAATATTTAAGAACTACAAGTGCGTTCAGATCGAAATAAAAAACAATAAAAAAAATAAAAAATTATAGCCTTTAAAATACATGTGAAATTATGAAATATACAATATCTAAAAATATAAGACTATAAAAAATGAACGCAACTCGGCATAATTGTGTTCTTCGCAAGCAAACAACACGCCGATTTTCAGTTACGACCTTTTCCGCCGCGAATACTTGCAGCAGTATTATATAAATAGTATAAAATTTGAGATAGAACAATTAATAAATAGGTAAACAATACAAAGTCAAGCATTTATGTGCCAATAACATATAAACAATTAATAAATAGGTAAACAATACAAAGTCAAGCATTTATGTGCCAATAACATATAAACAATTAATAAATAGGTAAACAATACAAAGTCAAGCATTTATGTGCCAATAACATATAAACAATTAATAAATAGGTAAACAATACAAAGTCAAGCATTTATGTGCCAATAACATATAAACAATTAATAAATAGGTAAACAATACAAAGTCAAGCATTTATGTGCCAATAACATATAAACAATTAATAAATAGGTAAACAATACAAAGTCAAGCATTTATGTGCCAATAACATAAACAATTAATAAATAGGTAAACAATACAAAGTCAAGCATTTATGTGCCAATAACATATAAACAATTAATAAATAGGTAAACAATACAAAGTCAAGCATTTATGTGCCAATAACATATAAACAATTAATAAATAGGTAAACAATACAAAGTCAAGCATTTATGTGCCAATAACATAAACAATTAATAAATAGGTAAACAATACAAAGTCAAGCATTTATGTGCCAATAACATATAAACAAATAGAAAATGACCCAAATTTAGTAACGTAAATTTTCATGTCGGTTTCGTTATTCATTGCATAGTTAAAGAAAACTTCACTAAACCCTAATTCTTTCAATGGCCTTTTAAATCCTTCCAAATAAAAACGAGCGCGCGGAAGTTCTCCGGTTAATTCAATAAAACTCCTAGAAAGTGCATTAAAACTTCAATTGGCAATAAATACCTTAATCGGTTAAAATCTATTGTCTTCCAACTCTTGATCACCTAAAGTTAGGTCTTGGACCGAGGCTGGGGGTTTTGTTAGTGCAGTTCGACTGAAGTTGTTGGACTTTTTCGCTGCTTGCTTGGCTGCTTGATAGTTTCAAGTGATTTCCTGTAAATCTTTTAGTTATTATTCTAAGAGTTACATTTTGCCCATCTATGAAAAAATAGTGTTATGATTTTAAAAGCATATGAATGTATTTTTGTCTGTTTCATCACACCCCATCAGCACCTAAACTAACTTACAAGGTATCGATGAATTAAACTCTTGCGACGAAAGTGAATCGGTCAACATAGGACCAAGATTTTTGGCAATTTTGGTAATTTTTTTCAAATTTGAAGGGGGGCAAAATTTGTACGCGTGCAGAGCCGCGGAGCGCAAGTAGTATATATGTATAGCAATGGCGACGAAGTTTTGATGTACAGCAACATTTTAATTCCAATATTTTTATCGTAGTCGGGTTTTAGTTATTTTAACGAAAGATAATAACCAAACGTCCAACTTGGTAAGTCTGGATGGTCAGTGGTCACTACTGAGTATGAACATCCGTAAAAATTAAATTAATCCTGAAGCGTTGCCAGAGCGTCACCTACCCTTTACAGATTCAGGACAATTATCACTACAGAAGCTGTCCAAATTGTAGTTCTCTGATTGGCCCAGTAGACCTCTGATTGAGTTACGAGTTTTGACCGTTCAATGATAACAATTTGTGGAGTTCTCTTTGACCCTTGGCCATAAAATTACCTGAATTTACGGCGCAGAACACTTTTACTTTGATATCGCGAACTTTATACCTAGTTGGCGGAAAAAATATTTCTTGGTCATTCAGTTTTGTAATCTTTCACTCATCCAAAATCTAACGAAATTGAAAATTTTGTTTTAAAACAAGAAAGATAGACCTTGGGTTATCGGTTTTTACTATTAAACTAAATACAGTAAAATGTAACCCTTTCTCAGAGTAAAATGAAGCGGAATTTTCGTGCGAAATCGCGAGGTAAACAACGTTATAATCGGCAATCGGCTGTATTTCGCACTGTTCGATTGTGAGTATAAATCTTGGCGTAACTGCCCCCTTTACCCTAGGGTGAGATTTCTGGAGCGTTTGCTGCGATACCAGAAGTGGGACCAGTTACTGTGACTGCCCGATGGTTTATTTCAGAAACGGTCTCTGTAGTATACTTTGAGGGGCTCAAATTATACCTACTAATAGTAGTTGGAATATTTCTGCAATTAGAAATACAGGTAAGATAATAAAAAACATATCTAACTAAGAATTATCGAGATGAGGTCCTTCACTTGAAGAGAAAGAGGGAAATAATCATCCGCCTTATAATTATTGTTTCCATAAATTACGACTTAAACATAATTTAATACAAAACATATATAAACAACCTGGAAAGTTAGGTACAGACACAGTATATTCAATTCATAGTGTATCGAATCGACCCCACTGCTTCACATCTGGGGAATTGTACAAATGCGGTATTAATTCATCTGAACCAGTTAGACTGACTTTTCCCCGTAACATACTGTCAAAAATAAAAGCCCCAATACCCAGTAACGAGCCCAGCGCTATCCTGTCAACTAGACCACACCAGCGCACCACCTCGCATTTCAATGAGGCCCTCTGCCGCGGCCGGGAGTGGAAGCGCAGGGAATCTTAATGAAACGCCTTTGTTGTTTATCGCCGATATCGCATGTCAACGGGGTGGAGAGGAATAGCGGCGTATTGCTGATCTAAAAGCCTATCAGGGCTTTCAAAACAATAGTCGGAGTGGAGGGATGGTTCGGTGTACAGATTTATCCATGGATATGGCAAAATCACAGCCCGACGAATGTGAGATTTGGTTGACTTTCACGGCGGTAACCAATATCTCAATATGAGGTCATAAATAGGCATTCACCGATGTTCTTTTTTTGCCTGCCTGTTTCCAATTATGTGTTTAGATCTCACAATTGGAAAACCCTATACCTGTTATGGGACCATAGTCAATATGGAAAGAAGGATCAGGGCTGTCATTAAGTATGTTCATTATTATACATATTGAATAGTAAAATTAGTCTAGAACTTCGACCAACCTCCCCTCGCTACCTGTGATAAAGGCAGAGTAAAAATAGATTTCATCACATGTGAAATACCAACTTCTAAAGAAAACTAAAAATACTTTTCCACATACTCATTCAGTTTTAAGTACCTACTACCCAAAACTTCGCGCAAATATTTTAAATCGACAAGTTCGTTCAAGTTCTGCGGAAACTCGGATAGAACAGGTACGAGTAGGTACGAATCCGGCGAACAAACTAATTAAACTATTTCCGAAAGAAAGTTCTTAGATCGAGTGTCACGAGTACAAACACGAGTTGAGTGTTTAATTTGTGGAGCTGAGAAGTACTTTATTGTTTTTTTGTGGTAAAGTAAACTGAAGTTTCGTTTGAAGGAATAAGGAAAGCTGTCCCCACTATCTTATTATGATGAGGACAGGTACAAAGTCAAAACGAGAAAGTCTATCAAGGTTAGATATCTGCTTTTGCCATTGAATGATAATTCTGAACTTCTCGGCCGGTGTAGTGGCTCTGTTTCTTACACAGTCAAACATTCAAGTTTGGATCCAGCAACAGGCACATATCTCTCTCTAGATTGATTCAACTATCAATTTCAAGAATTCTGAAGAACACTTGCTACTTTTTTGGAGTTGTTAAGATACAAAATCATATTTTCACAAGTATACTTCATTTGCAACACAACTGTAATCCAAGCAAAAGTAATACCAAATAAAATCCAAACTTTCCTCGTCCCTGATTGCCAAATAACAGTAATGACATGTGCCACTGTTCGCCACTTTGCATGGAAATGGCGGAATGGCGGAGACGAGACGAAGACTTCACATAACTCCGGCGCTGAGATATTTCGGATGTGCGCTGAAATATGTTTGCGATGTGAGGAGGAGGGGATAATGTTCTAGTCGTTACGGAGTATTAGGCTGTTGAGGATCGTATGTATTGGGAATTAAGAGTATGTAAATACCAAAGACAAGCAAGAATACTGTAACTAACTAAAATACTGGTCCGGAGTTCTTAAAAACCAATGTCTGTTAAGTCTGCCTCACACTGCACTCGTCATCTCGAGACTTATTCTGTTAAGTCTGCCTCACACTGCACTCATCATCTCGAGACTTATTTGATTTATTATACTTATTGCTTTAGGACTTCATTACTTTATTATACTTATTACTTTATAAGAATTACCTAAGTGTAAACAGAGTCATAGAAATAACACAGTCTGTGGCTGCACGGCTGCACGGCTGCACCCACGCGGCTACGTCAAGCTTTAATTTAAAAGATTTATTGCAATTGGGCAAATTTAATGTAGCACGTTTTCAAACGTCAAATATTTAAATGGCTCATGATGAAAAGGAAATTTCCTGTTCAAGTATCGCTTCAGAGTTAAATATCTCATTTTGAACATCTTTCGGACTCTCCCGGTGTTTCGGATATTCCTACGCCATTTAGAGAAGACAATGCCAAGAAACTTTACAAGGAAGTTCCTTTTTTAAAATGAAATACAGCAAGCATAAAACATTAAATGCAGCAGAAATTAGATTTTCAATTTGTAACACAGCAGGAATCGAATCCACGCTCTCAGTAAAAAGTAAATATTTGTAACTTTACACTCAACCGCTAGATCACGGAGCTTTATTGCAATGTACCTACTCTACAGTTGAAGCATTTCTGTCTTATACCTTGTTTCTTCATTTACGAAAGAAAATGGCAAATTCTTTCTCTCCCACAAACCACTCACTCTCCCGGCAGCGCCATCCACTCTCCCACAATGTAATTGAGTGAGAATCTGTGTATCTGGTTAGTACGAAACGTTTCGTTTGAAGATGCTTGTAGAACTCGGTGCTTTAAACTCATTTATTTGAAGGTTTTCGATTGAAAATTAGTAATTCCGCTAAGAGTTTATTAAGTTTGCGTTGCATGTTTAAAAATAAAATTGAAGATACTGAATCATTTTTATTTTAGTGGAAAGAGCGATTTTTTATTAATAAATCTGGTAAGAAGGGCACTAGAAATAAGAGGCGTGGCGCTTACCAACACGCGTACGCCTTGCTCATTCGATACTCAGATGCATCGCAATCGTCTTCCTATGTTAGAAGTGAAATAGCCCACGTAGGTATATGGCTATGGGCAGTCACCTAAGGAGCTTGTCTGTAAGCGTTTGAGAAAAAAGGTTCTCGAATGGAGATCACGGACTGAAAGACGGAGATCAGGCCGCCCCCCACGAGGGAGCCAACGAACTGGTGAGAGTCGCGGGAGACGCTGGATGCCAATAGTGAGCAATCACTCGTTGAGCATTCTATGGGGGAAGTTTTTATGTACAGCAGTGGAGGGCTTCAGTCTGATGAAAAGGAGATGATGATAACGATTAGAAGATTTCCTTACGTGTAAGTATAACTAGTTTGCTCAACTCGAGAGAGAGAGAGAGAGTACCTAAATCCCGATATTCAAGTCACCTATACAATGAAGATATTAAAATTCTGTTAGTCTGTTTGTTTGTATGTTTGTTCGAGCATCACGTAAAAACTACTGGACCGATTGCGATGTGGTTTCACTGTTAGATAGCTTAGTCTGACTTAAAAACTGGGGTAATTGGTATCTCAGTTCGATGAGTAAAAGCCGAGCAATCGATAAAATACTTTGATCAAACATTGGAATAATGGTAATTTAAATCTTGGAATAGCACATAGAGTACTTTTAACCTAGAGAAATGACCACGCAAGTAAAGTTGCGGACACAGCTGGTGTATATATGTTATTTTTTCTTGATCTTTGTTGATGCACCACCGACCGATAATTTTGTCCAAAGGTTGCCTGGAAGATATTGCTATTTAGCAATAAGGCCGCCCATTGTACCTTTTAGTTTTTAAGTTTCATATCTACTGGGTTTTTTACTTGGTGTGCAGTAAAGAGTTGTGTTGTTGTATTGTATTGTATTGTATTGTATTGTATTCCCACTGAGAGCTCTACAAGTGCTGTTACTTGTAACTCTACAAACAAAATGTACCACAAGTAGAGCAAAAACACTTCCCTCAGTCAACGTGGCGCGGGTCGCTCGCGAGAGAAAGGATTTCCTATTTCCCTTTTTGAACCTTGTTTCCCTTGTTTCGTTTTTTCCCTTCGTTTCCCTTTTTTGTTGTATTTCCTTTCAATCGAGAAACAGTTTACTATTAATTGACGATCAGATTTGGCTTTTGTATATAGTTTTTTGCGTATAGTTGCGTTTTACACTTTATTTAACACGGTGAAATGTTAAGCTTTACTAAAATGTTTAAACAAAGTTGTGGTGAACAAAGTAGTACTGCACCTAAACTACTTTGTAGCTAATCTGCAGGTTTGTCTGACCCTAACCTTATTTCGTAATCATTTGTACAATGACTAAATATTTTTGCAAGTAGTCATCCCTCGTATATCCAGGACTCAAAAGGAGTCTACACACTGGCGTCGCCGACTCACCGCCGACAACATAGCCGTGGGCAAGCCTGTGTAAGCGGGTGAGTCGGCGACGCCAGTGTGTAGACTCCGAAACACTTTATGTCCGTAGCCATTTCATGAATCTAAAATGTAATAATATTCTAAAGAAATAGTACACCTAGTTATGTAAAAAAAATAGTTTCAAGTTTCTGTGTCTATCTGTTTTTACCCGAGTACGAAGCAACGGAAGGGTAATGCAAATAAAAATACACAACTATTAATTCATTAAAAATAAACTATTATATTCTTAAAAATTTGCTTGTGGTCCCCGCACTAGGCAGGCCTGTCTCATGGGAGCCTGGAGTACCGTGTTGTATATTTTTAACTACTTAATTCTATCCTAACAACGACAGAAACTACGCTAATTAGTACTAGAGGCTCTGTGAGCTGTAGACTTCGC
Organism: Alsophila aescularia; assembly: GCA_946251855.1. Lineage (NCBI taxonomy): Eukaryota > Metazoa > Arthropoda > Insecta > Lepidoptera > Geometridae > Alsophila > Alsophila aescularia. Next base: position 61,130,476 of record OX276374.1, read on the forward strand.
GAGCACAAACTTGTCTGCAAACAATGTAGTGGTGCACAGAAGCGCCATCTATTTACCTTATTAACCTTATTTATTACACTAACATTAATAACCAAGGTGCTCCATCAATCCCTACCTAGTAGGTAAAGGGCTGATTCCACTGGAAGGAACCTAAAAGTGAGCAATTCACTACATTTTGAGGAGCTATTCTGCTCATCACGCCGAAGATCCTCATCAGATCTTCACAAAAAAATTATGAGACCAATATAAAGTTAAACCCTTTTAAATAAAAAAATAAATAACCATCTACTTAAATGGGATCTAATAAGGCGGAGATATTCAGTAGCCCCCTTTTTTGCCCCTTTTTGGTAGAAGTATCCCCCAATCAAAAATCCCAGTCGACTGTTTAACTCATCTGTTTAACTCGTTACCCTTCCCTTTTTTCGCCGTAGTCGGATAAAAATCATCAAATCGCATCCCATTATTATAATTAATGAAAAAGTAGCTCTGTGTCTGTTGTTACCTATTCAACATCTAAACGGCTGAACCGATCTTGACGAAATTTGACAAGTAGATGGTGCGCGTCATGAGGAAGGATATAGATACAGAATACATAATATAAAATACACGATATTTAAATTAAAAATACAGTCGTGGGACGCCTGGCAGATATGTAAACATACTCGTTTTGCAAAGTCAGCGTTACCCCCGTACCGCGCCATTAGATGTTGACACATCAAAAAAAAAGGTCCTCGTGGGTATAGCCGCAGTGTGTAGTTATTATATCATAAATATTTGTCTTCTTCTTCATGATACCCCACATGCCTAGGAAATGAAGAAATTCTTTTTGATTTCCCTTCCTATGTATCATCATGTATCTTCCTATGTATAAGCCCACTAAAATATAATTTTAACTAAAGTTTGTGGAGGTCTGTGACCCAGTTTGGGTCACACACACACGTTATCTTTAAATTTCAAGACTTCTTCTGTTCGTATCGGTTTTAGCCTCTTAAAAAATTAAAATTAAAGTTTGACCCAAAAGCTACACTCACCGCACTGCACACACTCACCGCGCTGCACACACTCACCGCACTGCACACACTCACACACTCCGTGGCTGGTCCCATTCTTATCTTGGCAAGTTCTCATCTTAGTTCGTTTAGTCTATACATGTCCGTGACAGAGGGGCGGACGTACGGACGGGGGCGGGCAGACAGAAAGACATACAGCAATGGGTCGGACCTTTTGGGTAAGGAAACACGTCAAATTGAAATTATAATATTTATTATTCCGAACAGTTATTTTAGGTCTATAAATTCAAATTGAGTATATGGCACACATTTTAAAAATCCAAAATAACCCCCCCAAAAAAACCAGCGGTTCCACAGGTTAAAAACACACCAATTTCATTAGCTTTCAAACTTTTTAATCTAACCTTGATTCAATTTTCATAAAAGCATCACGAAGTAAAAAGAAAAAGTTATTCCCATAATCTCACCAAAGTACCAAGATAATGTTCAATTTGCTAACAATCCCATATCGGTGACTGGGCCATACAATCAACGTAATACCTTTCTGAAAAGCACCTTAACATCATTTAATTAAAGTGCATTTTTCCGTAACAGCGCTGCTATATACGTTGATAGTCTTGATACTTTAATTTCATGTTGGCGATTTATTTTCTTGATGCTTGGAGATGTTTCTTTGTTATAGTCGTAATAAGAAAGAAGATTTCGTACGTTATGGTCAGGTATTATTTTGCTGTGTAAGATGGGCACAAAAGGTTGAAGAGATCAATTTGGTTTAGTTCGGATCTATTTTTATAGCACAAAATAGCTTAGTTGTCTTCGTAATTTATTTATGTAAATTGGTTATTCAATAAAAGACATTATTTAACATTCTTTATTTCCGGATCACAAAGATCCATGTGTTAGTAGATGTTATGCAGCAAGTTTTTGGGTTGTTGTTTCTACGATAGTTGCAATGTTTGCGTATTTAGGTTCTAGGATTGTATGGTCCGAGAAAGTTTCAACAAGTACTCGCTGTTCGGCACAAACACAAATGTTCTGCAGAAAGCTGAGCCCGTGGCTTTGCCCGCGTGCTCATTTTTCTGGGATATAAGGATCGTATGTGTTATTTCAGAACTATAAGTATCAATATGCCAAATTTCATCAAACTTCATTCAATTTTTAAGTCAAATCCTAAGTTATCCATCAGTGAAAACGGCATCGCAATCGGTCCTGTAGTGTTTATGTGCAACGCGAAAAACAGAAACCATTTAAATACACTTGAGGCATTCCACGTTATCAGGACAATTTATGAATAATCCAACGGTTGTCTGGAAATGATCGCTTTAAGCGATAAGGCTGCCTTATTATCTTCGTCTAATTATGTTATAACTTGTTATTTTATCTGAAACTGATATACAAAGGCGAATTCCGAACCGCATCGTATTGTAAACAAAACACGCGCTGAGGAATATTTTGTCGCACTCGTCGATCCTTCACACAGGGTGACCTGTACACCGGCTTTACGAGATAAATAGCTAAATTACAAACACGAGGAACCCGACAGGAATGGTCATCTCACAAGCTCCGAAAGCCACACTCCGTCATCAGTCTCCACTAAAAGTCTTCATAAATCGGGTCTACAGCTTTACATAATCACTGCGTCGTTGACAATGGCTGAAGGCCGTTGCAGACGCCATACGTCACCAGCGCTGACTGATGAAGGTACCACTGGCTGGTAAGTATTTACAGTAGTACGTAGTAGGTCTTTGACCAATAGTATATGCAGCTCTGCCATAATGTTCTTCTTGGTTTTGGTTTCATGCTACGGTAATCATTAACTTATTCAAAGTTTTTCGATTTTGGTTGGATATGGATGATCGGCGGGTTTTCTACACGTTCAAATTGTAGAGGGGGGAAAGGTATTTTTTTTTAAAGAAAGTATTTTATATTCTTAAATAGTAGATATCAACAATAATCAAAATTATTATCAGTAGACCGCACTAATGTGATATCTACTGATAATAATTTTGATTATTGTCGCGATCTAAGAGAATTGAACCAAACTTGTTAAACCAAATCAAAATGGAAACTACTAGAACTACATCATCCCCTCGAACTACATAATATTGCTCGTACTCGTAATATTGTACGTACGTAATTATTATTAATCTAAATTAATTTAAATGATTATTAATCGGTAATAATATAATAATATTATCACCGAATATACCCGACTTGCAATTACGATTATTTCAGTATTCGTGCAAATAGTTGCGGGTAAGTATTTGTGTACTGTTGCAGGACCGCGGTTCTCAATCTTAATATCAAATACAACATTATAACTGATCTTTGTGATTGTTAAGCGTCGGCTGTTATTCTTAATGAATATAAATAACAAGACTTAAAATAAGGGTAGAACAAGCCCTTGAGACTAAACATTCACAAGACTAATCACGGCGAAAGAAAACGTTTGAAAATTGAGGCACGCCGTCTCGGAGCCTGCTTTAAATTCCGTTCGGAAGTCCGTTGTTTTCGGAAAAGGGCCGGTTTTTTAAAGGGCTCATTCGGCTTCTTCCGTCAATTTGGAGCAAATCCGCGGGGCTTTTGTAATTATATTATGCAGATTTGGCCGTTTCGACTAATCGACCAAAATATGGCCATGATAAATTGAGTCAGTTTTTATTATTTGATGTTGTACACATGGCGAGTTGTCTACCTACGTATATATGTACGTTAAAGATAAACGACCTTTCTCATAGTGTCTTAATCATAATGTCAATTCATTGCCTTAATTTCTCAACCTCATAAGTGAAGATATACAAGTTTTCAGTAGAGGGAAAAAACTGACCAACTCCATTGATTTTTATAATATGCACAACTTATGAATAGGGTTTTGTGAACAATAAAAATAAGCATGTTTTAAGTTTAGATTTATATTTATTATGTTAAAGCTTAAAAAATTCCACGCAATTTTAAAGATACGAGTTTATTGAATTAAGCATTCATCGAAATTTTCATACCGTGATACCTAAGATAGAAGTTTGCTGCATTTAAAAACTAACTATTTATCAAGAAAACTAGATTATTTTCAGTTTTAAACTAAATTAACTCTACTTATCTGACATCGTTAATACAAAATAAAATGTACAAAAAAATCGCGATTCAAACTACTTTACTCATGCACTAAATTGTGATAGACTAAATTGTGATAATCGGCTGGAATCAGTTGCTTGATATCTAGAAGATTGTTATATTTTCTCTTTGTGATAGACATCGGCTAATGATAAAGTTCCAGGATTATGAGGTCATGCCTGGCATCCAGCTGACGAGTCATCCTATGGTGCAAAAGATTCCAGTCCTTTTCAAAACTGAGTTTATATTTACTTCCAGTAACAGATGTATAAGTACTTCAGTGCTTTAAAATTAACAACACACGGATCTTTTTGGAATCTTTTATAGATTTTAGATAGATAATCGTCGAAAAGTCGCGGAAAATGTGTGCTTTAAGTATCGCACTTCATATGGTCGGGACAGTCTAGCTTGTTTAATCACTGTGGCAAATTCAGCTGGTACAAAAAGTTCCTTTTCTTTTTTCGTTCGATGATAGCGTGAACCTAATCATATTCCATCTGCGTATGCCCAACTATAAGATACCTTTATTGAATTTCTGTGTTATGAGCTACTGCAAAATGTTGTAGGGCATTCGATAACGTTAGATTTCGATTTTGCGCTCTGCACTCAGTGCTGTAGATAAGTATCGGTTTAATTTTATCAATTCTTTGTAAGTAATGTAAGATTTTCATGTTTTACCCAATTTGCCACAGACCATTCACCTAAACACAGTATCCCGCAAAATATATTTTTACACATAGTTATAATTTCACCAGCAACTGCAAGGGAATACTGAGAGTGTTCGTACTTCTGGAGGGTATCCTTTAATTTGAGCAGTTACCAGTTTAAGTGTGACCATAGCCACGACATAAGCTTTTTCCTCTTCCCAGGATTTTTTTCTGAATGAATCAAAAATCACCTTTCTGTTATTAATACTTATTTCACATAATTTCTTGGTATTTCTTGGCAAACCCTTTGGCCACTTTTCTGAATCACATTTAGCTTGTAGTGTTCTTAATCTTTTCAACTAACTATTCATTTGAAGTGAAATGAACTCTAAATCACATAGTCAAACGTAGAAAATAGTTCAGTATTGCTTTTATGATCACTTACATTATTTATCGAGGAAAGTTACAAAGTCACAGTTAAGATATTACTTTTAGTACCAACCTGAATAAGTACAGTGGTACCTGCGAGTAATTGTTAGTAAAAACAAAGCAGCCGGCAGTTTGGCGCGCAGGAACTTTAGATTAAGTACCTATTACCTCTCGCTCTCCTACTGCTCACGAAAATAATCCAAAATTGCTTCAATAACAAAATGATAGAATAACTTATAACTTGCTTCTCAGCTGCGATTTCAAGTTAAAAAATCACTATTTTCTTCAGTTATCCATACCAATATATAAAAGTGAAACTTTGTCTGTTTGTTTGTTTGAGGAGCTTTCACGCGATAATGGCTTGATGGATTTTGATGAAATTTAGAATGGAGACAGCTTATACCCTAGAATAAAACAAAAAATACTTTTTATCCCGGAAAATTGAAATTTTCCGCGGGAAAACTCACTGATTACTCACTGTAAGGAACGGTTGACATAACAGAATGTCTGTCATTCTGTCTATTCATGTCTCTGGTTGCCATGGAAACGAAATTACAAGTCTGTCAAGCAACATCAAGAGAATTGGTTGCTATACCTACTTTTGCATTGGTTTTTACTATCCTAGAAAAAAAATAGGGTGCTTTTCTTCGCAATAAATGCTAAATAATATGCTATGAAGGAAATTGCATAGAAAATATATTGACAACTTCACTTAGTATCAATATACGAGTTAGCTGTAGTTATGAAATGTGCAGCAACAAATATATAGGAGCAATAATACAAAAAAGTATTTTTTTGAGATACGAGGTTGAGAAAGTAAGACGACGAATTACAACTTTAACAGTGATTTCTTTTTTAATGAAAGTAACTTTGTGAATGAGGGTCATCACGTGCGTCATTGGGGTGGCTGATATGTAACCCTACAGTAATCTATCAATTGTTAGTAAAGATCATTTGGGTACAGGAATTAACATCTCTTTATAGAACTAACTTGGAATAAAAAATATTGTTTTTTAACTTTGACAATCGAAACTATCTTCAATATTTCAGGAAACTACGTTTACTCCGTAAAATTATGCATACAAAACCTAAAAAGTGCAATACAACATTCAAAATAATTACCAAAGCGCCTCGTACCTCCATTTCCATTTTTATGAGCGCGCGGACGCCCGGTGTTCTAGTGAAACCGGCGATGGAAAGCAAATAGTGCAAAAATGCGAAAACAACGTAAACTAATTACATTATGCGCTAGGGACACGAACGTAGATGGAAGCTGCCAGGTACGAACGCGATTTGTAGAGGAGGCAGTATTAGGATTTGTTTTATATTTCTAAAATACATGAACATCCACGTCTTGGTTCACTGCTATACTGCTTTTCATTTGGTTCAATCACCTGATTTTTAATGAGGCTGCATGTGAAGTAGTAGTGGCATCGCAAGAGTCCGCCTGGGGAAGTACTCGTAACACAACTTTATTTTTTCGGCGCTTTTCTCTCCAATTACCTAGCCCCAAACTAGGATACCCTGTACTATGGCAACTAGGTAACGGATAAACATACAGATACAAATATTACATCCATGACTCGGAAACAAATATATCTGCTCATCACACAAATGATTGCACCTGGCGGGATTCTAACCTGCTTCCGTTTGATTTCGTAGTTAGGGTTAATAATTAAAAAGCTGTAACTCCAACAGATCAAACAAATAATGGTATTTGATCCAAAGATAAATTATTTAATCGCAAGTTAATTATTGTTGTAATAAACTAAGTAAGTAATACTGGCTAATAAGGCACTAGACCAACCGGTCGTGTTTCCCAGATTTTCAACCGCCAAGCAGTAGTGCGTAAACAGTCTGTGTTTCGGTTTAAAAGGCAATTTTTCCAGTGAAACTACTTAGCAATGAGTCTTAAAAATCGGTGTCTCAGTGTGACGAGCGCAGTGCAGTGACGCGCAAGGTTTTGCATCCAAAGTTCTGGGTGGCACTGAAACTGTTATGGGCAGGCGAGACACTTACCATCAGGCGAGCGACCTGCTCAACTCATCACTCAAAGGAATAAAAAAGACCTGTCGTTGCCAGCTGCCAGGTTTAAAAGAAGTATTCATTGCAATATCCAGAAAAATACCAAATCTAGGTACCTCATGGTTCGGTAACGAATTGATGATAAACCGATAACCTATACAGAAAACTTACGATAAAGCAACAGAAAGAAATGAGATAGTGAAAAAGAGGACAGCCAAAGATTGATTCAAAGTGAAGACGATGGTGTTGATTACTGTTTATTTTAACGTATAAAATTGGTGGTGATTGAACATGGATAGGTACATACTTTTTATCCCAAAAATACAAACTTTCTGTAAGAAATAGAGAATAATAACAAAATGATTAATGATCTTGCTCTTAAATTATTTAAGCACCACCTACTATAAAATTACATTACATAAAACATAAATACCTATAATAGGTACACCAGAAGGAGGCCAATTACAAGGCTTTTCGTTCAGTTATTGCAGCGAGTCCCGAGAGGGCCGTGTCGTTGAAGGGGCTTTTACCTCTATTGCTCGGAGAAGGAAACGGAAAAGCGCTTTAAATTTTTACTAAGCACGTTGAGGAATTTGTTTATGCTTAAAGTAAAAAGTTTATTTATTAACCACACTGGATTCTACAACGTAATATTTTATTATAGTGTTTGCTTTAGAGTTTACTATTCTTTTTTGTTTTCCCGCTGCTTCGTTCGTCTCATCCTGGTGTAACAATTTTTCGCTAAAAAGGTCTTCTACTTGGAGTTATAAACTAAGGTGTTCTTCCACCTATGTTGGAATTATAAGTGGCCGAAAATATGCCTTTTAGCTGTTTTGAAGTCTTTGAATTCATTGTCATAATACGAGCCATCGCACGTCATTAGAAACAATAGAACACAAGTGAAATTATAATATAAATACAAAAAACCCGATTACGAACAAAATTATTGAATACAAGCCGATACTGGCCGCCCGCAAAAATAATCACACTAATATTATAGAGGCGAAAGTTTGTATGTATGTATGTATGTATGTATGTATGTATGTAAGAGTGTGTGTGTGAATGTGGTGTATGTTTGTCACTTCTTCACGCTTAAACAGAAAAAAAAAATTACTTCGGATTAACACAAGGGCTACTTTTATCCCGAAAAATGCATGGTTTTTGAGGCACGCGGGCGAAACCGCAGGGCGCAGCTAGTATTATATAAATTTAATGTTTCTTTTTTACATAAGTACATATTTTATTGTACTGTAATAGTTGCAATTACAACATTTGACTATAGTATTTACATTAACTTGAACAACCAATAAAATAAGTGTAAGTTGTTTAGCTACTGTTAAGTAATAAGAAATATATATTTTTGAAATGGTATTTTTAAGACCTTCATTTTATTACCTCACTCGATAGGATTTGGTAATTTTTGTTCCGTCGGAAATACAATATGGCAGCTGTAAGCCGCCATATTAGTTTTCTTGACACTTCATATATCCTATAGCACTCTCGTGATCAAGACAAATCGAATGATACTTCATTTATCATTTAGGCTTTACGACGCGCCTAAGAAACGTACAAACAAACAAACAAACATGTAAACAACCCAAACACATAACCCTCCGTGCAGTCGGTTAAACACAGTGAGATAGCTCACACTGACGTGAGTGTCTATTTAAGTAGCAGTTTCACTCTGTAATGCAAAAATTTCACCAATATTTATTTATTACACGACTACCTAAAAAAAGGAGTGTAATTAATGTATTTAGGATTCTTGGAATAACTAATAACTCTAGGAATAAAGAAACTCAGATACAAACATACTCGTACATGAATCCTAAAAACATTACACTCTTTTTTTGAGCAGTCGTGTAATTAGGCACTTTTTTACTTTGGACTTTTCATTATTAATTCCATTGCTATATTGGAACCATTATTAAAGAGTTCACTTGTTTGATTAGTCCAGGTTTTGCAAGCTAACAGTGGAAATCTGCCTCTTGACCTATCAAGTTGAGAGTTAAAATTTTGTACACATACAGAGACACTCCGATGACAACCTAATGTTGTCACTTATGACCTGATGATGACGAATACTTTGAAGGATGTGTTCTCATTGTCCCTATTGCCCCTTTCCATTGATAGGAACAGCAAGAAGTGAGGCGACTTTAGAAAAGCCTGGCTTAAGAAGTATTTATTATAAAACTTTTTATTTCAAGTATTAATGTATGGTTTTTTTGTTTCAGGTAACTACCCCCAACCATTCAGTACTTGTTCATAGACTACACTGCGAGAGTTAAGTCTCATATACTTTATTCCCAATGACTATATTAATTCCGAGGATGCAAGTCTCATCTCACAAATATATATAATATCCAAATATTGTCGCCGGAGAATAAATATTCATTTAGTTTATTTTTCTTATGACCGACGTTGCGAGACGCATGGACTCAAATTTACCAAACTACTTTTATTTACGACATTACTTTTATTTACGACTTTACTTTACACAAATTTCTACATTGAATTTTAATATTCTAAATTAAACGAGTATAAATAACATAAAATATAAATTAATTATAAACAGTAAAATTTTAACTTTATAAATTCTTTATTGTACTTGATAGATCCAATACCTACTATACTACTACAGAAATATGTACTTACTCGTAATTCGAAAAATTTCACAAAAAAATTGTACTGAGCAAGTTTTCGACATAGGTGGCAGCTCATTTGAATTCATTAATTGTGTTGAGCAAGTTTTCGATATATGTGGCAACTCATTTGAATTCATTAATTGTGTTGAGCAAGTTTTCGACATAGGTGGCAACTCATTTGAATTCATTAATTGTGTTGAGCAAGTTTTCGACATAGGTGGCAACTCATTTGAATTCATTAATTGTGTTGAGCAAGTTTTCGACATAGGTGGCAACTCATTCGAATTCATTAATTGTGTTGAGCAAGTTTTCGACATAGGTGGCAACTCATTTGAATTCATTAATTGTGTTGAGCAAGTTTTCGACATAGGTGGCAACTCATTTGAATTCATTAATTGTGTTGAGCAAGTTTTCGACATAGGTGGCAACTCATTCGAATTCATTAATTGTGTTGAGCAAGTTTTCGACATAGGTGGCAACTCATTTGAATTCATTAATTGTGTTGAACAAGTTTTCGACATAGGTGGCAACTCATTTGAATTCATTAGTTCTGTAATTACATTAAAATTACAAATATTACCATCCAAATTGTATTTGCTTTTGGCTCGAGGGATTTTCATAAGATTCTTTAAAAAAAAAAGTATTTCGATTGAGTTAAGTAATTACATTAGCATTTTTAGAAATTTTCTATTTATTTACGATTATTAAAGGCAATGCTTTTTTGTATAATTACTAGCGACCAGCCCCGGCTTCATTGATGTAGTTTAGAGAAAAAAAGAGGTGAAAAATGAAGTTCTCGCAATAAATACATATAAAACTTCTGTGAAAAAGTTTTGTATGTAAGGGGTGACAAGATGGAGTGAAAATGCCCCCATAAAAAAATCATCCAAATCAGCCCATTCGTTTGGCAGCTACGTCACAGACAGACACACGGATACATACAGTGATACATACATACAATGATACATACGCTATATTTATAACACCCCCCTTTTTAGGAGTTTGGGGGTTAAAAATAAAGATCACACTGATATTATAAAGGCGAAAGTTTGTATGTATTTATGTGTTTACGTGTGCCGCGGGCGCAGCTAGTTTATCATGTAACCCAAACTTATTTCTTCTGTGCTCAAACTCTACAATTCTCTCTACATAAATAAAACCTTGCCATTAGAGATCCAGAACTCATTCCACAGAGTATGCGTGCCACACGAGCGGTAATTGGCGTAATAAGCCACGAACACACGTGTCTCTAGCGACTCTACCTCGGAAATTGTTTAATCTCGAGGCAGGTATTGTATTAATTCGGTGTTTGAATAAAATTATGTGATTCTGAAAGCGTGGGAAAAATACGTTCCGGTACTGTTTTATAGATAGGTATAGATTATCGGACATGATCTCGTTGTACATTAAGTCGTCCCGTAAACTACCTCATGAAAATGAGCTTAGCATTTTTGTTTGTAAGGTACGAGTACGGCGAAGCAAGGGAAGGGTAATTTGTTTAACAGTCTATGTACGAGTATGTATATGTGAATGTTCCACCATAGCGTCGCCCCGATTTTGACCAGAGAGGTGTCAAACGATTCGTCTACAGTAGGTCTTCAGGTATAAAGTGTCATAGGCTGAGACTAAACACTACTAATAATATATACTAGTGGTTTTTTAGCCGACTGCTGCGAAGCAAAGGAAGGCTGTTAAAACTAAAAACTTTGTCCGATTTTGTCAAGCAAGGTGTCAATCGATTCGTCTTCATCGCAAGAGTGTCATAATAAAAATTAGCTTATAAAAATAGTTTTTGAATTTATGTCTTGTTTGAAATCGGCATTTTGGTTGAAATAATTATTATTACAAGGACTATCGCTACGCCAAAGTTAAAAAAAACTTTTATAGTTACTACGGTTTGTTTGTTTGTTTATCGTATGAGTTAGTGCTGGCCTCCGGTGTCAGAGTTTGTCAGGCCACCCGAGGGCCTCTGACATGGCTAATCCTAATAATCAAATAGCCGGGACCGACATCTTAAATAGCCCTTCGAAGCACGAAGCGTTAGAAAACCTCATAACTTTGAAAAGTCAATGGTGCGGAGCCTAGGAGCGAACCCGGTATTGTTGGATTTCAAACCGAACGCTACCATCGCTCACTAAACCTTTATCAACGTTATTATTTTCCTCCCTTGTAATATTAAACTCCAATCAAGACTTACAATTATAATTTTAAATGAGTGATCATACCTTATAATTTGTGCTCGAATTAAAGCCTTCTTTGGGCGGAAGATGGCGTTCATTCTCGGCTTAGTTTAAACATTGAACGGGCGGAGGGATTTGAATGCTAAATCATTATTTGCGATATTAAGGAGGATTTAATTCCCTTCGACGAAGGTTTGCAAAGAAGGTGCTCTTATCGTAGAATTATTTATCTTATTAGTATTATGTGGCAACACAAGGCAATCAAGTTTAGTAAAGTATATATATTGATTTTGTTAAAATGTTAAACCATTATATGTTGGTGCAACTGATATCCAAATGTCAGATTCGTGCACACTGAGATCAATGTCACAACAAAAATTGATTGGCTTCTTATTTAGATAAATAGCCTATCAGTTATGTTCTTAGCCTCAACATAAGTTATTAACCCCCAACGAAGAGAGGGGTGTTATATGTTTAGGGTGTGGATGTATAGCAAATTAACATATAAATTAAACATAATATAAATGTAAGATATCTAGATATATATCATAATATATATCTGTGTGTCAGTCGGTGGTATCGTAAAATTGGTATGGTGTATGTGAGGGGAGGAGATGGAGTGGAGAGGATAATCTGATAGAAAGCGATGATGTGGTCGAAGTAGCACGGTTGCCTAGTAGATACCTATATCAGCTTTCAAACATAAAACACCGCAACAAAATCTCTCCTCCCGGAGGGGGGAGAAAGGGGGAAGGGGGTGAGATGAATGGAACTATACATTTAACTGTCAGGGGTCAATAGTCATTTTTATTTTGTGCTTGTTTTTTGATTCATAATTTGTGAACGCAATATCAGGTACATGCGTTTTATTTGTGAACGCAATATCAGGTACATGCGTTTTATTTGTGAACGCAATATCAGGTACATGCGTTTTATTTGAGAACGCAATATCAGGTATATGCGTTTTATTTGAGAACGCAATATCAGGTACATGCGTTTTATTTGAGAACGCAATATCAGGTATATGCGTTTTATTTGTGAACGCAATATCAGGTACATGCGTTTTATTTGTGAACGTAATATCAGGTACATGCGTTTTATTTGTGAACGCAATATCAGGTACATGCGTTTTATTTGTGAACGCAATATCAGGTACATGCGTTTTATTTGTGAACGCAATATCAGGTACATGCGTTTTATTTGTGAACGCAATATCAGGTACATGCGTTTTATTTTTGCCTTTACAATAGTAATTACTTTTATAACCAAAAAGATGACTTCAAATGGATTAGCTAAAAACTACGCAACCAATTAAACCAATTAATTTTATAAAGGAATCATACAAATCAGTTTCGTAATCCCAGAGTTCATATCTCGAGAACTTACAAAAAAATAAGTACAGTTAAATTTAGAACTCCTTATTTTTGAAAACTATATTAAACGTAGAGTAGAGTGGGTCGTTTAGTTCTATATTAAACGTAGAGTAGAGTGGGTCGTTTAGTTCTATATTAAACGTAGAGTAGAGTGGGTCGTTTAGTTATATATTAAACGTAGAGTAGAGTGGGTCGTTTAGTTATATATAGTAAGGTGCCTACTTTGAACTTAGCTATGGATGCCATCACAAGTTTTCATCTCTTCACACCACTTCATTAAAACAAGTATAAGCTGACTTCAACTTCTAAAATAAAGTAAGTCCTCGACGCGCAAGAAAATAAAACCATTTTCCCGGAAAATTATTAGGAAATCCCGTAATCACGTGAAAATTTGCAGCGTCACGTCGCGCCTCGGAATCGGCAGCCTTTAAATATTAAACAGGTCGACTTCCTGATAAAACAGGCCACTGCTGATATACCGGGAACGACAGGGGTGCCACGCGGAAGAGTTTTTGAGAATCTTTATCGAGGAGTACAAGAAATACTGCAATATTATCTTTCTACGTGCGATCTTCAGGTGCGAAGTAACAGATTATTTCTATTCTGTTTTAAATAATGGACAGCCAAACATAAGTTGGACGTAAATTGTCAAATTCCCAACAATTAAAAGGCTATTCTAGGAATACCCAGATTATGGATCTAATTACCTATACGAAATTAATTTGTAGGTCTTGTTGATGAAAAATATAGTTGTAAGCAAAACTTTTGCGCAGCGCGTGTTGCGGGGCGTTGAGAGTTGAATTCCTCTTTTTGTGATCCGTTATTATATTGTCCAAAGCATCAGGTATCCTTGCAGCAGCCCTGCCAGCACCGGATAATCCTGATTTCTTCAACCCTGAGTCGGTGGGGATTAGACGCGCGAATTAACTCGCGATTGCTTCCAATCGGCAGATTGTATGGAAGTGGGGCGCGCCGACAGCCGTTCGGCTAGAGATCGATTTTATATCGAATAAGTTTGTTAAGTAAAAAAATGGTTTAATAAGAGGAGATATATTTTCTTGTGATGGCTTTATTACGTTCATAACCGTATTTAAGAAAATTATTTAAGGCAGTGACGAAGTGGTGCGACATCTCGGATTCACATATAAACGTACTTCCCGATTTGTATATTTACTTCCACTTCACTCGGTGGCAACCTTCACTACGACATCTCGGATTCACATACAAACGTACTTCCCGATTTGTATATTTACTTCCACTTCACTCGGTGGCAACCTTCACTTCACTCGGTGGCAACCTTCACTTCACTCGGTGGCAACCTTCACTAGGAAATAAGGTTTGTGTTTAATTTATAACACACATCTTATTTTGTTGGAACTAGACCCAACATAACCAATATATTATTTATAGACCAATATATAAAAGTGAAACATTGTCTGTTTGTTTGTTTGTTTATTTGGGGAGCTTTCGCCCCAAAATGGCTGATCCGATTTTGATGAAACTTTGTAAATAGGAATTGTACAATATAGAAACCAACATAGGATACTTTTTATCACGAAAAATAGTAAGTTGCCACGGGAAATCAGGAAAATGTTGATCACTTGCTGTAAGGCTGTAAGGAACGCAATGACGTTGCCGTGGAAATGAAATAATAACAAGTCTGTCAAAAAGCATTAAGAGCGTTGGTGCTATACTTTTGCATTTGTTTTTATATCCTTTATGAACATTGGATGCTTTTTTTTGGGATAAACTTTAGTCCGCGAGGACGAAGACGCGGGCGAATTACTATTAATCTCAAAAAAAGCAATGTATATTAAAGTTGTTTCTCCTTTATAAGTTTAATAATACAAGGTTTACTAGAATCAAAATATTAACTGTCCTTTGAACACTGACTCGTACCAAACGACAAACATAACAAACTCCATTCACTTACCTTCAAAGCAAAGTCTCGGATAATAATGGCCTTAATACATAGATCTAGTTATAAGGGGGAAGATACAGCACGCTTTAATATCACGTAAACAAAAACTGGACTAGATACAACTACAAGCAAACACATCCATACAGATATATTCCCACTGTCGTGCTTCATGTGCATTGTGCGTCAACAACGAATATTGTGACTAAGGCCAAAGATGGCCAATTGTGTGCGATGCACCTAATTTATGCGGGGTGCGCCTGAGCTGGTACCTAATCTTCGGACTTTTGATTAGTTCTATGCCCTAATAGAATAAGCTCACACGGCAAGCACATATTTGAGCAGAGTGTATGTTCCAGGGCGCATCGGGCGAACCAAGGGCCGCCACACAAAGCAATTCCTAAAAAAGATCCGCCTGAAAGGTACGTCAGTAGGGGGCGCTCTAGTCTTTGTGTTGTGTGTTTTGCACTCTCCAGGTCTCTTGTACTTGTAGCTTGTTTGGGATTCTGCTACTTTGTTTCCTGTGTTTATTATTATTATACTTGTTGAGTGTGTTGTGTTTTGATAAACCATTTTTGTAGTTTCTTATGATTGTCTTGTTATATATCGTGATCTAGTCTTCCGTAAACTTAGTAGCATATTAATTTTCTCTTCTATTTATGCTTATATATTAGCAATACCTATATAAACCAAATATTATATATTAGCCTGTGTTACACTCACGTTGATATATATCAGATTATATATGTGATAATTTAATTAGATTTTTTACAGGAATATATTATGTATTCTTTTAAAATATAACCTTTTTAACCTGATTTGTTGAAGTGAGCCAAAATTATACGAATTAATCCAGTTTGACTCTACAAAACGAACTAAACTTAACATTAGTTCTTAATATTTTCCATTACACATTTAAATCAGCACTTACCATGAATTTCCAACAGAATGCACTGAATAATTCAGCCTGCAGCTGTACCAATACCGACGGACGTGCCGTGCACGTACGGCCAAGTTACCGCTCATCGTTTCTAACACAGAATAACTTGTAGTAGGGACTTCTACTTGAGTAATATTCTTTTGGTGTTTGCTGTTAACTTCAGCTTGTGTCATTGTTGCAACTGTTGTGCCCTGAGAGAGAATACAAAATATAAAAATGTTTATTGGTACAAACATTTATGTTTCACTATTAAAATGAGTCTCTGGCTCTTAAAATAGGTGAGTATACCCGTGTTTTAAAAGCCAGGTCCTTCCCAGTCACAAAAAAAAACTGGTAACAATTATAATTGTGATTTTTTAACATTTCTGCATAACTCTTCCACTGCTGAAACCACAAACGTTGTGTTTTTGAAAGCGCGACGCCAGTGCAGCAAAACACGCTCAGCGTGGTTTTAGACGTGTGTTTAAACCAGTTACGTCATCGTCCCCACCCGTATCGTAGCTAGACTCGCTTTATACTCCTGAGTATTCTATACTTTTAATAATACTGTAACAGGTCCAATTCTGTACATTAACGATATTTAGAATATTTTTTTGGAGGGTAGGTACTCTATATTCGATACTGAAGCCAGTACTGTATTTCTTCCATTTTTGACTGTCCGTTTTGTATTATGGCCGCGCATCACGCAGAAGCTACTGAATTAATTCAAATAAAACTTGGCATGATTTGAGTTCATAATACGAGGTAGAACATTGGATACTTTTCATTGCAAGAAATTAAAGCGTTCCCGCGGGAGAAGGGGTTGAAAGTTGTTTAAAAACACGTATCACGCTGAAACTACATGATGGATCTTGATGCAACTTGACACAGTAATAGTTTATATGATCGGTTGAGGATACTTTTATCCCGAAAAAATAAAGGTTCTTGCGGGACAAGGGTCCAAACTTATGTTTATTTTGAAGTAATACATATAATATAATAAAATGAAATAAAGCTGCTGTAGCAAAAAAAAAACAGTAGTTCTATTTCCTGTCATAGCGTGCGCGACGGACTGCGTGCTGCCACAGAATATATAATAGTTGGTGCCGCAGCCGACCGAAAGAAAGGCAGGCAAGGCACAGAGCATAGGCCAGGAAGAGGGTAATTTATAGAAAGCATTTTAGGTTTTTAATTAGTTTCGTTGATTGGTTTGATTATTATTTGATTGTTTTATTTGAAGTTCATAAGTAGGTGTTAGGTACGTATTATTAGTTTCTTGGTTGAGATACTAACAAGTAGTAGGTTACCCACTTAGCGGAAGTATTATTAGTTCCTTGGTTGAGATACTAACAAGTAGTAGGTTACCCACTAAGCGGAAGTATTATTAGTTCCTTGGTTGAGATACTAACAAGTAGTAGGTTACCCACTAAGCGGAAGTATTATTAGTTCCTTGGTTGAGATACTAACAAGTAGTAGGTTACCCACTAAGCGGAAGTATTATTAGTTCCTTGGTTGAGATACTAACAAGTAGTAGGTTACCCACTAAGCGGAAGTATTATTAGTTCCTTGGTTGAGATACTAACAAGTAGTAGGTTACCCACTTAGCGGAAGTAATTTTAGGATCTTAGTTTTGAATTTTGTATATTATGGGTTAGTTACCGTTTGTTTGTGAGGTATTTATATGAAGTTGGCATTCAAGTTTTCCGGTATATAGTTACTTCCACAGTGCAACTCAAGGAATATTTCCTCCAAATTTCAAATCTCTAGGTCCACCAGGTTTGGCTGTGCGTTGTGTGGCAGTTTGTTAGTAGGTATGTCACGGTACTGATTTATGGGATTAAAATAATTTATAATAATACACATCTTTTTTATTATTCTGCCCAATAAGTGAAGGGCATTATTCATAAAGAATGTTTTTTTTTAACTATTTTATTATAATTATTGCCCATTCATATTGGGCATTTTGCAAACTGTCCGGGCATCTATCTATTTAAATACTTATAATAAAGCAGTAATTAACAAAAAGTCTTACTACAAGACAAATTAAAAAAATGGTTTAGGATACTTAAAATAAGATACTAAAACTTAAAACTGGTATACTTGGTATCTCAATCAAAACTGGTATACTTGGTATCTCAATCCGATGAACAGAAGCCGCTCAATTGATAAAAACTATTTGAATGATGAACAAATTTTGATTAATGGTATTTGGCGACCAAATACCATTCTGACGACTGAGAACCATAATGTCGAAGCTGTGGATATTGATGATGATCTGCAGTTGCGACCATATGCTTCAGGATTGCCCCGAGTTTCGACGGATGAAAATCGATGATAGATGAAAGTATGTGACCGAACGTAAGCTTTGTTTTAGCTGCTTTTCATCCAAACATCAATTAAAAGAGTGCCGCCAGAAGCGAAAGTGTGATTATTGCCATAGATTTCATCACTTTTTAATGCACGCGGTTCCTATTTTGAATACAAGGCAAAATGCAGCATATGACAAATGACGAACATGTTTTGATGAAAGTGGCACGTGTTGTCATCAGTGGACCAGCCGGAACTGTGGAAACTTTAGCTTTGTTCGACGAAGGCGCGGAAGTTAGTCTAATGGACCAGTAACATGCAGCGGATATTGGTGTGACAGGACCTGCTACCGACCTACGTGTGCACGGCGCAACACCGGACATGAAGACGCACAGTGTACAGTCACAACGTGTATCCTTTTACATTCGCGGGAAGCGGTGTTCAAATGTTTATAAAATTGACAATGTTAGGGTGATAGATAACTTAAGTTTGCCTGTATATAGATGTAGTTATAAGAAACTTTGTAAATATCAATATTTATCTGAATATATTACCGAGGTCATAGCAACAGATGAAAGACCTAAACTGTTAATCGGACATGATAACATTGAATATAAATAAAACGGCTAAAAACTCACGAAAAAGAAGATGCGACTGACCCAGGTCCACAATGTGGGGTCATGAGCCGGACACAACGAGCGCAGTGTGCCAACAATCAAAGTTAACGGAAGTGACAGTGATAACTCCTCGACAGACAACGAAGTGACTGTGCAAGCTGAACATAGTCGAGCGCCGTAATCGCCGCCCACTGGGCCGCCCGCGCCACGCACGCGTCGTCAGTTGCGTGCTGACGTTCGTAGCGCTCGTCACGGCTTGTCGGCATAACACTCCCAGATGAAGGACTTCAAAATAGTCCGAAACTGGTCGGAGTATTTCCGATCTTCTTTTTCGTGAGTTTTTAGCCGTTCTATTTATATTTAATATGAATATCATTCGCGTTAGTTTTCAAAATCAAATGATAACATTGACTTGATAGTGACAAGACAGGTAATTGACGGACCTAGATTTGCCCCTATTGTATCGTTCACTCGTCTCGGTAACATTATTCACGGACAGGTGTCTCCTCTTATCCCGACTGACTCACCAATCTTGCACGTGTGTGCGTGTGAGGAGCTAAACAAAGCTAAAAGAAGACTTTTACGACAGAAGCCTTCGGGACAAAGCCGTACCTCGACACTCCGCGCTCTCGAGAGGATATGAGGGCACTGGACATTATGGAGAAGACAACGAAAACGTAGGTGACAGATGGGAGACTGGTCTTCAGTGGCGCCAGGACGACATGGATCTTCCCGATAGCTATGGTGTGGCTTGTCAGAGACTTGACGGTCTTGTACGTAAAATGAAGCGTATGCCAGACTTTGCCACACGTTACTCCGAGTAACGTGTGGCAAAGTCTGGCATACGCTGAAGATAGCTATGGTTTTCGGTTTGGTAAAATAGCGGTAATAGATGACATACAAGAGATGTTTCATAGGATCCTTATTAGAGAGGAGGATAGACAGGCTCAGAGGCTTTTCTGGAACGGGGACGAGTATGTAATGAATGTGATGACATTTGGAGCTATATGCTCGCCATCATCAGCCCAGTATGTCAAAAATATTAATGTCAAAAGATTTCAGACTACGCCCACAAGCTGTGAAAGCCATTGTGGAACATCATTATGCCGATGATTTTATTTACTCTCTGGACTCTGAGGAGGAAGCAAAGACAATTGTCAATGACATAATTTCAATTCATTCATCAGGTGGTTTTTGCATGAGAATTTTTATGTCAAATTCTAAAGAACTTCTGCGTCACCTACCAAGTGAGAAACTCCACGATGGCTCCAGTGGGTTTGAAGATGTTGCCTGACGTAAAAGGTGAGTTAACTACAAATGTGGAGCGTGTACTTGGAGTGAATTGGAACCTCGAAACTGACAGTTTCTGTTACCTTTTGAACCTTGACAAGTAAAGTGACACGATCAAGTCGGGACTGAAGAGACCCACTAAGCGAGAGGTTCTGAGAGTTATAATGTCAGTTTTTACCCAACGGGATTCCTTCTTTTTGTAACAGTTGAGCTAGAATTTTGTTCCAAGACATTTTAAAATCCCGAATCGGCTGGGATGACGAAATTGAGTCCAGTCATTTCGACAAGTGGCAGTCGTGGCTACAGGAATTATATAAAGTGCGAGATGTCAAAATTGCCCGTTGGATATTTTCTGACTATTTTGATATATCGCGGGTCGTTGAGTTACATATTTTCTGTGATGCAAGTTCTAGAGCCTTTACGAGTGTTGCCTACCTGAGATGGCAGTTGAATGACGGTTCGCGGCAGTTGTCACTGATTATGGCAAGAGTAAGAGTTGCACCATTGAAGTGTTTAAGCATACCACGACTTGAGCTTCAGGCTGCTCTTTTGTGCCTTCGAAGCGTTCCTGTTTTTGGTCAGATTCAAAAACTGTGCTGGCTTGGTTAAGGTCGGATAGCGGCAGGTTTAAGCCTTTTGTAGTTCACCGTGTAAGTGAGATTGCAGACCTGACAGAAGTTTGTGACTGGAAGTGGGTACCGACAGGCTTAAACGCTGTGGACGACGCTACGCGGGACACCACCGTCGAGGACAATAGAAGGTGGTTACACGGACCTAGCTTTCTATATGAACCTGAAGTTCGCTGGCCGTTAGAGGATAAATATGAGTCAGTTTTGGACCCAGACGATGTAGAAGTGAAAGCAGTTTGTTTTATCATGATTTAAAGTTTGGTAGATGCTTTACCGAATGATTGCAGATTCTCAAATTATTGGCGTTTGATCAGAACAACTGTTTGGTCTCAA
This sequence comes from Alsophila aescularia, assembly GCA_946251855.1. NCBI lineage: Eukaryota > Metazoa > Arthropoda > Insecta > Lepidoptera > Geometridae > Alsophila > Alsophila aescularia. The sequence goes on from OX276374.1 coordinate 61,151,909, forward strand.
CGGTTTTTAAATAATTCTCGTCATCGAAAACAGACAGGTGAACTGACAGCTCAAGAGCTGAGCAAAGCGGAACTTTTATGGCTGGAAGTAAGTCAAGGTAAAAGATTTGTCAGTGAAATCACAGAGCTGATCAAAAATAAGTGCGTCCAGAATGACAGCGTCATACGTCAGTTGACGCCATATAGAGATGCTGACGGAGTTTTGAGAGTTGGTGGTAGAATTGAGTTAGCCGACGTTCACGAGGATACTAAGCACCCTATTATCTTTCATCCAAAAGATAACCTTACACGTTTGCATATAAATCGCTACCATAAAGAAGCCGCCCATAATGGTAAGGAGTTAGTACTCAGCAATTAGAGAAAGCTATATTGGGTGATAAATGGTCGGAACACCGTGAATTCTGCCTGGAATGATTGTCAAGCATGTAAAAACAGACGCGCAAAGCCTTTACCACCTCTTATGAGACAGCTACTAGAAGTAAAACTTACGCATAGAAGTCGAGCTTTTACGTTTACTGGACTGGACTACTTTGGCCCAATGACAGTCAAGGTAGGCCGTCAGTTGAAAAGAGATATGGAGCTCTTTTCACTTGTTTAACAGTCAGAGCCATACACATAGAGCTCGTAAAGGACCTTTCTACGAGTAGTGCCATCATGGCCTAAGAAGGTTTATTGCAAGGTGTGCATGTCCACGCGAAATTTGGAGTGACAATGCGACATCTTTCAGGGGAGCTAGTAATGAGCTAAGATAGGCAATGCTGCAAATTGATAGACAGGAGCTAATTAAGTTTGGTTCCATAAGACAGTTGAAATGGAATTTTATTGCCCTAACTGCAGCGCATATGGGTAGTTGCTAGGAACGTCTTATTCGCTCAGTAAAAACTGCTTTGAAGGTGTCTTTGAATGATAGGACTCCCACTGACCGGACTTTACAGACTGTGTTGGCTGAGGCAGAATTCATGATTAATAATAGACCTTTGACTTATGTACCGCTTGACCACCAAGACGACCTACCACTGACACCAATGGACTTTTTACTGACTAGCACCGAATTTAAGGACTACCCATTTGACTTATATACAGATCATGACTTACTCCGCCGCAACGCGAGTCACAGCGCGTGGTTGACTTGTTGTGACGTAGGTGGGTTCGTGAATATTTACCCACATTGACGCGACGTGATAAGTGGTTTAGACAAATTTAACCTCTTACAGTTGGAGACCTGGTAATCATTGCTGACAACCAAATGCTAGGACCAAGAAATACCAAGGAATTGTTACACAAGTGTACCCGAGAAGAGACGGACACGTCAGAGTAGTTGACGAAAGAACTGGACAAGGATAAACAAGAGCGACCTACAGACGACCTGTGACGAAGCTCTGCAGACTGGACGTCCGCTCCTCATCTTGAGAGGACAGGACCCTAATACTGGAGGTGGAGATGTCGCGGCGTCCGACCTTCTTGCAGAGGCTAAGACAAAAAATAAACGAGACAATCAGACGTCATCTGGACTTGACGAAAAACAGAAAAAGCACGAACTTTTTATTTAAATAATACAAATTGCCTTTTAATTTCTCCCGACTCCTGTCCGACCGGTCAACAGCAAAGGTGATCAAAATTATAGGTTTTCAAGGCTAAAAAAACCCGAACCTATCAGAATTAATAGAATATATTTGATATAGTGTGTTTTTAACTATTTTGCAACTATCACTGCGTGTGAATTTTGTTTAAATTTTAGTATGGGTTGCTAGGTTGAGTGTGTATAACATTAGTTTATAAGTTTTATAACTTTAGTAGATTAATAAATAAGTTGATTAAAACATTGTTAAACAGGAGCTATAGAACTGCTAACGCCCGTAACTGAAGGAAAATAGAAACGAGGTTCTATTTCAATATTTTATATTCATATCTTCCGAAAAATCTCCGAAACATTATTTCAGCATAAGATCTCAGAAGAATCACAATTTATCGCCTGTGAGTTATAAATTACACCTTCCCCTATTCTTATCTAAGGACCTTATCGTTGCCACATCATAAACTGTTCAGTAACTGTACCTTCGTAGATTTGGGAGTCTTTTGTGTCTTATCGAGTAACTTTGCGGTTTTACCCGAAACTTGAGTAAATTAAGTCGAGGCTATAATTATCTCCATTTTATCGATTGTTTAGTAAACTTTTAGGAAATTAAGATTTTAAACGTTGATTAAACATGAAAATGTCTTTATTTCGAAAGTTGGTTCTCAAAGTTAAATTATCAGGTTAATGAAGTCCTTTACTTTAGTTTGTCCTAGGAATGCGAAATGCTTTATGAAAAATCTGAACGCAATAGAGCAAATAATTTCAAATACTTTCTGCATTTGATAACACAGAGGATCTGAATTCAAGAAAGTGTTCCATCAAGGTTCCATCTTCATTTTTAAAATACCTAAAGAATATATCAAATTAAACCAGCAAACATGTAGTATAATTTTTAGTAAACGAGATTGTCAAGTCATTCAGTGCCGGACACAAAAACTAAAAACATATCGGACACCGTCCACAACCCAGAATATTTTCGGATGCATCGTTTTTTCCGGATACACCCGTGTTTTTTCTGTTTTACGGATATAATTATGTTTATGCCACGTTCACGTTTGAGTCAATATTTTACAAATCTCTTTAATTATGTATGCAAGGTATAGTAATATCAAGCACCAATTTAATTTGTAGCTAGCTGCGCCCGCGGCTTTGCCCTCGTGGACATTTTCCTGTGTTAAAGTACCTATAGAGAAGGTACTAAATTTTTATGTTTTTTATTGATTGCTCAGATTCTTCTCATCAGATTCAGAGATGAACTACACCATATTATAAGTCAACACCAAAGCTATCCAACAGTGAAAACCACATTTCAATTGATATTTCTGTAAAAATACCTATTCAACCCATTTCCACGAACGAAGGCGTCATCGTCTGGCACCTAGAAATATTAAAAATATTTCCTGTTTTTATCCCGCAATGAAATCAGGAGGATGCAGCTCCTTATAAAGCTTTCTCGTTGCCAGTTCGTCAAAATCACACAAAAGGTGAAAAAAGACTTCTTTTGCAACAATTTATCATTAACACTCGTACTTTATCATCGCCGTAGATCTCTCCCTCTCCTTTGTCAATGGAATCCATTACTTTCATCGGCAGTAAAATGGAAGACGCCTGATGGCCGTTTAAGTCTGGTGTGTTTTTTCAATGAATAAAGATGAGATGTATTAGATTCGAGCTATCAATACAGCAAAATCTAATACATCTCTATTTTTCTTGGCATTATTTTTCCACCGGAGTTTCAAATCATATCCGATTGCAAAATGCTTAGTAGCTTCAAACTTCAAAGTAGGCAACAATTATGTAGTTTTTTTTTTTACAATTCAACAAACACAATCTCATGAACAAAGAAAAATCTAATATATAAAATGCTATAAGTAGACTATTATTACTTAATTAGAACAAACCGTATGTTTCAATTAAACCAAAATTGTGAATAATATTAAAATTCGTAATAACGTAATTGATTTGATATGTATAGGGTTTAATCGTCCGCGCGGTCAAATATACATTGTGTGTGTGTATATTAAATATTGGGTGTATATATACATTATAGTATGAGTTCGAATGTTTATTATACATTCGCACCAACTGAAAAAATAAAGTTCACATACTTTGACTGATCGGTCTTTGCGGTTGTACCTCGGGGCCACACTTTGCGGTCGTACCTAAACAACTTAATATTTGTTTTATTATTTATATGTATTTTGTGGAATTAAAAACACATGTGCTCTATTAAAAAAAGTTTGTACATCATCACATCCGTCATACAAGAACTTCTAGTTCTTGTTTATCTGCGTTATTCACTCACTTAAAATACCCTTAACAATATTTCCTCTAAAAGTAAATAGTATAATTCAGATCATTCCTCCAATGCTATATTTACGATGGAAAGTTATGAATATATTTTCCTGATAAATATTTGGTCGCTGCGTATTTGCGCGCAAATATGGCAGTTAAATATATTCGGCTTCATAAATACTCGACGAAAATAAATAGAGCATGCATAACGAATATGGCGGAAGGGCTCAGTAGAGTTGCACTGGAGCTTGGGGCAAGCCATGAGCGGTTCTAGTTATATTAAGTCGTATACAAGAGTATATAGTTATACATGACTTTAAAAGATAACTACAAAGGTATTTGAAAATATATAAAATAAATATGATAAGAATCACTGGATAACATTTTGTTACAATTGTTTTATTAGTATTAAAATAAAATATATAAAAATAAATATGATAAGAATCACTGGACAACATTTTTTTACAATTGTTATATTAGTATTAAAATAAAATATATAAAAATAAATATGATAAGAATCACTGGACAACATTTTGTTACAATTGTTTTATTAGTATTAAAATAAAATATATAAAAATAAATATGATAAGAATCACCGGACAACATTTTGTTACAATTGTTTTATCAGTATTAAAATAAAATATATAAAAATAAATATGATAAGAATCACTGGACAACATTTTGTGACAATTGTTTTATTAGTATTAAAATAAAATATAAAAAATAGACCGACACATTTTAACCGATGTAGGTTTCATAGTTTTTTTGGCGGTCTTGGCGCACTACTACGAGGAGAGCAATAATTTTAAGAATAAATTCTAAACGAATTTAAATGAAGAATCAATAAAGATTTGAAATAATTTTCAAATTAAATAACCATAACAAAGAAAACAAACCCCTCTGCTAAACGCATACATCACAGCTTTAAGCGGGAGTATTTACAGATTAAACAAATCCGATTTTACTTTATTCTAATAACAGTATGTGATTCAATTTCAACAATACCAATAAACTTCGCTTGAATTCCCTTATACTATGTACCAACCCTCTCGGCCCGAAGTCACAGCACTAGCGAAGATATACTGCGGCTGATCTAAATACTTTTTATGAGCATTTTCGCGTGCAAGGCCCGTAATGTACGACGCGGATGGCCCACTCGAGTTATAGCCCTAGGATCAGGGGGGATAACTGCCTGTTACAAGGAATTATTGAGAGACTGATGATATGTTGATAAAGCTCAATAATATACGGTCAGTAACAATGTCTTATTTATCATTCGTTGTAGAAAATTTCTGTGTACCATTTAAGTAGAATTACCCTGACTCCTGCCCCTTAGATGGGATTATCTCCATCATCATCATCATGGAGAGTTTCTCAGACCAGGCACCTACATGGTTGTAGTTCTGTGCCGCAACGATTAACAAACAGGAATAGTTGTATATCCAGCGTAACCTCCGTTACCGATAATGCACAAAAGAAAGAGTCAACCTATGGCGCGAGACGTACTCTCATCATACCTTCGTTCCACCTGAAGAAAAGCTTCCACCTGGAGACCGTGGCCAAAGTGGAGGTCTCTAAATAGGTTAGGCACTCAGGTTGGCAGAGACAGCTTGTGCAGGGGTTACGCTGGCGAGCATGAAAACCTGTGCGATTGCGGCACCATTCAGATCATGGCTCACTTAATTGAATGCCCTTCATGTCTTGATACCTGTTCCCATGAGGAGTTATACAAGGCTAGCTATTCCGCAATACGGGTGGTGGAATTCTTGTAAGGTAAAATTTAAACAGATTTGACATCCACTCGCAATGTAAGTAACTTCGAGACCTTCGAGTAATCCATTATTGGATGCAGGCCTCTCCCCTTCGTCTCACCTCGCAGCGATGTTGTACCCGGTGTATTCATCCTTACGCTTCATTATTGATTTAGGCTTAGAGAACTCTGTCTGATTATATATATAACAAAATATCTTAGGTTTTTTTCCCTGTGTTCATTACTTTATGACGTTTCATTACGTATTTGAGAATCTAAAAAGTTAACACTAATATTTAATGTAGTTATTGTACACCATTTTTTTTAAACTTGTTTTTCAGAAAATGCTATTATATGGATATGAAAGAGTAGTTTAACACCTGTTTTATTGTTCTCTGAACAATATTACAATAAAATAACCTCTATAAAGAAGTTGTCATTATGAGTAAGGGCTATTTATGACGGTTCCTATATAAATAGGTTTTGTTCAACTTCTTTGTTGAAATTGAAAAACTCTGAGCGTTTTTTTGTAGAGCCTCGCGCGCGCGCGTCTGTTGGTCATTGAGTGAACAAGAATTGAACGTCAACACTGACAATATATTATTTCCATAGAAATATGTACAACACAATAATAATGTACAACATATTATTATCTTCATAGATAAGTGTTTAATAATATGTTATTAATTCTGCGGACATATTTTATTTTCATAGAATTCAAAGGGAGACCTTTGCTCAGCACTGGGACAGTATAGGTTAAGAAAAAAAAACATTTCTTATATAATAAGTTTAGTACACTGCTTACAGACCATTCCTACTAGTTATGGTTTCAATTAAAACGGATGATCCTGTTTAAATTGTTTCAATATTGTGTCGAACAGATAAGAATAATCAAAATGATTTACCTTAGTAAGTTTCATTTACAGGACTCCGTTTTATTGTCCAACCACAAAAAGAGGGATTTCGTCCAACAAGTAAAAATAAAAATGTAGACATCGTATCAAACATAGCTATTATTCCAAACCCCTCCCCCTCCCAATCCTTCTCTCAAAACCGTTTGCTTCTAAGTGACCTCATCGCTAGGCAGTGGCGGGAGATAGGTTACACTCCATCTGCCAAAATAGAGTTTCCGGCCTTCCCGTCATTCCATTATGCCAAGAACATAGCCACGATGTTTTTTGAGAGTAACGCACAAACTTTGATCGGTTTTTGGTGCTTGAGGTAAAATGAAGATGTCGTTTGCTTAATTTTCCTATTACGGCTGGAAATAGTAACGAACTTAAACTTTATTTTGTATTAATATGTTTTGTTCCTACTTATTGCCTATACATAGGGAATAACATCAAGTTGATGTAGTTAAAATTAGAAGAAAAACAATATACAGAAACAGATAAAATAGATCTGAATAGATCTAATGTACTGTTTATTAGGTGTTAGGTAAAACTTTAGGTAGGTATTTATATTTGCATTTTTATACAGGTCATCGAACCGCTAAGGTTCGCAAATTTCAAATTGAACCTTTGAAAAAGCTCTTCCCTTTGGATTTTGAACCCTTTGAATTCATTGATATTATTTCAAAGAATTTTCCACACACGTCTCGCAATACCTGTGGTTCTTAACCCCGATAATCCTGCTCTGGTTTACAAAACTTTACAAAGATCTTCCTTCCCTATCCTGCCCATATGTTACAGTATAGGTATTTCCCGCTCTCACGCTAGAGTATCAAAGCTGAGTAACGAAATTTAAAAACAATCCCCATGAGGCGCGCGCCAATTTATTTTGTAGTCTACGAGATTGTTTTACCACTCTTTGTTGTGGTGCATCTGTGGTAACAAGAGGTAGAGTGGAAGTAGTTCATTTTTTAGATTAAAGAAATTAAATAATATTCTTCATCTCTAAAATAATAATAATAATTTTGTTTTAAAAATCACTTTTCAGTGAACCCTGAAAAGCACCGTACCTACATTATGCTTGAAGTAGGTGTGCAGCGTTTGTTGGTCTGAGGACAGGAGGCCCAAAGGAAACAAAATCAATTCGGGAACACAGCTCTACTATGTTTGAAATAAAATATTGCAACTCTCTTAGCATATTTTCTTTAATCAATCATCCATTCATACCAATACATAAAAGTGAAACGTTGTCTGTTTGTTTGTTTGTTTGGGGAGCTTTCACGTGATAACGGCTGGACGGATTTTGATGAAATTTGCAATGAAGATAGCTTATATCCTGGAATAAAACAGGATACTTTTTATACCGGAAAATTGAAAATTTTTACGGGAAACCTGGATAAATATTGATTACTCGCTGTAAGAAACGGTTGCCATGGAAACGAAATAACAAGTATGTCAAAAAACATCAAGAGCATTGGTGCTATAGGTACCTACTTTTGCATTGGTTTTTAAAATCCTAGAAGAACATAGTATCTATGTTTTTTTCCGCGATAAACAGTAGTCCGTGTGGACGAAGTCACGGGCGGGAAACCTAGTTAATTATAAAGTTATAATACAAGTTTCTGTGGTTAAGGCGCTGTGAACAAAAGCCCTATTTTTGGGATAAAATATCCATACTTCTAATCAAGTAACAAAGTTAATATTCTACGTGTATCTTTTAACTAGATTTTTAATTAACTACGGAAACACGATTAGGTATATATTTATTCGATAAAAAAATGTAATGAAACTTTTCTCATTTTCGATATATGCCGTATGTCGTTCAAAATGATTCAATTTATCTAAAATCCGCTCCCAGCTGCATCACCTCTCCCGTTCAATCTCCAGCTGGACGAGCAGGACAAAAAATTGAGAGCGTTAGGGCCTATCCACAATACCAAGACAAGAGTGTGGAGGATACGCTAACTCTTTCATTCAAAGCTCGAGAGAGCAAAAATATTGCTTGCCTCGTAGCGACCTAGCCTAAAAAAACCTAATAAACCTAACCTAGTAAAAATCGCTCCGCTTATGTACCAACCCGCAACTTGTTAAGGAAATCATAACTCTCAGAGCGGATTGAAAGCTTGATAACGCGCGCCCATCCGCTTCGCTCGTAGCGCTATCGCAGCCTTATCGCGACAGGTGGAGAGCGGATGACATGGTTGAAAAATGTTGGTGACCGTTAAATGTAGGAGATTTCTGCTGAGCTGGTGTTATGAGGCTACTGGGTTTTGCTTTTGTTTTCAGTTAGTGATCTTGAATCAATTACAAAATACGTATGGAACAGGCAGTGTCATCTTAAATGTAGTTTTTCGGCGGCTATGAAATTGGATGTAATTTTTCTATCAGTAACATTTAACATTTTTAAACTTTGTTTGCTCCTGTTTAAGCAAACACGTAAGGGCAACAAACTAAACATCTTATGTACTTGCTCATATTTTGTTTTTATTTTCATTTCGTTTCTTTTTAAAACAAATTTCAAATAGATTGCATTATCTGATCGACTTATGTTCGTTAGTTATTTATTTTTATTAGTTCTAGAACTACTACAGTACGTAGTGCTATTACTTATTCAGTGCTTGCGACAAGAATTGACAAGTATATTATATACGCGCGTTATATCTCAAATACACTAACTAGTATTTGAGATATAACAGTATTTGAGATATAACATCCATTTCATTTCATCCATTCCATAAAAATATGCCACCCGCCACACTCTGTTTCATATAAAGTACGTCCATTTTGAGTAGAGAGAAAATTCCGGTTTCTAACAATATAATTTTAAAGCTACTTACGATAGCGGATGAGGACTACAAGGAGTGCAAGCCGGAAGTGCGTCACCGGAAGCCGGCAACGCTTCAGCCGCTCCGCAGCTTCCGGCGACGAGAACCGCCTGCTGGCACCGGATGCCACAGCTTAAAATATAAGGTGCTAAAAAATACTGAAACAAAACTTGAATGTAGTAAGCTGTTAAGGCTTTGTTCCCGTAAAAGAGAAGACATGTTTATTTATCACACTTCAGAATACTAAGCTGTTTCAAGAGAATCTAGTTCCTACATTTTCAGAATTATATCTTTAAAACAGTAATTCCACACTTTTGTAGATCTATGTTAAGTTTAGACTTGTAAAAATGCTATCATTTTGCCTATTTACAATAAACTTGACTTTGACTGCGATACAGCAACCGCGGTGACCAAGCTTGGCCCCCATACTCAGCTGTGGACTTCTTCGGGTTTATGATGATGATGATGATGATGATGAATCAGCTGCAATACTGACTCTAGAATCATAAAACTGAAATGATCTTCTGTAACATTGTTCACTGTGTCCTGTTACCGGCATTTCCACGCGTCCGGTCGCGCATGGGTCGGGCGTGTTACTGTGGAAATAATCTTATTATCCTGTTTATTTTATAACCCGAATATGGCGGGAATATAACACAGCCTCTATTGTGGTTAAACGGAAGTATAATAGGGACATGTGAATATGACATTTAGAAAGGAGATATGTATTGTAAGTGTTGCTAGATTACTTGTAAAGACAAATTACAATTCGCTTATAAAAGTGGTTCATTGACATAATCCCCAGGTTATGCTTACTGGTGGGGACTTTTTAAAGCAATGGTACCCTAAAGGTTCAATAGTGCAACTTAGAATCCAAAGGTACCGAGTTCGTTCCAATGAATTTTCTAAGTTATGTGTGGTTTTCCATCGCTCGTTAAGCTGTTGGTCCCGGCTGTTATTGATTGACAGCAGTCGTTAAGCCATGTCAGAGGCCCTTGGGTGGCCTGACAAACTCTGACACCAGAAGCCCGCACTACCTCATACGAAAAACGTCTTTTTTTAATGTCCCCGTTTTCCCCACCAACATTGTAAACATTGGTTGGTGGGAATAAGTAAAGAAGCACTTCCCCTCCATACTGTTACACCCGCGGAATAGTTTTTCCGTTCACAGGTAAAACAACACTGAATCCTCCATTCGACACGACACCCCCTAAGCAGTAAAACACACGAAGCAGTACAGGCAGACAAATGAGACGCCCGCAGTAAGCCGGATCCACAGGTGGTTACGGATATCGATAATACTGATTTGCAGCTGCAATTGCCTTTACATTTTCTTCCTAAGTTATGAAAGGAAAACTTTTAACTTAGGGTGGCATTCTAAGTCGTGAAAATTCTTGCCTCTACGTGGCAAACACAGAATTAAGGGAGAGTTGGATATAACGTACCATGTTTTGCTTTTGCGCAAATATCTCTTGCAAATAATAAACATCAACATTTTGGGTATATCTTAGCCGACAAATCATAAGTTTGATGTTTTTTTTACATTATAAAAAATAGATTTCGTGGAGCTTTGTCATTGGTACAATTTAGCCAACTAGTTCAGTAAATGGTACCAACGCACCAGTATTTAAATCTTACCACACTGGGTCATGTGGGCCCGGCTTAATACTCGTAGTACCTAAGTTCTAATACGTTTGCGATAGATTCCCAAACTTTTTAGAAATAAGTTAATTTAAAAACATTTCATAAAAACCTTTTATGCAGTAGCCATGTCATGATGAAACTTAGAACAGGCTATCACAATTAAATACGTATACAACATTTCGTGTCTATGCTGTTAACTGTTGAGGAGTTCCATAGTCAGGAGCCAACCCGGAGAGCAGCAGCCATGTCATGGTAAAACTTCATACTGACTAGCATAATATAATTCGTACACAATATTTCGTGTCTATGCTGTTAACCGTTGAAGAGTTCACTACAGAGGAGCCAACCCGTAGAGCAGCAGCCATGTCATAGTAAAACTTCAAGCCGGCTATCATAATATAATGCGTACGCAACATTTCGTGTCTGTGCTGTTAATTGTTGAGGAGTTCTCTAGTCAGGAGCCAATCCGGAGTGCAGCAGCCAAGTCAAGGTAAAACTTCAAACCAGATAGCATAATATAATACATACACAAAATTTCGTGTCTATGCTGTTGACCGTTGAAGAGTTCCTTTATCTGGAGCTGTTCCTGGATGTCAATTCAGATCATGCTTACCATAAAAATGCATTATTATCGGAACTGAACCAACATGCAAAAAATCCACTCCATAAGATAAGAGAAAGTGGCTCTGTAGGAATTTAGCTTGCGATTGTAGTCGAGATCATGAACTTATTATGTATCATAAAGAAGGAAGGCAAGGATCAGACAATAATAAATATCTCTATTCTCGTGATCTGTCAATATTTATTGATGTGTGAACGTGTCAGCAACTTTACTGACAAACAGTCTGTTTTTTTTTCGTGTTCCATCAATACCCGTCCTATTTATTGACCGTTTCAGCGCTCGCGAATGCGATATCGTCAGTACGTGGTCAACCTGCGCAACGTGTACATGATTATAATTTAAATTTAAATTATAATTGAATACATTATATGATATAACTTAACTAGCGACCCGCCCCAGAATCGCACGGGTGAAATTTAGAAAAAAAATGACGTACAAAATTTAGTTCTCGCACACTCGACCTTTACTCGAGGGACGGTGGCTCGCTTCGCTCGCCGCCTCCTCCCTTCTTTATGTTCAGGTCTCGTATGCTCGTATTATTCAGATCCGTATTAAATAAAATAAAACTGTTTTTTTTGTAAGGATATTTGCTGTTGGTCTATAACTGAAACACATTCACATTACACAGTCGCGGAAGCGCTCCGCCGCAATGCGTGACGCAGAAGGCCCACGCCAAAGTTAAAGTTTTGGTGACTTGCTCAAGGACACCCAGGGGGTACGAACCTCGGCTTGGACAGTCGCCTTTGATTAAAGGGGGTCTGACTAAACACCCCTGGATCGCTAGTGTTAGTAGTGATCGAGGGGACCCTGATTAAAATGGCTATGAGCCCATTATTGAATTATTTAAATAACCGACCACCGATTCGAAATACACCTTTGAGAAGAATCGGCAAGAAACTTGAAGGCATTCGCCTTAATTATGGGAATTAAGCGAATTAATTATGGAACCTTCGACCTCGCCGACGAGGTCAGTGTCTGTGTCTATGTGTGTTGACAGATGGTGAGGAAGGGTTGGACAAATCTATTGCTGCCTGCAATGCGGCAGCGATTTCATCGTCCGGATGGCTCAAGATGTCTCTGGGGCGTCTATGGAGTGGCCGTGCGTCTGTCGCGTCTGTCGAGTAGTCAGATGCCTGGACTACGAGAGAGTTGGGGTGAAAGGGTGCCGCGTCAAAGTAGTGGCAAGAAGCATCCTTCATGTATTGAAGGATCGAGGGAAGCTCGAGATCACAATGCAGGTAGAAGTTCCTTTGATACCTGGGGACATCTAACTGCATTGCAAATGAATTTATTTTGTAAAATCTAAAGGTTCTCTAGGGATAAGCGCAAGGAGCGAATACTACAGACGAGAATGTCATTGTCAGTCGGACGCAGGTTTTGTAAAGTGTCACCTTATTTCTAAGGGTTATTTTACTATGTTTGCCTAGGAGTAACGCGGGGCGGCCTTGGTAGAAGGCCGTCTTTTTGTGGACGTTGCTGATATGCTCATCGAAGTTGAGTCGACAGTCAAGGGTGACTCGTAAGTATTTAGTTGACCTTTCCCACGGTATGGGTAGGTCGTTAATCGTGACGTTGTCGGGTGGAAAATAGCGGCGAACCCCGTGAGTGAATCGTATTGCTACGCTCTTGTAGGGATTCGCCGTAACTCACCACTTTCGGAACCATCCATTAAGCGCTCTGAGCGCTGTTTGTATGCTTATTTGAAGTTGGGTTGGTTTCCATTCGGTGGAATATATCGCAAATTTTTCATGGAATCGATAATTTTCAAAAAACCGCATTACAAGCCGGACGGCGGAAAGCAACTTTGTTTTATACCATGTATGTATTGAATTATGTTACATTATAATGTTTATAATCTTGAGTGACAGAGAGCCGAAATTGAAATCAAATTGAAATAATGTATATTTGACTCGCAATAACAATGTTGTGTATTTTTATTTACCCACATTTAATGTTATTATAATGGTTATGAAAGGAACACGTCTGCCCAGAATGGTGAACCTTTGAATACTGACAATTTCACATTATTTTTTAATGAAAGTATATGATTGTAGAGTAAATAAATACTGGGACCGGTATCACGATATTGGATTGCGATATTTATTGATTGTCTTATCCTTGTGGTTGAGTTTGCGACCGTTACACACACCACGGGACATAATAGCATTTTTTTTTCTCATGGCGTGTTGTGAATATTTTTGTTTATCCTAATAATATTATAAATGCGAAATTTCAACTGGTTTTTATGAAATTTGTTTTTTTTACTTTAGGTCCTGTAATAACCCATAGGATACTTTTCATCATCATAAGCATCATCAACGTGGCTGAAACTGAGAGGCTCAGCTAGTCACCAATGAAATGAACAGTGAGAAATTATTTTATTACATGCGTATTGATCAAGTTATAAAAGAAAATGTACACAAAAATAAATTAGCTATTTATCTTACATGTTTAAGTTTCCGAATCAAGTATACTAAATTAGAGCTTAGAATAAGTATTTGTTAAGTTAAATACACTCGCAAAACTTGAGATGAACCCGTTAATGATCATTCAAGTAAATAATACGCTGTGATAACAAGTTCCAAATGTGAACTAACTTTTCAGAAAGAAACTCCAGACTGGATAGCTTACGTGTACTTAGAATTGATTTTGAAAACGGCGCCGGTGTGCCATATATAAAGTGAACTAACTTTTCAGAAAGAAACTCCAGACTGGATAGCTTACGTGTACTTATAATTGATTATGAGAACGGCGCCGGCGAGCCATATATAAAGTAAACTAACTTTTCAGAAAGAAACTCCAGACTGGATAGCTTACGTGTACTTAGAATTGATTTTGAGAACGGCGCCGGCGTGCCATATATAAAGTGAACTAACTTTTCAGAAATAAACTCCAGACTGGATAGCTTACGTGTACTTAGAATTGATTTTGAGAACGGCGCCGGCGTGCCATATATAGGAACACGCGGCTGTTTCTTCAGAATTCATTAACTGATTGTAAATAACTACTGTTGTACCCCATGTTTCACATTAACTGATTGTAAATAACTACTGTTGTACCCCATGTTTCACATTAACTGATTGTAAATAACTACTGTTGTACCCCATGTTTCACATTAACTGATTGTAAATAACTACTGTTGTACCCCATGTTTCACATTAACTGATTGTAAATAACTACTGTTGTACCCCATGTTTCACATTAACTGATTGTAAATAACTACTGTTGTACCCCATGTTTCACATTAACTGATTGTAAATAACTACTGTTGTACCCCATGTTTCACATTAACTGATTGTAAATAACTACTGTTGTACCCCATGTTTCACATTAACTGATTGTAAATAACTACTGTTGTACCCCATGTTTCACATTAACTGATTGTAAATAACTACTGTTGTACCCCATGTTTCATGTTTCACATTTAGCGTATAAGTAAAAACTACAAGTTCTAGAAAAACTAAAAAAATATTTTTAATGTACAAAACAATGTCCTTTCATTATTATAATACAATACGGAACCTTGTAAACCTGTTTCAGCGTTTTATTACCAAAATTACGTTTCTGAATAGTTACACGGAAATAGTTTTAAACGGGTTATTGTTCACATCTGATCAGAATAGGTCAGATCCTTTTGTCTGAGGTCTAACATCTCCAAACTCCTTAACCATTAAAATCTCAGCTTCCCCTAATTACCCGGCTGCTAATGGCGGAATCTCTATCTCTATTGAAATCTTACTTAAACTCTGGATAAACCTCTGCGACCCACGTGACTGCAAAGTGTCACTGAGCGTTTTTTCCAGGACCGGCGGCAGCCAGGTCAACAATTTATGAAAACAAGTGAAGGGATTTTCCGTCGGTCAGCTGCCGTGGCATTCTAATGACAGTGAATTTAAATACAAACAAGTAAAAATATAATTAAAATACAAAAAACCTGACTGAATACGAGCTGACCGATCGCAAATATAATCACACTAATATTAGAACGGCGAAAGTTTGTATGTATAAAGGGTATGTTTGTTACTTCTTCACGATTAAGCGGCTTAACGAATTTGAATGAAATTTAGTATGGAGGGAGCTTATACCCTGTATTAACACAAAAGTTACTTTCTATCCCGGAAAAATGCACGGTTCCTGAGGGACGCGGGTAAAATTGCGGGGCACAGCTAGTATTTAGATAAATGTAATGTTATTTTTTTTCTTTTTTATTTTACTTTACTTTAATAGTTGCAATTGCAAAATTAGACTATAGTGTTTCCATTAACTTGAGTAATCTCAAATTGGAAATTTTATAATGAGAAGAATATCTTATATAATAAGATAATAAGAATTATATATTTTTGCAATGGTATTTTAAAGAACTTCATTATGATACCCCACTCGATAGGTTTTGGTCATTCGTACCGTCGGAATTACAATAGCCAGCTGTGAGCTGACATATTAGTTTTCGTGCTACTTCATATATCCTATAGCACTCTGGTGATCAAGATGAATCCAATGATACCTCATTTATCAAAATCCGTCAAGCCATTTACGCTGTAGGACGCGCCTAAGAAACGTACAAACAAAAACTAAACTGAAAACTGAACTATGACAACAATGCTCAAATTTGCTCTCATCAGTGTTTCCGATAAAGTGTTCAAGTCAAGAGTGAATAGGTATCTACTAGGCAAACGTGCTGCACCTTCGGCCACATCATTGTTTTCCATCAGGTGAGATTGTGGTCAAACGATTGCCTAGTCAGTAATATAAAAAAAGAGAATTTGCGATGCTGATTTCCAACTACTGGAATATTTTTATCCCTCACAGAACACATAACACACCATTTGTCACGTGGTAGGTTCCGCTTCACATTCACACAACTCGTGTGTATATGTGTATGTGTGTGTGACCGATTTTCTCGCTTTATAACAATTGGATGGGCTTTAATGGAAATTCGATATTTCGGATTGAGTATTTTTAATTGCCTGTAATTATCTTTTTTGGGGTAGACTGGGAAGACTTTGCGGGAAGATTTAATATATTTTGTTAGGCCTTCTACCTAATTTAATCTGTACAGTATTAAAAAAAGTAAGATTGTGGAATTACTGTACTACTGTACTGACGGACGTGGTGCCTGTACGGGTCGCCACCGCCATCCACCGCGGCCGACTTCGCAGTGGTCTATCTTTATCTATCTACTAGCTGTACCCGTGGCTTTGCCTGCTTAGACATTTTATTTACAAGTAGCCCATACGTGTTATTCCAAGATCGTGTTATTTAATAAAGTACAATATACATTTCTTCAAAATGTGTTCTGCTGTCAAATATTTTTTATCGATTGCTCGGCATCTTATCATCGGGTTAAAAAACCAAATACCCCAGTTTTTAAATCAAACCCTAAGCTATTCAGCAGTGAAAACCGCATCGCAATTGATGCAATAGTTTTTACGTGTTGTTCGACAAACAGACAGATCATTCAAAAATATATGTTATATTCATGTTCTGTTCTTGTTCTGCCTATTTTAAGTACCATTGTTCTTCATTGTACAGATATTTTGGAACATTAAATCATGTCTGTCTGTTTGTATGTTTTTTAGCGCATCACGTCAAATCTACTAAACTGATTGCGATGTGGTTTTCATTGTAAGATAGCTTAGGGTTTGACTTAAAATCTAGTCTACTTGGTATCTTAATCCGATGAGTAGAAACTGAGCATTCGATAAAATACTATTTGACAGCTGAACGAAATTTGGTATTTTGTACTCCATAAATACTTTTGGTCATGGAATAACACATAGGAAACTTTTAACCCATAGAAATAACAACGCAGCCAAAGCCGAGGACTCAACTAGTCTGTAATATAAAAATTTATGGCCTCCGACAAAATGACACCATTTCTCCCTAATTTAGCGTGATCTCCCGCCAGTTCGTATTGTTCAGAATTGTCAATAAAAATATGAACTTCGAGTGTTTTTACTCGAATCATAACATTCACTAACAAACAGATAAAATACAAAGTTTAGTCACATCAAATAAATCTTAAAAGCAATGGCTCTTGAATAGCTGTAGACATTTTAAACCGACAAGGCACCACTCTACGAATTGAACACAGTAAAAAGAGTAGAGATCCGCAAAGGTTTACGAGAAAATTTAAGTACTAAATTTTATGGTTACTTTTGAGATAAAAAGTTACAATATGAATTTTTAAAAGCTTTTATTTAACTTCAATTGTATGTATGTCCTGGAATTCCCATTCAATTTTTCATTCACTTCCACTGAAGCTATCGGGCTGAAATTTGGCACGCACGTTTGGTTTTCGTGACATTACATGGCTTCTGCATAAAAGCTTTTTTTTAATTTTTGTAATTGTACATATTTTATCATCTGCTGAGGTTTAATAAAGAAAAATAATATATTTTCAATTCACAATATAAACCGTGAAAACATTTCAAATAAATACCGTTCATTCAATTAACACTGCGACATAAAAAATAGTATTGATTAAAGTGAGCCAACCCCGTAAATTTGGATTTAGCCATTCTCACTTCTCCAAACGAAAATAAAACTACCCTCATTGAATCTCTAACCCCAGAAGCACTCAATCAGGCTAAATGAGCTTCTATCCCGCAGGGAAAAGGTCTAAATAAATGCAAAAGTTGGTTCAGCTTTCGTAGTCAATCTCGGATGTTTCTTTCATTCGTTCATCGACGTGCTAAATAAAAGATGTTGGCCGGAAGAAGCAGCGAAGCAGGAAGATATGTTAAATAGTAGATTTTAGTTACTACATCTGTCAAATTATTTAATTAGCACGACTATCTAGACTTTAGTAGCAAACTTTCAAAGATTTTGTTTCGAGAAATATAAGATGAAAAATATCATATTCAATTGTAATTTATATCCTACGCAATAATTTTTGTTTGTTTTTCAAAACAAATTGTAATTAAGTATTCTACGGTAACCTGTAGCATTCTTTTACGCGCCTACGCGTGTCTACGCTCGTAACGATTGCTACGTGTCCCTGCGTAGGCATCGTAGAATGTCTCCCTACGCCCCGTTATTTACCGGTAACGATGTGTGTTTAATCTTTTAACTGTTGCCGACTTTAACGTTATTGCATGTATGTCATATACGTGTCATTATTTTGAAAGTGTTATGGACTTTTACATACAAAACGTGATTATAATTCTAAGCTAATAGATAGTAGTAACTCTTGTATAGATGCTATGAGTTAATATTTTACAGGGCTATAAATTTGCTAACACATTTGCTCGTTTTATGTTCTACTAGCCGTGCCCACGGCTTTGCCCACGTGGTTATTTTCAGGGATAAAAGTATTTTGTATGTTATTCGAGGGCGAAATGTAACAATAGATAAGATACAATATACATAATTTCGTTCAGCCATCAAATATGTTTTTATCGATTTCTCAGGTTCTACTCCGTAGATTGAGGTACCAAGTATGTAAGATAGGTACAGAACCAGTAGACTAAGCATATCTCCCTGCATGGAGGTGTGAGACAAGGGGACGTTATTTCTCTGAAATTATTCTCAAATGCATTGCAGGATATGTTTAAGATTCTGGACTAGAAAGGATGTGGCATTAACATTAACGGTGAGTACATCTCACACTTGAGATTCGCGGATGACATTGTCTTTGTGGCAGAAACTTTGCAGGACTTGCAACAGGTGTTGGACAGGTATAGCTGATTCGTCTGAACACATTGGTCTCCGGATGAACTTGAACAAAACCAAGGTTATGTTCAACGAACATGTTATTCCGGAACCAATTGCTGTTAACGGAACTGCTCTCGAAGTTGTTCAGGAGTATGTTTATCTGTGGCAAACAAACTCGACAGACAAACCCACAGAAGAATACAGCTGGGCTTGGCAGCATTTACGAAACTTCGTCGAGCCTTCTCGTCGCCAAT
Organism: Alsophila aescularia; assembly: GCA_946251855.1. NCBI lineage: Eukaryota > Metazoa > Arthropoda > Insecta > Lepidoptera > Geometridae > Alsophila > Alsophila aescularia. The sequence continues at coordinate 61,171,420 of OX276374.1, forward strand.
ACCGCAAAGATGGAAGACAAAAGTCTTCAACCAGTTTGTCCTACCTGTTATGACACCGCACCGCCGTTGACTAGTCCACCAATTTAAGGTCGCTCAGCGTGCTATGGAAAGGGGTTTGCTCGGAGTTTCTCTGATAGATCGTATCCGGAATGAGGTGATCCGGCAGAGAACCAAAGTTGTCGACATAACCCTTAGTATTAGTAAGCTAAAATAGCAGTGGGATGATCATATCTGTCGAACGAATGATGACCGTTGGGCTAGAAGTTTTCTTGAGTGGAGACCGCGACTCGGTAAACGTAGTGTAGGGTGCCCTCCAGCTAGATGGAGCGACGATATACGCAAAATGGCTGGCAGCAGTTGGAAGAGAAGAGCCGAAGATCGGGCTCAGTGGCGTGCTTTGGGAGAGGCTTATGTCCAGCAGTGGACTGACACGGGCTAATGATAATGATAATATATAGGTTAGGATGTAAGTATAGATTGTCCGTCAGTGAAAACAGCATCGCAATCGGTTCAGTAGTTTTTATGTGATGGGCGAATAAACAAACAAACAGACAGAATGCCACCATTAAAAAACAAGACCAATTGCTTATTTTAGGTCCCCTAGACCATATTTTTATGATGTTCACTGTACGTAGACTTTCTGTTACCTACTGCTTTATTATACTCGTAAGTATAAGATTGTTTATGAAACATCTGCAACAAACAAACGTCACCGTCATATTTCCCGTATGTTTCTCTTTCTCGAGCTAATTGTGCAATCCCTGAGTTTCCCACTTATTATCCGGGACGTGCGTCGGTTTTTCGGTGGCGGCGCCCGGAACTGGCAATAACTTACACTGTCGGGCTCTGGAACATAAAAACTATAGCAAACTGTAGATCGTTACTGTTGTTTGACACGTAGTAAAGAGATTAATTTTATTAGCTACCTGTGTTGGACACATTGTAGTATTGTTAGGTAAAAATAAGATACTTTTTGTAAATTGAGACGGAGAATGGCACAGAGTGTACTTACTAACTGTTGAAAGTGCTTGGATCTTAGAAGTTTATTTTTAGATTTATCGAATTATTTATACGAAAAAGTAGTTTCAGCGTGTAATTTCTGATTTAATTTATCTATTCATTTTTTTCTAAAGTTGTATGAAAAATTGTTGCGAGAAAGTGTCATAATATGGGATGCCTAATGCGAACTCGAGATTTACATGAAAAAAAATAATAAAAAAATACAAATTTTCATCATAAAAAAGGTAGAGGTTATAAAGGTACAGGTCGAAATTTTTATGAAAAAAAATAAAAAAATACCAATTTTCATCATAAAAGAGGTAGAGGTTCTCCTTGTTATTGTTTTGTGTGCATATCAATTCCTAACCAGATTTGAGTGTTTTTCATTATTTGAAATTGTAGACCTCTGGGGTAGTCCAGTAAGTATAAATTCATTCGAAATTGCACCCAACATTTAAAAAAAAAAGTTTAACTTTCAATGTCTGTATGTATGTGCCCCTCCTACGGAGTAACTCCCTAAAGACATATTGAGCGATCCGGGCGATGAAATTAAAAACTGGTGTGGTATCTCAACCCGATGAGTAGAAGCCGAGCAATCGTTTTTTTTTGTGGCAGCTGAAGTAATTTTGATTAAATGTTGGTATTTTAGGTCTTGGTATAGCATATAGAGTACTTTTAACCTAAAGAAATGACCACGCGTGCAATGCCGCGGGTACAACTCGTAAGCTTAATCATAGTATAGTATAGTATAATTAGTTATCAAAACCCAACATATACAAGTCCATCTACCACATAAAAGTCAACAGCAAGCCATTTAACGGCTACTCGTATCGTAAAACAAAGCTACACTGCAATGCGATACAAAGCTATATCTTTTCTATAGCTCTGCTTGTTACTAGATTACAAGGTTTATGTGCCACGTATCATGGCTCCTGTTTCTTTTGACATAGTTTGTTTTATGTTGCACATAGAGCGCGCGTAGAAGTGTTTGCTGAAGTTATTGATTTGTAAATATATGTGAAGGAAGATTTATATACTTCAGGGTACTGTAACTTAGGTGTTTTTTTAATTGGAAAACTGTGTGACGAGAGAATGACAAATTATGGACTTGGTTGCTTTTCTGTTACAAAAACTGTGCAGGTACAGTGTAAAGCAAAACGGATTTTATAACATTTTAACGGTCGTTCAAATTGTTAGTGAACTAGCTGTTCCCGCGGCTTTGCCCGCGCGGTAATTTTTCTGAGGAAAAGTATCCTATGTGTTCCAGGACCAAAGGGACCTTTACAGTACTATAAATATACCAAAGTTCGTCCAGCCGTCAAACAGTTTGTTTATAGATTGCTCGGCTTCCGTGTAGCGGATTGAGATACAAAGTACACCAGAGAAATAAACCAAGAGTGTGATTTACAATGTCTTTTTATTATCTTCTTTGTACAGTATTATTGTTACTTACTGCTTTATTATAAGTATAGATAGATTATTAGAAGTATACATAAAGATAAGGATAGATAGTTATAGATAGATAATTTCAATGTATATTGAGAAAACTGGTTTACTTAGTTTACTTAAAAATAATTAGTGTTATGTATTTTACTATTTGGTCGCGTATAAACTTAAATAACCTTACTAAACTTAAATAACCTTACTAAACTTAAATAACCTTACTAAACTTCGCTGCAGTCGAATTAAAAACAATCTGTAAGATAACCTGCCAAGTAGCAGGCAAAGTTTCAGTGTTGAGCTCCCGTTTCCCAAATAATAAGTAAGTTCGTTAAGGTGTTGCGTTGCGATAGTGCAGTTACAGAGTTAGCTCGCGAATTAGCGCTCGGGGGCTGAGGCAGTGGAGATTGTTGAAATAAAGTCTGTTTGTACAGCTATCTTGAATCTTAACTGCTGGATGGAGAAACGTGCACTAAATCAAATTATTTGGACTGTCTAAAAGTGCCCCCGTCATAATACATTAACTGTCCTGCATATAACGTTTATTTCAAGTGTTATAGTATCTTACGTGTACCTTTGCTTTTAGCAAACAATTTAACTACCTGTTCTGATTCATGTAATACAGATACATTTCAAAAACTACCACTACTATTGTGTTAATCAATTCCTTCAGTTACTAAAGTACCACTACTATTGTGTTAATCAATTCCTTCAGTTACTAAAGTACCACTACTATTGTGTTAATCAATTCCTTCAGTTACTAAAGTACCACTACTATTGTGTTAATCAATTCCTTCAGTTACTAAACTACCACTACTATTGTGTTAATCAATTCCTTCAGTTACTAAACTACCACTACTATTGTGTTAATCAATTCCTTCAGTTACTAAACTACCACTACTATTGTGTTAATCAATTCCTTCAGTTACTAAACTACCACTACTATTGTGTTAATCAATTCCTTCAGTTACTAAACTACCACTACTATTGTGTTAATCAATTCCTTCAGTTACTAAACTACCACTACTATTGTGTTAATCAATTCCTTCAGTTACTAAACTACCACTACTATTGTGTTAATCAATTCCTTCAGTTACTAAAGTACCACTACTATTGTGTTAATCAATTCCTTCAGTTACTAAATCGCGGAGATTGTGACAAATAAAATGAAAGGATTTTCTTAAAACACTCGATTATTCATCTACAGAGTGTAATTACATTAACTTCACCGAGTTGACAGTTATTTGAGAAGGTTACCGCCGTTCGCTCGTTTCACCAACACTTCTGATTTAATTAACTGTGGACGTTTTAAAAGCCAACTCGACACCGGTGGAATGCTTTCTTTAGTTTAATTAAAATATTCTTGCTCATTTAACGAAATAACTGGATTTAAGATTTTATGAAAAATATAACATTTGAAATATAGGTGCTATTCAGCACCAGCATCAGGCCCAGCAGTGAATATTAAAAACCTTAGATTTAATGCCAATCAAAGGTTTTAAATATTCTCTGCTGGGGCATGCACCATCTCTCAAAGAGAAAGAACTTGTCCAGTGGTTAGTGGATTAGTATATGCCCTTGATGTTGTGGGTTTCGACATGCTGTAGGGCTTCCTTTGTATTATGTTTATGTTAACTTTTACTTTATAGCGAATGCGCGAGGGATATTACTTTATAGCGAATGCGCGAGGGATATTACTTTCAAATCCACAATCATAAAAAAACTCAAACAAAGAAATAATTTAAGTTTGTTGAGGTCTGTGTGCCTGGTTTACTTACTTTCTTTATCCGGTTCCGCATAGCACAGATCTCATTTTTTAAAATTATTTCTTTATTGTAAGTTTTATGCGATTTGAAGTCAGTAATTATTAGTTTTTATTTCTTACTTTTTAGTTTCGATAAAAAAGGCCCAAGACAATTTAATACTTAATTCCATTAGCTAAGAAGAAAGCCATACTGGAAACAGTTAATAGTCCATATTTAAAAAAACTGAACCGATTTTGATGAAACTTAAACTACACCCTAATTTGGAAGATGCTGAAACTATCACAAAAAGAGTTATTGTAATCTGACCTTTATTTTCCCAGAAATAAGTGAACAAACATACTACATAATCACGAAATTTGGTATATTTGTTCTCATATAGACTAACATATATGAATATGATGCATTTTCAACAATATTACATACACATTAACTTGATAACCTCCCTTTTTTGAAGTCGGTAAAAATAAGTCCACACCAATATATAAAAGTGAAAACGTTTGTTTGTTTGGGGAGTAACGCGATAACGGCAAGACGGGTTTTCATGAAATTTGGAATGGAGATAGCTTATACCTTGGAATAAAACATAGGATACTTTTTATCCCGGAAAATAGTAAGTTTCCACGGGAAAGCTGGAAAATGTTGAGTATTCGGTGTAAGGAACGGTTGCCATGTAAACAATAACAAGTCTGTCAAAAAATATCAAGAGCGTTGGTGCTATACCTACTTTTGCATTGGTTTTTAATACCCTAGAAGAACATAGGATGCTTTTTTCGCGATAAACTGTAGTCCGTATTAGTGCTGTGTAGTAACTGTAGTGTAACTGTAGTCCGCGCAGACGAAGTTACGGGCGAAAGCTAATATTTTATAAAGTAATAGTTGGCAAAGAATTTACTGTAAATAACTAGCTTACTAAGAATTTATCTATCTATCTATCTATCTATCTATCTATCTAGCTTAAAAGCTAAAAAAACACGCCTGCCCCGCCAAAAAAAGAATTTATGCCAATAAATTATATACTGTTGGAATGTGTTTATCAAGACCTTCAATTTGATACCCATATTGTAAAATTCGAAGAATATTTTTTTTGCCTTTGAAAATGGCGCCATACTGCAGCAATAATGTTTTTTTTTATTTTCAAAAAAAACTCCTAAATACTTTAACACTCCTTTTTATGGGCAATCGGGTAATAAGCAAAATAACAGCACTTTCACAAGTCACATCTTAACATCTCATTAACAAAGAGAAAATCTTAAATTATTATACATTATTACAAATAGAACAAATCAATAAAATTAGGAAAACTGAGTATGCTTTTTTTCTTCTTATTTTTTGGGAAGCCTTTGTTCAGCTGTGGACTTCTAAAGGCTAACATGATGATGATGAGTATGCTTTATGTTCAAGAAACATAAAACATTATTGGTATATTAGAGAGTTAATAGGCTACCTCAGCACCTTAATCGTACTCCGGAAAACATAACTTCTAATAACCAAAAACATTTTCCGATAAGTGTTATTACAGAATTATCTCCAAGCCGGCCAGTTAATCAAATTAATGTTTTAGAATAAATAATAACTTTAATGAAGCGCGTCAACAACTTTTGTTTTAATTTATTTGAGGAGTTTTGAAAGTAATGGGGTTAAACTTTGAGATAAATGTTAGGTCGTTGATTTCCATTTAGTTGTTTTTATAATAATTGATTTGTTTGTGATGCCCTCGATGCCCTCGTTGTCCGATAGCCAACACTAAACAGCACATTGGGCCAAACAATGTGTCGTCGTTATCTTTAAAATGGACAAAGAACTTATAAAGTTAATTTCGGGAGGTCTACTCTTGCAAATAAAAATGAATCATCATTGATTCAGAAATCCCGAAGATACGAAAAAATAACTAGCTTAAAAGCTAAAAATACACGCCTACCGCCAAAACAAGAATTTATGCCAATAAATTATGTACTGTTGGAATGTGCTTATCAAGGCCTTCAATATGATACCCATACTGTAAAATTCCAAGAAAAATATTTTTTTTGCGTTTTTTTTTGTCGTATCAGGTAGTGCTGGCCTCTGATGTCAGAGTTTGTCAAGCCACCCGAGGGCCTCTGACATGGCTTAACGACTGCTATTAATCAATAACAGCCGGGACCGACAGCTTAACGTGCCCTCCGAAGCACGGAGCGATGGAAAACCGCGAAAAAGGAGAAATACAGTTTTTTTTTAGATAAAAACTATGTTGCTCGGGGGATGTATGGATTCTAACGATACCCCATACGTCTATATCTGTTCAGGCATTTAAAGATTATGGTGGAATAAAGAAACTCACTACATACATACATATAAACATACCTGAATCATAAAAACATTACACTCCTTTTTTTGGGCAGTCGTGTAAAAACACTGAACATTTATTCATTCAATGACTTTTCCCACAACCTAACCATTTTTACATAAGTTAGGTATATAATGTACCTATGTGTAACAAAACAATAATTATCCCCTTGCACCCCCCTCCTGGCGCCCACGATTCTCACTAATACCTCAGTTTTCGAGACTTGCATTTGTTGTTAAATAATCAATTGTTTTCGTTATTTTTTAGCGATCGGTAGCCTCATTATCTATGTCGAGACTGTAGGCCCTGGGCCCTGTGTGCGATCATTTATATTATTATTATCTATGTCGAGACTGTAGGCCCTGGGCCCCGTGTGCGATCATTTATATTATTATTATCTATGTCGAGACTGTAGGCCCTGGGCCCCGTGTGCGATCATTTATATTATTATTATCTATGTCGAGACTGTAGGCCCTGGGCCCTGTGTGCGATCATTTATATTATTATTATCTATGTCGAGACTGTAGGCCCTGGGCCCCGTGTGCGATCATTTATATTATTATTATCTATGTCGAGACTGTAGGCCCTGGGCCCTGTGTGCGATCATTTATATTATTGTGTAAATGTACAATTGCAGTAAATACGGGGCAGACATAGTCACAAAGTGAAAAAATTGATTTAAGAAAAAGTAATAACAATAGATGTAATAGGTAATTCCTGCATAAAATGTATAGGTAACCTCATTATCCAAGTGGTCACTCTCATGTAAGATAACTGGCAAGTTAAAGGATAGGTAGAACTAAAACTCATCAGTCTGCTGCACTTGAGTTCAGCAATGTCTCTTTTCTCCTAAACACTAACCTTTAACAAAGTACCAGCTCATCAACAACTCCTTGAGATCCTCAACTCCCCTCGAGCTTGTATTGTACAATCCGACAGGCGTCTTGTTAGAATGAGGGAACCCTCATCAGTGCCGCTGTCATCGGCAGCGGCGCTGCTGAGAGATGGCACGTGGACAGCGCAGGAAGGGGTGAAGGTAGGGATTGGGAAATTAAATTTTATTGTAAGGTATGTTTGGTTAGTATTGTTTTGTTTTTTCTTGTTCTTTTTACCAGAATGCGCTGCGCACAGGACGGTAAAGTATTTATCTACCTATATATGTATATATGTATGTATGTTCCTTTGTGGCGCTCTAGAGACCAAAAGCGTGGGCCGAAATTGATGATTCTTACGTCAATCGATTTGTCTTTATCTTGCAAGTGCTACTAAATACAATAATCAAAATTAAATATGGCGACAAACTATGTCAAGTGGGTGTCATTGAACAGGTATTTGAAAATCATGTATAATTTTTAATTTCGTTTGACCTTAAGATCTATAACGATTTAAAGTTCGCAGTCGTGTTTTATCATTGTGCTAAATTTAATTTGTTGATTTTAACAAAATTTATCTTCCTTGGATCACTATTTAAATTCTTTCGGAAATGCTTATGTTTTCTTACTCAAGGTAATCGTCATCTATACCTGTTAAACCGTACCATGACATACCTATTGAGTGATGGACAACGAACAGCCTAAACCACACATTTGAAATTTGGAGAAAATATCGTTTGTTGTATTCTAGAGGTGCCAAGAATGTATTATTATGGAATAGGTAATATTATGGAATAGGTAATAATATGGAATAGGTGATATTATGGAATAGGTAATATTATGGAATAGGTGATATTTTGAAATTCCATCGATAAGAGGGTAAACGAGGGCGGCAAAGTTTGCACGCGGGCAAAACTGCGGGTCGCAACTAGTTGATATATATTACTTTTTAACACGCTTTTATTAGCTTCACGTGTAACTTAGCTTTGTTACAATTTAAGCATAAGCAAATCGACTTTTAACCTTCCCTTTATCGTACGAGTTGAAATTTTGCACTAACTAGAAAGTTCCGAAGTTCAATTCACTGATTTTATTAAAAACTGGTGACTCGCATGGGTATCGCTCACAATGCGGCATTTCTCTTACTTTTAGGATTTTTATACCCATCGGAACTTTTTTTGAAAATACGCCAATAAGCGTAATTAAAAATCTTTCGCAGCTACAATCGTGATGTTTTTGACCATAGACAACTGCATTATTACTCACTTACTTGACAGACTTATTATTATGTCATTTTCATGGAAACGTGTCCTTATTATCTCGTTTCCATAGCAACGTCATTCAGTTCTGAATTTTTGATACCTTGGGTTACATTATTGCAATTTTCATAGGGATCTCTAATTATTTGAAAAACAAAATACCGCCCATGTTAATAGTATTGTATTCTCTTTGATGCTACTTGCTGATAATGTAGCTTTCTATAAGTGAAAGATTTTTTTAAATCGGTTTAGTTGTTTTTGAGTTTATCCATTACAAATAAACAAACATGCAAATCTTTTCTGTTTATAATATTAGTGTTGAAATGAAGAAGTTTTGGACTACAAATGTGTGACGATATAATGAATACGCGGGGTCTAATTATGAATTCCGAAAGTAGAAATAGGATAACAACAAATAGATGTTTTATAACGTGTTCCATTTGTGGCATGCCAATGTTTGCCTGATTGTTCTCTAACACACATTGTTCTTGTTCGCAGGAGACACGATATGCCCGAGCGGCATGTTCCGCTGCCCCGAGGGCAAGTGTATCCCGGCGCTGTGGGTATGCAACTACCAGAAGGACTGCGAGAAGGGCGAGGATGAGTTCCAGGCGTGTCGTGAGTACCTCCCTTGTGCTGTTCCCATTTACCCCATGGTTAATTAGACCACAAGGTCTTCCATTGTCCCCTGACTGACCTTTGTCGTTGCCTCTTGATTGCGGTCAGTACGCAATTGTAACTGGGTAATTATGGTTATGCATCTATCACTATCCATAGGTACTTCTAATAAAACAGTAAGTAACAAAAAGTCTGTACAAAGAAGATAATTAAAAAGTCTAGGTGACTTAAAATAAGCTATTGAACAAGAATATAACATGTTTTTTAACGGTGTCTGTTTGTTTGTTTGTTTGGTCGCGCATAACGTAAAAACGAATGGACTGCGACTGCGACTTGCGATGCGGTTTTCATTGTAAGATAGCTTAGGGTTTGACTTAAAAACTGGTGTACTTGGTATCTCAATCCGATGAGTAAAAGCCGAGCAATCGATAAAAATATTGTAGACGGCTGAAGAAATTTTGATCTTATGTTGGTATATTGGTATTATAGGACCTGGAATAGCATATATAGTAGATTTTAACCTAGATAAATGACCACGATAAGCAGCGATCTCTTCCAGGAAACCGTAGGCTATATTGAGACACATGACTATATAATATACATACTATATTACATTTTACTTAAATTGCTAATTGCTAAACCAATGCAGCTCATTTTTACAAAGGATTTATAACATCCATCCACTCTACTACTTCCATACTCTCACTACATGTTATAACAAAAGTCACTAAACGCGTCTGTCTGTCTGTGTGTGCACAAATATCTCAGACAGTACTTAACCGATTTAGTTCCGCTTTTTACCTAGGAATAGGTTGATTCAAGGGGTAGGGTTTAAAGTAATAATTCACAAGTGTGTAATATAAATTTAGTCGTACTACTTATTATTATTATTATTATTTTTCCTTGAAATTCATTTCTTCTCACTTATTAGTTGCACGTAATAGTAGAGGTTATTTCGCTGCTACCTACGTGCGTGGTATTCTTATTAGTCAGCGGTACTCTTACGCAATTTTGACGACACTTTCTTCGTCAGTTATTTGACACCATTCAGAGACTACATTATTTGATTCCATTGTCGTTGCTATATTTTAAATATACTTTTTTATTTTTTTATTTATCTATGTTTATTTAAATAACTTATATGTAATTATTATTATTATTATTATATATATTATATATAATAATAATAATAATTATTGTATATTATTATTTGTTGTTTATTATTATTGTATTCATATTTAATTTATTTTCTTATACTTTTATGTTTATTTTTTCCGCTCCCTCTGGGCTTTAGCTGAAAACCAGCGCTGCGTGCCTTCGTCAAACAGCCTAATGCTGAGTTAAGGCCCATTCATCACCACTTTAGCTGAAAACCAGCGCTGCGTGCCTTCGGCAAACAGCCTAATGCTGAGTTAAGGCCCATTCATCACCACTTTAGCTGAAAACCAGCGCTGCGTGCCTTCGGCAAACAGCCTAATGCTGAGTTAAGGCCCATTCATCACCACTTTAGCTGAAAACCAGCGCTGCGTGCCTTCGGGAAACAGCCTAATGCTGAGTTAAGGCCCATTCATCACCACTTTAGCTGAAAACCAGCGCTGCGTGCCTTCGGCAAACAGTCTAATGCTGAGTTAAGGCCCATTCATCACCACTTTAGCTGAAAACCAGCGCTGCGTGCCTTCGGCAAACAGCCTAATGCTAAGTTAAGGCCCATTCATCACCACTTTAGCTGAAAAACCAGCGCTGCGTGCCTTCGGCAAACAGCCTAATGCTGAGTTAAGGCCCATTCATCACCACTTTAGCTGAAAACCAGCGCTGCGTGCCTTCGGCAAACAGCCTAATGCTGAGTTAAGGCCCATTCATCACCACTTTAGCTAAAAACCAGCGCTACGTGCCTTCGGCAAACAGCCTAATGCTGAGTTAAGGCCCATTCATCACCACTTTAGCTGAAAACCAGCGCTGCGTGCCTTCGGCAAACAGCCTAATGCTGAGTTAAGGCCCATTCATCACCACTTTAGCTGAAAACCAGCGCTGCATGCCTTCGGCAAACAGCCTAATGCTGAGTTAAGGTCCATTCATCACCACTTTATTTATCTACTTTTACTTTTTCTTTGTTTTCCTTTTCTATTGTTCCTACTTAATTTTTCTAATTACTTGTGTCTTTTATTTTTGTGTGTGTTGAATAAATGTATTTTCTTTCTTTATTTTTTTCTTTCTTTAAAGTGTTTTAATCCTTATCAAATTCGATATCACAGTAATTTTTCTCATATCATGTTTATATACGTACATTTTGCCTTTTATCATCATCAGCACGTCTCGTTCACTGCTGGACGTAGGCCTCTCCTTGTGAACGCCACTTGGCCCGATCTTCGGCTCTCCTCATCCAATCGCTACCAGCCGCCTTTCACAAGTCGTCACTCCACCTGGCCGGCCGGCGGGCCCCTACCCTACATTTGCCTAAACGCAATCTCTACTCTAGAACTCGTTTACCCCAACGGTTGTCGATTCTTCGAGTTATGTGACTGGCCCATTGTGGCAATGCTTCAGCTTGCTAATTCCATATTGATTACCTTAGTTCTCTTGTGGATCTCCTCAATTTGGATTCTGTCCTTTATAAAAACTAAGAGCAAAGCGCTCTCCATAGCTCGCTGAGTGACTTCAAATTTGTGAACCTGCCCCACCCTGAGTATCCACGTTTCGGCTCCGTAGGTCATAACTCGTAAAACGCACGCGTTGAAGACTTTCGTATTTAGGCACTGTGGTATTGACGACGAAAAGACTTTACGTAGTTTACCAAATGCTGCCCATCCCAGCTGTGTCCTCCCTATCTATCGGCTTCCCTTTCGCAGTTGTTCCTACTCAATTGCATAGTCTGCCTGAAAGAAACATATATCTGAACAACTTCAAGGGGGACACCGTTAACAACGATCGATTACGGGGTAGTAAGGTCGTTAAACATAACCTTGGTTTTATCCATGTTCATCCCGAGACCGATACGACTAGAGGCGTGAGCTAGGTTGGTCAGCATTTGCTCGAGATCCTGCAGTGACTCCGCCATAAGGACAAATATTGTCCTACACAACTGTAATAAAACAACGGAAGCGTGAGATGTAATCGCTATTTATGTTAATGCCCTTTCCTGTCCAGTCCAGAGTGTTAGTTTCCAGGGCGTTAGTGAACCGTTTCGGGGATATGACATACCCTTGTCTCACTCCCCTGTGCAGCTGGATAGGTTTAATCGGCCGGTTCTGGACAAGAACGGACATTATTGCGGCATAATACAAGCACCTCATCACCTCGATATATCTCCAGTTCACGTCAGTTTGGCATCGCTGCAGCGATTCGAGAACAGCTCAGGTTTCGACAGAGTCAAAGGTTTTCTCATAGTCCACAAAAACAAGACACAGGGGCTGGTTTTACTGCCGCACTGTGTGGATTTCGTCCATGATCCCGTAACCCCCTTGAAACCCAGCCTGCTCCGAAAGCTGAAACTCACCAAGTCTTTTCGCTAGACGATTGGAGACTAACCTCGAAAACAGCTTATAGACGTAACTTAGAAGCGAGATGAGCCTGTAGTTTTTAAGGAGGAGAGGTTGTAGGTTTTTTTGTAGTTGTCGTTCAGAGCAGAGTTAAACAATTTTAGGAACTCTCGAGGTCTTCCTGCTGCTTTCAAAAGTTCCAAAGTAACTTCGTCTTCCCCTGGGGCTTTCCGATTTTTAAGCTTCTTGAGGGCTTTCTAGATCTCGTTTAGGCTGATTTCCGGCAAGTCGGTGTAGTGGCTGGTCAATGTAGCTTGGGAATCCTCATTGCTGGGTTCGGGTCGTAGAGTATGTGAGTCGTACAGCCGGCCATAGCAGTGCTCTATCTCGGCGAGAATCTCCGGCTGTGAGGTGACTGTATTGCCAGATGATGTTTTTAGCTTCGTCAGATGGCGCCCTTTCAATTGCTGGGCGAAGACTTTGGACCCCCGATTTTGCTCTATAGCCTTCTCGATACGACGTGTGTTGGCATCAGAGCATCAGAGGTCTCGTCGCACCAGCTTGCTGATATTTCGATTGAGGGCCCGTTTCTCCGACGAAGTGGCCTAGCTGTACAACATCCCGTCTCACATCCATTAGCTGAAGAGTCTCTGCTGAGAGTTTGAACTTCGTACCTGTACGCTGCATCTGGCAAAACTTCGATCCTTCTTCCCTTATTGCTTATTAAAGTTATGACTATGCATTTTATGAACGGATTTCAATTAATTCAGCCGTACCTACTATTACTTTATTCTGTGGCGCAATGGTGCAAAGTTAGACGCAATATAAATATAAATTATCAATGTAACATTTTGTTCAAATAAATATTTAGCTGCTCGTGCCACAGAATAAATAATAGAACTACGTTCTCGTGCGAAGCCGTTGCGTATCGCTAGTAATATTTAAAAAGCGTATGAGTAACTCGATCTGTCCATTTGTTACCTTTTCTCGACTAATTGGCTGAACCGATCTTGATGAAATTTGGTATGGATATAGTTTGAACTCTGGGAAGGACATAGAATGCTTATTATCGCTATAAACTATCCGAAACTGTCCGCGCGGAATGTAGTCTGCGCCATAATCGAGGGCAAAAGCTAGTGTTAGTATATCTCGTTATTTGTAGCAGGTTTGTCGTAAAAGCCTTTCCAGTTGTTACAAAAACAACTTAATCAATCCACTGTCACATTCGTACTTGTGTAGCTATCAAGCACTGTCAAAGGTTTTTCGATTTCACCCTTAGCGTTCAAAATATCTCTTGTCTTGTTGCTGTGTTTTACTCGTAGAACGGTCACGTAGGGCGTTGCACGTATCTATACTACGTTAGTGCCTGTCGCTCATTCCTCGGAGACTTGGCTCCGCGCAACGTGACTTACGTGGAGATTGTTTTTAACTGCACAATCTACGTTAAAAGAAACGCATGCGTTGTATGTCACGAATTTCTTCCGTGAATGTTTAATCATGAGCGGACTTTACTGTATAAAATGTCTTTGAGTAGGTATTACGCACTGAAATATTTTACTAAGGTTAAATGATGCTAGCTACTTTTTGTTGCCCATTGCAACAGTGTTATTCGTAGGTCTCTCTGTGTGGTCAGTTGGTCTTTTCCATTTTTACTTCACTTTAAACGGTCGGCCAATCAGCATTCGGTATTCAAAGCGGTGCTAGAGTGCTGGAATATCTCTCCAATGCGGTATCATGTGAGAGCCGGCGAGCGGGCAGAGCTTTTTGAGCCCGTGTGGTCAACCTCACGATGCTCCAATCCTTTGGGGTTCTCAAAGGTTAAATAAGAGTTTTGCATAAGATTATATTTTTACAAGTATTTAGTAGTTTCAAAAAGCCGTTAACTAAATAATAAATTATGTAGAACTGTTTTTATTAATATTTAGAATTTGTATAATTAATGTTAGTCCTTTTCCATAAGCAGGTAGTACGAGTACTTACTTTATTCAAAGTTCTACATTAGCAGAAGTTATGTTAACTGAGATAACGAAAAAGTATATTCGTTATATCAACCGTGGGTCATATCCCAGGTAGCAATTTTACGTCATGACGACATCCATTTACAGTCATTTCCGACGTTAATGACGTCGTAACCGTGGTTGCATGGACGTACAAAATGACGAACTAATCTCATAGCCCCACGACGTCTCTGACGACGTTAATAGTACGTCTTGGAAAAGACGTTGGTAGGACGTCTTACAGAACCGTTACATGGACGTCTTACCTAAACGTGATTATGGATGTCTCCTAAATACGTAAGTAGGATATCTTATAGATACGTAATATGGCCGTCTTCTAATGTCGTTGGAAGAACGTCTTACCAAAACGTAATATGGATGTCTTTGAAAGACGTAAGTAGGACGTCTTATAGAAACTTAATATGGCCGTCTTCTAATGTCGGTAAAACGTCTACTTTGCCACAACTTGAAATGAAATGAAATAAATTTATTTGCATGAATACAGGTAGGTATATTTTAGTTATTAATATAGTTCAGGGATCTATGTATTCGACTAGTGTGTCGTGCAAATGTTTTAAAATTACATGATACTAAATTAGTTACTTACTTTAGTACGTCCTGGTGCTGACCATAAATTGACATTTGTGAAACGTCCCCTTTGCGACCAATATAGTACGTCCACACGATGACGCATAATTGACGTCTGTAAAACGTCTACTTTGCCACGACTTTAATACGTCCTGGCGCTGACCATAAATTGACGTTTGTGAAACGTCCCTTTAGCGACCAATATAGTACGTCCACACGATGACGCATAATTGACGTCTGTAAAACGTCTACTTTGCCACAACTTTAGTACGTCCTGGCGCTGACCATAAATTGACGTTTGTAAAACGTCCCCTTTGCAACCAATATAGTACGTCCACACGCTCTCGTAATTATGAGAATGATATAAAAATCTGTTTGTCTACAATAGTAAATTGGCTCAGCTAAACTAATAATTATTATATCTAAGACGAAGATTATACAATTTAAAACCTATCATAGCAAATATATACAATTAAATATTAATTATAATAATGACATTATTGAACAAGTTAACAGTACAAAGTTCTTAGGGATCGAAATTGACGCACACCTATCCTGGAAGGATCATATTGACACTGTGTGTACTAAACTAAATAGATTTGTTTTTGTTCTAAAAAAAGCTAAGACAATGTACACCCTTACAAACTGTTCTGATGGTATATCATGCCTATGTCTGCTCAATAATTCGCTATTGTATAATAATCTGGGGAAACTCTTCAGATGTAATGAAAGTTGTTATAGCGCGAAAAAATACATCCGCGCTATATATGGCATGAAATGGACTGAGTCTTGCAAGCCAGTATTTAAATCTTGTAATCTTTTAACAGTACCGTGCATATACATATACGAATTGTCCAAATTCGTAAAAGGTAATTCGTCATTGTTCGAAAGCTATGATAACACTAATAAAATAATGGCTACTCAAAGGCGTTTTAAAATGCCTCGGCCGACACTCGAATTATTTAGGAAAAACTGTATTTACATGGCTCCCTTAATTTATAACTCTCTTCCACAAAGTTTAGTTGATGTTCTTTTTTACAAATTCTGTACAGAATTAAAGAAGTGGCTTGTGTTGGAAAAATAATAATAATAATATATTCGGGATATATCTAGCCCCAAACTAGGATACCCTGTGCTATGGGCACTAGCATACATATGATAAACATACATAGATTAACATACAAGAACATTACAAAAAAAAAAGCTTAAATACAAAAGCTTTTATACGGTCAATGACTTTCTTAAAAAAAGTTCTTGTCGCTTTTACATTTATGGAAGTGCATCGTAGGGTTTGTAGGTAGATTGCATGTGGAAAAAAATTGAATTTATATTATATCTCTTAATTTTATGTCCTTAATATTTTATTTTTTTATTACTGTACTTACCATGACATCTTTATATATCTTTTAAAGTGATTATTTTTATTTCAAATGTGTTTGTTTTGTATAAACTTATTAAATTCGCACACCGGCAATGGTAAAATATGTTGATACCATACTGACCTTACCACATATTTATAGCAAATAAATGATTATTATTTTATTTATTTTATTGACGTCTGTATGACGTCCGCTCTTTGCCCTAACCCTAAAATGACGTCACGACAACGTCCGCTCTACGTCGTGACGAATAAATGACCGACCTTAAAATGACCTATGGCTGATGTCATCTATACGTTGCTGACGTCAGTTTGCTACCTGGAATCATTCCATCCAATCAAATTTTGCAACAGTGTGCTGGCAGAGAAATTGTACTTAATTTGAGTAAATATATCAAATATTAGACTAGTGACTCGCCCCGGCTTCACATGGGTAGCGCTCACACCGCCGTATTATTCTTACTTATAGTTAAGCATTTTTGTATACGTTGTAACTTTTTTTTTAAAACGCCAGTATTTTTAATTCAAAATCTTTGACAGCAACGATCGTGATGTTTTTTTACCATAGACAACTGCATTATTACCACAGTACATATATATTCTTTTCCATAGCAACGTGTCATTCCGGTCTGTATTTTTAACCCCGAACAAACAGACGGGTGTTGGAAGTTGTGGGTGCGTATCAGTGTGTGTGTTTGTGAGTTTGTGCGTGCGTATGTGCGTGTGTGCGTGTGTGTGTATAGTGTGTGTATAGTGAGTGTGTATGTGAGTGTGTGGCATCGTAGCTCCCAAACGAATGGACCGATTTTGATGCGGTTTTTTTCTGTTTGAAAGTTGATGTGACCGAGATGGTTCTTAGATATATGGGGAGGGGGAGGGGGAGGGAAGAGGTAAGAAAAGGAGAGTGAAAATAGTAGCTTCCAAACAAATGGAGAAATTTAACTGTGGTTTTTTTATGTCTGAATGCCGAGTGTAAACGAGATGGTTCATAGCTATAATGGGGGAGGGGGGGGAGAGGGGGGGGAGTAAGGATCGTAGCTCCCAAACGAATAGCCCGATTTTGATGAGGTTTTTTTATGTTTGAAAACTGATGTGTTCTTAGCTATATGGAGAGAGAAGAGAAAAGGGTAGTGAAAATCTTATCTTTCAAACGAATGGACCAATTTAGCTGCGGTTTTTTGTTTTTCTAAGCTGAGATAAACAAGATTAATCTTAGCTATAATAAGGGGGGGGAGGGGGTGAGGATCGTAGCTCCGAAACGAATGGACCGATTTTGATGCAGTGGGGTGGGAAGTCGGGGGCTATATAAATTTATTAATTAATATGTGCTTGTTGATACATTGGGTTACATTATTCCAATTTTAGAAGAGACCTCAATTTTTTTGAAAAAATATATACTGCCCATGTTACTCGCTGATAATGTAGCATTCTATAGGTGAAAGAATTATTAAAATAGTTTTTTTTATTTTTGAGTTATCCAACAAACAAACAATCAAACATCAATCAACATTTTTTCCTGTTTATAATATTAGTGTAGAAAAATAAAACTATTATGGGAATCGAACATTATTACTTTTAATTTTATTAAGTACTGTTAAGTTGTGTATAAGGTATTAGGAAAAATTAAATGACGCTAGGTGTTTTACGATATTATATCAAGTTAACATGAGGGAGGAATCTATGATCAGGATACAAAACCCTTACTTAAGGGAAACATAATTAAAATAAGTAGGTAACCTAAGGCCGTCCGCACCGATAGGCGGGTTCCCGGCGCGGGTCGCCCATGCCTTTCTTAAACAGTCATGAGTATTATATGGAACGTGTTATTATAGAAGTTTAAGTAGGTAACCTAAGGCCGTCCGCACCGATAGGCGGGTTCCGGGCGCGGGTCGCCCATGCCTTTCTTAAACAGTCATGAGTATTACATGGAACGTGTTATTATAGAAGCTTAATTTCGCCTGTTTTATGCGATATGTCTTATGAATTATATAATTATTGGGATGCGTGATGATAACTGATGTTTTTTTACTTTCAATGTACTAGAATTACGATACAAATATGTTTCCAGAAAATAATTCGTCAAATGTAGTCGTTGTCATTGTAAAATACTTGAAAAATCTCGTCTCATCTTCCCTCAATTTAGTAAACTTTGATACGAATTCTCTACACAACAATCGAGACGTAACATATGGGCAGATTGGCTGTCGATATATCTCTTGTATACACCGTCTTTTTCGCTAAGTAAAAAATCATCAAATAATCCATTTTATATAGATTGTACGACTAAAATTGTACTGTCGGCGCTGCGTTAAGCGGGAGCCCGTCGCAGGTACCCGCGCGGGCTATTTGTCCGCGTCGGAGCACGACGATATACTACTCAAAACAAAATAAGCCCGCCATTTTTTTATTATTTTTTTATATTCCTATCTGTGACGTTCGTGAATGCAAGGAACAGACATCTTTTTTCCGTTTCTACTCCGCATTCTCACAAGACGATCTTCACTAATACACTTTGTGAAAACAGCCTTGCAATGGTTACAGGGCTATATACACAAGAATAAGACTGTATTACCGCCACCTTACGATACCTACCTAATTCAAATTCAAATAGCAATAAAATTGAACTTTTCACCTATATATCGACTCAGTGCCACCGTCACGAGCACTATATATCGACTCAGTGCCACCGTCACGCGAACTATATTTCGACTCAGTGCCACCGTCACGCGCACTATATATCGACTCAGTGCCACCGTCACGCGCACTATATATCGACTCAGTGCCACCGTCACGCGCATGTTAGATTGTAACATAATATTTAACAATGTTATTAATATTCACACTGAATAACCTTATCACTTGCGGTATCATAACATATTGCTTGTCAAGCCAAAAGTGACAACCGATTGAATTTATTTGTAAATTTGTCTTTTCTTAGATCTATGGTGAGTTTGTAATCTGTGGTAATAAAAAATATGTTTCTGAACGAAACCAATAATGTGGTTGAATCGATAAAACAACTTATTATGCAAAAACTTCGAATTTATGATTATGGAGTTATATAATGATGTTTAAAATGCTTAATAGAGTTATTCATTAATCTAAGTAAAATTACCAAGTCTTTTGTGAAAAGTTGTGTATTTACTAATTAATGATGGCAAATTGTTATAAATCTGAAATATCTGTAAATATAATTCCATAAAAATTATAATGATTTAAAATTGTCTTACAATATTTAAAATATGATTATTATGGATGTCCAAATGTAAGTAGAAGTGAATTGAACATTTCCGTCACGTCAGACGCCATTGATGATTCCTGCTTGGTCGATGTGGTGGAAAAATATTGTGAGGTGGTATGATATTTTTCCGTTATTGTATAAAGGTGGCTTAGCAATGTTCACTTTTACTCTGGCCGTCGCACCAACAGGACTCTGGCAAGTTAAGTACTATTGATATTATTATAGGGTCCTGCTACTGTTTCCTTGTCTCATATTTATTATGTGTAACTGATTATTTTGCAAATAGGTACCAAAGAGTATACAAATACTACATAGGTACTGTCGGTTCAATGTGATGTTATTATAACCAATATGGTCAATGTGATTGTGTCCGAAATGATTAGGTCAGGATCACTTTGTTTAAATGCTATTATTGTGGCAGGTGTAACTGTGGTGATTGTAAAATGATAATAAAATATCACTATGACCAAGTATCACATATAGGTTGTTAGTATGACAATAATAATGTGTTAATTATAATTGTAAATAATGATAATAAAAATATATTCGCTACATAGTTTCTTGTCAGTTCTTCTATGTAGTGTATTCCAAATCTGGTGGTAGAATCAATAAAAATATAACAATTACATTTCTTAGTTTCTGTGAATACTCCTTAGGTTATGCTATTCTATTCAGTATATTTTAGATAGGTACTAAACTTCTGAGTAATTTCAAGCTTTTATGATATAGCAACTTGCTTGTATATTGTCAGGTTATGAATTAGTTTCACTTGCTATTTGGTTAAAAGATATATAAATAACAACACTATAGCAATGAAACTTTATTTAATATGATAAACAAGGTTTAACCTAACAGTAGGCTTATCCTAACCTAAGGATAACATAACCAAACTTAGGTTTGATTTATATACAGTAATATTAATCCCAAGAATCTATCACGCACTATATATCTACTCAGTGCCACCGTCACGCGCACCCATAGAATTGCAACTGTGATCGAATCAGATGATAGATTCTCATCGCTCCCACTCCCGGCCAAACGAACAGTTAACGATTGGCATTCATGTCGCAACCGTCCGACATATTGCCTCCTATTTTACATGCGGCAATAGGTCACCTATGGTTTTTATGTTATTTGAATATGACGTACTACTATTTACATACTTTCTTCCGGATTCGGGGTTTATTTTAGGTGGTCTATACACCGTGATAAAACATAAAACTAGGCATTACTAAATTAGTCAACATTCATACTTGTTATCCCTGCGACATGTGAAAACCAATAAGTGACGATCGCATGCCTGGCGGAGCACCCGTGCCGCGGCCGTGTAGCGTATTGATATAGACTTTTCAGCTTATGGCTAATTACTTTTTGGTCAGCTATTGTTATAGTTAAATATTTAAACGGGACTTAATCGCGCTGAAAACTTAATATTTATTTACCTCGACGTTTCGATCAAGTTGCATTGATCGTGGTCACGAGAAGACTGAAGTAGCGGGTGTCAGTGTCGAGAAGGGCAAGCGTTGTCTCCAACTACCCGCATTTGGTTTTGTAAAAATTCAGAATTGTCACGACACACGACACTAACGACATCTGCAGATATCTTCTGACATAAACCGCGACGCGAACACTTGCTTATCACGGGATTCCAGGACGCAGCCAACTTGAAACCATCCTCTCGGTTGAAATTGGGATACTTTTTAATTTCAACCGCTTCACGTACAATCCTGGAGTAGTAGAGACGTTTCTCGTGGAGAGGATCTTCGGGTCATGGAGTTCAATCCAGTGATTAGGGCCCGATTCGAGCAGATGCTCAGCAATTGCAGATTTATTTATCTGGCGGTTCTTTACAGCTGCAATGTGTTCTTTGACCCTTTCCGCTATAGTACGCTTGGTTTGTCCAATGTAGGAACTACCGCAGCTGCAATCTATCTTATATACGGCAGGAGTTTGAAAAGGAATGACATCTTTCGGTGTTCTAACATGCCTTGCTAACTTGGAAAAAGGAGTATAAACGGTCTTGATAGAAAAGTCCTTTAATAAAGCACCGACTTTATCCGTCACTCCTTTTACATAAGGCATGAAAGCCGGCTGGCTATCTATCGACATCAGACCTACTCTTATTATATCTGCGTCTAGGACGCCAACGTCTGGTCACGACATATCCGTTTCGCTTGAGTACCTCCTGAACATGAAACACTTCGGCATCCAAATGTTCAGGGTCACAGAGGGCATGAGCTCTGTCTAAAGCTATTTTTATATATATTTTTAATTGAATGCTATAGAAATAGAACAATTCTAAATAATGGACTGAAATTATATAAAAGAAAGTCGTTTTAGTTACACTATTTATAACTCGAGAACGGCTGAGCTGATTTGGCTGAAAATTGGTGGGGAGGTAGCTTAGAACCAGGAGAAGGACATGGGATACTTTTTATCACGTTGCCGTGGGACGTGACATAAAACGTAGTATAACAAAACGCAACTGATATGGAATTTATCAGTAAAAAAAAACTAAGTACCAGGAGAGCATAAGCACTTAAGAAGTTGGAGATACAAAATTGACAAATAAAGTTATTAAAAGTGAGTAGTATACTTACCTCCCCATGAACATTAAATGGTGTGATTATATTTAAAAAAAAGTATTTCTAAGTACCAGGTGAGTAGAAACACTTAAGATGTTGGACATACAAAATTGGCAAATAAAGTTATTAAAAGTGATTATACCTCCCCATGAACATTAATTAAATGGTGTGATTATAATAAAAAAAATATTTCTAAGTACCAGGAGAAAAGAAACACCTGAAGTTGTATATATATCCTACTAATATTATAAACGTGAAATTTTGTAAGTATGGATGGATGGATGTTTGTTACTCTTTCACGCAAAAACTACTGAACCGATTTGGATGAAATTTGGTATGGAGATAGCTTTTACCCTGGATTAATACATAGGTTACTTCTTACCCCGAAAAAATGCAAGGGTACTGAGGGACGCGGGTGAAACCGCGGGGCGCAGCTAGTTTAAGATAAATATCAAATGTATACTGAATGTCACGGTGTATATCAATCCTCTAAGGAAGTTAGGAATATGAGTTTTTTGGACCGGAAATCGGTACACTGGTGTTCAAAGTGTGCGCTTCGCGTTTGCGCATGGTTCAGCTGGTGGTTAAACTTTATACAATATAATGGGGACGAACATTCAGCTTTTTATCACAGGAAGTTCAATTGATTCTAAAATCCTGTCTATATGGGGCGGATGCCGCGGGTCAAAAGACAATATCTATTTGTTAAGACTATCCTACAATCACTCCGTTCAAACGGTACTCCATTGCCCCGGAGTCCAATCGGCTCCGAAATCCCGGCTGAATAGCCGGCTCTGCACTGCACCCGATTGCACCACGTGAGAAACGACAGTGCAATTTCTCGCGTCCGGTAGATTTCCCGGACGCCCGACCGGGAATTGCTAAGCCGGGAAAAATAGGCTTAGTGCCATGTCATTTGTCAGATGAGTGCAGCGGGAGAACCACTACACTGTGTTTGAAGTGTAGTTAGTTATACTTGGACAGGAGTTTTTGTTGGACTACGGAGTACTATTATTTATTCTGTGGTTGGACGCAGTTTATTTTGCATAAACCCCTAGTGACTTCACTGTTAGGTACATTAATTAAATATGCCTATACGCCTATGCTATATGCCTATGCTATTGCTTCAGTTTCTGTATCGCTTGCAGTAGGCACCTCCTTTGTCTGTACTGGCCTTCCTGTTGTCAGATATAAAACTTTATGGTCTACATCGCCAATTGACCTCTACCTTATTCTGTGCCTCTACCAAGCAAGCTAGTGATTATTTGATGACCAGCACTAATTTCTTATTGCTTTGTAGTTTCTGCATTGAGCGATGACGAGAGTACGCCTCCTGTACCCGTAGAGCGATACTATTTTGTGAAATAGCGTTAGCGCTTAACTGTAGGTAAATAAATTACTTTTCGGGTTGGAAGGCCACTCTATAAACAGCGAGATTGCTGGCCATATCCAACTAAATATGTTTTTGATGGAGCTCGCTTTTCTCTGGGTGTTGAGCGCGGTGCAGTGCTTCTCAAGACATTTGCAGTTCATAGCTTTGGGTGGTGCTGCTAGCAGCACTAAGCAGGCGTTTACCCCAAGACTAACCAATATCCGGTATCCGGTATACTGGTGTATATTTAAAAAACCGGTCACGCGCGTGTCGGCCACGCATAGACGCAGGGTTAGTAGGGTTCCGTAGCCAGGACCCTAAGCTACTACAGTATAGTGACGGGAGCGGGGATGTGCGGAATAAATGAGAGACGAGACGTCTATAGCAAGGTTGTGTAATGTCTGCCTCTAATGTACAGTGGCTTACACAAGTATGCATAGAATAAGTATATTTATAGGACTTAAAGAGCTACCTCACTACAAAAGAACAAAAAATGTGTTCTTCCCTTTCCACGTATGGGCACCTCGTAGAAATTGAATATTAAAACCGATTTCCTTTTTCTCCTATGGACATGTTTTATGTGTATTTAACTTACTTCGTTTAGGCTCTAAAGTCCGTGGGACAGACGGACAGACAGGGTTTTTTAGGTATGGATACGGAACCTTTACTTACTTAACTTAATTTTACCTTACCTACCTCAAAATTAGGATTAGGTCTACTTATGAGAATTAGATTTAGTTAATCTAATTTTATTGATTTGATCTATTAATAATATGTTATATATTTTCTCCTTGTTCATGAGATGTTAAGTTTTGACTTGTAAAAGTGCTATTATTTTTCCTGTTTACTATAAAATACTTTAACTTTGCTGTACACAAACATGATAGGTTCGTGTCGTTTCTGCGTCCGTGGTCGGTTTCTGCGCCCGGGGGCGGTTTCTGCGTCCGTGGGCGGTTTCAATCAAACTATTTGTCCGGCCTAGTGTAAACACAATTTGCACTCCGGTATTTGCTTCAGAGGGTCTGATTAAGTGCTACCTGTCGCAGGCTCAATTACTGGCGCTATTATATGTTTGTGGTTAGGTATTAGGGAAATGGAATAGATATTCAGTCTGAGTATTTGCAGAATATTAACATTAGTGATAGAGCCGTGGTAGCCTAATGGTTCAATAGTGCAACTTAGGATCCAAAGATACCGGGTTTTGTCCTAGACCAATGACTTTTCTAAGTTATGTGCGGTTTTTCATCGCTACGTGCTTAGGTGGGTTAAGAGGTCCGTCCCGGCTGTTATTAATTACTAGCTGTCGTTATGCCATGGCAGAGGCCATTATCGAGTGGCCTGACAAACTCTGACACCAGAGCCAGCATTACCACATACGACAAAAAGAAAACCTTAAGTGATATTGTTACGTTAATGACGTGGTCCATAGGTAAGTCAATTGTTGAAAAACCCCCGGATGTGGTTGAAACTATAGTTGGAATAATCCAACTGCTACACGTAACTCCTGTTTTCATCTTTAAAAAGTAAAGGAAAAACCACGTTAGTTTTCATAATAATATATTAAATTGTCTTCGGCTAATACTCAGTTAAATTAAACGTGAATATACTATAGTAAACTTGAAATTGTCATTAATCGGTCTTGTTGAAATACACCATAATTATGTGTACCTGAGTACCCTTTAATTATAGGTGAGAATAAATCTAAAAAAAAAAAACTAAGTCTAGATTAATTATAATTAAAACATACCCTACCAAACATAGTTTATAACCGCCTGTAACTGGAATTTTGGACCCCTAACCATCAACCCTTTCTAACAAACGACAAAATATACTGAGGTCCACATTCTGAACTTTCTGTACCTATTTCAGTCGCATTTCAGGTTATCTCGCATCTCGGTTTAGCAACCAGGTGCTCCAATAAAAAATAATGGTAAATAAATTTATTATTATTTATTATTACTTCATCATTGTTTATTTACTTCTAATTTTCTGACTCGGTTCAACAACTCCTCCATTGTATTTCTTATATTTGTTTCGAAACAAGCACTTCTATTGGGTTTTCATTTAAGTACTCCACAGTAAAGACTCCACAAGTCCACACTTCCTTTGGGACTCTTAAAGTGGCCCTCCCCTCGAGCACTCTCCAAGTCCACTTACGCAGTGATTGATTTCTACTCCTGATTACACGTATAATAGTTTACAGAGTTCCGTAAAAGGAAGTCCGTTTGCAATTGGGATTTAAAAAGTGAGTAGAAATGGTTTAGTTCAATTTAATCATACAAGTGCATAAATAATTAATTATCTATGTAAGTATACTGATCTAATGAAGCAAAAGTACAATATTATTCAGTGGTCGAAACTGAGAAATTAATTTAATCATGGTTATAGTTGAGAAAAACGACGTATTACCAACGTGACGACTTACGTCGTACGTTTAGGCAAACTTAGTGTAGGGCGCCCGCCGCGGCCGGCCAGGTGGAGTAACGACTTGCTGACGGCGGCTGGCAGCGACTGAATGAGGAGAGCCGAAGATCGGTGGACTTCACAAGGAGAGGCATACGTCCAGCAGTGGACGAATATGCAAATGCTGATGATGGTGATAGTTGAGACAGGTAGGTTCTGTGGTAGGTGTTCGGGCTTTCTTACAGACAGTCCTTGTCTAGCGATCAGAATAGACCCAGCCTTTCAAAAAGTCCCTTCTAATCTCTAATCAGTCCTAACTAGACCGGACCTATGCTCCCCTCCATCTCGCACTTAAGCAGCAAAAACATAAACCACGCGGAACCGTCGGTAAATACCTACAGCACAACGTTCAGTTAACGTAATGTCATCAATCACGCGTGTCTGGAAATTGTGCGAGCAGTAAATAATGAATTTTATTAGCTTTTTGACGTGAAATGTCTTTAAAATCACTCCAATACATAACAGGTATCATGCAGGACTAAAAAAGTGAATAGTAACGAAAAGGTCTATATCGTCTCGCTTTTTACCCGACTACGGCAAAGCAATACTTACCTGGCGTAGGGGACACCGTGATCAATAAGGCGGTTCCCCCAGAGCGAGGCGCGTCCATTGCACTGCGGACGGGTTGACCTCTGTGATTATCCCTAATGTGGATAACTCGGACGAGAAAAGTGTCATTAACACGTTTTTTCGTGACTAACAAAAATAAAAACAAAGTAACCATCTTCCACCAAAATATTGCAGGCATTCTTAACAAACAGAACCTCTTAGAATTAACATTAGACGAATTTAAATAAGACAATAAAGAAGTAGACATCATTTGTTTATGTGAAACATTCATAAAAGCTGGCGAAGAAAAAAACCTCGCCATAAATAACTATGTTTTGGGAGCTTCCTGGTCTCGGGCAAATATTAGAAGAGGGGGAGTATGTATTTTAATTAAAAAAAAAAACTTTTCCCAACTAAAAATAACTAAAGAATTTTCCACTCAGCACCTTTTTGAATGTTGTGGTATATTAATTCCTGACAACAATTTAATAATTTTATGTATTTACAAAATTCCTAAAGCTGACACAAAACTGTTTCTACAAAAATTAGATTCACTATTATTAAAATTAACTAATAAGACAAACAAAAAAATTATTCTGACAGGAGACTTTAATATTGACATTCTTAAACATAATACTTTTTCCATTAATTTAAAAAATATATGTCAATCATATAATTTGAACATTCATATAACGCAACCTACTCGCAAAACATCTTGCATTGACTTAATAATTAGCAACATAGCTTCGGCAAATGGCACTGTTTGGAAATTAGGTCTATCTGATCATGACACAGCCCAAATTTTACAATTCAATATGACCCTGAAGAAAAGCCCGAAGCAGTGGTTTAAGAGTAAAAGAGATTTTAATATAGAAAATTTAAGTAAATTCAATAATTGTATAAAAAGCACTATCCTTTAGCGAAATTTTAGATACTGTAGAAACTGATAAGGCCTTTGAAATATTTCATGAATTGGTGATTTTGTTTTTTGGCTTGTGCTTCCCTATTAAACAATTTAAAATAGGCAACAAAACCAACAGAACAAAATGGATGACTAAAGGTATCAAAAGAAGTTGTCTTCTTAAAAGACGTCTATACTTTATGACCCAATACGTATCAAGTAAAAATAGAATAAAATTAATTTATAAAAAATACTCTAAAATATTAAATGTATTAATGAATCGCAAAAGATAGGAAATCAAAAGTACCTTATCCATACCAAAAACAGTGGTAAGGCAGTATGGAATATCATACGTTCTATTTCTAGTGACACCTTGAGAGATTCTTCTATCAATGAAATTCATTACAAAAATAAGATATTAAAGGAGCCTTGTGAACTCGCAAACTCCTTTAATGACTTCTTCATTGATACGACAAATCAATTACAAACCCATACAAACGCTGATAACAATCTGACCTCTCACCCTACGTCTATCTTCTTGAAACCAACAGATCCCTATGAGATATATAAAGTTATAAAATCTTTACAAAAAACTAATGCAGTGGGTTATGATGAGCTATCCACAAAAGTTATACAACTCTGTGCGCCCTGTTTTGCAGTACCCCTGTCTCATATTATCAATCTTTCATTTTGTGAAGGAAAATTTCCAAGCAAATTAAAAACTTCAATTGTGAAACCTTTGCATAAAAAAGATGACAAAACCATAATGAACAATTACCGGCCTATTACACTGATACCTATTCAATGCAAAGTAATTGAAAAGGTCATGTATCAAAGCTTAGAAAAACTGGAATTCATGAAAAATAATATTATTAAAACAGAGCAGCATGGTTTCATGAAAAATAAGTCGACAACTTTGGCAGTATTCAAATTAATGAAATCTGTCACTGAATGCTTAAACAGAGGAGAGCGAGCCGTAGCATTATTATTTGATATGACTAAAGCCTTCGATTTCGTTCATCACGGCAAACTGGTAGACAAATTAGAAAAATATGGGATCAGAGGAGTTGCTCTTGACTGGGTTAAAACCTACTTAGATGATAGACAGCAATATACGGAAATTTGTCAAATATCGGATAGCTTAAGGAAAGAAACTTATAAATCAACTACTCGTTTTAACAGTTTTGGAGTCCCCCAAGGAAGTATTCTGGGACCGCTGTTGTTTATTATCTACATAAATGATTTACCAAACGTTACAACTAATCAGACTATTCTATTCGCTGATGATACAACAGTTCTCATAACAGGGAAAAATAACGTGAAATTTGACATGGAAATAAAATTGACTATAAATAAAGTAATTAACTGGCTGGATATTAACAACTTAAAATCAAACATAACAAAAACTAAATTGATACAATTTCATACTAATAGAGCAACCCCACTGAACTTAAACATTAATTATAAAAATGAAAAAAATTACCAAGTTTCATCAACAAATTTTCTTGGTATAGTATTAGATAGTCACTGCAGTTGGAAAGAGCATGTAGATGCAGTTTGCTTTAAACTGAGCAGATTCATATTTGCACTGCGACGCCTTCGTCATGTATCTTCCTTGGAGACTTGTATGACAGCGTATTATGGATGCGTAGTATCGAACCTACTATACGGTTTAATACTGTGGGGGAACTCTGTAGATGCAGAACCGCCATTCATCCTGCAAAAAAGATGTATACGAGCTATCTGTTACGCAGAATTCACTGACTCTTGCAAACCCCTTTTCAAAAAGCACAAACTGCTTACGTTACCTTCCCTTTACATAAAACTAATAGCTATATTTGTGAAACAAAATCTCGAATTCTTTAGTACACTAGCAATGACTAGCTCGAGAGAACATAGAACAGTTCACACTAGCAATGACTAGCTCGAGAGAACATAGAACAGTTCACACTAGCAATGACTAGCTCGAGAGAACATAGAACAGTTCACACTAGCAATGACTAGCTCGAGAGAACATAGAACAGTTCACGCAAATAAAATCCGTTTACCAAATTGCATACTGGCACTATACCGAAAAAACACTTATGTAATGGCTGTAACGATATTTAACAAATTACCGATGGCAATTACGGATTTACCTTTGAATAAGTTTAAAACAATAATCCATAAATGGTTATTATCGTATAATTTATATTCCGTTAATGAGTTTTTTAACATGAACACATAAAAAACGCGATCAATTTTGAAAAATGTATCATAGTTATAACGACATCTAATATTATTTTTCTTTGTGTGACATCTTTACTAATCATTTAACATTGACATAATATTTAATTAACCGATATGTATTTGAAATGTATAAATTTGTAGCAATATTTGCACACCAGCAATGGTAAAATATGTTGAAACTTTACTATACCTAACACCTTATTACTGTACACATATTTACAGCAAATAAATGACATTCATTCATTCATTCATTCATTCATTCAAAAAAGAGGGTTATGATTTTCACCAGTATGTATTTATTTATGTGTTTGGGTTTGGTGTGGGTATGTTCATCTAACATAACTTCTAAACTACTTATCATAATTTGACATTAAAGTATCGTTGGAAGCGTCTGCATCGATCGCTGGTTAAAGGCTACATGGCGTCACATTTAATTGAATATGGCGCCCTCTAGAGGACATAAAGACAAGTATTTTTATAATGCTGCCAATTTGGGTATCAAAAGAAAGGAATTAATTAGCACATTTCAAAAAAAGAAATATATATATATATATATATATATTGTTAGCTGTTGCTCGCGGCTTTGCTTGCATGCACCCGATAATTGGAAATAATTTCGAAAATCACGTCTCACATGTAAGCCAAACATAGGTTTCATATTTTCCCTCAAAACCTACCCAAAATACATTACAATTATAGCCCCAAAATAATTTAAATAGAAAATCTAAGTTCAAAAACTATAACCCGAGTATCTTAGTGGACTATAAGTCACAAACAAGAACGGCTTTCCTTGGTTTAATTCTGGTACGAGTAAATTATAAAGCACTCCCCCCGGCTCTACAGTTTAAAATTTCTAAAACGTTTCAAAATTCTTGTTTGTAACTTTTTTAGTCCACTAAGACCGTAGTCGGTTTTTAGTTCGCGAACTTGTACTTGTATGTTATTTTTTTTTATTTAACTTCACTTGTATGTATATAATATCAACGTATCTATGTATTTTGTCTTTCCTGGAATCTTACAATTAAAATTTCGAGCACTTCCCGATTAGCTATCTGGCTGAAACTTTCAAGGTAGCTCACAAACCTATGACAAAGCAATAGAAAAAAACTTAAAAAGTTAAAATGCAATTTAAAAAAAAACCAAAATATATGACATAAAATAACTTAAAATAGTAATAAGTCAAAATGCAATAAAACAAAACCTCATAAAAGCTGTTTTTTTTTTTGTTTTTTTTTTAATTATACTTAGTTTATATAACTCTGTAACTACAGCTACTTAGCTTATTAGTCAGCTCGATGATGTGATGTATTTATTTTGTAAAAGACCGAGTGTGAGGGGGCAGGACTCACAGAGCCAAATCAGCTAAATTGATGTTTTTGTGATCTTTCCCGTCCCATACCGCGACTGAAATCTTACAATGTTATTCAATTGTTATAAAAATGGCCGGCACTAGAAAGATTACTTCGTTATAACTCTCGATTTAGATAGGTGGCGTAGATTTTCACGACAAATAATCGGCCGTGCGCCCCGACACGGTCCCACTCGGGTTTTTTTAAGTGGACGGCCTCTTTTTCAAGAGTTCACCTGGGGAAGTACCACATTTTTGCCAGATATTCGACCACCAAACACTAGTGTGCGAACATTACTGTGTTTCGGTTTGAAGGGAAATGTTTCTAGGGAAATTACTGGACATGAGACTTGAAAACAAATGTCTGGGTGGCGAGCGCTACCCCTCTGTAGACGCCCTAGAGATATCTTGAGCGATCCGGACGATGAAATCGCTGCCGCAGTGCAGGCAGCGATAGATTTGTCCAATCCGTATCTATCTTTCAACACAATTAGACACAGACACCGACCTCGCCGGCGAGGTCGAAGGTCCCGTAATTAAGTCGATATTATTCACCTTTGAGTTTCTTGCCGATTCTTCTCGAAGGGGGGGGGGGGGATCGACCCCCCCCCCCCGTAATCAATGGTAACTGTCCAAGCCAAGGTTATCACCCCCTAGGTGCCCTTGAGCAAGTGGCCAAAACTTAACTTTGGCGTGCGCCTTCTAAATGATAAATGATAACGTCACGTATCTGCGTCACGTATTGCGGCGGACCGCTTTTGCGCCTGCCCCACCGTCCGGTGACGCTGTAGAAGTCAGTTATAGACCAACAACATATAACTTTGTTAAAAAAAAAAGTGAAGAGCGCAGTGCAGTGCCGCGCAAGATTTTGCATTACAAAGTTATGGGTGGTAATGCACCTGTTATGAGCGTTGCCTAATGGTGACGCTTACCATTCGACTCGTCACTCAAAGGAATAAAAACATAAAAGTAATCAGTTCCACATCTCTTCAGAGTATTACTGTAGTGGTACTTGCAGTAGTTTTACTGCGATTTTTTCTTACGCCTCATGATGGTCTATGAAAAGTTTTCTTCGAAGGACTAAGGATGTTACACACACCCCATAAAGACCCTAATTGAATAAGTAGCACATGAAAAACATTCTTACACGAATCACAATCCAAGAATAATCTGTAGGTACAATAATTCTCGGACACAGGATTACATTTCCGAATGTAAAATATGATTATGTCAGAACAAAAGGGAAATAATAGAAAAGTTATTCGAAGTTTAGGTAAAGTCGGAGTTGGACCCACGTTATCGACACGACAGCGGAAATCCAATATTTCAGGAACTTGTGTAATAACGATCGCTCTACCTGTCGCCTGCGCTTAATTTTGAACATCTTTGTAATTGAATCAGACGGCTTCAGCACCTACATTATAATACATTCGCTACGAGTGAAACTTTACTAGAAACTTTGATCTTTTGTGAAAAGACTTTCGCTAAGTTTACGAATTGAAATTTATTGTAAAATTAGAACCTTTGACAAGTATCTTTTAAAGGAACTTATAAGGTATAGAAAACAATTGAATGATACCGAAACATTTAGCTTTTAAATTAACTTTAAATACTAAGGTACTTGGATAACTTATTAATATTTAAAATCGATCAGAATCTTTCCTTTTCCGCGCTTTTCTAATTATCATCATTATAATAATCATCAACCAAAAGACTTAAGATTGCAATAATCCCCACGCTTGGCAGGAGACTTGGTGATCGCCCTGTGATCGTAGTACATGTGGTTGGTCTCGTGGCTAGAGATCCTAGGTACGAAGTCGTACGGTCGTGGGTTCGAATCCTGCAAGGTGCAATCATTTGTGTGATGATCAGAAATGTTTGTTTCCGAGTCATGGATGTAATATTCTTATCTATGTATGTTTATCCGTTATCTAGTGCCCATAGCACAGGGTATCCTAGTTTGGGGCTAGATAATTGGTGTGGAAATGTCCCGAATATATTTATTTTATTTTTTATTTATGTTGAAACCTACTAGACATGCGTGCCGCGCCACGCCGCGTTTGGTCCACGCCGCCGCTGGCGCCGCCGGGCCTTGTCACTCGGCGCGCCGATTGGTGTTAAAAATTTAGATCTTTTAAAAAAATTAACTTGTTTTAAGTGTTTCGTCTGTTTTTATCTTTTTTGGCCATATTTAAAAAAATCTTACATCTTCTGGGCAAGCCTTGCTATCCAAACTTTCCAAGAAATACAGCAGCAGCAACATCACAGAGTTAGACTCAGAGGATGCTGAAATTTCACAAGAATTTTGGAAGTACCTGGCTACTTTAAGACCAGGAGATGTAAATGTTGTTCAAGGAACTATTGGAAGGAAAAAGAAACAGCATTTCCGTGGATAAATGCGATTGCTAGAGCTCTGCTGGCAATCTCAGCTACCAGCACACCCAGCAAGCGTGTGTTTTCAGTCACCGGCCTTGTTGTAAGTGCGAAAAGGTATCAGCTGAGCCCTGTGAGAGTCAACAAAATTATATTCATCCACGACAGTTACGCGTTATGCAAGGAAAACCGTGATCTTGAATGAAATCACGGTTCTCTTTGCACTTTAAATTTTAATTGTAAAAGTTTTCAATAAAACAATTTGATTTTAATCCGCGGCGCGCCGCCGACGCCGGTCGTTTCAGGCCAGCTCGCCGCTGCTGGCAAATTCAGGCTCGGCGCGCATGTCTAATAACTACACATAATCGCCATGCTTGGCAGGCGACTTGGTGATCGTAGTACCTGTTGATACCTACACATAATCCCCACGCTTGGCAGGCGACTTGGTGATCGTAGTATATGTTGATACCTACACATAATCCCCACGCTTGCCAGGCGACTTGGTGATCGTAGTACATATAGATACCTACATATAAAAGATTATGATGGTTCTCACAGACACGGGATGAGAAGGGATGGACCTATTATTAAGCCGGACACTCACGGCAATTAGAATAATTCCTTAAGAAATTGTAATTGAACTCTATCTAAGAGATCAACGATGACGCGGCTAGTAGAGTAGGTACTCTTACTAAATTGTACTTCCTGTATGTGCTGTTAATCTAACCATTTTTTCTGTAATTTCCAGCGCCGCCAGAATGCGAAACGGGGCAGATCACATGCGGGCAGTACGTGTGGAACAAGACGTACTGCATCCCGCCGCACTACCGCTGCGACATGCACGTCGACTGCGTCGATGGCACCGATGAGGCCGAGTGCAGTGAGTAGCTATCCTCATGTATTAGTAGTGTATCTGTCACCGGTTTATTTTAAGAACCGATAGATTATAATCTGACGGATTCTAATTCGATTTATTACAACCAGACTAAAAATTGTGAACGAACATGCACGATCGAATATTACCGACCAATCAGTGCACAGCTTTAATTTTTTTTGTATTTTTTTACTCGATTCTGTCACCATCGTCAAATTGTGAACCTGCCCTTGATTGTTCAGACTCGTGTTTTTAACTCGATAGATACAAACATCGCATTATAGTTACAAATTAAACATTCAGTCAATTGCAAATGTTCTCGAGATTCACACCGAGTCACCGACATGAGCTCAAGGATTCAAATTGATCGTAAATTAGTAAACGGGCTCTCGCTAAAGTCTCACATCGTAGTCCCTTCGCTTCACTCGCAGACTCGACTTTCACTCCGCTTAGGACTTCGCCGAGTCCCGGCCGGCTCGCTTCGCTCGCCATCTCCTCCCTCGCCTCGTTCAGGCCTCGTGCGCTCATTTCGCTCAGGAACTCCACGCGAGCTTTTGGCTCCGCGTTTTTGAATTGCACCCGGGGGTAGGGCAAGGTCGAACCACGTGGGGGGTCAGGCTCCGATTTCGTTTCGTGAGCTTCTATTTAATTTGTGGCTCTATGGTGACAAACCTAGACCAACCAATCAGGAAAAGGTTAACAATGTAACAGGCGAAAGTATCTGTAAAATTATAAAACTGCTCATTGGTCCATCAACAATATTATTTATAGTCAGAAAATTGAGCATTTTGTTAAGGCCAGGCTCGAAGGTTACATTTTCCCACTCCCTACTCGCCTGCCACCTCCCCTACACTCTGCCACCCGCTACCCGCAATAAGCGCTGAAGTGCCTGCCTAACAAGGTTGAATATCGCGAGCGCTGTTTGAACACACAATTTAGAACGGAACTAAATGACGTATGTCTCAAAAGTTATTTATTTTATTGGCAGGCCAATAATTTAGTTAGGTAAATTTTGTCCAAGTGTTAGATAACAAACTATATTTTCTTGCTATGAGATTTATTTTAGAGATAAAACTTAAGCCGTTGAGCAGAAAAATGTAAATATTACCGAAAATAACGCAATTTATGATAAGAAAATGTATCGACTGTTAATCATGTTTTTGTCTTATTCTTAGAGAGATAAAGATCTCAAAATATACATATGCTAAGTTTCAAATTTATCAGGTTTGTGGTTGACCCAGCATATTTATGGAAAACACCCTTAAAAAGCAGAGCCTGGTCATAAGCTGAGAGTACCAACAGCCTCAACTAGAACTTTCGTTTACTTGCAGCGCAAATAAAGACGTTTACTAATTCCTTGTATTATAATCTCTTTCAAGTCAGTTTCTTATTTCGTCGCCTGAGCAGCTCAGCTATTATTTATTCTGTGGCTCAGCCCTGATTTCTTAATAGGGATAATGGAAAAATAGTCACTTCAAAGTAGATAGGTAGGTACTTTTAAGTGATTCTTTCTTTCATGCGGTGTACTGCCACAGACTATTGAGAAATTTTAAACAATTTGAATGCTGATATAATTAGTAGGTACATACACCAATACATAACTAAGCATTTGTTACCCTCAGTTTATATATAACATCATTGTTTGTTACCTACTAAAACTAAAGATTTTAATTTGGCAGTGTTTATTCCACTTTACGTAAAGTGATACCTGCAAATGTGTAGCGTATTATTTCGTATCTAGTTTTCACAGTTGGATGCGCGTAATCCTGTAACGCGATTCCGTTTCGCAATCTGTAAACTTTCCATTTCAATTATGTCAGATGTTGGAATAGTTTGCCGAATACGTTGATGTTCAATCGTGCAATGTTTCTTAATTATTTTTAATGCGATTTCATAGAGTACAACACTCGCGTCAGTCTGGAGTATTTTCGTCGAAAATGACATGAAATAAGTTTACTAGAATTATTCTGAATCTGATAACTTTGTACATCAAAGTTATGCGTAAGTACTCGTCTAACTTGTAAATTGAATCCGACAGTACCACGAAAATATATTCCACATGCCTGAAATCAGATTTAATTCCGAACTCCGTTCGAATTGGCCTGGAATACCCCGTAGAACCACATTAAAAGTTTGTAGTTCGCAACCACACGTTAGTAGGTTGTCACGAGGCGGTCCCAGGGTTTGGGTTGCTCCCACTAGCCCAGGACCCAAACCTCAGTGACACAGAATTACAGGAACTATTGGAAGCACAGGAACAGGAGGAGATGATCAGACTTTTGTACTTTGACGATGTGGATTAAAATAACCTCTTATGTAGGTATTATCGTTTATATATTTACAAGTGTAATTCAACTGGTTATAAACTTATTTATGTATTTTATATCATATTTCCCTTTTGCTCCAAAAATCAATGTAAAAAAAATGACAGGAT
Organism: Alsophila aescularia; assembly: GCA_946251855.1. Classification (NCBI taxonomy): domain Eukaryota; kingdom Metazoa; phylum Arthropoda; class Insecta; order Lepidoptera; family Geometridae; genus Alsophila; species Alsophila aescularia. Next base: position 61,208,505 of record OX276374.1, read on the forward strand.
ATTTGTATTTTGAATGAATAATGATCAACTATCAAAATGAAAAGAAATGGATTATGAAAGAATTAAGAGTTCAAAAGAGTATTATTATGAAAGAGGTTTTGACCTCGTCACAAGGTTATCAGTATCACTGCATCCCGCGGGGATTGCTGCTAACATGGAGTCTGATAAGGGATGATGCAAATCATGTCATGTGGACAACGGATAGGTAAGTTATATTGATGACTGTGATCTGTTTCGCAAAAAGCTCATTTGTAGCGTTTTGAAATATATCTTTGATGGTGGACTAAGTAGGTTTCGGCCGCCGGCTTTTTATATTACCACCCTCTCTTCAAAGGTCAAACTCTTGATGCCAAACGACTTGTCCTGTTCCATCATGATGTTCAGGGAAGCCGTCCGGATGAGTTGTGTTGGAGTTGTGTTGGAAGGGTAGACCGTAATCGGAATCATGGTGTTTCTGCGTCGGAGGCCTTGCTTTGGAGGGTAGCGGGATCTGAAGCACGGTGTTCTCTGCTGGCTGACCGCAAGTTGTAGGGGGCCCAAGTAGTAGTTTAGCCAGCTACGAAAAGCTGCCCCGCCGCTTGTGAAAAATCCTGAAATGATCCATTGGGCCGGCTGGCGACAGGATGTGAGGAACTGATGAATTATTTCAGAGAGGTTCGGGCGTCCCCGCAGTCTACGCGCAAGTTCTTCAATGACGTAGTTATGCCTCAACTTCCGTGGGTTAGCCATTCCGACATCTCGTTTGCTATTACTCGTCCAACCTGTTCACAACTACTCATCATGAAAAAAGTCCAAAGAAGAAATAAGTTAAAACAGCAGATGCACGTCCTCACACTTAAAGTGGATCTTGCGAATATTCGTGGGATTCTCTCCAATCTCCAACCGGTCCATTATCATCTGGAGACCTCTAAACCCCACTTGTTCTTCTTGTTGGAGACGCAGATAGGATGTCCAACTGATACGGCATACTTGGATTACCCAGGCTATGGCTTGGAGCACCTATTTATCCCAAACGCCAGCGTTTGTGTATACATACCCCTTGATAACATTTGCTGTCTGCGTCTCCGAAATCTTGAGCACCCTAACTTCTCGGTGATTTGGAAGCTGGTGGACACGGGCATAGAGAACATTATGTATGCTTGTGTGTACCGCTCACACAGCGGAGATCGGGGGACGACTTTATTGGTAGGCTATCTAGGTGAGGCGACAAATGTGGCCCAACAGCGTTACCCGTCTGCTCAATTGGTGTTTTTGGGGGATTTTAACGCCCACCACTATGAGTGGCTTGTCCCATACCAAAAAACCGACCACGCTGGTAGAGAGACGCAGAAGCTTGCTCCGGCGTTAGATCTCTCTCAGCTGGTGCAGGAGCCGACACGGGTACCTGACCGTGACGGTGACACTGCCAACTGTTTCGACCTGTTGATGACTACTGAACGAGACTGATACTCCGTATCAGTATTCCCACCTCTTGGTAGCTCTGATCACTGCCTGGTTAAGTCCGTCTCAGTGTATTCCCCACCTGATCCTAGCCTTAAGGGTAATAGGCGCGTGTGGAGATACAACTCAGCAGATTGGGACGAGTTGCGGCCATTCCTTGCATCGTACCCTTGGCGGCAAACATATTTCACCTCCCAAGACCAGTCGACTTGCGCGTCTGCTGTTACAGAGGTAATATGTCAGGCAATGGAATATTTCATTCCATTCAGTGACAGGACTCTTTCCAGCAAAGCTCAGCCTTGGTTTGGATCCAGCTGTGGTCGTGCTGTGGCTCTAAAGCATGCGGCATATCTAGACTGGGCTGATGCGCAAGCGCAAATCTTCTGATATTCGGGCTAAGAAAAGAAAATTTAACGTTGCTAAGACCTGCAAGAAGATACTTAGAAAGGCTCATTTTGATCACGTAAGTCGAATTGGGGCCAAACTGGCTTCATACCCCGCGGGTAGCAAAGCTTTTTGGTCCCTGGCCAAGTCGGTCGAAGTGAACTTCTGCCGCCCTTCACTACCACCATTGCTGAAACCTGATGGATCACTGGCTCACAGTGCTATAGTGACAAAGCAAATTTATTTGCTTCTCTTTTTTGCAGAAGTTTCGCATCTAGATGCTTCCGGCAAGATCCCTTCCTGCCTTCCTAATTGCGGGGTTTTTATGCCCGAAATTTGCATTCGTCAGAAGGAGGTTCTCAGAACGCTTCGAGCTCTAGATGTGAACAAGGCCAGTAGTCCTGATGGCATTCCAGCGATTGTGTTGAAAAACTGTGCGCTTGAATTGTCTCCCATCTTAACGCGTTTGTACCGCCTCTCTCTTCACTCAGGTAAAGTTCCGAAGAGCTGGAAGCTTGCCAATAACAACCAGTACCAAAAAAGGGTAGTCGTGCTGATCCGGTCAATTATCGTCCCGTCTCGATAACCTCCTTACTCTGTAAGTGTATAGAGCGTGTCATAAACATTAGGCTCTTGGCATACCTTGAGGACAATGATCTTCTCAGTGACCAGCAATACGGATTTCGCCAAAACCGGTCTACTGGGGATCTTCTCGCGTATGCCACTCACGTATTGAGCGAAGCCATAGAGATGAATGGTGAGGCGCTTGCCATCTCTCTTGACATATCGAAGGCTTTTGATCGGGTCTGGCACAATGGCCTTTAAACAAGTTTCCCTCATATTGTTTACCTGTTGGCTTATGCAATTGGATAGTTGATTTCTTGAGGGAACGATCTATTCGAGTAGTCCTAGAGGGCTGCTCGTCTGATCAAATGGCTATAATGCCGGTGTACCTTAGGGATCGGTTCTCTCGGCTACACTGTTTTTACTGTACATTAATGACCTTCTGAAGGTGGTTCTTCTACCTTTGGGTATGGTGATGACAGTGCTGTAGTTGAGAGATACACTTCCAATGCTCAAGCCAGCTGTGACGCTGTCCAGTTTCAGAGGCTATGGTAGACCGTTTGAATTTAGCCTTAGGAGCCGTGTCCAATTGGGGCGATGCTAACCTGGTTAAGTTTAATACTACTAAAACGCAGGCGTGTTTGTTTTCTGCTAAAAAGAGTCCTCTAAACTGATCTCCGTCTTTCCAAAGTGTAACAATACCAATAGGCGACCATTTGGAGCTTTTGGGTGTCGAACTCACATCAAACCTGAATTTTGGGTCTTATATTGAATCCAAAGCAAAGGTATCTGCAAAAAAAATTGGTATTTTGTCTAAGGTTAGGCGGTAATTCACGCCGGAACAGCTTTTGAATCTTTATCAAGCACAGGTCCGATCTTGTATGGAGTACTGCTGCCACCTCTGGGACGGTTCTGCCAAGTATCAGCTCGAGTATTTGGATTCAATTGAGAGACGTGCTATCAGGCTCATTGGGGATGACACTCTGGTAAAGAGTAAACTTCAAAGTCTGGCGCATCGACGTGAGGTAGCAAGCCTGGCGGTATTCTACAGATTGCACTATGGAGAGTGTGCACAAGAACTGCACAACCTGATTCCCCCATCAACTTTCCATCACCGTACGACTAGACGATCAGCAAATCGCCACCCTTTCATGGTAGAAATATCTAGCACAAGAACGAAGCGTTACGCTTCTTCATTTATTATAAGAACTGCAAAGGAGTGGAATGCCCTGCCCTTGTCAGTGTTTCCGGCAAATTATAACCCCGGTGTGTTCAAGTCAAGAGTGAATAGGTATCTACTAAGCAAGAGTGCTACACCTTCGACCACATCATCGCTTTCCATCAGGTGAGATCATGGTCAAACGATTGCCTAGACCGTAATAAAAAAAAATAAAAAAATGTAGATACACGAATAAGCGGAGGCGGTAAAACTCCTGCAAACAAAAATACCAATAACTTGTACTCGTAGATTTCAAACTCAACAAATCCAAGCATCTGGCGCATCCATTCGAGTTTTAGAAGTTAATTCCCCGCGCTCACCGAACCGTGAATAGTACCATTACTATTCCCTAACTCACCTATCCATTACCCGGCTTAAATAAACATAGCCCGAAATACCGCCCTATATCTTTTAAAAGAGAACTTGAAAACCAAGTACCTAGACCAGCATCGCCTGGCCTTCCACACCTCACGCATCTTAGAACTCCGCGAAGCTCGCGAGATCAACGATAGCGGAATGGGAGCTCAAAACAAATTGGTGGCGAAAGCAGAAAGTCCCAACAAGTGGGCAAGTTTTAATGGTGTGGAAATTGCGTTTTTGTTTGTCGTTCGTATCTGAGATGTGCCTGTTTTCATATAGCTTTGAAATCAAATGCCGCTGGTGTGACAATCCTCAATCTTTTTTCTTTACGAACTTGGATAATTATTTTCGTGTTTCTCTTGTTTTTCCATTCTCAGAATCAGATTATCTAGTGTCTGTTTGCGTTCTTTTCATACACTGACATAAGAATTGCTTTGATTCAATTACTTACATAACTAATGGCAAGAAAGGTGAAAAAAATAATTTTATTATTGTCTGCAAACATACAAAACAATTGGTATAATACGACAACTAAAATACGACAAACATAATGTAGTCATTATTTTGCAGGCTATTGTTGAAGTAGAAGTTAGTCTAAAATTCTAAACTTCTATATCTTTACTTATAATAGAGCAGTAATAAGTAGAAGACTGTACAGACTTACAGACTTTTTTACTTATTACTGAAGATAAATTGAAAAATGGTTTAGGACATATAATAGTACATAAGCTACTGAATAGGAATAATTATCACTTTTTTAAATGGTGTCTTTCTGTCTGATCATCACTTAAAAACTACCGGATTGATTAAAATCCAGTTTTCACTTTTGGATAGCTTAGGGTTTGACTTAAAATCTGGTTTACTTGGTATCTCAATCCGATGAGCAGTACTTAAAGTTATGTTCTCTAGACCTGAGCCGTCTATTTATAAGACAAAATTATGGAAAATCTGAAAACTGAAACGCTGCAAGGAGAACGAACCCGTAATTTTCCTACAAGTAGTGCGCATTCTGCGACTTAAACTCAAACTTTCTCCCCAATAAGCTTTTTACAACTGAATTTTTGCAAGACAAATAACTCCAGGATCCCCTCCTCACAATTTGTTGGAGGGAAAAGTTTTAATGGACCGCAATTATTATACTCTTTCTTTTATTGAAGCTTCGCTCTAGTTGACAATGTACTACGTTACTACGTAAATATACGGCGATTTCACGGTGTTTCTGATACTTTCTGACGCGTTAGTAGAAAAGTAAAAGCTTATGTACCTGCTTTATATTTAATATATTGTTTTTACTGCTTGTAGGCTAGCTTTGAACAACTCTCTCTAAAAAGAGTCAAACAAGCGTTAGATTCATGAAGTCGGAGGCTTATGGAGTAGCTCGCCAGGTTCTACTTAATCTCGTCAAAGGAGAAATGAAAACAATGATGCCCTCGTTTTAGTATTGTTACAAGCAAAAAATTTATTAGAAAAATCTTTCATTATACGCTTTATATTAGCTTCACTTGTATGTTTGTGTGTTTGTAACCGACTCCTTTGGACGCTATTTTGACCCACTTTAAACGGTCAGATTTCATTCAAATTTTGCACACCTGTCAAAGACCGATGACAATGCAATAATTCGAAAAAACAAAAAAAAAAAAAAAAAAAAAGTAGATAATAAATAATAGTTTAAAAAAAACACGCTTTATATAGAAAACCAAACTAAAAAATAGAAAATAAATTTAATAGTGTAAATAAGAAATAAAGGTTTTATTTAAAAAAAAAGCGTGGGGTGCTTCTCATATCTGTCAATGAAATATTTATAACTATTGACCCATGCACCCCACGATTTTTTTGAAATAAAACATTTTTTTCTTATTTACACTATTAAAATTTATTTTCTATTTTTTAATTTGGTTTTCTATATAAAGCGTGTTTTATACGCTTTATATTAGCTTCACTTGTATGTTTGTATGTTTGTAACCGACTCCTTTGGACGCTATTTTGACCCACTTTAAACGGTCAGATTTCATTCAAATTTTGCACACCTGTCAAAGACCGATGACAATACAATAATTCGAACCAAACTAAAAAGTAGAAAATAAATAATAGTTTAAAACAAATATTAGTTTAAAAAAACTCAAAAACACTTTTTTTTTAAATAAAACATTTTTTCTTATTTACACTATTAAATTTATTTTCTATTTTTTAGTTTGGTTTTCTATTTAAGTTTACCTTTTGAATTTTTGGAATGATCTTTGATAGACCTTCATTTTGATACAACATTACTCGATAGGTTTTTGTAATTTTTTGTTCCGAAAGAAATACAATATGTCACCTGTAAGCCGCCATATCAGTTTTCTTGACACGGCATATATCCTATAGCTCTCTCGTAATAAAGGCGAATCCAATGATATCTCATTTATCAAAATCCATCAAGCCGTTTAAGCTATAGCACGCACCAAAGAAACGTACAATCAAACATACATACAACCCAAACACATAACCCTCCACAGTCGGGTAAAAAAGGGTGCGATAGAAATCTTTCTTTTAGTAGCCTTCTATTAGTTTAGTTATTCCGTGCTTACGGTTTCACCTTCTCAGTATAGATAGTGTTTAGTACAGTGTCTACTGCTCACCTGTCAATAACTCTTCGGTGAGTAACACTACAGCCCACCAAGCCACGATCCGTTGTACCTACCCCTCACAACAAATGCACTCCAGCCAGGCCGGTCCCGACCCAATCGGCAGTTAAACTTTTATCGCCGACCGTTCCATCAGATCCGACCGTCTGACCCCAGGAGACTGTCTTATCGAAACAGCAGATTTGCACCCAGCCGACAAAGTGGTTGGATCGAGGGAACTTTTAATGGTCTGTCAATTTGGTAATTTGACATTGCAGTTCGAGCGAAACTTTATACCTAAGTAGATTTTGATTGTTGAATTGAACGGTTGAGTTCACACTTCGAAATAACGATAAATACCTAACAGAACCTTCAGGTACCTATATGCATTTTATCGCGTTATATAATAACGATAGATACCTAACAGAACCTTCAGGTACCTATATGCATTTTATCGCGTTATATAATAAAGATAGATACCTAACAGAACCTGCAGGTACCTATATGCATTTTATCGCGTTATATAATAACGATAGATACCTAACAGAACCTTCAGGTACCTATATGCATTTTATCGCGTTATATAATAACGATATATACCTAACAGAACCTTCAGGTACCTATATGCATTTTATCGCGTTAAATAATAACGATAGATACATATTAGAACCTTCAGGTACCTATATGCATTTTATCGCGTTAAATAATAACGATAGATACCTAACAGAACCTTCAGGTACCTTTATGCATTTTATCGCGTTAAAAGTAAAACTGCCTCATTTTAGTATTATGTGGATTACGTGGCCCGTTAAGTACCTACCTGTTTTTTTAGTAGAATTTGTTTTATTTTTTCTGGGTTTTCTTCTCGTATCATAATCTTCAGGCAAGCTGCAAGCACAGATAATATAAACTTTAAACCAAAAGCGAATGAAAATTCTTCGTGGCCAATACATTAAAAAAACATAATTATTAAGCCGTTCTGAAAGGAATTGAATGGAGCTTTGGCAGCAAGGCACTGACATCTTATTCCATCAATCCCTGTATTTGCGTAGAAGGAAGCCTTTGACACAAGTATTGGGATTCCTCAAATCCTAACACTATACAGTGAAGGCAAGTAACGATTCTGTCGGATTGAGGCGATCCTCGCTGATCCATTCCTTCCATATGTACGTTAAAAGTATTGGCACGGGGAGGGGGGGGGGGGACAGAGACGTTGACTTATTATTGTATAATACTAATGATAAGTTGCATTATGAGACAAGATGATTAGCATCACTAGCTTGCAAGGTGAAATGGGCTCCAAATTTCCATTTCAATTTTCTGTGCTGTCCTCGCCAATATTTAAAACTACACCTTCGTAAAGTTTCCTAACAAATACTCATTTTGATGTTCCCGTCGATGGAATGAATCAACATTCAACAAATTCAAATTCAACATTCAGTACCTATAGCAGATATTTTTACAAAAAAAAGGTTGTAATCCCAACAAACATTCAAATACGCCTGTGAAACCAGTTTTTTTTGGCACTTCGTTCTTCTGCTTTTGCATTCACGGAATTTAAACCTCTTATTATTATAGGTAGAATAAGTTCAGTAAGCAAAAACACTGTTTCAAAGTTCTACCTAATGAGGTGGCACTAATTGGGCGGCAAAGCAGCCCCGAAGTTCCAATGTTTTCATCGTTTGATTTAAGGCTTCCCAGTTCCCAGTTCTTTGCGCCTTTGTGCGGAACTCGGCTCAAAAATTGCAGGCTCGGATGATGTTTGGACAGAATTTGCATTTTTCCACCTGAGAGTAAGTCGACGAACGCCGCCCGCCCTGGTCCTGGTATAATTGGATGAAAGGATGCGCCCTGAAGTTGTGCTGCTTTTTTGCGGAGACTAACTTGGTGCTATAAAACGGGCTTTGTTTGTGGTTTATTTTCTTTTTGTCTAGTCTCGGCGAATAGTTCGTTTTGTTGCTGCCGAGCTAGTCCGGTCCGGTCGTCCACGCGTCGTACAGTACATACCTATATCCTTACGAAGGTCGATGTGTAGTGTACTGTGGTGCGGGAACAGGTTCGCGTTTCGCCCTAGTTAGTTACTGAACATTATTTAGTGATTAGAGTCGTAGTCATCAATTAAACGTCATGTTGCTGTGTAAGTAGGCACGCTTTTGTAAGAAGAAATGCTGTCTTATTCTTCTTCTAATGGCTGAATGACTGTAGGATATGCCCTTCCCTACGGTTTTCAACGAAATCTAAAACAAAATGTACTTATCTATAAAGTTATCAAAATGTCATCTAAAGTAAACCCTTTAATATACTTATAATTTATAAGAATACTTCTATGCACTCTGTTAACCGCATACTTCCGTGACTAAGTAATACAAAAACTTAGAGTTCCCTTATAAACTGTATCTCTTTGAACAGCTCTCTTTGCCAGCCAGCTCAAAGGGAGGAAGGGCCCCCTGGCGGCGGGATTTTACATAACTTTATATGAAAATCGCATTACTTCAGCCGGCGGCGTATTTTGTTGCAAAACCGAGACAGGCGTTTTTTTTTTATGTCGTTACTAAAACAGATGAGCGTCTGTGAGATTAGCTGGTTTAGTAGTAAGTACTGTAACTCTTCACAAACTCACATTTGTTTTCGTTTCACTCCTAGTTATGTTTCAAGTAAAGGACCGTTCCCGGCTAAGGAAACGGACCTCCTTCTCAGGTAAAGGCGAGGAATTAAAACAAGATGGTAAATTCAATAACAAAGGGCTTTATTACAAAAAATAGAAAAAGCACACATGAGTTATCAAATATTGGTACTCTCCCTTTTACTGAGGAATTCAAAAAGAAATATTTTACACTTAATTTAGTTTGTTCTGCATCAAAATAATTATAAACAGCAAGATCTTATAATAGGAAATATTACTAACTTAATACTCAAAACTCAAAATTCTCAAATATGATTACAATTTCCTCAAACATATAAATTTTAGTACATAACTTCGGCCTGTATGATATGAATTTACAATAGAAAAGCAGTATCCTAGGCTAGTAAAAACTTAGAGAATCTGTCATCAAGAAATTAACATGTATTGGTCACAACGCAACGGAATAATCTTGTCTTTGCCTCAGAATGTTCTTAATTAAAAGAGAACTTGTGCAAACAGAGTGTGTGTGTGTAAGATTGTGTTTCCCAGAGGGATATTAAACTCTAAAATAGAAAGTAAACAGAAAGTAAGACAGAAAGTATCTTTCAACAATATATTAACACGTCAGAAGGCGAAGGCTTCCCTCGCTACCGTAGCTCGCTGACTCAAAATGATATGGAGTGGACCAACCTGGAGGCTTCCTGGGACGCCGTACCGTCGTCTCGCGTACCGCCGCGGAACGCCTCCTTACTCCACTCGATCAGCTCCTACTGCTTGACCACGAACGGTGCCTGGTATCTTCTACTGGACAGGTGGTGCATTGGCGTCCTTCTGGAGTCCCTCGTAGACCGGCTTCTTCCACGAACGGTGGTGAGCCCCGGGTGATCGCGCACAGCAGCTCGCAGTGGTGACGACAATAGCCGACCGTAGATGCACGATTTAACCTGAAACCCACGTTCCTTCGTGTTCAAATGTGTCTCGAGATGCCCGCCTTAGATAGACGCGGTGCAAAATCAAAACAGATATTTCGTTAGTACAATACTGAAATCACGGGAAATCACACTAACCTGGCTTTTGCACTCGTATATTTTATTATTATTATTTCGCCTGTAACAGTGCAGCTTCGTTCTGGACTGCGTGCCTCGGTCGTTTTGTTCACACAAGAGAACTGCGTGTTTTTCTGCTGCCTGCGGCGATCTTAATCACGTGCCAACTACGTGAACTAAATCCAGTTTTACGTCCGAAATCAAAATCCAATCCACAGGCTTCTCTCTTGTATATATACGAACTTTGGTTTGCACTTCGAGTAGCATTCTACTCAGATCTCGAACTTCCGGTATCCAGAAAACTCTAGAAAGAACTCTGCAACTTGCTTCGTAAAGCAGACCTTGTCGGCCTAGCAATACTGGTCACTGTCCTCCAGCCAGTTCTGGTACATTCCAGTCAAGTTCCGGTGTTTACTTCGAAAAACTTCATATAAAAAAAAACATCTTTCCGGAACTTACATGTGATTTCGCCATTATGTCAAAACCTTCCATGGTGTGACCATCGCAAGCGATTTCTAGATTTAAATTATTTTCGACATATGAAACGCTGCCTTATGAATTTATGATTTGTTAGCCAACTTAAAGATGCGACCTATTCTGGATTTTTAAACAACCCTTTCCTCGTCCAAAGTTATCCAGAGCCCGAAATATTCCTGGAACGTCAATAAATAATAGCAACACTCAGAAGCTCTGCTACTTGCCGTCAGAGGCCACCGCTTTGTGTACACCTTCCTTCTAGTTCACGCCTCTTGTCGCTAGCTGTCGCTGCGTGGATTAACCATTTTATCTATTTTGAGACAGTAGATGAAAACTTTTCCCTTTCACTCGCAGAGGCAAATTCAACCATTATTTCTTGATTCTTAGATAGGCGAAATTATCAATCTGTCTTCAACAAGAAAAGCTTTCATTATTCCTTTAACGAAGAAAGTGGCGCACGCGTGGTGGAGTTCGGCGTTTTTTACAAACTCGGCGTCTGGTTTTCAGATACGGAGAAAACACAACTTGATCTAATAGAAAAGACGCTGCTCCTCGCCAGATGGCGTTGTACCCAATACAACTTATTTAATCGAGATCAATAACAAAAATCTAACTTGGTGTCATGATTTAACATGTCACAATATCAACACAGATAAGTCCACTTTAACTCAAAATAACTAAAACATTTCAATCATAAACAATAAGAAACAACGATCTTCCGACTAACCTCTTCACAATGACATTTCATAAACGTCAAATTGTTGACAGCTTGAATTCGAATGTGAGCCTTAAAAAATGACTGTACTTGTAAATGCTTTTAAATAATACAAAATGATATATTAATGTTTGTTTGTTTGTCGTATGATGTAGTGCTGGCCTCTGATGTCAGAGTTTGTCAGGCCGCCCGAGGGCCTCTGACATGGCTTAACGCCTGCTATTAATCAATAACAGCCGGGACCGACAGCTTAACGTGCCCTCCGAAGCACGAAACGATGAAAAACCGCACATAACTTCAGAGAGAGATAGAAAAGTCATTGCTGCGGAGCCTAGGCTTTGAACCCGGTATCGTTGGATTCTAAATTGCATCATAGAACCGTTAGGCCACCATCGCTATCAATGTTAACAAACATCGTTAAAACAAATAGGCACTTTCAAAGTTAAAATAACATTTTTACATTAATCCTAGTTTTAAAATATATAAATTACCTATCTTATAATGTAACTAGCTTTCCCGCCCGCGACTTCGTTTGAGCGGACTACAGTTTATCGCGAAAAAAGCATCCTATGTTCTTCTACGAAATTAAAAACTAATGCAAAAGTGAATATAGCACCAACGTTCTTTATGTTTTTTGACATACTTGTTATTTCGTTTCCATGGCAACCGTTTCTTACAGTGAGTAATCAACATTTTTCCAGTTTTTCCAGTTTTCCCGTGGAAACTTACAATTTTTCTGGATAAAAAGTATCCTATGTTTTATTCCAGGGTATAAGGTATCTCCATTCCAAATTTAATTAAAACCCGTCCAGCCGCTATCGCGTGAAAGCTCCCCGAACAAACAGACAAAGTTTCACTTTTACATATTGGTACAGTTATATAGGTACACTTTTACATATTGTTCATTATTTACGTTATTATGTAATTTCAAATCTTACGACTAAATAGTGGTATTTAAATACCATAGACAAATTCTATTGCAAATAATCGGACCTAACTGGCAACGCAGCGCAAATAGTAGGTACCTACCTACTCGGTGAACACATAGATAAGCGGCGACTCACGGTGGCTTCCTTTTCTCAACGGCTTTACTGGATTGTGGGATGCAATTCATTGGAACATAAATCTGCTAACTAATTAGTAATTTGATATCCTTGATATCAAGTAAAATTCTGTGTAATCTAGCCATTTTTAATTAGATCTACGAGTATATGTAAGCGCGTCACAGACGACTAAGATACGATAATATTTTATCTTAAGATAAAATATCGCTCGCTATACAATTTATATGAACCATCACAAACGGCGAACATAATATATATTTGCATCTTATAGTATCCTAAGATATGTTTTGTATTCGTGACGGTTTTTTTAACCCCTGAACATAGAGATGGGTGTTATAAGTTTATTGGGTTTGTATCAGTGTGTGTGTGTGTGTGTGTGTGAGTGTGTGTGTGTGTGTTTGTGTGTGTGTGTGTGTGTGTTGTGTTTGTATGTACGAGGGTGTGTGAGGGTTTATGTGTGTGCGTTTGTGTGTGTGTTTGTGTGAGGGGAGAGGGAGGGGGGAGGTTAGAAAGAAAAGGGGGGGTGAAAATCGTAGGTTCCAAACAAATGGACCTATTTAGCTGTGGTTTTTTTCTGTTTGAAAGCAGGGGTAAACAAGATTATTCATAGCTAGAATTTGAGGATGGAGGGGGAGCGGTGCGAATCGTAGCTTTCGAACGAATGGACCGATTTAGCTGCGGTTTTTTATGTTTGAAAGCTGGGGTAAACAAGATTATTCATAGCTAGAATTTGAGAATGGAGGGGGGAGCGGTACGAATCATAGCTTTCGAACGAATGGACCGATTTAGCTGCGTTTTTTTATGTTTGAAAGCTGGGGTATACAAGATTATTCATAGCTAGAATTTGAGGATGGAGGGGGGGAGCGGTGCGAATCGTAGCTTTCGAACGAATGGACCGATTTAGCTGTGGTTTTTTATGTTTGAAAGCTGGGGTAAACAAGATTATTCATAGCTAGAATTTGAGGATGGAGGGGGAGCGGTGCGAATCGTAGCTCTCGAACGAATGGACCGATTTAGCTTCGGTTTTTTATGTTTGAAAGCTGAGGTAAACGAGATAGTTTTTAGCATACTGCAAGTCGTTGTTCTGTACAAATGCTCTCGCGCATGTTCGTATTTTGTTTCACTAAATCTTCCTTAATCAAATTATGAATTTCGAGAAAAGTTTCCTTCGACTTATCAAAATAAGCTTGTTTTTTTTTGTAGAAACATCTGCGTAAAGATTAAATTCACCGCGGCTTTTTCTAAATTTAATGTGTTTTTCTATCCAAATTGATCACCTTTTACAGTGCGGTATGCAATTTGCACATTAAATTCAAAATCAGAATCGTCGTCTGATGAGCTATTTAATAAATCTAATAGTGAAACCGTTCTACTCATATTTTATCATTCTGTATCCTGTAGAAAGTGGTGAAGAAATACGTGTGGCACCTAGGACGGCCTGCGAGCGAATGAATAATTTCAATATATTATCGTATCTTAGCCGTGTGTGATACCCTAAGATGCTATAATATTTTATATGCAGATATCGTAACATCAAATATTATAGTATCTTAATCGTCTGTGAAAGAAAAGAAAAGGGGGGGGGTTAGAAAGAAAAGGGGGGGTGAAAATCGTAGCTTCCAAACAAATGGACCTATTTAGCTGTGGTTTTTTTCTGTTTGAAAGCAGGGGTAAACAAGATTATTCATAGCTAGAATTTGAGGATGGAGGGGGAGCGGTGCGAATCGTAGCTTTCGAACGAATGGACCGATTTAGCTGCGGTTTTTTATGTTTGAAAGCTGGGGTAAACAAGATTATTCATAGCTAGAATTTGAGAATGGAGGGGGGAGCGGTACGAATCATAGCTTTCGAACGAATGGACCGATTTAGCTGCGTTTTTTTATGTTTGAAAGCTGGGGTATACAAGATTATTCATAGCTAGAATTTGAGGATGGAGGGGGGGAGCGGTGCGAATCGTAGCTTTCGAACGAATGGACCGATTTAGCTGTGGTTTTTTATGTTTGAAAGCTGGGGTAAACAAGATTATTCATAGCTAGAATTTGAGGATGGAGGGGGAGCGGTGCGAATCGTAGCTCTCGAACGAATGGACCGATTTAGCTTCGGTTTTTTATGTTTGAAAGCTGAGGTAAACGAGATAGTTTTTAGCATACTGCAAGTCGTTGTTCTGTACAAATGCTCTCGCGCATGTTCGTATTTTGTTTCACTAAATCTTCCTTAATCAAATTATGAATTTCGAGAAAAGTTTCCTTCGACTTATCAAAATAAGCTTGTTTTTTTTTGTAGAAACATCTGCGTAAAGATTAAATTCACCGCTGCTTTTTCTAAATTTAATGTGTTTTTCTATCCAAATTGATCACCTTTTACAGTGCGGTATGCAATTTGCACATTAAATTCAAAATCAGAATCGTCGTCTGATGAGCTATTTAATAAATCTAATAGTGAAACCGTTCTACTCATATTTTATCATTCTGTATCCTGTAGAAAGTGGTGAAGAAATACGTGTGGCACCTAGGACGGCCTGCGAGCGAATGAATAATTTCAATATATTATCGTATCTTAGCCGTGTGTGATACCCTAAGATGCTATAATATTTTATATGCAGATATCGTAACATCAAATATTATAGTATCTTAATCGTCTGTGAAAGAAAAGAAAAGGGGGGGGGTTAGAAAGAAAAGGGGGGGTGAAAATCGTAGCTTCCAAACAAATGGACCTATTTAGCTGTGGTTTTTTTCTGTTTGAAAGCAGGGGTAAACAAGATTATTCATAGCTAGAATTTGAGGATGGAGGGGGAGCGGTGCGAATCGTAGCTTTCGAACGAATGGACCGATTTAGCTGCGGTTTTTTATGTTTGAAAGCTGGGGTAAACAAGATTATTCATAGCTAGAATTTGAGAATGGAGGGGGGAGCGGTACGAATCATAGCTTTCGAACGAATGGACCGATTTAGCTGCGTTTTTTTATGTTTGAAAGCTGGGGTATACAAGATTATTCATAGCTAGAATTTGAGGATGGAGGGGGGGAGCGGTGCGAATCGTAGCTTTCGAACGAATGGACCGATTTAGCTGTGGTTTTTTATGTTTGAAAGCTGGGGTAAACAAGATTATTCATAGCTAGAATTTGAGGATGGAGGGGGAGCGGTGCGAATCGTAGCTCTCGAACGAATGGACCGATTTAGCTTCGGTTTTTTATGTTTGAAAGCTGAGGTAAACGAGATAGTTTTTAGCATACTGCAAGTCGTTGTTCTGTACAAATGCTCTCGCGCATGTTCGTATTTTGTTTCACTAAATCTTCCTTAATCAAATTATGAATTTCGAGAAAAGTTTCCTTCGACTTATCAAAATAAGCTTGTTTTTTTTTGTAGAAACATCTGCGTAAAGATTAAATTCACCGCGGCTTTTTCTAAATTTAATGTGTTTTTCTATCCAAATTGATCACCTTTTACAGTGCGGTATGCAATTTGCACATTAAATTCAAAATCAGAATCGTCGTCTGATGAGCTATTTAATAAATCTAATAGTGAAACCGTTCTACTCATATTTTATCATTCTGTATCCTGTAGAAAGTGGTGAAGAAATACGTGTGGCACCTAGGACGGCCTGCGAGCGAATGAATAATTTCAATATATTATCGTATCTTAGCCGTGTGTGATACCCTAAGATGCTATAATATTTTATATGCAGATATCGTAACATCAAATATTATAGTATCTTAATCGTCTGTGACGCCCTAACGGTTACTTTTTTATATTTTAGCGTACCGCAAGTGCCAAGCCGACGACTTTCAGTGCGGTGTAGAGGGCACGGGGCCTGGCAAGGCGTCCTCGCAGGGTCCCTGTATACCACGATCAAAAAAATGTGATGGGTAAGTTATCGTAGAAGTAAAAAACTAGCCATCCAAGACATTAATCAGTCAACCGTACCAACGTACCAACACACTTGACATTAATCAGTCAACCGTACCAACACACTTGACATTAATCAGTCAACCGTACCAACGTACCAACACACTTGACATTAATCAGTCAACCGTACCAACACACTTGACATTAATCAGTCAACCGTACCAACGTACCAACACACTTGACATTAATCAGTCAACCGTACCAACGTACCAACACACTTGACATTAATCAGTCAACCGTACCAACGTACCAACACACTTGAATTTACTAAATAAATCAGCAATAACGATAATAACTATTTACAACGCTATTTCTAAATTAAATTACAATTTTTTAAAGCCTAAACAAGCAATCAAAGCCCAGAAAAGCATTGGATCATAAATAAACTTACTTCGGAACACCATCACAATTAGAAGTCAAATTAAAGAATCTTTAAAATAATAATTGAACTATTTACAAAGCCATTACTTAAATTGATGTTTAAATAAGTTTTTTTTTCTAGATTTAAGATTCTATGATTTTAGAGATAAAATAGTACGCTGAATCAGTTCATAATTATAATCAGGTAAATCTTCATATTTGCTTGATTGAAGAAACTTCGCGGCGATATATATATATACTATATAACACACACAATAAAAACATATACCTCTATCCAAGTACTAACGTCTGACAGAAATACGAATTACCGTTACAAAGATGACGCAGTTTTTTTTTTGCCTTCTGGCTTTGTCGTTTTATTTATCGATATTTTAATTTTTGGTAAGGGTAAATTTCGTTTGACATTTTGAAAGAAGCGTAAATTTTTGGGTTTTCATTATAATAGTTTTATTTTTTCATTTATCATTTTTCTGACAAACAGTTTTGCGGAAGTAAGGTCTAGCGCGCACCACGATTTTTTGCCGCGCGATTATATTATCGCAGAAATGTAACAAAATGATCGATTTGTTACATTTCTGCGATTCTTACCATACCAAAAATTTACGATTCTTTTAAAATTTCTTATTAAATTTACCCTTACCAAAAATTAAAGTATCTACAAATAAAACGACAAAGCCAGAAGGCAAAAAAAACAAAACAACAAAAATCTGCGTCATCTTTGTAACGGTAATTCGTATTTCTGTCAGACGTTAGTACTTGGATAGAGGTATAAGTCAGTGCGCGCGTATACGAGAAAAAAATCGACGCGATTTAAAAATTGTGGTTTGTTACATTTGGCAGCGGCTGCTCGCGACGCGATTGTCGCAAAAATAAACTGCAGACAAAAACTACTACTACTGTTGTATTCATATAAAACTGCTGAATATGAAGTTGTATGGCCCCGCGCGCACCGCGTTAATATAATCGCAACCCGGGCCAGTCGACATTACGCTCTCCAAGTGTAAACATGTCGGTGCTTGATTCTCCTGTGCAGTCTGAAGATGAGACGATGAACGTGAACCTTTACTTATAGACGTACAGGCATGACCACCAATGTTGGATTAAAAAAAACACGTACAGCGATCGCAATTTGAAACATGATTGTGGGATAATACAATTAGAGGTCCGAAAACTCAGAGTAATTTATCAAATGTATGAATCTTCATTCTATAATAGTCAAAACCTTTTTTGTGATATGGACGTAGACCATTGTGTATTAAATAAAATAAACCTTTGACATATCTTTCAGCGGTAAAAGGATGAATCCAGTATTGAATCCTTTTCTTATTCTTCCTCCTTTTCTTTCTCCTCAAGGCAAGACAACTTGCCTGAAATCCATGTTGAGAATGAACAATTCATACGATTTTCTCATCGCAGTGCGCGCAGTTAATTTTCTGCGATAATTTACGGCGTGATTTTAAAATCGTGTCGCAAAAACAAAAATCGTGGTGCGCGCTAGGCTTAGGCTAGATATTTTTACTTCGTTCATATTAAGTTTTATATACATTTCACAACAATATATTTTATTATATAATTCCCTAATTTAATTTTAGAATCAGACCCACCATTACACAAAAAATAGTTAATGCCATATTCCATTTCCTATTACAGTTTGAGCTTTTTGATTACTGCCAATAAAACAAACTTGAGGCCAAATAAGTAACTACTATTATTATTATTTTATAAATTCCCAATTGTAATACCGTGCCTCATGCTTCCAGGTACTTAGACTGTAGAACAGGTAAAGATGAGCTCGACTGCCCCGGACAAACGACAGCGTGTCGCCTGGACCAGTACCGGTGCGCTGCGGGCAACAAGTGCGTGGATGCGTCCATGAAGTGCGACCACAAAGACGACTGCGGGGACAACTCGGATGAAGCACATTGCAGTGAGTGTTGTTGTCTAAACTTCCTTTACTATACCTATTAGGTGATAAATCTAACATACCCTTTGTTAACCTACCTATATGCCTTTTGTCACGTCTACCTAGGTATACAAATCCTTCATCAAAGTCCTAGAAGGTGATATGATTGTGATTAGGCGAATTGAGTAGGTAGGTTTTTATTTAACCTCTTCCAAAATCACGATTCTGTCGTCTTTGTTAGATAAGGACTGGATAATTTGCTATTTCCGGAATAGGGATTGAATTAAAGGGTCACTTGACCCATTTATAAAATGCTCTTTTGTGTACCTACCTTACCTTCCACCCATATCTGGATTGATTTTTAATCCTCTAGCCTTATTGTTAAGATTAAAATGTTCGTAGTCGTGGGATATATTTTTATACTAACGATAGAAGTATAAACAAGAAGTTGGTCAGAGATCATTATTTTAAAGCTTCATCTACTTAGCTGTTTATCACTATCACTCCATTATCACTACTTTTATAACGTCACTTTTATTATATTTAATTATATAGATATGTATTATATTTATTTATTATATTTTGTATGTTGTATTCTTATAAATATTTTGCAATTTTTATTAAGTCATATTTTATTATTTTATTTTTTGCACGCCTACAACCTCTCTCTCATTGCATTGTTTGGTTGACTGGTAGATAATGCTTTTAGTATTAAGTCCGCCATTTGTACACTTTTAATTGTGCAATAAAGTATAAATAAATAAATAAACCTATCCTTATTACCTACCCACATAGTGCATCACTCTTTGACTATGACGACAGTTCTGAATTTAAACTTAACTTTTAGTGTTAGCACAGTAAATAAATCCCTATAATTATGTACTGTGGTGTCAGTGACCTGTTAGTTTAAAAACTTCTACTTCTGAACTTGCAGCAATCAAGGCGAAAAAATTGCACCAGAGTTTGGAACTTCTCATTACGTTAATAACTGACCAGTTCTACACTTAAGAGGTTCTTTATTTTACCACGTTTTTATTAAGTCACTTTCTTGTTTGTCTGTCTGTCTGTCGTTCCGGGTGGAATCTTGCAACTCATTTAACCAGCACTTCCCGATTAGCTATCCGGCTGAAACGTTCAGGGTAGCTCACAAATCGATGACAATGGTTTTTGAAAAAAAACTGGTTATTGATTACTTTTTTATTATATATTTGCTCTTTTCTCTTTTCAGGTTTCCCCCCGTGCCACATCGGACAGTTCCGCTGCAGCAATGCGCTCTGCATCCCGGCCACATACCATTGCGACGGCTACAAGGACTGCTCCGACGGCTCCGACGAGGCCAACTGCACGTCCATCACCTGCCCTGACAACAAGTACTTGTGCCCTAAGGGCGCGCCCGGCGGCGGCCACAAGTGTATACTGAGGTCGCAGCTCTGTGACGGGAAGAAAGACTGCGAGGATAATGCTGACGAGGAGAACGCTTGCTGTGAGTACATTGTTTGCATATTTCTACCGCCGATTATCTCTAAAGCAAAGGTGCTTTTGAAAATTTAATCATCATCATCATCGGGTTCCATCTTCACATTGAATTTTGGAGAAATATAGGCCGAACTTCTTGATATTCCATCCAGTGTCAGTCATTTCATCATCTTCATCATCAGCCAATAGAGGTTCACAGCTGAATATCGGCCTCCATCATAAGTTCGCCAGAACGAGCTGGAGGTTTTGCCATAACCACCTCGCTTGGCAGCTGGCGTCTCGGTGATGCAGCAGTTGGTGATAACATTACCTTGCCGCGTGCGCACGCGCAGTAGGCGCGCAATGAGGTGTGTTGGCGATATATCACCACCCGATCATCAACTAGATAATACATAGGTGTATGCTGCTGCCCATTCCTGAATTTCCCTGTCACTAGTGTTTACAGCACCCGCGGGTGTTCAGGGGTGGTCCTGTTTTATACCGGGCAAGTCACAGACTCATGTACGAGTTTATGGCGTTGTCACACGGCAAGTTACGGCAATGTAGATATAGATCAATTAAGAACTTAACGCTCTAATAACCAATTTGTTTGTTTTTAGCAACTGCATCTTGCCCAGCCCTGGACTGCGAGTACAAATGCGTGGCGTCGCCGAACGGCGGCGCGTGCGCGTGCGCCGCGGGTCTTGCACTCGCTGCCGACAACAGGACCTGTGCGGACCGCGACGAGTGCAAGGAGTGGGGGTACTGCCACCAGCTGTGTGTCAACACTCCAGGATGTAAGAATTTTGAGAAACTAAGTTTACCCTCGTACTTTTAATGAAATTCCGGTATTCTGAAGTATTTAAGTCGGCAATTATCATGTATTAATGTTTAGTATCAGCTGCTGATTCCTATGAAGCAACGTTGGTATCTGTGCTTAAATATTAATTCTGCTGTGAATACCATTTCTTGTAACAAATATAGTTTAAAAATCATATCCTAGGGAGCCTTCTTCACTACTAACTAGT
Source organism: Alsophila aescularia (assembly GCA_946251855.1). Taxonomy (NCBI): domain Eukaryota; kingdom Metazoa; phylum Arthropoda; class Insecta; order Lepidoptera; family Geometridae; genus Alsophila; species Alsophila aescularia. The sequence goes on from OX276374.1 coordinate 61,229,670, forward strand.
GACTTCTATCCATACCCAGCATACAAATGCGCGTGCGCACCCGGCTACAACCTGCTGGACGCGAGACGGTGCGCGTCGAGCTCATCAGCCTCGCCAGCGCTGGTACTGGCGCACGCCACGGCGCTCGTGCGCATGGACCTGCACGGGCGCGCCACGCAACACCTCGCCAACGCCACCTCGGCTGCCGGTGTCGACTATCATTACAGGAGGAACCTGCTCTTCTGGTCCGATTTGAAGACTAGGAAGGTACGGTTCTTTAAGATGTTCGCCATTGTCATTAAGATTCGGTGAATCCTCTTATAGACGAAAATAGATTGCATGGGAAAGTACGCTTCTACGAAGCGAGAAAGCTGGCGGATGTTATTTTTGGATTCCTGAACATAATGTTTTTTATATTGTTTCAGATCCATTCACAGCAGTTAAGTGTGGTAGCAGGAGTGACTAGCTACGGTGGCAATGACATATCAGTAACAGGGTCCTGGGCGCCTGTCGCTCTCGCCGTGGACTGGGTCGGGGATAAACTGTACGTCGCCGATGCTATCGGACAAAAGATCGACGTGTTCGAGCTCGATGGAAGGTGGCACGCTGTTGTATTGGGATCGAACTTGACCAATCCCGCTGATATAGCCTTAGACCCGACACTGGGATTCATGTTCGTAGCTGATAGCAGCCAAATCATCAGAGCCAATATGGACGGAACGCACACTAAGTCGATAGTCTCCGAGGCGGCTTACAAAGCTTCGGGCATCGCTGTGGACATTATTGCGAGGAGAGTGTTCTGGTGTGACTCGTTACTGGATTACATCGAAACTGTAGACTACGATGGAAACCACAGGTTCCTAGTCCTTAGAGGTCAGCAAGTCCCCAGCCCGTCCAGGCTGGCCCTTTTCGAAGACAGGGTCTACTGGTCGGATAGTACCAAACAAGGAATCAGCTCAGTAAACAAATACGAAGGAGCTTCGAGCATACAGGCGATTTACAAAATGAAAGATATACGAGAACCCAAAGCTATAACTGTGATTAATTCTCTAAAACAAACTTCTGTAAATAATCCGTGCGGAAATAATAATGGAGGATGCTCCCAAATGTGTATAGTGACTGCGCTGCAGAACGGTGGCTTAGGTTACAGATGTGCGTGCAATATTGGATACAGATTGGAGACAGATTTGAGGAATTGCGATCTGGTTTCGGAGTTCTTGATGTACTCCCAACAGAGGTTCATCAAAGGAAAAGTATTAAACCCGGTCATTGAAGGATTCAGCGATGCAATACTGCCTGTTGTATCGAGGCGAGCTCGGTTTGTAGGTCTAGATTTTGACGCACGAGATGAACACATATACTATTCAGATGTACTCCAAGACGTAATCTATAGAGTACACAGAAATGGAACGACGAGGGAAATCGTTTTGGCTTCACAAAACGAAGGCGTTGAAGGTTTAGCCGTCGATTGGGCTTCCAAGAACCTGTATTATATTGACTCTAGAAAAGGAACACTGAACGTACTATCGACAAGAAATGTTGCTTACAAAAGGACACTGCTTAAAGACTTAAAGAGACCACGTGCTATTGTGGTGCATCCTAACAAAGGTTTTATTTTCTTCTCCGAATGGGATCGTCCCGCTAATATCAGCAGAGCAAATACTGACGGTACTGGATTACTGGTCTTTGAAAACGTTACTTTAGGTTGGCCTAACGGATTGTCCATTGATTTCGACGCAGACCGACTATATTGGTGCGATGCATTGCTCGACCACGTTCAACATTCGAAACTTGACGGTACTGACGTTAAGACTGTCAACTCCAGGTTGATCAGACATCCATTCTCCATCGTCATTCACAAAGAGTTCATGTATATTACTGACTGGCGATTGGACGCTATTGTCAGACTGCACAAGTTGACCGGCGAACAAGAAGACATTATGGTGAGGGAACCCCAAACGAACAGGCTTTACGGAGTCAAAGTATACAGTGAGGAAACTCAGAAGATCGACCCGATGCAGCCTTGTTCGAGGAATAATGGCAACTGCCAAAAGCTTTGTTTCGCCATACCGAGGAACAACACGGAGCTCTTGACTGTGAAATGTGGCTGTCCTTACGGAGAGAAGCTGGCTCCAGATGGCACGAGTTGCATAGCTGACCCCAGCTCCGAGCCGCCGGTGCAAGCGTGTCCTCACTCTTGGGACTTCACTTGCAATAACCAGCGCTGCATTCCGAAGAGTTGGGTCTGCGATGGTGACGACGACTGCTTGGATAACAGCGACGAAGAACAAAATTGCACAAGTAAGCAGAAAAATATTTCTTCCCGTAAGATTTTGGCGTAGGTAGTTACTCGAATTATTTATCTACTAGCTGTGCCCGCGTGTTCATTCCTTTAGGTTAAAAGTAAGCTATGTTTTATTTGAGGACCAAAGTACCTAACCGCTGGGGCGCGCCTGGCTACAGCTGTTCACCACCTGGCAAAAGTTTTGAACTTTTCGATTTATTTCAAATTTGGGTAGGTTAAAGGCTCTCTATTTGGTTTATGGTACTAGTTTAATCGTGTGGCAATCTAATAAAATGCCAAAGTCCAACATACAGTGACATTCTACCTTTAAAAAAGAAATTTTAATGTGACGCACTACTCGGAAGAAAAAAAGTTGACTATGAAATATTTTTCAAATTCTGCAAATATGCCGTAAGTTTATGGGATTACAAGTTTTATATATTAAATTAATTGCCTTTTTAACCTTTATCGATTAAAACCTTTGTATGAATGAGGCCCCGATTGTTGCCAAAATTTTACAAGCCCGATTGCGTCTGGTGGGTTAAAAATATGCTTGGCAAGGCATATTTTTTTCGATTTATTTAAATTTCATCGAATGTAGAACCATTTATTTAATCTAAGGTAGGTACTAGTAATAATGCCGTGGCGGTCTCAGCTTAGAATGAGACCCCTCCCAATCCTCCCGTGGATGTCGTAAGAGGCGAGGCGTAAGGGCATGTAAAGCATTTCTAATGCCATACATGCCCCGAAAACACACTTCACAGTGGTGATGGGTGACTTCAACGCACGGCTGGGCTTGAAGAATGGCAATGAACTGATAATGGGGCAGTTTGGATTTGGACAGCGGAACCAAAGGGGTCAGCAATTGGCCGACTTCATGGAGAAGGTGGGACTCTTTATGATGAACTCCTTTTTCAAGAAAGGACGTCCGACGAAAGGAAGGACGACGCCCGTCCAGGAAATGGACGTGGCTGCGCCCCAGCGGTCATAAGCACGAGATAGATTTCATTTTGACGACCAATAAGCATATATTCAATGATGTATCTGTGATATATATATATATATGGGTTAAGACCGGCAGTGATCACCGCATGGTAAGAGGCTCATTGAATATCAACGTAAAGCTGGAGAGCGAGACCTCTCCAGCTTTACGTTGATATTCAATTTATTATTTGATGAGTTCTACTCTCGCCCAAGTCCTGCCCAAATCCAAAACCCTTCAAAAGCTTTCAGTTGGAACTTCCAAATCCTTACCGAATGCGATACAGTGGACGAACTAAACAACGGGCTGGTGGAAATTGTCCACGTCGTGTCGGAGTTCTTTAAGACCCCTCACAAAAAAATAACACAGAAACTCTCTGAGCATACACCCAAACGTATGGCAGAACGAAGCGAGATGAGGCTGCAGTCTTCAGTGGATATGTCGAGTTACAGCTTGCTTAATAAACAGATCTCCAAATCAATGTGATACGATTTGCGTTCCTATAATACTACTTGTATGAAGAACGCAATAGAGCGGAACAAGGGCTCCAAAGTGTTCGCAAGAGATCTGTCTATTGGGCAAAGCCTATTGACGAAGCTAAAAACCGACAATGTCAGCATCGTTTCGTCGAAGCCAGAGATTTTGAGTGAGCTCGAGAAGTTCTATGAACAATCATACACCTCATCACGTAGTCACGTAGCACGACTAGCGATGCAAGAGCCCGTTTGACCTGACATTATACCGAAGATATCCCGGACGTCAGCATATACGAGATCAGAATGGCTCTCAAACAGCTTAAGAGCAACATGGCACCAGGGGAGGACGGAATAACGACAGAGCTACTGAAAGCGGGTGGAACACCGGTACTTAAAATCCTTAAGAAGCTGTAAAGGTGATAAAACCCTCTTGAAGAATTGTAGGCCCATTTCGCTGCTGAGCCACGTGTATAAGCTGTTTTCTAGAGTAGTTAGAAACCGTCTAGCTCGTAGGTTTGATGACTTTCAGCCTCCCGAACAAGCTGGATTCCGGAAAGGCTTTAGCACCGTAGACCACATCCATACGCTCCGGCAGATTATACAGAAGACCGAAGAGTAAGTTCTCATGCCAATATATATGTGAGTACACCTTCGATTTGCTGATGATATAGTGGCAGAAACCCTGGAAGACCTAAGCACAATGCTCAGTAACCTCAATATAGTTTTCCAACAGGTGGGTCTTAAAATGAACATGGGCAAGACGAACATCATGTCAAATGCCCATGTCGTACCCATGCCGGTTTATGTTGGGAACGTTATTATCGAAGCTGTTGATCACTATGTCTACTTGGGTCAGACGATCCAACTGGGTAGATCCAACTTCGATAAAGAGGTAAACCGACGAATCCAACTCGGATGGGCAGCGTTCGGGAAATTACGCCATATCTTATCGTCGCAGATACCGCAGAGCCTCAAGACGAAAGTTTATAATCAGTGCGTGTTGCCTTTGATGACATACGGCACCGAGACGTGGTCGCTAACTATTGGTCTCATACAAAAGCTCAGAGTTGCGCAGCGTGCAATTGAGGGAGCTATGCTTGGAGTTTCACTACGTGATAAGATCCGTAACGAGGATCCGTAGAAGAACCAAGGTTATCGACATAGCTCTCAGAATTTGCAAGTTGAAGTGGCAATGGGCAGGCCATATAGTTCGCAGAGCCGACAACCGCTGGGGAATAAAGGTTGGGGAACAAGCAAGAGAAGTGTAGGGAGACGCCCCATACGATGGACGGACGACATTGTAGCCATCGCAGGGAGTCGGTGGATGGAGGCGGCACAAGATCGCAATGCAATGGCGAGAGGTATGCTCGGTGTTTCACTACGTGATAGAATCAGAAATGAGGAAATCCGTAGAAGAACGAAAGTTACCGACATAGCTCTCAGAGTTTGCAAGTTGAAGTGGCAATGGGCAGGCCACATAGTTCGCAGAACCGACAACCACTGGGGAATAAAGGTTCTCGAATGACGACCACGAACAAGCAAGCGAAGTGTGGGGGGGCCACACGATGGACTAACGACATTGTAGCCATCGCAGGAAGTCGGTGGATGGAGGTGGCACAAGATCGCTCGTCATGGCGCTCTTTGAGGCATTTTTTTGGCACGCGCGCTCCAGCGGCTAATATAATGCAATACATCAAAATTCATTCAGCAGTCTAATGGTCTTTTATTGATGCTCGGCTTCTACCTATCGGATTGAGATTGAGATACAAAGTACACCAGATTTTTAGTCAGACCTAAGCTACGGGTACTTAAAATAAGCTCCTGAGCAAGAATATAACATCTGTAGAAATGGTGTCTCTCTGTTTGTCTGTCTGTTCACGTATCACTTAACATTGCTACTGGACCTACATTGGAATGCTGGTTTCACTGATGGATAGTTTAAATTTTGTCTTAAAATCTGGTGTAAGTACCTACTTATTTTGTCTTTCAATTCGTTAAGTAAGCACTTAGAAGCCGTGCACTCAATAAAAACTATTTGACGGCTAAACAAATTTTGATGAAATGTAGAATACCTATTATTGCACTTTATCGGTACGTTTGCTCCTGGTATAACATATATAGAATACTTTAACCTAGATAAATGACCACGCTCCAAAGCCACAGGCACAGCTAGTTCTAAATAAATTCAAAATCCAGATAATTTGTCAATAGGCTAACTAACTAGATACTTTGTTTTGTTTTCGTGCAAGTTTCGGTCTAACAATGAAATAGTGCCTATAATTTATTCTGTGCTTGATCTCACGCCCCACACGCCCCCCATACCCATACGATAATATTCCTAACGAGCTGCGCCCCGCGGCTTTGCCCGCGTTTATTATTTTCCGAGATAAAAAGTATCCTATGCTGGTCTCTATGGTATACATACGAGTACATCATCTACACACAAAATTCGGTCTAGCCGTTATCGCGTGAAAGCGCCCCAAACAAACAAACAGATAACGTTTTTGTTGTATATTATAGTGGGTATAATTATAATAGACCTGACTTGTAAAATGAATAAAGGATCAATTTTTTCATAATAATTGCAATGTATTTTTTGGTCGCTTCTCCTTTACAGAAAGCACCTGCGGATCTTCCGAGTTCACGTGCGCCTCCGGGCGCTGCATCCCCGCCACGTTCAAGTGCGACTCGGAGAACGACTGCGGCGACTTCTCCGACGAGACGGGCTGCGTCAACGTCACCTGCAGCTCGTCGCAGTTCAAGTGCGACAACGGGCGCTGCGTGCCCAACACGTGGAAGTGCGACTCGGAGAACGACTGCGGGGACGGCTCGGACGAAGGGTCGCATTGTGCGGAGAAGACTTGTGCTTATTTCCAGGTTAGTGTTGGCCTTGTTATGTCGTCAGTATTGCATAAAATCGAGGTCATCTTGTTTATTTACTTACAAGTACTTTTTTTCAACAGACAAGCTTATTAGTTATGTGAGGAGTTTCAAAAAAATGATACAACCCGCATTTTGGAGTGTCCCTCAAATTAATATATTTTTAAAAGAAGTAGCCTTTAAATAGGCATGTTAATTTACACTAACTAAAAGTACAGGTTTTAAACTTTGTTTCGTTTTAAATTACCTTTTGATAAACTAGAAACTGTAATTATAAAGATTTTATTTCAATAACAACACACATAGTTTTGGTCTGTCCCCAGTATATATGAAAAACTACAGGTTGAATTATTCGTGAATTTTTTCTTGACCCCTTGGTGAATTCTGTTGTTTATACCGAAAAAAACCTTGTTATTTACATCTATGATTGAATTTATGGCCTCAAATAACTTTAGACCATTAAAAATTACAGTTAATTCCCCATTTTCCCATTCCCCAGTCCCCATTTTTTTTCATTTCGGACGTGTCAGTTTTGTAGTCACAATTTCTTACGAAATAATTGTACCAAATATATTTTTTCTTTTGCAAATGCCAGCACATAAACTCTATGAGATAGGCGTCCATTTTTAAACTAGTGTCAGGTCATTCGCTGGAAACAGAACAAAAATTACTTGTCAGGGTTGTACAGTGCAATCATTACTATACCACAAATGTTTTTACTGGTTCGATTGTAAAAAAACACCAGGTTTTTTACGAATAATTTGGTGTAATCTAGTTGTAAACTATAAAAAAAACTGAATTGATATATATTTTTTAATGTAAGGTAGGCACAAATGTTACCTCGGTTTTGTTACCAAAGCTATGGTAACATATAGACTGACTGTCAAAGTAACAAAGCTGACAGGCTAAAGCTTGGTTTACATAGCACTTTTATCTGATAAATTATACTGATATAGTCTACCTTAAAATTTATATAGAAGAGTGCTTTGTTTCTTTTTTAATTTGTGTTTTTTCTTGTGTAGGCAAAGTGTGGTTACTAAAAATGTTACAGTGGAAGCTGCTTTAAATGTATGTAAATATATCATATATTAACATTTTTTATCTAATTACCTATAATATTAGGTGGATAATTTACTCAACCACCTTTTTAAAATAATGTAAAGGTATAAAACGGCTAGTTGGTACGGATAGTTAGTTTGGTTGGTTTAAATTATGAATCACGCTGACGTTAGTTTCTATAGTAATTTACTACCTCTTTATATAAAATACTTATATAAATAAATAACAGTGTTGTGGGTTTTCCAATTATCCGGATAGGCAGAGACAGAGGTTGTAGATTGTGTGAATAAATGCAAAGTGCAACTAAAAGTAAAGCGATACGGTAAATCAGTTAATGCACTATTTAGTGTACAACTTTTACTAGAAGATTAACTCTGAAAAATAATCAGTAGTTCCATAGAAATAATAAATATCAACCGCGTAAAACTGTATTTTACGCGGAAAATATGACATATATATTTTCCTATTCTGAGAACTAAAAAAAAAAACAGTTGTTTCCTGTAGAAACAACTGTTTTTTTTAGTTCTCAGAATAGGTCCCATGGTAAAAATTGTTCGTATATGTATATATAATGTATGATCCGTTAAACATTTTTATTTTTAAGTATATTTAAATGTTTAATGGATCGCAACATCGTTTATCATCGTTTATTTTTATATGTCAAAAACTAACTAATTTTCAGAACTATGCCACTAACATTGCATTAACCCAAAGAAAAAATGCGTAGATATAGAGACAGGTTGAAAAATGTAAATCCTGATAAGTATGAAGAACAAAAAAAAAATTGGCTTGAATTACTACTTAGCACATAAATGAGAAACCGTTGATTATTTTGTAGTTAATTTTTTTTTAAAAGATGACTGGTTTAGTACTATAACCTTCTTTAAAAGAACGAGCGTGTTCATTCAGAAGTCTCATCTTCAAATATTATATGTATAAATTTTTAAGAAGACACTTAAAAATACTTTTTTTCTATTAAAATATATATTTTACTGCTTTTATTTGATAAATCTTTTGTCCGCAAATGTTCCACCATGTAAACCAAGTCTTACAATTTTGTTACCGTCGGTTTTGTTACTGTCCCCATATTACTTAAAGAGTTTTGAATATTATCTCGTAAAAGTTTCTATACTTTTACAAAGATGCCGAGTTAAGCTGAACATATAAAATATTTCATGTTTTCTCGTTGAGCTCTTGGCAAGTTTTTGTTTATTATTTCAATATTAAATGAAAAGTTACTGTAGTTTCGGGAACTATGGTAACAAAACCGAGAGAAAATTGAGTTTTTTACCTGTTTCAATATTTTCTATTTCTTACTGATTTTATCATGTAATAAAAATACATGTAACTAATCAAAAATTAATTTGGATTGGTAGAAATCATCATAGTTTTATTTTTATTTCATTTTAATTATGGTAGCAAAACTGACACCAATTCACTACTTACTCTCATATTTTTCAATTTTGTTCCGTAAATAGTATTTTAATTCGAAAGAGGTACTAATTTTCAGAATTTAGATATTTTAAGTTATCAAATGCAGTTCATCAAAATACCCTACAGAATAGTGGACATTTTAAAATATTTTTTCAATAGTTGTGCTATTTTTTTGAAACTCCTCATGTATGGCACGGTTCCGTTCCTGTACCATAATAATTTATTGGCATGAAAACTCCTCTGTGTGCAAAATTACAGTTTTATTGAACGTCGTTCACCGGTTCAAAATTCACTTGCAAGTTTTTTTCCAAGTATACTAACACTGTGAGTAAAAGCTTGTATTATAAACTACTAGTTTTATACATTAAAAGCTTGTACTATTATTTATTCTGTGGTAAAAGTTAGTATTGGAGGTTTATTCTATCAATTAAAATATAAGAACCTTAATCGGTTCTGAATCCCGAAAATTTGAGACAAATAAACAACAAGTAAAATTATTATAAATAAATACTATAAATATACAAAAAACCAGACTACAAACAAAATTATTAAATACTAGCTGACCGCCCGCAAAAATATTGAATACGAGCTGACCGCCCGCAAAATGATTGAATACGAGCTGACCGCCCGCAATAATATTGAATACGAGCTGACCGCCCGCAAAAATATTGAATACGAGCTGACCGCCCGCAAAAAAATTGAATACGAGCTGACCGCCCGCAAAATTATTGAATACGAGCTGACCGCCCGCAATAATATTGAATACGAGCTGACCGCCCGCAAAAATAATCACACTGCGAGTATTATATAGGCAAAAGTTTGTATGTATGAAGGAGGTGTATGTGTGTAAGTTTGTTACTTCTTCAAGCTTAAACGGCTGAACGGATTTGGATAAAATATGGCATGGAGATAGCTTATACCCTGGATTAACACAAAGGCTACTTTTTATCCCCGTAAAAATGCATGGTTCCTCAGGGACGCGGGTGAAACCGTGGGGCGCAGCTATTATTTATATAAATTTAACATCTTTTTTACTTACATATTTTACTTTACTTTAATAGTTGCAATTGCAACATTAGACTGTGGTATTAACATTAACTTGAATAATCTAACATTGTTTTTTTTTGAGAAGCTTAAATGTCAATTGCTATAGTAAAATAATATATTTTTGAAATGGTATTTTAAAGACCTTCATTTTGATATCTCACTCGATAGTTTTTGGTAATATTTTGTTCCGTCGGAATTAGGTACAATGTGGCACCTGTAAGCCGCCATATTAGTTTTCTTGACATTTCATCCATACCAATATATAAAAGTGAAACGTGGTCTGTTTTTTTGTTTGTTTGGGGAGCTTTCACGCGATAATGGCTGGACGGATTTTGATGAAATTTGGAATGGAGATAAAACATGGGATACTTTTTATTCCAGGAAAGTTTCCACGGGAAAAATGTTGATAAGTACAAACAAACATACATACAACCCTCAGTGCAGTCGGGTCAAAACAAATAGATTACCTACCAATTTTTTTACCGTTTTTGATGAAATTAATATGATATGAGACTACAATGAAACCCAAACCTTTTAATTAAATAAATAAAAAAACATTCAAATCGGTTCAATAACATTAAATAACTAAACTTCAGAAAGAACTAAAGAGTATAATTGAGAACGTCTTCCTTTGAGAAGTCGATTAAACCAAGCCAAACACACAAAGGCATCATCGCTGAAATGTACGATGAATACAATGCCTTTTTACCCGGAACAGTTTATGTATGTATGTATGTATGTATGTATGTATGTATGTGTATATATATATATATATGTGGATATTTCTCCATAGCGTCGCTCCTATTCGTCCGATTTTGAGAAGCGTGGTGTCAATCGGTTTTCATCTTCAGGTAGGTATTTTTTTATCTGACTACAGGGAAGCAAAGGAAGGGTTATGTGTTCAAACTTAAACCTTGGTCTCATTTTGACAAGGAATGTATCAATCGAATTGTCTTCATTTATAGAGTGTCATAAGTTATTTTCTTTACCTAACTACGGCGAAGCAAAGTAAGGGTTATGAGTTCAAATTAAAAAATGCTCCGACTTTGACAAGTGAGATATCAATCAATACGTTTTCATTTATAGCAACATAATTAGCGACATAATTATTGTACTGTTATATTTTTAACTGCTGAACAAAGAGACGGGTATAAGTTTAGGGTGTGTATCAATGTGTGTGTGTGTGTGTGTGTGTGTGTGTGTGTGTGTGTGTGTGTGTGTGTGTGTGAGGGTGTGTGTCTATCTGTGGCATCGTAGTTCCCAACGAATGGACCGGGGTGAGAATCGTATGTTTCAAACCAATGGACTAATTTAGCTGCGGTTTTTTATGTTTCAAAGCAGAGGTAAACAAGAGTGTTCTTAGCTATAATGGGGGGGATGAGGTTTATAGCTCCCAAACGAATGGACCAATTTTGATGCGGTTTTTATGTTTGAAAGCTAAGGTTAACGAGATGGTTGTTAGCTATAATGGGTTGGGGTTTTTTTATTTTTTTATTTGTTCTTGTGTAATATCTTATTTATTGTATGTATGTATGTAATGTTAAAACGTCGTTACAAGTAGGTACAATTAGTAACTGATCGCTACTGTGCACGCCACCGCGATCGCAAGCTGGACGCTTTAGTTTGCGCGAACCTTTAGTCAATGCGATCAATTGTGATAAGATATTCATTATACGGCCGGGTTCAAATAATAAACCTACCATAAACTACCAATCATAATGAATATATTATAAATTTTTGGGTCTATTATTATGAACTTTGGACCATACCTACTATTATTATTATTATTATTATTTATTTTGTGCTCGGTGAATGTTTCCCGTAGAGGGAGTACAAAGAAGAGGGAGCCCTACAAAAGAAAGGTTGCAACAACAACATTGAAGTGGGTTTTATTTTCATACAAAACTCAAAGTTTTCTCATTTTGACAGAATTTTGTAGAAAACGTAAAACACTGCATGAAAATTACTAAGCCATGAAAAGGCTATTCATGTCCACATCACTTCGAGGCCTAAAGCAAACAAATCTTGACGCCTCTAACATTAGCAAGCCACGCACTCATGTTTGGTGGTCTTTGTCTTTGCTTATAAATGCTACAGTTTGAGTTTTGTAACTCAACAGTTCACATGTCCTCGCACGGGGCACTGCATCCCCGCGTCGTGGGTGTGCGACGGCGACGATGACTGCTTCGACAAGCAGGACGAGGCCGACTGCCCGCCCGTCTCCTGCCTCGCCACGCAGTTCAAGTGCGCTGATCTCAAGCAGTGTGTTCAAGTAAGTACTACTGCATAGTTTTGTAACTCAACAGTTCACATGTCCCGCAAGGGGCACTGCATGCCCGCGTCGTGGGTGTGCGACGGCGACGATGACTGCTTCGACAAGCAGGACGAGGCCGACTGCCCGCCCGTCTCCTGCCTCGCCACGCAGTTCAAGTGCGCTGATCTCAAGCAGTGTGTTCAAGTAAGTACTACTGCATAGTTTTGTAACTCAACAGTTCACATGTCCCGCAAGGGGCACTGCATGCCCGCGTCGTGGGTGTGCGCCGGCGACGATGACTGCTTCGACAAGCAGGACGAGGCCGACTGCCCGCCCGTCTCCTGCCTCGCCACGCAGTTCAAGTGCGCTGATCTCAAGCAGTGTGTTCAAGTAAGTACTACTGCATAGTTTTGTAACTCAACAGTTCACATGTCCCGCAAGGGGCACTGCATGCCCGCGTCGTGGGTGTGCGACGGCGACGATGACTGCTTCGACAAGCAAGATGAGGCCGACTGCCCGCCCGTCTCCTGCCTCGCCACGCAGTTCAAGTGCGCTGATCTCAAGCAGTGTGTTCAAGTAAGTACTACTGCATAGTTTTGTAACTTTACAGTTCACATGTCCCGCAAGGAGCACTGCATGTCCGCGTCGTGGGTATGCGACGACGACTACGGCTACTTCGACAACCAGGACGAAGCCGACTGCCCGCCTGTCTCCTGCCTCGCCACGCAGTTCAAGTACTTCTCAAGCAGTGTGTTCAAGTAAGTACTACGGCATATCGACCTCGTGCGTATTTAATAAACGGGGCATTTAGTAGTAGTTACTTGGCTGCCAACTACAAGAAATGTTTCGCGTACTGTGTGACAAAAGAAAGTAGATACAGCAGATAACGATGGAGCTCCGATTTCCCAGAATCTTGCACTTATCATCCAACTTTTATCAAAACCCTATTTTTCGCTTTTGAATAGATATCGGATGGAGACGAAAACGCCTCTATTCAATACCTCCAATTTTAGGTATTATCGTAGTACTTTGACATGTAGCTTTTCTAATTGTTCTACTATCCAAAAACTTCCAGGAAGCATATAAATGTGACGGCATCCCCGACTGCAACGACGGCAGCGACGAGGCCGGCTGCCCCTCGCTGGCGCCGCACCAGTGCCAGCCGGACAAGCAGTTCCAGTGCCGCTCCTCTGGCATCTGTATTCCCACCACTTGGTATTGCGATGGTGAGACCGGCAGTTACGGAAACGGAACCGCTTTTTGAATAGATGTTTCGATGAATATATACTTATGTTCACATACTATTCATGTAACTAATTCAGTCATTAAATACTTGGTCTCTATAAAACTCAATTGATTGCCTCACTTAATATCAACATAAAATCAGTTTAAAAACTGTGAAAATTGACGATATTCAAATATGAAAAAAATGTAAAGTTTTGGAAAAAACTATTCAGCGCATATTCAAGAAAGGAATTTCGTGTTATATATACGCTGAATACAATTTCTCATTTATTGTTTATAGACTCTAACTTATAGCTCTAAAATCTGCGCGGCGCGAGAGAGGTGTATTTAAAGTTTGATTTACTTATCAAAAACTATCCAAACGAACGTAAAAAAACACAATTTTAGCATATATGACGTATAATTATATGCAGTAAACATATTTGATGTAATTACATTACTTTCTTAGAAAATGTTCACAATTAAGCACGTAAAATCGACGATATTCAATTTGACCCGGACCTAAGTCTTAATTAGAAATATTCTTATAGAAAGGTACCTAAATCTAATGATGGATAGGTACTTGTACTAACTTTGGATCATGGACAGATTTTTTTCAATTTTCCATGAACAACTTAGGTTTGCACTTAAGGAATAAATTTTTAATATGGACGAGATTTCTTCTTTATTTATTAAGCGATAGTCATATTGTATTTTCTAGACACAGTGCTCTTCTACTATAATATCCGGTGTGCTTGAAAGTATTTTTATTCTAGCGTTTTGAATATTTTCCTTCATCATCAAGTACTTTTGTTCAGGAACCCCCGACTGCGAAGATCTGTCTGACGAGCCGGCCACTTGCGGCGCGGTGCAGTGCGCCGCCAACCACTTCCGGTGCGACAACGGACGCTGCGTGTTCAAGGCGTACGTGTGCGACGGGAACGACGACTGCGGGGACGGCTCCGACGAGGGGCTGCAGCATGCTTGCAAGCCGCCGCCTTTCAGGTACCACATGTCTACCACGTGGATAAACAGGTCGCACGAATCTCTACGGTTGCGCGGGTTTGATTCGTGAAACATTTTAAATATTTGCAATATATTGTTAAATAAACCCTAAGTTATTTTTTGTTCAGTGTCAGACTGGTTTTATTAAAGGGACTAAAAGTTAATGGACTGTATAGGTGTGATATATTAAACAAAATATACAAAGGTTATTAGAGATCCGTGCTAAGCGCAGGGGCAAGTGTTCGCGGGCGGTGCCGGAGCCCTAAATACAGAGTGGATTTTTTTAACCGCATCCAGAGGGAAAGTACTCTAAATAGGAGAAAGTAAAATTTACTCACCGGAGACATTCCTTTATTTTAAAAAATAAACAAATCTGCATTCAAAGATTTTCGAAAACTCATTTAATTAATTTAATTTTTTTAATATTTTTTTTTTTTTTTTCGAAAAAATA
Organism: Alsophila aescularia; assembly: GCA_946251855.1. Lineage (NCBI taxonomy): Eukaryota > Metazoa > Arthropoda > Insecta > Lepidoptera > Geometridae > Alsophila > Alsophila aescularia. Next base: position 61,244,745 of record OX276374.1, read on the forward strand.
ACATCCTGCACTCTTATGGCATCAATCAATAAGGTTAATCATAAGAATCAAATCTCTCTAGCAAACATGATAAATAAAATAAAAGGAAATCCATAAAATCTTAAAATATTTAAATTGAACGAAAAAAAGGGTAAACTACGAGTATCTAACTAATTGCTCGAAATGAGCTACATTATCTTCGATACACAAGTTAATTCATCTAATAAAGAGAGGAGAAATTATCTAATAAAGAGTCTGCATTACAAACACGTGCAAATTCAAATCTTCTTTTCTAAATAATTCTTAGTCATTTTAATAAATAAATGACGTCAAAGATTATTGTTGATAAGGTATTATTACCTTACGTAATCTGATGGACCTATGAGTAATAGTGCTTTATCTTGTCCCGCTGAATTTATTAGTTTAGATTTCATAGTTTTTCTTTCATTTAATTTACCATATTTGTTAGAGAGATCTGATCCTTATGATTGACTCTATCGATTGATAACATAAAAGTACAGAATTTTCTTTTTCCAAATTTTAGCTCGTTCTATTACCTACAGGCGAGTTATTGAAAGTCTTTGAATGCAGATTTATGTCTTATTAAAAATAAAGGAATGTTTCCTTTGAGTAAAATTTGCTATGTTCGGTATTTAGTGTACTATCCCTCTAGTGATTGAAAAATTCCACCCTGTATATATGAACGCTGGCATGGTGTGGTGGCTGGTTCCCCCCCCCCCCCCCCCCCTCCCCTCTCGGCCCCGCACTGGCGAAGTAGCCGAGCTGATGCGAAGGCAGTATTGACCCCGTGGTCAGAACCAGAACCAGAGTGTATCTTGAGAGTGTGTGTGTGTTCTCAGAGTGTATCTTGAAGACACTGCGGCTTTATGCATTTTGGCACTATTTATTTGAAAGCAAAGTAAATAATATCCATGAATTTTGTTTGTGGTTACAGATGTCCCGAAGGCCAATGGCAATGTCCTGGAGTAACCGGAAAATGTGTCAACCTCGCTCAAGTCTGTGACAATAATTTCGACTGTCCTAACGGTGCCGATGAAGGTAATCACAGTTTTATGTTACAGTACAGTTCAAATAGTTTATTAATCTTTGATACGTATCTAATAATTTTCTAAGAGAACAGTACAAATATAATATTCTCGCTAAGCGGGCATTGATGGTAAAATCATATAAATATTACAGGTAGCAGCTGCGACTTTGCCGAATGCGAACATCAAGGTGGTCTCTGCTCGAACGGCTGCAAACAAACACCCGGCGGTCCTTTATGCCTCTGCCCTCCGGGAGAAGAACTCGATAAGGACGGTATTGCATGCAAGGATATAAACGAATGCAGCCCACCGGGACTGTGCTCCCAGACTTGCACGAATACTAAAGGATCCTACGTCTGCAGTTGTGTTGACGGATACATTTTGAGCATAAACAACCACACTTGCAAAGCAAACAACCATTCCAGTGCTTTCTTGATTATATCTAACCGCCACTCGATCTTAGTAGCAGACCTCAACGAGCAAGGTTTGGAACGCGTGCCGATCAACGTGGAGAATGTCGTCGCTACAGCGTCCAACATGCACACAGGCACTATATTCTGGTCGGATATGAAACTGAAGAAAATATCGCGGTTGGATCGCGGTAGCGAACCGCAAGTCATTATTTCCACGGGACTGGACTTAGTCGAAGGATTGGCATACGATTGGGTCGGGGGCAACATTTACTGGCTAGACAGCAAACTGAACACTATCGAAGTGGCCAAAGAAGATGGAACGGCGAGGACGGCACTGCTAAGTGGAAACATAACTCAGCCCAGAGGAATGTGCCTGGACCCCGCTCCGGATGCGAGATGGCTGTTCTGGACAGACTGGGGAGAAAACCCTCGTATTGAGAGAGTTGGTATGGACGGAACTCAACGCTCGGCTATCATCACGACAAAGATCTATTGGCCCAACGGCCTAACACTCGACACTGCTAATCAGAGAGTTTACTTCGCCGATTCAAAGTTGGACTTTATTGACTTTTGCTACTACAATGGAACGGGAAGGCAGCAAGTATTAGCCGGCAGCCACTACCTACTTCATCCTCATTCTTTGACACTCTTCGAGGATACATTATACTGGACTGACAGGCAGCTTAATAGAGTGTTATCAGCTCACAAGTTTAAGGGTTCAAACCAAACAGTGGTATCCCATTTGATATCTCAGCCTCTGTCCATTCATGTGCATCATCCATCGCTACAGCCTCAGTACACGTCGCCCTGCAAGAAGGACACATGCCAGCATTTATGCCTTCTCAGCCCAAACAGGACTATTGGCTACACTTGTATGTGCAAACCTGGCTTCAAGCTGCTTCCTGACGGTAAATGTGTCGAAGAGGAATCACCCTATTTGATGGTGCTGAAAGGATCCCAGGTCATTGATCTATCCACTGATGGTTCCGGAAGAGCCGGTCAGCTTCCTCCAGTAGTTGGCATCACTGGTGGTGTTCAACTAGACTACGACCGTCAGGGCCACACCTTGTACTGGCTGCAATCTATATCTGGCGATAGCGAAGACGATGAAAACTGCACGATTTATAGTATGCCTTACGGAGGTGGAAACAAGGTAGAATTCTTAGGTCAAGACACTGGTATCGTCGGTGCACCGTCGGCTATCGCCTTCGATTGGCTCGGAAGAAATCTTTACATGATCAATAGAATTTCGAGTAATATTGAATTGATCAGAGTCGATGGAAAAGTCAAATATAGGTCAATTGTAATGGCAAATGATGGAAGCAAGTACTCTATTGCGAAACCTCGAGGGATTTGCTTGGATCCTACTGAAGGAAAAATGTACTGGTCCGACGAAGGTGGCTTTGGAGTTCCAGCAAAAATAGGCAAAGCAAACATGGATGGAACTAACCCTATCATTCTAGTCGATAGCATAGAAAGACCTGAAGCCGTCACGATTGACATCGAAAGAAGAATAGTTTACTTCAGTACTCAGTACCCCGCCAGCGTCATCAGTGTTAATACAGACGGAAACGACCGGAAGACTATTCTATCTGAAGCCAATGCCATTTCTTACCCTAAAGTCATTGCCGTGTTAGACTTGAGGCTATATGTTTTGGATCCCCGACACGAGAAAATCATCAAAGTGGACCTTCCAAATGGAGATAATATTAAAGTTATCTTAGACAACGAAAGCGACTTGAAATCACTGACCATATTCCAAAAGAGAAAGATGATACATCACCCTTGCTCCCAGAATAATGGAGGCTGTGAGCAAGTCTGCATACCAGGAGATGGTGGAAGCAGGGTTTGCGCTTGTTCAGTTGGATATAGGAAAGATAATGAGATCACTTGCGTACCGTACAAGACCTTCGCCGTGGTATCTCAGCTTGACCTCATCAGAGGATACAGTATAGACTCCAGCGCTGAAGCCATGGTACCGGTATCCGGACAGGGTCACCACATCTTACACGTCGATGTTCATTTTGCAGAGAACTTCATTTACTGGGTCGAATTCAATAGAGGCCCGTGGAACGGTATCTTCAGGATTAGACCCAACGGCACGGAATTACTGCACATAGTTAAAGATGGCATTGGTAGCAATGGCATCAGAGGATTAGCCGTCGATTGGGTAGCTGGAAATCTCTACTTTACTAATGTCTTCCCTCATGAAAATTATGTAGAAGTATGCTGGTTAGATGGATCGAACAGAAAAGTTCTGCTCAAAACCACAATGGATGCACCGAGAGAACTTGCGGTGAATCCACTGAAAAGACTTCTGTACTGGATCGACTACGGACAATACCCACGTATTGGAAAGGCAAACCTCGATGGCAGCAACTGGCAAACTGTCGTGAGCTCCGGAATTTCCAACCCACGAGATTTGACCATTGATATGCTTACGCATGATGTCTATTGGGTGGATTCCAAACTCGATCAGATACAAAAGATTGCATACAACGGTGGTAATAGACAGTTGATCAGATCAAACCTACCAAACCCAATGGGTATCTCTGTTCACACTGGCAGTGTGTATTGGGTTGACAGAAACTTACAAACAATTTACAAAGCCTCAAAACTTCCTGGGAATACATCCATGCCGGAGAAAATTAGAACTAATCTGCCCAAGCTTCGGGATATTGTCATATTTGATATTAACAACCAACCTACAGATGATAATAATCCTTGCAAAATGCTCGGTAATGGTGGTTGTGACCAGCTATGTTTCAGTTTTCCTCCTGATGCCAACAAGGGCATGACTCATAGGTGCGACTGTGCCACCGGTCAAATCTCTCAGAATAATCCCAAAAAGTGTGACATAGTTGATGAATATCTAGTTTTCACTACCAGAACTGAAATTCGCGCTGTCAGTCTTGACCCTAAATCTACCGTAGTGCCATTCAAGCCCGTCGTAAACTTGACAAATGTCGTAGGAATAGAATTTGACTACGCGGACAATAAGTTATTCTTTACGCAAATTAGGCCTTGGGCGAGAATCGGATGGATGTCTGCAAACAATCCAGAATTTTCGGGCATTCAGAATATCATCAGTAAGGGCATCAACCCTGAAGGAATCTCTTACGATTGGACTCAGAAAAAAGTATACTGGACGGACAGCTCGAACAATTCCATTTACGCAATGAACCTCGACGGCACAGAACTAGTTATGATCGCCAGAGTAGAAAGGCCGAGAGCTATAGTTGTCGATCCCTGCAACGGAACTTTGTACTACACTGATTGGGGCAGATTCGGAACTTCCGGAAAAATTTATAGAACGACTATGGCCGGATCGCTAAAGAAAGCTATAATTGACAAAGATTTATCCCAACCAAGTGGGCTAACAATAGATTTCGACGAAAATATGCTGTATTGGTCGGATGCAGTCCGTGAGAAAATTGAAAGATCAAAACTAGATGGATCCAACAGGGAAATTTTAATATCGGCAACTATTTACCCCTTCGCTTTAACAGTCTTTAGAAATTACATTTATTGGACTGACCTTCAACTCCGTGGGGTATATCGAGCAGAAAAACATACAGGAGCCAACATGGTCGAGATGGTGAAGCGACTGGAAGATTCTCCAAGAGACATCCACATCTACAGTCAAAATAGACAGAAATGCACAGTGAATCCTTGCAAAATCAGTAACGGTGGATGCGCTCAGAGTTGTCACCCCGCTCCGAACAATACTGTCGAGTGCAAATGTGACGACAACACAAAACTGGTTAACGAGGGCAGAATGTGCGTGGCCAAAAACATTACCTGCGATCCCAGCAAGTTCTTTTGCGCAAATGGTAAATGCATCAGTCGCATGTGGTCTTGTGACGGCGACGACGACTGCGGTGACAATTCCGATGAGGATAAGAACTATTGCGCTTACCACTCCTGCTCACCTAACGAATTCCGGTGTAACAACGGCCGGTGCATATTCAAATCGTGGAAGTGCGATCATGAGAATGACTGTAAAGATAACTCTGATGAAGAAGGTTGTGTCTACCCACCATGTGCTGAAGGAGAGTTTACTTGTAAAAACTCTCGCTGCATACCCAAGACACAAGTCTGCAACGGAATCAACGACTGCAAGGATAACGTCACGAGCGACGAGACACACGATTTATGTCCAATGAACAAGACCTGTCCGGCAAACCACCTCAAATGTGAGAAAACCAACATCTGCGTAGAACCATACTGGCTGTGCGATGGCGATAACGATTGTGGTGATAACTCCGACGAAGACCCCCTACATTGTGCTGAAAGAACGTGCCCCCAAAACAGTTTCCGCTGCCCGAACCATCGGTGTATACCTGCCACGTGGTACTGTGATGGAGACGACGATTGCGGTGATGGGGCTGATGAACCGCCAGAATACTGTAGATCTGAAGGCAGGACATGTTTCGGAGATCTGTTCACATGCGACAATGGAAACTGCATACCGAGAATTTATATCTGTGATGGTGATAACGACTGCCTCGACAACAGTGATGAAGATAATCGACATCAATGCAACGAACGCAAGTGTGACGCCGAAACAGAGTACACGTGTGAGGAAAATAAATTCTGGCAACGGCCTCAGTGTATTCCTCGCAAGTGGCTGTGCGACGGTGATCCGGATTGCATCGACGGCGCGGATGAGAACTCTACCATCCACCACTGCCCCACCCCAACTCCTTGCTCTGAAGAACAGTTCCAATGCAATAACGGGCGGTGCATCAACGAAGGATGGGTGTGCGATCACGACAATGATTGTGGTGACGGTTCAGATGAAGGAAAACACTGCAATACTCAATACAAGCAATGTACCGAACAGGAATTCAAGTGCCAGAACTTCAAATGCATCAGAAATCATTTTAGGTGCGATGGTGAAGACGATTGTGGTGATCATTCGGATGAAGTTGACTGCAAGAAGGATAACAAAACATGTCCCACTGGTCAATTCAAATGTAACAATGACCAATGTATCGACAACAGACTTGTGTGTAACAAAATGTCGGATTGTACTGATGATTCTGACGAACCGGCACATTGCAACATAGATGAATGCGCCAAACTCGAAATAAACCAGTGTGGCCACAAATGTATCGACACTATGACCGGTTACTACTGTGATTGCAATCAAGGTTACAAACTGCTAGCAGATGGCAAAGCTTGTGCTGATGTGGATGAATGCATTGAAACTCCTGGCGTTTGCTCACAATTCTGCTTGAATACCCCTGGCTCTTACTACTGCAAATGTGATGAACAATATTACGAAAGAGAAGCTGATGAACGTACTTGTAAGCGAAAAAATAATGACAAGGCATGGGTCATATTCACAAACAAATATTACGTTAGAAATATGTCCACAGATGCTTCGCTCTACAATTTAGTGCACCAGGATCTCATGAATGTTGTCGCCATCGACTTTGATATCAAAAATGAGCAGATGTATTTCGCTGATGTGTCAGCTAAGACTATTTACCGGTCAAATTACACCGATCCTAATCCTACTAAAGAAGTAGTAGTAAGACACGATTCTCATGGCCTAGAAGGTATTGCTGTCGACTGGGTCGGCAGAAAACTGTACTGGCTTGATAGGCATTCTAAGAACCTAGATGTTTCTGAATTAGATGGAACCAGAAGAAAGACTTTGAAGACTGGCATCGCAGATCCCAGAGCGATTGCGCTGCATCCCGGCGAAGGATACTTGTATTTCACTTCGTGGCACCTACAAGCTTACATCGGTAAAATGGGTATGGATGGTTCTAACTTTACAACCATCTTGAATTGGGAGGATGATATCGCTTGGCCTAACGCTTTGACGATCGACTATTTCTCGCATCGAATTTATTGGGCTGATGCTCACTTAGACTACATCGGATCGGCTGATTTAGAAGGTAGACATAGACATGTTGTAATATCCGGTAGTAAGGTTCCCCATGTTTTCGCTCTCAGTGTGTTCGATGATGAGATATTCTGGACAGACTGGAATCTAAAGGCTATCAGCAAAGCTAACAAACATTCCGGGGAAAACTTAATGGTCCTACGAAACACAACACATAGACCTTATGACATTCACGTAGTTCATCAGTTGAGGCAGTTGCCTTACACTAACCCTTGCGGAGATAATAATGGAGGCTGCTCACATCTGTGTCTCATCGCACCGCCTCATGCATCTAGCTACTTAAATATAGACGGTTATATTGACGAGGGTACTACAACATACAAATGTGCTTGTCCAAATCAATTCTACTTGTCTAGAGATATGAAGACTTGCATAGCAAACTGCACCAACGGACAGCACAGATGTAACGGTCACGATGAGAAATGTATACCGTGGTTCTGGAAATGTGACGGGGAAAAGGACTGTATGGACGGTTCTGATGAACCTGACACTTGTCCAGTGCGGCACTGCAGAGCCGGCTCGTTCCAATGTAAGAACACCAACTGCACCCCCGCGGCAACAATTTGCGACGGCACCGATGACTGCGGAGACGGTAGCGATGAAGCGGAATGTGCACACGAATGTCCTCAACTCGAGTTCAAGTGCAAAGCAAGCGGTAGATGCATCCTCGACAGTTGGAAGTGCGACGGAGATACAGACTGCAAAGACAACAGTGACGAAGATCCAGCCATGTGTCACAATCGACCTTGTAACCCCGACACGGAATTCTCTTGCAAGAACGGTCGCTGCATTCCTAAACTCTGGATGTGTGACTTCGACAACGACTGCGGTGACGATTCCGACGAGCCAGCTTACATGTGTAGACAGAAGAACTGCACTACCGGTTGGAGGAGGTGTCCAGGTCAATCTAACTACAGATGCATTCCGAAATGGTTATTCTGTGACGGTAAAGACGATTGCCGTGACGGTTCCGACGAGCTTGCTGAAAACTGCCCGAGTTGCAATTCAGAGACCGATTTTACTTGCGAGAACAAACGATGTATTCCTAAGCAATGGTTGTGCGACTTCTCGGACGACTGTGGCGATGGAAGCGACGAGACCGAATCCGTTTGTCAGCACAATTACAGAGAGTGCTCAGAATCTGAATTTAAATGTGGCAATGGCAAGTGTATCTCGTCAAGATGGCGCTGCGACCACGAAGATGACTGTGGCGATAATACTGATGAGGACGACTGCGGAGGCTTCAAGTGCAAGAATGGAACGTTCCAGTGCAAGTCGGGACACTGCATCGCTTCGTACTTCAGATGCGATGGAGACAGGGACTGCAGAGATCTGTCCGATGAAATCGGATGCCCGCCTCGGTATCCTAATGGCAGATACTGTCCTGAAAGCAGGTGAGTTTATCTCTTATTTCGTTATTGCCTAACTTTATTTGTTAATAATAGTTTAAAATTGCGTTTTTCTTGTGTTTTCTCATTCGCTTTTATTAGATTACACGATGCTTGGTGTTTATTTTTTCAGGTTCCAATGTGCCAATAACCTGTGTGTATCCCAGTCCGATCTATGCGACGGTACTGACGACTGTGGCGACGGATCTGATGAAGCTACTTCCATATGTACGAATTTCAACTGCGATACGCTAAGACGGTTCCACTGCGATAATCATAGATGTGTGCCAAGGTATCCATCATTGTTATTTTCATTATAGTTACAACACGGCGGGGCGCAGTAATTCCAAAAAGACATGATATGAATGTTTCCTTCCAGATACCAAGTGTGCGACGGCGTGGACAACTGCGGCGACGGCTCTGACGAGAACAACATGACGCTGTGCGCGGCGCGCGTGAAGCCCTGCGACCCCTACACGCAGTTCCAGTGCGCCAACCGGCACTGCGCGGAGCGGAGCCAGCTGTGCGACTTCGCCGACGACTGCGGAGACGCCTCGGATGAGCTGGGGTGCCATCATGTGCACACATGCTCGCACCTTGACAAAGGTATCATTTGTTTGTTGTCATTGATGTAGTTTATTTTAGGATAGTATTTAAACGAGCGAACATAAATTCAAATTAAAGGTGTCAAAAATACTGAATATGACTTACTGAAATACAAAGTGGGCGAAAGAATGCGGGCGAATATTGAAATCGGCGATTTGAAAATACAAATTTGATGTAGGTACCTACTACTTAGTTAGGTATTCAGAACGATCAGTGTACCTAATAATTCTTAGGCGAACAATTTTATATTATAGAGGCAACTGTACGGCTCACATTATATTTTACACTAGTGACTCGCCCCGGCTTTGCACGGGTAGCGCTCACACCGCGGCATTTTTCTTACTTTTAGCATTTATACAACTAACCGTGGTAACTTCTAAAAAAAAAGTCAGTAAGAGTAATTCAAAATCTTTGGCAGCAACGCCAAGGAGGTTCCATTACACATACTATTAGCAACGCTCGTGGTTCTTTTTGACATACTTGTTATTTTTCGTTTCCACGGCAACATGACCTTTCGTTCCGGTTTTGTAGGCAAATGTTTGATATCTTGGGTTACTTGGGGTGAGGTGGATGATTGTAATTTTCAAATGGATCTCTAATAAAAAAAACAGCCCATGTTACTCGCTGATTATGTAGCTATCTATGGGTGTTTTTTTTATTCGGTTCTATATTTTTTGAGCTTATCAATTATAAACAATCAAACATACCTACAATCAAATCAAAAAATTATAATATTAGTGTAGATTTTGTTCAAACCGGTTACATGGATTTGATTTGATCTAACATTCGCCCGCTTTTGTATTTATTTCGATCACTTAGTTGTTAGCTTAGATTAATTATTTCCCACTTTCAGCGGCTCATATTACTTATTTTTAGTGATGCATAATTATCGCAAGTTAAGTCAAGTTTCGCAAACACAATTTTACGCCTCTCAATTATTTAGTATTAAGGTATCCCACTGACAGTCGCCAATCATTTTTTTATTCGTCCAATTAATAATGTTCCTTTATGTGGTCACTATGTCGAGGATATTAAATGCGATAAGAAGGTGATCAATCTATTAGACAGAGATGTTTACATCCCACACAAAATGTGTACGAAAAATTAAGTAGGTAGGTACGTACCATTTAATGGGTCATTGCCTCATTTCACTCTTGATTTATTTTAGCGAGTCATCAGAAGAACGGAAACAAAGCCTCCTTTGGACATGTTTTAACAAAAAAAAACAATACTTCCAGGTGGCTGCGAGCACTTCTGCACCAACCTGACATCATCGGGCGGCGGCTACATCTGCACCTGCTTCCAGGGTTGGATCATATCGCCAGAGGACAAGAAGAAGTGTACCGACGTGGACGAGTGTGCCACCGGCACGCATCACTGCTCGCAGCTCTGTAACAACCTCAATGGAAGCTACAGTTGTTCGTGTCGGGAAGGATTCAAGTGAGTTCATACATTCTTTTAGGAACGAGTACGGTTCCAAATTATTGTGTTGTTTTTTTTATTTGTACTTCCTCAATAGTAATATGATTTGTAGAATCGTTCATGTACCTACGTATCCTAGTTTGTACTTACTCGTACATACATGACAGGGTTACAACTCAAGAGGATTTAATTCATTTTCCAGATTGTCCGATAACTTATCAGGCGTGTGCAAGGCCACCGAAGATGACGTCGTGCTTATGTTCGCCAACGGCCAAGAAATCCACGCATTCATACAAGACAAGAACGAACAATTCGACGTTATCACGGCCGAGAAGAGAATAGAAGCCCTCGACTACGACCCCAAGCACGAAATGATCTTCTGGGCGGACAGTTACGAGAAGACGATCAAACGGTCGTACATGGTCAACGCACTGCACGGCGAAGTTAAGAGTGGATTTGCGCAGGACCTCAACATGAAGGGAAACTCCAAGCCCACAGCCCTGGCCGTGGACTATGTCGCCGACAACTTGTACTGGACGGAGGCGGACCGCACTGGGTCGAAGCCCCGTGGCCGCGTGATGGTCGCCAGAACCGACGGAAGATACAGAAGAGCGCTCGTTTCCGCTGGAATTGAAAGCCCCACCTCAATAGTCCTAGATCCTCAAATGGGCCGCATGTTCTGGGCCGACGCTGGATCTGCTCCGAAGATCGAAATCGCGTGGATGGACGGATCTAAACGACGACCCATCGTCACCGAAAACATCAGACACCCGACGGGCTTGTGTATCGACCACGCCATGGACCACACCATCTATTGGACGGATACCAAGCTGAACACTATTGAGATGATGAGGCACGACGGGTCGCGCAGGAAGGTCATTTTAAAGGGAGACTTCCTGAAACATCCACTGTCGTTAGACGTATTCGAGTCGTCGCTGTACTGGGTGACCAAGGACACCGGAGAGCTGGTGAGGCAGGACAAGTTTGGAAGAGGAGTGCCATTTATTATATCGAAGGATCTAGTCAATCCGTCGGCTGTGAAAAGTGAGTTTTATCTCTTTCTTTTGTAAATTTTTCCTGCATTAATTCTTCTATGCCTCTTCATTTGCCGGCAGCTGGATCCGTCAGTAATCTCATCTGTACTCGTCCTTAAAAGTTATTTATTACCTTGAGGGATTGTTTTGACAAAGATTTGGCCATAAATCTTAGGAGACTAAAAATGGTAATTGCTATTTCAATCACAATCAGTTACAATTAATATCATGAGCAGCCATAGTCCAGAAAATTAGTAATAATTTATCGCCTTTTATGTTATCCACAACCATAAAGTTACCATAGAAGATACCATAGAGTCACCGAGCAATAATCAGTCACAATCATAATTATTATAAAATTGAACCAATAGGCTTCCATATACGTACTCGAAGGTAGTAGAGGCGTTCCGACAAAACAACATTACTATTTTATTTTTTTCTCTGAATGAATATTGTAAAATAAGATATATTATATATTTTAATTTTGCCAATCTAAGCTATATTTTCCGAGAAATTAATTATTAGAAAGTTGCTTATTCAAAATGAATGTATCTGCGAGAGTTCGGTGTTATGAACAAGATTACCGAAGCCACATTCGAAAAAAAAAACATTTATATCTCTAGCGCTGTAATTTTTTTTTCTTTACAGGCAACTGACTTTTTATTATATTAGTGTTTTTTCGAAGCTTGATGAGTAATATTGGTGAAATATTAATCATTGGGTGCTTGATAACGTGCACGAGTGTGGGCAAAGGATTAAAAAATAAAAAACGTGACTATTTGTGATATTTTCAAAACTCTTCAGGAAGTTTCAGTAAAACGTCCACCATTTTACTGATTCGTGACTTTGACAATTATTGACTGTAACTTGACAATACTTACAATAAACTAAACTTGACATTGGCGAAATTGCTAGTAGGCCAGTGCCTCCGCAGAAGCCATTACAATAAAAAAAGAAGAAGAAGAAGACTTTTTATTATTCCACCAAACTCTGCTTGGTTGAGAGTTATTACTTAATTTCTTTGTAGTTACTGCACCAATAATTTTGGAAAAATAAGAATAATGATCAGCGTCGCAATATCTCGAAATGGTTTTTGATTTTCTTTGCCTTAGGAGATAAGTATGAAACTTGTCAATTGGGAGTAGAACAGATCCGACATTTTAGTACTATTACCATATCTGCTTTAATGCAGTATCTTATTTACACATCACGTCAGATGAGTTTTTTTTTTTCAAATCAACATAACACGTAACTAAACGTAACGAACGCCAAGCGAGTAACTACACTCAGTTACCAAGCGAGTAACTACACTCAGTTACTCGCTTGGCGCTCGTTATGCTGCGCCGTATGCTGTGGATCGGTAGTGATGGGTATCGTCGTAAAGTGCGGGGTCTCCTCTAGTAGTACATAAGAGCTGAATGTTAACCCCTATGTTCCAGTATACCACCCACGGCGCTACAACACGTCGGTGGAGTCCGCGTGCAGCCGCGCGCCGTGCTCGCACCTGTGCCTGGCGGTGCCGGCCGGCCGCCGCTGCGCCTGCCCCGACCAGCAGGCGCCCAACAAGCGCATCACGCAGGACCTGGCCTGCGACGCCGGTACGTACACGTCGGTGGAGTCCGCGTGAAGCCGCGCGCTGTGCTCGCACCTGTGCCTGGCGGTGCCGCTAACGTAAACTTTACGCGTTTCCTTAGGTTCGCGGAATAATTTATTTAGTAAATTCGTATTATGCGCTCAAAGTCAAACTGTGTTACGAATAAATATCAATTTCTCGCATTTTCAGATTTCGGAATAGACGAGTCACGAATCCAAAGAAGTACCTATATAAAATTATAGTAGAATCTATCAAATCAATTATAGAAAGATCTTGATTTGTTTGTTATCGTTAATTATTATTTATAGTAGTAACCAAACCAATATATCTATTAATATAACAATAACTTTATGATCATCTAGTGTGACTATGACCACAGAATAAATAATCTATGACTAGCATTTTGTGATAGTTACTCACTCGTGAGTTTCCTCGTTTGAGGTCCTCGAAATTTGAAATGAGGGAGTTCCTCATATTAAGGCGTTGAACCATCTCATTCAGTTCCACATTTCATATGCGCAAATATTTCGTGTCTTTTTCCTCGCTGCCGCGTCGTTATCGCTCATGTAACAAATATTATTTTCCGTCACCTCTTCACAAATGAGGCTGTCTGCCCGCCCCTCACTGACCGCTCAAATCGTCCGAGAGAGGAGATTGTTACGAGCCTATGAGTGAGGAGCAGAGCGGCAACGCCGCGATGTTCCGCAACACTCGCGCTTTTCACCTCGCCTCATTTGAGGCTTGAGGGTAGGCTTGCCAACTACAATATACGAATTTGCGGGAAATAATGGTTTCAAATGCGGGAAAAGGGTTTAAAAAACGGGATTCAATTAGTTCTGTTTACAATACAAAAAACGTGAACTTTTCTTTGAAAATGAGGATGAGATGTAAAATAAAACACCTTGTTAGATTAATAATAGTAAATATTTACTTAAAAAAACAGTTATAGACTATAACTTATACTGTATTTTACATTTTATTATGAAAAGTATGAATTACTTTTTAAATTTGTATTTTTCTTGAGATTTGTCAATTTTAAGGTTTTGTTTCTATTTTTAAGTATAAAATTGTAAAAACTTTGCATGGATAAGAAAAATTAACTTTAACTTGTAGCTCTGACTTCATAGCATCCACATGAAGGCAATTTCGCGCGTCGGCTTAGCCGTTATTAAAAAGTGAGACGACCCTCTCTGCTGCTGCATTAGAACACGGAATAGATGCAATGTATTGAAATATTTTCAGCAAGTTGTGCGTGTTTGATGCAGACAATATTTTGTGCCATACTTCATACACTGACGCTCTTTGAGTACTTTCATTGGCTCGCTCTTCAATAACTTTAAAGTTTCTTTCACAGTACAAAACTCCTCATAGAGCTTTATGCGTGGTGCGTAGCTATTCCGAAAAGCGTGATATTTAGCGTCCCGCACACACCCTGAGCGGGGCGTCTCGTTAATGGTCTCAGAAACAGGATATCCCGCGTATAGCGGGACGGTTGGCAACCCTACTTGAGGGCCTTGAGGCCTCGATCCATTAGCTTCAAATAATGCGAGGTGAAAAGCGCGGTAACGCCGCGACGCAGCCGTTCCGCAACACGCGTGATTTATACCTCGCCTCAGTTGAGGTATGAGGGACGAGGATATATAAGGCAATGAGGGAGGCCTCCCTCTTCCTGGTTTAAATCGTATGAGGAACATATCATAGCATTCAAATTTCAAACAATCAAACATAATTATCATCTATTATTTATTTATTTGTAATTTTACTTCCTTACTGATCAATCATAAAGAGTTCCACTTCCAGTCAAGCCAAGGGCAGCGGCTCAAAGTTCGGCGCTAACCGAACGCAGCGAATGAAACACTTGCGCGAGCTAACTTTTCATGTGGCGCCATCTATCTGAAATAAAAGACAACTTTTCATCTGAACTTAATCACAAAAGGCGGGCGCTACTTTGTCGGTTGTCCTAATTGTTACTTCGTCAGAGACGCCAGAGTGCGTGCATATCTACGAATACCTACATTATTCGTAGTGCGTGTGCGTGGCTGTGTGGCCTTGCGTTCCAAGTGATTATATTCTCTTTGTTGCGTTCTATATTCTCGCACACCAGACAAGCTTATTAGGTTAAGTTCATTAATAGGTAGAATACAAACCATAAAATTTTACCATTGATGTATTTATGTACAGAATTGTTTTTTTCAAACAACAAAGCATTAAAACAATACTTATAATAAACACTGACAAAGCAGAACAGCAAATTAAAATGATAATTTGATGCGAATGGCCAAGTTGCCAACCTTGACACAATAAAAATTGCTAAACCTTAGCAAGGGGAGGGCTTTGTACCGCGTCTAGCCGTGATGTATCAACGTTATGTAATGTATCAAGATCAACCTATCTCCATAGTATGCTCCATGTATAAGCAATCACAGGGCACGATACTTAGTTCAAAACAAATAATGCCATATACTTATATATTTTATAATTTTCTGATATAGTATTTTTTTATGTGGAATAGGTATCTTTCTTACTGCTCGCTTTCCCGAAATCTATGGGAGTGATTTCGTGATAACTGTGACAATGTTTAACCGGAAGTGTATAGGAAGCCGGGGAAGCGCGCGCTATTGGATTTGACCATAGAGCGCGATATATATATATATATATATCTATCTTCTATAAGCTTCTAGCTTATATATATATATATATATATATATCTTCTATAAGCTTCTAGCTTATATATATATATATATATATATATAAGCTAGAAGCCATCGCTTATATTTTTACAGTGCAAAATTAACACTTCAGTCGGGAATAGAACTCAGGTATTTACTTTAGTTAGGACTAACAGCCGAACTGTTCCCAACTGAGCTATTCCCGTTTCACAGTTGACGAATTAGCGCGCGCGGTGCTAGAGTAAGTTAATATTACTTATTACTCGATGCTTATTACCAAGGTGAGATGTCATTTATTACACTGATGTTTTACTATGAAGCGACTACTGTCGCTCGTATTTTTTAAATTGTAATATTTTACCATGCTTGTAAGTAGACACTTATGTACTTATTAGATTTTTTTAGTGTTCCGAAAAGACAAAATATCGAGAACTGAAAACAAATCATCATTTATTTGTAGGTATACATTAATTATTTTTTATTAATTGTTTCACAAAACACATTTCATTCTGTGATTACACATTTTTTACACATTATTTGAAGTAAGTAATTGCAATTTCTAGTAGCTTCACAAGACTTAAATCCATCCATACCAATATATAAAAGTGAAACTTTGTCTGTTTGTTTGTTTGTTTGGGGAGCTTTCACGCGATAACGGCTGGACTGATTTTGATGAAATTTAGAATGGACATAGCTTAAACCCTGGAATAAAACATACGATACCTTTTATCCCGGAAAATTGTAAGTTTCCATGGGAAAACTGGAAAATGTTGATTACTTATTGTAAGGAACGTTTGCCATCACATAATGGTCTGTGGTTGCCATGGAAACGAAATAACAAGTCTGTCAAACAACATCATTGGTACTATACCTACTTTTGCATTGGTTTTAATATCCTAAAAGAAAATAGGATGCTTTTTTTCACGATAAACAGCGAATACAAAGTCGCGGGCGGGAAAACTATAGTGTTTCATAAATGTCTCAACCACTACACCACAGAAGTTTAAAGTTTTGAGTTCAGCCCAACTTGCTTGATTCCTGAATACGGGGGGTCTAGTAATAAATAAGAAGGGTACAGGGGCAAAACAAGGAATGTCACAAAAACAAAATCTTGAGTAATTAGGTTTTTATAATTTGCAAGTTTATAACTTTTAAAATATATATTTAATGCTTATTAATTATTAACAGGAATTTTAGTATAGTTTATAGAGATCAACTTAGAAACAGCAAGATACTTTGGCGAAAAATATATTTTTACTAAAATAATTAAAAACTAAATTAGGTCTCCTTTCGACAGAACAATAACAAGGAATGTCCAATCCTACCGTAAAACAATTACATGTTTATTATTTTATATAATTATTTATGAGTAATTAAATTAAATTATTATTTAAATAATTATTTGTTAAGTAATAATTAATTAATTATTATAATTCAATCTTTTGTTAATTTTGATTTGACTCTTTTATCATTTGGAGTGTTGCCCATAGCTATCAATGACTTTTGGAGATGCACAAGTTTTCCTTTTGTAATACCAAATATAGATAAAAATGCCTTGTAGCAAATGGGTATTTATTTACTCTCAACATTTTCTTTAATTCTTACTTTTTAGGTGAAATGGGATTGGTGAAAATCAGCATCGATTTCATTCATCCTGCTTCGTTTCCTTTATAAGGACTATGCATCTATCAAACCACATAAATATATGTTCTGTTCATCTGTGCACTTCATTAACTTCATATTATTACATTCTTAACAAGTTAATACGGTTCTCTAGACTAATTCTATCAAAACACTTCAATCTTTTACATAACACTTTCACACTTCTCCCGGCTCGTGTGTAAAAACTCACATTTTCTTCATTACTTTACGCATTCTTCCGGTCTTCTTTCGCTTTTTCGTAACTTCCATAATATTTGGATTATTTTCTTCGTCACTTTCATTTATTTTCAAATAGTACTAAGCCAAAAAGACTCAACCCATCTAACAGTTCTTAGCAAACAAAAACACCTCAGTCTTTGACAAATTGACAATGACAGTTAGGACATTCCTTATTACGTTCCTTTACACCATGGACCTTCCTAGTTTTGTGCTTGTATAGGGGTATAAAGAGTTGGTAATATAACGGACTATGATTGTTTTAACACTTCTTACTCAATGTGGTAGGTATAGAAATAGGCGGGAAAAACTAAATGTTGCCGTATTTAACTCATTTTTAGTTTTTTGTGACATTCATTGTTTTGCACCTGTACCCTTCGTATGAGTTTTAAAGTTTTCGAAAACGATATGTAGTTTCGTTTAGTTGCATATATTTACTGGCAGCGCCTCTAGCGGAAACTTGCAGGAACTGCAGTAAATGTATGGAAACTACATTTCGTTTTCGAAAACTATAAAAACTCTTACTAGGGGTACTGATAGTTTGTCATCCAAATTCAAAGGGCAGCACATTCACACGCCCTTAAAGGTATACATATGTACCTATTATTTGACATAATTTTTGGTTGCGGCAATATCAATGCTTACATACTTTTTTAAAGAAAAAAAATAGTTCGTTGAGTCGTTTAGTTTAGGCACGTTTATTAAACTAAGTAAATTTTGTTGAGGATATTTAGGGTCCATAATGTATGTAAGTGTAATTGTAACAACATGTTACTTTCAGCTGTGGAAGTAGAAAGAGCTCTGCCCCGCATCTGTCCGTGCGAGAACGGCGGCACATGCAAGGAGACCGAGGACGGCGGGCTGGAGTGCGTGTGCCGCGCGCCGCTGCAGCCGCCGTACTGCGCCACCGCCGCCGCCGCCACCGCGGCGCGCGCCGCCACCACGGCCGCTGTCGTGGTGCCCATCCTGCTGATACTGATCGTGGCGCTCGGCGGCGCCGCGGCGTGGTTCGTCATCAGGAAAAGGCCTTTGTAAGGTTCATTTACATAATATAACATAGGAAACTGTTTATTCCAACCTACTGTACACAGCAACACCGAATCAAGAGAGCAACTTAACTAAAAACTGTGTACAAACATTTCAATACTTAGTCTATATAACCTTAATAATTATGGTCCCTACTTACTTACCTACCATTAATTCATACTGTTTCCTCTGCTCTGAACAAAGTTATTGTATGGAGCACAAATTAATGTAGGTACCTACAATTAGTTGTGTTGAACATACTTGTAGCATGGCAAGGATAACTTCTTACTCTTTCGTATCCATTAGTTTCATATTATTTTCCACTGAAAGCGTTATTGTTCTCAAGTTTTCAAACCGGAATTCAATGGACTCGTATAAACAGGTAGTTACATCTCTAAGCACTAGGCTTCCGGAGTCCTGGAAGTCCGGAATTCCCGAATAAATAAATAAAACTAATAAACATGTTTTAATACCATTAAACCGAACTAAAAACTGCTACGAGTACTTACTATCTCTATTACGAATTACAAAGTTAGTGTAAGAATGTTGCCACTTTTTTACAATGACATTAATTTTCTCGTTAATCACTTTATTTTTATATTAATATTTATTTTTCCCTTTTTAGTTCGGTTTAATGGTATTAAAGCATGTATTATGAGACTAAAAAATATAATTTTGATCTCTAAATATATTATTTTTTGCGTTGAATTTAGAAATAGTAAGATTTCTGGAAACGTTATTGTTTTTTTTTAATCGTTTGTCGGGATGATCCTCATCAGGATAGTGGGACAAAATTATTGTATTGTCATTGGGCCCTGTTATATGTGCAAAATTTGATTTAATCTGACCATTAAAAAGAGACCATTATTTCTGACCATATTTTTTTTATTCTTGTAAAGAGTAAGCTTCAAAGTCTGGCGCATCGACGTGAGGTAGCAAGCCTGGTGGTATTCTACAGATTGCACTATGGAGAGTGTGCACAAGAACTGCACAATCTGATTTCCCCATCACCTTTCCATCACCGTACGACTAGACGATCAGCCAAGCGCCACCTTTTCATGGTTGAAATACCTTGCACAAGAACAAAGCGTTACGCTTCTACATTTATTATAAGAACTGCAAAGGAGTGGAATGCCCCCGGTGTGTTCAAGTCAAGAGTGAATAGGTATCTACTAGGCAAGCGTGCTACACCTTCGACCACATCATCACTTTCCATCAGGTGAGATCGTGGTCAATCGATTGCCTAGTCCGTAATAAAAAAAAAAAAAGTGGGTAAAGATTGAATTCAAAGATTCCGTTACATACAAACATACATACATACATACATACAGGTGAAGCTAATAAAAGCGGGTTAAAAAGGAGGAGATTTATTTTAAATAATGCGATGTGAAGTAGCAAGTCGCTTGGCCGCGTCGTATTAACTAGAAATGTGTATAGAGCGTAGAAAGTGGACATAATCCCGTCTACGGTATGGAGCAATCAAACTTACGTTTCCCGTTCATAAACTACTGGACCATTTCTGTATTTGTTTTTTCATTTATTTCCTAATGTCCCGGAAATTATATTTCATTAGACCTTCAAAATGTTGGCTAAGAAAAGGGCACCACCAGTTTAGGCTGTGCGTTGTCTGTTATTCGATCAAAGGTACCTACATAATTATGTCAAATGTGCTGTTTTATTAAGTATAGATAATATAAGAATGTAGAAGAAGATAGATGATATATTTGTCTAAGGGCAATCAGAAATAATGGAGTTGTATTATTTGGTACTTGTATTTTTTTCTCTAGATAGATAACCTACGTCGAATCGACAAATCTATATAACTCAGGTCAGTTTTTCAACTTAAGCGAATATGCGTTTTTTTACAATAAATGTATATAAATAAATCATAAAATAAATATATTCGGGACAACTCCTCACCATTGAACTAGCCCTAAACTAGGATACCCTGTACTATGTGCACTAGATAACGGATAAACATACATAGATACGAATATTACATCCATGACTCGGAGACAAACATTTCTGCTCCACAAAATGATTGTACCTAGCGGGATTCGCACCCGCGACCGTTTGATTTCGTACCTAGGGTCTCTCAGCCACTAGACCAACCGGTCGTCATATTATATTTTTTATTTAATTTGTTATAGGCTAATATAAAACAACTAAATGACGTCACAAATTCTTGTAGACGATGCAGAAATCAGTCGGTTGTTGCATGTTACGAGCATTGAAGAGATTCAGGGTCGGAGAGTGAAACTGAAGACAATTTATTATAAGATGAAGTAGGATGCAAAGCATAATAGTATTGTATATATTTCTCCTTGTTCAAAAGATGCTAATTTTGACTTATAAAAAGTGCTATTATATTGCATAGTATACAATAAAATACTTAGACTTTCGTCACTATAATGCTTATCATATCAAACGCCACTTAAGTCGAAATATACTTTGATCCATTTTTGCGTCATTTGTGCAGCTCTTTACCACTCCAATGAAAAAAATAAACCAATATATAACTAGAAACCAGATTTTTTAGATGTCAAATAAATGCCAATAACCGTAATAAAACACAAAATTAATGCTTTATTATTTCAACTGTGGTCAATAGCCGTCTGAACTGTCAATTCACTTCTATCAAATTACAATAATTTTTGAAAAAGTATTATTGCGAGTACTTACTATCCCATTATTTTGAACTTGCAGTGTAAATACGTTGTTTAGGATAAAACGAGCAGGGGTCGTATTCAGATAGAAAACCTAACGTGCACTGCAACTTTATAGCTGCGCGATCTTTACCTTTCGGTGTGGCCATAATTAGAAAAAAAACTGGCGAAATAATGGGGGGTTAAGGTTTGGGGAAGTGAGGGAAGGGGAGGGGGAAGTGGAGTGGTGTGGATGGTGGGCGGTGTCGGGGAAGGGTCCGGGAAGTGGGGCAAAGTAGGGGAAGATTGAAAGGATGGGTGGGAGTGGAGTGGGAGAAAGGGGGAATGTTAGAGGGAAAGCCCCTTTGTGAAAGTATTTTTATGTCAACAGAAACTTATTTCATTTATATAACTATTACTATTCAGTAGACTTCCATTATGTTATGTAGTCAGTTTCGAATAACTTCAATGTTGAAGTTTAAAAGTATTTTTTAAGTTAATGTGAGATTTAAGGTTGACAAACGTTTTTCGTCATTTCCCACAACTTTGCAACTTGGCGCATGACATGATTGAGCTTTGACTTTGATGATTCCGAAGACTATGAGCGAGTACCACACCAGTGGGAAAGAAATATTTTATTAAATTCCCACTGTCCCCATTAATGGGGAAACAGGCAATGGGGACAGTGGGAATACACCAGTTATTGGGCACTGAAAATATATCTGAAAATTATCCTGAAACCATTGAAAACACCCATTGCGGAGAGCACAAGTCCAGATCCTGACCTAAGTGCATTTAAGGCCAAAATGAATAAATAGTTATGTTTACTAAGTTTTTCGTATTGTATAGATTAGAAAAAGTTGATTTGAATTAGTTTATACAATAAATTATAAACCTGACCGAGATATTTAGGAATGTTTAAAATTTGTTTAGTGAAAAGTACCGTGTTTTGTTCTTTTCATATTTTGTTTTAGTAAAAATATAAATAAACCGTAATGTTATCATTTACGCACAACACAATTATATATATATTTAGAATTATTACCACATTCTTAAATCTAGTTTAAACATAATCCAAAATATCCTTACTCAAACATGCGCACGTCCTATGGTTATCTTTAGGGTAAAGTTAAATATGGTTATCTATCTAGTGTTAATTTATTATTTTTTAATATTTCAGTGGAAAAGGCGGCGGACTAAGCAGCTTAGCATCTTCACAAAGCGTTTCGTTCCGGCAAGGTTCCAACGTAGAGTTCGGTGGAGTAGCGACCCCGGAGCCCGCGTACACGCTTGAGGAGACCGCACCACGAAAGGGTCGAGACTTCAGCAACCCTATGTACGAAGCCGTGACGCGAGCGGCCGCGGCGGGCGAGCCCGAGCCTCCACTACGTGAGTGCTACAGTTGCTTTATTTCGCATCACAATCATTTGCAAATTATTCTTCTTTTAGGTGTGCCCGCGGGTTTGCACGCGTGGCCGTTTCCCTAGATTGTGTTATTCCAGGACCAAAAGTCTCCTTGACAATAAAGGACAATAAACTACGTTCCATCAAAATTCGTTGAGCTGCCAAATAGTTTTATTCGATTGCTCGGCTTCTTCCTATCGGATAGAGATACAAATTACTCCAGATTTTAAGTCAATAAGCTAACCAACAATGACATCCATAAACATTTCAATCATCCATCAATTTTACGTGATGCGCGAACAGACAGAAACACACTATTTTTATTTATTATTTTTGTTAGCTTTATTTATCTCCCTAGACCATTATAACCGACTTCATTCCGGGTTCGGTCCTAGACTCCGCATCAATGACTTTTCTAACTAATGTGCGGTTTTCCATCGTTCCGTGCTTCGGAAGGCACGTTAAGTAATCGTTCCCGGCTGTTGTTGATTAATAGCAGTCGTTAAGTAACGTCAGAAACCCTCGGGCGGCCTGACAAACTCTGACACCAGAGCAGCAGTCGCCTCGACATATAATACGACAAATAAACAAAACACTGACTTAAAAAAAAGAGGGTTTCATGTTGATGTGTAAGTATGTAATATTGTTGAAAATGCGTAATATTCACATAATATCTCAATCTATGTGTGTGTAAGTATGTGTACCAAATTTCACGAATGTATGTTTGTCCACGGATTTCTCAGAAACTGCAAGTCTGATTGCAATAATTATTTTTGTAATCGATTCAGTATTTTTCAACATAGGGAATAATTTAAGTTTCATCAAAATCGGTCAAATTGTTTAAAAGATACGGACTACTGCTTCCAGTATGGCTTTTTACTTAGCGAACAGAATAAGTAGGTACTCCATTTTCTTTACTACAAAACTAGTAGGTAAGAAATAAAAACTTATTATCGACTTCAAATCATATAAAACCTAAAAGAAATAATATTTTTTTGAATTCTTTCTACTTACTTACACGAGTCGGTTTGGTCTGTGGTTTGGGCGTAGCAATAACCGTAAAAAATTGAATACTTTCTTTTACGTTTTATATGATTTGAAGATATTTTTTTTTAAATTTGTTTTATTTTATAATGATCTTGGTTGTACAGCCTTTTTGTTACATACTGCTTATAAATATAGATTTGCATATTTTTTCTGCAGCTGGCATCTACGAAGTACCAGACGATCTGAAAGACAAAGTGGTGTCGGCGGTGATATCGCCGTCGTCGAGTGAGACGCGCGGCGCGGGGCACAAGCGCGCGGGCGCGGGCGCGGCGCGCGCGCTGGACCCGGCGGCCGACACCGGCGCCGACACCGCGCAGCTCGTGAAGGAGGACCGCGAGTGCTAGCCTCCGGCCGCGCGGCGCCGCGCCGTGCGCCGGCGCCGCGCCGCGCCGCTCACGCTCACGCCCAGCGCGTTGTTTCTCCACTACCGACAGATAAAAGTCGCTGCAGAATAGATTTAACAGCGGCTCCATTTATAACATAGCTCTATAGGTTATTTACCTGACTGTGTAAAATGAAGGGCAACTTTTTTTGCTTATTGTATGTAAGTAATGTCGCATTATTTACATAAAATATTAAATCATGGTTGATGAGGTGGATCTTCTCTACCATAGGAACTTTAAAAATAAATTATATCGTTACAAATCCTCGTTTTTTCCCCATGTAGGTATATTATTAAGAGAACCGCGTTATTCATAATTCAGTTATAATCTATTAGATATCTAAATGCAATCGGGAAAACAGGTTCAGTAATAGCAACACAACTATGTGGATAGTAATATTTTATCATTAATGCGATGATGTAAATGACTTCATCACACAAAGTGTAAGTATAGTTATTTCTGTGAGCTGCGCTATTCGTAAGATGAACTTAGTATTTAATCGCGAGTAACTAACATTCCCGACGTTCTGTCCGTCCTTCCATAGATTAACTACTTATTTATTTTTACATAATTATAATAAATAAAACTTTACATATTTTAAATATTATTTACACTATTCTAAAACTTTTCGTGTCTGCTTTGTACGCACATGTTATGCTTTCCCAGCTTGGTCTGGTTGTACTTATATTTCACTATTTTTTCTCATGTTACCTACTAATCTTTTTCTATAAAAATAGATCATTATTAAACTTGGAATAAATCATATCATCACGTGATATAAAATATCCTGTTTGTTAATATTATGAAAAGAATATGCTTAGTGATTATACAATTAGTACATTCCACATGTTTGAGACTAAAGATTAAGTTGAATAATTATTCATTTGCTATTAGTTTAGAGTCAGACTAAATAAAATGCATTCCTAATGATCCTGTGTAAGAGATGTCGAGTTAGTAAAGTAATAATTAGTACATAAATAAGGAATTAGGAATTGTTAGAAGCGCAATGCTGCAAATCATTCTGTTAGAGTTTTAAATTGATTTGACAATAAGCAATATATTTAGAAAATTATTTATTTATTTCGGTTTAAGTCTATGTAAAGCTATGTTGTGTTTTGTATTGTCTATTAAAAGGTGAAAATTGAAGATTTTGTGGGATTCTTTGACGAAATGCCATAAATGTGTGAAATAATGTTTCTGTTGTGTAATTTTAAAGTGATTAATAACTTCTTTGTCTAATTTTTAAAAATAAAAGTGATTGCGGATTGTAAATAAATAATGTATTTGCGATGTACATTCAAATAACTGAAATTAATTATGAATGTAGTTGTATTATTTTGGGCCACTATTTATTCATAAATTACTACGATTATCATTATGCATGAATTTTGAACATCACATTTAGTTTATTTCTTACAAACAAATCATCCATGAATGTTATCTTTATATAATTAAATATTAAATCTGTCTATAATTATGATTATTATCGTGGATAAGGAGATGAAATATTTTTATATTGGGATTATTGTAGTTGTGAGACATTCGTATGACATAGTTGGAAATATTCTGTAAAATAAATAATCAAAATCAGACTCAGTTTTTCATTCACGTAGGTACATTTCAATAAGTACAATACAATGACTAGACCTTGGCAAAACTAACTGTACAGTCAGTGCGTGGAATTATTTACCCAGATACTTCAACAAAAACACTAATCGCGTAGTGTACCTACAGTCAGCGTCAGATATAAGCCCCCAAGGTACTCAAAATTGACATAATCATCTGTCTATATCTACCCACTGCTGGACGTAGGCCTCTCCTAATACACGCCACTGAGCTCGGTCTTCAACTCTCCTCTCCTTATCCAATTTTTTCTAACTACTTTTCGCAGGTCGTCTGTAAGATTCCTGCGGGAGCCGTAAATAAGAGAAGACACGTATTTCAACCAGCGAGCTATATTTTAGCCTGAATCGATACCCTCCACCAAGAAGCTTAATAACTAACTTATATCTACCCTCCCCTTTCCAAGAAGCCTACCCACATATACCACATTCCTCCACACTAATTTCCAGCCTTAGGTACGTAACTAGAAGAATGTAGGTACCTATTTACTTATTAGAATAGCGTTTTATCACTAAGCAACAGCTAGTGGTTCTGGTACTGATTATAATACAGTACTTATACAATTATACAAACATTGTAAGAGGGACGAGTTTCCTGCTACCTACACTTATTTAATTGTAAGGTTTATACAATTGAAGTTATACATAAAATATTATGTCTATATCTCGTAGAGGAATGTTTTATTCTATTACATTTTATAGTTAGGCCTGTTTAGTTGACACTGTCTTAACTGCCGAGAATCAGGTGGTACGTGATCACGTCGGGAATCATGGGTAGGTTCATGGGGTTGAGGCGCACCAGTTCCGAGTGGAGACTCGACCTGCTGCGACGGCTCCGACTGGTGCGGTGGGCTCAATGTAAGCGGTTGCGGAATAGGTATTGAAGGTGGATCGTCTCCACCACTATCGCTCCCGATAAGTCTGGCGATATTTGCTGGAAAGATCGATCAGGGTCTGGGCACACCAGAGAACTTCTACTCCTTCGTTTCAATTGGTCGACATAGCGATGTACTTGAGCATCTCCCTCTATCTTGGTAACCTTAAAGTTAGTTAGGTTATCTACATCCTACTTTACCTGGTAGCCACTTTTCCCCTTTTAAATATTGGCGGTACCAAACGTCGTCACCGGGGTTGAAGTCCGAGCCTCCAGCGTCCTCACCCGCGTCTCCCGGTCCGGTTTGAGCGCGTCTAGCCTAGTTCGTAGTCGCCTACCTAGCATAATCATGGCTGGGCTTTCGCCAGTAGATGCGTGTTCTGTATTCCTATAGTAAAGTAAAAACGTATACAAGGCCTTTGATACGTTTTCCTTTTCAAAGACTGCTTTTTTAATAACTCGTTTTAAATTTTTACCGCATTATCAGCGGCGTCGTTAGACGCCGGATGGTACGGAGTTGTAAAAATATGTTCAATTCCTGCATTTTTCACGAATGATTCGAACTCAAACCCTGAAAATGATGGTTCGTTATCCGTCACTATCTGTTTTGGCAGACCCCAGCGGCTCCACAATTCCATCAGCTTCTCTATACTCCAATAAGCGGCAGTACTCGGTACTTGGAATATCTCCAACCACTTGGACATGGCGTCCACTACGACGAGATAAGTTTTACCGAAAATTGGGCCAAGGAAATCTAAGTGAAGTCTAGACCAGGGCCGGCCCGGCCAGGCGCAGGGGCGCGGCGTCTGCTTCGGCGGCGCCTCCGACTGCGCCACGCACGTTGCGCAACCGCGACAGACCGCTTCGACCGCCTCGTCGATGCCGGCCCACCATATATAGCTTCTTGCTAGCGATTTAGACTTAACTATTCCCATATGGGGCTCATGTAACATTTTTAAAACTTTATGTCTACGTTTTTCTGGTATCACCACCCGATGACCCCACATTACACAACCTAACTCTTAATACAGTTCGTTTCGCCTATTATAAGACTGCTGCATACCTACAATTTCACATTCCGAAGGCCAACCGTCGCGAATGAAACCTAGTAATCTACCTAGAATTGGATCTCGCATCGTAAATCAACAACATCGTAACACATTTTTAATCCCGTTAAATGCGATTTCGCATTCATTTGACCAATGCCAGTCCACACCTTTCTTAAGTAAGTTATATAGTGGGAGTAATCTACGGCTAAAATTTCTAACAAATTTTGAGAAAAAGTTAGCTAACCCTAAGAACCAACGTAATTCCGGTACATTTTGTGGTCTCGGGATTTTGACTTCCATCGGGTCAATTTTAATGCCATCTTTCGATAAAATATATCCTAGGTAGGACACTTCTCGTACTAGAAAAACACATTTGTTTTCTTTTAAGCGGAAACCGCTCGCGAGCATTCGCTCGAACACTGCCTGCAGTGCGCCTAAATGTTCCTGCCTATTTTTACCACTAATTATGACGTCATCAATTAATACTGCTAAGTTATGTATGTTCTTTAGTAAGTTAGTCATTATTCGTTGAAAAATGCCCGGACTTGACGATAATTTAAAACTAACCGGTTGTAACGAAATAGGCCTCAATGCGTGTTAATTACGGTATACTTTTTGGACTCATCCAACTCAACCTGGTTGTAAGATTGAGATAAATCTATTTTACAATAAAATTGAGCCCCATTTAACGCCACAAGTACATCGTCAATCTTAGGCAGAGGGTAACGATCGACCACTAAAACGGGATTCAAAGTCGCCTTATAGTCTACGCAAACCCTGAGCGATCCGTCCGACTTGTTTACTGGAACCAGCGGTGAGGCCCAGTTGGAGCAGTCCACAGGCTCGATGACACCCGCGCGCATCATCAGCCCCCGCGATGTTACACGGGTACCCGCACCTTCACGTACCTGAAGGGTGTCCTGGGCCCCCGTGAACCTTCCCAGACTCCCGTCGAACAACTCCTTATACGTTTAATAAAATATTTATTTCACTGTCAATATTTCCAATATGGTTACAATGAAAATCTGGCACTGATATTCCTAACTCTGTTAAACACTGTCTTTCTAAAAGCGAGGTAGTACCCCCTCAATCACAAACAATTCGAGCTGCTTGACTTTATCGCTATATTTGACAATCGGCTTTATCACCCCTAGAGGTTGAATTTTAGAACCATCATAAAAATTTAAGCACAACTTGTTTGGTAATATATTATTATTTTTAAAATGTTTTTCATGCGTCGCCTTACTTATACACGATATAGCGGTTCCCGTGTCTATTTACATTAGAATGACTTTATTGTCAATGGATATCGGTAAACTCACCGCCTTGTAGTCTCTCAAACAGAGTTGATGAAAGTCAATACGGTCATCCACAGACTACGACTCGCGTGCCTCCGACTTGTCATTGCCGTTCCCGAATTGGAATCTGCGGTCTCCAGTGCCGTTCCTTACCGAGTTCTCGCTCTTTTTCCGTCCCGGCGTGCTCCAGGCCGAGCACACCCACCGCAAATGTCCCCGACGTTTTCACAAGCTGCAAATATAATCACGGAACCTACAGTTCCCATAGTCATGACTCGTCGCACCGCAGCCCCTGCAGCCGGTACTTCCCGCGGACACAGCCCGCGTTTGTCCCAGCGCCGGCGCAGCCCCGTGTCGACCACTACCGTGCCCGCGCTCTCGGCGCGTTTGTTCCGTGCGCCCGCTCTTCCGCAGAGCATGCACCGCCTCCGTGTCCGGCACGACTCGTGCCTCCACCGCAGCCGCATCCCGTTCCACTGCTTCCAGCGATGTCGCAATTTTCACCGCTCCAGCAAAAATTAAACTGTCATCCTCGGTGAATAACCGTTGGCGGATGACGTCAGTTTTCAAACCGCACACAAATTGGTGTCATAAATTCTCGCTGAGGCCCGCGTTGAATTTACAGTTCCGTGCCAATCCATTCAGTTCTGCCACGTACTCACAGATCTTTTCTTCCGTCTTCTGCCTCCTCTGCCGGTACTGATATCGCTCAGCTAGCACTGACGGGGTCGGTTGAAGGTGATGACGTAATAGGTCGTTGGCCTCCGTATACGTCAATTCCGATGGCTTCTTGGGGCTCGCCAGATTGAAAAGCAGTTCATAAGCTTCTTCGCCCATCAATGCATTTAACGTTGGAAGCTTAAGGCCCTCTTCGATATCATTGGCCTTAAAATACATCTCCAACCGATCCGCGTACGACGACCACGCACTATTTCTCACGTCAAACTCGCTTATCTTTCCGATCGGCATAATAAACAATACACGCGCGAACTCAGCACTTAAAATCCTCATCGCCAATGTAAGATTCCTGCGGGAGCCGTAAATAAGAGAAGACACATATTTCAACCAGCGAGGTATATTTTAGCCTGAATCGATACCCTCCACCAAGAAGCTTAATAGCTAACTTATATCTACCCTCCCCTTTCCAAGAAGCCTACCCACATATACCACATCGTCATTCCACCTTGCCACAGGGCGTCCTACACTACGTTTGCCTAAACTTGGTCTCCACTCAAGAACTCGGCTACCCCATCGTTTATTGTTTCTGCGGGAATTGTGACCAGCCCACTGCCACTTTAGCTTTCTTATCCATTGAGCTATGTTAGATACCTTGGTTCTCCGTCGGATATCTTCATTACGAATATTCTCCTTCAGAGAAACTCCAAGCATAGCTCTCTCCATAGCTCGCTGACCGAACTTAAATTTGTGGACTAGTTTGACCGTGAGTGTCCACGTTTTGGCTCCGTAGGACATGACTGGTAGGACGCACTGATTGAAGACTTTTGTCTTTGTTGATTTAATTTTATTTAAACTGCAAAAATTTATCTTTACTTGATTAAAAACTAAGTGTTTTGAATATGCGATAGAAGCACCATCTTTATGATTGAGTCTGTTTTGTTCTGTGCATGGTAGGAATCACTCGTATAACCTTCCTAGTGACGAAATATTTAAGACGGATAATATACTTTAATATTATAAAATCCTTTTTCCTTTTTCCTCCAAATCGCCCCCTCAGGGTTGTGCCAGAATACCAGCGCTGAGTGTCATAGACACTCAGTATTATGCTGAGGCGCGGCCTTTTTGGCACCGCACTTAATTTTTTACTATTTTTTGTTATTATTATTATTGTAATTGTGTGTCAAATAAATGTTTTTTCTTCTTCTTCTTCTTCTTCTTCTTCTTCTTAAAGTCTGCGTTATTTTATTGCCCACAATCCTAATTTCCCATAGGGTTTGGGCTCAGTGTAAGTTTTTTGATAACTGCGTTCGAACATATTGCGAGTTTGAAAATCGAACGGTTCGACTTCAATGGAAAATTAGAAGATGAAAAGAAATATCAAGCCATTTCACGGTGAAAAGTAGTGTCTGGAAATTTAGAATTCGGGCATTAAGTGAAATGGACGTTATTAAAGTTATTGATGAAGACCCAATAATACACTGCAAAGAGTGGAGAAATAGTAATAGGACTGTGAAAAGTGTTATCATTGAGTATTTGGCCGATTCCTACCTCAGTTTTGCGAAGGAAGATAGTACGACCACAGTATATATATTAGTCGTACGCGAAAGAGATTAAGAAAAGATTAGATGCACTACATGAAAGGAAAAAGTTTGCAACTACAAATTACAAGGTGATACAGCTAATAAAACATTTTGTAATTTTTGATGACTTCATCACGGAAGTGCTAGCAGCTGGGGCAAAATTAGAGGAAACTGCTATGGTTGCTCAATTATTGCTCACACTACCCTCAACTTACGCACTGACTTAGCGGCACTGACGTTCCAGGTTCTCGGACAGGACGCGGTGGTTCTCGCGGCGTAGTATCGATCCATTCTTCCACTCGTCTCGTGGTGCGTTCCTCTTCGAAACAGCTGCCTTTATCGGCATCTACGTCAATTTTCGCCAGTTCCATTTCAACTTTTTTACACTTTAGATGGTATATTTTCACAATTTCGTAAAACAAGGATAGTAATAGAATTCAGCTTTTGTTATCGCGGTTACAAATGTTGGCTATTATATAACTTCGTGCTGCTACAAGTTAATATTGGTCATTTAAAGTAGAGCTTCTTGTCTTCAACAGCTACAGCGAACGGGAACTCGACGAATGCACGATGATTTTTGGAAGTATGGGTATATAGAGTATACGCGAAACATGCGAAGCACTCCTATTGGGCGATTTATTCTACTTTATTCATGACATACGTTCGCCCCTTTGTTGTCTACCCTAATTTTCCCACGCTCAAAAACAGGCACAAAAAATTGACCCAGAAGTTTGTTACGGTCGTACCTAATATATAATCTCCAACACGAAGAAAGCCCAATTTTTACGGCTTTGCTACGTTTGCGAGGAGAACTTCCGATCTTGTGATCTCCTCCCACCCGTACGAAGACGGTACCCAAACTTTAGGCATGTTGCTAAAAGTTTGTCCCATTTAAAGACATTCCTGTGTGTGACTCATCGCAAGTCAACACACTTGACCGATTTTAGAGAAGTCTCTCCCAGTGAGCCTCCTCTCGTTCTTACTATCTATATTTTATACTAGCTGTACCCGCGGCTTCGCACGCGTGGTCTTTTGTTTAGGTTCAAAGTACCATAATGTGCTATTCAAGGAACAATATATCCTGTCCTGAAATGAACATAATTTCTTCAGCCGTCAAAAATACTTTTATCAATTGCTCGGCTTCTAACTCCCGGTGAGTTAGATACCAATTTGAGATATTGAGATACCAATTACACCAGATTTAAATCAAACCCTAAGCTATTTAACAATGAAAACCGCATTGCAATCGGTCTAGTAGTTTTTACGTGATGCGTGAACAAACAAACATACAGACAAACAGAAAGAAAGACACGAAAACAAAAAAAACCCGCACCCCCTGCGGGAACCCTTTCATTTTTCGGGATGAAAAGTAGCCTATGTCCTACCTCGTAGTATGAACTCATATCATACCAAGTTTTTATTTAAATTCATTCAGTAGTTTCGGCGAGATGCCTAGCCAAGAGACAGACAGACAGACAGACAGACAGACAGACAGACAGACAGAAAAAAAAACAGTTTTGGCTTCAGTATCGAATCTAGCGTAAGGTCCAAAAAAAATATCATCATCAATGTACAGAATTGGACCCGTTAGTTTTATTATAAGTATAGATTACCTTTACTCATAGAAGAACTACCCATCTTCTATGCCTTTACCTTGTGAATATAACCTTTAGACCTATACCTTGTGAATATAACCTTTAGACTGGCTCAGGTCGCTTTGCGTTGTAAATTCATACCTTTTACAAAGCACGGCTTTCCTGAGCTAACCTGTACCAATACCCACAGAGAGCTTCAGTCCCTCTGAGGCTGCATGTTCCCAGTTATTACCTAAAGAGGTACGCGGCCATCCCGTATGCTATAGATGTCTTATGTGATGGCACGTAGATCCTACACTACGTTTTCCTGTTTTCCTGTTTTCGTTTTTCTGTTTCATGCAAAAATATATTTATCTCGCTTTTGCGTTAACTTACTTACATGCTACTCGTAAATAGCGCAAAATGTTCGTAACACCTAAGCCTATTTATCTGTGTTCCTATTTTCTACCTACCTACTCGCATGTACTTATAATTTACCGTTGCGTTGCGTTGAGCGATGGTGGCCTAACGGATCTATAGTGCAATTTAGAATCCATCGATACCAGGGTGCCGGGCCCCGCACCAATGACTTTTCTGAATTATGTGCAGTTTTCCATCGCTCCGTGCTTCGGAGGGCACGTTAAGCTGTCGGTCCGGGCTGTTAAATAGCAATTAATTGATAAATAGCAGTCCTTAAGCCATGTCAGAGGCCCTCGGGCGATTTGGTAAACTCTGACACCAGAGGCCAGCACTACCTCATACGATAAACAAACAAACCGTTGCGCTCGTTTACAATCTTAATTTCTAAGATTCTATACATGTCTACCCTGCGTATAAATACATCTACTTATCCTTATAGCTATAGTTCGGTTGTTATTGGGCTCGTTAACACTAAGGAATACAACAACAGGGGCATGTTTTATTGTCAATATTATCACGATATCGTGATATTACTGATAGCATAATAGGCCGTATCGCAGTATCGCAGTATCGTAATAATATCACAGAATGTCTGGAAATCTTGAAATCCGCGATACTAAGGAGGCGTGGCTTCAATAATATTGTAATGTAAGCGATTCATCGGTCAGTATTCGCTTGCAGCCATGGCGGAACGACGTCTGAGTAGTGACGATGGGCAAAAAAATTACTTGAAAGAGAAAACAAGAGGTTTTTAAGCTCTTGAAGCTTCTGCCGGTTGCTAAGTACCGCAATGTTACGGCAAACTTTTCTCTCGGCGATATGGCTCGTCTCATCTGTATCACGAGCGAAGCGTCTCCGTTTCAGCTTGGGCAAAAATGCTTTCTTTTGTCCGGATGTCGGTCCGTCCGTCTCTGTTCTTCTCTACAGGTCGTATTTCTCAACCGATCTAGACGAAACTTGGTGTATAGGTTAACGAATGGGGGGGGGGGGGGGGGTTAACCATCGCTTACCGCGAAGCGCACGCGCAGTATGCGCGCTGCAGCGCGCAATGTTAGATATATCACCACCCGATGATCTACTGGCTATGTAGTAACTTTAAATTACTTACATCGGGTTTCTGAAACGTTTATTAACGTTGACAACAGATTAATTCTAATACTGCCTTTGTCTAGCACTCAAAAAATGACAGAGACAGCAATAGACTTAATCTGTTGTCAACGTTAACAAACGTTAAAGAAACCCGAGGTTAGTTTCATAAAAAAAATTGTGAAGATCCGATTAGGATCTTTGGCATGATGAGTTGAATAGCTCCTCGAAATGTAGCAAATTTCTCACTTTTAGGTTTCTACCAGTGGAATCAGCTCTTCACTTTCTAGGTAGGGATTGATGGAGCACCTTGGTTATTAATGTTAGTTTTACAATAAGGTAACTAGATAGCGCTACTGTGCACTCCTAGATTATTTGCAAAAAAAATATGTAGGCGCGAGGTCTACAGCTCACAGAGCCCCTACTTTAGTAATATAACTGAGGTAAAAGATTCTCGAAGAACTCCTGACTCTTTCTAAAATAATTGGTGTAATCGTCCAAGTGGCACCCAAGATCATCTAAACAAAGATCTATTGGACGAATGCATTCATTCAATAATAGCTGCGCCCCGTGGTTTCAACTGCGTAATGGATGATGATGATGATGGTGATGCTGATGATGGTGATGATGATGATGATAATGATGATGATGAAAAGTATCCTATGTGTTATTCCAGGCTATAAGCTATCTCCAATCCAAATTTCATCAAAATCCGTTCGGCCGATAGAGAGCAATATAAATTTGGTGATGATGATGATGATGATGATGAAAAGTATCCTATGTGTTATTTCAGGGTATAAGCTATCTCCATTCCAAATTTCATCAAAATCCGTTCAGTCGTTCAAGAGTGATGTAAAATGGTGATGATGATGACGATGAAAAGTATCTTACGTGTTTTCCAGGGTATAAGCTATCTCCATTCCAAATTTCATCAAAATCCGGTCAGCCGTTTGAGCGTGAAAGAGTAACAAACGTACACACACACACGCACATACACACAAATACAAACTTTCGCCTTTATAATATCAGTGTCATGAATCATGTAACTAAAAAAACAGTGCCGTACATAATAGATTTCAATACTTACTTTCCGCACTGTAAAACTGTGAAGTAATGGATTTCCATACTAACTTTTCTGCATTGTTTTTATTGATCAGGAATGAGGTACTTTCTGCTTACGTTTTAGGTGAACAATGGTGATATTACTGTGTAGTGGGGAGAAAAAATAATTACACAGAAAGTGAGTGGCGGTGGAACAATACTAAGAGATGCAGTAAAACTTCTGTTTTACATCTCTTAGAAGCAGACACTATATTTTCGCCTAGCATCTTCTTGGACGCTGGCTTCTTCCCTCGTGGCGTAGTGGTGTCAGTACCTAACTCACGTGCCGTCAATCCCAGGTTCACATCCAAGTAGCTTCGAAAACATTTGGAGCTCATCAAAAACTTTTATCGCCATCTAGCGGTGAGGAAAATCATGATGAAATTCATTTTGATCCATGTCGGGGCATAATACATGATCAATATTATCACGATCCTAGTATCGCAATATCGCAAGTATTAGAATTAGGCTATTACATTGTCAATAATATCATCATCTGTATGCCGATGAATTTACTAGTGTAGTCGTGTGAAATGGGTAATAGTAGAAAGGCAGCTATACCATAGTGCTCGCATGCGCATTAAAATTAAACGTAAGAGAAAGCGTTAGATGAAAGACTGGGTTTTAAAACAAAATCAATATATGTATACTCATTTGAACATTACGTAAGAAATGATCTTGGGTGCCACTTGGACGATTACACCAATTATTTTAGAAAGAGTCAGGAGTTCTTCGAGAATCTTTTACCTCAGTTATATTACTAAAGTAGGGGCTCTGTGAGCTGTAGACCTCGCGCCTACATATTTTTTTTGCAAATAATCTAGGAGTGCACAGTAGCGCTATCTAGTTACCTTATTGTAAAACTAACATTAATAACCAAGGTGCTCCATCAATCCCTACCTAGAAAGTGAAGAGCTGATTCCACTGGTAGAAACCTAAAAGTGAGAAATTTGCTACATTTCGAGGAGCTATTCAACTCATCATGCCAAAGATCCTAATCGGATCTACACAATTTTTTTTATGAAACTAACCTCGGGTTTCTTTAACGTTTGTTAACGTTGACAACAGATTAAGTCTATTGCTGTCTCTGTAATTTTTTGAGTGCTAGACAAAGGCAGCATTAGAATTAATCTGTTGTCAACGTTAATAAACGTTTCAGAAACCCGATGTAAGTAATTTAAAGTTACTACATAGCCAGTAGATCATCGGGTGGTGATATATCTAACATTGCGCGCTGCAGCGCGCATACTGCGCGTGCGCTTCGCGGTAAGCGATGGTTAACCCCCCCCCCCCCCCCCCCCCCCCATTCGTTAACCTATACACCAAGTTTCGTCTAGATCGGTTGAGAAATACGACCTGTAGAGAAGAACAGAGACGGACGGACCGACATCCGGACAAAAGAAAGCATTTTTGCCCAAGCTGAAACGGAGACGCTTCGCTCGTGATACAGATGAGACGAGCCATATCGCCGAGAGAAAAGTTTGCCGTAACATTGCGGTACTTAGCAACCGGCAGAAGCTTCAAGAGCTTAAAAACCTCTTGTTTTCTCTTTCAAGTAATTTTTTTGCCCATCGTCACTACTCAGACGTCGTTCCGCCATGGCTGCAAGCGAATACTGACCGATGAATCGCTTACATTACAATATTATTGAAGCCACGCCCCCTTAGTATCGCGGATTTCAAGATTTCCAGACATTCTGTGATATTATTACGATACTGCGATACTGCGATACGGCCTATTATGCTATCAGTAATATCACGATATCGTGATAATAAAATATATTTGCTACATAGTTTCTTGCCAATTCTTCTATGTAGTGTATTCCGAATCTGGTGGTAGAATCAATAAAAATATAGCAATTACATTTCTTTGTTTCTATGAATACTCCGTAAGTTATTTATTCTGTAGCTGTAGCTACTAGGTACTATATTTGGTGCAGATAAGTTTTATCTCCTACTCGTCATAGTGATATTTTATTATCATTTTACAATCACCACAGTTACACCTGGCACAATAATAGCATTTAAACAAAGTGATCCTGACCTAATCATTTCGGACACAATCACATTGACCATATTGGTTATAATAACATCACATTGAACCGACAGTACCTATGTAGTATTTGTATACTCTTTGGTACCTATTTGCAAAATACTCCGTTACACACAGTAAATATGAGACAAGGAAACAGTAGCAGAACAATAAAGTAATATAAATAGTACTTAACTTGCCAAGGTCCTCTCGGTGCGGCGGCCACAAGAATATTAAACATTGCCATTTTTTTTATTATTATTTTTATTTTTTTTAGGAATGACTAATGCTGTTGGCCTTATCGGCCTCTACAGCTTGAGCCGGACTTGGGGGCGGGCGCTTATAAGCACTCCGCCGCAATGCGTGACGCAGAAGGCGCACGCCAAAGTTAAAATTTAGACGACCCGCACGAGGGTACCCATGGGGTACGGCCCTCGGCTTGGACGGCCGTCTGATTACGGGGGTAACGAACTAAACATGCTGGATCGCTACCGTTAAGTAGTGGGACCTTCGACCTCGCCGGCGAGGTCGGTGTCTGTGTCTAAGTGTGTTGATACCCCCTGGCGGGTTGCCAGAGGTGGTCGGATTGGGAACATTGCCAAGTCGAGAGAGCCTTTATATAACATTTTCGAACATCCGACGCTGTCAGAAGTCATCCGAGACGAAGACTACCGACATCGTCCGAGCTATTTGAGTCGTTTGAAAACAGATCAACGAATATCTACCATTTACTTTATTAATTACAATAGTCATGTCTGATAGTTGTATTGGAATACATTATAATAATTAAGGCATAATAATACCTACAGATGTTTCATAGTGATGGACGACATACATCGTAAGTTTACACGTGGTACTTTACTTTTCTTTAAAGTAGTCAATTCTTCGCTTAAGAATGAATACTTCGTTCTGAAAGCTGGATACATAACATTTACATGTACCAAGTATTATTTTTATGCATTTCTATATTTACAATAAGTAGTAAACTAACAAGTGCGTAGGAATTGGTGCTAATTTAAAAGTCATTGTGACTGAAAATTGTACTGCTTACAGTTAGGAACAATTATGATATTACTATGTAGTGGAAAGAAAAGCAGATTATTGACACTCGCTCAAGTGACTCCTTGCTGCACTCGTGGTTTTAGAGCCCTCGCTAAAGCTCGGGCTCCAATCTAACCACTCGATGCAGCAATGAGTCACTTTCCGCTCGATGCAGTAATCTACTGTTTTTGTCTACGATTGTTCGTGAGTTCCACCACCATGGCAATGAGGATTTGAGGAAAGAGCTACGCCCCGATTGCAAGATGTCTGCGGGCAGTGCCCTTGTAGTGCTATTAGCTAACTTGGTTTCAATCCGATTTTTACTAATGCTGTGCGATAGAGTCGAAATTGCTATGAAATATTGCTTGTTGCATAATGAAACAAGATGGGTAATAGCACTACTGGTGCCGAGGTAAATGAACTATGCAGCAAATTTACGCGGGAAAAGGAAGAATTTTAGTAATGCCAGCACACATATATATATATTTCCTTCGTATGAATGCCAGCAACTAAAATGCGTGTTTTCACATAGACATTTCTTACTATCATTGGTTTTCACCAATATGTCAACTATAGCTTCTCACCATAGATTCTAGAATTTTGGTAGGTACTATATACTAGATCTTTGCTTCTCACCTTCTCACCAAACTCTGGACACAGTACTTAAATAGACTATGTATGTACTGTGCCCTGGACAAGGCGAAGGAGCACAATGGTAATATTACTGTGAAGTGGGATGAAAACATATTGAACATCAAAAAATATAATACATATTTTAAACTGTTACTTTTGCACATTTGCTTCAACACGAACGGCCTTTAAATATTCCTCCGTCTACGACAATAGTCTATGGTCAAAACAAACAGCGGTGGCCCTATTACAGAACTTGGATTCAATCGGATTGTCAGTATCGATATCACTAATGCCTTGCGATAGAGTCGAAATTGCTATGAAAAAAGTGATAATCCGATTGTAACCAAGTTATGTAATCGGGCCGCAGTGCTATTACGCAGTGTTGATCATATCGGTAACCCGATTCCATAACTTGGCTTCAATCGAATTCTCAGTATCGCAACCACTAATGCCTTGCGATAGAGTCGAATTTGCTATGAAAAAAGTGATAATCCGATTGTAACCAAGTTATGTAATTGGGCCTCGGGGGCCCGACCACAGAACTTGGCTTCAATCGGATTGTCAATATCGCTATCACTAATGCCTTGCGATAGAGTCGAAATTGCTATGAAAAAAGTGATAATCCGATTGTAACCAAGTTTTGTAATAGGGCCACAGAAATCAATGGGACCGTTCGTTTTGAAGCAAATGGCGAAAATAAGGTAAATACCCCAAAGTTCGTGCTAGTCCGTTATTTCATTAGTTTTGTTTCTGGCGCAAATAGTAGGTAATTGAAATGTTATTTATTTAAATTATACATTAATACAAAATCCCTATCATTTAAACTGTCTAAGATATCAAGTACCAACATTTTGGCGACTACTAAACTAAGAGCAATGCGACGCTCGAAACTTTCAGGTGGCCACTTATAGCTGTGCGGCGTGCGTTTCTTCCTCACTCAGCGCTCGCTCTCGGTAGAGAGTAGTATATTCCTTGCTCGTACTTCTTAAGCTTACGGAAAGACAAAGGTAAATCCATTTGAATAAAACTTCTTTGTGT
This sequence comes from Alsophila aescularia, assembly GCA_946251855.1. Lineage (NCBI taxonomy): Eukaryota > Metazoa > Arthropoda > Insecta > Lepidoptera > Geometridae > Alsophila > Alsophila aescularia. The sequence goes on from OX276374.1 coordinate 61,285,224, forward strand.
TCCTCAGCAATTGTTTTGTCTTAGAAAAAGTTAATTGCAAGCATAGAATTCCTTTAAAATTGCAATAAATCTACTGATGAAAGATTTTATTTTTCATGTGTCCCCTAGTTCGTATCACTACGGAATCAGGGATATTCTAGATACATTTTTGTTGCTCGTGTATTAAAATAATAATTAAGATAATGTAAATATAAATTAAAAAACAAATAATGTATTTAATTAAGTTTCTTACGAGCTAAATTCGGTATATGTTTTATTCATTGCAATTCTTATAATACGACTTTAAAGGTGACCTAAATTTTCATTTTTTAAGGTAAATTCGCATAGTTACCTGCTAACAGCATAATTCTGTTTGTTATACTATTTAATTTATGTTTGTATATTCATATTATGCATAGGATAGATAGTAATTAATTTACATAATTTAAAAAAGATATTAGATTAGATTAAAAATGGTTAATTTAATAATGAATTAAAATTGTAAGTAATAAAAGCTTTATTTCTTGTAATTAAGCTGAATCTCCCTCTCGCATCTTTTTTAGTGTTCTAATTTATTAATCCCTTTAAATATTTATAATTTTTTTCAACAGATTATCATTATTCATTGTAAAAAGCTTTATCCCGAAACAGGGGCCACGAGCTTACGTACTTAGAAGAGCAGATCCAAATTTTATCACGAAATAGGTCTAGGAATAGGTATTTTATCAAACAAGAGGTCCACAAATAAATTACATAATTCATTCATTAAATTACTGACATAATATCAATATTCATCATACAAAAACTTTCAAACTGGTGTCATGTTTAGTAATAACAGGATTATTGCTAAGTCGAAGTATTCCCGTTAGGAGGTGATAGGGGTGACTATTTGTGATAATTTTAACCCCCATATGCATTATGCAAAAGTGAACCATTATCAATATTAAAACAACAATTATCAGTCCAAATTAAAAAAATTGAGATGAAAAATCGATATTATTTCAACATTTTATAGATTATTTTTTCCACTAAAATAACTTAAAAACAAAATAACTTTATAAACTTGGCTTGCAGATTATTTTAAAAACATAACCGTTTTCTTTGCTCTCCAACAATTCATGACAACTAGGAACTTATTTCAAAGAAACTGAAAAAAAAAAGATTAAAAAGGAAGCAGGCAAAAATTCATATTCGAACGAAACATAAAATCGCTGTTTGAATATCTTGCAAATAGGTTTAATGCGTACCTAAGTATTTTTGGGCGGTAGGTTTGTAATAAGTTACCAAGTACTTTTTGCACTCCTTTTATAATCATTATTTAAAAATAATTTAATAGTTTTAAAAATAAAATGAATGCAATAATTTAAAAGACTAACCTACCTCACCTGCCTTCATGTGTTTTCCTTGCTAAATTTACTTCACAACACAAGATTTTATCACTTTATTCACTGCGTTACTAACTCTCCAAATCTCCAATATGGATGCCACTACTTTCAAACAAACTATGGAGGATTTGATGTCAACTTTTTACAAGCGGATGGACAGCTTCGAGGGCAAGTTGCAGAAGACTACAGCCAACTCCAGCACCGAAGCGTTGGCAGCTGAATATGCCTCCTTTAAGACTTTTATGATTAAATCTATGCAGGCTTTTCAGGGGCAAATTGAGTGGCTTGCCAAGGAGACAGATCAACTGGAGATGCGAGGCAGGCGAAAAATGTTGCTGCTGCACGGCCTCCCTGAGGATCCAAAGGAAGTTGCGGCCGAAGTTGTCACAAAGGCGGTCATAGATCAACTGAAGCAGGCGCAGTTTACGGTAAGTGACATCAGTCGTTGCCACAGGATGAGGCGTGCCTGGAACTTGGGCAAGCGTAGACCGATCCTGTGCAAATTTCGGGATCTCAGTATCCGCGACAAAATTTGTTCTGCTAAGAACAGCCTGAAAAGGACCGGCGTAACTGTTTCCGAGTTTTTGACGAAGGCCCGGCATAATGTTTTCATGGCAGCTCGTCTGAAGTTCGATGTTAGCAAGTATTGGACGAGAGAGGGATTCGTCTTTGTTCTCCGTCCCAACGGTGCTCGTCATCGCCGGGATATTTCAAAAGGATGCGCAGTCGCCGAAACTTATTATTGCGGCAAAAGAGACCGTGGCGCCGGCCAAAATAAAACGAGGTGTAGCCAAGAAGTAGTGGAGTGCTTATGGTGTTTGCGATCCCTGTTTACACATATACATATCCCCTCACTTGAGTTCATGTCACTATATGACGCATACCTTTTATATTTATATATGCATGTTATTTATTAATTACCTACCACCAAGCCCTGCTTGGGTATATGATGTTGAGTAACAAATATTATGTTAGTTTATTTTATATCAACGTGCCAACTATTCCAAAATCGTTTGTCCGGAAGAGGGCATTGGCATGCCAAAACATAGGGTCGCCAATGTTTTCAAACTAGGATTAATTTCAAAATGTTTTTTTAACTTTGAATGTACTTATTTGTTTTAACGATATTTGCTAACATTAATAAATCATTTTCATTTTCATTTTTCATTTTCTAACTTATGGTCGTTCTTTAAAATTTCCATAAATTTAATTATTGACAATACCCAACATAAATAAAACAAAAATATTAGAACCAGTAACTGTTTAGTAGTACTAACAATTTCGAATTAATAATAAGTATCAATTAAGTCATTTTGTAATTTAGCCTAATTAAAGTTCTTGCTCGAAGTGACTTCCCCTATTGCATAAACAAAGTCGCACTCTTTTTCTGAGTTGTGACTCGCATTTGCAGCGTTTATAATTCTTGTTGAGTTTTTCCGCGGATGACACAGGCGAGACGTCGTAAATTAGGGATTTCATGTGACCCCAGACATTGAAATCAACCAGCATTAAGTCCGGACTCTTCGCAGGCCACGAGATGGGTCCTCGTCGCCCTATCCAACGATTAGGAAAATGGCTATCAAGCCATCGCCTAACATGGACACCAAAATGTGCAGGACATCTGTCTTGCTGTTATATCATCTTTTGCCTTGTAGCCAAAGACACGTCTTCGAGAAGGTCAAACATTTAATTTGTCAAAAAAAAGAAGTCATCTGCAGCATTTAGATTGCTCGGTAAAAAATGTGGTCCGATTAAATTGTCGTCAATTATTCCCATCCACACATTGACCGAAAAACAGCTTTTGGCCTGAACGAACCTTGCATACACTACTGCGCACCAGTTCTTTGACGGTCTATGAGAAAGGTATTAATCAACTGGGGGTTTTTGAATGAAACCATAGAATTGAATGTCCCTCCGTTTCGTGCGTGTAGTTGGAATATTCACCATATAGCGGTGACGCATCACGGTTCGTCTGATTGTCTGATGAACTAGTTATTGTAATGGAAATAAAATTTAACAGACCACCAGTTCTTTAGTGTCGGTTATCTACAAGGAACAAACAATCATCTCATCTTTAATGCTGCCCAGGCTCAGCTAAGCATTTATGTGTGTGTACTTGATACGCTGTTTGATATCCAATGTTTGGTCTGCTACTGTTTAGTAGAAGTCTGTGTCTGAAGCGTTCCCGATCACCGTTCGTTTTGAATGTTTAGATTATCTTCAAAAATAGGGTCGTTTTTCATTCAGTTTGGAAAGGATTAGTAGTGGCAAAAGTTGCAAAAATGGGAAAAGTGTTGGAAATACATATTCAAAGCGAACGGCTTGTTAAAATGTACATTTCGAAACTGCTTACAACGCCATCTCATCATCACGAACTTAGGGAAGTTGGGGCCGTTCGTTTTGATGCTAAATGATCGAAAATAACAGTTAAATACCTATGTTTCGATCAGTGGCCCAATTACAGTGGCCCAATTCCATATCTTGGCTACAATCGGATTATCACTTTTTTTCATAGCAAATTCGACTCTATCGCAAGGCATTAGTGGCTGTGATACTGAGAATTCGATTGAAGCCAAGTTATGGAATCGGGCTGCAGAACTTGGCTACAATCGGATTGTCACTTTTTTCATAGCAAAATCGACTCTATCGTAAAGCATTATTGAATTTGACTGCTTGAAACTGTCATGATCAACATTACGTAATCGCACTGCTGCGTTTCCTTTGGACATGACAGTTAAATTTGACATCAGAAAAGCTCTTATAAGGATAATTGGTGTCAAAAATGGTAATAGAAACAGCCAAAACGCTACTTCATCATCTCGAATGCAGGAAGAGAAGTAAAACGGGGGTGCGTTCCTAAACTCAGGGTGCGGTTGTTTCTTAATTTGTTTTTTTTTTTTTTTTCTTGTTTGGAACGATCACGGTTGTTTTAACCTCAAAATTTTGACTTGACGTTTCTTGTGTTTTGTTTATTTTACCCGCTGAAGTAATAAATAGGTTCTTAAATATGAGTATGACTCACTTCATTCCTTGTTATTTTAGCATGTTGTGTATTACACAACCTTTGCCTATTGAAAGGTCAAAGGTCAATTCTAGACAGAGAAAGTGAAGGGAGACATTTGAGAGAGACGATAATGATGGAAATTAGTGGAAGATAACACAACAAATAAGAACTAATTGAACATTTTTATTTAAAATATTTGTTTTATTATTTATAAAAAAAAAGGAAAAGTGTTATTAATTTGCAACATGTTCATTTATACACAACATATTTTTATTTTTATTTGTTTTTTAGGGTAGGTAGATAAGAGTCGGTGGATGGAGGCGGCACAAGACCGTTCATCCTGGCGCTCTTTGGGGGAGGCCTATGTTCAGCAGTGGATTTTTTAAGGCTGAAATGTTGATGATGATCAGGTAGTTAAGTAGTGGGTTTTCCCGAGCTGAAGTTACATTTTTTCTAGTTTTTTCCCATAATTTTAGTAAAACAATCCCTATTCTGTCGTTGCAAACCATTAACTACGAGTCAATTAAACTATACATAATTGATTTCATGTCTGCTCATCGGCATTTCTTTGGATCAAAACGTCCCCATCGTTATCGTAGTAGTACTTCTTTTAAAATAAGCTTATATTCATCTTCCATTTTCGACAAAGGCTTTCTTGAGCTTGAGTCATTGACCAAACTTGGAAATTGGAAACTAATTTGTTTGAAAGAAGCGCCAAAACGTATGAACTATCAGACAGACCAAACAAAAGACAAAGGTCAGAGTGTTTTCTAACCATCGATTTTGAAAAGTTGCAACCAAGTTGCAATTCTCATAGGTTCGGAACGATCGGTTGAGCTAACCGAACGCGTAGCTCGGAGGTTTGGAACTCCGCGGCGTTCCAAACCTCCGAGCTACGCGTTCGGTACGAAAAGTTGCACTCGGAGTGTAGGTTCTGAACGCACCCCTGTTCGTGACATTGACGTAAAAATAAATACGTTTGTTTGTAAAATTGACAAAAGTCAAGAAAAGCAAACATTCCTGAAATTCTTGGAATTCTTTGTTTACGTAACAGCTGAAACTAAACGGCAAATCAATAAAATCTAAATCATAGAGTGAATCCACAAGCGGTAAAGAATAATGACTATAAAACAAAACATTTAACGTTTGTTACATTATTATAAACAACAGAGCTAATGTAATTTGTCGTAACGTTATCAGATAACCTTTGCGGGGGTCGACTTATTTCGAAGGATAATAATTCGTGAGTTTATCAAGAGTGTATCAGTTATGCCGTAGTAGCGATCAAAATTCAATAGAGCCCGTTGTTTACAGTTATCAAGTCGTATCGTATCGATCGAATGATTCTCGTAACAGCTGCTGCGCTGCGACAACCGGCTAAGCGCGTAACGGCCGTCGAGACTGCGTTCTTGTCATAATATTCGACACTGTAAATTGTGTAATTAAATCATTACGTGATTTTTAATAAGCTTACGCAAGTGAACCGTGCAACGTATTTGTTATTGAGTGTAAAAAGTAGTTGTGTTGTTAGCAACCATGTCACAGATGAAAATGATAAGCCGCGCTAGTAGTGTTTTAGCTGGCATCGCACGACGACGTCCTGACGGTTTTGAGTTCGTTTTATCACAACCGAACGGAGTACATAACGCTCGCACCATGGCAACGAAGGCAATTACCATGGAGAACATCAATCCAAACATCGTGAAGCTGGAATATGCAGTACGCGGCCCGCTTGTCGACCGCGCCGCGGCCATAGAAAAAGAACTGCAAAAGGTAATTTTTCGAAAAAAGGTTAATTGTTGTGCTGTAATTTTCATCAATTCTTCCTTTATGACAGCTAAAAATAGCATTTTGCCTACTAGAAAATTTAATTTTCTACATTAACTTTAGGTACATGTAAATAAAATAGATAATTATTGGATCAATACTTTCAATGAATAAAATACCTAATGAAACTTTAGGTACATAAGCAATGCTATGTATTGGTATGGTAAAGCGTAGGTAAGGTTAGGGCAAAAGCTGTGAACTTTGCAAGTGCCAATTGCAAGAATTTGTTTAGTAAGTGGATTCCTTGTTTCAATGATACACAAAAAAGATGTGTCATTGTGTCAAACATGTAGAACTTCCTGATTATGTGCTAGGTATATCAAACAGTGTAATTATGATAATTTTTATATTAGACGTGACAACCTGATAGATGTGGCATGACTAAATTCAAGTACCTAGATGTCAAAGTAAAAAGAGTTTAACAACATATTAACTAATGAGTTGTACGACTTATCTCTTAACACTCATACTTTTGTTCTTGCCACATCATAATTTTTGTTTTGAAGTCTATACATCTATCTGTACCTTATCTTTATCAATTTATGAATTCATGTATGACCCAGATTTAATTTCAATTGAATAATCATAATCATTGTTTAGATTTCTTAGCAGCATGAGATAAAAAAGTTATTATTTTGTTGTTGTTGACATATATAGGCCAGTCATTGGTGAAAAATACGAAGCTTTGCCCTACAAATGGTGGTACAGAATATGTTTTGATTTGTATTGCTTATAGTTATGAGGAAAAAAGCAAATTCTCAACCACGAGGGGTGGGAGTGTGAGCCGCCTTGAATTGAAGGGGCTAAAATTAGTTAAGTTAAAAATGTTTTTTTAAACCCCCTTTAAATGTGTTTTTAACTTAATTAATATTTTTGTATACGTTGTCACCTCTTTGTAAACACCTATCCAAATATAAAGTCTCTTCAAGCGGTTAAGAATGTACATTGTTCCAGCATCGGAGCATTTTTAGTAAAGATGTGTTTTTCGCTTGTTGTTACTTTTTACCTATGAGACTCACAGAACAACTGTGAATGCAAAAAATGTTGCCAATATTGTCTTCTTTATATTTTTCATAGACACTTTTGCCTTAAAGCCAACTGTTAAAAAACTATTTAGATAAAAACAAACTCTGGCCCCTTCAATTCAAGATGGTGGCTAATGGTCCCACCTCCCTCCGGTTGAAAACATGGATTTTTTTATCAGAGTCTAGATCTAAACAACATATTATGTGAAAATCGTTACTACAACACCTTTTGCAAGTTTCTCTACTTACTGGCCTAATAAGAAATTAAGATAATAGGATTATGTGCAAGCAAAATAACTGTTTTAAAATCAGAATGCTAATAGATAATTTTGTTGTCCTGTTTTCAATATATTCTGTGAATTCTGTTCTGAAAAGAACTGCAAAAGGTAATTTTTCGAAAAAAGGTTAATTGTTGTGCTGTAATTTTCTGTGAATTCTGTTTCCTTATGTCCCCCTTTTATCCTTCCTGATCCAATTATCTGGAGAAATTACTTTACAATTGCATGAGGATAAATCTGGATTTTCCTATTCTTTGGTCATTGTATTCATTGTTCTATTGACATATTATGCTGTTAAATAAACTAAACAAGTATATTATACCTAATATTGACAAAAAAACATTTACATATAATTATAACAATTATCCTGATCAATATCTTTGATCCTTTGTGCCTTTTCCTTTGATCTTCATGATTACTAAGCCAGGAACATACATACATTTGTAGAAAGAGAACAGTAAACCGGCTGTACTTTCCACATGAACGAACAAAAAGATAGTTCTTAAAACTAGCAATCATCAGATTATGAAAAACAATCTGCATGCAGATAAGAGCATGGAGTTGTTTTGACAGCGATCAGCTATCTCTAATCATAATCACAAGAGATAAGCTGCTTACATAACTGCTACAACAGTAACTATGTATTTATCTATATGCTATAATGTGTGAAGGCCTTGTGACTTTGGAGTGCTAAAGTCATGGTTTTATTGATTGTTCTAATGCTATTTCTAGGATTTTTTGTCGTTTTATTGCTCTTGCTGTTGGGAGAAGCTATTAATATCTCCAGCAATGTGCAGACTCAACTTTGCAATATTTTTTTCTAAACAATTATCTATCTATACTTATACTAAAGCAATAGGAACGAAAAAGTCTGTACACAGAAGAATAAAAAAAAAGGTCTAGGATACCTAAAATAAGCTACTGAACAAAAATATAACATTTTTTTATATTCATGTCTGTCTGTTTGTTCGCGCATCACGTAAAAACTACTGGACCTATTGCGATGCGTTTTTCTCAGTTGGATAGATTAGGTTTTGGCTTAAAAACTTTTATATACATATACAAAAATTAATGAAGGGTGTTTGCGGGGGTGGGGGTTGAGGGTTGTTCGTAGGGGTTTTAGAGGGGATGGAGCCAGGGGGTGGAGGATAGGACCAAAATTTGTATGCGGGCATAGCCATCACAATTATTCGAAAAATCATCAAAATCAGTCAATCCAATCTCGAGATATCAAAAAAGCCATTCCATACAAAATGTATGAGAAAAATCTGCTAATAAGTTAATAACATTTATTGATTCTAAGGTGGTACGAAGTTCGCCGGGTCAGCTAGGTAGTATTATGTAATGTCACCCACGGCAGGCCAGTCGCACTCCGCAACAAGTACAAGTAGTTATAGGAAAGAACACTCCATCGAGCTATGTGTCTCTATTCTGAGAGCTGATTAGGAGATGTCTGTAAATAAAGCTATAGTATTTATTATTGCCCTTTAGGTGGACGAGTCAAGTCACAATAATTCCTGCCCTAAGTTAGGTATAAACTCTAATAAATAAGATGATAAATCCATATGCATGCAGCTGTAACATAAACCTTTTTGAGTTTATATAATTAAGTTAGAGCTAGGTTTTAATTAAGGAATTAATGAACCTTTAGCCCTTTAGGTTGCATGAGTATAAAATATCATTGCTCATAAAGTCACCTATTTCGAGACCACTCCTTACAATTACTGCCACCAGTTCCCATGACCACGGGATTTTGCATCTGGTTAGAAAGTTAACGAACAGGATAGAGACCTTAGTAATCGTCTTTTTTATGACCAAGAGATCATTTGTAAAATATACAAATAATGCTCGCATTCATTTGTTTAAACCAGTTGTAGTTTTTGGTTATGTCGAGACGGCAAAGAGCAGCAAATCCTTTTTGGGACCACTTTGATAAAAAAGACAATACTATCGAAATTGTAAATATTAATAATAAGTCGACGACGAGAAACTTAAGGTCTCCGACAGAATTGTGGTTTTGCCATTCTAAAATATACCCGACTTTGAAATATACAGTACAAGGTGTAATATTTTTATAAACTCTGTACAGGGTACAGAGTTTACGGAGAGAACGAATATTCTCCAAAGCCGGGTATATTCTCAATGAACGAAGGACGCACCTTTACAATTCCTAATTAGAAAAACTCATATTTTTGAAAACTTTCTTATTTTTTGATAAAATAAGTTGTTGTTTTTTCTCATTTCATCTTGACTCAACTGAAACATAACTAAATATGTTTTTGGTCGTAACTATAAACAAAACTCTAGGTGAATAGGTAACTTCAAAGTTATGTTATTATTAGGCACCGTCCTCTTACAAAAGTTCCATTGCGCGAGCCTCGGCCAGGCGGTAAATTTATCATGTCTCGGCCGGCATCGATGCCGAAAACAACGATGCCGGCATCGGTTGGTGTATGGGAAATAACGATGCGCATCGATGCCAAAAATTAACGATAACGCCCATCTCTACAACCAGAAGACGTATGCTGCTGCAACCTAAACATTCTAATGGTTGTATATCAAACCTGGTTAGTCAGTTAACTTCATCTGTGCCACATTGGGGCCCAAAATCTAGGTATTTTATTGTAAAGGAGCTGTAGATTAAAAGTGCTATATGTGCTATTCCAGAACCTAAACTAGCAACATACCAACATTTGATGGAAATTCCTTCGGCTGTCAAATACTTTTATTGATTGCTCGAAATCTAGTCTTCGGATTGAGATACCATATACCCCAGTTTTTAAGTCAAACCCTAATCTACCCGACGAGAAAAACGTATCGCAATCGGTCCAGTAGTTTTTACGTGATGTGCGAACAAACACAGATAAACAGACAGACACAAATTTAAAAAATGTTATATTCTCATTTAAATAGCTTATTTTAAGTACCCTAAACCACATTTTTCGTTCGTATTGTTTTATTATAAGTATAAAAGATAGGCAAAATAATATCACAAGTCAAAATTAACATCTCATGTGCAAGGAGAAAACATAAAATTGTATAAATAGATTAAATCTATATTATTAGGTAAACTACGCATGCTTTTTTAGTTTGAAAGGGAAATGGTACACAAGTCATGCCTGTTCACAAGCATGACTTGTGTACCAGCCATCACCCCCATTTTAGAGAGAACACAGAGCCGCCGCAAGTCAAGACATTTTAGTGAGCATAACCATAAAAATCTAGTTTTTCTGAACCCATGCCCTGCCTATGTGTATAAATATATTTGAATTGACTTTGAACATTCTCAAAGCTTTCTGTGACTTACCAGGTCATCTTTAAGTGAATTGAAAACAAATCATTAACATAAACTGGACAAGAAATGACAATCTTAACTACATTTGGTGAGGATAGCTAGTCAAACGTGGGTAATAATACAGTACAACCTTCGGTAACCATTTGGTGAGGATAGCTAGTCAAACGTGGGTAATAATACAGTACAACCTTCGGTAACCATTTGGTGAGGATAGCTAGTCAAACGTGGGTAATAATACAGTACAACCTTCGGTAACCATTTGGTGAGGATAGCTAGTCAAACGTGGGTAATAATACAGTACAACCTTCGGTAACCATTTGGTGAGGATAGCTAGTCAAACGTGGGTAATAATACAGTACAACCTTCGGTAACCATTAGCTACAGTATAATCTCAATTTCACATTTTAATTGCTTAATTAATTATTGTACACTCATTCCTGCCTACCACACGTTACACATACTAGGTAGTTCCTGGCAAGTGTTATGGCACACTTTGAAGAAGAAACATATTTTGGCTATGATCATACTTCAATGTTGTTGAGCATTTTTACCCGACTATCGTGAAGCAAAATGGAGGGTTATGATTTTAACTGGTATTATGTACGTATATGGGTGATTCTACGTTAAGAGGTTCTCTTCTATTAGGACAGGCGGCATGACATAAATATTTAAAATTCAAGCTTTTAACTGTAGCATATTACTCAATCAAGTATTTTGTGCATATCTGTAAGAGGGCTAGTCATTTAGTCAATTTTTTCATGTTTTGGAAGGGACCAGGGGTGATACTACGTACAGGCACAGAATAAATAATTGTGTACAGGGGAGATATAATTAGGCCAGGGAAAACAAAATGAACAGGGGAGGGAAGGACATTACAGTTAGTTTATTAAAAAATATATTGTTTATTTAAGAATCAACTTTAATTATAATTGTATTATAGACTATTAATAATCATTCTTAAATTTTCATATAGCCTTCTTCATAAAACAAGTTTTAACTAAACATTTAAAACTTTACTCTCCTGCTAGAACAAAATAAAAAATTAAAACTTCTCGAAAATACTATCAAAAGTAAAAATCTAAAAATATTGTTTTTTTTCGCACTTGCATAAACACATTGATAGTTCTATAATTAGAAACATTTTGTTAAGAATCGACTTAATTACACTACATTACTAAAATATTCTTGAATACTGTACATGTTTTTTCCAATAACAGCTGTTTAACCTTTTTTATATACGTAAATGTGTTTGCTGGTGACTGCTTTTATGCTTTCTGTTATTATAAAGTTTTTGACCCATCACTTAAGGTATTTTTTTTAATCTTTGCTTTATTGGTTCTAAAATTATTTTGTTTCTGATGGCCCTTTTATTATTCGTGTTGCGGAATTAATATTTATTAAAATTATGCCTTGTATATTTCAACACTTCAGATATATACAAAGAGATTGAAGTTAAAACTTGTAAATGTTTAAAGTGTCCAGGTATCTTTAAACTTCGCATTGACCAGAACCCAAGCACGCTTCTGCATCTTTTACACCTGTTCAGAATCAGTCGAACTTTTGGAGGTGGTGGTAAATCTTCTATAATCTGGTCCCATGTGATGAAAGAAATATAATTGTCTATGCCTATAATCTTGCTGAGGCGTCAGGTTGGGAGATTTTTTTGCCATTTGTGAACCACATTGCAAGCAAATGGTGGTGAATATCTTCAAATGCAGATACAATTTATGCTTACGAATACCCGATCCCTTTCAGTTTACAGAGCTTCTATGGCTGAATAGTTTTTTTTTTTAATTTGATTATGTGCATTTTCATTACTATCACCACCAAAGTCCTACCTAGTATCACCAATCTAACAAACCACATCACAAACATGCCTAGGTCTACCTATAACATCAAATTGTGAAATATTCTAGAAAATATTTAGTTTTTATTACTTCCAACATAATGATTCTACTTTAAATAATATATGATTTATAACCAAAACACGAAATACTTCCTAATTTTTAAATTCCTATAACATATTTTTTTTCTGTTTTTGTCACCAATGTGTCTTACCAAAACCTTATAAAATATTATTGTGGTCAACAAAACCTAAATACCGAAACTTAAAATACACACAAAAAGTGAATGTCTATCGTACAACGGTACTAAATCACATTAAAATAATGCGTTCCTAACGGTTTTACCAACTTGCTTTTATTACTTTCAGTCTCACACTATCACATCATTTCATACAACATTCCTCTCTATCCTCTCTATCAAGGTCACAACTCATGCACTCATACGAGTATATGTTATATTATAATAATGTTTTGTAAAATTTTAAATTAGTCACATACGTTACCTTCTGTGTCAACTGTTGTTTCTCCTATTTTTAAAATCTGATTTGGTAATTTTTATCGGCCTCCAGCGACACAGGCTTGACCTAGTACGGGGACCACTGGCAATTTTATTTATTTGTAATTTATTTTGGTTATATAAACATTTTGTATATTTTTTTTTAAAACCATAGCTAAACTCTGATCTGACATACATACATTATATCTCCCCTGTAAGTGCTGTGTCTACCCTGGCTTCTTTTGAGGAAGGGGAAATATGCTAGGGTAGACATTTTTTCATTGGAGAACAGAGATAGTCGTAAAAGTATTAACTGTTAGGAAATAACAAGGAAACATGTTAAACTATGCGCAAAATAGAATATAAAATGAAGTACTATGTTAAATAATTACGAAATAAAATTTACCAGGGGAGATACCACTTTCACTGACCCTACCCGATCTGCCAAGTAATGTGGTCGAACTGATTGACCAATGAGAGACATGATGGCAGTGGTGCTGCGCTTGATTGTTTGTAAAAAAGTTTATACTCGAGGTCTACAGCTCACAGAGCCACTAGTATTTTATGTATGTTTCAGCGTCTCTATTTGGCGAATGAGACTTGATATCTATACAATTTATATTTGTACCTTCATACTAAAGCCATCGCGCCCAGACGTAAATTGGTATCAAATAGACCACGACTATACTAATTTGAATGAATGTGAAATATCCACAAAAAAAAACATGTATTTTTTATAGTGAAAATTTAAATACTGAGCAATTTTTAAGATACAGTCCCTAGAGGACATAAAGACGTGTTTTTTTTTTCTATTTTCCCGTGTTTGGTATCAAATGAAAGGGCTTAATTAGCATATTTAAAAAACAGAAAGAAGGAAAAAAAGAAGTTCATTAACTAAAACCCGACTACGACTAATCCATAAAAATATTTTTAACGGCTGAAGGAATTTTGATCAAATGTTGGTATATTGGTATTTTAGGTCCTGGAATAGCACATAGAGTACTTTTAACCTAGAGAAATGACTATGCGTGGAAAGTCGCGGGCATCAGCTAGTATACTGATAAATTTATATTGCACTCATCTAAGGCTCTAAAGATTTAAATTTCTAAAACGGTTGAATATTCTTGTTTGTGATTTTTTAGTTCTTCGACGACTGAAGACTTTCTTCCGGTTTTAGTTTTTGAACTTATATTTTTATTTATGTGACTGACATGATACACTGATCTGTTCCTGAAGACCAGTCCTCGTGGAAGCTAATTATAAAGTAAATGTCTTGTTTCTTGTCGTTATTGTGCCATATTCACAGCCATGAACTGTATGTATATTGTGTACACAGTTTCGACCGCCATTGAATGCTTCAATGCACTGCGGTGGGCAAATAGATAATATTTCACCTGTTAATTGGATGAGTAGGAAATGTGGTGTTAACTCATGCAGCCCAGCTAATGGGATGAATGAGTAACCACAATCACAGATTAAATAATAGTACTACGCCACAATATTGTTTACACAGAATACAAGTAAAATAATAGTACTACGCCACAATACTGTTTACACAGAATACAAGTAAAATAATAGTACTACGCCACAATACTGTTTACACAGAATACAAGTAAAATAATAGTACTACGCCACAATACTGTTTACACAGAATACAAGTAAAATAATAGTACTACGCCACAATACTGTTTACACAGAATACAAGTAAAATAATAGTACTACGCCACAATACTGTTTACACAGAATACAAGTAAAATAATAGTACTACGCCACAATACTGTTTACACAGAATACAAGTAAAATAATAGTACTATGCCACAATACTGTTTACACAGAATACAAGTAAAATAATAGTACTACGCCACAATACTGTTTACATAGAATACAAGTAAAATTATTAGAAAATACAAAAACCCCACTGCAAACCAAATTATTGAATACGAGCTGACCACACGCTAAAATAATCACACTTAATATTATAAAGGAGAAAGTATGTGTGTGTATATGTTTGTTACATTTTCACGCTTAAGTGGCTGTATGGATTTGGATAAAAATTGAGTACGGGGGTAGCTTATACCCTGGATTAACACATAGATTACATTTTATCCCGGGAAATGTATGGTTCCTGAGGGATGCGGGTGAAACCACAGGGCGCAGCTAGTATTTATATTTCTTTTTTACTTACATATTTCACTTTAGTGTAATAGTTGCAATTGCAACACTAGACTATTAGTAACTACATTAACTTGAATAATCTAAAATTGGAAATTTTGTACGAAGTTTAAAATAAATTTATAACTTGTTTAGTTATAAGAATTATATATTTTTGAAATGGTCTTTTATAGACCTATATTTTCATACATCACTCGAATCAAGTCACAACTCGTGATCAAGACGAATCTAATGATATCTCATTTATCAATATCCATCACGCCATTTAGGCTGTAGGACGCGCCTAAGAAACATACAAACATACATACAACCCAAACACATAACCCTCCTCAGTCAGTAAAAATAGAACAAGTGCTATTCAATTATTATTTACTAAATGTAACCTTACTGTTAAGGATACTTTATAGACGGATTATTGAAATGCACGAAACAAACTTCATTTCTCATACTGTCATCCACATTATGATAAGATGTAGGTGAAATGTACATTTGTAGACGGATTATTGAAATGCACGTAACAAACTTCATTTCTCATACTGTCATCCACATTATGATAAGATGTAGGTGAAATGTACATTTGTAGACGGATTATTGAAATGCACGAAACAAACTTCATTTCTCATACTGTCATCCACATTATGATAAGATGTAGGTGAAATGTACATTTGTAGACGGATTATTGAAATGCACGAAACAAACTTCATTTCTCATACTGTCATCCACATTATGATAAGATGTAGGTGAAATGTACATTTGTAGACGGATTATTGAAATGCACGAAACAAACTTCATTTCTCATACTGTCATCCACATTATGATAAGATGTAGGTGAAATGTGCATTTGTAGACGGATTATTGAAATGCACGAAACAAACTTCATTTCTCATACTGTCATCCACATTATGATAAGATGTAGGTGAAATGTACATTTGGAGTAATAAAACTGGTTTGTTGACCTTTTATCTCATTTTATCACAAGTAGGTATAAAAATGCTGGCTTTAGTTTCACATAATGTGAGCTGTCCTTGTCAAGGACGAGTTACTCCGTCATAGTTTATTCTTAACGCCGCTGCACGTTATAATAGGCTACAGTTTTAACTGATTCTTTCTTTTGGCCAAATATGTGGCAATATCAAGTTTATTTTATAGTCGCTTCACTGCCTATAGCAATATTACTTAATTTGTATGACTTTTCCAATTATTTCAAAACATAAAAGAAACTATTTTAAACATCTCACTAATATTATGAAGGCGTTTTGTATGTGTGTATGTTTGTTACTCCTTCACGCTCAAACGGCTGAACGGATTTTGATGAAATTTAGAATGGAGATAACTTATACCCTGAAATAACACATAGGATACTTTTCATCATCATGGTTTAAGTAGGAATGTTAACACAAGTACTTAATACCAATTAGTACATAACTTGTTACACTTAACTTGTGTTATAATTTAAGCACCAAAAAAAAACTAGTTTAATTATTTACCTTCCTCAAAATGCAGATTTTGTGTTTAGTCAAAGAATAAATAATAGTACAAGTAATCGTAATAATTTACAAAAATAGCCCAAAACGCATTCGTCCACAGGTTAACTACATATCTGTTTTAATAATTTATTACTGTTTCATAAGTTTATTTACTACTAGCTTAACTAGCTTATAACCGCGGCTTCGCCCGCGTGCTATTTTTTTCTTGTAATTTCCATAATCGCCTGGAGTCATAAGTACATAGCTTGTGCACTATGTAGGTAGACGATGTTTTCCTCACGCGCGTTTAATTCAAAAGTTTCAAAAGATTCAGCCCTTGTAGGCTTAATAATAGAGCTCTGTTTAAACTCTTTAGGTACCGAGCCCTAAAAATTACCTAGTCTTTGTTTCATGATATTTATTTTTAAGATTTTTGATTCGTGTCTAACATAACTTTCAATCCCTAAACCGCAGGAACCCTTTATAAAAAAAGCATTGTATCTTTGTTTAGCAATATGACATTTCTTTTCAAGATTTCATCTGTTTCGCCAACTGGCAAAATAATATTTTTATATAAATTTCAACCCCTATCCCGCAGGAACTCTTTTGTTTTTCGGGATAACTAATATCCTAAATGTTAATCCATAACATCAGCTGCTCTATGATTGTGCCAAGTTGCATTAAAATCCGTCCGGTAGTATCAGTGTAATGCGTGTTCAAAGAGACATAAAAATAAATAAAAATATTTGCCCACCATATCGATAATGGTTTTAATTTTCAAAAAATGTTTAATGTAAACTAAGATTTGGCCCAGTTACAGTTTTATTATACAGCATAGATTGACTAACAACTAACTTTCACGCAATTCATACGTTGTCATGTCATGTTTGTGTTACATAATAATTATGTACCAGAAGAAAATAAGTATACGTACAAAATTGAACAGCTGTGAAGTAGTCTGTCTTCACACCATTATAAACCTTATCTCTTAGATAAAACGGATTTGAACGTTTATTTTGCAAACATTCCCAATAAAGGTGGGGTCATTGCTTGTAAGCTTATTGATGTGTGTTTAGTTGCTATCAGCAAGGATTGCATAATATTATTACTATTGGGTTGTTAATGTGCCATATTTGTAGAGATTGTCGTTTTTTTAGACAGTTGTAGTCTTTGGAATGGTTAAATTTGAAGTTATAAAAAGCATAAAAAGTAGACTTAAAATAGGTATGGTTAGAAAATAAAAACTTAGGTACCTACCAAATCTTACTCCTAATTTTTGCTGACCATTTGCTGGCTATTTGTAAATGTTGTAATCCGAAACTGAGAAAATAAGACCTTGCTTTACGTCACAAATAGTTTCCAAGTTTTGGTGCAAAACTATTATAGATTGCCATATCAATGTTTGACATGATGATGGAGAAGCAGAATAACTTCGAAGGGTCTTCGGACGGGCTAGAGCTGCCAACAAGCTGCAACATGCAGCAATAATGTTAATATGCTAAGGTTGGTGTAATAGCTCTGCTTAGATGCCGCCGTGAGCAGCAAAAGCCCTGTTTTGGAATGAAAAATGTAATAGGTACTTTACTTTTTCATAAAGGTGTAACGTTACAACAACAAATGTATATGTATTTCTCTATTCTTAACTAGATTTTCACCCGAGGAAAATACGATTACACTATACTCCTTTTAAAACTTTGCTCTTTTACGGTCTTAGAGCGAAATATATGTAAGAAATATATGAATATCGATCCGGAATTTGCTTTGTAAGATGGTTTTTAAGTTGATCTAGATTCTTGAGAGCGATTTTTCGGTACATCTCGTGTGTCGTTCAAACTCAGAATTTATCTGAAATCTGGTCCCGAGCTGCATCGCCTCTCCCGCTCAACCTAGACCTGGACGAGCAGGACCGACGTTTGATAACGTACAGCGCCTCAACTACAATGTTACTACATAAAGTCCTTATTGTTGCAGGGAGCTCAAAAGCCTTTCAAAAAGGTGATCAAAGCGAACATCGGCGACGCACACGCCATGGGACAGGTGCCCATCACTTTTATCAGACAGGTGAGTTCCTGCTGGTTGCTCGTGGTGATCAAAGCGAACATCGGCGACGCACACGCCATGGGACAGGTGCCCATCACTTTTATCAGACAGGTGAGTTCCTGCTGGTTGCTCGTGGTGATCAAAGCGAACATCGGCGACGCACACGCCATGGGACAGGTGCCCATCACTTTTATCAGACAGGTGAGTTCCTGCTGGTTGGTCGTGGTGGACGAGATAAGACCAGTGTCAAATTATTCTAGTTTTTTACAACTTGGTGACGAGACCAGCAGCAGGTCTTCCGCCAGATAAGCACCGAAGTAGTAAAAAATAAAATAATTACTTACCCATAAAAAATAAATAAAAACACGACTGCAAACAAAACTAAAAAAAAAAGGCAAAAAAGCGCTAGATTCTTGATTTTGAAATACAAGCTGCAGGCGAAGGCATCATGATACCAGGTCCGAGCTGATCCCGTCAAAGTAGAAATAAAATACAAGCTGCAGGCGAAGGCATCATGATACCAGGTCCCAGCTGATCCCGTCAAAGTAGAAATAAAATACAAGCTGCAGGCGAAGGCATCATGATACCAAGTCCCAGCTGATCCCGTCAAAGTAGAAATAAAATACAAGCTGCAGGCGAAGGCATCATGATACCAGGTCCCAGCTGATCCCGTCAAAGTAGAAATAAAATACAAGCTGCAGGCGAAGGCATCATGATACCAGGTCCCAGCTGATCCCGTCAAAGTAGAAATAAAATACAAGCTGCAGGCGAAGGCATCATGATACCAGGTCCGAGCTGATCCCGTCAAAGTAGAAATAAAATACAAGCTGCAGGCGAAGGCATCATGATACCAGGTCCCAGCTGATCCCGTCAAAGTAGAAATAAAATACAAACTGCAGGCGAAGGCATCATGATACCAGGTCCCAGCTGATCCCGTCAAAGTAAAAATAAAATTCATGATGCTTTCGACGGCATCTTATATGCATTTCGAAATCAAGAATGTAATGTATCTTATATTTCAAAATCAAGAATATAAAGCTTGTTTGAAAAAAAAACTTTTTAGATTCTCTTATATATTTTTGCATGGTCTTATAAAGACCTTATTTTACCTACCTTACTCAATAGGTATTGGTAATGTTTTGTTCCGTCGGAAATAACTCATATGGCTTGATGGATTAGTTTTCTTGACCCTTCATGATTATCCTGCCACTCCAATGATACCTCATTTATCAATAATAATAATATCCTCATTTATCCATCGACGCGCCAAAGAAACATACAATCATTCATACACAGCCCAAACACATAACCCTCCGCAGTCGGGTAAAAAGCGCCAAGCTTGCAAGCACCAATATTCCAGTGCTCTCCAGTACGTCGGCGTTCCAGGTTCCGGAAGTCCAGAGAGCCACTGCACTAAAGGCGAACCGTTTTGTCAATTGCAGAAAAAATGCTTTCAATGTTGTCCACCAGAAATAATACAAGACAAGAACACTACGAGTTTATCTAGTCATCATTATCATCATCATGTCAGCCTTTAGAAGTCCACTGCTGAACATAGGCCTCCCCCAAAGACCGCCATGACGAGCGATCCTGTGCCACCTCCAATATAATATATTAATAATTAATACTTCCATAATAATTATCTCATAATTGGTACTTCCTGTTTAACTAGTATGCTACTATATTTAGTCGTATCTGCTTAGTGTTACGTGTCAAGTCTGCCTCCTTCGTGCACTGGTCCAAGCAAGCGTCACCGAGCTTCCAGTGTACTGGTTTCACTACTATTTTCTTTTTTTCTTTGCATTAACCTGGGTAAGTGGCGTCAATACTTGCATACAAGCTTACTAACTGCATTAGCGTTAGATTTTCCTGCTCTCCTGGTATGGGCGGTAAATAAGTCTGCATTTGCCTTGTGACCTAGATAAGACACGCGACTAGGCCTTGTTACCTATGTTCTAGTCAAGAGCACCTTTGTTACAACGCAGAGGCGTTCACTGACCTTATTTTAGTATCTATTTAGTTATGGTCGTGTCGTGTGCACTCGTGACTATCAAAATATAATCATCGTTGTTACGTAGGTAATACGTAATAACAGTCTGCTGATTCAGATATTACTGAAATACAGTAGGAATTGTTATTGCCGTAAATAATCTGAATATGTGATTTGTTCACATTTGTTCCCTACCTGTCTTCAAAAACAGTCGCCTTTCGTTCATTGCATATGGCCTGGGTGGTATATATTATAGCTTCGACCTCGAATCCATTCGCCTGTGCCATTGCTTCGAACCGGTGGAACTCTTATTACACGACTACAGCAAAGCAAGCAAAGGGTAATGAGTTTAACAGTCTATGTATGTTTGTATGTATGTATTATGTATATATCTATGTATGTATGTTGTTATGTGGATGTTCCACCATAGCTTCGCCCCTATTGGTCCGATTTTGACAAGCCAGTTATCAATCGATTCGTCTTCATGAATAGAGTGTGATTTTTACCCGACTACAGCAAGGCAAAGGAAGCGTTATGTGTTCAATCTAAAAACTTGGACCTATTTTGACAGGCGAGATATCAATCTATTTGTCTTCATCGCAAGTGTCATAGGTTATTTTTTACCCGACCGTAGTCGAGTTTTAGTTTTTTAACTTGTCTTATTTTACGTCGGAATGGCGAATAATCTAACTTTTGGCTGCACAGTGGAGCATGATTGCCTAGAACATGTTACCCATTCACTTTCAACAGGAACATTCTTAAATACATATTATAGTAACCGGGAAACAAGAACGCTGCGCTGGTGCGGTATTCCATTCCTCACTCTGGACAGGAACATTCTTAAATACATATTATAGTAACCGGGAAACAAGAACGCTGCGCTGGTGCGGTATTCCATTCCTCACTCTGGACAGGAACATTCTTAAATACATATTATAGTAACCGGGAAACAAGAACGCTGCGCTGGTGCGGTATTCCATTCCTCACTCTGGACAGGAACATTCTTAAATACATATTATAGTAACCGGGAAACAAGAACGCTGCGCTGGTGCGGTATTCCATTCCTCACTCTGGAAAGGAACATTCTTAAATACATATTATAGTAACCGGGAAACAAGAACGCTGCGCTGGTGCGGTATTCCATTCCTCACTCTGGACAGGAACATTCTTAAATACATATTATAGTAACCGGGAAACAAGAACGCTGCGCTGGTGCGGTATTCCATTCCTCACTCTGGACAGGAACATTCTTAAATACATATTATAGTAACCGGGAAACAAGAACGCTGCGCTAGTGCGGTATTCCATTCCTCACTCTGGACAGGAACATTCTTAAATACATATTATAGTAACCGGGAAACAAGAACGCTGCGCTGGTGCGGTATTCCATTCCCTCGCTATTCGAATTAAACTGTGCACACGATACGTTTGGCGCGGGCTGGAGGAAATACAACGACAATCCGGGTGCCGTGTTTCCGTGACTTGTTGTTTTCCTATGTACAATGGAAGGCGTATATTTTCCAGGTATTAGCATGCATCAGCTACCCGGATCTGATCGAGAAGGGCGACTTCCCGGAAGATGTCAAGACTCGTGCCAAGGAGATCCTCGGCGCTTGTGGGTGAGTGTCCTTCTTCATTGTTCGTCAGGGTGAAGTCTTTGGGAATTGTTGATTGGACGTCCTTAAATTATCATTGATGTCTGGTGATGTTTTTAAAAGATTCAGAATGATTGCTATATGCGGAGTGTTATGGCGGCATATACTACTAAAGAATATCTTTTGGCTTATCATCTACTCCAGCGGTTGGCAACCTTTTAAAAGAAAGGGCCACACAATGACAAAGTAAAGCTAAGCAGGCCACATTTATCTTGATTTATGTGCTATGTTGAAGATATTAAATGCAAATCGCATAGTTATCATAATAAGAATTGAATAAGGATTATTTATACACGATTGCCCAAAAAAAGGAGTGTATTGTTTTTAGCATTCAATATTGTTTTTAGTATGTATGTGAGCTTCTTTATTTTACCATACATTTTAAATGCCTGAACAGATTTTGACGTATGGCGTATCGTTAGAATCCTTACATCTCCCGAGTAAAATGGGCTATATTTTTAAATACATTTTAATGATTTTGACGTATGGCGTATCGTTAGAATCCTTACATCCCCCGAGTAAAATGGGCTATATTTTTAAATACATTTTAATGATTTTGACGTATGGCATATCGTTAGAATCCTTACATCCCCCCCGAGTAAAATGGGCTATATTTTTAAATACATTTTAATGATTTTGACGTATGACGTATCGTTAGAATCCTTACATCCCCCCGAGTAAAATGGGCTATATTTTTTTTAAAACATTTATTAAAAATTTCTGCATTTTTCATTTTTTATTTATTATGGCGGCAGTATGGTACCATTTTCAAACTAAAAAAAAAAGCTTCCAAAGCCAAATTTTACAATATGGGTATCAAATTGAAGGCCTTGATAAGCACATGCCGATAGTATATAATTTTTTGGAACAAGCTCTTTTTTGACAGGGCAGGCGTGTTTTTTTTAGCTTTTAAGCTAGTTATTGTAATACGAGTATATACTACTAGCTTTCCCGCCCGCGACTTCGTCCGCGCGGACTACAGGTTATCGCGATAAAAAGCATCCTATGGTTCTTCTTATATCTACTTTTCCAATTCAAAAGCATTGTAAAAGTAGATACCAATGCTCTTGATCTTTTTTGACAGACTTGTTATTTCGATTCCATGGCACCCGTTCCTTACAGCGAGTAATCAACATTTTTCATTTTTCCGTAGAAACTTAGAAGAACTGGACTAGAAGAGAACTAGAAGTATCCTATGTTTTATTCCAGGGCATAAGCTATCTCAATTCCAAATTTCATCAAAATCCGTTCAGCCGTTATTGCGTGAAAGATTCCTAAACAAACAAACAGACAACGTTTCCCTTTTATATATTGGTATGGATAATAGTTTTCGAAACGAAGTGAATAAACCGGTAAAGTTTTAATTTGTTTGGCTGAAAACATAAAATTACTGGACTAAATCAAATAGTTGCGACTCTCATGAGCCCTCGTTGCTTGCTCAATGTCCACAGTCCATAGAGTAATTCCCAAATGTATTGTTTATTACGGCTCTCGTCAATTGCTCATTTAGATATCTGATAAGCTGATACGGATAAGGGACGCTTTGGTAACCGTTATCTGTTCATACATACACTCTGTTAACTGTTACTTGCGTCATGTGGTAATTGGTATGGAAAATACTATTGTTGATCGATGTGTTTTAAGCGTTGTTAGTTTTGGAACATTTCGGATGTTTAGAGGCTGATCATTTGTTTATTGTTTGAGTTTCATTTACGTAGACGAATATGAGTGAAGCATACATAATTAAATATTAGGTTATGGCTTCCAGATGTAGCCCGCAGCTTCGAAAAAATATATTAATTGAATAATGTATTATTTAAAATCTTCGACGACCCGCGCTTTAAATAAAGAGTTCTACTATGCATACAAGCAAGCGAAGTGTGGGGAGACCCCCCACACGATGGACCGACGACACTGTAGCCTTCGCAGGAAGTCGGTGGATGGAGGTGGCACGAGATCGCTCGTCATGGCGCTCTTTGGGGGAGGCCTATGTTCAGCAGTGGACTTCTAAAGGCTGACATGATGATGATGATGATGATGATGATGACTATGCATACATGTGAAACCTGTTCCGTCTAGACGTGAGGTTGGACTCCAGTCTAAGCGAAGTTTGCCTCTAGTATGGCATCCAAATTTTGGCGCTAACACAGCGAACGAATAACTAGCTAATTTTTAACGGGCATATATTTCCTGTGGTGTCATTTATTTCTTATTTGGTCAAAATACACGATTGTTACATTTTCATCAGCGGCCGTTTTTTGCCCACACACACGAGCACTCCACTCCACACTCTATTTCTCGGCCATTCTACGTCCCGACTTCTGTCCTGCCATTTGGGTATAATAGTCGTCTTTGTGTTTAAGGTCATTGAGCGCCATCTAGTGAAACTCATGTGGTGGACCATCCACTTTAAAGAAAGTCTGAAGAGTAAGGACCAGAACGACGGTCGGGCACTGACGTATATCGAAATGGACAGTGATGAAAATCTCTTAATCGGCATAGAATTACATATCAAGAAGTGGTTGACTTAACAAACTTTTTTGCGAATTTCCCTTAGAGAAAAGTCAGCGCCATCTCTTGGATTTTATGTTAACTACGATAACCATCAGGAACGCGTGGTTGATAATGCGAAAATAACCGGACGACGTAACCTTTGAGAAGCGGCTTACTGAAACTGGGACCAAAGATAATGTATACACTAAAAATATACAATTTTGTGACTTATTAGTGTGTATTATATTCGGAGAACAAACAGATGATTATGAATACAATACGATAGTAATAGAAAATCTAATTTTAACCTTTTCATACACATTAAGTGAATCAAAAGGCGCAAAATATGTAGGAAGTTCTTTTTCGTTGTAAAGATGTAAAGAATCAGCAGTTAAGGATAATCTTAAGACTATTTTTTTGCCATCCTCTCTCACTCCATTATATCTTTCCATCCAAAGGCTGACTGGAAGAGATCGCTTTTAGCGATAAGTCCGCCCGTTGTACTTTAGCTTTAAGATTGTTCCTATCTATTGTAAATTTTTGGAAACTTGTGCATACATTTTTGTAGATTAAGTGGTCAATTTTTTTGCGCGGCCTTCGATTATTCTTGGAATCATCAATTCTAGACAGTGTAACAAACAAAACATAATATGACATGTATACTTCTAAACTCAGTCCAAACCGAGATAATGAAGTTTACATATATGTAGGGCAGGTTGCGCATTTCTATTTTCGCGCGGCCATCAATGAAATATGGAATTATCAAATCTAGTCAGTGTAAAAACAAAAAATATGATGCCAAGTATACCTCTAAACTCAGTCTGAACCGAGATTATGAGGTATACATATATGTAGGGCAGGTGGCGCATTTCTGTTTTCGTGCGGCCAACAATGAAATATGGAATTATCAAATCTAGTCAGTGTAAAAACAAAAAATATGATGCTAAGTATACCTCTAAACTCAGTCTGAACCGAGATTATGAGGTATACATATATGTAGGGCAGGTGGCGCATTTCTGTTTTCGTGCGGTCAACAATGAGATATGGAATTATCAAATCTAGTCAGTGTAAAAACAAAAAATATGATGCCAAGTATACCTCTAAACTCAATCTGAACCGAGATAATGAGGTATACATATATGTAGGGCAGGTGGCGCATTTCTGTTTTCGTGCGGCCAACAATAAAACATGGAATTATCAATTTTAGACAGTGTAACCACAGAATAAATAATAGCAGAAGTTGCACTTCGCGCAACCATTAATAGAAATAACGACTCTTTCTACTAAGCGTCAAAGTGCAAAGTGTGATAATTCAGCTCGCATAAGAGCTCAGTGCCTAACGCGATATTCACCTAAACGTTGTCGCTCTCTTCTAACGCGTAACTCTGTCGATGTCTGGCGCGAAGTGACGCGCTTGCTGTGGCGCTGTGTCTATCTACCTTCTTGATCACGTAATCTATCTTATGTTTAATGCGTATGATGACACGGTCAATTAGCTAGATAGAAAATGAATATTTAAGTCCGTCTTTCGTAATTAACAAATGAAAATAAACCTTCAATCTTTAGGCTACCTAGATACCTCTTTTCGT
Source organism: Alsophila aescularia (assembly GCA_946251855.1). Taxonomy (NCBI): domain Eukaryota; kingdom Metazoa; phylum Arthropoda; class Insecta; order Lepidoptera; family Geometridae; genus Alsophila; species Alsophila aescularia. The sequence goes on from OX276374.1 coordinate 61,311,762, forward strand.
AGAACAAAAAACATAAAAAACTGGTTGTTTACATTTTCACTATACTAATTCTTAATTATCTCAAACAAGTGGACCGACTTACATGATTCAATCGAATAAAATGGTTTTAGACCTAGAACTTTCATTTGACACCAAAATTGTTAAGATATCTCAACAAACAAAGCATTACATTTTCAAGTTGCTCTCGTAATTATCCAACATGTATGAAACGCGTAACAATTCTTTTAAAAACTATCTTAGACCTTGCGGCACGTATGTCAAAGTTTATATAATGTGTTAAAATGTTGAATACTTTTTGTCTCGAAAACTGACTGTGCCAAGATCCCCGCCACGTTTCGTTCACCGCTAGACTTACGTGCCGCTAGCTATATCAAACGTTAAACGTTAAATTTATTTTAAACTGGGTCTAATTCAATATAAAAGCAATCCAATTTTATTTGTAAACAACACGATAATCTAAAATACTTAAGTAGGTAGGTAGGTAGTTCTAAAATACTTGAAAATGAAAATGTTGAAAATGTAAATCGTTTATGGAACAAGTTCCACTTAATATTTACATTCTAGTCAAACGACAAAGAAAAAATACAATGTAGGTACCTATCTAGGTAGATACAAACTAACGGACTCCGCTTGCAAAGTCGAGGGCAAAACATAACACACCTATAAATATATACCTAAATATTTTTTTATCCGTTTAGTCATTCAGAAGAGATGTGATAACTTTATTGTGATAAAGACACAAACAAATTACTCTGAGTCTTTTTGCCTACTAAGGCATCCCTTCACACAACAATTGTTATTATTGGTACGTTTCGCCATTACTAGCGAAAGTTCAAACATGCGACACGGTAAGCGTCTGAATGCAAGCGCGCGCGGCGGCCTCGCCTTATTTGTAGCGCCGGGGCTCAGCAATCTGTAGGTTATTAGCTCGCGTAAGTAGATAGAGTGACAGATGCCTGGTGTAACCAACAAAACATATTATGACATTTGGGTATAAAGCGAAAAAAGAAATGTGCCACCTGACCTACAGGGCCATTATTCTCTATGAACAGTCACACGCGTAACGCGTCGTGCTGTGGAATCGTTCAGAAAAGTACGGCAATTCTCGAACATGCACGAACATTTCCACGCAGATATCTTAACGCGGCGCGTTACGTGGCCGAGTGGCAATAGAGAATAAGGGCCCAGATATGTAAACCTCTTTATCTCGGTTCGGGCTGAGTTTCGAGGTATAAGGTTCTAGGTTCTGTCTTCTTGTTTGTTACACAGTATATAATTGATAATTACATATTTCGTATATCGCCGCGCGAAAAAATAAATGCGCCACCTGCCCTAGGAAAATTGACATTGTCTTTTGAGATGTCGATTTTCATGTACATCTAAATTGTAGAACAGAACTTAAAAAAACAATTTGATGACAGTAGGTAAGTAGAATAATAATAGTATCATCGAGCCTATGTGATGATGGAGCTGGAAAGCAGGTATTTAAACCTTGCTAAGTAGTGCACGGTAATCTCTGTACGTTGACAGTTTACACAGAGGATGTGCTATTTTTTTACGACAGATTGATGATGATGCTTTCTGGAGCTTATGTGAATTCTAAGCGTGATCTGATCAAACTGGTAAATATTAAATGCTTTTATAGTATGTTTCATCATGCTGTTGTCGGATGACACGACTCCACAGTTTATTTGATACACACGAGCTCAGAAGGAAATCTACAAATGAGAAGTTTAAAATATTATATGAGTTTAGGAGATATGAGGGAATTGATGAATAAACTAATTTAGACTGCTGCATAATAATTCTACTTGTTAATCTGAGGATAAACATTAAATAAATCTACACTAATATAAAAAGGAAAGATTTGATTGTTTGTTTGTTTGTTTGTTTGTAATGGATAAATTCAAAAAATATAAACCCGATTTTAAAAATTCTTTCACATAAAGAAAGCTAAATTATCAGCGAGTAACACTAAAAAAAAAAAAAAAAACAAAAAATTAGAGTTCCCTGCAATAATGAAACCCGAGGTATTAAATTTTGCAAAAAATCTCAATTACTTTGTATCACAAACCAAAGAGTATATAAATATTACGTAAGATTAAAAACTAAGAAGGAGATACGGGTCTTTGTATATTTGTATATGGATCGTTGCCATGGAAACAAAATCTTTTTGAGTTTATCCATTACAAACAAACAATCAAATTTTATAATATTAGTGTAGATAATCAAAATGTTGAAACATCTTTATAAAGTAATAGCGTTCCGCGCCGATGATGTTCATACATTACTGTAAGCGATTTAAAAAGTATATAAAATTGCCGCGCCCTGCCCGTGGTCCACCTACAAAGTTCACCTGGTTGTTCGGGCAATTTTTCTTATCCCGAGGCCCACATCAACATTTCTGGGTGTACCATGGGTTTTTTTCTTCCCATGGTCCACCTTAGTTCACCTGGCTGTACCGAGAGCATTTTTTCCCCGTGGTCCACCTCATGATAACTGGGTGTACCAGGGGTTTTTATTTATTTCCATGGTCCACCTTAGTTCACCTGGCTGTACCAAGGGCAATTTTTTCTTCCTGTGGTCCACCTTAGTGGACATACATCAATTAATTAAAAAAAAAAAAACTTTGTTTCATAAAGATGGACAACGTCATCACGAAAAAGTAAAGTCAATCTGTCAAAGAAAGGAAAAGTTACAAGTCGCAAGTGTGACGCTTACTTTTGTAACTAACTTTTAATCTTGGTGGATTTAGATCTGATTTTGTGGGTGTTAAATCCGGAGTTCCTCAGGGATCACATTTGGGCCCCTTATTCTATAATGCTTTTTTGTATGACATATCTACCTGTTTCGTGAATAATGTTAAACACTTACTGTACGCTGACGACAAGAAAATTTTCATCAAAATTAAGACACTTGATGACTGTCTTAAGCTTCACAGTACAGCCTTAATAATCTTACAGAATATTACACCAAAAATAGAATTATGATCAATGCAAGGAAGTGTCAAGTTATAACTTTTACCCGCTGTAAATTACCCATTAATCATACATACTTCATAAGTAATACTTGTATTGAACGTGTAGATACTATACGCGATCTCGGTGTCATGTTAGATTCTAAGCTTTCTATGTCAACGCATATCGACTGCCTGGTTAGTAAAGCTTACAAAAATCTGGGTTTTGTTAAGCGGACTTGTAAAATCTTTAATGACCCTTCATGTATTAAATTAATTTATATGGCATATGTCAGGAGCGTTTTGGAATATGCGAGCCCAATTTGGAGTCCTCAATATATTAATTATAAGAAAAGAATTGAAAACATTCAGAGAAAATTTATTCGTTACCTTAACTATAGAACGAAAACTAGAATTAATAATTACCAGGTAAACTTACGTCACTACAGACTCATAAACTTGGAAGATAGAAGAATACTGCTTGACATGACTTTTCTGCAAGATATTGTTCTGAGTAATATTGACAGTCTCTACGAGTACCTTGTTAATTCTAGAACATATAATACTCTCAGATATAGAACCAGACAAACAAAATTTTTAAGTATAGCTCTTCTGTTCTATAGTATAGAACAAAACAAAGTATGGTGGTAACTTCGTCGTTAAGAGACTATCTAAAACTTATAATAGCTTAGTTTTTAACATAGACCCTTACATTTGTTCCAAGAACTCTTTTAAATATCAAGTCTCCAAAGTTCTTCAAGCTAGGAGCTTTTCTCAATTATAAGCACATTCTGTACCCATATTATGTATTATTATTCTATTTTTATAATGTTGTTTTACTTTATATATTCGTACTTACTTACATTTACTTCACATGCACATGTACACACTAATACACATTTACACACATCCTCACACATAGTTACACATTCAAACGCTAGAGAGCTGTAAGAAAAATGTATGTTAGTTTAGGGAGATCTATTATTAGTCTATATTGCGAACATGTTAAACTTATGTATCTTTGTTTTGTAAATGCTGTTGATCTTCTGTACAATAAATAAATAAATAATATATATAGCTCCAATATTATTTAAAAGGTATCAGACGATTATCGACCTTATTGACATGACCTAAGTATCTTGTTTCTTCGTATTTTGACTAAATAAACGCAGTAAATGCCGAATCTGACTAAATCTGATTAATGTCAATAAGTGTCGAAATCGTGTGAAGCTAATTTTTGAAATGCTTACATAGCTTCAAAATCATTTCAAAATTAAGACTTATGACTTTGAGATTACAACTTTTGATTTGCGTTTTTTAACTTGCGTCTTTTGACTTGCATCTCGTTACTTACGACTTTTGACCTTTGCGTTCGCCCCACTTTCCTCACCATCCCCCACCTTCCCCAACCATCCCCTACAATCCCCCTCACATCCTCCAAAGTTGACTCTAAATCGGTATTTAAAAGGTGTCATGTTAAGTGATACTATCTTAGAGCCATGTGAAAGTTATTCCAATAGACGTGGCTTTTTATTCAAGACAAAAATATTCTAATTTCGTTCTTATTTTTTTCCAAAAAAGAAAAACAACCAAAATTTTGCATTTCGGGCACTAGTCGTCGTCCGTCAGTATCCGCCGAGGCTTCTCCGAGGAAGGACCTGCATCCCAATTCCATAACTTGGCTACAATCGGATTATCACTTTTTCATAGCAAATTCGACTCTATCGCAAGGCATTAGTGGTTGCGATACTGAGAATTCGATTGAAGCCAAGTTATGAAATCGGGCTGCTGTTTCGTTTGTCCTTGCAAAAATACCCCTCGCGCAGCGCGCTTAGTACATGTATGATCATTGTAACGTAGAGCCGTAAATAAATGTTTGGCGTAGTAAAGTTATCGTATAGGTAAAAATTGTGAGTAACGTATTTTTATTCATTGATGTTGATTTATATTTTCCAAAATGGGTAAGAATAATAAAATAATTCAGATTGGAACTGAAAATAAAAATTATATATTAAATAAATATAATAGATACTTACCTATCTCTACCTAAAATAGGTATGTAAATACTTGAAAAGTTGTAAACAGGTAATTTTTTTTATAATAATAATTAGTAGGTAAGTATTTTCATTTTTAATTATGTAGATAAAAGTTTGTTACAAAAAAAAAACAAAAAATACTTACCGATACTTAATCAATTACCTAACTCATTTATTAACGGTATACGATTTACGTTGACGACCAACATTGTTTAGGCAAGTATGCCACAGTATAAAAAAGTAAAATTTTCTGAACAGATTGAGTTACTAAGTTAAAATTCTTTGCTCAGTTACCCCAAACTAATACTTAGGTCAATAATTCAGTATAATTGAAACGATGGGAAATGAAAAAGTAGTGTGGTAAGTTCGCCAATTCTTGGCCAATTGCTAGTAAAGGTGTTTTTTTTTTATTTGATATATAACTGAATATGCACATTTCGCCAGTTTTCGACCCTAAATCTAGTTTCGTCCACCTGCTGACTAGTTTTCGAACAATCACTAAAATCAAGGATAAAGTAGAAACAATGTTTTGATAGACGTAGGTAAGTAAAAATTGTTATAAAAATACAAAAAACCCGACTGGCGTGCAGGCGTGGGGCGCGGAACACACGACGCAAACGTATGCTCGTACTCGTGTTTTTGCTTTTCAGCCTCGCTAGCGGACGGCATAATATAATTTTAACGTTTCATATTTACTTACATATTTTAAAATAATAGTTGCAATTGTAATATTCGACTAATGTACTAACGTGAATAATCAAAAATTAAAAATTTTGTAAGAAGCTTAAAAGACATTTGCTACTATTTAGGAAAAAGAATTGTATATTTTTGCAATGGTCAAATATAAAAATATGAATGTTTATATCTGAAATAAATCAAATTGAATATACATAAATGCACACAAACTTTTGGATATTTATTATAAGATTAGATTGCAATTCCAATAATAATTCAGACCTAGGTACCTACATAATAATTAAACGTACTCAGTAGAAAAGCAAATTTATTTTCTCTTTCGTACCCACCCAATATAGCGAAAAGCTAAACCAGATTATACCCTAACCCGATCTACATATCTTCTGCATTTACTATACTGTGGCATGCCCAAAAGCGCGGCGGCATCCCTACTCACACCGTGTTTCTCGCTCGCTGCGTGTTTACGCTCGAAACATTTGCGGGGGCTGAGGAAATGTTTTTATACCTACATACTGCCCTAGAAGAGCGCCTTAATGTGTACTTTATACCACGGAACTTGTAAGAAAAATAAGTCTCACTAGTTCCGTCACGTAACTTCTCTAACGGAACTATTGGGAACAAACGGTATTTTCTAGGTTGACCACGGGCAATACATTATAAAAACCTTATATTAATAACTCCATAGGTGGACCATGGAAAAAAATTAAAACCCCTGGTACAGCCAGGTGAACTAAGGTGGACCATGAAATATTGATGAATTATTGAAATATTGATGTGGACCACGGGAAAAAAAAAATTGTCCCTGGTACAACCAGGTGAACTTTGTAGGTGGACCACGGGCAGGGCGTGAAAATTGCAAAGTCAAGATAAATATTCAAAACGTTAGTTAGCTTCCCGATGATAAGAAATTACATATTTTATTGCATTTTATGAAGTGTTCGGTGCACCCTTTCACCACACAATTTGCCATTTTGTCACAATACCAACCGCGGCCGCCTTCCGTCATAGTTGCAGACTGACTAGCTCACGTTGGTGTCACGGCAGTGAATTTGACACCGATGAATTGGCGACCTTGTAAATCGCCTTCCGCCCTATCTTTACGAAGTAAATATATATGTCTATGCTTAATCGGTCACTTATTACAGTCAAAGTGTGGGCTCGATTCCGTTAGCTAGCACTGGAGTGTAACCAACGCTGTTATATTTCAGAGGCGGCTCTGTGGGCTCGTACACGATGTCCCACGGCATCGAGCTGATCCGGCGGCGCGTGGCGGAATACATAGAGCGCCGCGACGGGTTCAAGGCCAACTGGCAGGACATCTGCCTCTCGGGCGGCGCCTCCAACGCCATCAAGAACTGCCTGCAGCTGCTCTGCAACCAAGTCGACGGAAAGAACTCGGGTCAGTCTCCTAGATACGAATGCACTGAGCGCAGGTGGTCTCTAGCTCTGTAATACAAGAACTGCCTGCAGCTCCTCTGTCTGCAACCAAATCGACGGAAAGAACCCGGACCAGCCTCTTAGATACGAGTGCACTGATCGCAGGTGGTCTCGTGGATGATGCTTCTCGACAAATCGGTCTCGGGATGAAGTTAGACAAGACCATGATCATGTTTAACGATCTTACTACTCCGAGACCTGTAGTCATCAATAGTGAACCCCTAGAAGTTGTTAAGGATTATATCTACCTCTGGCAGACTTTGCAATTGGGCAGAAATAACTTCGATAGGGAAGCCAACAGAAGAATTCAGTTGGGCTGGGCGGCATTCAGAAAACTTCGTCAGGTCTTCTCTTCATCCATTCCATAATGCCTGAAGACGAAAGTCTTTAATGTGTGCGTTCTACCAGTTATAACTTACGGAGCCGAAACGTGGACACTAACAGTGGGACTAATCCACAAATTTAAAGTCGCTCAGCGAGCTATGGAAACAGCTATGCTCGGGGTTTCTCTGAAGGATAAAATACGAATCGAGGTTATCCGCCAGAGAACCAATGTCATCGACATAGCTCAAAGGATTAGCAAGCTGAAGTGGCAACGGGCTGGCCACATTTATCGAAGGACAGACAACCGCTGGGGTAGACGTGTCCTCAAGTGGAGACCACGTCTTGGCAAACGTAGTGTAGGATGCCACCTGCCAGTTGGAGTGACGTTCTGCGGAAGACGGCCGGCAGAAACTGGATGAGAACTGGATGAGCGGGCTTTGTGGCGTTCATTGGGAGAGGCCTATGTCCAGCAGTGGACGAACACAGGCTGATGATGATGATACTTTATGGTAGCGCGGGTCACAAATAAGTACTTCGCATGTTTTAGGTTCATACATCTGGGTGATATACTTTTAACCCAATATGTGTCTACGTAAAAACGAATGTTCAAAGAACGTATTCTTATCACAAAACTATAAATCTTGTTCACGTGACACTACATCGCTTGGTAACAGGCCCGTCTGAACATTGAACAGAATCCATTAGTGCCATCTTTGACCTTGCACCGCCTCGCTCTTATTGATTTAGCGCGCGACACGTCAAACTGTTACGAGTATGTGACCAAATGTGCGGATATCACATAATAAGAGCAGGTATTTAAGGGATATATTTTGTTTTACGAAAGTTGTTAATTGTACATTCACGTTCAGATATATTAATTGTTTCGAATCACGACAATGTTAGTTGTTATGGTATATATTCGACTTTAATAACCTTCAGGTGTTGACTCAAATAGATTAATAGAAGCTTTGACGTGTTTCTAATAAAACATTAAACTAGGCACGGGCTTTTTGGCAAGCAAGCAGCAATGTCTTTAGAAGCATACCATAGTCACTGTTAATAGCTAACGGTCAGGTACTTACAATGCTAGTTTATTTACTAATGATGCAGCCGACAAGGACAAACTTATAGCCGTCATGCAGACGAAACTAATGACATGGAATCAGTTCATCAGACACTCAAAGTGATATGGTTTGTTGTGCAAATAGCGCGACTGAATTGTCAGTGGTCATTTAGACAATTTTGTGGCAGCATCAGCTCACCGATCCTATTCAGAATTATGTATTGCTGTGTAACAAAGAAAGTTACATAGAACATGAATTGTAAGGATAACAATAATTAATCGGTATAACATTGGATCGGTATTGAATCTGTGACGTCTCGTACCGAGTCACTGTACGAAACTTCAAATTCCATTAAAGATCCCATTCCAATTTTGTTCAAGAGTAAATCAAATTCAGATTCATTGTGTGAGCACATCAGATTCGTAGAGACACGTGTCAATGAATCAGCACCAACATCAAGCTTCAAACCAGGTTACATCGTGTAGTTAAACATCTTTGGCTCATAACTTTCGAATCGGCAATCAGCTACTGCCTGTCAAACGAAACTGTGCGATAAGATTCTTTGATTTGTTATCTCCGCACAGTGCATCAATATTTTTGGTGTTATATTTTCGGATGTCGTTCCTCGCACAGCTCTAGCGGACTGTCATCCTAACAGGCGATCGATACGTTTCCAGGGGTGCTGATCCCTATCCCCCAGTACCCGCTGTACTCGGCGTCGCTGGCGGAGTATGGACTGGGCCAGGTGGGGTACTACCTGGATGAGGACAATAACTGGGCGCTGGACCCAGAGGAGCTGGAGCGCGCCAGGAGCAGCGCCACGGACCGCGTGCGCGCCCTCGTCGTCATCAACCCGGGGAACCCCACGGGACAGGTACACTACACTACACTCACTAACTTTAAATAAACATCTAAATACTTCACTCCTTCATTTATTTATTCAATCGATCACCAACACGGTACACACCAACACATTCACAATCGATCACCAACACGGTACACACCAACACATTCACAATATTATACAATTGTTCGTAAAAATCAAATCTAATGCCACAGTAATTATAGGATAGGACAACATGCAAATATACATTAAAAAGAAATTGAAAATGAGTGAATAAAAATCAACTAAAATTAACTTGAAAATAAATTATGATATAAAAAAATGAAATAAAAAAATGTAATAAATTTAATAAATACAGAATTCATAAAATTAATTAAATTAAATTAAGAAGAGTCAGGTAGTCAAACTCTTTTTAAAACTGAATTTTGTCGATGAATATGTCAAATTCCTTAAATTTTGAAATTTTCTTTATGACCAAGATAGAGTGAGGACCAGCAACATCATTTAATACGTTCACTCACTCATTCAGTCATTGACTATTCAATTATTCCCTTGCATTATTCACTTATTAATAATTCTTCATTTGTTTACACGTTAATTATTAAGTAAATCATCACTCATTATTACAGTTTCGGTCAATAATCATTTGTTTACTTATCCATTCGGTCATTCATCACACATTAATTAATTCTTTAACTGATTTATCACTCTTTCTTGACACTCTATCATTTACATGTTTATTCATTCAATCATGTATTCATCATTCAACGTCAAGTTATGTATAAATGAAATAGTACCGTAATAGTGCAATCGTCTTCTCAGAAACTAAGACAGTAGAGTTTTGTCCTTTGTCTTTTAAATGTGTACCAGTATGTTTGTCATTTAACTGCTAAGTCTATGTTTAAATATCTATGGTAAGTATGTATCCAAACGTGTCCGCTAAGTCTGCGTCGCTGTGTATTGCAGGTGCTGACGCGGGATAACATAGTCAGCATCCTCAAATTCGCACACAAGCACCACCTCATGGTGTTGGCGGACGAGGTGTATCAGGACAACATCTACGCAAAGGGAAGTCAATTCTTCTCCTTCAAGAAGGTAAGTTCTTCTCTTTTAAGAAGTTCTACTTTTTTTACTTTGTATAACGGCGTCAACTTGTTTTATTTTCCATCTAGCCCCGGGGTATGCCCTCGTGGACATTTTTCGGAGTAAAACGTAAAAAAATACGCTTATAAATCATGATATTTTCAAGATAACAGACAGAGAGACATTTGGATTACATTAAATTTATGGACTGTATGTCGAATTTCGTCGATCAATATGTCTCGACTTGCAAGTCATACACAACATTCATTTACGTTAATAATTTATTTGAATACCTTTACGTCATGTGCATACATTTACCCGAGATAAGTCTCGTTTCCAGGTCATTAATGATTATTGTGAAAAGAAGAGACCCGAGTGACAAACCCTGGTTTACGCCAAAATGAGTGTGGTAGGATAATGAGTCATAACGTACATGCTGAACGAACAATACCTTGTTGCGAAGATAGTCTCCGAAGAACACGACAAAGAACATAGGCGGAATTTTATGCGATAAATCTTGCAGCTTCTTGACATATCATCTCTACAAAACTTAAGTAATTATTATTCTACGTTTTTTCAACATAACCTGTAAGCTAGAAAAAGCCTAGTTAACCTACCTAGTTAAATTTAAAAAATCATGAAATTGTAACTTGATTTCCTTCCTACAATGTTTAACCGGCCTTGTTGCCTGCCCAACGGGTGAAAAAATACATATATTACAATGACGTTTCCGGTTCGGACGTCAAAATTGTCAACACAGTATACTTCCCACCCAGTTTTTTTAAACCAAAGGAGGTTGAATTAAGCTTACTGGTGTTAAATCTTTTTCACCTTGCGATAAACAGAATAATAATATCGTAGGAGAGTATCAATAAATAATATAGACTGTGCTATAGACAAAATGGTATGTCAATATAAAACATCTATAGAAAACATTATACTCGTAGCAAAGGGAATACAATGCATTATAGTTTATGGAGAAAGTGTAAAGAATTGTTGTTATAATAGGGTATGTTAATTTATTTAATTGTTTTGCACAAAAATAGTGTAGGTACAACGAAGTACTTAACGCTAAACAGCATTATCTACCAGTCATCCAGGTCGTGAAAGAAATAATAGTATATAGGGCGTGTTGGTTAAAGTTTTGAACAATAAATACGAAAGAAACAAAGGTTTGTATAAATAAAATATTTTGTGTAAGGAATTGTTGCAAAATATTTTTGCTAATAGAGGACAACTATTTCCCTGCACAGTTAAACAGCAGCAACATATCTAAATATATTGTTTTGTAATCTCGCTAGGCAGTAACAGATTGAAAATAATTCTTATTCAAAAACCTAGTCTGTTACACTAGATAGGTAATTTACAATATCTTACTTATCAATATCTACCTACAATATCTTGAAACATTATATTTATCACGCATAAGTACTTACTTGCTAATTAAGCGGATAAAATAATTAAAACCTCTAAGACTTGTTTCAAAGGTCATTAACAGTAACATAACGTTTGAACTTTGAAGCCTAATAACAATTATTCCTGGCCTCCCTAAAAAATATATCTTAGACTAACAATCTCAGGAAATGATGCTGAATTACTAGCGATATGTTTTGTCTAAAGACGCCGTGAATTTGACTGACATAAAAGTATGTTTGGGAGTTCGCCATTGTTCTTTTGTGCAAAGCCGATCAAGTTCAATTTACTCCAGAAGAACATCATTATCGATCAAACGCTATTTTGAAATCCAAGTAGACAACGTCGTCTTCCATTTTATGTGAGATATAATCAACAATAATCAGCATTGGGCTCGCGTACACGATGCCGCCGCCGCTTGATTTTTTGTCTAGCTACGAAGATACGTGTCGCACTCGCACGGACATGACGCGTATATACAGCGCAGAGATGCGGTGGCGGCGCGGCGGTTTGCTTTGACTGAGCGACATGCAAATTTTACTTTGTAGTAGAAGATAAAGTAGCAATGGGCCTGTAGTTCTGTACTAGTATTTCGTCACCGCAGATTTAAATACTTTATTACCTACTCATAATTTATTCCACTACCCGAGACAAATTCCTGAATCAATGCGCGTGAGGTCTTAGAGGCGTCTGTAATTTGTCTATAGAACTCTATAGTTGTATTTTTATCAATTTATGATGCTGTCTTCAGAACTGTTAATATTATTGCGGGCCAAGAAATATTCTTCTAAATTAAGTTAGCAAAAATCTCAGCAGTAGCTGAGGTGTTTAATACATTTTTAGTTAGTTTAAGCTCAAGTTCATTTTGCACGGTTGGTTGGTTTTCGTCCCACGACCCACGGCGCGGCGTTCGACCACTACGCCTGACCGACATACACTTTACTTAAATGGTCCATGTCCCAGGTGCTCCGCGAGTTGGGCGCTCCATACGACAAAGACCTGGAACTGGCGTCGTTCATGTCGGTATCCAAGGGGTACATGGGAGAGTGCGGGCTGCGAGGAGGGTGGATGGAGCTCGTGAACATGGACCCCGCCGTGCAGGCCAACCTGTTCAAGTGCATCTCTGCCATGCTGTGCCCCACCGTGCTGGGGCAGGCCGTGGTCGATTGCACGGTCAGTACACGTTACCGTTTCCACCGTAACTTTACCGAGGCTGGTTTCTTCTGTATTGTTGATGTTATTGTAATGTGTAATGTGTGCACAGGCGCGGCCGCCGCAGCCCGGCGAGCCGTCGTACGCGCTGTGGAAGCAGGAGAAGGACGGCGTGCTGACGTCATTAGCCGCGCGCTCGCAGCTGATCGCCGACGCGTTCAACAACATGGAGGGGTTCACGTGCAACGTCGTGCAGGTACGTGATGGAACCTCACTACAATACTTTTCTATAAAAAGGGACTCTGTCTGCACCTATCCATTAGAGTGAGACGGCACAAAAGGCAGTTAGGCTTGAATTTCCACAGCCTTCGCAAAAGACACTAAATGCCAAACCAATATATAAATTTGATTGGGACCCTAGTATATGTTTGCACTAGCATTTGTTTTTATAGTTTCTCGGACCCTGTTTTCTGGCAACTGAAAATTCAACGCATGCGTAAGCGATTAAGTTCCCAAATACCACTTACACACTCATCACCACTTTAATTATCTACTTTTACCTTTTCTTTGTTTTCCTTTTCTATTGTTCCTACTTAATTTTTCTAAATATTTGTATCTTTTATTTTTGTGTGTGTTGAATAAATGTATTTTCTTTCTTTCTTTCTTTTCCAAATACAAATATTTGAATCGTTTTATATATTTCGGATAAATAGGTATACAAAAATAAACGCTTCGAGTTAAAAAACTCCAACTTTTCCTTTTTGAAGTCGGTTAAAGATGTATGTCTTGTCTCCCCAGGGGGCCATGTACGCATTCCCACAGATCCAGCTGTCGCAGAAGGCGCAGGACGCAGCTAAGAAGGAGGGCAAGAAGGCGGACGTGTTCTACGCCTTCCGTCTGCTCGAGGAGACCGGTCAGTCTGCATACAGTACTCCATCCTTGTCATATTTCAACCACTGTGCATTGAAATGAGCCTAGACTGAGCTTGATTAGCTAGCTATTATAGAATGCGCGACGTGACGCTTAGAGCAACGCGGCTCCTGCAATCATGAGGGAGGCGCCTTAGTACTTCCAATTCCAACCGATGTAATATTACTCTGTTGTTTGCGGGGGCATCCACGCTCACACCAAACATGTTGTGATCGCGTATGAATCAAGTCGTTCTATCGCTATAAACGCACATATGTATACTTTGAGCTACACATCGTCACTCTGTACAACGTGTCACTGAATAGCCTTATAAGAACGCAGACTTATAAGGCTGTGACTATAAGGCTCGACTGCGACTGAACATTGCGCAGTAGGCTCTGATGCGCGAGTTCTGTCAACCAGACTTGCACAAATTCAAGGGGTCCAAGGTCGGTATTAATTCTTTCCCAGCTGACTACTAGGTAGTACTATTATTTATTATGTGCTACTAGGGTTTGAAGTACAGTATTCATAGAGGAATCTTTATAAGTAAATACATTAATGAAAATTTTCTATGGTTATATATTTAAACGGGACTTAATCGCGCTGAAAACTTAATATATAACAATGTGTTAGAATCGCAAAAGTTTGAAAATTTTCTAAATCTCAAAAGTAGTAAAACTAAAGTTGTTTGCCATAACGTGTGGAAAACCCCACCCCGGTACTTAATAGGTAATTATGTTACATCATGTATACACATCGATACTTACTGTGTACAAACATCTTGTTATGATATTAATTTAGGGAATGAACTCGCGAAATTGTATCGACTATCGAATCGATATAACATCGGTGATGCAGAGTTTATCGTAAAATGTAAGTAGGAAAGTGGTGAATTATTAATCTGGCGTGAGTAAGGTGAAATATTTGTATACCTTATTACCACGTTTTTATTAATTCACTTTCTTGTTTGTCCGTCTGTCGTTCCCGGTGGAATCTTGTAACTCAAATTTCGAGCACTTCCCGATATCTGGTTGAAACTTTCAGGGTAGCTCACAAATAGATGACAATACATTCTAAAAAAAAACCTGGTAAAAACCACGTTTTTTTACAACAACATTTATAACATATTTTGACGTGTAATATCTTTCCGCTTGCTTTCCTGTAGTTTATTTTGACGTGTAATATCTTTCCGCTTGCTTTCCTGTAGTTTATTTTGACGTGTAATATCTTTCCGCTTGCTTTCCTGTAGTTTATTTTGACGTGTAATATCTTTCCGCTTGCTTTCCTGTAGTTTATTTTGACGTGTAATATCTTTCCGCTTGCTTTCCTGTAGTTTATTTTGACGTGTAATATCTTTCCGCTTGCTTTCCTGTAGTTTATTTTGACGTGTAATATCTTTCCGCTTGCTTTCCTGTAGTTTATTTTGACGTGTAATATCTTCCCGCTTGCTTTCCTGTAGTTTATTTTGACGTGTAATATCTTTCCGCTTGCTTTCCTGTAGTTTATTTTGACGTGTAATAATATCTTTCCGCTTGCTTTCCTGTAGTTTATTTTGACGTGTAATATCTTTCCGCTTGCTTTCCTGTAGTTTATTTTGACGCGTAATATCTTTCCGCTTGCTTTCCTGTAGTTTATTTTGACGTGTAATATCTTTCCGCTTGCTTTCCTGTAGTTTATGGGAGCGATTTATGAAAAGCGTAACCAAAGTGTGTAACATGAAGCTGGAGAAGCACGCGCTATATGATTTGACCAATGAGCGCGCGCGGTGCTATCAAGCTAGAAACCATCACATAAACTGTTTAAAGTGCAAAAAACACTTCAGTCAGGAATAGAACTCGGGGAACAGATTTGTAGCCGAGCGTTTACAAGCTGAGCTATTCAGACATACGGTTTTCTGACGAAAAGTAAGATCTAATAATCAGATAAAGTAGTTGATGATTCACAGTTTACCAATGAGACAACTTGTATTATTGTACATTACGCTGTACACGGCAACGCCGCGGGCACAGCTAGTTGACAATAAAATACCTACTTTGAATTTGAAACAAACGGTTCAGGCGCAAAGGTCATGTTCGCAAAACGTCATCGTGGCGCATTCGCAAAACGTACCAATATCAAAAGGTGTAACTTTGAGTGGTCCCCGCAGGTATCTGCATAGTGCCGGGCAGCGGGTTCGGCCAGCGCCCCGGCACCTTCCACTTCCGCACCACCATCCTGCCGCAGCCGGCGCTGCTCCAGGAGATGCTCGACATCTTCAAAGAGTTCCACGACAAGTTCACCGCTGAGTTCAAGTAGGCTCGCCGCGGTACTGTCGTGCAATGTACACTGTATAGTGCACGACAGTTCACCGGTCGCCTAGTGCAGCTGTAGCGTAACGTTAGTGGAGGTCGGCGGCGTGTGGCGGCTACTGTGAGGCCGCTAGTGCACTGCATCTAAATGTTTAGCACACAAATCAAATGTACTCGGAGGACTTACACACAGAAAATATCCAAAACTTAATTTTGGCGTGCGCCTTCTGCGTCACGCATAGGATAGGTTGTGTGCAAAAGTAGGATTTGCATCCTATAAAAAAAAAAATAAGAAAATTATATCATAGGGTGCTGTGGTCGCGAGCGCGCTCCACGCAGAAAAGCTTATTATTCTATCGTTTTTGTTTGTATATTTATGAATGATAGTCCGCTTATACAAAGCACCGAACTATCAATGAATGCCCTTTAGTAGCAAATACATTGACGTGTGTGCCGATAATATCTTCAGAATCAATTATTATTAGTCATGCTTATAATTATCTACCTGTCATCCTAGAAGTGCATTAAATATGTAAATCTTTTAGGAAACATCTTCCACTAAACAACATGGAAGTATTTACGTGCAATAGCAGAAATTGATCTGTTGGCTTTCTTGTTTGGTCTTTTTTAATAAGATTGAATTATAGGAAGGCGCACAATCTTTTCATAGAAGTTACACGGACTACCTGACTTTGATACGCACCTGTCTGACGCGTGGAACCGTGTGCGCGTGCCGCAGTGGGCTGCGCATTACATTTTTCAATAAATATTATTTTAAGTAACTTACTGTTATTTATTGTTGTGTTCTCGCCACATTGCTTTGTAATGTATGGAGATTGTTCAACGACAACCTACACCAAATTTGACAACATAGAACAAAATATTTAGTCGAGTTGTATCTTACCCGCTCGATCGCAGCTGGTACTCGTAGCTACACAAGTACTACTGCAATAACGGTTTTATAAATTTTAAAGAGTAACATTACATAGATTCTACAAATATTATCTTTATACAATTATTATTATTATTTAAATTATAATTCTTTGTTTCACATATAAACAGCAAAAATGTAATGTCATTCACGTACACATTGCGATTTTTATTTTTTTATAGAACGAGTGTGAAGTGATGCGAATTACTTATTGTAAATGTCAAGTTTCCGATCGAGTAGATACTTCTATATATAAAAGGTTTGCTGTACTAAACGGTCTACATATTTCATTATCTTCTTTTAAATCTGTAATAATATTCAAAATGAACTACTTAAACATACTAAAAACAGGATATAAAGTGAAGAGTATTAAACTAATGTTTAAGTTGAAATATATTAGCTATCTATGTATTAATGTTGTTTTTTTTAATAAGTTTTATGTTGTTATCATTATTCTAACAACTTTTTTTCCTTGTGAATTCGAAGCTTCTTGTGCAACATCTTAGTAAAATAAATGTTATGTAGCTGAAACAAAATAAGTCTCGTTCATTATTGAGTTCTTATTTCTTATTATATAATATAAGTATGTGTAACTAAAAGACGTGTAGTATATAATAAAGATGACAGAGAAACTGGAATCTATTTATAAGTAAATAATTGATTATATGTAGTGATGTGCTATTTATTTGAATTAGTATATGTTAGAAATAAAGTATATTGAAAAAAACTTCTCTGTTGTATATTAGTCGCGTCTACAAGCAATCTGTTTTATAATACTTATACATTTTTGTATATAATTGTTGTATGTATAATCTAGTCGCGGCTGTGCCATTTTTCCCCGCACAATTTTGATGTTAACATCAAGTTATCAACAATTTAACAGCACTATATTTTTATTTTTTAACGGTGTTTTAAGAAATTATACACATTTATTTTGTTGCATTTTTCTAACCGGCTTGGCTTTTTTCTTAGTTTTATAACGGTGTTTAAGTTAAAGTTGCAGGACTGTCGTCGTGTTGTTTGTTAGGGTGACATTCCTGTTCGAATCCTGTACGAGATTATCGATTATGTCGTTGTTAGAACATTGTTAAATCGAATAAACTAAGTAAAGTGAAAGTAAATCTTTTATTTACCAGAAGTTACGGAAAACATTAGTCTTGTCTTTTAGTCGCACATTTTAATGTTAAAAATTTCGTTTTACTTCGAAAAATATATTGTTCTAGAGTCTGTTCAGAAAGAGACCTGCCGTGACGTACGACCGATCGTACATAGTACAATCAGTATTATTAGTAGCTGGATTCTTTCCGTCGGCATTTTGAATCATAAACTTAAGAAATCGTTACAGTTGTATTAGTATCAAAACGGAACAGACGCGCGTTGTACTGCTTGCTAAACAACAAAGCTAAGCAGGCACGGCCGCCCTCCAACCCCACGACGAATCTCTTTGGGGCCCTAGACAAGTAGGCTTTCTATTCTTTCATTCAATGCAATGGAATATAATGAAAATGTACGGGACTGACAGAGTTTTCGTAAGCTAAATATTAGATCAGAAAGCTATGAAAACTTTAACTCAGTACAAATGAGGCCAGAAATGACAGAAACGAAAAATAACTTGACAAAGTCAGTAACATAGACATTTCTTACGTTGTTGATAACAAAAGACATTTTCGAGAAAAATAAACAAACCTATATTCAGTTTCAGTACTACAAATTCCTTGTTTACGTTCAATTTTTGATACGATCAAAATCTTACAGTGTATCAACAAAACTGGTAAATAATATAAATTACGAAGTCATTTACCATTATCGTGGGCTATCTAAGTACCTATATCTAATACAGTACCTAATGTTCGCGAGTCTGGGGTCGACTTAGGTAGGTATACGGTATACGTAGTTTTATTATTTTTCTATTCAGATATGAGGGGATTCGGCATATTTTCCCCTTCTCGCAATGTTTCCTAAAACTTACCTAACAGCGGGCATCTAGGCAAGAATATTGACATTAAAATACGTACTGTAGTCACAGCCAATCTATATGTTTGTGAAGTTATGCTCTGTGAACGATTGCGCAGCTACTGCTGTGGGGATAAAACAGCATAAAGTAAGAGCGAGATAGAATATACGAAAAACGTAAGTGAGTGAGCGAGGCAGTTATACAATGCTGTCTTCATCTTCAACATTGGGATTGCGCCTGAAAAAAGCAGATTGCGCAGCGACTAAAATACAACTTCCGAGACACTTTATCCGCTGCGACTACTGTAGGTCTTGCATCCATCTTGTCAGAAATTATAGGGGGTTTTTCTGGCTATTAATATGGCCGTGGGGCCAGCCGTATGGTTGAAGCAAGTTCTACCATATTCCTTCTACAATAAATAACCTAAACATAAGTCTTGCGAAGTTAAGAATTACAGGTTATTACAATTATCATTAGAAATGAGAACACTCAGTCCAAATAAATCCCCCAGGGGATCTTACAGTGATTCTTCTTGGCCAGGGGATCCTTGTGGACAAATAATCCAAATGAATCCCCCAGGGGATCAATGTGGACGGAGGCCTATGTACCTACTTTCTAATGTTGTATCTCTCGATATTTCGGCTCCGTTGCATGCGCCATGATCGGAAGCAAATTGATGTTCTTGCGAGCGGGGAGTTTTAAGGGCAGACATATCAAGCTACCCCCTTTCTTACAGGTTTTTTACGGCTGATTATAGTACCGCCGTTGTCTCTTGAAACTCGAAATTGCTCCCCCCGACACACAACACTAACAGTATCTGTCTTTGCATTGGAAACTACACTGTTCCAGCTATAACAAAGGCGTACCACTGGATTCCAGAACATCGTCATTTAAACTCATCGTGCGAGACTTCAATCTAGTTATTAATTAGTGTCGTGTGGTGGCGTGTTGTCGAGATTATCTGAGGGTTGTGCAACTCTGTCCGGTGGCTTGTGTCAGATTCCAGAAGATGCTTAGCGACCACATGTCTAGTTATAGGAAGGAAGATAAACATAAACTGGACTAAATACAATCATTATTATGGGGCATTGAGTCGTCAAACGTAGCTGGGTTGATATTAGAGACCATATGATTTCACAGATTAAGATGATGAGCCGCGCTAGTCGCGTCCTAGCCGGCTTAACGCGGCGCCTCGACTGCTTCGAGCGTGTTCCCTCACCGTTGGATGGTCTCCAGAACGCTCGCACCCTGGCAACGAAGGCACTTACTATGGAGAACTTGAATCCAAACATCGTGAAGCTAGAGTACGCTGTGCGCGGCCCGCTGGTCATTCGTGCCGCGGCAATAGAAAAAGAAATTCAAAAGGTACTAAATCTTTCTATTTCCTCATTAGGTCAACTAAAGCCAGCATAACACGTCACAAAATGTTAGACTGCTGATCACTGTTTTAGGTCATTAATAATAACAATAAGTTCATTAATCAACAAGACATAAGTTCAAAAACTTAAACCCGGTCGGTTAAACTGGTCGGGTAAAAAATAGCACTTGATGACACTTGCGATGAAGATTTGAGAATTCAGTCTTCTCGTGACCACGATCAATGCAACTTGTAGCGGGTGTCAGCGTCAAGAAGGGCGAGCGTTTTCTCCAACTACCCGCATTTGGTTTTGTAAAAATTCAGAATTTGTCCGACACACGACACTAACGACATCTGCAGATATCTTCTGACATAAACCGCGACGCGAACACTTGCTTATCACGGGATTCCAGGACGCAGCCAACTTGAAACCATCCTCTCGGTTGAAATTGGGATACTTTTTAATTTCAACCGCTTCACGTACAATCCTGGAGTAGTAGTGACGTTCCGTGGAGAGGATCTTCAGGTCATGGAGTTCAATCCAGTGATTAGGGCCCGATTCGAGCAAATGCTCAGCAATTGTAGATTTATTTATCTGGCGGTTCTTTACAGCTGCAATGTGTTCTTTGACCCTTTCCGCTATAGTACGCTTGGTTTGTCCAATGTAGGAACTACCGCAGCTGCAATCTATCTTATATACGCCAGGAGTTAAATAAATATTAAAAAAATATTATTATAAAGTGATCATTTTTTATAAGTGATTATTTTTTATCATTTTTAATTTTTTATATTTATTATAAATATTAAGTTTTCAGCGCGATTAAGTCCCGTTTAAATATATAACTATGTGTTCGAATCGCGAAAGTTTAAAAGTTACAAATGTTCTATATTCGTTCTGAAGCCAAACATGTTTTTTTTTTTACCTTGTCTGTCTGTCTGTATCTTGGACGCGCATCATGCCGAAACTACTGAATGAATTCAAATGAAACTGGGCATGATTTGAGTTCATACTACGAGGTAGGACAGGATACCTTTCATCCCGAAAAATTAAAAGGTTTCCGAAGGATAGGGGTTCAAAGTTATTTCAACGAATACTTATCACGCTGAATCTACTGGACGGATTTTGATGCAAATTGGCACAGTCATAGTTTATACGATGGGTGAAAATTGAGGATACTTTTCATCCCGAAAAAAATAAAGAATCCCTGCATGATAGGGTTCCAAATTCTGTACATTGAAGTTATATTGTAATATTTTTTGTAGGCTGTTTAATATTCAATGCTGAAGCCAAAACTGTATTATAAATTTTGGTTTCAACTATAAATTTTTATCCAGTATCCTGGCCGCGAATCACGCGTAAGCGAACAGTGGAAACCTCATTATGATCAGATTCATAGTTCCTACGTAATGATAAAATAAACAGATTTACCAATAGTTTTTTATCGAATGCTCGGCTTCTATACTCATTGGATTGAGATACCAAGTACCCAAATTTCTAAGTTTAAATTTAAGCTACCTAACAATGAAACCTCATCACAATCGGTCCAGTAGTTTTTACGTGATGCGGGAACAAACATTCAGACATGATTTAAAAAAGTTATATCCTTGTTCAGTAGGTATTTTTTTACCATTTTTTTTATTTATCTATGTCGTACAGAGTTTTTGGTACTTACCGATTTATCTATATTTATAATAAAGCAATAAGAACGAAAAAGTCTTCACAAAGAAATTGAAAAAAAGGGTCTAGGATACCCAACCAACACACTAGTGGAAATTGCAGCCTATTTTGTAACTTTAAGATATATAATAGCGCCATTAGAGTTCAGGAAGCAGTTTTAAGTTGCATAACTGATTCCACAAACGTCTTTAGGTACAAAATGTACCAAAAGTGGCAGTATCGGAACCAAATACGTCCCTTGTCTTTATAATAGTTTATTCTAGAACCAATTTACCACTTACAACTTTTATAGAGAGTTACGAAGAGCATTTGTCACTGAAAGTTTTATAAGGGTTTCTCTTGTTACTGTTATACGCCGCTCAACTGCATTAAAGAGTTAATTGTAGGCCATATAAAACAGTTGTATAAGACTTCAAATAACTACTCTTGTTCTACTAGAAGTTCTATAATAGGTGTAATATACTCTTATATAGACTCAAGTTCCAAAAAGACAATCTATGTAACTAAAGATAATTGACATTATTAAGTTATACAATAGTCATTATTTGCACCGCTGTACAGACTTAGCCTATCCGCCATTTCTCAAGAAAATTTACGTATTTATTTGCAATATTTAGATGTTATAATGATGTGTTTCATTAAATTTACTTTGTTTTTGTCAATATACAAACGACCAATTGCAGAGAATACACTGTCTATACATAATAATAATATGAAATAAAAATAGTCAAACTATTTAGCAAATATTTCTTCCATTTTGATGTTATTTCGAAAGCGCTTAAAAATTAATGGAAAAACACCATATATATGCACAGTAAATATAAAAGCGTTTTTATCCGCTTGTGTTTAACAAACTAATAAGGCACATATGAATTATTTACATAACAATCATATTTTAATGGTGGCCGATTACAATATTAATTACAATTCACCTTTTTGACATACAATACATTCATTCATATTCGTTCACTCGTTCACAAAAGTAGCTTCATATCAGGGTTAGTGTGGCGTTAATCCTCCGTTGCAGCTCTTGAGGCACCATAGTACTACTATTGTGCAGTTGTAATAGAACTAAAGGCTACATAAAATTGTGCCCAAAATGGTAATAAAGCTGCTGTATTAGGCCTCCAGTGCACGCTCTAGCACTTACGTCTTAGCACCTTTGGGCATAATCAGATTGGCTCTAAAGCTGTTATGCAACTAGTTTGTGTTGGTTGGGTAGGTACTTAACCACTGCAGTGAATGTAACCAGATTAATCCGGTAATATTATTTCTGTCTGTTTGTCTGTATATTTGTTCGCACATCACGTAAAAACTACTGGGCCGATTGCGATGCGGTTTACACTGTTAACTAAACTGTTGAAAAACTATTTGACGGCTGAACGTCTTTTTTAAGAAATGTTGTATATTGTACTTTAAAGGTACTTTTAATCCTGGAATAACACGTATGGGCTACTTTTAAATAAAATAAACACGCGGGCAAAGCTATTTTTAAGTATAGATTGAATCCGTTCACAATTTTTCGTCTGTTTACAATCTCGCCGGATTTATTACAATCTGACGGTTCCTACAAATGTACAGTGACATCATATACTTAGTTCCATACCGGATCTATTGTGATATTTAGTTATTATGTATAGTTTTGTGGTAAATATAAATTAAGAACTTGAAGAATTTATTCTAGTTTTTAATGATTCTCCAAACTGATGTTTCACTGCCCTGCATCCTGCATCATTGGTACTATTGAACTTTTGAAACAAGATGCACTAATCGCATATAAGTATGATCAGTTGGAGTGGGATAATGTTTCAAGCGATATCGTATCTCTCGCTCTTCATCCCTCACACCATGCTCAGGCCACGACCGTAGTTTGATCAACAATAATTCCATGAAAGTTGCCAAGTTTTAGTCCAAACCTATTTAGTTTGCCATTTCATCCATTGAGACGAAGAAGAAGAAAACTAACTTGTAACGTAATCTGAAATCTTTTACGTTACTGATCTCTCCAGCTTCACTGTATAATCAACAGCCTACATGACAACAGCGTACGCGCCACTGAGCCCGGTCTTCTGCTGTTCTCATGTTATTGCTACCTTACTTTGCGCAGATCGTCGCTCCATCTAGCTAGCCGGAGGGCGTCCTACGAGTGCAATCAGTTGAGAAATCAGAAATTGCCTATCCTATCGGTTATCGGTTCTTTGACATTATGTGGCCAGCCCATTGCCACTGATAATTCTGTGAGCTTTGTTGGTAACCTTCGTTCTCTGCCAGATCACCTGGTTTCGTATTCGGTACATTAGAGAAACTCCGAGCATAGCTCGCTGACCGACTGGATTTGTGGACGAGCTCACAGACATTGTACACGTTTCGGCTGCGTATGTCATTACGGATAGGACAGTTGAAGACTTTTGTCTTCAGGTATTATGGGATGGGTAACGACCAACAGGGGGAGTCTTTTGGTCGTTACTCATCACAAAATGCCTGTCTGTTGGTACTACAGTACTACTAAACTAGACTAATATTCCCAAAATTCAATAAGGTACATAAGTTCCTCTTATTGCAGGGAGCTAAAAAACCTTTCCAAAAAGTGATTAGAGCCAACATCGGCGATGCACACGCCATGGGACAAAAACCCATCACTTTTATCAGACAGGTGAGTTCCTGCTGACGGCTCAGCGCATAGTGACGTTAGCAGTGCAGTGCCGCGGAGGCACACGTTGCGAGTAGTACAAGTAGCGTAGAGCTTCTCTATCCAATATTCCTACTATCTACTTATATTGTCAACAATTTTATTACGACTATCCAGGATTTACGCCAATTATAATATATTAATAGTTTACGATATTGTAGCTATAGCGAACCAAGTACATGCGTAGTTCGGCGTGCGTCAACTTTGATCAAATTCCATAGTGAGAGACAGATTCTAACCGCAAAAATAACATTGTTCACGCGTCTTGTAAAATCTACTGGACCGATTGTAATGCCATGACTGGATCCATCCGATGTGAGGCATGTGCGATGCTGAGCTTTCTGTCCCTACCAATCACATACCGCTAGCAGAGCAATTCCAAGCTGGTAATACCTGCGATGGCCAGTTTGGGAATCCTTGAATCGGTTCAACACCAAATTCGGGCGTTGCAATAGAAGAATCCAAAACTGGATGTAATATTTGTGGAAACTCTTAACAGACTATGGATCATCTAGACTAGCTGAATGAGATTTTACGTCAAGGCTAGCGAGAGAGAGAGTGTCGTTTTAAATCTGTTCATTCAAAATATTTTCTAATATGTTCACGATAAATATGTGAAGAAAATAACTAGCTTAAAAGCTAAAAAAACGCCTGCCTTGTCAAAAAATAAATTTGCTAATAAATTTTATACTGTAGGAATATGTGCTTCTCAAGCTAAAGGCTTACAATTTGATACCCATATTGTAAATATTGGCCCCATAAGTCATAACGCCGAAAAATTGTTCTTTTTTCAAAATAAAAAAAACTATGTTTCTCGGGAGGACGCAAAGATTCTAACGATACACAATACATCTAAATCTGTGCTGGCATTTGAAAGTTATGGAGGAATAAAGAAACTCACATACATACATACATACATACAAACATACATCAATCCTAAAACATTACATTCCTTTTCTTGGGCAGTCGTTTATTAACCCTGAAACTACACTGGCCTTCAAAATTTCTTACTACAATTTTAATGTCTGTATGTTCGTCATCACGCTAAAACTACTGAACCGATTGCTATGTATGTGATTATCACTGTTGGATACCTTAGGTTTTGACTTAAAAACTGGTGTACTTGGTATCTTAATCAGATGAGTAGGAGTCCAGCAATTATTTTTTTATATGAGTGAAACAAAGTTTTAGAAGTATGTACCTATTTCTACTATTTAAGCCATAGTTATCTATACATAGCGTCTTAAATCTGCCTCCTTCGTGAAAATTGAGAACATCTTCCAGGTGTTAGCATGCGTCAGCTACCCGGCTCTGATCGAGAAGGGCGACTTCCCTGAAGATGTCAAGGCTCGTGCTACGCAGTTTCTCAGCAGTTGTGGGTAAGCGTCCTTCTACGTCTAGTTTTTGTGGAAGTCTTCGTGTTTGAGAAGTGTTGAAGACGGTGTCCTCCCGCTTCTCACTTCAGATTTCAAATGTGCAACTAGGTTGAAACAACTTCTTTAGAGAGACCCACAGGAGAAAACAGTTAGGCTGGGCGGGCAGCAGTTGGGAAACTTCGTTAAATCTTCCGTCCGTATGCAAATGTTCCTATATGCAACTTACAAATGTCGCATGTTGCATTTAGGTACATTTGCATGTTGCAATATAGGAACATTTGCATACTTAGCCCCCTTTCACCGGATATTGCTAATCTAACTAAAAGCTAGTGATGGTGCATATTTTTGTGCTATGAATACTATATTTATAAAATCTAAAGGGGCAGGCTTAATCACGATCTCTTAGTCCAACTTAACGTGCTAATAATGTTGGACTAACGTGGTCAGCTACTTATCTCTCTTATAGGCCTTCTAACCTCTGTGGCATACCTAGAATTGAAAAAAATAACTAAATGTCTCGGCCACTTACATTGAAGTCTTCTATTTGATCAGCACCGTGACATTCACTCATACTGTTTTTTTCACATGCAGCTATGCCACATTCACTCATATTGTTTTTTCACATGCAGCTATGCCACATTCACTCATACTGTTTTTTTCACATGCAGCTATGCCACAAAGGTAAAATAACTTTGTTAGCAACTTTGTTTTAGTCCAACTTTGGTAGCATATTCATCTTCAGCCTATACTTGTCTACTGCTGGACATAGGTCTCTTCTATTGCACGCCACTGAACTTGGTCTTCAGCAGCTCTTTCCGTCCTTTTTCTGCCATCCGTCTTTCACAGGTCGTCACTTCACCTGGACTCGTCTATCCCAACGGTTATCTGTTCTTCGGGAAATGTGACCAGCCCACTACCACTTTAGTTCTGTCGGTGATCTTGATTCCCTGTCGGATATTTTCATTACGAGTCTTTCAGAGAAACTCCAAGCATAGATCTCTTCAAAGAGACCTTAAATAATAATATTAGCATGTCACTAACTACTGATCCATTGCGATGCAGTTTTTGCAATGGAATAGCTTGGGATCCTGGCTATGGAATCCATAGTCTATGCATGATCAACACACACTTGTCCGTCTCATTAATATATATTTTTAGTTTCAAAAAACAGTTACATTTCAGTGGCGGTTCCGTGGGCTCTTACTCGATTTCCCACGGCATCGAAATAGTCCGGCGCGGCGTGGCGGACTACATCGAGCGCCGCGACGGGTTCAAGGCTAATTGGAGTGATGTCTGCCTCTCGGCCGGCGCTTCCAACGCCATCAAAAACTGCCTGCAGCTGTTCTGCAACAAAATTGACGGAAAGAACTCGGGTTGGTTCTAGCTCTGTTCGGAGGATACTTATTATCTAAACTTACTTACAGAAGAGAGCATGATTCTAAAAATTAACGCAAAGGTAGGCCAAACTCTTTAGCTACAAAGATGAAATTTGGACAAGAGGTTGCTAAGTTACTTATTGTATTGCTAATATTTTTATCCTAGTTTTGATGACTGTGGGGCATTCTTTAAAATACTCTTAATAAAAGTGACAACCATGAAAAATTGTAACCCCGTCCGCCTCAAGAGTTTCTAGGTGCTGTCTCTGAGTGCTGTCAGCTGTAATGGGTGTTTTTCCAGTGCTCCGGAAATACAGTCTGAAAGGTGTTTCTTTTTCCGATCCAAAGTTGAATCACGCATATTAAAAGGCCCCCCTTCCCTTCCGGACTAAACCATATGAAAAGTATTAACCTGACCTATCTTGCACTATTACTTATTCTGAAAATGAAAATGAAAATGATTTATTTTCTAGAAACATGGTAAAATAGATATGGTATAATTATAAAATAGACCAGCATGTCCCGCCAAAACTTGGCATACAAAAATTTAACACACATTTATATTACATTCATTAATAAAATAATACAATTTGAAATTATACGAACGTTAACATTAAAAGTAAATTAATCATGGGTACACAACAAAAAAAAAACATGTCACATATAAAATTATTTAAAAATAAAGTGATAATATGGGCATGTCAAAACTATGAAATAAAAATATTTATTAATTATACAATAATTCAATATGGGCATGTCAAAACTATGAAATAAAAATATTTATTAATTATACAATAATTCAATATGGGCATGTCAAAACTATGAAATAAAAATATTTATTAATTATACAATAATTCAATATGGGCATGTCAAAACTATGAAATAAAAATATTTATTAATTATACAATAATTCAATATGGGCATGTCAAAACTATGAAATAAAAATATTTATTAATTATACAATAATTCAATATGGGCATGTCAAAACTATGAAATAAAAATATTTATTAATTATACAATAATTCAATATGGCCATGTCAAAACTATGAAATTAAAATGTTTATTAATTATACAATAATTCAACAAAACGTAAAAAAAAAACACTCATAACTTACACATTTTAAAATCAAAAATTCCTTAATGTCATAGAAACAGTTTTCAGTTAGCCACTTGTGTAGTTTAACTTTAAAATGCTTAATTGGTAGCTCCCTGATTGTTTTTGGAATTTTGTTAAAAACTTTGATGACCATAACCTGACAGTTCCGATGACATAAGGCGGTTCTGCAGTTGGCCATCATTAACCTGGTTGGATCACGACTAGCACATTGAAAAAGTTTGGATTCGTTTAATTTTTCAAAACGTTCAGGGTGCTCCTTCACAAAAAATCCAATTTGTATGACATACAAGCTAGTTAACGTCAAAATCTTCAACTTTTTAAAAAGCGGTCTACATGATTCCAATGGACCAACACCACATATAGCCCTTATACATTTTTTTTGAACTAAGAATGCTTTAGTTATGTTGGTTGAATTTCCCCAGATTAAAAGACCATACCTCAGAACTGAACCCACGTACCCGTGATAGGAAGTAAGCGCAGCACTTTGATCCACCGTGCGCCTTAACCGTTTCAACGCAAAAACGAAGCGGTTGAGTTTAGAACAAACATAATCAATGTGAGACTTCCAATTGCAGTGTTGGTCTACACACAGTCCAAGAAATTTATATTCATCAGTCATTTCTATAGGCTGATTTCTACAAATTACATTAAAGTTCCTTTTCATTGTACTATAGTTACGAAAATTTATGTATTTGGTTTTTGAGATATTAGCACATAAATTATTATAATCCAACCAGTCTACTATTGAGTCAGCAGCATCATTTATTAAATTTTCATGATTTATTGATGTCAAACTATTCTTGTTGGTTACTACGACCGACACGTCGTCAGCGAAAAGTATACATTTATGATTAATTGCTGTGGGCAAGTCATTTATATAAAGTAAAAACAATAATGGTCCTAAAATACTGCCTTGCGGCACTCCACAGATGCTCGGTTGGTTAGTGGATCGATAAGCTGTCGAGACAAGTTTGTCGTTAAGAGAAAAAACTTCTACACACTGCCTACGATCAGTGAGGTAACTTAGGAGCCAATCAAGAACTAATCCTCTAATTCCATAATTTTCACATCTATATTATCTATTATTTCTGTGTCTATATACTAACGTTTAGGCAAACGTAGTGTATGACGCTCTATGGCCAGGTGGAGTGACAACCTGAGAAAAGCGGCGTTCACGAGTACGAATTGTGTGCCGTTTAACACCTTCGCCCATCGCGCCTTCTCAAATCACCGATCAGCTTTAACAGGGCGATCGTTCGTTTCTAGCCGTGCTGGTCCCCATCCCCCAGTACCCGCTGTACTCGGCGTCGATGGCAGAGTACGGACTGGGCCTGGTGGGGTACTATCTAGACGAGGAGAAAAACTGGGCGCTGGACCTCGAGGAGCTGGAGCGTGCCAGGAGCAGCGCCACGGACCGCGTGCGCGCCGTCGTCGTCATCAACCCGGGGAACCCCACGGGACAGGTGCACTTATACTTACACACATAAATACCTACTATTATAAACTTTTAATTGCGACCAGATGATTTGCAAAGACAGGCTAGACAGACTAGTCGGGCAGAGTATGCAGTCAGGTAGGAACAGTTTCGAGAGGGAAGCCGATAAGAGAATTCAGCCGCCTTTATTTACAAAAATGCTCTTATATTTATACAATACAATTTAGGTAACGGTATCTGCTCGGTCACAGGGGCAATTACAACGGTTCTCGTATTTTTTGCAACAACTAACTGGGCATCGTTCGTTAATTGTTTTACTATCAACGGCTTTTACTTTGTCGGCGTATTGCGCTTGTTACTATTCTAAAGATCATGGGAATGTAGCCGTACTTAGTCTACCGGCAACTACCCTACCTGCGCTAAGGGCTCCTGTAATAAATACATTGCGCATTGCATTGTCTAACAAGCTTAAACATAAACATTTGGCGCAATCATCTATTTCTAAACTAACGGAGGTTTTATCCCTAACGGTAACTTTATTATCTATCTTCCCTATATTACACGTTAAATCTACCTACTTACTCTAGTTGTACTACTATTTAATCTTATTCTAGTTTTATACAAATTAACTGAAGCGAAGCCTCGTAGCCGAAGTGCTTACACTTCGGTCGGCCGGTCACGGTCCCTTTGCTCTGGCCGGTGATTCCCGATGACTAATTACACATTCGCGGTCACGTGATCTATGGTCGTGGGGTCACGCGGCATCTGGGAGGCGGACAGGCTCGCTGTCCTCAACATACTCCTCCCGGCTAAGACTCGGCGGAGCCCATGACAGGAAGGACGGCGAGCTTTGTAGTTGGCCGTCGGAAGATGCCGCCTCGCGTGCGAATGTCAGCACTGCGTACCGCGCCGACTCGACCCGGTTACACGCGCTGTGCGACTCCTCTGGGCCACGTATTGCGTGGCAAGTTGTTGTCGACAACTATGACTAGGTCGCCCTCTTTGATGTTCGTCGCCGAGCGCCTGGCTGGCGCGCCAAGCGCGCCTGTCAGTGAGTTGACACGGCCCGGTGAGTGGCAGGCCGGATGACCCGCCCAGTAGCAGGTGGTTAGGCGTGATCGCCTCAGGATCGGCCGCATCTACGGAGACGTGCGTCAGGGGACGCCCGTTGATGGAGTGCTCGGCCTCCACCAACAGCGTCTGCAGCGTCTCTTCTCTCGGCGTCTTCTGCTTGAGGGCGGCCATGAGGGCTACCTTTACGGACCTCACGAGTCGCACCCATGCGCCTCCCTGATTCGGTGCTCCTGGCGGAATGAAACGCCAGGATACTCGGTGCTGCTGCCCGTAGTCTCGCAGCGCTGGCGCCCATTGTATATAAGCTGCCCGTAGTTGACTGTCCGATGTATCTGTTGACAGTGATGACACTACATCCAAATGGACGGCGCGTATCGTTAAACATGTGAGGAGTGCCGCCCATCAATTTTTATCTCGCCACGGTTTCTGAATCAGGATCTTGCCAGTGATGCTGTAGCAACTAAGGAGACCTAAGGGATCATATAACGGCATAACAGCGCTCAACGCTTCACGCTTAGTCGGATACCGGCTGAGTTTTTTCACTTCATCCTTCACTCGGTTGAGTGACGTGTTAAAACCCAGCGTGTCCCTTGTGGCGTTCCATTGTAGTCCCAGTGTCTTGTCGCTTGCTTCAAAACCCGAGAGAAGCTGTGTATTCGACTGAGCTCGGAGTTCCTCAGGTATCGCGTTCAACACAAGCTTACTGTTCGAGTTCCATCCCTTATCAAAGAGATTTTGAATTTGCTTTCCGTATTCGATACTTAGCTCATTCGACTTGTTTAGTTTACGTTCTAGATTCTGTAGTCGTTTCCACGCTGTCTCGTAGCTAGCCGGCATCTTGGGGTCATCCTTCTTCCAGGGAAGTCCGACCTCATAAAGTCCATCGACCCTCCTCGCTGTTTCGTCAAAGATGGCGATGGCTCGTTTGTCTGTTTGTCTTACCTCAGGTTTGAGTGTCACTCCAAGTGCATCTATCTTAAAGTGGGCCTCTATGAGATCGTCAAGGCGTTCATTTTCCCGTGCGTGCGCGTTTACGATATGTGGCACTGAATGTCGGTCCGTCGGTCCTCCTTCAGCGAGGTTCTCGGGGTCGTCCCATGAATTACCCAACCTAGATAAGTAAGCAAAACAGCGGGCTCGTTCCTCTTGCCGGTTCGTAGCTCTCTTGTGACTATGAGCTCCCAATTATCAGTTCCAATCAGGAGGCGCGGTCTGCCTTGCTCATAACACAAGTCCTGGTTCAAGTCTTTTAGGTGATCTAGACGTAGCAACTGCTCCGGTACGGTCTGCGGTGTCAGCTGCATACTCGTAATAGTTCTTGCCTTTCGGTCATTCGTACCTTTTATCTCGAATCGGACAAGCTTGCTCGTTATGTCCTGCTGGTGCATGTTTACACCACGAATGTTTAGGGGCCTTTGAGGACCTTCAGCACCGATCTGACGTGCTACGTCCTCGTCCAGTAGTGACACGGTCGATCCTTCATCGAATAAGGCGAATATCCGCATATGCCCCTTTGGACCGGACACTGTAACTGGGCAAATCTTTAACATTACCTCTTTTGTTGTCTTAGAAGTCGTTGACGTCACAATCTCCGCACTTTCTGTAGAGGCTCTACGCTCCTCATCGTTCGTAGAGGACGTTAACGCTCTCTCTGTATGAAGTAAATTGTGATGTGGGCTCTGACATCCATCATGGCCACATGCCTTGACGCGACAGTCAACACGTCGATGACGACTTACTATACACTTGAAGCAAAGTTTTTCTTTCTTCACAAGTTCCCATTTGTCCTCGCTCTTCATCTCTTTGAACTTAGGACATTTAGGTAGCAAGTGGTTTGCTTTGCAAGCAACACATTTATTTTTCTGCTCCGATTCATTTTCTATTGTGGCAAATACCGTCCTTTGTCTGTTCGTAGAGCTCGACTTTGTAGCGGACATTGTAGCATTGGTGCCTCGGCTGGCGCCTGTCATTGCTACGCTCGTATATCCGTACTTCAGGGCTCGATCGGCTTCACGCATCAAAAATCTAGATAACACAATTATTTCAGGTTCCTCTTGTGCTTCCAGATGAATCTCGGCATAGTCGCACCACCTCGATCTTAGGTGCGGGCTCAGTTTGTCTTAAACATCTCGTGACATCATTGGATTGTAGAGGTAGCCTTTCCTGTCAATGGACTTTAATACGCTCACCGTGTTCTGTACTTTGACTGCGAATGTTTTCAGATCGCTCGCTGTGCTCCCTGGCTTCGGTAGACGCCTCAGGTCGTCAATAGTCTTGTCGATCAAGACTTCAGCTCTCCCGAAGGTTTGCGCTAAAGTTTGCATTATAATGTCAGGGGACTCCACAATAAATAATAAAGCACAGACGGCTTCTCTAGCTTCGCCGCTTAGACAATTTCGTAGTCGCGCCATATTTTCCGTAGCGGAAAAACCGTAAAGCTTCGATGTTTCGTTTATTGCTGCTTTAAAGGCGAACCACTCATGCGCATTTCCCGTAAATATTGGCAAATCGTATACTTGTCGTGGAGGTCTAGACTTGGTCAGCTGTCCTAGTGCATTTACAAGTTCTTCCACGCCTATCGTAATCGCAGGTCGTGGCGGCGTAGGCGATCGCGGTCGTCCATAATTCTTAATCGTTTCTGCAACGCGCTCCCCCCGTTCTGGGATGCGTGTTGATTGGGCGATGCGATTGTCACATATCGTTGCACTATTATTTATCCAATTTTCGACACAGTCGTTTCTATCCGTCGTCGGTTGTTCCGTAGTTTCATCCGTTTCCTGGATAACTTCGATATCAAATGCTAGTTTTCGGCGAATTCTATCTGATTCAAGATCTAATTCTCGCTTTTTGAGATCTAGTTCTGTCTTTTTAATCATCGCGAGTCTTGCTTCCGCTTCAAACTGTGCTTGTCTAATTCGCGTAGCAACACTACTCGTCGATGTATTCGACGCAACCATTCGAGAAGGCGATGCAGCACGGCCTATTCTATTATCGAGCTCAGCTGTTGGAGCGAGCATCACGGTGGCTTCAGAACGCGCAGTCGCGGACACGGAGGTCCCCGCGCGGGGGACTACGTTCGCCCTCAACTCCCGTGGACTCGATCTGTCCAGCGACGGGAGCGTCTGCCTCCGATTGGCTTCGCGTTTTCATTTTGTTCGAATATAACGGAATTTACACGAAATTAAAGTTTATGTAGCAAATAGGGACAGTAAATAACACTGAATTTAGTTTCACCGTGTATGTCTTAATCTAACACTTATGCACAAACCTTAATTACTTATGTCCTCGCAGGTTGTGCTCTGGTCCATTAATCTAATCACGTTAACTAGATTCAGTCACTATAGCTAAGACTTATTCACTATTCACTGTCTTTTCAGGTAATTTATCTGGCTACACTTATTCACTATATTGTCTCGCAATTTCACTGAATGTACACGTTGAAGATTTAACTGAATTTAAGTCTGAAAATCACTGAATTTATAAATAAAAACTGTCCAATCTCTGGGTCAGATCGACCAATAACTATTCAAGATCCGCGGGAGAATTACTAACAACTGTTCATGAAACGCGCGAGAAGAATCAAACTTTTCACGATCCGGTTCCGGAGGACCATACATAGTATAATTGTAATACCATACATAGTATAATTGTAATACCATACATAGTATAATTGTAATACCATACATAGTATAATTGTAATGCGATTTAAAATTGTAATACAGTCCACTCCTCCGAAAAAGTAATTCTGAACAAGTGGCACACATGTTGATGACATTTTTTATTTATATTTTATCTTGAAGTGTTTTATAGTATCGTGTTAGTGCTAAGTATAGTATTTTCCTTCCCATAGTATTTAACATTTTATCACTTGTTTTATAATAACCCAAATAAGAAATGTCTAATCATTACTCACGTACTTAACAGACTTGTTATTATTTCGTTTCCATGGCAACGTGTAATTCCGTTGTATATTTTTAATCAACGTCACAAAAGGAGACGGTTATATGTTCGACTGCATGTTTTTTTTTATTGATTTTCTTGTGTTTGAAAGGATACTCTCCAGTGGCCCCATATAAATGTTATCAAAATTGGTTCAATAGTTTTTCGAGAATAAATAGTTTTTCTAGTACATCCATTTGGTTTTGTGTTTATATTGCCTCAAATCTCTAATATTTCTAAACCGTTTTGAATGGTTGTTGTTTTATTCAAAAAGGTAGACTTTCAGCGTAGTCCCAAATAAACTAATCAAAATTGGTTTAGCAGTTTTTTATCGGGATAATAAGGATGAAGGATTTGTGAACCAATTTGAATGATTCTTGGTTTATTTAAAACGATAGACTTTTATTGCTGTCCCACATCAATTTTATCAAAAATGGTTTATTTTTTATTAATAAATCGATTTGAATTAATGTTAATGTTCATTCATATTTTAGAGAATAAACCTACAGTGAGGTACTGTATAAAATTCATCTTAGTAGTTAATTTATGTAAGATTATTGTTTAACCACTGAACAATGAGACGGGTGTTCTAAGTTTAGGGCATGTATTACTGTGTGTATCACTGGTTCTAAAGGGTGTGTTTTACTGTGTGTGTGTGTGTCACAGACAGACGTCTGTGACATCGTAGCTCCCAAACGAATGGACCGATTTTGATGCGGTTTTTTCTGTTTGAAATCTGGTGTGAGGGAGATGGTTCTTAGCTATAATAGGGGGGAAGAGGGGTAGGAGGGGGGAGGGGGGGGGGATGTGAATCGTAGCTCCCAAACAAATGGACTGATTTTGATGCGGTTATTTATGTTTGAAAGGTGATGTGAACTTAGCTATACAGTTGAAATTCAGAAAAGGAAGATAAGAAACTATTATAACTCTTTATATTTTAAATTGTATTTATGAATCGGTATTACATTTTTACTTTTCTTAAAGTGATAGTGTTCTAGTTCTATTAAAATTATTTTATTCTTTTTATTGTTTGTTTAGAAGAGAACATTTGAACACGTTTATTTTTGTTGAAGTCGTTTTATTTTTGGAATAATATTTTTATTGATTCTTTGAGTTACAATATTGCAATTTTTGGAGGGATCTCTTCTTTCAAAAATATAATAGTGCCCATGTTACTCGATAATAATGTAGCTAATTACTACGTGTTTTTTTTTTAACTCGGTTCTGTATTTTTTTCGTATATCCATTACAAACAAATATACAAAAATACAAATCTTTCCTCTTTATAATATGAGTGTAGACATACGCGTGAAATCAATAGCCTCTTTTTTTGTAAGTAAGTTTTTGTAAGTAGCTTAAAAGCTCTGGTTTTACATAGAAGATTCCTACAAAGGAGATGACCCACTTTTCATACATTGTTTGCCCCAGAGGTTAAAAATTTCTGAAAATGCATGAGTCACGATTAAATTGGATTTTCTGGGTTGGTTTTTCATTTTCCAGTAAGACTTCATCGTTTTTTTTTCTCTAAATAGTGGGGATTTAAAAGTTATAGTATATGTGGCACCACAACGCGAAGTGAATTTTTACGCCTTAAATAAACAAGAAAAAAAAGGTACTTATTTATATATTCTAAAAAAACGGTTCGGTCGGTTCCGAGAGCTATCAACTCCAACTGACTCATTTTCAAAAGTAGGAAAGTGTAAAGATGTTGTGTATTTACACTTATGTTGTGAAAATTGTCTCATTGGCGAAAAATAACAAGAAAATCATAAAGACGCAAACTGCAACGCAACCAAAGAGAATATAAATACGCAACACAACGAAATTCTCTGTATTATCGCTGACCTGACGTGCTGACGTGCTGACGTGCTGACGTGCTGACGTGCTTGTGACAGTTTTGATTTGAACTTTTGTATCTTTTCGTTTTTTTCGAATCCTGCAAGGTGCAATCAATTGTGTGATGTTGTTTCAGAAATATTTGTTTCTGAGTCATGGATGTTATAATATTCGTATATATGTTTGTTTATCCGTTATCTAGTACCCTTAGTACAGGGTATCCTAGTTTGGGGCTAGTTAATTGGTGTGGAAATGTCCCGAATATATTTATTTATTTTAAACTTTCGCGATTCGAACTCATAGTTATATATTTAAACGGGACTTAATCCACTACCCGCATTTGGTCTCCAACTACCCGCATTTGCTTTTGTAAAAATTCAGAATTGTCACGACACAACACTAAAGACATCTGCAGATTTCTTGAATCTGCAGATTTTCTGAAATGTTTTCGATCAGCGTTCGTTTTGCATGTTTAGATTACATGTTGACATAGGAAAATCGACTTTATTCCGTCAAGCTTAAGGTCGTTTTTCATTCTGTTTGGAAAAGATCGGTAGTGTCAAAAGTTGCACAAATGGCATATATGTTGAATATGTTCAAACCGAACGGGTTATTTCAAAACTGCCCACGACGCTATCTCATCAACTCGAACGTAGGCGTAGTGTGTTTTGGAACGCAAATGTCAAAACAGATTGGAGGAAATGGTAAAAGTTACTATTAAATTAACAAAATACAATTCCCGCTAGGCACTAGGTATTGAAATATGCCTTGTTTACCGATTAATTATGTGAAATTTTATTGAAATAATTTCGTTCAGTCTCTTGGCCTTTTTTTTATTCAAACATAAAACTACTCTGGGGCAGTTATGGGCCGTCTCCTTTAAAAGGTTAGCAGTAAATTGTGGTTATCAGTAAAATGTACAAACAGACGAACATACAAACATACATACATACATTCATTCATGCATATATAGGTATACTGATAAAATCATAACCCTCCTTTTTGTAGCTGGGTAAAGACCCACAGGTGGCATCCATCGGTCTCCAACTGACAGTAGACATCAAACTCGAAAACAATGCTTCGATACACTACTGTCTGTAAAGACTATATTTGTACTGTGTAGTTAGTATTCGTTGTGAACACTAGTCCTCATACAAGGATTATCTGTGTTATGGGGACTAGTTTCTCCAGTTGATCAGATGTTCATAGTTTGTAGTTTACATTTCACAATCAGGCAATAATGAAAATAGTATTTTAGTCATCTAGTAGCAATAAGAGGGAGGGTGAGAGGGTGGGTGTGTGTATGTGTGAGTTAGTGTGAGGATGCGTGTATAGGTTGAATGTGTGGGGCGTGTAATAATAAGTGAGTAAGCTTAACTACCCGCGTGTGCTTTGTGTTTTCAATCTGAAAACACAAAACAATTACAAAAATTGGCATGTGTACTTATACTCATCCTTTATACTACATATAGGTAATTATTTAAAAATCTTCAGCCAGTGTTCGGTTTGGAGATAATCACTTTATACTACATATAGGTAATTATTTAACAATCTTCAGCCAGTGTTCGGTTTGGAGATAATCACTTTATACTACATATAGGTAATTATTTAACAATCTTCAGCCAGTGTTCGGTTTGGAGATAATCACTTTATACTACATATAGGTAATTATTTAACAATCTTCAGCCAGTGTTCGGTTTGGAGATAATCACTTTATACTACATATAGGTAATTATTTAAAAATCTTCAGCCAGTGTTCGGTTTGGAGATAATCACTTTATACTACATATAGGTAATTATTTAACAATCTTCAGCCAGTGTTCGGTTTGGAGATAATCACTTTATACTACATATAGGTAATTATTTAAAAATCTT
Organism: Alsophila aescularia; assembly: GCA_946251855.1. NCBI lineage: Eukaryota > Metazoa > Arthropoda > Insecta > Lepidoptera > Geometridae > Alsophila > Alsophila aescularia. The sequence goes on from OX276374.1 coordinate 61,350,604, forward strand.
CAGCCAGTGTTCGGTTTGGAGATAATCACTTTATACTACATATAGGTAATTATTTAACAATCTTCAGCCAGTGTTCGGTTTGGAGATAATCACTTTATACTACATATAGGTAATTATTTAACTATCTTCAGCCAGTGTTCGGTTTGGAGATAATCACTTTATACTACATATAGGTAATTATTTAACTATCTTCAGCCAGTGTTCGGTTTGGAGATAATCACTTTATACTACATGTAGGTAATTATTTAACAATCTTCAGCCAGTGTTCGGTTTGGAGATAATCACTTTATACTACATATAGGTAATTATTTAACAATCTTCAGCCAGTGTTCGGTTTGGAGATAATCACTTTATACTACATATAGGTAATTATTTAACTATCTTCAGCCAGTGTTCGGTTTGGAGATAATCACTTTATACTACATGTAGGTAATTATTTAACAATCTTCAGCCAGTGTTCGGTTTGGAGATAATCACTTTATACTACATATAGGTAATTATTTAACTATCTTCAGCCATTGTTCGGTTTGGAGATAATCACTTTATACTACATATAGGTAATTATTTAACAATCTTCAGCCAGTGTTCGGTTTGGAGATAATCACTTTATACTACATATAGGTAATTATTTAACTATCTTCAGCCAGTGTTCGGTTTGGAGATAATCACTTTATTCTACATATAGGTAATTATTTAACAATCTTCAGCCAGTGTTCGGTTTGGAGATAATCACTTTATACTACATATAGGTAATTATTTAACAATCTTCAGCCAGTGTTCGGTTTGGAGATAATCACTTTATACTACATATAGGCAATTATTTAACAATCTTCAGCCAGTGTTCGGTTTGAAGATAGTCACTTTATACTACATATAGGTAATTATTTAACAATCTTCAGAAAGTGTTCGGTTTAGAGATAATCAAAAAACCAAGATAAATAACCAAGTAGTAACCTTCTTTTTACAAATGTATCTTATTAGATAAATTTATAAAAAATAAACATATTTTGTAATTTTTTTTATTGTACTCAATTGAAGATGTCAAGGATTTTATTCAATCTTGAATAGGAGTGGAGACCTGCGAATGAAAAGGATCTTTTGGCAAATAATGTACCCATTGTAGTTGTCTGTTTGTCTGTTTACCATTGTGAAACTTAGAACGGGCTATCACAATTCAATGCGTACATAACATTTCATGTCTGTGCTGTTAACTCTTGAAGAGTTCCCTAGTCAAGACTCAAACCTGAGTGCAGCAACCTTGTCATGGTAAAACTTAAAAAGGGCTATCTTATTAAAATGCGAATACAAAATGTCGTGTCTGTGCTGTTGACCGATGAAGAGTTTCTTTATCTGGAGACCATGACATGGTAAAATTTAAAACCGGCTATCATAATAAATTGCGTACACCAAATTAGGTGTCTGTGCTGTTAATCGTTGAAGAGTTCCTTTATCTGGAGCTAATCCTAGAGGTCGATTCAGGTCATGCCTACCATAAAAATGCGTTGTCATCGAAAAACTCGGCTGCCACCTTCGACCACGTCATCACATTGCAAACTTTTTTTTTTTATGTTGAGATCGTGTGTAATATTTTGTATGTGTAGACCGTCATACAAAATATTACACTCGTTCATTATTCATTCGTAATGAGAATTAAAAAAAAAAGGTGTGTGGTGTACGTCATGGGGTTAGTAAGTATGGCGTGCGTGTGTAGGTGTTTGTGTGTGTGTTTGTGTGTGTGTTGTGTGAGAGGAGGGAGGAGTCCCTAGACTATCTCCTTTATAGATCGTCCGATTACGGTGTGATAGTTTTGTTTGACAGTTTTTTTGTGATATGATCATGGGACTACGTTCCTATTAGTTCTGATAGCTCAATGCAAGCAAACATATTTTTTTATGCAAAAGTAACAACGGCACTTGTCAACTGTTGAGGACCAGCTGCAGGTAAATAAAAAGTGAAGGTTCTACAATATTGGTTATCTCATAAGGCTCGGTCACACCATCAACATTAAGCCGTACCTATGCTAAGTCTGTGTCGTTATATTGCAGGTGCTGAAGTACGAGAACATCGTAAGCATCATCAAGTTCGCACTAGAGCACAAACTTATGGTGTTCGCGGACGAGGTGTACCAGGATAACGTTTATGCAGAGGGAAGCAAGTTCTTCTCTTTTAAGAAGGTACGTTCTTCTTCTTTATTTGTGACTAGCTGTACCCACGCCTTCGCACGCGTGGTCATTTCTCTAGGTTAAAAGTACTCCTTGTCAAGGGTGGATCCAGGTTTTTTTTTCTGTGAGGGGCACAAGGGGCGGCCGGGCAAAAAAAACAATAACTGTTAGAAATAAACTTCAAGTTTATTTCTACAAGTTCAAGTATGTATAAGAAGGTTTATGAAAGTATCAAAACAATATAAAAATTAAATGTTTAATAAAGACAGTTTTCTTTTATGTTTCCTGCTAAAGATGTCCAGAACTTCATTAGCGTCGAGTTTTGCCGCAATCGTTTGATGGATATGCATTCATTCAAACACTCTTCTGTCATCCTGTTGCGAAGATATGACTTTAATCGGCGTAAGGTGGAGAAAGATCGCTCGGCAGTGCTAGTAGTCACTGGAAACGTGCACAGCAATTGAAAAGAGTTCTAATATTTGGCAGCACCGTTGCTCTTTTGTAGGCATCTGCTGGAGATACTGGGATATTTTCTGTCACCTGTTGCCAAATTTTTAGCTCTCCCTTCAAAGCTAACAAACAAGGTAGATCTTCTTTATATACTTCAGCGCCTTGCAAAACATCCTCTACATCTTCGTCGCTGAAGTTATGGGTCAGCAACTTTTGCAACTGTCCGATTCTTTGCATGGGAGCGCTAGGGAACCTGGATGACATTTCACTTAACATTCTAGATAATATCACAAACATAACATATATGTAATATATACTGAAAGTCGGTAATATTCTTCAACTGACTTTGAGTCTGAATGTTCGGCCGATTTGTTTGACGGCCGGTGATTCTGTGGACCGTGATTTGTTTGACGGCCGGTGATTCTGCGGACCGTGATTTCTGCACCAATTTCATTTGCAATGGCCACAGCCTGATTGAAAAGTTTTTTGAATGTGACCATACTAGTTTCACGTTCCCTCTGTAGACTTGCTGTTGTCGCATTAATATGCTGAACTGCAGAAAGTATATCAGTTTCAATGGCTTGTAATGATCGCGCCCCGTCCCACCCTGACCCTCGCTTTCCCCCGACCGTACCGCTCTCGCAAATGCAGATTATCATCTTTCATTTGCAAGTGCGTGAAAGTGATGCAACGAACAAAATTCGCAATTCCAGCCAGAAATAGACAAGAGTTTCACTCATGTTCTTTCTGTTATTTTATTCATATATTTTAACAACTCTTATAATTTGATTTGCTTCTAAGAATGTACTGTGATGGAATATCCACAGACGGGGGGCACGTGCCCCCGTGCTCCCCTCCCCCTTAAATCCGACCTTGCTCTGTGCTATTCCAAGACCTAAAATACAAATACTCGTATATCAACATTTGATCAAAATTCCTTCAGCCGTCAAAAAGTTTTTATCGATTGCTCGGCTTCTACTCATCTGATTGAAATACCAAGTACCACAGTTTTTAAGTCAAACCCAAAGCTATCCAACAATCAAAACGTCATCGCAATCGGTCCAGTAGTTTTTACGTCATGAGCGAACAAACATACAGACAAACAAACAAACAAATAGACAAAAGTCTATTTGTCTATTTAAAAAAATTAATTCTTGTTCAGTAGCTTATTTTAAGTACCCTAGACAATTTTTTTATAAATTATCTTCTTTGTTCAGGCTTATTCCTTCTTATTGCTTTATTATAAGTATAGATATCAGATTAGATAGTGAATATTAAAAAAAACACGGTTCCCAGGTGCTTTTCGAGATGGGAGCTCCTTACGACAAAGAACTGGAACTGGCGTCATTCATGTCAGTATCCAAGGGGTACATGGGCGAGTGTGGGCTCCGAGGGGGATGGATGGAGCTCGTGAACATGGACCCTGACGTGCAGGCCAACCTGTTCAAGTGCATCTCCGCCATGCTGTGCCCCACCGTGCTGGGGCAGGCCGTTGTCGACTGCACGGTCAGTACAACACCACTAACTACACTACAGCTGGCATCGTTCATGTCGGTGTCCAAGGGGTACATGGACGAGTGCAGGCAGGGGTGTATTAAGCTCGTGAACATGGACCCCACTGTGCAGGCCAACGTCTTCAAGTGTATTTCTGCACTGCTGTGCCCCACAGTGCTCGGGCAGGCCGTCGGCAACTGCACGGTCAGTACAACACCACTAACTACACTACAGCTGGCGTCGTTCATGTCGGTGTCCAAGGGGTACATGGACGAGTGCAGGCTGCGACGGGGGTGTATGGAGCTCGTGAACATGGACCCCACTGTACAGGCCAACGTCTTCAAGTGTATTTCTGCACTGTGTGCAACAGGCGTCGTCGTTCATGTAAAAATCATCTAAATAATTACATACCAATTTATATACTTCCCACCATAGAACTAGTTAAAGGGGAGAAGATACAGCAAGCTTTAATATCACGTACACAAAAACCGGAAAATATTGACCCATTTCAATCTCAACAATCTGTTTCACAGTGAACAATATGGCTCCACTAAAAAGCCGTATAGCTACAGACGCTGCCTGCGTCTGTAGCTATATATATATGGCTCTCTTAAGGCACATCTTTGATGCTTGGGAGAGCGACGGTGGCCTAATGGTTCTATAGTGCAATTTAGAATCCAACGATACCGGGTTCAATACCTAGGCTCCCGCACCAATGACTTTTCGAAGTTATGTGCGGTTTTCCATCGCTCCGTGCTTCGGAGGACACGTTAAGCTGTCGGTCCCAGATGTTATTGGTTAATAGCAGTCGTTAAGCCATGTCAGAGGCCCTCGGGCGGCCTGACACACTCTGACATCAGAGGCCAGCACTACCTCATACGACAAACAAACAAACGATGCTTGGGAGAATTTTATTCATTTATTGTGTGATCTATCCAAAGCATTTTTCTGCGTTTGACACGAAACCCGTATTTATAAAACAAGCACAAATTAAACATTTATGTAACCTAAACCCCAACTTCCCACTCCCCATTATAGTTTAGAAGCATCTCGATCACATCAGCTTTGAGACATGAAAAACCGCAGCTAAATTGGTCCATTCGTTTGGAAAATACGATTCACACCCCTTTTCTAAACTCCCCCCTCCTCCCCCCTCCCCCTCCCCCATATAGCTAGGAACCATCTCGATCACATCAGTTTTCAAACATAAAAAACCTCATCGAACTCATTTAACTCAGCTTTTAAACTTAAAAAACCGCTACTAAATTGGTCCAATCACTCCCCCTCCATCCTCCCGTTATAGCTATGAACCATCTTGTTTACCCCAGCTTTCAAACATAAAAAAACACAGCTAAATCGGACCATTTATTTGGAAGCTACGATTTTCACCCTGTTTTCTCACCTCCCCCCTCCTCTCGCCCCCCTGCCCTTATATCTAAAAACCATCTCAATCACTTCAGCTTTCGAACAGAAAAAACCGCATCAAAATCGCTCCATTCGTTTGGAAGCTACGATATTTACCCCCCATCAAAATCGGTCCATTCGTTTGGGAGCTACGATGCCACAGACAGATAGACAGACACACACACACACACACACACACGCTAGTAATTGAGCTTTGCAGCCTTTGCCTTTGAAAAGTTACACCGTTTACTAATGAAGCCACTTCATAATTACTGACAGAATATCTATGTACGTTACTAATTCTATTATTGATGTTGTATTTGGAAAGGCGCGGCCGCCACTACCTAATAACCCATCGTACAGCCTGTGGAAGAAAGAGAAAGATGGCGTGCTGTCGTCGCTAGCCGCGCGCGCCAAGATGCTCGCCGAAGCGTTAAACAACATGAAGGGGTTCAAGTGCAATATTGTGCAGGTATATGTAACGTGTCACTGAATAGCCTTATAATTACGTCGCAGGTTTGTTTCGATCAAGCATCTACATTAGTTTACGTGTGCAATGGTGCAATACATCGTATTTAAAATTGTTACAAAAAAAAACAAGCCATACAAAAGTAAAAATTAAAAAGAATATGGCGAACTCCCATACATATTTTTATGTCAGTAAAATTCCGGGCGTCTTTAGACCAAAAATATTGCTAGTAATTCAGCATCATTTCCTGACTTAGTAAGTTTTTTTTTATTGGGGAGGCAATTGTTATTAGGCTTCAAAGTTTTGTAGGCTATGTTACTATTAACGAATTTTGAAACAATTGTTAGAATTTTTTTATCTGCTTAATTAGGTGGGCAATTAAGTACTTACCTATGCGTGATAAATATAATGTTTAAAGATATTGTGCCTATTAATTTACCTACCAAGTGTAACAGACTAGGCTTTTGAATAATAATTAATTTCAATCTGTTAACTACGTAGCAAGATTACAAAACAATATGTTTAGATATGTTGCTGCTGTTTCACTATGCAGGTAAAGAGTCATCCAATATTATCACAAATATTTTGTAACAATAAATAATAACAACCATAAACAATTATTCCTTACTTACTGCTTCCATAAACTATAATTACGACTATAAAGCATTGTATTATCTTTGCTATAATGTTTTGTTGATAGGTTTTATATTGACGTACCGTTTTGTATATAGTCTTATTCTGCTTAACGAAAGGAGGTTGAATTACGCTTACTAATAAAAGGTTTAAGGCCAGTAAGCGTAATTCAACCTCATTTGCCTTAAAAAACCGGGTGGGAAGATGCAATTTATATAAGATTAAAACTAGATTCGTGACTAACTTCATACTGACAACTAAGTAAAAGTAGCGTTAGCACCAAACAATAATAATATTATGTTAAAATAAAAAGAAAAGTGTTTCATTGAAATACGTTCTTTCATTATTTTTAATGTTTGACTCCATCAATCGATTCAGTAATCGATCGTGACGTTAACAACACAAGTCAATGCAACCAGTTACAATGAGATTTTCATACTAATATAATGAAAATCTTATTGTATCTGGTTGCATTTGGACTTCTTCAATCGGGCCACTGAGTTCTAGCAATAGATATTGCGGCGATGCCACAATCATCCTCATTAATGTTGTTACCAACCTCCGTTGTGTATTTAATATATTTGAACATAAAAAGAAGACACGTTCATTGTCATGTAAACAAATATGTTCCCGTATCTCCTCTAATATGGTCTGTGGAATTTTTATTATACAATACAATACAATAACTCTTTATTGAACACATTACAATAAAAAAAACAACATAACAGTAATTATATATAAAATCTGATGTTGTACAATAGGCAGCCTTATCGCTATTTGCAATTTCTTACAGGCAACCTTTGGATGGACAGGAATATAAAATAAACATTGCGGTCAGTGATGGAGACTTACTTTGGAACAAAAAAGTTAATAGATAAATAACAAAACTATATAAACCATATACAATATAACTTAATATTTGTATACATACTTACATAATGTGTTATCATAAATTTTGTTAAACACACTATATACATACTATGTATATACATACTATAATTGAATAATATAACATTTAAATAGGCAAATTTATAATATAATATACATAAATAAATAGCATGTTTACAAAGGAATAGTGTATAAATTATGTATGAATAACATAGTATCCAGTTTTATGACAGGTAGTGCTTCTTCACCATGTCTTTGAAGACAGCTATCGACTTAGCTTTTCTAATATTGATGGGCAAAGCATTCCACAGTCTTACAGCCCGTTTAGTAAAAGAGTTGTGATAACACATCGTAGATTGGTCAGGCACTTTCAACTGCAGAGTATTGGTGGAACGAAGAATACGGGAATGGGAAAGATGAAGGAACTCAAATCGCTCTTTGAGATAGTGAGGGGTCGATGGATTAAATAGGACACTGTACAGATGAGAGAGGGCATGAGTATCCCGGCGACGTCGGATTGGTAACCATTTGAGCTTTGTGCGAAAATCAGATACATGGTCATACTTGCGTAAGCCAAAAACAAACCGAATGCAAAAGTTTTGTAAGCGCTCTAGCTTATTTAGCTGTTCTTCGGTTAAGTCCAAATAGCAGGAGTCGGCGTAGTCGAGTAAAGGCAGCAGAAGAGACTGTGCTAGAGCAAGTTTGGTGGTCACTACCACCAAACTTGCTCTAGCACAGTCTCTTCTGTTCAGTCCCACTGGAAGAAAATTGCGCAGTCTTCTAAGTGAACCCGCTGATGCATAAACTTTACGGCTTACCTCACTTAACTGAGGTCCCCAAGATAGTTGTCTATCAATAAGCACACCCAAGTTTTTAACAGTTTCACTTATTTTGATATGTGTGCCATCGAAAAGAACTTGTGGGAGATGAAACCAGTCAATCTTAGATATTAGTCTTGAACTACCGATTACAATAACTTGGATCTTTAAGGGATTTACACTAAGGCCATATGATTTACTCCAGTCTGAAATACGTTTGAGGTCATAATTGATTGTTTCAATAGATGTATGCAACTGGTCTAAAAGAGCTCGTGTATAAATTTGCAAGGTGAGAAATTGAGTTTATGAAAATAGCAAAAAGTAAAGGAGATAATACGCCGCCCTGAGGAACGCCAGCAGATGTACAACACCAGGATGATAAGTTATCATCAATGTGAACACGCTGCCGGCGACCATACAGGTAACTACGAAACCAATCAATAGCCGTTGGAGATACGTTAAGAAAGCGAAGAAGTCCAAGAAGAATGTCAAAATCAACGTTGTTAAAAGCGTTACTGAAGTCAAGTAGTGATAAAACAGTCAGTTTTCCGTTACCCATGCCATATCGGATGTCATCAGTAATTTTAACTAATGCGGAGACAGTGCTATGCCCAGGACGGAAACCAGATTGGAAATTATTAAGAAGAGAGTTTCTGTTAAGAAAGGAAGACATTTGCTGATGAACAAGGTGCTCGAGCACTTTTGATAAAAAAGAAAGAATGGAGATAGGGCGAAATTCTGAGAAAGAAGAAACTAGACGATCTATTATCAAGTTTCAGCAAGCATGTATTAAAATCACCCATGATAATATTGTGATCGTAAGAAGGAGAGTGATCTTGCAGGAGTTTCTCAAAATTAGAAAAAAGTTTATGCGTAGGGAAGGACAATAATAAACACCTACAAGCATCTTCGTATGGGAAACTGTGATTTCAATAAAAAGATGCTCACCAGCATCGGTTGGAGGGGGTTGCGCTGACATACTCACAATAGTGTAAGGAATGTTTGCACGGAGATAAATAGCAACACTGCCACCTCCACAGCCATTGCGGTCATTACGCAGGAGTATGAAACCAGGTAGGGAATATGAGGTGGTTGGATGGCATGGTTTTAGCCAAGATTCTGAAATAAGAAGTACGTGGATATTTTTGTGATCGGACGACGCCAGCATATCTGGGTAATGAGCCGGGATACTCTGTGCGTTGATATGGAGGATATTAAGGTTTTTAGGAACATCACCAATAAATGAGTCGATACTATTAGAGAGGGTAGGTATGCTACTGAAACTATCACTACTGTCATCTGAAAAATTGCATGAAACAAGATCTGAACTATCACTGGAACTGCTATTGTTCATAATAAAAATAAACTTAACAAAAATATATACTTAAATAAATATAAATGAAATAAATATAAATGAAATAAATATAAATGAAATAAATATAAATGAAATAAATATAAATGAAATAATCTAAAATATAGAACTAAATATTCTGCTTATATACTACACTGCAAGTCCACCCTGCCAGTTGTGATAAATAAAAAACATAAACTACAAAAGTTAAACTTCCACTATAAAAGAAATGTGCTATCCTATGTTTAACAAAAACACAAAAAAAAAAACAAATACTACACAATGAACTGTAAATTTAACGATTTTACGAATATCCAGATGGGAATAAAATATCTTAAAAAAAGTAACCGTACAAATAAACAGAGTAGGCTGGAGCTACCGACAACTAGGCCGTTCATGTAAAGCCAAGTGTGCAAAAATAACATTAAGAACGCTTTTTCCGTTCGGTTTGGGAAGGCTCATTAATGGCAAACGTAGCAAACGAATCTGCCCATAAACGCCCTTTTGTCAATCCGAACACAGGGTAGGTGTGACGGAACGCTAGTTTGACACGTAGAAAGAGATAGTCAAATCTGCAATATGGTTTGACACTTTGGTTTGACTTGACAGCGAAATTTTGACGTTATTAGTCATTCAAACATCAAACAAATAAACTTAAACAAATTCTACAAGAAGGTAAATCGAAAAATAGTTATTTTAAATATAAAACAGAAAGAAGGGTAACTCAAGTAATTGCGATTTGCGAACCTACCCTGTAATACGCCAGCTCATCTAAAAAGGAAAATAATAATATAAAAACACGTAACTGCACAGACACCAGATGAATAACCTGATCATTTCTTCAACGAGGCCGCACGTTTGACCGCACGTTTCACGCACGTTTGGCCGCACGTTGAATTATATTTAATTCAATATCTTTTATTAAATTACTAATGCTTGATTACTAAGGTGTTTTATGGAGAGTTTATCTAACCAATACCAGAATCTAATTTCAATAAGGGTCAAAATCATGTGACACATATTGAATGATTTTGGAACTATGTACAAAAAATAGTTTCACTCGATTTTGACCCTTATTGACATTAATCAGATTTAGTCGGATTTCAGTTATTGAATACACTGATAAACTTTCGATAAAAACTTCAGAAACCTGGCATTAGTTGTTTATTAAGTTACATCTTATACATATAAAATAGTACCGTGATACAGCTACTGATTGACAAGCAACGCACAGCCAAAATGGGCCGATGGACCGAGAGATTTTGGAGGTAATATTCTTTGAGTAACGAGTGACTTATCGAATGAGTAACTTGACGAATGAGGGCTGTAAAGAAGCGACCTCATATGGGTATTGTGTAACGTTACACCCAAAAATGTTACCACTGCTGTTTTGACAATTATTTCCGTCCTTTTTAAATTGAAAAACTGAATATAATTGTGTTAAAAAGAGATCGCGATATGTTTCAAATCACCTTATCAAAAAACATTATTTACCTGTATATAACTGATTGTAGCTATATTAAAACTCTTCAGCTCCATTAATTTGTAAATCTGCCAGAAGAAGACATCAGTTTGAGTGGAATTGAAAATTTTTATTCACATAAACTAAAAAAAAAAAAAATGGTTCCTACATCCTTGATATTTTTTTGCACACTGTACTAAAAAAAATAATTAAGTTGTTGACAATCGAGGTTCAAGATAGCGCATTTTCAATCCTATTATTATTTAAATCGCAATTTAGACTGTTTTGACGATTTTGCCGTCCGAACCGGAAACTTCATTGTATTATCTTTTTTTTTCACCCGTTGGGCAGGCAACAAGACCGATAAAACATTGTAGGAAGGATATGAAGTTTCAATTAAATGTTTTTTTTAATTAATTTGTTCACCTGGATTTTACTAGCTTACTTGCTCAGTACACAAAACGTAGAAAAATAATTACTTAAGTTCTGTATAAATGATATTTCAAGACGCTGCAATATTTATCACATACAATTTTGCCCTTGTTCTTTGCGACATCCCTAAATGTAAGTTATCACGTAGCACACAAAAGTAGGTATTTTCATACAAACTGCTCTGTCTGTCGGGTTCAGGTTGCCTGGCTTCTCCTCGCTTGCAAGCTGGTGGAAATACCCCGTTGAATGGAGACACCAATCCGATCCGAGCAGATGTGGGTTCCAGCCAGCCCATTGTCTCTCAGCACGCTGTTTCATTATAGCTGAAGAAAACACCGAAGGCTTAAGAAATGACAATTTTATGTAACACTTGTAAACTGATCACAAATCTAAATATGGGATTTCAATATGATCGGACTGTCTCGAGTCTGCCACGGGGGACGTGCTCGGCGTAGCTGTGAAGGAACTTCTTTGGCTGCCCCTCGGCCACCTCCGGCACGAGGGAGTACCGCTTGCGGTACTCCCGGTAGGTTATTCCCTCTCGCGATCGTACAATCTCTCTCTGTCACATTCTGAGAACTCCAAAAGCCTCGAGCTACTGAACGCCCGCTGCCTGTCGCACAAAAGCCCTATCATCTCTTCAATCACGGGCTCTAAGATCTCATCCTCGATGATACGACGATCCAAACCTCGTCGGTCGCGAACGTTCGGTACAGAGAGTGTACAGAGCGTGAACTCGCCTCTTACTTCGGCTCTATCCTGTTCAAGTTATCTCCCGCGCCGTATTCGAACTTCTTCACTTCATCCCGTTTGCACCGGACTCGTAGTAAAACAGATTCACAATTCACAGAAAACTCTATTCGACGTATTTTGACTATGTAATTCGACTACCACTGCGCGATGCGCAAGTTCTGTCAATCAGAATTGTCAAACAGACTATAGTCCGACCAAATTATCTGTGAAATGGCGAAAAAAAACGTTACGAATGAGGTTCACATTTTCTGTATTTTTACCACATTTTTATTAAGTCACTTTCTTGTTTGACTTTCCGGGTGGAATCTAGCAACTTAAACTTCGAGCACTTCCTGATTAGTTATCCGGCTGAAACTTTCAGGTTAGCTCACAACTCAATGACAATGCAATTAGAAAAAACTCAAAACTCAATAAAAAATTACGCGTGTTAATCTAAATTTGCTGCTTGTTCTGTTTATTGATTGGTCTACTTATTGATTGACTGGAACACTCACGCCCCCATTCAGTTCATAGCTAAGTTGGTGGCACTGTAGCACAAGTTCAAGGTCAAGAGCGATATTGATTTTTTATCAGCTGATTACTAGGCAGTATTATTATTATTATTATTTATTCTGTGCTACTATAGGGTTTTGATGCACAGTTTTTTTGCCTAAACTTTAAAAGTAAATTCATGAATTAAAAACTTCGAAATCTTAAACCTCGTAAATCTAACGTTATTCGTCATCCCGAGCCACATATATCCCGGTATCTAATAGGTAATTTTGTTACAAATTGTATATATGTCAATCACAGTCCCGTCCTTGCTTTGCGATCTGTTAGTTTTTCGATTTATACGGGCATAAAAAAATGCTTTCACCGTCGTTTTAATCTTTATAGGAAAATGCTAATATACATTATTATTATGAAATTGACAGAAGTTTGTCAAAAAAACTGTGAATTAGTCAAAACTTACATGATCCCATTGATAGAAATAGTCTAATGTAAACATATCCTGCAACATTATTGAACCTAGCACAGGTAAGTCAAGGTCTGCATTGTCACCTAAACATATAATTTAACTGCCATTTAACTACTGCAAAAAAGAGATCAGTTCATTATTTCTTATTATGTTTATTGTAGAATGTTAGTTTTACCACCAGATTCGGAATACGCCACCATAGAAGAACTGGCAAGAAACTATTTGGCGAATAATATTTTAAATCATTAATACATGAGAACATTATTTTATATTTTACTCGTGTCAATTTTACAATACATTACATTTATTATAATTTGTGGCATAGTAAAATGTTGAAACCCCCTTTGAAATAACATAAAAATATCATTAAGAAGTTTAAAAATCATGACAAGTCCAAATATATATCACACTTAACATAATGTGTGGCACCGCAAAATGTTAGATCCCTTTAGGAATTAATATGGTTCATTCGTAACATCCCCTCAATTGACTATGACGATAATTTAATCAGATATTAATTATTACTTCACTAATAGCCTATTGAATGACGGTCTCCGCAAATACTAAGCTTCAATCTACCATTTGTAGATAAAATAACAATCCTTTCTCTTTGACTGTCAATCCGCCTGCCAAGCGTGGTGACTATGGCAAACCTCCCCAATCAGATAGACACACTGCAAAGACGGCCCCCAGACCCCGGCGGCTCCGTTATTTCTGGCATCGGTAGCAGCCACGGTAACGGCGGAGCACCCCCCGTGCTAAGAATCCCCGGCAGAGACCAACCCCCACGATCTCTGGACCTGGCAACTTATAAGTCCGAAGAGAGGGAGAGGATACAACTTACTCTATTAACGGGAGGGCAACCAGCAGTCCCAACACGGTATCGGGTTTTTCGTCCACAAGTCCCTCGTCAACAACATTGTGAAGATCGAAAGCGTGTCGAGCAGGGTGACATACCTTATACTCAGAATTACTGAACGGTATTATACATATATATATATATATATATATATATACCGAAAGGTCATACAGGTGTACGCCCCACACTCGAAGCGGATGATGAAGTGGAGGATATATATGACGACATTTCTAATGCCATGCATGTTCCGAAAACACACTTCACAGTGGTGATGGGGGACTTCAACGCACGGCTGGGCATGAGGAATGGCGATGAACTGAGAGTGGGGCAGTTTGGATTTAGACAGCGGAACCAAAGAGGTCAGCGATTGGTTGACTTCATGGAGAAGGAGGGACTCTTTATGATGAACTCCTTTTTCAAGAAGCGCCCTTCTAGGTAATGGACGTGGATGCACCCCGGCGGTCATAAGCACGAGATATATTTCATTTTGACGACCAATAAGCATAAATTCAATGATGACTCTGTGATCAACAGGGTTAAGACCGGCAGTGATCACCGCATGGTAAGAGGCTCATTGAATATCAACGTAAAGCTGGAGAGGTCTCGTTTGATGAGATCTACTCTTCGCCCAAGTCCTGCCCAAACCCAAAACCCCGAGAGCATTCAGTTGGAGCTCCAAAATCGCTTCCAAATCCTTACCGAATGCGATACAGTGGACGAACTAAGCAACGGGCTGGTGGAAATTGTTCACGCGGTCGGGTGTGAGTTCTTTAAGACCCACCGCAAAAATAGAACACAAACTCTCTGAGCATACACTACATGTACACTACATACACTATATGCATACAGTCTTCAGTTGATATGTCGAGTTACAGCTTGCTTAATAAACAGATCTCGGACGCTCGGATTGGCATGATGACGTTTTTGGGAAATTTATATTTTTAATAATTCGTTCAGTTTTTTGGATTTTATTTCATGTTTTCTATGTGTATTAATTTTTATGTGTTGTCACTCTGCGTTCGTGATGTCTGTCACAAATAGGTTCCGACAGAAAATCAGTGCCAAGGCTTTATGGTCATAGCGTTTGCTGAGTCGGGAACTGCTTGTGACAACACACAGCATTAATTTCGTACCTTTTATTTTTGTTTGTAATTATTGTTCTTTGTTTTTCTGTATAATGTTGTGTGTTGTCATAAATAAATATATTTTCTTTCTTTCTATCTCCAAGTCGATGCGACACAATTTGCGTTCCTATAATACTACTTGTATTAAGAACGCAATAGAGTAGAACAAGGGCTCCAAAGTGTTCGCAAGAGATCTGTCTATTGGGCAAAGCCTGTTGACGAAGCTGAAAACCGACCGTGGCAGCATCATTTCGTCGAAGCCAGAGATATTGAGTGAGCTCGAGAAGTTCTATAGACAATTATAAACCTCAATGCGTAGTCCTCCTAGCACGACTAGCGATACAAGAGCCCGTTTAACCCGTCATTATACCGAAGATATCCCGGACGTCAGCCTATACAAAATCAGAATGAATCTCAAACAGCTTAAGAGCAACAAGGCACCAGGGGAATAACGACGGAGCTACTGAAAGCAGATGGAACTCCAATACTTAAAGTCCTTCAGAAGCTGTTTAACTCCGTCATCCTCGAGGGTACTACGCCAGAAGCGTGGCACAGGAGCGTAGTGGTTTTGTTCTTTAAGAAAGGCGATAAAACCATCTTGAAGAATTATAGGCCCATTTCCTTGCTGAGCCACGTCTATAAGCTGTTTTCGAGAATAGTTACAAATCGTCTCGCTCGTAGGTTTGACGTCTTTCAGCCTCCCGAACAAGCTGGATTCCGGAGAGGCTTTAGCACCGTAGACCACATCCATACGCTCCTGCAGATTATACAGAAGACCGAAGAGTATAATCGGCCACTATGTCTAGCGTTTGTGGATTACGAGAAAGCATTTGATTCAGTGGAGACCTGGACAGTGCTACAGTCATTACAGCGGTGCCAGATTGACTACCGGTACATCGAAGTGTTGAAGTGTTTGTACAGCAAGGCCACTATGACAGTCCGTATTTAGGATCAGAGCACGAATTCTATCCACGTGCAAAAAGGGGTGAGACAGGGAGACGTTATTTCTCCGAAACTGTTCACCTCTGCACTGGAATATATATTCAAGCTTCTGAACTGGAACGGATATGGTGTTAACATCAATGGCGAATACATCACTCACCATCGATTTGCCTATGATATAGTCATCATGGCAAAAACCCTGGATGACTTAAATACAATGCTCAGTGACCTCAATATTGTTTCCCAACAGGCGGGTCTTAAAATGAACATGGGCAAGACGAACATCATGTCAAATGCCCATGTCGTACCCATGCCGGTTTATGTTGGGAACGATATTATCGAAGCTGTTGATCACTATGTCTACTTAGGTCAGACGATCCAACTGGGTAGATCTAACTTCAACAAAGAGGTCAACCGACGAATCCAACTCGGATGGGCAGCGTTCGGGAAATTACGCCATATCTTTTCGTCGCAGATACCGCAGAACCTCAAGACGAAAGTTTATAATCAGTGCGTGTTGCCAGTGATGACATACGGCATTGAGACGTGGTCGCTAACTATTGGTCTCATACACAAGCTCAGAGTTTCGCAGCGTGCAATGGACGCTATGCTCGGTGTTTCACTACGTGATAGAATCCGAAATGAGGAAATCCGTAGAAGGACAAAGGTTTCCGACATAGCTCTCAAAGTTTGCAAGTTGAAGTGGCAATGGGCAGGCCATATACACTCGAGAGCATAGAAATCGCATACTACCTACATTTTCACTTTGACCCTAAATATTTTTTAAATTAAATGTTGGTTGCAAATATTACTTAAATTTAATTAAAGAACACACTGTTAGCTTTCTAAAAACATATAATTCCTAGTCATGACCTTCAAAATCATTACAGTAGCAACAAAACAATAGAATGACCCAAAATCGCTCGTTTCAGGTAGCGCGGTTTGCATGACTATTAGCAGGTATAAAAGGTTAGGGGATGATTGAAATTACATTCAATTAGACACAGACACCGACCTCGCCGGATGCGAGGTCGAAGGTCCCGTAATTAATGTCGACTTTATTCGCCTTCAAGTTTCTTGCCGATTCTCGAAGGTGTATTCCGAATCGGTGGTCAGTTATGCAATTCATTTAAAGGGCTCCAGCCATTTTATGAGGGCCCCCTCGATTACTACCTAACAGTAGAGATCGAGGGGTGTTTAGTTCGATACTCCCCAAGTAATCAATGGCAACTGTCCAAGCCGAGGTTCGTACCCCCTGGGTGCCCTTGAGTAAGTGGCCAAAAACTTAACTTTGGCGTGCGCCTTCTGCGTCACGCATTGCGGCGGAGCGCTTTTGCGCCCGCCCCACCGTCCGGTGACGCTGTAGAGGTCAGTTACAGACCAACAGCACACATCCTTTCTAAAAATAATAATAATGAAATGACATCATTTGCATACCAACTCTTAGTCAGAAAGGTTATCGAATAATTCAGAACAAGAAAATGGATATCACACCGGAAGCAGCGTCTCAAGTAGTAGCACTAATTGAAGCTGGGCAGAACCAAAGTCAAGTAGCACAACAGTTAAATTTAAGCCGATATGCTGTTCGGCGTGTATACCAGCGATATCAACAGACTGGTGGCTATACCCGGGCCGAATACGTGCTACAACACCGCGCGATGACCGTTTTCTTGTCACAACATCGCTACGAAATCGCCGGTTGAATGCAGTTCAACTCGGGCAGCAGCTCCAGGAAGTTCGAAAAGTGGAAGTCAGTCGGTGGACGGTTAGAAGAAGACTAGCCGAAGGAGGCCTGACAGCGCACAGACCAGCAACTGGTCCGAAATTGACTCCAGCCCACCGACAAGCACGACTTCAGTTTGCTCGAGATCACGTGAATTGGACTATGGATCAATGGATGATAGTACTGTTCTCTGACGAGTGCAGAATGTGTTTTCATGGTAACGACGGATGGGGTAGAGTGTACCGAAGACTCGGTGAGCGTTTCGCTCAATGCTGCATCTCTGAACGTGTCTCATACGGCGGCGGTTCATGCATGTTCTGGAGAGGCATGTCACTAGAGGTGAAAGCCGAACTTGTATTCATCACAGGGCCCAATACCGAACGTCGATCCACAGGACTGTCTTCCTGACGTTACATCGAAGAGATCCTGTAAGAACACGTATTGCCTTTTGCGGGATTTGTAGGCGAAAATTTCATTTTCATGCAAGACAATGCAAAATCACACACCGCTGCTTTAGTGCGCCAGTATTTGGAGGAAGTTGATGTACTGGTTATGGCGTGGCCTGCTTGAAGTTCAGATCTCAATCCCATTGAGCACTTATGGGACAAGCTGAAAAGACAAGTACGACACAGAAACACGGTGCCTACGATTCTCAGAGAGCTTCAAACCGAAATTAAGGAAGAATGGGATAGCACACCGCAGGATTATGTAAAAAATATGATTTCTTCGATGAAACATTGAATGGAAGCTGTAATTCAGACTAAAGGAGGCAATACATCGTATTAATAAATGTTTATTTTATCAATTTTAATGTTTTATTACCCTTTTATACCTGCTCAAAATCCCAGAAACCGCGCTACCTGAAACGAGCGATTTTGGGTAATTCTATTGTTTTGTTGCTACTGTAATGATTTTGAAGGTCATGACTAGGAATTATTGTTTTTAGAAAGCTAACAGTATATACTTTAATTAAATTTAAGTTATATTTGCAAACAACATTAAATTTAAAAAATATTTAGGGTCAAAGTTAAAATGTAGGTAGTGTGCGATTTCTATGCTCTCGAGTGTAGTTCACAGAACCGACAACCGCTGGGGAATAAAGGTTCTTGAATGATGACCACGAACAAGCAAGCGAAGTGTTGGGAGACCCCCCACAATATGGACCGACGACATTATAGCCATCGCAGGAAGTCGGGTGGTTGGAGGTGGCACAAGATCGCTCGTCATGGCGCTCTTTGGGGGAAGCCTATGTTCAGCAGTGGACTTCTAAAGGCTGATATGATGATGATGATGATGATGAGGCCATTTTTTTAAGTCATCTTTATTGTACAGGTTTTTTGGTATATACTGATTTATTATAAGTATAGAAAAATATATCAAAAACTTCATTACACAGTTTATTGGTACTTATCTACTGCTTAGTTATAAGTATAGATAGATATATTAACCTTTACTGTCAAATGAGCAGTTTTGGCAAAGTTTTGATCATTACTTACTTTTTTAGTAGCCATAGCCCCGGGAAACTATTCAAAATAAAATTAAAAATGAAGATATTTAATGTTTAATGAAATTTAATTATTGATCAAATTTTTTAGATCCTTAAGCGTGATTTTCATCAAAAGTGTTAGGTATTTTCATAAGAGCTGGTAAGAAGTACCTTCATTAAATAAAAAGAAAAACACTGCGCGAAAAAAATATGTGCTATCTTTGAATAATAAAATTAAGTTATAATGTAACTGTGTCTCCACAGGGGGCCATGTACGCGTTCCCACAGATCCAGCTGTCCCAAAAGGCGCAGAACGCGGCAAAGAAGGAAGGCAAGAAGGCGGACGTCTACTACGCCTTCCGTCTGCTCGAGGAGACCGGTCAGTCTGCATACAAAAATGTAACCATGTCTCCCCAGGAGGCCATATACACGTTCCCACAGATCCAGATATCGCAGAAAGCGCAGGATGCGGCCAAAAAGGAGGGCATGAAGGCGGACGTCTACTACACCTTCCATCTGCTCGAGGAGAGCAGTCAGTCTGCATACAAAAATGTAACCATGTCTCCCCAGTAGGTCATGTCTACTACACCTTCCATCTGCTCGAGGAGAGCAGTCAGTCTACATACAAAAATGTAACCATGTCTCCCCAGTAGGTCATGTACGCAAACGCGTACATGACCTACTGGGGACCTGTGGAAACCCACAGGTCCAGCTATCGCAGAAAGCGCAGGAAGTGGCCAAGAAGGAAGGTAAGAAAGCGGTTGTCTGCTAAGCTTTCCGTCTGCTCGAAGAGATCGGTCAGTCCGCATACAAAAATGTAACCATGTCTCCCCAAGAGGCCATGTACGCGTTCCCACAGTTCCAACTTTCGCAGAAGGCACAAGTCGCGGCTAAGAAGGAGTGCAATAAAGCGCACGTCTACTACGCCTTCCATCTGCTCGAGGAGGCTGGTTAGTCTGCATACAATAATGTAACCCCACCTAAATATTTTCTCAATACAGGTCTACACTAACAAAACTTAATGTTTTAACCCATTAGTCAGAATGTGTCATCAGCACAATGACTCTTTGACTACAAATCATAGATATTTTCAATCTACAATTGCCGAAATTCAAAAGGGATGTTTTAGGGTATATTACTAAACCTTAAATTTGTTTTCAAGACCCAAAAATACCTAAATACGAGTATTTCGTGTTCTTAGTAACTTTTGATAATGAACACGAAATAATATGTGAAATGGCGCGAAACCGAAATAAGTTTTTAAAATAAATAAACGCGTTCCAAATTCAAAATATTAAAAAGTTTAGTAAAAACTTTAATTGTATATGTGTGATATTGAAAGGACCGTTTGCCCGGCTAAGGAAACGGACCTCCTTCTCAGGTAAAGGCGAGGAATTAAAACAAGATGGTAAATTCAATAACAAAGGGCTTTATTACAAAAATAGAAAAACACACATGAGTTATCAAAGTTTTGGTACTCTCCCCTTTACTGAGGAATTCAAAAATAAATATTTTACACTTAATTTAGTTTGTTCTGCATCAAAATAATTCTAAACAGCAAGATCTTATGATAGGAAATACTACTAACTTAATACTCAAAACACAAAATTCTCTAATATGATTACAATTTCCTCAAATATATATATTATAGTACATAACTTCGGCCTGTATGATATGAATTTACAATAGTACTGGAGTATCCTAGGCTAGTAAAAACTTAGAGAGTCTGTCATCATGTATTGGTCACAACGCAACGGAATTGTCTTGTCTTTGCCTCAGAATGTTCTAAATTAAAAGAGAACTTGTGCAAACAGAGTGTGTGTGTGTGTGTAAGATTGTGTTTCCCAGAGGGATATTAAACTCTAAAAACAGAAAGTATCTTTCAACAGTATATTAACACGTAAGAAGGCGAAAGGCTTCCCTCACTACCGTAGCTCGCTGACTCAAAATGATTTGGAGTGGACCAACCTGGAAGCTTCACGGGACGCCGTACCGTCGTCTCGCGTGCCGCCGCGGAACGCCTCCTTACTCCACTCGATCAGCTCCTACTGCTTCTCAACGAACGGTGCCTTCCGCTGCTCTCGAACGGTTTCAGTGTCTCCCACGATCGGTGCCTGGTGTCTTCTACTGGACAGGTGGTGCGTTAGAGTCCTTCTGGAGTCCCTTGTAGACCGGCTTCTTCCACGAAAGGTGGTGAGCCCCGGGAGATCGCGCACAGCAGCTCGCAGTGGTGACGACAACAGCCGTCCGTAGATGCACGATTTTAACCTGAAACCCACGTTCCTTTGTGTTCAAATGTGTCTCGAGATGCCCGCCTTAGATAGACGCGGTGCAAAAACAAAACAGATATTTCGTTAGTACAATACTGAAATCACGGGAAATCCCACTAACCTGGCTTTTGCACTCGTATACTTATTTCGCCTGTTACAGAGCAGCTTCGTTCTGGACTGCGTGTCTCGGTCGTTTTGTCCACACAAGAGACTGCGTATTCTTCAGCTGCCTGCGCCGATCTCAATCACGTGCAAACTAAACTCACGTCCAAGTTTAAAATGAAATCCACAGGCTTCTCTCTTGTATATATACGAACTTTGGTTTCCATTTCGAGTAGCATTCTACTCCGAAATCGAACTTCCGCTTATCCAGAAAACTCTAGAAACAACTCTGCAACTTGCATCGTAAAGCAGACCTTGTCGGCCTAGCTATACAGGTCACTGTCCTCTGTACACGTAACAACGTGTTCAAAAGCTCGTGTGTTGGCGAGTTTTGTTATCGTTAAACAAAACTCGCTTCTAGGTTTTAAGGAAAACACCCGGATCGAAACATCATATTTAATGAAAAAGAAAGTGGTATCGCTATGAAAACTATGCAAGCTTTTACTACTTGCATAGTTATAAAGTCCGCTCCACTGCTTTTCTTATTTATAAGCTTTCTTACAATTGATACTACTTCATCAGCATCGTATGGTTTCAAAAAATACTATTACAGGAAGATGCGAAAGAAGGTGTATAGCTAGAATTAATATTACTATCATCAATGTTCTGTGATATAAATACATGGTTGAGAAAATTTACAATGTGCAGTCGGTTTGTAAATGTATTAGTGTCATTATTAATTGAGTCAACTGTCTTCTCTTTTATGTCATTTGAAGGTGTTGTGTGCGTTTTGATACGATCCTGGGTTACTTTGGCCTTATTGGTACGTTTTTGTAAATATTTTATATGAGCCAATTTTTTGGTGCATCTTATATTGGATTTAAGCGCACTTTTGTACGTTTTGTACATACAAATATTTTCCTTTGACCTACATTTTTGCAACTGAAGGTATAATGAACGCTTCTTCTGACAAGATTTGACTATTCCTTTAGATTTTGAATTCATATTTTTTTTATATGTTACTTTTACGTTATTGGTGTGAGGACAACATAACTCGTATACCATGCAATTTGGTTCATATCTACTTGCTCATATACTTTAAGATGTATATTTAACTAGTTTTCCTGCCCGTGACTTCGTACGCGCGGACTACTGTTTATCGCAAAAAAAGCATCCTATGTTCCTGTAGGATATTAAAAACCTTAGCAAAAGTTGGCTCTTGATGTTTTTTGACATACTTGTAATTTCGTTTTCATGGCAACCGTTTCTTAAAGCGAAAATCTTTTTTTTCCAGTTTTTCCTTGGAAACTTACAATTGCCGGGATTAAAAGTATCCTATGTTTTATTCCAGGGTATAAGCTATCTCCATTCCAAGTTCCATCAAAATCCGTCAGCCGTTATCGCGTGAAAGCTCCCCAAACAAACAAACAAATCCGTGTACTATGTAATTTTTGACATTGCGTGTCATTTTTGTCAACAGCAGACAACACTGGATGTTTTGACGTTGACAGCTGCTGTCACCTGTAAATTTGACAGCTGTCATATGAAATGAAGATCTAGATGAGATATATCTCTTCTATAAAAAAACAACTAGTCTAGGATCAACAGTTTCCGAGTTATAGGCCTTTTAAGTTTGAAAGCTTTCATCCAAAACGAAGATATGGGTGAGATCTATCACTTCTGTAAAGAAACTACTAGTCAACGATCGATAGTTTTAGAGTTTTGTTTGACAGCTGTCAAACTTAAAACAGCTATTGTTGTAAGTTTGACAGCTGTCATCCAAAACGAAGATGTCGATTACATGTATCACTTCTGTAAAGAAACTACTAGTCTAGGATCAATAGTTTCAGAGTTATAGCCCTTTTAAATTTGACAGCTGTCATCCAAAACGAAGATATCGATGATCTATCACTTCTGTAAATAAACTACTACTCGTAGTCTTCTCTTCACTTTCCCCATCTTACCTAAACTTACCATTCAACATCCAGGTCCAGGTCACATGTCTAATTTTTCTGCTTCTCCATCTCATACCTATATAAAACCGTAATACTCGTATTCGAAATCCTATCAGAAGTACGATTTCTATGCCAACCTGAACTTTTTTTCGGCCGCTATTTTATATTTTAATATTTTTCAACTTTTGAATTTTATGAATTACTACCTACTAGTACGTCATATCCGTTTCTTTTGGTACGTCATTTGCGTCTCATGCACGTCATTTCCGTTTCATTCCCTCATTTAGTCATGGTACCCCGTATGTAAGCAATTTTAAAGACGTTTGACGTTATCCGCTATCCATAGTTTTAAGCCGGGGCAGCACACATAATCGACTACGCGCGCTGACACACGCTTGTGTATCACGTAAATGTTTGCGTGGAGCGAACATGCAAGTGATACGGGTTAATGCGCGTGGAAAAAGAATGGCTCAATATCGCTTGCGATCTTTTGATGACGAACGGTGGAGATGCCAAGGGGCGTCTCCACGGGTTGCGGTTTTGCGGAAATTGAGATCAGAGAAATCCCAATGTTCCAGAGATATAACCCTGGTGCAGAAGGATCGAATTATAAAATTATGTGACCTTCGCGTTTTGTGGACTGTATTTTTGTTGTTCTTAGGGCGAAAAGCGTTGTGTTGACAGATTGGTGACAGGTTAGTAGCCAAGGGTAGATGGTGGAAAAGAAAGTGAAAAGAAAGACAATGCACGCCTACCTTTTGGTGAACTCCTCCTCTGCCCAAGTCTCCAATGTTGTTGAGAAGGCTTGCTCCAGGCCTGCAGCACTGTTCCTTGGAAATCCTGTCCTTCATGAATGCAGCTGGTGCACCAGCCGGTATGGCGCGACACACGTGTTCTAATAATGTCACTAAATCACTGTTTTGCTGCACTATAATACGATATCACCACTATTTGTGCGTTCGTCTTATAGTCCTTTTATTGCACCGGAATAACCGATCTATATATTTATTAAGCGAAACATGCGTGGTTTCCCTGGTCGACTAGACCGTCAGACATCTTTGATATATGTGGCAAGGCTGCTGCGTGCAGCGAATCACGCGTATTTCTCTAGCAACGGTTGGAGACTCAATCTTGTGCGTTTTCTTATGCACCTTCACGCATCATATTGCGACGCGTGAAACACATATACATAGTAGGTGTGCGTGTGAGAAGGAAAAGGCAAACGAAATGGAATGTAAAAGGAATATGGCTATCAAAACTGGATACCAAATCACCAATCATTCTGCGTAGATTATAGCGCGTATTTTTGTATTATTGAAAGGATTAAACGGCGGTAACAAACGGCGATGTACCACACCGCACACACACCACAAATAGTTGCGTGATCGCATTTTGAGTATTAAGTGCTTCATCTATATTTGTTTCTTTCATCGAAGGTTATATATTAGAAACGTTACGTTTTAGACGTTAACAGTAGCCAATCCAATGATCCACACCAATATTATAAAAGTGAATCATCGTCTGTTTGTTTGTTTTTTTGGGGAGTATTAACGCGGCAACGGCTGGATGGATTTTAATGAAACTTTGTAAATAGGTACAGTACGATATAGAGACCAACATAATATACATTTTATCCCAGAAAAGGTAAGTTTCTACGTGCAAACTGGAAATAGTTGATTACTCGCTGTAAGGAATAGTTGCCGGAAACGAAATATAATAACAAGTCTGTCAAAAAGCATTAACTTACCTAGAATAACATAGGATGTTTTTTTTGCGGTAAGTTTACCGACCGCGCGGAGGAAGTTGCGGGCAAAAGCTATTATTTTATATAAACAAAATGATTTATCGATCGCCTCGCCCGCAGGTATCTGTATCATCCCGGGCAGTGGGTTCGGCCAGCGTCCCGGCACCTTCCACTTCCGCACCACCATCCTGCCGCAGCCCGCACTGTTGGAGGAGATGCTCGACATCTTTAAGAAGTTTCACGACAAGTTCACCGCAGAGTTCAAGTAGAGGCCTCTCTCCACAGAGAGAGTATACACGAGTACAGCCCTAGCTTTTCGAGCGGAAGTTAGCCGTCGTGGTGTGAAGTCAACTTTGAGGCCGCTAGCCTAAAGCGGCGCAGCATACGGACCAGCTGTAAAGGTCGGTGCAAGCTGTATGCGTGCGCACGACGTGCGGCTGTAATACAATATATCAAATTTTAAGGAAGTTGGCTTCACACACAGGTGCATTGACATCTTCCTTAGAATTTGTAACAAGAAAGTTTAAATTTTAAGGAAGATGGCTTCACACAGGTGGATTGACATCTTCCTTAGAATTTGCAGCAAGAAAGTTTAAATTTTAAGGAAGTTGTCTTCACACACAGGTGGATTGACATCTTCCTTAGAATTTGCAACAAGAAAGTTTAAATTTTAAGGAAGTTGGCTTCACAAACAGGTGGATTGACATCTTCCTTAGAATTTCCAACAAGAAAGTTTAAAAAATATGGATCGAGTCTACACCGCCAAACAAACGAGTGAAACAAATAGTGGCTGCGGATGTGTGCGTGAGTGGATCATTTGTGGTATTTTGTGGTTGATTTACAATTTCATCACAAAAGACTGCGTTGTTTTTGTATTTTCATGAGAACTTGAAAAAATTAACACTTCTAACAAAGTCGAGATCTTGCTGCGATGTGGCTGCATAACTTGGTGTAAGTGTGTACGTGAGGCTTGTGCGTACGAGCGGATCGGCGTATCTTGGGTGTTTCACTTTCGATTTAGCGGTGTGGAATCCGTCTTTTCTTTCGGCCTTGAATCGTTATTGTTGAGTGATTATTCCTTTCTTATTTGTAAATTAATGTAATGATCTGTATTAGACTGCGCACTACAATATATTATAGAGCGCTTTTATTATAATTATTAGATATAACCAAGAGTTGTGCTGTGTTAGACTTATATAAAAATTAATTTATTGTTTTCTAAGCTTTTATCTGCTGTTATTTATTTTAAAAATACATTATGTTAACTAAGAAATTATATTTAAATAATCTCTTTTTATCTTTTAGTACAAGCAAAACTTACACTAATTAAAAACATAATTGGTTGTTATATTAGTGTAACTTTTGTGTTATTCAAAAAACATTTCTTACCCGTTTTCACCTACGTGGTTCACCTAGGTGTCCCACGGCTACCTTTTTATACCCGTATTCTAGCTAAGAGGTAAACAATGGGTAAAAAATAATAATTAGTGCCCTTGGTTCCCCCCAAATGTGAACCACGGGTAAATTATTAAACAACAATTAGATGAACGTTTTATTTAAGTAACCACCGTAAGGACTTATAATAAGATTACCTACTCTTTTCATTATAAGAAACAAATCGTACTATATATACCAACGTAGCTTCTTTAGTGATTTCCTTATTCACTAATTGCATTCCATAATACAAGTATCATTTTCAATCAGTATTTTTCGTCTCTTATCTACTGGTAATTTTGTACGCATGTGAAACTGAAATATTGTTAGTATACGAAATAACTAAGAGGGTAAGACATGCGAGTGAACCATGTGTGTTCCACGGGTACTTTGAATTAGGTACCCATAGTACACCTGGGTGGACCACGGGTACAAAAAGGTACCCGTGGAACACCTAGGTGAACCACGTAGGTTAACCACGGGTACAAAAAGGTACCCGTGGAACACCTAGGTGAACCACGTAGGTTAACCACGGGTAAGAAACGTTCGAAAACATTGTATTATAATAATATCTGCATATTTTTATAAGCGGCTGGGATTTTACTATGTTTGTAGTTTTGTTTGTTTTGTGTAATTGGTGATATTGAGGGGTGGTTCCCATTTGGCCCATGGAACGTGACGTCATCGAACAAAATGAGTCTTTTTACTGATTTGTTCTATACAACTATACACTAGCATTTCTCCCGACTTCACTTCACAGTGACATCTTGGGACTAAATAAGAATCTAGTTTATCCCAAATTGTTCCACGTGACAAAAACATTTGTGTATTTTTCCTGTCACATTACTGAATAGGTAAATGCATCTTGAATAAATACATAATAAAATAAAAAAATGCTGAGTTTGGAAGAGTTTAGGAAGTGGAAAAAGGAGTGTTTTTTTAAACCAGAAAGGTTAAATGTTTGTTATATAGAACAGTTTAGGAAAAAAAAAAGATTCAATTGTTCTATGGAACAAACAAATAAGAAATAGACTCATTTTATCCGATGAAGTCAAGTTCAATGGAACAAACGGGAAGCACCCAAATTGAGGAACGCTGTGAAGTTATCGATTATATCACATTGGAATATTGTTATATCGAATAATAAATAAATACATAGTCAAAATATATTGGTATATAAACTAACGTGAGCGTGATTCATTATATATAGATACTAGCTGTGCCCGCGGCATTGCTCGCGTGGTAGTTTTTCTGGGGTATAAGGATCCTATGAGTTATCCCAGTACCAAAAGTACCAAATAGGTACCTACCTATCTGTGTTAAGAACCTTCAGTAGCGACCCGACATGGTCGTGATAGGTTAGAAGGCGGGAGGGAAGCGTAGCGAAGCGCAGCGACCATGTCGGATCGCCACTGACGGTTGTTGACAGAAATCTGTGTTACGGCACAGAATAAATAATAGTACAAGTTACGGTAACGTTGTGTGGAGGTATATTTCGAAATAAGCTACGCAAAATCCTAAATTCGAAAGTGTACCCGATGTCAACTCGGCCATAAAAGTTGGGTATTCGCTATTTTTAAAATATGCCCGACGCCAACACGGTCTCTGTGTTATAATAGATTATTAATATCCCAAGATATAATAAACGCGCAGTCATATGTATATGTTTATCTGCTTGTTTTAAAATAAAAGTTAACAAAAAATTACAGCAGCCTTAAAAATATCAACGGTCCCCGACCCCCCATTATAGCTAGAAAGCATCTTGATCACATCAGTTTTCAAACATAAAACCGCATCAAAAATGGTCCATTTATTTGGGAGCTACGATCCTCACCTCATCCTATATATTTTTGGGATTTAAAATATTCTAAATTTTAACAGATTTTTAGTTGCTAAATATATATCGTCTTGAATATGCCAGTTAAATTTGACATCGGAAAAGTGACTTTATTCGTATGGTATATGGTTGTTTTTCGTTTGGGTTGGGTAGGATCATTAGTGTCAAAAATGGCACACAAAACTGCCCAAAACGCCACTGCTTCTACTCGAATGCAGGGTATGAAGCAAATTGCCTACGATGCATTGGAACTATAAATAGTCAACGACTAAGAAGCAGAATTGTAACTTTTAAACTTTCGCGATTCGAACACATAATTAGATGATGAGAGTTGTGCGATCGGATTACCTACGAACAAGCGTGTCGTATTTTCGATTTATGTCGTGCGGGGCACGACAAAAAGTTGTAAAAATTGTTGGCACGCCGTGAGTACTTCAGCAATAAGGTTCATTTTCCATCAGACGCATGTTTATCAACACGGAAAGATACTGTGGTAAATTTATCGAGCCTTACTTTAGATAATGTAACACAAAACGTACTGGCTGAATTTTGCACTTTCCCCACAACGAACTCCGTAAGAAAACATAATTAGTAGTGTAGAAGAAGCTATAATACGAAACAAGGTGCCGCTTAATGCCGCAGAAACGCAAACAGGATGTTTCCTAACGTTCATGACACGCTCGATACACTTACATAGTAAGGGGGTTATCGAGATGGGGCGATAATTGGCCGGATAATCACGACTACCCTTTTTAGGTACTGGTTGTACATTGGCAAGCTTCCAGCTCTTCGGAACTTTACCTGAGTCAAGAGAGAGGCGGCACAAACGCGTTAATATGGGAGACAATTAGGGCGCACATTCTTTGGTTCTAGCTTATATCTTCCTATACTAATAACTAATGTCTCGCCCTTGCTTCGCATGGGTAGGCATTTTTCTTACTATTAGCATTTTCATAACCGAAGTAACTTAAAAAAAGAGCCGTCGCGGGATCCTAGCAGATGAGTAAAAATAAAAATAAAACTAAAACAATTGTGTTGCACCGTGCGCTCTCATTGGTCTAATACCATAAGTCCGGATGGCGCAACAGATAATCGCTCGACTGCCGATCTTTAGTATTGGAGTTCAATTACCAACTGGAGCATTTACACATAAAAATAAAACTAAAACAATCGTGTTGCACCGTGCGCTCTCATTGGTCTAATACCATAAGTCCGGATGGCACAACAGATCATCGCTCGACTGCCGATCTTTAGTATTGGAGTTCAATTACCAACTGGAGCATTTACACATAAAAATAAAACTAAAACCATCGTGTTGCACCGTGCGCTCTCATTGGTCTAATACCATAAGTCCGGATGGCGCAACAGATCATCGCTCGACTGCCGATCTTTAGTATTGGAGTTCAATTACCAACTGGAGCATTTACACATAAAAATAAAACTAAAACAATCGTGTTGCACCGTGCGCTCTCATTGGTCTAATACCATAAGTCCGGATGGCGCAACAGATCATCGCTCGACTGCCGATCTTTAGAATTGGAGTTCAATTACCAACTGGAGCATTTACACATAAAAATAAAACTAAAACAATCGTGTTGCACCGTGCGCTCTCATTGGTCTAATACCATAAGTCCGGATGGCGCAACAGATCATCGCTCGACTGCCGATCTTTAGTATTGGAGTTCAATTACCAACTGGAGCATTTACACATAAAAATAAAACTAAAACCATCGTGTAGCACCGTGCGCTCTCATTGGTCTAATACCATAAGTCCGGATGGCGCAACAGATCATCGCTCGACTGCCGATCTTTAATATTGGAGTTCAATTACCAACTGGAGCATTTACACATAAAAATAAAACTAAAACCATCGTGTAGCACCGTGCGCTCTCATTGGTCTAATACCATAAGTCCGGATGGCGCAACAGATCATCGCTCGACTGCCGATCTTTAGTATTGGAGTTCAATTACCAACTGGAGCATTTACACATAAAAATAAAACTAAAACCATCGTGTTGCACCGTGCGCTCTCATTGGTCTAATACCATAAGTCCGGATGGCGCAACAGATCATCGCTCGACTGCCGATCTTTAGTATTGGAGTTCAATTACCAACTGGAGCATTTACACATAAAAATAAAACTAAATCAATCGTGTTGCACCGTGCGCTCTCATTGGTCTAATACCATAAGTCCGGATGGCACAACAGATCATCGCTCGACTGCCGATCTTTAGTATTGGAGTTCAATTACCAACTGGAGCATTTACACATAAAAAACAGATGGCTTATAACATGAATATGGCCGAGTTGAAGCGTAAAGAACCGACGAGCCACGAGCGGTCGCGTCGCGGTGCCGCACTATCGCGACGCCGCTCGATCGCCACGCCAACAGTCGGCATTACCCCCTTCCCCCCACCCTCCTTCCCCCCATACCGCGCCATTAAATGTTTTGCACATTAAAAATTACGCCAGTAAGCGTCATTAAAAATCTTTGGCAGCAACGATCGTGGTGTTTTTTGACCATAGACAACTGCATTATTACTCACGCACTTGACAGACTCATTATTATTTCGTTTCCATGGCAACATGTCATTCCGTTCGTTATTTTTTTATGGTAGCATAACGGTTCAGTAGTGCAACTCAGAATCCAACGATACCGGGTTCGGTCCTAGGCTCCGCATCAGTGACTTTTCTAAGTTATGTGCGGTTTTCCATCAATCCGTGCTTCGGAGGGCACGTTAAGCTGTCGGTCCCGGCTGTTATTGATTATAGCAGTCGTCAAGCCATGTCAGAGGCCCCCGGGCAGCCTGACAAACTCTGACACCAGCGGCCAGCACTACCTCATTCGAAAAAACAAAATAAAATACCTTGGGTTACATTATTGCAATTTACGTAGGGATCCCTAACTAAAAAAAACTACCCATGTTACTCGCTGATTACTTTAACGTAGCTTTCTAATGTAACATTTTTTTAAATAGGTTCAGTATTTTTTGAGTGTATCTATTAGAAACAAACGTAACATATACATTACAAAAAATCAAATCTTTCCTGTTATAATATTATGTAGGTACAAGTGTAGATTAGTGTAGATAGATACGCCCGGAATACTTAGGCTTTCATACAACAAAACGTGTTAGCCAAGATTGTAAAAGACTGCGGTATTTCCGGACTGTAACGCAGAATCCATTTAAAACAAAACATAGTGCGTGGAGTCCCACCGCGCGGAAGAAGTGAAACTTCGTAATGTGGAAATGAAAATAGGAAGGCCTCCATGGTAGCGTTAAACGTTTAACGCAACCTTGTTGGAAGTCGCATTAGAAGTTTCACTTCAAAAATATAGATAGGTTAGTATATAATATTTATTTATGACCTACTTACACAATGTATTTTTATCGCCTCGCCCATTTGAAACAACATCCGCGGGAATTCGCAGAATTCTAAGAATCTTATCAGGATAGTGAATAATTAACACAATCTTACGTTGTTAAAGTATGGAAATCGACTGTTAAAGTATGGAAATCGACTTCCTACGAGTATTCTACAAACTTTAGCACAGTACATTGAAGTATACTAGCTGTACCCGCAGTTTCGTACTCGTGGTCTTTTATTTAAGTTCAAAGTACCATAATGTGCTATTCCAGGACCAATATAACTACATTTTATCAAAATTTATTCAGCCGTCAAAAATATTTTTATCAATTGCTCGGCTTGTAACTTACCGGATTGAGATACCAATTACACCAGTTTTTAAATCAAACCTTAAGCTATCTAACAATGAAAACCGCATTTGAATTCATCCAGTAGTTCCGGAGGCGTGATGCGCGGCCAAGATACAAACAGACATATACACAGACAAAAATGAAAAAATAAAGTTCATTATAGAATTCATTATAGATACCTCCAATAAAAACTTAATATCTTTGATTTAATGTTTATCAATATTTTAAAAAAAAAAAGGTTTTTGATGGAGCACCTTGGTTATTATTAGTGTTACAATAAGGTAACTAGATGGTGCTACTGTGCACCGCTAGATTTTTTGCAAAAAAAGTTTATACCGGCGAGGTCTACAGCTCACAAAGCCACTATGTCACCTGGCAGTTTAGTTATAGAAATAAATAGTTATAATGATTAAGAAGCCTACCTACCTAGCAGTGGCGGTAGGTGTAGAAAAAAATATACAGTTAAAATAGTAAACTACCAGTGTAATCAGGAGATAGAAAAAATACTAAGGGAGTGAGTTACAGGAGGTGGCGTAGGTTTGATATTGCCCTTCAGCTTGGGACTTAGCTTAGAGGCACGCGTGCGAAGACGTTCCGCGGAGAGATGGTGCGGAAGTTGTGCAGCTGCCAGTAGTAACAACGTAGTGCGCAGAGTAGCTCCCGGGGGACAGGTGTCTAAAGACCCGTGGCAGCGTGCTGGTCGGCGATCGTACCTCTAGGTACCAGGGAGGAAAAATAACCCAATATTGGGGTTTTATCACTAGTTAAACAGGAAATTAAAGAAATTATTAGGAAATTAAGGTTTGTCCACAATTATTTGCAAAATAAATTAAAAATAATTTCTAGCCAGCATAAAATGACGAGCTAAAAATAACCATTCGTCACCACAGGATAGTTATTATCGCTTCTCTCAGTGCGTTCTGTTATGGTTGCGTTCGTAATTTTAGCGTAGCAACCACCCATTCTGTTTCAATCAGAACCTGTATTACGGTCATTCAATACGGTGCGTTGGAGTAGATATTGCGGTGAAAATTTGTTTGCAACCAGTCGTATTGGCTTAGGTTAACTTTTGTTTACGATTGTAGATTACATAACGTGTAGAATGGTCATATTAATTCAAAGACAAGAAATACTTAAAATCTTTACAACACAGATATTTTAAGGTAGGTAGGTTTTTTATTCGTATTTCTTTGTTTATTATCGACTGTTTATTTTATTGTGAGATTGGACTTATTTTGTTGATACTTAGTGAAAATTCGACTAAACGGAATAAAAACGGAATTTAGTTTGAACACGACCATTGCGCTTGCTTCTTTATCAGTGAAAAATAACGTAACGTACATGCTTTTTTATTATTATTTCTACCCATAAATATTTTATATATCTCAATAATTGCTTTTTTAAGTAGGTAACGCCTGGGTCTATCAACTATCTTAATCTTAATTCTAACGTTAAAATTAAATTCATATGCTCAAAACAGGCTCAGCGCGCACAGGGTTACCTGATTTGATTGTGTGTGACGCTTGCGCATAGGTCGTGTTGAAACAACCCTACTAAACTAATATTTTGAGAACTTTGATTGGTATTGTTTGGTAAAACAAATATCAATTAAACAAAAAAAAAGAAAAGAAGTTCACTGCTTAGTTTATACACTAATTTTAACATTAACCATTTTTTTTTTGCCAAGATAAATACCAATTGTATTAAGTTATTTTAATCTAAATGATTTTTAATGAGTTTCTGGGAGGTCGGTGCGGCGAGCTGCCTTCTAAGCTCAAAAATAGTTCATCGAAAGTGACTGGTAATTGCGTAATTTAGAATTTTGAGAATTATAATATACCTACTAGCTTTCCCGAGACTTCATCCGCGCGGTCTAGGTACTGTTTATCGCGAAAAAGCATCCTATTTTCTTCTAGAATATTAAAAACCAATGCAAAAGTAGGTATAGCACCAATGCTCTTGATGTTTTTGACTTGTTATTTCGTTTCCATGGCAATCACAGATCATTCTGTGATGGCAACCGTTCCTTACAGTGAGTAATCAATATTTTCCAGTTTTCCCGTGGAAATTTACAATTTTCCGGAATAAACAGTATCCTATGTTTTTTTCCAGGGTATAAGCTATCTTCACTATAAATTTCATCAAAATCCGTCCAGCCGTTATCGTGTGAAAGCTCCCCAAACAAACGAACGAACAAACAGACAACGTTTCACTTTTATATATATTCTTTTACACATATATTATAATTAGGTAGGTACGCAAAATAGCTTAAATGGAATACGATAGAATACGCGAGAACACGACACATTCCAAAAAATAATATTTTTAGCCATTTCAAAGAAACGAACAAACAAGCTCTTTCCGTCCGCATCTTGGCAATAACGATCGGTATCCACTGAGATGTAAACTTGTGAAAATGTGGAGAGCTGTTTATAAAAAAAAAACAGTGATATTTAAGTTTTTTTCTGGAAATACCTACTTAGTTTGCGTAGAGTAGAATTTTCCCAGTAGGTACCTAAGGAAGACTTAGAAGTATTGCAGTGCAAACAGTGTCAGGCAGTGCAAGCACTACCTATTCGTAAGAACATAGTTGGGTGATAATATGAAATAATAATATTATGTGTACCTACTTATGATGTTTTCAGTCAACACTTTCTGTGGCAAAATACGCGCAGCTTCGCGACCGCGAACGCAGCAATAAAAACATATTTTGGAGAGAATAGGGTGACCACCTACTCGCAGGCAATATTCCAGTGCTGAAGAAAGTACCTATTTCTTGGATAAAAGAAATCATTTTCTTTGTAAGTATGTGGGGGCTCATTAAACTTTAATGCCAACTAAAATGTCAACTTCTCGTCAGAACTGTTTTTTGTACTATAAGCAAAAAATAATAGGT
This sequence comes from Alsophila aescularia, assembly GCA_946251855.1. Taxonomy (NCBI): domain Eukaryota; kingdom Metazoa; phylum Arthropoda; class Insecta; order Lepidoptera; family Geometridae; genus Alsophila; species Alsophila aescularia. Next base: position 61,385,969 of record OX276374.1, read on the forward strand.
ATAGGTACATAATATGTACGTATTTAAAATGTTGAAATTATGTCAAATACAGAAATATATGAAATGTATTGATATTTTTTACTCTACTCTGATCAACTCAGTGACATTATCAACTTCGCCAGGAGCGAAATCCTAACTTAATGTTATCAACTGTAAAATACAGATAGAGGAAGGGATTTGGAGTAAACTATAAGGTGCTAGCCTTAGAGGAGCACGGCACTCAAGTAAACTATAAGGTGCGCCTTAGAGGAGCACGGCACTCAAGTAAACTATAAGGTGCGCCTTATAGGAGCACGGCACTCAAGTAAACTATAAGGTGCTAGCCTTAGAGGAGCACGGCACTCAAGTAAACTATAAGGTGCTAGCCTTAGAGGAGCACGGCACTCAAGTAAACTATAAGGTGCGCCTTAGAGGAGCACGGCACTCAAGTAAACTATAAGGTGCGCCTTAGAGGAGCACGGCACTCAAGTACAGTAATCAAATAAAATAAGAGTAATATACATTCGTAGGGCGCGTAGTTTATATTTTTAGTGACATAGCCGAAACCGACTCAATTGGAGATACAGGGATGACAGATAACATCATAATCATCATAGTTTTACTCCAGTAAGCCTAGTTTAACCTCTTTACATCAAGGCGCCTGTACTGTCAACTTTTATAAACTGTCATTTCATAGTCTTTTGGTTTTCAAGTGTAGACCAGAGCCTGATTTGGTCTGGACATGACTTGAAGTGTGTCTACCCCATCATAGAGTCCTTCTTGCCAACAATGTTTACATAGACGTAATATGCGAGATTTATGTCGCTGTTTGTATGTCGCTGCTATTAGTCACGGGGCTGAAGGACAAGGAAACGAGCAGCTTCGTGGTGCTTAAGGAACATTTGCAGGGAATCATGGAGAATAACAATAGTATTATACTGTCAGCTGTCAAGTTGGAGATATCTGACAGCTTCCATGTCTCAGTGCTTGTAGTGGTATGAATGTTTCCGTACTCACCTATAATACTGCCTGGCGGCTGTGACCCGCGGCCCCGCCCGTAGGCTTCCCGTCATCTTTCAGATAGTTTGAATTTTCTCGGGGAAACAATAGCTTAATGTCCATGCGGAATAGTGTTGCTTTCTATTAGTAAAATAATTTTCGGAATCTGATTACTATTTCCTACGATCATATTTACAACTTACAAGCGATGGTGGCCTAACAGTTCTATAGTGCAATTTAGAATCCAACGATACCGGGTTCAAATTCTAGGCTCCGCACCAATGACTTTTCTGAGTTAAGTGCGGTTTTCAATCGCTCCGTGCTTCGGAGGGCACGTTAAGCTGTCGGTCCCGGCAGTTATTGATTAATAGCAGTCGTTAAGCCATGCCAGAGGCCCTCAGGTGGCTTGACAAACTCTGACTTCAGAAGCCAGCACTACCTCTTCCGACAAACAAACAAACAAACAAACTTAAAACTGCACCTCGTTATAATATTTGTGTAGATATAGTTATGTAAGCAGTTTTTTTTAATTGATTGATTGACAAGTCGAGTAGTTTGCTCGCCTCATGGTAAGTGTCACGCCTGCCCATAATAGTTGCAGTGCCACCCATAATAGTTGCAGTGCCACCCAAAACTTTGGTTGCATAACCTTTTAGTTTTTTTTTTAGTTGATTTTGGTTTTTGTTTTTAGATCCCATTGCCCAGTAATTTCGCTGAATACTCGTATATTGCCCTTCAAAGAGATAAGTTTTGGTTATTAGATCCCATTGCCCAGTAATTTCGCTGAATACTCGTATATTGCCCTTCAAAGAGATAAGTTTTGGTTATTAGATCCCATTGCCCAGTAATTTCGCTGAATACTCGTATATTGCCCTTCGAAGAGATAAGTTTTGGTTATTAGATCCCATTGTCCAGTAATTTCGCTGAATACTCGTATATTGCCCTTCAAAGAGATAAGTTTTGGTTTTTAGATCCCATTGCCCAGTAATTTCGCTGAATACTCGTATATTGCCCTTCAAAGAGATAAGTTTTGGTTATTAGATCCCATTGTCCAGTAATTTCGCTGAATACTCGTATATTGCCCTTCAAAGAGATAAGTTTTGGTTATTAGATCCTATTGCCCAGTAATTTCGCTGAATACTCGTATATTGCCCTTCAAAGAGATAAGTTTTGGTTATTAGATCCCATTGCCCAGTATTTTCGCTGAATACTCGTATATTGCCCTTCAAAGAGATAAGTTTTTTTTAAGCTAATGATTAAGGTTTTTTTTAAATCGTGTCAATCTGTTTGTTCGCGCATCGCATAAAGACTACTGGATCAATTGCTATGCGGTTTTCTCTGTTGGATAACTTAAGTTTTGACTTAAAAACCGGTGTACTTATTATCTCAAGCCGAGCCCAGCAATTGATAAAAAACTATTTAACGGCTAAATGAAATGTGGTATTTTGTACTTTATAGATACCTACTTTTGGTCCTTGAATAACACATAGGCAACTTTTAACCCTAAGAAATGACCACGCGAGCAAACCCGCGGGCACAACATATATATGTATCCAATGGAAGACGATACAAATATTGAGCAGCTGTAGGAACGTTATGATTAGGCAGAACTTAAAGAAAAGCTAAGAGATCCACGATCAAGAAACATCAACTTGCTTTTATAATTTTAGCGTTATAAAAACGCGCAGTAGGCTCCGTCACGAACCAAACCAACGAGATATCCAGCTATTTCTATAAGGCACTAACTTGTTTATCTCGCGATCGTACACTAATATATTTTCCGTGGCATCACACGCAATCTCCTGGGAACTAAAAGAACGCGGGAAGGGGTGAGACGGGGTTGAGGGAGGGGAGTTAATATATCTTGGTATGTATAAGTGGGTAGCCCTTTGTTGGCTCCGCGGGAATAGTTCCTCTAATAGGAGTAGTTTTATTGCACTCCATTTCTCATCCTGGCTTAATGCGGAGCCCAATAATACGATTCGATGGAGCATCGCGTCAGGATGCCTGCCGACTGGGGATAGTGAGAAAAACCCTGTACATGTTACGATTTATGATTGTGAAAATCTATGGAGGATATATTTTGTAGTTTCGTATAATGTGAATAAGGCACCGGCTTTCTCACGGGAACTGCACATTCTCGGATGAAAAATGAAACGAAATGAAATATCCCTAATTTAGACTAAGTTTGCATTATTACCAAAATAATTATAAAACTAGCTGTGCCCGCTGTTCATTTCTAAAAACTAGCTGTGCCCGCAGCTTTGCCCGCTGATCATTTCTGAAAACTACCTGTGCTCGCTGCTTTGCCCTCTGATCATTTATAAAAACTAGGTCTGCCCGTAGCTTTGCCCGCTGATCATTTCTAAAAACTACCTGTGCCCGCAGCTTTGCCCGCTGATTATTTCTAAAAACTAGCTGTGCCCGCAGCTTTGCCCGCTGATCATTTCTGAAAACTATCTGTGCTCGCTGCTTCGCCCTCTGATCGTTTATAAAAACTAGGTCTCCCCGTAGCTTTGCCCGCATGATCATTTCTAAAAACTAGCTATGCCTGCAGCTTTGCCTGCGTGATCATTTCTCTTTGTTATTCCAGGATCTAAAATATCGATATAACAAATTATATCAAAACTCCCGTCTTAAAGATTTGTAATTATTTCCAGGCTTCTGCTCATCGGATTGAGATATGAAGTCGACCAGATTGTAAGTCAAAACCTAAGCTATTCAACAGTTATTTTTGTCAGTGCAGTAGTTTTCCAGACAGACAGATAAGACAGATAAACAGACGCAGTTTTCAATAACGTTATAATATTTTTCTGTAGCTCATTTTAAGTGCTTGGGGCTTTTTTTTCTCTTTTTACAGACTTTTTATTACTTACTGTTTTATTTTAAGTAATTATAGTAAAATAATAAAATGTAGGTAAGTTTTTCGGGGCAGTAGTCTACGCCAACAACATCGCATAAGATATAATTTGATGCAACGAACCGTGGGCGCTTGTATTGGGGAGCTACGTTCAAAAATATAGTTCAAAACTTGCGGTAGGGTATTTTACATGAATTTTCTTCTCTTCTTTCTGATAATTGATAATTTCGCTAGGTCATCAGTAAATGAGACAACTTTGTGGACAACTAGTGCGATCGCTTCCTTTGTGGACAACTAGGGGAATCCTAAAATATGACACTGTAAAGTGAAACCCAGTATTATTGTACTGCGCTAAATTATCGTCTCTTAACAATTTGATAGACCTTGGTAAACCGATCAAAACTATGAATCATCTATTATTTTTTTCTATCAAGGTAGATTATTAAGTATTTACATAGTTTTTTTCTTGATCTCTACTTGTAAATGTGTGATGTGCCGTTTCAGAGTGGGTCCGCTTCAAGGCAATATCCTCTCTTAGATTCGGAAAACTGCATTTCCTAGCCGCCGGCATCGCTGCCGCTGAATATTTGCTTAGATAGGTATGCAGTTTCAATTCAAATAGAGGGTTTGATATTTTATAGGCTTTAGAAGACAACAAGGAAAGGATATGGTTCCATCAGAATGTATGAGTGTAGTGTGAATGTAGTGGCCTCTCGTTTAACTTCTCAACTATTGTAATTATACCTTAATTCAAATTCAAATATTACGACGATGGTAACTGTACCGTTTAGAACCATTAAATCATTGTAAACGGAATCGTGCAGCTGTAAACATAATATCAATACTCGACTGCGTCATAAAATAGGGTGAAGCTGTGGGGCGAAGTGAAGCATGTGTGGGTTGTAAAGATCGGGATAAGTACATTCCAAACTATTGCTCCAACCCACACCTTACACCTTATCTACTACCATTAGATTATGAACAAGTTATACCTAAGCTAAGTAACGCACACTAATCAAAGAATTGACTGCTCAGTTTTCAGAGTTCTGCTGATACTTAGTATTAACAAGTGGAATGCTTATAGGAGGATTGAATCTAATATTTCTAAGGGGGACATTTAGATTAATTTAATTACCGACTAAATCGGGACTATCAACTTGATTTGAAGCTATTTTTATTAAAAACTAGCTGTACCCGGTGCTTCGCACTCGTGGTCTATTCTTTAGGTTCAAAGTACCATAATATGCTATTCCAGGACCAATATACCAACATTTGATCAACATTTCTTTAGCCGTTAAAATACTTTTATCAATTGCCAACTCACCAGATTGAGATACCAATTACACCAGTTTTAAAATACTTTTATCAATTGCCAACTCACCAGATTGAGATACCAATTACACCAGTTTTAAAATACTTTTATCAATTGCCAACTCACCAGATTGAGATACCAATTACACCAGTTTAAAATACTTTTATCAATTGCCAACTCACCAGATTGAGATACCAATTACACCAGTTTTAAAAACCCTAAGCTATCTAACAATGAAAACCGCATTGCAATCGGTCCAATAGTTTTTACGTAATGCGTGAACAAACATACATACAGACAAACAGACAGATCGACACGATTAAAAAAATAATATATTCGTATTAAATACCCTTTTTAAACACCCAAGAGCATTTTTTTTAATCTTCTTTTTACAGCCTTTTTCGTATCTATTGCTTTATTATAAGTATAGATATATGACTTTGACAATTTTCATCAAAAAATCCTTCCAGTAGTTTCAGCGTGATACGTGTTCTTTTTAATAACTTTCAATACCTATATTGCGGAAACCTTTTAATTTTTCGGGATGAAAAGTATCCAATGTCCTTCCTCGTAGTATGAACTCAAATCATACCAAGTATCATTTAAATTCATTCAGTAGTTTCTGTGCGATGCGCGGTCAAGATACGGACAAACAGACAGACAGACAGACAAAAATAAATAGTAAAACAGTTTTGGCTTCAGTATCGAATATAGACAACCATCCAAAAAATATTATATATTACTTCAATATTTACATAACTTTGGACCCGTATCCCGCAGAAGCCCTTTCGTTTTTCGGGATAAAACGTGTCCTCAATTTTAACTCATCATATAAATTAAAACGGTGCCAAGTTGCATCAAAACCCGTCCATTAGTTTCAACGTGGTACGTGTTCTTTTAAATAACTTTCAACCCCTATCCTGCGAGAACCCATATTTTTTTCAGGATGTATGGTATCCTATGTCCTACCTCGTAGTATGAACTCAAATCATACCAAGTTTCATTTGAATTCATCCAATAGTTCCGGCGGCGTGATGCGCGGCCAAGATACAGACAGACAGACATACAGACAGAAATGAAAAAACATACAGTTTAGGCTTCATTACCAAATATAGAGTAACCTCCAAAACAAATTTCACAATATCTTTAATGTACAGATTTTGAACCCATATCCCGCAGGACTCCTTTATTTTTTTGGGACAAAAAGTATCCATAATTTTCACCCATCTTATAAACTATGTCTGTGCCGAGTTGCATTAACATCCGTCCAATAGTTTCAGCGTGCTACGTGTTCTTTTAAATATTTTTCCACCTCTATCCTGCAGGAACTCTTTAATTTATCGGGATTAAAAATATCCATTGTCCTACCTCGAAGTATATACTCAAATCATACCAAATTTAATTTGAATTTAGTGAGTTTTTTCGGCGTGATGCGCTGCCAAGGTACAGAGCGACAGTCAGACGGACAGACAGACCGACATACAAAAATTACAAAAATACAGTTTTGGCTTTAGTATTGAACATAGAACAGCCTCCAAAAAAAATACACAATAACTTCAATTTACAGAATTTGGGACATTATCGCGCAGGAACTCATTATTTTTTCGGGATAAAAATTATCCTCAATTTTTACATATTATCTAAACTATATGACTGTGCCAAGTTGCAAAAAAATCCGTCCAGTAGTTTCAGCGTGATACGTGTTATTTTAAATAACTTTCAACGCGTATCCTGCAGGAATTCTTAAATTTTTCGGGATGATAAGTATCCAGTCCTACCTCAAAATATGAACTTAAATCATACCAAATTTAATTTGAATTTAGTGAGTATTTTCGGCGTTATGCGCTGCCAGGGTACGGACAGACAAATTTTTTGGCTTCAGTATCGAATATAGAGTACCCTCCAAAAGAAAATTTTCTAAATATCTTCAATGAACAGAATTGAATCCGTTACAGTTTTACTATAAGTATATAGATGTTACGTCGGAAATATCTCGTCTAACACTGAGTGGTAAAAGGTGGAATTGTTTACATTATTATTGTGACTCGCTAGATGGCGCTCATCTAGTAAACAAACATTCTGTGAACCTCGAGTATAAAATAATCCATTTTAATAGTAAAGTGCTAAATTTAGAAGTGAAATAGATCAAAATACAGTGGGTGCGAGTCAATTCGACAGCACGAGTGTTATCTCAGCGTTGTGCTGTGTGAATTTTAAACTAAGCATCATCTTAATGCAGTGACTCATACCAGAACGTTTTGAAGATGAACTTCCTGTGAATCACATAGAATATTCATATTTTGCAGTAACAACAAAGAAAACGACTTCAGTGAGTAGATTGAGTAATTATTATTGATATTGAAGAGGTTTTTACTATTTTTATTGATAATAATTGTAACTGAAATCCGTTAATTTAAATAATACATACAAAGTGTCACCATCTTGTAGAATTGGTCCGAAGCGCATAAGTCTACGTGCGCCTGCACACACACTCTAACTACTATTTTAAGGCACAGGGCGCTGTGACCAGTTTACGTCTTATAACATGGAAACTAACAACGTAACCCATGAGAAAGCCACTGATAAGAAGGAAATCGGACATGGACCTGTCAGAATTGACTTCAGATGATACTTTTCTTAGCTCTACTCTTTCTGATGGACTGAACTTGTCAACAATAAGTGTTCCAGCGTCTTCGAGGACGTATCTAGCAGAATTTCGGGATATTCAACAAGAAATTGCTAAACTAAGAAATGAAAATGCAAGCGCTCATGAAGAGATAGCTAATCTCAACAGCGAATGTACTCACCTCAGAAATGAATTATCAGCGAAAAATAAGCACATACACATCCTTAAAAATATTTCCAGTACTTCGCTCCCGAGTACTCCAGCAGCTATTACTCCCTATCGACGATCTGTTACACCAACTATAAAGAAGCTCACAAATATTCGAATAAAAATACCTCGCCTTTCGCCTTTAAGTAACTCCAGGAATATAGTATGTATTAATTATACACCAAAAAGTCGACAGATCCAGATACCTCAAAGATTAACTGCAGCTCACAATGAGCTTGCCACTATCTTCGGTATACAGGGGAACTGTGGTGAGTCAACACTCTCAAAGCCTAAACTTAATCTCACAACTTTTGAGAAAAACCATTCGCTAGATGGCGCCACAGGTAGTGGAAAGAAGAAGATTTTCATAGTTGGTGATGGCCAGGCCCGGGGCTTGGCTCCTCAATTGTGTTATGATTATGATCGTACCAATAAAAGTGATAATAACTACGATATTATTGGCATGATTAAACCGTGGGCAGAAAGCTGCGAGATGCTCAAATCTTGTGAAAGTCTTGCCAATTCTTTAAAGCGCGAAGACATCGTAATTTTGACAATTGGTTCAAATGACAAGGATCCCTACAGAATGTTTTCAGATTTGAGTAACTCACTTTACCTTTTGCGTCACCAAAATGTGTTTGTTATCGATGTTCAACATAATCCATACTTAAATGAACAGTTATTAAATAAAAATATAAAACTATTACTAAAAAACTACACAAATTGCCAATTTATTGAAATGAACTGTAGAAAAAATCACAAATTGATCCGAGAAGGTTTATTAGAATGTTAAGTTTTAAGCTGCATGTAGAAATAGATTTTTTATCACTAAATACACAGCTTTTTAATTGTGTTTCGTATTTTCCAGTATCTAAGGTTGGTGAATTTTCACCCGCTGCTATGATCAGTGGTTCAATTCAAATTAATCAATCTCAATCTTGTTCCAACGACAAGTTGGAGAGCCCTACAGACAAATTTCTCATAAATGCCCCTAAAAGGGGAACCATACCTTACTACTTTTCAAAGAGTGTAGAACCAGCGACAAATGATCAACCGTCACAGCCTAAAATAAAAAGTAAAACTTTTTTTTTTCCTAAAAGTGAATCTAATTTTACCGTATTTCATCAGAATATATCCGGGGCAATGAATAAAGCAGAAGAAATTGTTTTTGCTCTTTCAGAATTTTCCCGAAATGATAGAGAAATAGACATTGCGTGCATGACTGAGACTTTCATAAAAACAGGGTCAGAACAATTATTGAAGATACCAGGATATAGTTTGGTTTCATCGTTTTCTCGTAACTCAACACGAGGAGGCTCTTGTATATTGACCAAAAATAACGTGGATTGCAGAGCCCTAAGTTATGCAAACGAATTAGCTTGTAATTTTACTTTTGAATGTAGTGGTATTGAACTAACATCACAAAAAATACTCATTATTTGTATCTACAGAACCCCAAAAAGTAATCCTTATATTTTTCTGGAAAAACTAGAGCAACTGTTGTAAAAAATATCTAATAGATCCAAAAAAATAATTTTATGCGGTGATTGGAATTTTGATACTTTACACCCTAGTAAGAGATGTCTCGATCTAATAAATCTGTTAAAAAATTTCAATATAGAAATGCATATTAAGTCGCCTACTAGACAATTGGCATGCCTTGACCATTTTGCTAGTAATATAAAACCAATTAGAGCTGAAGTTCACCATTTAGGTCTTTCAAATCATGAAACAGGTCAAACATTGACAATAAAAATTAATAAAAAACATGAGTTACTTAGTTGGTTCGAGAAAGCTAGAGATTTTAGTGTACAAAATATGGATAAATTTTGTAGTTGCATTTCTGCTATGACATTTTCAGAAGTTTATGAAAAACCTAGTTTGAATGAAGCGTTTAACGAATTTCATGAACTATTTACATTGTTTTTTAATTTATGTTTTCCAATATCTATTTTTAAAAAACTAACAAAAGTAATAAAAATATATGGTTGACCAAAGGGTTAAGGAAGTGTTGCATAAAAAAAACGATATTTGTATTTAAAACATAAGCAAATTGGGTCTAATAAAAGATATAATAATAATGCATACAAAAAATATTCACGAATCCTGAAGCAATGCCTACATAAATCACAGCAGTTACAAAATAAAAAATATATACTTAAAAATAAAAATAAATGCAAGGCCGTATGGGACGTTATTAATCAGAATATTGGTGACAATAACAAAAATAGAGAAATAGATACTATATTATACGATAATCAATTGTATACAAACTCAGTTGAGATTAGTAAATTATTTAATGTTTTTTATATTAATTTGAGGAATGACAATGATTTTAAATTTAAAACTGACAATATAAATGAAAGCATAGACTGTAACAATTCTAATACAATATTTTTAAAACCGACAGATCCAATGGAAATATATAAATTGATAAACAATCTTAACAATACTAACTCGGTAGGAGTTGACGAAATAAGTACAAGAATAATTAAATTATGTGCAAAATTTATCTGTCAACCTTTGAGTTTCCTAATTAATGTGTCACTTGAGGAAGGCACATTTCCAGAGAGTTTGAAAAAATCTATTGTAAAGCCGTTATTCAAGAAAGGTGATAAGACAGACATGAACAATTATCGGCCAGTTACGTTGATACCAGTTCTTTCTAAGGTCTTCGAAAAAGTAATGCTGAAGAGGTTATATGATTTTGTCACGGGACAAGAGGTATTAAAAGAGGAACAATTTGGTTTCCGGAAAAATAGTAGCACTTCACTAGCATGTTTTAATTTATTAAAGATTATCACAGAAGCGATTAATGAAAGTACACCAGTAACGGCTATTTTTATCGATATGAGTAAAGCTTTTGATTTTGTTCATCACAAATTACTTCTACATAAATTGGAAAAGTACGGCATTAGAGGAGTAGCAAATGATTGGATTAAAAGTTACTTAACTGATCGTTCTCAATGCGTAGAAATAGACAAAGTACAAAAAGATATGAAAGTAACGAGCAGGTCAAACTTTAAACTAAATAAATTTGGAGTTCCACAAGGAAGTGTGCTAGGACCATTTCTATTTTTGATGTACATAAATGATCTTCCTAACATAACTCATCACAAAACGATATTATTTGCGGACGACACTACTCTAATTGTCAAATGTCAAAATATAAACATATACGAGCAAGAAATAAATGATGCACTGAGTAAAATAATTAATTGGCTCAGTAATAATAATTTAAAAATCAATGTTAGTAAAACAAAATTTATACAATTTCAAAACTATAGGAAACGGGATATGAACCTAAATGTAAATTACAAAAACATTAAAATAGAGGAGGTTGACTCTACTAAGTTTTTAGGACTAATAATTGATAGACACTGCGACTGGAAGACGCAAATTGACTATCTCTGCGATAAGTTGGACAGGTTTGTGTTTGCTATAAAAAGGTTAAGGCAAACAGTATCTACTGAAGCAGCACTAAGTGCATAACATGGATACGTGTCTTCGGTGCTCTCTTACGGTCTCTTGTTATGGGGTAACTCGGTTGAGATTGAAAAAGCATTTAGAGTCCAGAAAAAATGCGTGAGAGCTATTTCTGGCGCCTGGTTTATGGACAGCTGCAAACCACTGTTTAAAAAATTTCGAATTTACCATTGGTTTGCATGTATATTAGAGAGCTGTGTGTTTTTGTTAAGCAGCATCCACAATACTTCAATTTACATTCGGAAATAGTAAGGAGAAATGTCACTTCAAGAAATAAATTTAAACTTTATATCCCTCGATGCAGATTAAATATATTTAAAAGAAATGCCTACATTAACGCCATTAAGGTGTAATAAATTACCATGCACATTTAAAGAACTGACGCTTAACATGTTTATAAGAAGACTGACTGTGTGGCTTTCAGAAAAATGTTTTTATAATCTCAATGAGTACATGACATATAAGGAAAATAATGAAACATAATGTGATTAATTAATGTTAAAATTCTTGATTTAATGCTTGCTAATTGGCAACTATGACTTAATTTTTGATATAATTTGACATTAACTTTAATTTGACATTTTGACATTAATTAAATAATAAACCCTATATTTTACTATTGAATCTTGTTTATTATCGTTGTATTTTTTTTTGTATAGATATGTTTGCACACCATTGTTATGGTAGGATGTACTGAACTTTTATAATTGTTATTACCATCTACTTAATTACTACATTCTTGTGAATAAATAATTCTGATTCTGATTCTGATTCTATTATTATTATTATTCAGCCATGGTTTCATCCCACTGCAGGGCAAAATCCTCCTTACCCTCTTTCTCCTTCCTCCTTTTCTTCTCTACCTCTCGGTTGATAGATTTCTGCGGCCAATCCATCCAATAGGCGCCTAGCTCGTCCCGCCATTTCCGTCTGGGCCTGCCGCGACGTCGTCTAACGTTGTGTGGGATCCACTCAGTAGTGAGTCTTGCCCACAGCTCGTCCGACATGCGGCAGACGTGACCAGTCCAGTTCTATTTAAGGCTTGCGGCCTTTTTGACCAACGGCTTTTTCCTTATGCGGTCTGAGAACCGGACACCTAAGATACAGCGCTCCATAGCACGCTGGCAAACCCGATAGGCAGAATACACACGTCCATGAGTTTCTTCTTGAGGGTGAGTGGTAGGTACCCCTTCATTAGGTCTTTCATGGACCAATAGCTCTTCCAGGCGTTTTCGGTGCGTCTAGCAACTTCTTTTTCTTGTCTCGCAGTATTCGATTTTTGCGCCATCGACTTCTAACCTACGTTTCGTGCTATTTGTCATCAGCTTGGTCTTCGACATGTTCATCTTCAGTCTGACCCTGAGGCTTGCTTGGATGAGTTCAGTGATCATGGTGCTTAACTCTGATGCCGAGGATGAAAAAAGAACTATGTATGTGGAGACCACATACATTAATATATTCCTTGGTTATGTAAAGATTCAATTATTGAAGAATGTTTGAGGCTGTCAAAAGCTTTGGTATGAATGCTATGTAAAGTGGAAGTTTGAATTCATGATATTTCTCGATAATCTGATTGAGAGTGTGAAGGTGGTCAGTTGTAGACAGGCCCGTCGGAAACCAGCTTGTTCCACCGGTTGGTGTAGGTCCAGCTTTCCTGAAATTCTGTTTTCTAGTACTTTGATAAAAGCTTTATAAAGGTAAGAAACGACGCTTATGGAGCGGTAGTTCGCCTAAGTCTGACTTGTCTCCATTTTTGTGAAGAAGAATTATATGAGAATGGCAAAAATTATCTGGAAAAGTACCTGTTTTTAAAATTGAATTGAATAGATTTGTGATTTTTGGCAAAAGTATTGGTTCCTCAACTTTTAAGGCTTCGGTGGTAATTCCGTCTTCGCCAGGGCTTCTGCTATAACTCATGTTTACCAATGCCCGATGAACCTCGTATCCAGTTACTGGCGGAATGTTTTCAGAACATGAGTAAGCTTATGTGGATTTTTGGAGATCCACAACGTTATTGGCATACAGAGATTTATAATATTGCATGCAAATATTGAGTATTTTTGCCTGTCACCCTGTTTTAAACCTTATTATTCCTTAAGCTACCTATAGCTGCTTTTCCTGCTTCTCTGCCTCTCATTGCGATTCTAAGGACTGTTTTTTTTTCTAAAGCTACTTTAACTAGTTATACGTTGTAGTGGCGTATATCTTTACGGATCCTTCTTTTAACTTCTTTGTCCTTTGCGCTGTGTTCTGGTGTATGGACGGTCAATGTTTGACGTTCTTCAATTAATTTAAGGGTGGGAGCGCTGAGCTTTTTAGTTTTGTTATTAAATGTTTCGATTTTTTGACTTGCTGTTTTTATACTCTGTGAAATATTATTGTATTGTACTTCAATGTCTTCTGAATATGCATCAAGTATGCTAAAACTATTTTTTAGTTCAAGTTTGAAAAATCATCTTTATTGGCTATCAAGGTAGATTTGTCAATTTGTTTGATTGTATTTTTGATCATGCGGATTCTGTGTATCTTTAAATTAAATTTAACTGTCATTCGGAGAGGGCGATTGTCAGAGCTAAATTGTAAGGTACTTCTATATTAGTTACTATCTGTTTGGATGAAGAGAGGCTAAAATCTATTTAATTTTTCATGACACCGTCCGGATATCACCAAGTCCAACGACGCTGAGGTTTCTTGAAAAATAAACTGTTGTTAATTGTAAGTTTTGCCCGAACGCAATCTGTAAAAGACGGGTACCACGGTCATTTCTAGTGGTCCAAGGATATTGTTGTCATGGGAAGGTAATCTTGTGCCCATTTTTGCGTTAGTCTCCTAAAACCATCGTCCAAATACCCCTATGTTCATCACACGCGCTGTTGAGGAGGTCATAAAACTCCTCAACTTCTTCATCGGGATATGATGAGGTTGGTGCGTATACTTGAACGGTGGTAAGGGTTTTTGTTAAGTCTATTTGAAATTTGAGTACAGCTATACGATCGGCCAGTCTTTAGTTGTGTGATTCAAGGTAGGTATTGGTAGGGGGTTAGACATTTAACCCATCACGCTTGTCTAATACGGGTTGATGGGTGTTTTTTTTTTTTTTTTTTTTTTTTTTTTGACGTGGGGAAAATGCCTTTACGCATACCCGCCCGCTTCTGGGGGATGCGGACGGGTTATGTCGGACTCAGCAACGACTGTTGCTACTACCGACTAAAAACCCCACGGTGTTTCTTCGGGACGCCTACTGTCGGGACTACGGGGACGCTTGCGCACTCTTCCGCGGTCCCGACGGCGTTGGTCCTGAAAAGAGGACCCCAGCCCGTTTACAGAGTGGAGGAGAAGGAGTTTCTCCACTCCGTCGATCTTTGAGAGGCGCGCGGAAACACCACGCGCGCCACCTCGAGGCATTTAGTGGGTGACGGACACCCCCAGGTCCGCCGCCCAAGCCTCAGTTATGGAGGTCGGAGAAGGCCATGAAAAGGCCGCCTCTGACGCCTGGCTCTTCTTCTGCGGAGAGGGAGATCGGAAAATATTTCCCTCTCCCTCTCCGCAGCCTCCTTCTGCGACATTACTTCCTCGCAGAAGGTGGAACAGGCATTCCATGACCTCTCGCTTTCAACCATGGACTTAACCAAAGCCGGTAGCGAGAGGTCGTCCCCCACCGCTGTGACGAGGTCGCGGCGCTCGCTGACCCAAGCTGGGCAGTCCTCCAGCGTATGCTGCGCCGTGTCCTCGCCACAGCCACAATGATGACAAATGGATGTCGGTTCCCTTCCGGCTATTCGGCATAAGTACCTACCAAAGCAACCATGCCCCGTAAGCACCTGCACCAGCCGGAAGGTAAGCGATCCATGTGCCCTGTCCAACCACAACCCTAGTACTGGCCGGACAGCCTCTACAGTTTTTGCGCTGGCCCTGGGTTGAGCCAATCTCTCCTGCCACTTCTCTACCAGAGTTTGTCGAGCTCGGCGTTTCCAAATTTCGACCATCCTCGGCAAGGGATATTCTCCCCTGATACGGAGGTCCGTGCGCCATTCATACATGGCCGCAAAGACCTCCGCCTCAAGATCCCATGGAGGGGATCCGGACAATAGGCATGCAGCCTCGAAGGAGACTGTGCGGTAGCCGCGTATGACCCCTACAGCCATCACTCTTTGAGGGCGTCTTAGAAGCGCGACGTTATGTGCTGCCAAGGCCTCCGCCCACACAGGAGCCCCATATAGGGCCATCGATCTCACCACCCCCAAATATAGGCGTCGGGTGCTTGACTTTGGTCCCCCAAAGTTTGGCAACAGCCGCTTTAGTGCAGCAGCCGCTCCCATTAACCGGGGGACCATGTGGGTGAAATGTTCCCGGAAGTTCCACCGGCTATCGAGAACGAGTCCCAGATATTTCATCTTGGCCCCGACCTCGACCCGGCTCTCGCCAACGAAGATGTGTGACCCAGGTGGCGGAGCCCTCCGAGGACCATGAAAACAAATGGCCACAGACTTACTGGGTGCCACCCGGAGTCCCAGCATCTCAATCCTTCCAAGAACCAGTGCTATTGATTCTGTCACAATACGTGTAGCCTCCTCAAATTTAGACCCCCTAGCGATAACTAACGTGTCATCTGCATAGCACGTCAGGTTGGCTCCCTGTGGAAGCTCACCACGTAAAACCCAATCATATCCGATGTTCCACAGGAGCGGTCCAAGGACCGATCCCTGTGGAACACCGCATGACATTTCCGTCCTAATTATACGCCTATCCCGCCCTGGGTACATAATGTACCTGTTTGACAAGTAGGCCCCAACAATTCTTTTTAGGTATGTTGGCACACTGTGGTAATTTAATGCCTCCATAACACAGGCCCACGGTAAGGAGTTAAAAGCGTTAGCTATATCTAGCGATACCGCTAGCAACACCCCACCCTGCGCCACCACCTCATCCGATTGAGTCTTGACGCGCTTGATGGCATCAATCGTGGACCTGCCCACACAGAACCCAAACTGCTGATCTGAAAGATCGGGACCTACCACTCTGAGATGCTTGCTGAGGCGACCAGCTATGACGCGTTCGAAAAGTTTATCAACCTCATCAAGCATCACAATAGGACGATATGCCGAAGGAGAGTCCACAGAGCGCCCTTCTTTCTTCAATAAAACCAGCCTACCAGTTTTCCATTTGGATGGATACTGACCCGTCTCCAGGCACGAATCAAATAGCCTGCGTAGTCGATCCCCTAGTGCTTTGAGAGCCAGGACCCATGCACGACCAGGGATGCCATCCGGGCCTGGGGCCTTGTTTTTTGCCCTAAGCCTTAAAATAGCCGCACCCAACTCCCCCTGTGACACTTGAGGGACCTCGGCATTGTCTTCCTGCTGCAATCTGTTTGCCATCTCCGGAGGCGTGTGCTCCGCTCTATTTGGAAACAAAACGGATACCACATCCTCCAGCAGTTGACTTGGAAGACTCTCCGTGAGTGGTGGTGCCCATGGCCGTAATTTTTCTCTCACCATCTTATATGGTCGCCCCCACGGATCAAGGTTAAGGGTGTCCAGCAGCTCAGATCTCGCCTGGTCCTTGGATCTACCGATAGACAGCCGAAAATCTCTTACACATCCCCTGTATGCCTCGTACAGATGAGCCTCAACCTCTTCGTTCCGATTTCTCCGTCTACGCTGTCTGGTGTACTGGCGCCTCGCCGCCACACAGCTAGCACGAAGATCAGCCAGCTCTCGAGACCACCAGTACACCTGACGCTTCGGAGGCTGCGGTTTGGATCGGGACATGCCTACATCGCAGATTTGCGACAAGGCTTCCCGGAACCATTCCGCCTCCTCCTCAACCTCCACCGGCCCTTCTGGGGGGGGACTGCGCAGTAAGCCATCTGACTAGGCTTGTGGGCGCCGCCGTTGGTACACAAGGTACTCTTCTGCCGCCACCCTAAATCAACATCCTGCGCTAATGCCAATTGCTCTACTTTGACCTCGCAGGAACGTTCACATCCGTGAGCTCAAAGCAGCTTGATGCTGCATGGGACTAACATACACATGACATGGGCTATGTTAATGTTGGGGACTGCGAAGCAGCCGATCCATTATCCGCCACCTATGGACCCCAGTAGTAGTTTACAGCACGACCCTACCCATTGTTTACATAGTTGAAGATAATTATCTGACCGATATGGAATATGCAAACGAAAACATAAAAACTTTATAAACTTCTTTTGTATTCGTTTAACTCTCAAAATATACCTATTATACCGCGGATTCCATACCTGAGACGCATATTCCAGTATGCTCAGAACAAAAGCGCAATAGAGATCTTAAATGTTTTTATTTTGTTCGTAGTTCTACATAAAGAACACTTCCACGCTGACCTACGCTCCGCTCCCATTTTTCTCCAGCTACCTTCAGTGATGCCGGAACAACCGAAATCTAAGTTCTTTCTACAAGACGCACACTGCACTACACCATTGAAGTTAACGTCACAGGTATCACACTTTTTCATTATGGTTGGTAACTCGGTACTGGCTAAAAAGGTTGACAATTTATGGAGTTTAGGTTAATGCTCGTGCATAACTGTTGTTTATAACGTTACCTTACCCAGCAGTATTGTATCAAATGAAATTTTTTGAACATACGAGACAGCTGGTGTATATTTTTCCCAACACAAGTTTTTCATCGTATCTTGCTTCATCGGAGTTGGGGACACAAATAAAGCGGCTTAGCACAAGACGGCGTGGCGCGCGACAACGCGCTACGGAGCTGGAAGGAGTGTCGTGAGGGATTAGCCATTGAGCCCTTGGCTCTATGATGTTGATATCATAACTCGTTGCAAGTAAACAGCTGTTCTTGTAAATTATTTTTTATTAAAATAAAACTTGATTAGCTGTTGACAGGGAACATAATATTTCGTTCTTTATTAATAAGGTAATCAAATATAGGTACTCATTTGATTGTAATGTGTAACTGTGCTATCAGATAAATAAATGTTATTAGCTAATAAAAATGACACCCGCTCAGAGATTGCTGGTGCTCTCTTCTCTAGCGAGCGTATTTCCGAAGCAGTCAGAAGGATATTTTGTATTCCTATTCGTGATTCAACTCTGAATTGGCGCATGAAACGGAAATTTCCGTTTTAACCGCTTACACTCAAAATATGTACGCTGGCCTTCAAAAATTAGTACTCGTACCACACTTCTAAAATTAATAGATTTAGATTTTTTATTAAATTGCTTGGTGGATTGAGATACCAAGTACACCAGTTTTAAGTCAACACCTAAGCTATTATTGCAAATCACATCGCTATCGGTCCAGTAGTTGTAACGTGATGCGCGAACAGGCAGACATAGTAAGTGTGGTACTAAATTTTGAAGGCCAGTGCAGTCTAGTAGATTTTTTGAATTTTTTGATTTGAATTATATGTTGTTCGTGAGATGTTTAGTTTCTGACTTGTACTAGTTTATTATTTTGCCAATTTACAATTAATACTTTGAATTTTGATTTTCTGGCACCCAATATGCAATTCCTAATACCTACTGGTCGAATTTGTATGGAAAATAATATTATGACAAAATTCAACCACCTTATCGCATTAAAATCAATCGTTCTCTTTCGTTATTAAACGTACCCTTACAATATTTATAGCGGTAAGGTACTAAACCGTTTACATATTTTTGTAGTGTACCTAACGATGGTCCCAAGAATGTTTCCTCTCTTTATATTTACGAGCCCGCTCCGGGACGGGACCCTGTCGGAACAGGTTATTAAAAGACAACAGTTTAGTAGGGTCCCGGCCCTTATTGCAATGAATTAGAAGTAGGTACAGGCATTTCCGAAATGCTAACGATAGCAAGGACAAGCCTTCTGTCTTAATGTTAAGGTCAAGAGTCCAATCCGCTATTAACATTAAACTTGAGATAGATAGTGAAACGTTTGACTTTGCTGAGAATAGACAAAACAATCAATACACTACACGTGCTGTAAAAATACCATGGTTCAAAAAATCGACAACTTAAACAAAATAAAACTTCTATTTCAATTTTGATAAAATTAATATGGGTCTAACCTGCAGGTCTGTGCAGGTCTACTCTTTCAAAATAAAACTAAAGCTGTCTGCAATTGACACAGACATCGGACATTACGAAAAACCCGACTGCGGGCAAAATTATTGAATATACGAGCCGGCTGTTCCCGTTCACGTCCGCAAAAATCAAGGCGAAAGTTTGTATGTATGTAAGGGCGTGTGTTTTTTGTTTGTATGTTTGTTACTTCTACATGCCGGATTTGGATAAAATTTTGTATGGAGGTAGCTTATACCCTAGATTAACACTTAAGCTCCTTTTTATCCCGTAAAAATTCACGGTTCCTGAAGGACGCGGGTGAAACCGCGGGACGCAGCTATTATTAATATAAATTAAATATTCCTTTTTTACTTCCATATTTTACTATAATTTAGTAGTTGCAATTGCAACATTAGACTATAGTTATAATAGGTACATTAACTTGTATAATCAAAAATTTTTTTTTTTAAAAATGCTTAAAGGAGAATTGCTACTGATTAATTATATGAATTATATATTTTTGAAATGGTTTTTAAATACCTTGGTTTGGTTGTAAAGGTTTTGGTAATTTTTTTGTGCCGTCGAAAATACGATATGGGGGCTGTAAGCCGACATATACGTTTTCTTGGCATTTCATATATCCTATAGCACTCTCGTGATTCAGACGAATCCAA